>OV702283.1:228518381-229768381 GCA_916181665.1 Avena sativa | reverse complement strand
CTCTCTTGATTTATCCTATTTGGATATTTTTTAGAAAGAACCTTTTTGTGGAACTGAAAATGAGAGTGTTGTGGCTCATATGAATGAGCTTTCTACTATGAGTGCTTTGTTCTCTGATGATTTGAAGATGCGTAAGTACTTTGTTACAAAGATCTTCCCTTTTTCACTAAAAGGAGAAGCTAGGGTTTGGTTTAATAGATTACCTCCTGGTTCCATTGATAGCCCTAATTGCTTCTTTCTTCCAGAAATATTTTCCTCCCGGTGCTAGACATGCTTCTTTGTAGATACTTTTTGGTTTTAAACAGGGAGAAGAAGAGAAATTGCATGAGTCATGGACAAGGTTATGTGCCTTGATTCATGCACATCCTGGATGTCCATTGCCTAAGAATGAGCTTCTTGATATTTATTATAATGGACTAACTAATGATTCTAGGACATACCTAGATAGCTTTGCTGATTGTGTTTTCAGGAAAAGAACTCCTACAGATGCTGAAGAATTAATGGCTAAGATAAGCAAGAATTATGATGATTGGACTTCAACTGAGCTAAATACACCTGAGCCTATTACTCTTGAACCAGTTGTGCCTGAACCAGTTCCAACACCAACACCAAATAAGAGGGGAGTTATTGCATTAAATGATGAAGTGATGAAGGAAGCTAAGAAATGTCTAAAGGAGAAAGGTATTAGAGCTAAAGATGTGAAGAATTTACCTCCTATAGAAGAATTATGTAAGCCAATTCCCCACTCATATACTATTGAGGTACACTCTCTCCAACACTTTGATGAAGGTGATATTCCTTATGGTAAGCCTCATGATCAATGTTTAGAGGAACTTGACATTTTTATTGTTAAACAAGGTAATTTTAATAAACAAGTTCAGAATCATTTATTGGAAAACTCTAGAGATATCAATGAGTTGAAAGATAGTGTGCAAAGAACTTCTAATGATATTAAAATGCTTTGTAAACACTTTCAAATGGTTCAAACCCAACTTGATCAACTTGCTAAGGTACAAAAGGATATGCTAGTTAATGCTTCAGGAGATAAACATGCTTATGGAATGAGAACTAGGAGTGGTATAGCTACTCAAGATCCTTTATATCCTGAAGGATACACTAAAAGAATTGAGCAGGATTCTCAACAAGGTGAAAGTAGTGGTAGTCCTCGTAAGATAAAGAAAAATAAACATAAGGTAGTTGAGGAACCACTTGAACCTGCTGTAGATCCTAATAGTATATCCGTCTCTGATGCTGAAACTGAGAGTGGTAATAATAATGATGCTCCTGATAAGTAGGAAGTTAAGGAAGAACCTGAGAAGCACACTAAGAACACTAGGTACACTAAGGAAGATTTTATTGCTAATAAACATGGTAAAGAGAGAGAACCTTGGGTACGGAAACCTATGCCTTTTCCAGGTAAGAAACATAAGTCAAAGGAGGAAGAACACTACAACAAGTTTTGTGAGTGGATGAAACCTTTATTTTTGCAAATTCCTTTGACTGATGCTATTAAGTTTCCTCCTTATTCAAAGTATATGAAGGATATTGTCTCTAATAAAAGGAAGATTCCTAATGAGGAGATTTCTACTTTGCTTGCTAATTATTCCTTCAATGGTAAGGTTCCAAAGAAACTTGGTGATCCAGGTATACCAACTATTCCTTGCTCTATTAAGAATAATTATGTCAGAACTGCTTTATTTGATTTGGGAGCTAGAGTTAGTGTTATGCCTTTCTCTCTCTACAAGATACTCCAGCTAGAAAAGTTGATACCAACTGATATATCATTGCAAATGGTTGATAAGTCAACTACTATTCCTGTTGGTATATGTGAGGATGTTCCTGTTCAAGTGGCTCATAATTGCTTGGTTTTAACTGATTTTGTGGTGCTTGAAATGCCTGAAGATGATAATATGTCTATTATTCTTGGGAGACCTTTTCTTAATACTGCAGGTGTTGTTATTAATTGCAATCAAGGAAAAGTTACATTCAATATTGATGACAAAGAGCATACTGTTTATTTCCCTAAGAAGTTTGTTAGAAGCTATTGCCTGAATTCCATTGAAAATATTGAGAGCATCAAGGTTGGAGAAATATATTGTCCCATTCCACAAGAAATTTTTGAAACTATTATGATTGGGGCCATTTCTATAAAGTATGAGGTAACATAATCACCTTGTGGAATGCAAAGTTTTGTTTCATATAAGATTGTTTTGGTAACAAGACTTGATCAACCTTGTTAACAAAAGGATTTTAATGAACAACGCAATGTTTTCACTGTGGTTATACTTGCTTTCTTTTACTTTTCTCCTTCCTAGTCTTTGCCTTTCTTTTGCTAGCTTTGGTTTTGTTAGTTGTTTGCTTGTTAGTTTGTCTTAGAGCTTCTATAGTTTGGCTTTTGGTTTGCTTTTGCTTCTTCTGAAAAAACTGTTTCTGCGAGAAAATCAATTTTCATATCCTGAAAATTGGCCAAAAATAAAGTTTTCCGAAAAATCCCAAAAAATTCAAAATAAATTTTTCCTCGAAAAAAGGGGCAGAGGGACACCTGAAGTGACCCAGGGAGCCACCCCAGGCCACCACTCCCATGGTAGGCGCAGCCTACCTGTGGGTGGCGCCTAGGGGGGTCTGGCCCTCCTGGGCCCCTTCAAGGTGCCCCCTCACAGCCATCTTCTTTCTCTCTCCCGAAAAACACCGGAAAACTTGCTCAAGCTCGAGTTATTGTTGTTCTTGCTCGCGATTTTTGATCTCCTTGCTCAGCCCATCTTTGCTGCTGATTTTTGGAGGGATTGCTCCTTGGTATGCGCCTCCTCCATTTGTCCAATTAGATTTGTGATTGATAGATTGTATCTTGAGTATTTTGCTGCTATAGGTGATAGGTTGTGTGAGCTTGCATGCTTGTTCTATGCTTACAGATTTCATTTTAATGCATGTGTAGCCCTCTAGCAAGTTCCTATAGTAGTTTCTCATCATTTATCAACTTGGAAATCACTTGGTTTGATGTTTGTCTAAAAATCTCAGAATAGAGTGGTCATGGACAACCACACATTTGGAGAGATATTTGAGAGTGATGCACCTAGAAGGACAAGGCCTTAAAGATCATCCTCGTGTGCTAGGCCCTCATACAATGAGGATCTCATCACTCCGCGATTCGGCGACGAGGGAGATGAGGGGGATGCGCACCCCTCCGCTTTTCCTTGCCAAACCTTCTTGCGGGCTATTGGGATTCTTGATGATTTTATGACCTTGGTTCGGAGGGCTGGTCTAACAAGTCTTATGCAGGATGAGAGCGTGCAATATGCTACGCTCACTAAAACATTTGCGGAGAGCTTCTCCTTTACTAACAACATGTTTAGTCCACATGTTTCTTTCAAGATTTATGGCAGGTCTTACCATATGACGTTGAAGAAATTTTGTGAGGCTCTAGGACTTGGTACAGCTGGGTCAGCAAAGAAGATTCTAGCTCAACCCGCTGATTTGTTGGAGCTTTACCGCGGGATAACCAATGATGATAACCATAGGGCTCAACGGGGAAAGATACGAAACATTCAGCTTCCAGCCATCAGGTACTTCACTTACTATCTTGCCACTAGTGTTCTTGGTAGGGAGAATACTAGTACTATTTTCAGTTATCATTTGGCCTTCTTAGCTGCTGCGCTCAACAATGATACCAAGTACAATCTTGGTTCTCTCATTGCTCGTCGTTTAACTGCTAAGGGATCCATTTATGGGGGAATATTGCTATGTGTGTTGCTACTGCCTTGGACATTGCTGTTGATCCAAATGATACAGTTTTGGCTCCTCAGAGGCTTGATCTTGCTACCATGAAGGCGCACCACTTTGTCACTAATGGCTCTACCCTTGAGAACTTGGTCTATAAAATGCTATTTATTGACGGGGAAGAGAGAGAGATCCCTCTCCCCCAAACCACTTTGTTTAGTATTTCTCAGGGACCTTTGTCACGCTCCAAGGAGGATATGGATGACAAGCTGCGCTCTCTTAGCTTCTATGGACACTTTCAAGAGGAAGCACCCTCGTATGACCCCGCTGTACACTACACTAGAGAGTCCTCAAGCTCGTACCAGGACGAGGGAGCCTCCTCGTCGTACTACGGAGGTGCATCTACTTGGGCACCATGGGATTGAGCCCCACTTAGGCAGAAAGCCTAAGCTTGGGGAGAGGTATACCGACATCACACTCATCTATATATCATGTTCGGTCGGTTCTTTGTATATCCATTGTTTCGCTTTCTTTTTGGTTCTTGTTGCTTCCTTCTAAAAAAAACAAATATACCAAAATTATTTTTGTTGTTTCTCTTGGTTTGTTTCTTTGTTTCTTTGCTTTGGTTTGCCTTAAAAGAAAAATCCAAAAAGATTTTGCTTTGCTTGGTTTGTTTTTGCTTTGTTTGGTTTTGCTTTGTTTGCTTTCTTTAAAAAATCGAAAACACCAAAAATATTTGTTCTTCTTCTTTGGTTTTGTGAGTTCTTTGCAGGGTTCAGCCGTCCTCAGTGGATTTTGGGTTTCATGTTATTATTCAAGTCACACACGTGAAGGGAAATAATAAAGATTAAGACAACTCGAGGTGTGGTAAGAGGTTGGTAACGAACTCTATTTGTTTTATTTTTGTACATATACTCATCATTGTGAGCATGCTTAGTATGTTCATTGTAAGGTGTATGTTACTGATGGATGCTTAATAGTTCTTGCTTGTCTATGATTAGCTCCAGCTTGCTAATAGTTTGTAGCATGTCATATGAATGTTTGCTTGCATTGTTTTATTCATATTTTGGTATGATATTGTGGTATCCTCCTCTGAAAGTTTCATGTGAATCGACTTGGCACATGCTCATGCACGCATATGACTAATCAATAGTCAGTAAGCCTCGATGATTTATTTTGCCTCAGAGTTCTTGTATCACTTTCATGCCATAATTAGTCATGTTTTGTTGCAAGCATGATTATAACAATTATTGCTCTCTCATTTGTTGCTCTCTCTCTATTGCTAGCCTTCACTTGCACTGAGTATGAACTCTACCTGTGCTTCCAATTCCCCAAAACCAATATTGCCAATCGTGTCCACCATACCTACCTATTAGCATCGTTTGCTATTTCAGTGCATATTCGATATGCCTTGTTTTCTTCCAAATAAAATGTTCCTCTATTTTGAGAAAGTTAGTAAAGCTCTCACGAACTTGATGGCACACTTTATTCCTTGCACTTAATAATATTGAACCATTGTGACCTGTCCATGAAAGTTATATGCTTGCAAATTATATGCTGGGAGTCAGCAGAACCATGCTGCCATGGGGAACGCTTTCAACACTTTTTGGATATCCTATCTAGTTGATACTTTGCTCTTTTGTTTGCGGATGTCGACGGTGTGAAATAAAAGGGGAGCTTGTGAGTTCATGGAGTACATATATTGTGTTAGAGAAATATATATTGTGAGTTCATGAAATATATATTGTGTTAGAGAAATAAAAGGGGAGCTTGGAAATGATTCGAATGACATTTAAAAACATTTGGCGGTCACTGCAGGACAGCCGGGCTCGCACGGTGCTACAGTGGAGGCGACGGGGCGCTGCGGACATGTGGGATCGAGGAACTACGGTGACCTTCAGGCGTTGGCGATGACGAAGCGGCTGGGAGAGGGCGACTGCTAGCGGTGCTGCCTCGCGGGGAGGGGCATGGCAATCGGAACAGGCGGCGATAGAGGCGAGGACGAGAAGGGCGATGCACTGGGTTGTGTGGCCAGGCGCGCGGAACGAAGGCGGGGTCTGGAGGTCGCGGGCGGCGCACGGTGTCGCGGCTGCGCTCGCCTCCTCTTTCGTTCTCGCCTCCAAGCCCTTCTTTTCTGCCCAGTTGCTGCTAAGCGCCATGCCTCGTTACCTACCTGCCTGCTGGGCCAAGCTCTTCGGGTGGTGATGGGGGTTGGTGGATGGATCAGATGGGGCTGGCGGCGGTGGTAGAGGGTAGGTTAGGGTTTGTCCATGGATTAGGATTAGGGTTTTCCTATGGGTTGTAGGTAGCCTTTGACTAGGCCTTTGGTCCTGGTCATCTGGCTGCCTCCCCATAATAACATTTATAAGTTTTAGATTTATATAATTCTTTTGCAAATACTTTTAGACAAACAAAATAATATGAAAGAGACCGGAGTTTTAAGTTTGAATAAAGAAGGCGATAGTTAGAAAACAAAAATAGGGTTTTCGCAAAAATGTTTTTAGAAAGAGTGTAAAACCCTCGGATCGGCCCTATGCAAGTCTTAGCGATTCCCGCCAAACCCGCATAAAAACGATTCAAAGGCGCCCACCAGGCACTTTCATGCGGGTGGAAAACGAAGTAATACCATTACACATTAGTCTATGATGGAACCCATAGAACAGATATATACAATAACGACTCCACGAGTCAAGAATATAGATATACGGTACAAAGATCCAAATCACCTTGAAAATAATACAACATCCGACTACGGACAAAATGCAAATGGGGCTAAGAGCCCTGAAGAGTAACCAATGGCGTCCATAACCCTGCCCAGGTCAAGCTGGAAGGGTAACCCTGCTAACGACGTCGATCTCAAAACCTGCTTAAATAAAAGGGGTGCCGACAAAGGGCAAAGGAAAAAAGAGAGCGGTCAGTACTGAGGCCAGTACACGGCGAGTCTTAGAATTCGGCGGTCCTCGCCTACATAGGTATGGTGGACTGATACGATAGCGAAGCATGCACTATACAACCTATAGAGACTCATACAAGTGGCGACTATCAGAGAGGGATAAGAAAGACCTATTCGGTTCCAACCTGATACTAACACCAAACATACCCATCCTGGCGTTTCCCTCTCGAGACCAAATGAGGAAGTCAAACCGAGGAACTCACACAGTTGGTAGTTTTATTCATTCCATTATAGTGACAGCAATTACTAGTCAGATATAGATAGCATGAGTCATCCTGATATAATAAGCAGTGAGCAGTTTTAGTTAACCATTTTGTTGTAGTTGCAGTACTTACTAGTCAGATATATATAGCATGAGGCATTCCAAAACCCATCAGTTGTTGGTACTTTTATTTAGCCATTTCGTTGTAGTAAAGCTGATTACTAGTCATTAAAAAGTCAAATTTATAGCACTACTTTAGTTATAGTTGTCTATGATCGAGATACTATGCTCCAAGTCGTTCATAACCGCGGACACGGCTTTCAGAAAGTTTTACCCTACAGGGGGGCACAAATAGCAACACACGCACGATTAGCCTCGGAAAAACCAAATGAAAACCCAACGAGGCATCACGACAAAGAAATCACAAGATTCATATAATATTTCAGGAGGCCACCCCACCAAGCTACCCGCGACGAAGTTGGCCGGCTCTGAAACGGACCCAGAGGTTTGTGCCAATGGCTGTAAACGACTGGGAACCCGAAAGTGTGACTGGGCTTGTCGATACCGTAAAAACATTCCACATTTGTTCCTAAATAGTACAGGCACTCCACGCACAATAGTAAATAAAAGTAAAGCATGGCATAATCATGGCATAAGTACAGGATAGTAATAAAGCCCCAAACTACTTTGTGGCCCGAAGAAATAAGATATGACTCATGCTCATGCTAAGGGGATTCATGGTCTCACATGCGGATAGTGCGAATAGTCAAGAAACAGGTATCAAGTACTCAGGGTCCTACGAGACACAAGTGGACGGTTAAAAACTAAATAACATTTATTGCCCACATGTGCCTCTACATTAATTACCTACTTTCAATATTAGTTATTAAACGGTAATTAAAGTCATGATCATCTCCAATATTAAACATGGGGCATTACTCCAACAACTGTGGAACATCGACGGCGCGACGCATCACCTGCACAAGCAACTATGACTCGCAAGGCCAACTATCTACTAAACAATAGGTAATAGGATGTGTTCATGGCAATATAGTGGCTGTAAGGGATATCATGGGTGCGAAAACTAAAGCATCGCAACACAGATAGCAATAGATCAACAGGAGAAAATAAAGACTATAAAAGTAAGATAGGTAGAAAGGAGGAGAATGCTCGCCTGAAAACATTGCCGAAGTTTCATAACCGAAGAACTTTTTGAAGCTCACAACATCTCACCGTGCTATCCGGGAAGAAGCAAAACACTAAAAGGAACAAACGATGCAGCAATTACAACTAATGCGCAAGAATCCGCATCATGATATGATACATGACATGGCAAGTTAATGATGCAAACTGTGTCGAAAAAGTGTTAGGGGCATAACACATTGATGATATAACATTCGTGAGGCATTACTAATAAGAAACAATTAGTTCCCAATTTTATTTATCATGTTTTCCTTGTATAAACAATATTGATTATAAAACTGATCCATGGTTGGAGAGGTCTCGTCGCGTTGATCGATTTAGACATACCATTTGTCGAATTCGGGGTTACAGATTTAAAGTTATGCAATAATTAAGAAAAGACAATTATTAATATTCATTAATCCGAAATTTTTAAATTGCTCAAATGCTAATATAAATAGTATAAATAGATTCCTCACATTTTTCTGATTCAAAAACATATATTATTCATATTATTTGGATTTATGAATTTAAATCAATATTAAATCAAAATTAGTCAAATGGGGTCAAAGTCCAAGATTTGACTAGATAGAGTCAACTCTGGTCAAATTTGAAAACATAGTTGAATTCATATTGGGAATTAAAACAAGTTTCATATTAAATTTTTAGTCAAATTCGAAATTCTTTGAAAGTTATGAAGGTTTGAATTTAAACAGATTTGTAAAAATGGTTTTGAATTGATTTCTGAAAATCCTAAGGGTTTTGTCACACGAAAGCTTCATACCCACAGTCCATGACAAGGTGGGATCAAGGCTTCACAGGGCCACATAGCGCACGGTCAAAGGGGCGGTGACATGTGGCCAGATCCAGGGAGCGCGGGTGGAGAAGAAAGAAATTCTAGGGGGCTTTTTGCAAAAGATAAGAGCAAGTCGGGAGTGGTCTGACGATCTGATATGAAACTTTGGGAAAACTGCTATCTGGTCCAGTCTTTGGACGACGATGGAGAGAAATCTGTCGAGAATTTCGTGTCGCCGCAAAAATCAAAAGTTGGAGAGGGGAAAAAGGCCTACAAGTTTCGTTCAGAGAGTTTCGTGAGAAGAGGACTGCAGAACCCGAAAAACAACGTCGAGCAGAAGGATATCTAGCTGGTTCGGACTGACGGAAAACTTCGGCGTTGACAGAGAAACCGGCAAACTTCCGGCGATGGTGGCGAGCGCATGGATGCAGATTTAGCAAAGACGTAAAAAACAAATATGGAGGGTATTAAAAGGGATATAGTTTTTGTGTTTGAAGTTTTGACGGAGGCAGAATGAAGTGTCCGGATAAAGACGAAGTTCAGGGAGGTTTTCTGGGTAGGCGAACTGTCGAATTTTCGTCAGATCTCAGCGAGATCGGGTGTTTTTGCGGGGAGGATTCCCAGGGCTGTAGGCGTCGGATTGGGGTACGGTTTATCTCGTTAGAAAGAGGAGATCAAGGACTACAACTTTCATCTAGGGGTCATAGCCGGATCTTGGCTGCAGCGGTGGGGAAAACGGTGATGAACAGAAGCCGAGATGTCGGTCGTTAACTGACGGACGAACTGCCATATACCAGCGAGATCCGGCTGACTTCGGCGGACAATTCCGGGAGATCGAGAGTTCCGATAGAATTAATTCCTTTTGAAACGGAAAGATGGGTTAACGGAGAAGAGACCAGGGTGTTGGTGATCACCGGTTTTGGGACGAAGGTGGCCGGAAAACAGGGCGGAATAGGTGGCGTCGAGCTGCAGTTCTACTGCCTGCAAAGGCGCGCGTGCTGCAGCGAGTGCGGCCGGAGGTGAGGCCAGGGATGTAGGGGGCGAGGGAACCAGGGAAGGGGAGAACGGAACTCACCTCGCGAACGGGTTTGGCCGAGCCAGTCCAGCGAGGAGCAAAGGGCAGCAGATGACGACGGCAAGGGGTGAGCGACTTTGGTGAACACGGCAGCGAGCGCGGCTTCCTGTGCTCCGGGGATTCCAGCATCTCCCGCTGTCCTGGTCGAGGAAGAAGACGTGGAGCAGCACCTCCGCGACGCACAACTGCTCCTGGCACCACCAGGGCCGGTCCTAGGGAGGGTCTAGAGGGACAGCCGTCCTGGGCCCATGAAAAATAGGGGCCCTGCCTAGTTGTGTCCTCTATATATATAGCTCGCCGTAAATCTCAGCAAAAAATGTGATTGGCATGCCTGGACGTTTACTAGTTTGGGCCATTCTTGTTTCCATGGATGCGCAAAAAATGTGAAGGTTCCAGCGGCCCTGGTAACTCCTCCTCTCGGTCTGATCCTAGCAAATCATCGTCGCCCGTCGCCTCTGACATCTCATCTCGCCTGGCGGCTGCTCCTTCCATTCCGTCGCTTCCCAAGGACTTCCGCTCCTCCAACCCTTCAAAGAACTATAGAAAGGTATGAGAATGTCCGTCCCAATTCTTTGTGGAAATCATAAAGTGTTTATGGTGATTGATATCCTAATTTTAGTTCTGATTAGTTAGGCCACGTTTGGGAGAATGGAAATACGAACCTTTCTGAACACACTAGGTAATTTACTAACCACCTAAGAAACGTTAAATTTCAGGGTAGTTTTTCAGACTGAAACTCGTTGGATGCCAAGTACTTTAACGGGTTAAAACGTGAACAAAATCGTTGGGAATCTAAGATAATTAATTCTGAAGAACTAATTCTGCATATCCAAAACTATAACCAAAATGACCAGAATAAGATTCTTCATCAAGATCTCATATCAAGAAGAAAGCTTTAACCAGACTGAATAGATCCATGAGGGGGAAAAGATAGCAGAACATCACTGCAAGTTCATCACGGGCGATGGGGAGAATCAGTGGCCACAACGCCTCACTTTGTCCTCATCGGTGACTTCCTCCTTCGCGTGCCGGCGGAAGCCAGGATGATGGCAGCGACGCCTCCTTCCACCGGAGCCGCCTTCCTTTTGGGTAGTGGCCGGCGGCGAAGAAGGTGTTGCTGTAAACAGGAAACGGTCAGTGATGCCTTCATTTTGTTGCTTTGAAGAGTAAAACGAATACCTTAAGGAATCCAGGTGTGTTGACCTAAGTTCTTATGGGGAACAAAGTAATGTGGATCTAGAATATGATATCGGTACACATGGCAATGTTGACATAAACACGGATGATACCAATGTAGTGATCATGAGCATGTATTAATTCTAGCAACTAAAGAATCTGCTAGTGTTGACGAGGAACAAGTTAGTGTGGATATTTATAATATTACAGTAGAGGCCTCAAATTTTGGTTTCGCCCCGGGCCCAAGAAATCTCAGGACCGGCCCTAGGCACCACCCACCGCCGGTTCTCGGACTGGATCGATCTAGGGTTCAGAAGGAAAATATGGAGAACATGGTCTTGGGGAGGAAAAGGGGAGGCGCGACAGGGTGCTCTTGGTCTAGAGCCTGTCCTGTCCTTGGTGAAGTAGACAGAGAAGGAAAAAGCTCACGTGGTTGGTGGTTCTTGCTTTTGAAAAAAGCAGAGAGGAGGGACAGAGGGATCGGGGAAGGGGAGGCTGGTTTACTCTTGCTCTTTTCCTTGCTCGATGGTTGTAAAACGTGAGAGAGGAGACCAGGGAAAAGTGGTTTCGGCAGATGGCCTCATTAAGTCAAATAAGCAAACAATTGAATACACCAAGAGTTGAGACAAGAAGGAATTCTACACTACATAGCATGCACCAATGGTCATGTAGGCGCCCCTGACAAATATTGTGAAAACAATATGATCCCACATATGGGAGAATGAGACATAGAAATGATCCATACCCAATTGTTTATGAGCTAGATTCAAATACCAAAAGAGACATGCAAATGCTCATATTAGTTGGGATGGTGGAATGTAGATGAAGCCAAAAGACGGGTGGTGGAATTATAATAGACATGCCCCCTAATCAACTTGGGCATTAAGCATTTTATCAAGAAGCAAATACAATGAATGACAATTGTAAGAGGCAAATGCAAGCAATACAATGTAATTTCATATGAGATAAGAACCAATAAAAATAGGTTTTATATGATGCTCAAATGTAAGGTGGCATGGTGGCATGAGCATGATATGATGATGATGCAATGAATGACATGTAGGAAGTAGCAATATATAGACTAGGCAAGTAGCATTGCAATTGTTAGACAATTAGGATGCTACACAGAGATATGCATGCCGACATGATGATGCGTAAAACAATAATACCAAGCGATTTTCTAGTAGTGGTTTGTGGCATCCCGCAAAACCACTACTAGAAAATCGTGTTGTTTTTGTGCATTGCATCATCATGACCACATGCTCATGTCATCCTGCCACATTGTATTTGAGCATCGTCATCATCTTGCATTTGCTTGCATAAAACTATTTGCGGAAAAACCCAATTTGTTTTCTAAACGCCCCGTCTTTATTCAACCGCAAAACCCGGGTCACCGGATTATTTTGTTTGTCTGCTATCGGTTTGCAAACGGTCCGTTTAAAACAAATAAAATATTAAATTATTTTAGTGGGGGGCAGTCGAACGGGCCGAATCGACCCGAACGACCACCCCCAGAAATTAAAACGGCCCACCCCAAAATCCCTAGTCTACCCGGTCCTATTCTACCCACCCCTCCTCCACCTCACCCCACCCAATGGCATGTAGCCACCTCACCCTCTTCCCTTCCCCTAACCAATCCCCATCTGCCACTTGGCCACCTCCTCCTCCACCCCCTCTCTCTCCTTTTCCCCACCCCTCTCCCTGACCCGCCTGGCCCACCTGGACCCTGCCCACGTCCCCCACCGCACCCCACGTCCCACGCCCCGACAACCGCCCATCCCGCACGCGCGCACCCGCCTTCTTCTTCCTCACGCCGGCTCCCCTCCCCGCTTCCAACCTCCGCGGCCGCGCCTCCCCGCACCGCCTAGCCCCGCCGGCGCGCGGCCCTGCACCTCCTCCTACCTCGCCCCCTGCCGCGGCGTCGCCCTCCGCCCCTCCCCGACCTCGCCCTACCTCCTTCCCCCCAGCGTCCTCCTGCGGAGCTTCCCCGCCCCGAGCATCCCTCGCCGCCCCCTTCTCCGCGAGCTCCGCCACCAGCGAGCGCGTCGCCCTCCGCCCTGGCCCTACGCCCTCCTCGTCGGCGCCCCGTCTCCTCGCCCCGTCTCAGGCCAAGCTCGCCCGCCGCCGGCTTGCTCGGCCCTCCGCCTCGCCACCGAGCCGGACCGCGTCCGCCTCCGGCCGCCGTCCTCTGTCTGGACGACGCCGCCGCCGGCCGCCTCGTGCCCGTCCCCGTCGGCCGCGCCCGCCTCTGCTTCGCGCCGGCCAGCGAGCCGCCTCCGCCGCCCCTGCTCCGCCCGTCAGCGAACCGGTCGCCTCCGCCCAGCGCCGCCCCGTCCTCGCTGCCCGCTCCACCGTCGGGCTCTGCGCCCACCTCGGCCTCCGCTGCTCGTCACGAGCTCCTGCAGCGTGCTGGCCGTCACGCACCAGCCCTTGCACGCCTTCTTGTTGTCGGTTCCCTGCATCCGCCTCACCATACCACTCAGCCTGGAGCCACGCCTTTGGATGAGACCTGCAGACGTCGCGCCCATCTTGGCCTCGGTGTTTGTTTTGGCTAGCAGAACCAATCGTAGATGCTCCCCGTGAACACCGCAGGGATTTGGGAGCAGAAGGACTATCGAATCAAGTTCTACATCGACATAAAGACAAGACATGATCTAAAAAACCCACCCGATGGCTATGCATCGAGGCTATCTGCAACTTCCGCAAGATCTCGTATGCGTCCAGAGCCACCATATCAAGCTCTCCTTCCCGGAGCCGAAGGCCCCGAACGCCAAGACCACCGACAAGATCTCCATCCTGGACCCCAAGGACTCCCTCACGGACATCGAGCGACAAGATCGCCTCACGGACGCCATGACCCCCTTCAAGGGATCCGATGGCCGAGCCCCTGAAGACCGATCCGAAGCGCCAGGACCCGAATCTGAAGAACACCAAGATCGCCGATGCGAATACGCCAAGTTCGTCTACCCCGGACACCGTGCGACAAGGTCTACTTCATGGATCCGAAGACCCCGGTACCCGTCCCACTCAAGTTCGCCATCGATGGCAAGATCGGCACCGACCAGGGCGAGACCGATGCGCCCCCCGACGCCAACCAAGTTCTGCTTCTCGGTTGCGACAAGACCTCCTTCCCGTACCGATCCCGATCCCGTCGAACCCTGAACCCTGAGACCAACCCCGAACCCCGGAACCTCAAGTTCGTCGAGACCCCCTAATGTGTGACCCTTATCCGAGCCCCTATTTTATAAATGCCATATTTATAAATTGTTGCATATGGAATTGTTCATGCATGCATCCTTGTCATGTGGTTTGGGGGCCTTATGCCGATTCACCTAATAATTAAACATGGGGCCCATATGCGGGCAAATCTAGTCTCATATTGGCCTCATTTAAATTGCGTAGCGAACCGGTGCTATATTTTGGCCATGTTAACACAACATTTAAATTGCGGGGTACCTAAATAACTTGAACCATCTAAATAATTGTCGGGACCCCGGTTCCGTTTAATATTGACCTAATCGCATCGCATCTTTGCCATGTCATGCATCATCCATGCATCATGCCCGATCTTTTGCCGTAGTATTAAATATTGCATCCGGTGTTTCTTCTAGTGTTTTGCTTCTTCGCGGATAAGGCCGTTGAGTTGATGCGAGTGTCGACCCGATCTTCGGTTGAACCTTCGACAATGTTTTCAGGCGAGCATCTCCCCCTTTCTACCTATCTTACTTTTATAGTCTTTACTCCCTCCTGTTGATCTATTGCTATCTGTGTTGCGATGCTCTAGTTCCGTACCTGTGATATCCCCTGCAGCCCTATATTGCTTTGGACACCTCCTATTACCTGTTGGTTGGTAGATAGTTGGACTTGCGCGTCGTAGTCGCTTGCTCAAGTGCTGTTGCGTGTCGTCAAGTGCCACAGTTGTTGGTGTATGGCCGCATGTTGATGTTGGAGATGATCATGGTTTTACTTTTCGTTCACTTTAATTCCTGTTTAACAACTAAAATTGAAGTAAGTAAGCAGAGGCATCGGTGGGTGATAGATAACATTTGGTTTCCGACCGCCCACTTGTGTCCCGTAGGACCCCGAGTACTTGATACCTGTTCCTTGATTTATCGCGCTATCCACATACGGGGAATTATGGGCCCCCCTTAGCCAGAGCTTGATTCAGTCTTATTTCTTGGGGCCACAAACTAGTTTGAGGTTTTATTTACGATCCTGTACTTATGCCATGTTTTACTGTTTAATTTACGATTGTGCGATGGATAGCACACTGTACTGTTTAGGTAAGCGGAGTGTTCTCGCGGTATCGACAAGCCCCGTTTGGGGTTCCCAGTCGTTTACAGCCATTGTCGCAAACCTTGAGTCCGTCTCGGAGCTAGCTTACTTCGTTGCGGGTCTACTCAATGGGGTGGCCCCCTGAAATATTTCTGAATCCTGTGATTGCTTTGTCGTGAAAGCCTCGTTGGGTTTTGATTTGGTTTTTCCGAGGTTGATCGTGTGTGTGTTGCTATTTGTGCACCCCGGCCGGGTTAAAACTTTCTGAAAGCCGTGTCCGCGGTTATGGACGACTTGGAGCACAGTATCTCGATCATAGACAACTATAACTAAAGTAGTGCTATAAATTTGACTTTATAATGACTAGTAATCAGCTTCACTATAATGGAATGGCTAATTAAAACTGCCAACAATTGCTTGCTTGGGTCGTCGCTTGCGACCATTATAACTGACTAGTAAGTATTGCAACTAAAACGGAATGGCTAAATAAAAGTACCAACAACTGCTGGGTTTTGGGTTATCTCATGCTATTTGTATCTGACTAGTAAGTGTTGCAAATACAACGGAATGGGTAACTAAAATGGCCCACTGCTTATTTTATCAGGACGATTATCTACACCTGACTAGTAATTGCTGCAACGATAACTGAATAAATAAAACTGCCAACGGTGTGAGTTCCTCGGTTGACTTCCTCGTTTGGACTCGAGGGGGAAACACCAGGACGGGTTTGTTTGATGTTAGAATCAGGTTGGATCCGAATAGGTCTTTCTTACCCCTCTCTGACTGCCGCTAGTTGTATCGAGTCTCTATAGGTTGTTCAGTGCATGCTGCCGCTGCCGCTTCAGTCCACCATACCTATGTAGGCGAGGGCCGCCGAATTCTAGTCTCGCCGTGTACTGGCCTCAGTACTGACGCTCCTCTTTTTCCTTTGCCCTTTGTCGGCACCCCTTTTGTTTAAGCAGGTCTTGAGATCAACGTCGTTAGCAGGGTTACCCTTCCGGCTTGGCCTGGGCAGGGTTATGGACGCCATTGGTTATCCTTCAGGGCTCTTAGCCCCATTTGCATCTTGACCGTAGCCGGACGCTATATCGTTCTCAAGGTGATTTGGATCTTTGTATTGTATATCTGTATTCTTGACTCTTTGAGTCGCTGCTGTATATATATCTGTTCTGTGGGTCCCATCGAGGACTGTTGTGTAATGTTATTACTTCGTTTTCCACCCGCACGAAAGTGCCTGGTGGGCACCTTTGAATCGTTTCTATGCGGGTTTGGCGGGTTTCGCTAAAACTTGCATAGGTCCGATTCTGAGGGTGTTACAGAGTGGTATCAGAGCTCAGCAGTTATGATACCCCACAAGTCCAGCCTGTAGGATAACCTAGCTAACGGTCGAAGTAGAGTGTCAAAACTATTTTTGAAAAATCGGTTGGATAGTTCTGATTAGGTCTGATTTTATTCCTTACCCCTCTGCTATTCTCCTCTTACCTCTACGTGTTTTGAATCCGCTCTCGTCCCTTTCTTCGAGTCCAGGAATTCTCGTGGTTGGGTCCCGTCGTACCTTCAGGGTTTCGCTTCCTTCTTTGATAACGGTGTTCTACCATCCGGTGTTCATGCTGCTTGAGGAATCCGTCTGCTGTGGTACCATTCCTTGTTCCTTGTTTGTGCTTTCTGGTGTTTTCCGACGCGACGACATCATCTACGCCAGATCCGATGCAGAGTCTGCATCACCCCTTTGTTCTGAACCTCGCTTGTCGAGATCTTCAGTCTGATTCCGAGAATGGCTGCACGCTTTTCTACTGATTGTGCAGAGTAATAGTTTGGGTGCGTGATGGATTGGCCCCCATGCCGACTACCCCTTCTATTCGCTTTTGTACATTGAAGTGGATGAGAATGCATCGGTTCCCCCCTTTTCCATCGAAGCTAGAGGTGTCTTTATTTGTTGATACCTCTACCTTCGACCTTTTGTTCCCGGAGTGTTCTCTCGACAATCACGGACAACGACCTCTTGTTAGTGGTGTCGCGAGGATCTACACGAAGCGAGAAGACGCAGATCGCCGACCTTCCTTCCGGTACCATGAGGCGGATCTCGAGGGCGAGATCCATTGTTAGTGGTGTCGAATTGTGCCATCCCGCAAAACCACTACTAGAAAATCGCGTTGTTTTTGTGCATTGCATCATCATGACCGCATGATCATGTCATCATGCCACATTGCATTTGAGCATCGTCATCATGTTGCATTTGCTTGCATAAAACTATTTGCGGAAAAACCCAATTTGTTTTCTAAACGCGCCGTCTTTATTCAACCGCAAAACCCGGGTCACCGGATTATTTTGTTTGTCTGCTATCGGTTTGCAAACGGTCCGTTTAAAACAAATAAAATATTAAATTATTTTAGTGGGGGGCAGTCGAACGGGCCGAATCGACCCGAACGACCACCCCCAGAAATTAAAACGGCCCACCCCAAAATCCCTAGTCTACCCGGTCCTATTCTACCCACCCCTCCTCCACCTCACCCCACCCAATGGCATGTAGCCACCTCACCCTCTTCCCTTCCCCTAACCAATCCCCATCTGCCACTTGGCCACCTCCTCCTCCACCCCCTCTCTCTCCTTTTCCCCACCCCTCTCCCTGACCCGCCTGGCCCACCTGGACCCTGCCCGCGTCCCCCACCGCACCCCACGTCCCACGCCCCGACAACCGCCCATCCCGCACGCGCGCACCCGCCTTCTTCTTCCTCACGCCGGCTCCCCTCCCCGCTTCCAACCTCCGTGGCCGCGCCTCCCCGCACCGCCTAGCCCCGCCGGCGCGCGGCCCTGCACCTCCTCCTACCTCGCCCCCTGCCGCGGTGTCGCCCTCCGCCCCTCCCCGACCTCGCCCTACCTCCTTCCCCCCAGCGTCTGCCTGCGGAGCTTCCCCGCCCCGAGCATCCCTCGCCGCCCCCTTCTCCGCGAGCTCCGCCACCAGCGAGCGCGTCGCCCTCCGCCCTGGCCCTACGCCCTCCTCGTCGGCGCCCCGTCTCCTCGCCCCGTCTCAGGCCAAGCTCGCCCGCCGCCGGCTTCCTCGGCCCTCCGCCTCGCCACCGAGCCGGACCGCGTCCGCCTCCGGCCGCCGTCCTCTGTCTGGCCGACGCCGCCGCTGGCCGCCTCGTGCCCGTCCCCGTCGGCCGCGCCCGCCTCGCCGGCCAGCGAGCCGCCTCCGCCGCCCCCTGCTCCGCCCGTCAGCGAACCGGTCGCCTCCGCCCAGCGCCGCCCCGTCCTCGCTGCCCGCTCCACCGTCGGGCTCTGCGCCCACCTCGGCCTCTGCTGCTCGTCACGAGCTCCTGCAGCGTGCTGGCCGTCGCGCACCAGCCCTTGCACGCCTTCTTGTTGTCGGTTCCCTGCATCCGCCTCGCCATACCACTCAGCCTGGAGCCACGCCTTTGGATGAGACCTGCAGACGTCGCGCCCATCTTGGCCTCGGTGTTTGTTTTGGCCAGCAGAACCAATCGTAGATGCTCCCCGTGAACACCGCAGGGATTTGGGAGCAGAAGGACTATCGAATCAAGTTCTACATCGACATAAAGACAAGACATGATCTACAAAACCCACCCGATGGCTATGCATCGAGGCTATCCGCAACTTCCGCAAGATCTCGTATGCGTCCAGAGCCACCATATCAAGCTCTCCTTCCCGGAGCCGAAGGCCCCGAACGCCAAGACCAACGACAAGATCTCCATCCTGGACCCCAAGGACTCCCTCACGGACATCGAGCGACAAGATCGCCTCACGGACGCCATGACCCCCTTCAAGGGATCTGATGGCCGAGCCCCTGAAGACCGATCCGAAGCGCCAGGACCCGAATCTGAAGAACGCCAAGATCGCCGATGCGAATACGCCAAGTTCGTCTACCCCGGACACCGTGCGACAAGGTCTACTTCATGGATCCAAAGACCCCGGTACCCGTCCCACTCAAGTTCGCCATCGACGGCAAGATCGGCACCGACCAGGGCGAGACCGATGCGCCCCCCGCCGCCAACCAAGTTCTGCTTCTTGGTTGCGACAAGACCTCCTTCCCGTACCGATCCTGATCCCGTCGAACCCTGAACCCTGAGACCAACCCCGAACCCCGGAACCTCAAGTTCGTCGAGACCCCCTAATGTGTGACCCTTATCCGAGCCCCTATTTTATAAATGCCATATTTATAAATTGTTGCATATGGAATTGTTCATGCATGCATCCTTGTCATGTGGTTTGGGGGCCTTATGCCGATTCACCTAATAATTAAACATGGGGCCCATATGCGGGCAAATCTAGTCTCATATTGGCCTCATTTAAATTGCGTAGCGAACCGGTGCTATATTTTGGCCATGTTAATACAACATTTAAATTGCGGGGTACCTAAATAACTTGAACCATCTAAATAATTGTCGGGACCCCGGTTCCGTTTAATATTGACCTAACCGCATCGCATCTTTGCCATGTCATGCATCATCCATGCATCATGCCCGATCTTTTGCCGTAGTATTAAATATTGCATCCGGTGTTTCTTTTAGTGTTTTGCTTCTTCGCGGATAAGGCCGTTGAGTTGATGCGAGTGTCGACCCGATCTTCGGTTGAACCTTCGACAATGTTTTCAGGCGAGCATCTCCCCCTTTCTACCTATCTTACTTTTATAGTCTTTACTCCCTCCTGTTGATCTATTGCTATCTGTGTTGCGATGCTCTAGTTCCGTACCTGTGATATCCCTTGCAGCCCTATATTGCTTTGGACACCTCCTATTACCTGTTGGTTGGTAGATAGTTGGACTTGCGCGTCGTAGTCGCTTGCTCAAGTGCTGTTGCGTGTCGTCAAGTGCCACAGTTGTTGGTGTATGGCCGCATGTTGATGTTGGAGATGATCATGGTTTTACTTTTCGTTCACTTTAATTCCTGTTTAACAACTAAAATTGAAGTAAGTAAGCAGAGGCATCGGTGGGTGATAGATAACATTTGGTTTCCGACCGCCCACTTGTGTCCCGTAGGACCCCGAGTACTTGATACCTGTTCCTTGATTTATCGCGCTATCCACATACGGGGAATTATGGGCCCCCCTTAGCCAGAGCTTGATTCAGTCTTATTTCTTGGGGCCACAAACTAGTTTGAGGTTTTATTTACGATCCTGTACTTATGCCATGTTTTACTGTTTAATTTACGATTGTGCGATGGATAGCACACTGTACTGTTTAGGTAAGCGGAGTGTTTTCGCGGTATCGACAAGCCCCGTTTGGGGTTCCCAGTCGTTTACAGCCATTGTCGCAAACCTTGAGTCCGTCTCGGAGCTAGCTTACTTCGTTGCGGGTCTACTCAATGGGGTGGCCCCCTGAAATATTTCTGAATCCTGTGATTGCTTTGTCGTGAAAGCCTCGTTGGGTTTTGATTTGGTTTTTCCGAGGTTGATCGTGTGTGTGTTGCTATTTGTGCACCCCGGCCGGGTTAAAACTTTCTGAAAGCCGTGTCCGCGGTTATGGACGACTTGGAGCACAGTATCTCGATCATAGACAACTATAACTAAAGTAGTGCTATAAATTTGACTTTATAATGACTAGTAATCAGCTTCACTATAATGGAATGGCTAATTAAAACTGCCAACAATTGCTTGCTTGGGTCGTCGCTTGCGACCATTGTAACTGACTAGTAAGTATTGCACCTAAAACGGAATGGCTAAATAAAAGTACCAACAACTGCTGGGTTTTGGGTTATCTCATGCTATTTGTATCTGACTAGTAAGTGTTGCAAATACAACGGAATGGGTAACTAAAATGGCCCACTGCTTATTTTATCAGGACGATTATCTACACCTGACTAGTAATTGCTGCAACGATAACTGAATAAATAAAACTGCCAACGGTGTGAGTTCCTCGGTTGACTTCCTCGTTTGGACTCGAGGGGGAAACACCAGGACGGGTTTGTTTGATGTTAGAATCAGGTTGGATCCGAATAGGTCTTTCTTACCCCTCTCTGACTGCCGCTAGTTGTATCGAGTCTCTATAGGTTGTTCAGTGCATGCTGCCGCTTCAGTCCACCATACCTATGTAGGCGAGGGCCGCCGAATTCTAGTCTCGCCGTGTACTGGCCTCAGTACTGACGCTCCTCTTTTTCCTTTGCCCTTTGTCGGCACCCCTTTTGTTTAAGCAGGTCTTGAGATCGACGTCGTTAGCAGGGTTACCCTTCCGGCTTGGCCTGGGCAGGGTTATGGACGCCATTGGTTATTCTTCAGGGCTCTTAGCCCCATTTGCATCTTGACCGTAGCCGGACGCTATATCGTTCTCAAGGTGATTTGGATCTTTGTATTGTATATCTGTATTCTTGACTCTTTGAGTCGCTGCTGTATATATATCTGTTCTGTGGGTCCCATCGAGGACTGTTGTGTAATGTTATTACTTCGTTTTCCACCCGCACGAAAGTGCCTGGTGGGCACCTTTGAATCGTTTCTATGCGGGTTTGGCGGGTTTCGCTAAAACTTGCATAGGTCCGATTCTGAGGGTGTTACATGGTTTTACCCGGGGTGCTACAAAAACCAATGCCCCCTTTCTCACCATTTGGTCTTTGCTTTCTCAAAAGGTCATCAATGGACTTGTTTCCTTTGGGAAAGGTGGCATTAGCAAGCTCCCCCTTCAACCTAGCATTTTCTTCAAGTGTATTTGTGCTACTAGAAGGAATGAAAGTACTAGGTGAAGCAATATTAGTCAATTGAGTTTGAAGTTTTTCATGAGACTTTGTAAGTGACAAGAGTTCACTCTCCAAGGCCTTGTGTGCCTTGTCAAGTTTCCCGAAGTTCTCGGCAAGTTTTTCATGAACAACACCAAACTCAATCTTGTCCTTTTTAGCCTTTTTGTACTTGGCAATGGCATGATCATGTTCCTTTATGAGTTTATTAATAATTTGATTATTTGCCTCATCTAGGCCTTTGATTTTTTCTTCGATAGACACCCTAGTCTCTTGCTCTTCTTCTAGAGCATTAGTTACAACCTCCATCTCACTATTATGCTCTCTACCAAGTTTACATCTTTCATCAAGAAGCTCTTGTGTGTGAGAAAGTTGATATAATAGGTTCACAAAATGCATCTTGTGCTCCTTATGAAAGTTAGTCATAAACACATCAAAAGCAACTAATTCCTCTTTGACCTCAAGAGATATCTCCTCATTAAGTTCATCATCAATCAAAGAAGAGGGGTGAGGAGATGATGATACCTCTGTTCCTCTTGCCATAAGGCAAGTGACGTTATTGTTGGAGATATTATCATTTGGGTGTTGAAGAGGGAGAAAGTGGGAGTAGAAGTAGTAGCAAGAGCAGCCACACCACTTGATGTTTCATCTTCATTGTCGAAGGAGAATTCTTCATGTGTTATCAAGACGATTTCACCCGACTTCTTGTTGGTGGGATTCTTCTTGATGAAGGGTTTCTTGAATGGAGCCTTGGAGTTTTTCTTTAACACAAGTTTACCCCCATGATCTTCTCTTTTTATCATAGGGACATCCGGCTACAACATGGTAGCGGTCACCACAACTGAAGCAAGTTCTCAATTTTGAGCCATTGTCTCTTCTCCCATTTGGGTTGCTTCTTTGTTGCATATCCATCTTGGCCTTGGCGGGGTCTTTCCAAAAGTTTCTTGCATAGAAGGCCATATACTCACCATGAGAAACCTGTACATCATCGGGGTGGCTCATAGACAAGCCTTCATCACCCTCTTCTTCATCCACATACTCCACAACTTTGGCCTTTAAGGCAAGGTTGGCGCCACTACTCATTCCAATAGCTTGAGCATGGGCATATTTGGCAACAACCTTGAAAGCGGCCATATCTTGCATAACTTCATTGGAGGTCATGAGATGATAGTTGTGTCTTCCTTGTAGACTCTTCAAGTCAGTGGGCTCAAAGGGCATGAGTGCACTCACATATTTCCTTTTTATCCAAGCATCATCCACATGTGAGGAACCCACATTCCTAAAGGTGGTGGCAGTGGACTTGAGCCTTCGATACATGTCTTCATGATCTTCACCATCCTTCATATAGAAGCCTTCGGCTTCATTGCTCAGTGCATCATACCGGTTTCTTCTCATGCTCTCATTTCCAACATATAGCTCAGTGAGAGCATCCCAAGATTCCTTGGCGGTGTTGAGGTGTTCAATGTGAAGGTAATCTTTTGTACCCAAACCTTGTTGAATCATGTGCAAAGCAGTGGAATTGAGTTGGCTATTGACAACTTCTCTTCTTTTCAAGTTCGGTGGATCCACAATTCGGAGTCCTTCTTCAATGATTCTCCACAATTCAATGCAAGAGCTACGCACATGAGATTTCATTAATGATTGCCATTGAGCAAATGAAGTTTCAACTAGCTTAGGTGGGTCACCTCTATTGTTGATGTGTGGGTGAGGGATAGGTGGGTCGGGAGAGTAACAATTGGGACCCTAATGGTGCTCTACCTTCCCATCATCCTTTTTGGTGGAGGGATTAGTGTTGTCATGGCTATCCTCCTCCCCCCCCCCCTCACACCACAACTCCCGGTGATGCCGAGGCATTCACCTTTGGTGGTGGTGGAGCTTCCTCTCGAGAAGGAGGAGGAGGTGGTGAGGCTAATTTATCTTTAACAAGTTGCTCAACTAGGTCAAGCAATTGTTTGATTTCGTTGCCCAGGATGGAGCTCAAGCTTGTTTCCAAATTCTTGAGATCCTCCATCGACACCGTTGATGATGTGTAGCTCAGATCACTATAGAGCTTCGTTGGGAGACCCCAAGAGGAAAGTATGATGAGCACAACAACAAGTTTTCCCTCGGTAAGAAACCAAGGTTATCGAACCAGTAGGAGGAAGGAAACGACTCAAAGGTGTTGCTAGCAACTTGGAAACCTGCACAACACAAACTTAAGACTTTGTCCCAATGAACAATGAGGTTGTCAATCTCACTGGTTTGCTGAAAACAAAGGATTAACTGTATGGTGTGGAAGGTAATGGTGGTTTGCAGAAAGTAAACATGAACAGTGGAAGATGTATCAATGGTAAAGATTGGACTGGGGTCCATAGTTCACTAGAGGTGTTCTCCTTAAGATAAACAACATAACATGCTAGGTAAACAAATTATAGCGGGGCAATTGACAGGCCAGAGCAAGGCATAATAATGCAATACTAGACTATCATAATCCTATGAGATTTTATTGGGCAATACAACAAGATACATAGACCACCATCGAACTACATCTATGACTAGTAATCCACCTTCAGGTTATCATCCGAACCCCCTCCAGTATTAAGTTGCAAGCAACGGATAACTGCTTTAATCAAAGTGTGTAAGGTAAACAATCCACTTGTTCCATGAACAAGAGATCGTTGTTTTCTCCCTAGTAGCAACAACACATCTACAACCTTAGAGATTGCTATCACTTCCCCAGATTAAATAGAGGCATGAACCCACTATCGAGCATAAATACTCCCTCTTGGAGTCACTAGCATCTACTTGGCCAAGATAGCTACTAGAAACGGAGAGCATGCAAGATCTCAAACAACACAGACATGATAGAATCAATAAGATAGAATCATTAACCAATCTGACATAGTAATGTCAATAGCCATCGGATCCTCGCAAACACAACATGCATGATTACAAATAGATGATCTTGATCATGAACGGAGCTCACAAGATCTAAACATGGTAGCACAAAGGAGGAGAAACAACCATCTAGCTACTACATGGACCCGTAGTCCAAGCTGGAACTACTCATACTTCATACTGGAGGCTGGCATGGTGATGAAGAAGGCCTCCGGGATGATCTCTCCCCTCCGGCAGGGTGCCGGGAAGAGCTTCAGACCCCCCCCCCCAATCTAGGGACGATGGTGGCAGTGGCTACGAACTGTTTCGTGGAAGATTGATCGGGTACTTAGGGTTTAGGTATTGGGGGATTCTTATAGGCGAAGAGGGAGGCCGAGGGGGTGCCCGAGGCGGCTGCACCAACCAGGCGCAGGCCAGGCCTGGCCACGCGGCCAGGGGGTGTGGCCCTCTCACAGCCCTTATCCGTCTTGTCTTCTGGCTCCGTGTTCGCCACGGTAAAATATTGACTTTGGCTTTTGTCCCATCCAATTCCGAGAATATTGATTTTCTACCTTTTCTGGAACCAAAAACAGAAGAAAACAGGCAACTGGCACTGTGGCATCTTGTTAATAGGTTAGTCCCAGAAAACATATAAAAATACCTCAAAGTGTAGACAAAGCAAAGCAAAGTAGATACTAAACAATCATGGAACATCAAAAATTATAGATACCTTTTTGACGTATCAAGCATCCCCAAGATTAACTCATGCTCGTCCTCGAGTAGGTAAGTGATAAAAAAGAATAATTTTTGAGGTGACATGCATCGTCAAAATCAAGATCAAACCATTTGCATGCACTGAAAGCTGGGATCAAAGTACTCTAAACATGAGCATGAAAGATGTAGTTCTAACAATAAGAAAAAGTAACTATGCATGCAACATGAAAGGTTACAAACAAAGATCATGAATAACAATGCATTGAAAGACGTTTGTTTGTTTCACATATAGAAAATATAGCATAGTGGCATTCAGCTTGCCCCTCATGGAGTAGCAATAAATGCATAGGACACCTTCACAGTTCATAAGAGTGACTAGATACAAATACTTCATAAGCAAGTAATATCAATAATATGAACCAATCAATAAGTTTTGGGACAATGCACATAGAACTAAGAACGGCAACTATGCTCTCTTAATTGGTGCCTAAGGATAGAAGGTGGAGACTCAATATAATGGTGGAAGAAAGGCCCTTCATAAAGGGAAGTAGGGATTTCAAGTCTCATAAAGAGCTTCCAAAAATTATGGTACTTGTTAGCTTTCAGCTCTCATTGCCCCTATCATAAACATCTTGAAGTGATTAAGGTTAAAGTGAACAAACTATGGAGTATATGCTTGACAAAGTATAAGTTGGCAATCTCATGTCCCTTGAGTACTGATGCAGCGCTGAGTTGATGTAGGATCACTTCGTTGGGAACCCCAAGAGCAAGGTGTGAAGCAGCACAGCAGCAAGTTTTCCCTCATTAAGAAACCGAGGTTATCGAACCAGTAGGAGGAAGGAAACATCACACAGGTGTTGCAAGAAATATGGAAACCTGCACAACACAAACTCAAGACTTTGCCCCAATGAATCAGTGAGGTTGTCAAGCTCACCGCTTTGCTGTAACAAAGGATTAAACATATGGTGTGGAAGGTGGTGATGGTTTGTAGCAATTAAATAGTGGAAGATGTATCAATGGTAAAGATTGGGCCGGGGTCCATAGTTCACTAGAGGTGCTCTCCTTAGATAAACAACATGGCATGAAGGGTAAACAAATTACAGCAGGGCAATTGACAGGAACTGAGCAAGGCATAACAATGTAATACCAGACAAAAAGATCCTATGAGATTCGATTGGGCAATACAACAATATACATAGACCACCATCCAACTGCATCTATGACTAGAAGTCCACCTTCAGGTTATCATCCGAACCCCCTCGAGTATTAAGTTGCAAGCAACAGACAACTGCTTTAAGCAAAGTGTGTAAGGTAAACAATCCACTTGTTCTATGAACAAGAGACCGTTGTTTTCTCCCTAGTGGCAATAGCACATCTACAACCGAAGATATTTCTGTCACTTCCCTTGGAAACTAGAGGCATGAACCCACTATCGAGCATAAATACCCCCTCTTGGAGTCACTAGCAACTACTTGGCCAAGATAGCTACTAACGATGGAGAGCATGCAAGATCACAAACAACACAGACATGATAGAATCATAAAGACAAAACCATTAATCAATCTGACATAGTAATCTCAATATCCATCGGATCCCCATAAACACAACATGCATGATCACAAATAGATTAGATCTTGATCGTGAACGGAGCTCACAAGATCTATACATGAAAGCACAAGGAGGAGATACAACCATCTAGCTACTACATGGACCCGTAGCCCAAGGTGGAACTACTCACGCATCATACCAGAGAAGAAGGCCTCCGGGATAATCTCCCCTCTGGCAGGGTGTCGGGAAGAACTTTAGATCCCCCCGATCTAGGGACGATGGTGGCGGCGGCTACAGAAGGTTTCGTGGAGTTTTGATCGGGTGCCTAGGGTTTCTGCATCGGGGGCTTCTTATAGGCGAAGAGGCAAGGATGGGAGGCGACCAGGGGGGCCACACCCTGCCCAGGCGCGGGTTGGGCCCACCCGTTCCTAGGGGGTATGGCCGCCCTTTGGCGCCTCTCCGTCTCTCCTCTGGACTTCGTGTCGCCCACGGTAAAATATCGACTTTGGCTTTTGTCCCGTCCAATTCCGATAATAATGATTTTCTGCCTTTCTGGAACCAAAAACAGAAGAAAACAGGCTACTGGCACTTTGGCAACTTGTTAATAGGTTAGTTCTAGAAAAGATATAAAAACACCTCAAAGTGTAGACAAAGCAAAGCAAAGTAGATACTAAACAAGCATGGAACATCAAAAAATATAGATACGTTTCCGACGTATCAAGCATCCCCAAGCTTAACTCCTGCTCGTCCTCGAGTAGGTAAGTCATAAAAAGAATAATTTTTGAGGTGACATGCTGATACGCCCAATTTGCATCACCATTCTATATCATAATTTACCTCTATTCATTGATATTTGTCTTATTATGAGGTATTACTTATGTCTTTTCATATGTTTATGCATGTTGGATGATTCCTGGAGGATGGACTGCCGGAGTCTAGATTTTGATGGAAAAGAAGGCGTTTTGGTGCAATTTCACGAAGATTAGAAAAATACCAGAAAAATATGGAAACATATTATTTTACCAGAAGACGAAGGAAGCCAGAAGGAGGGACGAAGTGGGGCCTCAAGGGGGCCACGCCCCCCTAGGCGCGGGCCCACCTGACCCTGCGCCTAGGGCAGCTGTGGCCCACCTGCCCGGCCTCCGACTCCGACCCTTCGACTATATCTTCCCTCCAAACCCTAAGGCTCGGGGAGCGACCACAGATAGATTTCCGCCGCCTCTGGGGGCGGAAAACACCGAGAGAGAAAGATCTCTCTGGCAGACAGATTTCTACCGGGGGAATTCCTTCCCGGAGAGGGGAGACCGTCTCCATCAACATCATCATCAAGCTAGGCTTCATCGGGATCATCATCATCCACACCATCATCTCCACCAGCACCATCACCACCACTCCGTCCAGCTATAACAATTGTGTTGGATATTGCTTTAGTTCTTAGGGGAAACTTTCCCGGTGTTGATTACTATTGTAGTTGATGCTTGTGAGTGGAACTATTGGATTATTGTTTATGTTCAGATTGTTATCCATTACCATATCATCCTTGATCTTGATCCATATGATGTCTTGTGAGTAGTTCGTTTAGTTCTTGAGGACATGGGAGAATTCATGTTGTTAGTAGTGAATCTGTGATGAGTTATTATTCAATGGTTTAGTATTTAAGTTGTAGTGCTATTTTTCTAGTGGTGTCATGTGAACGTCGACTACATGATACTTCACCATTTATGGGCCTAGGGGAATGCATTGTGTATTTGGCTACTAATTGTGGGTTTGAGAGAGTGACAGAAACCTAAACCCTCGTTAGGACACCTTTGCACAAGGGAGCGCAGGATCTCAGAGTTTAAGGCTGTGGTTAGATTTATATCTTAATTACTTTCCGGTAGTTACGGATGTTTGCAGGGGGTTTAATCACAAGTATGTATTAGTCCTAGGAAGGGCGGTATGTTAGCACAGGTTCACCCACACAACACTTACAAACACCAGAGAAGAGTACTCAGCTGTTTGAAGCGGAAGCACTTGACAGAATTCCCATGTGTCCTCGAGAACGCTTGGTCCTTATAAGTATTTCCACCGGCTTGTCCTTTGCTAAGAAAGGATTGGGCCACTTGCTTTGTTTGTTCGTTACCTTTGTTACTTGCTCCTTGTTTTGTTGCCTTGTCAGAAAACCACTAAAAATCCGTTTGCTAAGTATTCACAGGGATTTCCTGCTCCATACCACTGTTCAGCACCTTCTGCTCCTCGTTGGGATTGACACTCCTATTTATAGAAAGTAATACGATACACCCCCTATACTTGTGGGTCATCAATACTATTTTCTGGTGCCGTTGCTGGGGAGTGAAGCGCTATTGAAGAGTGGAACTGGTAAAGGAAACTTTCACTGTGAGTATTGCTCTTGTTACTGCTTGTTACTTTATTTCCAATATGGATAACCCACTTGGTTTTCTGTTTGGGAAAACTACTACCACTGCTTGGGTAGTAGATGAACCACCTCCTGTTGAGATAGATCCTTTTAAGATACCTACAAGTGTTGTTAACCGTGTTATGGATAATTATTATTTTGGGGATGGAACTATCCATCTCGGTGATCACTTGCTTTTTATCTATGAAATTATGCGGGTTGTTTAAGTGTGCAGGTATCACAACTGAACTGGTGAAGAAGAAGTTACTCTCCATATCCTTGAAAGGGAGAGCTGAAGAATGGTATAAGCTGCTGAAGAATGGACAATCCATGGAATGGAAGGAGATGGCATCTCTCTTTTACTCTAACTTTTATCCTCCCAGTGAGATTCTAAGGATATAAATATTATATATAACTTTTGGCCTCTTGATGGAGAGAGTACATCTCAAGCTTGGGGGATATTGAAGTTACTAATGCTTAAATGTCCTATTCATGAACTCCCTAACAATATTATTCTCAATAACTTTTATGCTAGGCTTTCTCTTCATGATAAAGATTTACTAGATGCTTCTTATGCTGGATCATTCACACGTATGAAAGAAGAAGCTAAGTGGTATCTTATAGACCATATTCAATAGAACACTGAAGCTTGGGAGAATGATAAAGGAAGAAAGTCAGATATAAACTGTGATTATGATTGCATTAAATCTTTTATGGGAACTGATGACTTCCGTGATATTAGCAATAAGTTTGGTCTTGATTCCCAAAGTATTGCCAATTGTTTTAAGGCCTTTGCCTCTTACATAGAAATTCCCAAAAAGAAGTGGAACAAGTACCATGCTCCGTATAAAGATGTTGTTAGTCATGTTCCTGTTAGAAGTACTCAAGTTTGTACTACTAATCATATTGTGCCTGAACCTCATGTTGAAAAAATGCCCTTCCCAGCTAAGGTAAAGGAGTATTCTATGATTATTAGTGCAAATAACAAGGGTACAATGAAAACTGAGGAGCCTGGTAAGCATTTGAGTGATGAACCTGTGGTAGCTATTGTGAAAGACACTGTCACTAGAAATATAGAGGATGAGCACATTGTCTTCTGTGAAGATGCTTCTAATATTATTTCTCATCCTAGTAAGGCTAGAAAAGCTAGTGTTCATGTGCTTTCTGTTAAAATTGGTGATCATTGGTACTATGGTTTATGTGATATTGGTGCTAGTTCTAGTGCTATTCCTTATGAGCTTTATAGGGAAATTATGCATGAGATTGGTCCTTGTGAGCTTGAGGACATTGATGTGGTTATTCACCTTGCTAACAAGGAAACCATTTGCCCCATTGGCATTGTAAGAGATGTGGAGGTTCTCTGTGGTAAGATTAAATATCCTGCTGATTTTCTAGTGCTTAATTCAGCAGCTAGCAAAACTTGTCCCATAATTTTTGGTAGACCTTTCTTGAACACTTGTGGAGCTATTATTGATTGTAAGAAGGAAAAAGTTTTAACTAAGTTTGATGGAGATTCTTATGAGTTTAACTTTTCCAAATTTGCTAAAGCTCCTTGTGAAAATAGCTTGCCTAATAAAGATTTTAGGATGGAACAACTTGCTTCCATTGATCCGGTCTATGACCTTGGGCCTCTTTTTGGTGACTGCAAGTATGCTTATTCTGATGATAAAGTTGTTTCCAGTGACAGTTATATTGTCAACTTTATTCAAAGTTCTACTGAAAGTTATTTTGAGAGAGGGAAACATGGTTTTATGCACCTCAATGATGTTAAGTTTCCCCGTTTCATGTTGAAAGCTTTAAAGTTGCATCTGTTTTGTCTTCCTATGCTTGTGGCCTTTTGTTTCAACAATTCGTTTTATCATGATACCCCCATGCATAGGAAGTGGGTTAGACTCAAGTGTGTTGGTTATTTGCTTCTTGATGCACTCTTTCATTTCAGATATATATCTCCTTTGTGAGCATCTTTGGAAGTTTCAAGCCTAACTTAAAGGCATTAAAGAAAAGTACTTGTTGGGAGATAACCCAAGAGTTTGGTAGTGTCTTGGAAGTTATTACCTCAGTAATAACCGCTCCTTATCCTTTTTGTTTTAGTTTTTGTGTCAAGTTCAACTACTTTTGTGAAGTAGAGGAGTTGTGAAAAGTGGCTGTCGTGGGACAGATTTTTGTGCTGCATTGTAAAAATTCGTGAGGAAGCTCAGTACTTCGGATGGAGATGAATTTTTCTGAGATTGTTATCAGGTTGTTACCCAACTTTCATCAGTTCTGCACTTTTTGATTCGAGCAACAGAAGGTTTTTGAAAAAATCAATCTTTACCTACTGGTATGTTTTGACAGATTTCTTCCATCATTTTCATTTGCCTCTTACGGAAGCTTTTGTTTTGATGGGTTTTCAGTTGAAGTGTTTACCAAAGGTTTATTGTTTTTGCTTACACTAATGTTGTCATTGAGTTTGTGCAAAAGTTTTGTATGAAGGAAGTTCGCAGGAGAAAGAGAAAAGGAATCTGCAGAGTTCGTCTTTGAATAGGTAAAAGTGGTGAAAACAGAAGGTTCGTGAAACCCCAATCTTTTTATATTTTTGATGTTTTTAATACATAAGAGAAGTTACGAGACGAAACTGAAGAGGAAACGGAGCCCGGGGTGGACAAACCCACCCTAGGCACGGGCCCAGCCTGGCCGCGCCTGAGTGGGGTGTTCCCCCCTCGAACTCCGTCTCCGCCTCGTTTCCGTGTCAAAACCTTCCTTATGCATTGAAACTTCGTAATATATAACCCCCCGAATCCCCCGAGGTTTGTGCATCGTGTTCTCGTTGTGTTTTTATTTCGATCTGTTTCTGTCAGGAAATCTTCTCAAGTTTAGAGCACCATGGCCTCCGCCGACGACAAAGGAAAGAAGCCTGAGGAATAAGAACCTCAAGTCCCCAACGAGGAGGAGATTTCAGTAGGGGATGAAGGTGACATGGAGGAGGATAAGCAACCAGACACCTGCGCTACCGTCGCAAGCATTGGTTTGGTGGCACAACCTACCCAGCTTAGGAGGACATCACAGATGTCTACAGGAGTGAGAACTCTGCGTCATATCCTCGCTCCGCGCACACTTCCTCCTAGTACCCCTTGTTCTAACCGTGCAGGAAAGAAACACTCTAATAAGGAAGAATGGAGAAAGAATAACAAGGACTAGGATCCTCGGTCCGAGTTGATCATGGGCTGCATTGAGCATAATTCGGAGTTAATCCGTACTCTGACCTTCGATATGGAGGATTTGAAGAAACTTATTGAGGAGCTTATTAAGAGGACACCACCACCACCGAAGGAGTAATTCGTCATCAGATTTGGCATCCCCTTGGCTTGTTCCAAACTTGGGGGAGTGCCGCGGTATCAGCACCATTATCTTTTATCTTTTACCTTTTTAGTGGATTCATATCTGTGGTAGAGAGGTTATCTTATAGTTTGGTTTGCATGTGGAAGTATCTCTCCTTTAGTTGATTATCTATGTATCCCTTGGTGTGAGTGCCTTTATTGAATATTAATGAGAAGTCTCATATTTTACTTTCTGCACTTCTTATTATTAGTTTGCAATCTTTATTATATGATGGATCTTGTTGATCAGTATTGGAACCACTTTGGGATCATCAAGTGGATCTAAATTGGTTTTGGAAAACCGAGTTCTCGTCAGTGGCATTAGTTTGAAAGAAAAATAAAAAGCTTATAGGTATTTGGTATCATTTGTTTTCTTTCTTGTTGGCTCATAAGCTTAGTATTCTTTATTTAAGATTCTTTTGTGTCTTTAAGGAAGATTGCATGTTTGGCTTTATTACTTGTATGTTTGCTTGTTTCTTTCAACTCTCTTGTTTGCTACCCAGCCTTGCTAGCCAAAAACCTGTTTTGAGAAGGCATATTTCTCATGTTTCCAAAATCCTTTGAACCCAAATCTTTTGCCACTTGTGTCCACCATATCTACCTAGTAGCTTTTGCTATTCCAAGCAAATTCTCAAGCTTTATCTACCTTTCGAATTAAAAAGTATTTTGTTATGAGAAAACTAGTTAGTAAAGCTCTCACGAACTTGATGGCACACCTTATTTCCTTGCCCCTAATAGACTTGAACCATTGTGAACATCAAAGTTGTATATGCTTCCATCTATACGTTGGAATTAGCAGAACCGTGCTGTCATAGGAAACGTTTTCAACATTGCACTTGTACTCTATACACAGTTGATATCGTGCTCTTTTGTCTATGGATGTCAACAGTGTGAAATAAAGAGGGAACTTGTAAGTCCATGGAGTTTGTATCCTGTGTTAGAGAAATGCCTGGGACGCTAGCCTAAGCCATGCTTAATCATGGTGGAAACTTGCAGCATCACCGTAGTGAGTCATCTATGAAGCATCCTCAATAAAAATATGTACACATAGTAAATAAAAAGATCGATGAGATGCTCATTGTCTGCTTGCCTTGTCATTTTGGTTATGGGAAAGCTCCTGTACCATGTGCAAGGGGTACCTCATTGGCGGTTCTCAATGATATGCAAATACTTACAATGACAAGAACTTACCTGGGACCAGAGTTGAGTATGCATGAGGAGTGGCCCTCATATTTAAGGGACATGAGATTGCCAACTTATATTTCGTCAAGCATATACTCCATCTTTGTTTACTTTAACCTTAATCATCTCAAGATGGTTATGATAGGGGCAATGAGGGCTCAAAGCTAGTAAGTACCATAATCTTTTGGAAGCTCTTTATGACTTGTAATCCATGTTACCCTCTAAGAAGGGACCTTTCTCCCACTTCCAAGTTGAGTCAGTAAACCTACTTCCTCTCTATCTCCAACAAGATTTTGAGTTGTTGTGTTTCAAGCATTCATATGGTGATTTATTCAATCATATTCTTTATCTTCCTTGTTTGCACAAAACTCTTATCTATTGAGTATTACTTTGGAAGCCTTCACTTGTGAAAAACCTTTTTTGAGCAAAGAGTGTTCCTGTTTTGAAACTTCTACAAAAAGCTTTTGTGAAACTGTTTGCCAGGTGTTCTCTCACCAAGAACAAGTTTGCCAATTCCAATTATGATTTATCTTTATGTATCTCTATTGTGACTGTTGTACTTGGTTGCATGCTAAGTTATATAATGGTGAGTTGCTTTCGTCTATGAGTTGTGCAATGGTAAGTGTGATGCTTCTTGTTCGTATTGTTTTATCGATACTTCACTCCATAAACATGTGGACATGTTTACTGAGCTTAGTTTTCGCTTGGGGACAAGCGAAGTCTAAGCTTGGGGGAGTTGATACGCCCAATTTGCATCACCATTCTATATCATAATTTACCTCTATTCATTGATATTTGTCTTATTGTGAGGTATTACTTATGGCTTTTCATCTGTTTATGCATGTTGGATGATTCCTGGAGAATGGACTGCCGTAGTCTGGATTCTGATGGAAAAGAAGGCGTTTTGGTGCAATTTCGCAAAGATCAGAAAAATACCAGAAAAATATGGAAACATATTATTTTACCAGAAGACGAAGGAAGCCAGAAGGAGGGACGAAGTGGGGCCTTAGGGGGGCCACACCCCCTAGGCGTGGGCCCACCTGACCCCGCGCCTAGGGCAGGTGTGGTCCACCTGCCCGGCCTCCGACTCCGCCCCTTCGCCTATATCTTCCCTTCGAAACCCTAAGGCTTGGGGAGCGACCACAGATGGATTTCCGCCGCCTCTGGGGGGCGGAAAACACCGAGAGAGAAAGATCTCTCCGGCAGACAGATTTCTGCCAGGGGAATTCCTCCCCGGAGAGGGGAGACCGTCGCCATCAACACCGTCATCAAGCTAGGCTTAATCGGGATCATCATCATCCACACCATCATCTCCACCAGCACCATCACCACCACTCCGTCCCGCTGTAACAATTGTGTTGGATATTGCTTTAGTTCTTAGGGGAAACTTTCACGGTGTTGATTACTATTGTAGTTGATGATTGTGAGTGGAACCATTGGATTATTGTTTATGTTCATATTGTTATCCATTACCATATCATCCTTGATCTTGATCCATATGATGTCTTGTGAGTAGTTCGTTTAGTTCTTGAGGACATGGGAGAAGTCATGTTGTTAGTAGTGAATCTGTGATGAGTTATTATTCAATGGTTTAGTATTTAAGTTGTAGTGCTATTCTTCTAGTGGTGTCATGTTGTGGCATCCCGCAAAAACCACTACTAGAAAATCGCGTTGTTTTTGTGCATTGCATCATCATGGCCGCATGCTCATGTCATCATGCCGCATTGCATTTGAGCATCGTCATCATCTTGCATCTGCTAGCATAAAACTATTTGCGGAAAAACCTATTTTTGTTTTCTAAACGCCCCGTCCTTGTTCAAACACAAAACCCGGATCCCCGGATTATTTCGTTTTGTCTAACAACGGTTTGCAAAAGCCCGGTTTTAATCGAATAAAATATTTAATTATTTTTAGGGGGCAGCCGAACCGGGCCGATCCGACCCAGTTGGCCACCCCCAGTACAAAACCAAACGGTCCACCTAAACTAAACCTAATCCCTAATCTACCCGAACCTAGTCTACCCAGCCACTCCCAGCCCTCCACCTCACCTCCCCAGTCCACCTCATCCCCTGGACCCCCAATTTCCTACCCACCTGCCACCTCATCAATCCACCCCCACTCCCTCCCCCTCTCTCCCTGGGTCCCACCCCAACCCCACACGCCACACCGCACGCACACACTCACCCGACCCCCACCCAGCTCGCCCCTGGCTGCCCCACTGCCAGCCGGACCCACTCCCCGGCCCCACCACCGCCTCTCTCCCCTTCCCACCCTCTCTCTCTCTCCCCGACACGCTCCCCTCCCCTCGTCTTGTCTCTTTCCTCCTCTCCCTCTGCTCCACCCCGAGCCCACGCGCCGCTCCCTCCTCCAACCACCGCCGCCCGCCGGCGGCCACCCTCCGCCGGTTCCCCCCTTCCTCCTCTGCCCCGCGTCCCCGCTCGCGGCCGCGCCCGGCCGTGCTCGAGCCGCCGCGCCGCCTCCTCTGCAGCACGCCCGCGCCGGCCTCCTCCGACCGCCCTCCTCCTTCCCCGCCGGCCGCACCTCCCCCCACCTCGCTCGCGTCCGGCCGCCTCGCCCGACCCCGCGCCCGCCGCTCGCCCTGCAGCCGCGCCGCCGGCGAGCCTCGTCTCCAGCACCGCCAGAGCCTCCTCTCCGCCGGCCACCCGCCTCCGTCCCCTCGCCGCACCGCGCATGCCACCGAACCCGACGCCGCCGCGCCTTGCGCAGCAGCGCCAGCGCGCCACCATCAGCAGCCGGAGAAGCAGTAGCAGCAGCCAGGAGGAAGGCATCGAGGTGGCGTGGAACCGGGTGCGCGTGCGCGCCCTGGCGGACCGGGACCCCGCCATGGTCGACCGCCTCCACGCCGAGGTGCGCCTCCTCCGCTCCCTCCACCACGACCACATCATCGGATTTCACAAGGTCTGGCTCGACCGCGACAACGGGGTGCTCAACTTCATCACCGAGGTCTGCGACTCCGGGAGCCTGCGCGACTACCGGGACCGGCACAAGCACGTCTCCGTCAAGGCGCTCAAGAAGTGGGCAAGACAGATCCTCGAGGGCCTCGACCACCTCCACACACATGACCCCTGCATCATACACCGTGACCTCAACTGCAGCAACGTATTCATCAACGGCAACACCGGACAGCACTTCGTGTCTAGCAGATCGACACCGTTCCGGCGGTACCAGACGGCACCTCGAGACAGAGTGACGAGCCCCCTCAGACCAGTGAAGTTGGAACGACATGGGCTTGTTCAGAGGCGCCGAGTCCGCTGTGCTCTTCCTCATAGACCGAAGACTGTTCCCGGACCCAAGGACGTCGAGACCCCCCCCCCCCCCGACCCGAAGATGCCCAGAACACAAGTTCGCCTCCTCTAACGCCAAGACCGATCCCGGACGTCCAGGTCGTCGACAAAGATACGCCAAGTACGCTGACATGGAACCGACCAGTTCGCCGAGAACCGCTCCCGGACCCGATGACCGCCAAGATCGCCGCCGGCACGACAAGCACTTCGCCACGGAACGCCAAGTTCTGCATCCCGAACGCCAAGCCCAACCCGATATGAGGACCCGACAAGATCTTCGTGACGGCAAGAACGATATCGACCAGGGCGAATCCGATGCGCCTCGACTCCGACCCAAGTCCTGCTTCCCGGATGCGACTAGGTCTACCTCAGTTATCCGAGAACGATTCCGTCGAACCCTGAACCCTGAGACCGACCCCGAACCCCGGAACCCAAGATCGCCGAACCCTAATGTGTGAACCTTTTCCCGAGCCCCTATTTTATAAATGCTAAATATAAAACCTGTTGCATAATAATCATTCATCTCGCATGCATATTTGTGTGGGTTGGGGGCCTTACGCCGATTCACCTCATAATTAAATATGGGGCCCACATGCGGGCAAATCTAGTCCTATATCGGCCTCATTTAAATTTGTGCATCGAACCGGTGATATATTTTGCCATGTTAAGACAACATTTAAATTGTGGGGTAGTTAAATAACTTGAACCGTTTAATTAATTGTCGGGGCCCCGGGTTCCGCTTAATATGACCTAATTGCATCGCATCTTGCCATGTCATACCTCATACATGCATCATGCCCGATCTTCTGCCGTAGTACTAAACAGTGCATCCGGTGTTTATTCTAGTGTTTTGCTTCTTCGCGGATAAGGCCGTTGAGTTGATGCGAGTGTCGACCCGATCTTCGGTTGAACCTTCGGCAACGTTTTCAGGCGAGCATCTCCCCCTTTCTACCTATCTTATTTTTATAGTATTTATTCCCTCCTGTTGATCTATTGCTATCTGTGTTGCGATGCTCTAGTTTTCGTACCCGTGACATCCCCTGCAGCCTTATATTGCCTTGGACACCTCCCATTTCCGTTGCGCGTCGTAGTCGCTTGCTCAAGTGCTGTTGCGTGTCGTCAAGTACCACAGTTGTTGGAGCATTGCCGCATGTTTAATGTTGGAGATGGTCATGGCTTTAATTATCGTTCACTTTAATTATTGTTAATAACTAAAACTGAAGTAGGTAAGCAGAGGCACAGGTGGGAAATAGATGTTATTTGGTTGTTGCCCGTCCACTTGTGTCCCGTAGGACCCCGAGTTCTTGACACCTGTTCCGAGATCGAGCGCGCTAACCACATGTGGGGAGATATGGGCCCCCATCGATTTAGTACCTGATTTCAAAGTACTGTACTGGGGGCCACAAGTAGTTTGGGGCTTTATTACTATCATGTACTTATGCCATGCTTTACTGCTTTATTTACGATTGTGCGATGGATAGCACCTGTACTGTTTTGGAAGCTGAGTGTTTTCGCGGTATCGACAGGCCCAGTTTTGGGATCCCCTGTCGTTTACAGCCACTGTCGCAAACCCTGAGTCCGTCTCGGAGACCGGCCGACTTCGTTGCGGGTGTACTTAGTGGGGTGGCCCCTGGTGCTTGCTTTGGGTCTGGGAAACGTCATGACTTAGGCCCCGCCGACATACCGATGGGTGTATGTTAATTGATCTGGCAAAAAGGGTCGAAGTGCGTGTGGATACTTTGGTGCACCCCTGCAGGGTTTAATCTTTTCGAGAAGCCGTGTCCGCGGTTATGGACGACTTGGAGCACAGTGCTTGATCATAGACAACTATAACTAAAGTGTACTGTTATAATTTGACCTGTATCCTATATGACTAGTAATCAGCTTCACTACAACGGAATGGCTAAATATAAGTACCAACAACTGCTGGGTTTGGGATATCTCACGCTAAATGTATTTGACTAGTAAGTGCCGCAATTACAACGGAATGTTTAACTAAAACGGCCCACTGTTTATTTTATCCGGACGATTATCTACACCTGACTAGTAATTGCTGCAACGATAACGGAATGAATAAAACTGCCAACGGTGTGAGTTCCTCGGTTGACTTCCTCGTTTGGTCTCGAGGGGGAAACACCAGGATGGGTTTGTTTGATGGTAGCATCCGGTTGGTTCCGAATAGGTCTTTCTTACCCCGCTCTGATAGCCGTCAGTTGTATCGAGTCTCTATAGGTTGTTTAGTGCCTCAGTACTGACGCTCCTCTTTTTCCTTTGCCCTTTGTCGGCACCCCTTTTTGTTAAGCAGGTTTTGAGATCGACGTCGTTAGCAGGGTTACCCTTCCGGCTTGGCCTGGGCAGGGTTATGGACGCCATTGGTTATTCTTCAGGGCTCTTAGCCCCATTTGCATCTTGTCCGTAGCTGGACGCTCTATCATTTTCAAGGTGATTTGGATCTTTGTATCTTATATCTGTATTCTTGACTCATGGAGTCGTGTTGTATACATATCTGTTCTGTGGGACCCATCAAGGACTGTTGTGTAATGTTATTACTTCGTTTTCCACCCGCACGAAAGTGCCTGGTGGGCACCTTTGAATCGTTTCTATGCGGGTTTGGCGGGTTTCGCTAAAACTTGCATAGGGTCGATTCTGAGGGGGTTACACATGTGAACGTCGACTACATGATATTTCACCATTTATGGGCCTAGGGGAATGCATTGTGTATTTGGCTACTAATTGTGGGTTTGAGAGAGTGACAGAAACCTAAACCCTCGTTAGGACACCTTTGCACAAGGGAGCGCAGGATCTCAGAGTTTAAGGCTGTGGTTAGATTTATATCTTAATTACTTTCCGGTAGTTACGGATGTTTGCAGGGGGTTTAATCACAAGTATGTATTAGTCCTAGGAAGGGCGGTATGTTAGCACAGGTTCACCCACACAACACTTACAAACACCAGAGAAGAGTACTCAGCTGTTTGAAGCGGAAGCACTTGACAGAATTCCCATGTGTCCTCGAGAACGCTTGGTCCTTATAAGTATTTCCACCGGCTTGTCCTTTGCTAAGAAAGGATTGGGCCACTTGCTCCGTTTGTTCGTTACCTTTGTTACTTGCTCCTTGTTTTGTTGCCTTGTCAGAAAACCACTAAAAATCCGTTTGCTAAGTATTCACAGGGATTTCCTGCTCCATACCACTGTTCAGCACCTTCTGCTCCTCGTCAGGATCGACACTCCTATTTATCGAAAGTACTTTGATACACCCCCTATACTTGTGGGTCATCACATGCACCATCAAAACCAAGATCAAACCATTTGCATGCATTGAAAGCTGGGATCAAAGAACTCTAAATATGTGCATGAAAGATGGAGTTCTAACAATAGGACATAGTAACTATGCATGCAACATGAAAGGCTACAAACAAAGATCATGAATAACATGCATTGAAAAACATTTGTTTGTTTCACATACAGAAAACATGGCATAGTGGCATACATCTTGTCCCTCATGGAGTAGCAAATAGATGCATAGGACACCTTCAAAGTTCATAAGAGTGACTAGATGAAAATAGCACAAGAACAAGTAATATCACAATATGCATCAATCAATAAGTTTTGGGACACTGCACATAGAATGGAAACTATGCTCTCTTAATGGTGCCTAAAGGTAGAAGGTGGAGACTCAATATAATGGTGGAAGAAAGGCCCTTCACAAAGGGAAGCAGGGATCTCAAGTTTCAAAAAGAGCTTCCAAAAATTATGGTACTTGTTAGCTTTGAGCCCTCATTTCCCCTATCATAAGCATCTTGAAGTGATTAAGGTTAAAGTGAACAAACTATGGAGTATATGCTTGACAAAGTATAAGTTGGCAATCTCAAGTCCCTTGAATACGAGGGCCACACCTCATGCTACTCAACTTCAGTCACATGTAAGTTCTTGTCATAGTAAGTACATGTGTATCATAGAGAACCGCCAACGGAGTACCCCTTGCACATGGTACAGGAGCTATCCCATAACCAAAATGATAAGGCAAGTAGACAATGAGCATCTCAGCGATCTTTTTATTTACTATGTGTATAGCTTTTTATTGAGGATGCTTCATAGATAGCTCATTATGGTGATGCTGCAAGTTTCCACCATGATTAGGCATGTCTTAGGCTAGCGGCCCAGGCGTTTCTCTAACACAAAACATAACTCCATGGACTTACAAGATCCCTCTTTATTTCACACCGGTGACATCCATAGACAAAAGAGCATGATATCAACTATGTACAAAGTACAAGTGCAATGTTGAAAACGTTCCCATGACAGCATGGTTCTACTAATTCCAATGTATAAGTGCAGCATATACAACATAGACGACACAATGGTTCAAGTTTATTAGGGGCAAGAAATATAAAGTGTGCCATAAAGTTCGTGAGGGCTTTAATCACTAAGTTTTCACATAACAAAATACTTTTTAATTGGAAGATAGCTGAAAACAAGAATATACTTGGAATGGTGTAACACACCATGCATAGGAGTTTATAGTGGACACTTTGGAATAACTTGGTTCTTTGGGAGTTGGAAGCATGAGTAGAACTTACTCATACAAGTGGAGGCTAGCAAAAGACTGGGAGCTACCAACTAAGAGAGCAATAATGGCCATAATCATGCAGAGCAACAAAACATTACTAATCAAAGCATAGAGTGGTACTACAAGTCAAGGACTAAATGATCATAGAGGCTACGGTGACTTATTCATAGTCACAACATAGTGTAAGCATGTGCCAAGTCAACCCAAACAAAGCATCAAAGGAGAACACCACAATACTATGCTTTTGTAAGCTAAAACAATGCATGATTTCTTCAAGGCACACTAAGCAATCCCAATTGTTTGGAACAAGACATGCTACAGCAATAATCACTAAGCATAAGGTCAAAACAACACCTAGCATGTCATGTTAAGGTCTAAGTCACAGTCAATGCAAGCTCCTCTTGCACTTTCAAGCAAGAACTTTCTACTCCTTTCCAACACCAAGCAACTTATTCGAAACAACACAGCAAGAACAGGGGTCCAAACTATTTTATTCAAGCAAACTAAACAACTAAGCAAAGCAAAATAAAACTAACATGTTCCAAGAACAACACAACAGTGTATGAAACAATAAAAACGAAGTGTCGAGAAAGACCTGAGCTTTTTATTGATGAAGAAGGGGATGCCTTGGGCATCCCCAAGCTTTGACGCTTGTACCTCTTGGATATTTCTTAGGGTGACACCAGGGTGGCATCCCCAAGCTTGAGCTTTTGTCCATTCTTCATCTCATTACATCATTCTCTCTTTACACCTGGAATTTTTCCTTCATACAAAACTTCACACAATCTTCATTACCAACATTAGTGTATTCAAAAGATAATAGACTTTTGGGTTTATTTTTGGAATAGCAAAACTTTTCACTAAAAACACAAGCTACTGTAGCAACTCCTTCAAAAATCTCAATTCCCCAAAAGAGAACTCAAAAAGGAATCAATAAGAAGCAAATGCAAATAATGGCAGAAATCTGTCAAAACAGACCAACAGGTAAAAACCGATTTTTTAGAAAATCTTCTGTTACTCAAATCAAAAAGAGTTGAACTAAGGAAAGTTAGCAAACATAATGGGGGATTTAGTCGTAAATTTTTAGCTCAATACGACTTACAGAGACTCCTCACAAATTTTTATGGTGGAGGATAGAAATCTGTTTTGGGACAGCAACTCCCAAATCTTACTTCCCTCTCATTAGAGGTCATTCTTGGCACAAAAAGCAAACAAAAAGTATAAACAGAGGTCATTATTGAAGTAATAACTTCAAAGACTCAAGGAAACTCTTGGGTTATCTCCCAACAAGTACTTTTCTTTAACGCCTTTAAGTTAGGCATGATAGTTTGAGAAGATGCTCACATAAGAAATATGAATTGAAGTAAAAGAGAGTATCAAGAAGCAAATTCAAAACACTTTTAAGTCTAACCCACTTCCCATGCATCAGAATCTTGTACACAAATAAATTCCCAAAGAACAAAGTGACATGCATAGGAAGATAAAACAAGAGTAACTTCAAAACTTTCAGCACATAGAGAGGTGTTTTGGTACCATGAAAACTTCTACAACCATACTTTCCTCTCTCATAATAATTTTTAGTAGCCTCATGAATAAACTCAAAAATATAGCTGTCACATAAAGCATGATTTTCATGATCTACAAACACATAATTTCTATCAAGCTCAAAAATAGTGGGATTAAAACCTTCATAGGTTTTACCCAAAGTAGATATTTCAAAAGGATCCATAGGAACATAACATTCATCCTCCTTTGGTAAGCATGGGGGACAATCAAATAATGTAAGGGATAAAGAGTTACTCTGTAGAGGTCTCAACCTAATAGGGTAGATTCCTCTTGTGTTTTACAATGCTAGTCCCTGGATCAATAGCTAGCATCCACAGTTAAGATGTAATATCAAGAAACAAAGGTCATAACATAACTTTATAACCAGGAATAACATAATTTTATTACATCATACATAGCTCATTTGGCTATTACATTACATTGCAGCGGAATAACTATAAGTAAGGGTCCTTCATCTTCAAAGTGCCACAGGCAGATGTTGGTTGTAGACTTTGTAATCCTAATCAATCAATCTTCACTAAAAACAATCAAAACCTGCAACATACAAGTTACAGCCACAAAGGGTCAATACATTTGAATTGTATTGGCAAGTGATACTATGGTAGTATGGTGGAGTCTATCATCTATATGCATTTGGCTAAGTGGAGTTGAGGCTTGCATTTCTCAAAATAGATTTTTCCTTAACATTTGAAAATACTAAGTTTTGCTTGGCAAAAAGCATTTTTCTCAATCAAAGATTTGAAGATCCTTTCAAGGCATCTCTCCATCAAAGATTGAAGATTTCAAACAACCCTTGTTCAAACCACAAGATTTTAACTTAGAAATTTGAATGATGAGATTCTTGATTGCTTCCATGTCTTGATGCTCAAATTGTCCTTTACTAGGGACATGGCTAAGTACTTAGATTTTACACTCTGCAGAGGTGGTGCACTTTCCCCACAAGACTTGGTTTCCCAAGACAAAATCTTTCAGAAGCCTTCCCTTAGACCAAAATGGACGCGTTCCAACCTATCAAACACTACCACCCACTGTCCATATGGCTAAGTTCTTGCAACCTATATGATCATGGCAGAGCCCATATTGCCAAGTGGTTGCACTTGAAGCTTCTCAACATTTGACATCTCAAATCTCTTTGTTCCTGGGTGGCAATCCACAAGTGAGATACACAAGTTCAACCATAAACATGGGCCTTGTGAACCACTCAACATAACCCAATCCTTCCCTTCCACCCAGGGGATTTATTGACTTAGTTGTTTTATTAAACAAAATCATAAGTCCTCAGACTTAGAGATTTTTCCATAGTGTGAATATATTTTCCACCCATGTTTTCTATTAGCTAGGCTAAGCTTGATAGTAGTAGGAATCTTTAACTTAGGAAAATCCTACTAAGGATTCATCTACTAGGTTTTCTTATAGCAAGGTCTATACTTAGCAAAATCCATGCAAGTTTTACTTAGCAAAATCACTAATGCATAGATAAAGTAATGGTACAAAAAGTATGAGCATCACTTGCCTTTTTGGTAGAGGGTATAGGTTCACTCCTTGTCCTTGCAACAATCACACTCTTCAAGTCACTACAAATCAATCAAGCAAGGCACAAACTCAATCTACCAATCAAGCAAAACATCACATAAAATGACAAGGTCAAAGTAATGCATGCAAGCATGCAGAAAGATGGTTCCAATTGCAAAGGTGGTCTCCACTAGGCTTCTAAACTTTGTAAGTTCCAAATTGGTCTTTTACCAAAATGGCAAAGTCATTAGTTAGAGGGTTTTGCCCAAAAACTATTTTAAAATCCATTCAACATTATATATGGTGGAAAATGGTTTTATCAAATAAAAAATCTTTAAGTTTCTCACCAAAAGTTTCTAACTCTCAAGTCTTGGTGTTTTGGTTCAGTAGCTTTGAATCAAAATATTTTCCCAAGGTTTTTATTCCAAAATCCTTTTTCATAATAAAACCATTATCTTTATTTAGCTAGAAATAGACTAATTCAATTAACCATTCTAAACTTTTTCCAATTTCATTTTCAAAACCATGGGTTGGTTCCTAGGGTCAGTGAGGTCACAACAAACCATTTTGCAAAAGTTTTAACCCTAAAATTAATTTTAAACAATTTTTATACTCTAAACAAGCTCACAAAAGAATCTGCAAAAACAAGCAAACTAACAAATACTATTTGCTAAACTAAGGGCATGGTTGGCTAGGTCTTGTTCCACTGAATCCATTGATATAAAATTTGTAATTTTTGGACGTGTGGTTTGAAACTTATAGAGGTTTGAAAATGGCATTTAAATCTGATTTCAAACTCTATTCTAAAACGTCTGGTGCCACGCGTCTTAATCTCATTCGCCCATACCGTTTCGTCTGGATTGGCTATTCTGGCACGTTGGATCAAGTCCGATCGTGTGGTCCAGAGTGCGTAACTCTTCACGGCTAAGTGAACTAATCGTGAGCGCCGGATCTGAATCCTACGGCTGCTAGCACGCTTGCCAAGGATCAGAGGCGCTGGCGGTGGCTTGCGGCGGCGCACGGCCAGGCAGTGATGCTACGGTGGTTCTAGGAAGCGAGGAAGACGGAGAGTGTGCTCACCGGGTTCGCGAGGACGAGGTGGTGCTCAAGGTACTCTCGAGGAAGCAAGGGGCGCATGGAGACGGAGGTAATCGCTCGCCGAAGTCGTTGTCGGCGTCAGATGGTCCTGCTCGCGGTCGGTGTCGACGCTACAGATCACACGAAGGTAAACAGAGGGCAAGGTTAGCTGCGCAAGGTCAGTGCGATGACGCGTGCTTGAAAGAGAAGAGGAGGGGCGGTTTGGTTTACCGGGGAGACGACGTCGGAGAAGAACTAGACGGCAGCGGTGCTGGAGGTTGTCGTTGCCGATGCTCAGGGACGCCCGCGGGTGAACTAAAAGTGCTGGGAGGTGCGTCTGGGAGTGGGGAAGCTTCTAGGTTGCACAGGGAGGCAAGGGGCGGCGATATTTGGCCGGAATCGACAAGGAGGTTCGTCAGAGTCAGAGGAGCTCGGGGAGAAATTAGAGCGGCCTGGGGGCGGGATTGGGGGAGGAAACAGAGGGGAACGAGAGAGGAGTCACTGGCGTTTAAGCGTGTGTGGTCAGGGGCGTTGATCACGCGGCATTGAAGCGAATTGACGAGGTGCAATCAATCGGCAGTAACAGGCAGGGCGACGAGGTCGTGTTGAAGACGATGAATAGGAGGGGGTGGGGTCGGCTGGTTAGCGAGTGAGTGAGAGGGAGAAGAGGGTCCACATGTCAGTTACTCTGCGGGTTCAAAATGGAGTGCGAAAAGTTTTCTTGCGGGGTGAGGAAACTGGGCTGGTTCCTGGGCCTGTTGGGCTGATGGGTTGGGTCGGCCTAACTCTATTTTTTTTCTTCCTGTATTCCTTTTCTTTTTCTGAATCTAATTCCTGTTTTGAATTCTTAAACAAACAAACATCAACCAAATCAGTTCAAACAATACCAAACTTCACAATTTTGAACTTGGTTCTGTTTTATAGCATAAACCAAAATTCCAAAATAAAATAATATTTTTTTATTCATTTTAAGATCCATTCATTAATTAAATAAAATGGACCTTTATTATTTAATATGGTTTGATTTATTTAATAAAATCTTCATTTGAAATCCAAATAATTTCAAAACCAAATCAGTAGGTTTTATTTTAAGATAAAGAATTCTTGGAAAACTTGTTTAAAACAAAATAACCTTTTATTTTAGGGTCCATTAATAATTAAATAAAATGGGCCTTAGTTATTAAATCAAATAGAATTTGTTTTATTAGAAACTTTATTTTGAAACTAATATAGTGCCAAAACCATTCAGTAGGTTTTATTTGAGAATACAAAATACTTGGAAAACTTATTTAAAATAATCTAATAAGTTTTGATGTTCCATTTAAAATGGTAAAACCTTTTATTTAGTTAAAATTGGATATTAAATTCTTATTAATTTATTTAAATAAACCTTTGCTATTTTTATTCAAAACAAAATGTTTTAATTCCAAAGTTTGGTCAAGGTTTAATTTGGCTTAAAATAATCTTTATTTATAAAACTTCTATTTCTTTTGAAAACCAAATCTTTTTACTTAAAAGATCCAAAATAGTAGTTCCAAAATATTTTATTTTCTTTTATCAAATGTTTACTCTTTTAATTTCCTTTAGGATTTTATTTGATCCAACTGGTTTGAAGTCCCAATTGAATTCAAAAAGTTTCTTCTGGCCTTGAAAATCAACAAAGTTTTATTTTATTCATTTATTTTCACATTACAAGATTTGGAAAATCTTGGGATGTGACAGTCTACCACCCTTAAAATAAATCTCGTCCCGAGATTTGGGGAGGCTAGGGTTACAAGCAGGTTCAAAACAACTAGGATACTACCACCCTTAAAAATTTTCAAACAAAAATTACACATTGTCCTTCTTGGGATCCTGGGAAAACTTCTCTAAGCAAACATTTGCATGGTGTCCTTGGTGTCCATACTGGACTCATGGGCCAAGGTTGAGTTTCTCCATAGGCTTGTTCAACTTGTTCTTCATCTTCTCTAGACAGTTGCTTGCATAATGTCCTGGGTTCTTACAATTGAAACAGTGGATATCTTGGAGTTCTTTGCGTTGTTCTTGTGGACAAGTTGCTACATAATGGCCTGGTTCTTTGCAGTTGTTGCATACCACTTGGTCAATTCCCTTATTTTTCTTGTTCTCTGGGCACTCACTGGAGTAGTGTCCCATTTCCTTACATTTACGGCATTGCACAAGGTGCATGTCTTGTCTTGGTTTCTTGGGTTTCTTTGATCCTTTGAATTGGGTTGTCTTGTTTGGAGGTATGAATGGTCCTTTTCCTTTGGTAGACTTGGATCCTTCTTGTTTTCTTTGTTCTACCATGGAGTAGATGGGGCATTGAATAGGGACATGGTCGTTTCCTTCACAAAGGTAACAAGTAGCTTGAGAGGTAGGACATTGTCCAACAGGATGATTTCCTTCACAGTTAGGGCATTGACCTTCATGCTCTTTGGAAGTGTGATCCTTGTCTCCACAAATAATGCAAGCTGGGGCTCCATCTAGAACAACATTCTTGTCATCTTTGTTATCATAAACTCCTTTGGATAGCTTTCTTCCATGCTGATCATTTGATTAGTCACCTTAAGCATCAGTTGGGATTGTTCCTCCAAAAACTTTTGTAGTGCTGGATCTTTATCACTATTGCTGGTTATGAACTGAGCTGTCAGTTGGTTCAACTGGTGTTGGGTTGCTATGAGCTCTTTCATGCTGTCAGCTTGGTTGGTGTTGATGTCATCAACCTTGGAACTTTTTGAAGTAGTCATCTGTTTGGGTTGAAGGGAGGTTAGAATAGGCAAGATATTTCTAAGGACTCAATTCTAATCACACACATCATATTTCACACAAGCAATATGCATGCAATCACAAACCAAACATTTCACTCAAACAAGGTTCAAGCATATACTTAGTCAACAAAAATATTTTTGTTACACCACATAAGTTGGTGTGTTTTGATTTATCTAAAATATGGTGGTCCATCTATATGGTTCACTTGTGATCTTTTCATTCTTCATGATTCTTCTTGTATGAGATCATGGTTTCCTTGAGAAAAACTTTTGATCACAAAACTTCTAATGAAGTGAACTCCTTCCAATTTTGCATTTCCTTAGTCTCCATATCTTGAGCAAGATTTCCTTATCTCTCTTGTAGTCCTTAGTAGTATCCAAGTTGGAAGTCCTTGGTGAATATGCTGAAGATGTTGAAGTCATTAGAGTTGAAGAAGTTGAAGAAGTCCTTTGCACATGGTGTAGTCTTTGGTCATTGGGTAGGTTTTTCCATCAAGTTGAAGTAGAAGAGATGTAGAGTTGAAACCAAAATGGTTGAGGAAAGAGTTTACAAGTGTTTTTGTAAATAAGTTTTGGAACAAATACAACTCCTATTTTTCTAAGGGTTTTTGTCCAATCCTAGGTTTAAAAATCCTACAGGCAACACAATGCTCTGATACCATCTGTAGGGGTCTCAACCTAATAGGGTAGATTCCTCTTGTGTTTTACAATGCTAGTCCCTGGATCAATAGCTAGCATCCACAGTTAAGATGTAATATCAAGAAACAAAGGTCATAACATAACTTTATAACCAGGAATAACATAATTTTATTACATCATACATAGCTCATTTGGCTATTACATTGCATTGCAGCGGAATAACTATAAGTAAGGGTCCTTCATCTTCAAAGTGCCACAGGCAGATGTTGGTTGTAGACTTTGTAATCCTAATCAATCAATCTTCACTAAAAACAATCAAAACCTGCAACATACAAGTTACAGCCACAAAGGGTCAATACATTTGAATTGTATTGGCAAGTGATACTATGGTAGTATGGTGGAGTCTATCATCTATATGCATTTGGCTAAGTGGAGTTGAGGCTTGCATTGCTCAAAATAGATTTTTCCTTAACATTTGAAAATACTAAGTTTTGCTTGGCAAAAAGCATTTTTCTCAATCAAAGATTTGAAGATCCTTTCAAGGCATCTCTCCATCAAAGATTGAAGATTTCAAACAACCCTTGTTCAAACCACAAGATTTTAACTTAGAAATTTGAATGATGAGATTCTTGATTGCTTCCATGTCTTGATGCTCAAATTGTCCTTTACCAGGGACATGGCTAAGTACTTAGATTTTACACTCTGCAGAGGTGGTGCACTTTCCCCACAAGACTTGGTTTCCCAAGACAAAATCTTTCAGAAGCCTTCCCTTAGACCAAAATGGACGCATTCCAACCTATCAAACACTACCACCCACTGTCCATATGGCTAAGTTCTTGCAACCTATATGATCATGGCAGAGCCCATATTGCCAAGTGGTTGCACTTGAAGCTTCTCAACATTTGACATCTCAAATCTCTTTGTTCCTGGGTGGCAATCCACAAGTGAGATACACAAGGTCAACCATAAACTTGGGCCTTGTGAACCACTCAACATAACCCAATCCTTCCCTTCCACCCAGGGGATTTATTGACTTAGTTGTTTTATTAAACAAAATCATAAGTCCTCAGACTTAGAGATTTTTCCATAGTGTGAATATATTTTCCACCCATGTTTTCTATTAGCTAGGCTAAGCTTGATAGTAGTAGGAATCTTTAACTTAGGAAAATCCTACTAAGGATTCATCTACTAGGTTTTCTTATAGCAAGGTCTATACTTAGCAAAATCCATGCAAGTTTTACTTAGCAAAATCACTAATGCATAGAGAAAGTAATAGGACAAAAAGTATGAGCATCACTTGCCTTTTTGGTAGAGGGTATAGGTTCACTCCTTGTCCTTGCAACAATCACACTCTTCAAGTCACTACAAATCAATCAAGCAAGGCACAAACTCAATCTACCAATCAAGCAAAACATCACATAAAATGACAAGGTCAAAGTAATGCATGCAAGCATGCAGAAAGATGGTTCCAATTGCAAAGGTGGTCTCCACTAGGCTTCTAAACTTTGTAAGTTCCAAATTGGTCTTTTACCAAAATGGAAAAGTCATTAGTTTGAGGGTTTTGCCCAAAAACTATTTTAAAATCCATTCAACATTTTATATGGTGGAAAATGGTTTTATCAAATCAAAAATCTTTAAGTTTCTCACCAAAAGTTTCTAACTCTCAAGTCTTGGTGTTTTGGTTCAGTAGCTTTGAATCAAAATATTTTCCCAAGGTTTTTATTCCAAAATCCTTTTTCATAATAAAACCATTATCTTTATTTAGCTAGAAATAGACTAATTCAATTAACCATTCTAAATTTTTTCCAATTTCATTTTCAAAACCATGGGTTGGTTCCTAGGGTCAGTGAGGTCACAACAAACCATTTTGCAAAAGTTTTAACCCTAAAATTAATTTTAAACAATTTTTATACTCTAAACAAGCTCACAAAAGAATCTGCAAAAACAAGCAAACTAACAAATACTATTTGCTAAACTAAGGGAATGGTTGGCTAGGTCTTGTTCCACTGAATCCATTGATATAAAATTTGTAATTTTTGGACGTGTGGTTTGAAAGTTACAGAGGTTTGATAATGGCATTTAAATCTGATTTCAAACTCTATTCTCAAACGTCTGGTGCCACGCGTCTTAATCTCATTCGCCCATACCGTTTCGTCTGGATTGGCTATTCTGGCGCGTTGGATCAAGTCCGATCGTGTGGTCCAGAGTGCGTAACTCTTCACGGCTAAGTGAACTAATCGTGAGCGCCGGATCTGAATCCTACGGCTGCTAGCACGCTTGCCAAGGATCGGCGGCGCTGGCGGTGGCTTGCGGCGGCGCATGGCCAGGCAGTGATGCTACGGTGGTTCTAGGAAGCGAGGAAGATGGAGAGTGTGCTCACCGGGTTCGCGAGGACGAGGTGGTGCTCAAGGTACTCTCGAGGAAGCAAGGGGCGCATGGAGACGGAGGTAATCGCTCGCCGGAGTCGTCGTCGGCGTCAGATGGTCCTGCTCGCGGTCGGTGTCGACGCTACAGATCACACGAAGGTAAACAGAGGGCAAGGTTAGCTGCGCAAGGTCAGTGCGATGACGCGTGCTTGAAAGAGAAGAGGAGGGGCGGTTTGGTTTACCGGGGAGACGACGTCGGAGAAGAACCAGACGGCGGCGGTGCTGGAGGTTGTCGTTGCCGATGCTCAGGGACGCCCGCGGGTGAACTAAAAGTGCTGGGAGGTGCGTTTGGGAGTGGGGAAGCTGCTAGGTTGCACAGGGAGGCAAGGGGCGGCGATATTTGGCCGCAATCGACAAGGAGGTTCGTCGGAGTCAGAGGAGCTCGGGGAGAAATTAGAGCGGCCTGGGGGCGGGATTGGGGGAGGAAACAGAGGGGAACGAGAGAGGAGTCACTGGCGTTTAAGCGTGTGTGGTCAGGGGCGTTGATCACGCGGCATTGAAGCGAATTGATGAGGTGCAATCAATCGGCAGTAACAGCCAGGGCGACGAGGTCGTGTTGAAGACGATGAATAGGAGGGGGTGGGGTCGGCTGGTCAGCGAGTGAGTGAGAGGGAGAAGAGGGTCCACATGTCAGTTACTCCGCGGGTTCAAAATGGAGTGCGAAACGTTTTCTTGCGGGGTGAGGAAACTGGGTTGGTTCCTGTGCCTGTTGGGCTGATGGGTTGGGTCGGCCTAACTCTATTTTTTTTTCTTCCTGTATTCCTTTTCTTTTTCTGAATCTAATTCCTGTTTTGAATTCTTAAACAAACAAACATCAACCAAATCAGTTCAAACAATACCAAACTTCACAATTTTGAACTTGGTTCTGTTTTATAGCATAAACCAAAATTCCAAAATAAAATAATATTTTTTTATTCATTTTAAGATCCATTCATTAATTAAATAAAATGGACCTTTATTATTTAATATGGTTTGATTTATTTAATAAAATCTTCATTTGAAATCCAAATACTTTCAAAACCAAATCAGTAGGTTTTATTTTAAGATAAAGAATTCTTGGAAAACTTGTTTAAAATAAAATAACCTTTTATTTTAGGGTCCATTAATAATTAAATAAAATGGGCCTTAGTTATTAAATCAAATAGAATTTGTTTTATTAGAAACTTTATTTTGAAACTAATATAGTGCCAAAACCATTCAGTAGGTTTTATTTGAGAATACAAAATACTTGGAAAACTTATTTAAAATAATCTAATAAGTTTTGATGTTCCATTTAAAATGGTAAAACCTTTTATTTAGTTAAAATTGGATATTAAATTCTTATTAATTTATTTAAATAAACCTTTGCTATTTTTATTCAAAACAAAATGTTTTAATTCCAAAGTTTGGTCAAGGTTTAATTTGGCTTAAAATAATCTTTATTTATAAAACTTCTATTTCTTTTGAAAACCAAATCTTTTTACTTAAAAGATCCAAAATAGTAGTTCCAAAATATTTTATTTTCTTTTATCAAATGTTTACTCTTTTAATTTCCTTTAGGATTTTATTTGATCCAACTGGTTTGAAGTCCCAATTGAATTCAAAAAGTTTCTTCTGGCCTTGAAAATCAACAAAGTTTTATTTTATTCATTTATTTTCACATTACAAGATTTGGAAAATCTTGGGATGTGACATACTCTCATTAGAAGGTAGGCATGGGTAGATAATCCATTCTTCCTCTTTTTTTCATCACTCTCCTCCTCTTTTTCATCTAATGAGCTTCCAGTTTCAACAACTTCTTCTTCCATAGGCTCCTGCAAAGCATTAGTCTCTTCCATTTGTGGGAAGCACCTATTAAAATATTCAAGAAAATAGCCATTTTCTTCCTTGTAATTATCAAAGAAAAGTTTAAGTATCTCATAAACCTCATATTCATAAGGTGCATCATCAGTATTTTCAAGCAAACTGGCAAGTTCAAATGCACCCTTGAAAGTAATAAATTCTTCAATTTGTTCCACATCATAAAAGTCATAGTTTCCTTTAACATACGAAGATATGGTAACATTATCATTATACTCACATTGAAAAGGAAGGTGTTTATACCTCCTACAGCAACAAGATTTATCAAAGCAATAAGTAACATTATAAGTAGAGCACCCGTCTCTAGCAATAGTATTCAACTTATCAATTTGTTCCCATAAGTGTTTCACTTTTTGTGACAAATTGTGTTCCTTATAATAATATTTTTGTTCTTCCGTGAATCCACCTTGCCAATAAGAACTAGTTTCAAAGAAACCATCCATTGATAGAAGTATGACTAAGCAAGGCAATAACAGACCACCAACTAGAGTAGGAACTAATTTTTTTGTGTTTTTTATAAGAGAAAGCAAACCAAAGTAAACTATATTTTTTGAGTTTTTGATAAAAGAGGCAAACAAAACCAAGCAAAAGAAACTAAGCAAACTAAAAACAAAGAAAATAGAAAGGTTGAGGAGGACTCCCCTTGTGAAGACTTCCTTAGCCTCCCCGGCAACGGCGCCAGAAAAGATTGATGCAACGCTGAGTTGATGTAGGAGCTCTTCGTTGGGAACCCCAAGAGCAAGGTGTGAAGCAGCATAGCAGCAAGTTTTCCCTCACTAAGAAACCGAGGTTATCGAACCAGTAGGAGGAAGGAAATGTCACACAGGTGTTGCAAGCAACGTGGAAACCTGCACAACACAAACTCAAGACTTTGCCCCAACGAATCAGTGATGTTGTCAAGCTCACCGGTTTGCTGTAACAAAGGATTAAACGTATGGTGTGGAAGGTGGTGATGGTTTGCAGCAAGTAAACAGTGGAAGATATATCAATGGTAAAGATTGGATGGGGGTCCATAGTTCACTAGAGGTGCTCTCCTTAGATAAACAACGTGGCATGAAGGGTAAACAAATTACAGCAGGGCAATTGACAGGAACTGAGCAAGGCATAACAATGTAATACCAGACAAAAAGATCCTATGAGATTCGATTGGGCAATACAACAATATACATAGACCACCATCCAACTGCATCTATGACTAGAAGTCCACCTTCAGGTTATCATCCGAACCCCCTCCAGTATTAAGTTGCAAGCAACAGACAACTCCTTTAAGCAAAGTGTGTAAGGTAAACAATCCACTTGTTCCATGAACAAGAGACCATTGTTTTCTCCCTAGTGGCAACAGCACATCTACAACCGAAGAGATTTCTGTCACTTCCCTTGGAAACTAGAGGCATGAACCCACTATCGATCATAAATACCCCCTCTTGGAGTCAGTAGCAACTACTAGGCCAAGATAGTTACTAACAACAGAGAGCATGCAAGATCACAAACAACACAGACATGATAGAATCATAAAGACAAAACCATTAATCAATCTGACATGGTAATCTTAATATCCATCGGATCCCCCTAAACACAACGTGCATGATTACAAATAGATTAGATCTTGATCATGAACGGAGCTCACAAGATCTATACATGAAAGCATAAGGAGGAGATACAACCATCTAGCTACTACATGGACCCATAGTCCAAGGTGGAACTACTCACGCATCATACCGGAGAAGAAGGCCTCCAGGATGATCTCCCCTCCGGCAGGGTGCCGGGAAGAACTTCAGACCCCCCCCCCCCCCCCCCCCGCCGTCTAGGGACGATGGTGGCGGCGGCTACAGAAGGTTTCGTGGAGTTTTGATCAGGTGTCTGATACGTCAGAAACGTATCTACAATTTTTTATGCTCCATGCTTGTTTAGTATCTACTTTGCTTTGCTTTGTCTACACTTTGAGGTGTTTTTATATCTTTTCTAGAACAAACCTATTAACAAGTTGCCACAGTGCCAGTTGCCTGTTTTTGGTTCCAAAAAGGCAGAAAATCAATATTCTCGGAATTGGACGAGACAAAAGCCAAAGTCAATATTTTACCGTGGGCGACACGAAGCGACAAGACGAGACGGAGAGGCGCCACAGGGCAGCCAAACCCCCCTAGGCGCGGGTGGGCCCACCCCACGCCTGGGTAGGGTGTGGCCCCCCTGGGGGCTCTCCTGCCTCGCCCCTTATCTTATAAGAAGCCCCCGATACAGAAACCCTAGGCACCCGATCAAAACTCCACGAAACCTTCTGTAGCCGCCGCCACCATCGTCCCTAGATCGGGGGGATCTGAAGTTCTTTCTGGCACCCTGCCGGAGGGGAGATCATCCCGGAGGCCTTTTTCTCCGGTATGAAGCGTGAGTAGTTCCACCTTGGACTACGGGTCCATGTAGTAGCTAGATGGTTGTATCTTCTCCTTGTGCTTTCATGTATAGATCTTGTGAGCTCCATTCATGATCAAGATCTAATCTATTTGTAATCATGCATGTTGTGTTTGCGAGGATCCGATGGATATTTAGATTACTATGTCAGGTTGATTAATGGTTTTGTCTATTTGATACTATCATGTTTGTGTTGTTTGTGATCTTGCATGCTCTCCATTGTTAGTAGGTATCTTGGCCAAGTAGTTGCTAGTGACTCGAAGAGGGGTATTTATGCTCGATAGTGGGTTCATGCCTCTAGTTTCCAAGGGAAGTGACAGAAATCTCTTCGGTTGTAGATGTGTTGTTGCCACTAGGGAGAAAATGATGGTCTCTTGTTCATAGAACAAGTGGATTGTTTACCTTACACACTTTTCTTAAAACAGTTGTTTGTTGCTAGCAACTTAATATTGGAGGGGGTTCGGATGATAACCTGAAGGTTGACTTCTAGTCATAGATGCAGTTGGATGGCGGTCTATGTATATTGTTGTATTGCCCAATCGAATCTCATAGGATCTTTTTTCTAGCATTTCATTATTATGCCTTGCTCAGTTCCTGTAAATTGCCATGCTATAATTTGTTTACCCTTCATGCCATGTTTATTTAAGGAGAGCACCTCTAGTGAACTATGGACCTCGGTCCAATCTTTACCATTGATACATCTTCCACTGTTACTTCTTTACTTGCTGCAAACCATCATTACCTTCCACACCATATAGTTAATCCTTTGTTACAGCAACCGGTGAGATTGACAACCTCATTGTTAGTTGGGGAAAAGTCTTGAGTTTGTGTTGTGCAGGTTTCCATGTTGCTTGCAACACCTGTGTGACGTTTCCTTCCTCCTACTGGTTCGATAACCTCGGTTTCTTACTGAGGGAAGACTTGCTGATGTGCTGCTTCACACCTTGCTCTTGGGGTTCGTAACAGGCTCCACATCAACTGAGCCATCAACAAGTTTTCTGGCGCCGTTGCCGAGGAGGCTAAGGACGTCTTCACGAGGGGAGTCCTCCTCAACCTTTCTCTTTGCTTTTTTTTTAGTTTGCTTAGTTTCTTTTGCTTGGTTTTGTTTGCCTCTTTTTATCAAAAACTCCAAAAAAAATTAGTCTAGTTTGGTTTGCTTTCTCTATTCAAAAACACAAAAAAATTAGTTCCTACTCTAGCTGATGCTACTGTTTTTGGCTTGCCCACCTTTGCCAAAATGAACTCTGCTGAGAACACCAAGTCGTGTGACTTCACTAGCACCAACACCAATGATTTCCTTAGCACTCCTATTGCTCCACCTGCTCCTGATGTTACGTTTTATGAAATTAAGCCTGCTTTGTTGAATCTTATGATGAGAGAGCAATTTTATGGTGCTAGTTTTGATGATGATGCTGCCCATCTCAATAACTTTGTTGAACTTTGTGAGATGCATAAGTATAAGGATGTAGATGGAGATATTATTAAGCTTTCTCCTTGAGAGGAAAAGCTAAAGAACGGTTGCTATCCTTTCCTAGAAATAGTATTGATTCTTGGACTAAGTGCAAAGATGCTTTTATTAGAAAGTACTATCCTCCTACTAAGATTATATCTATGAGAAATGATATTATGAAATTTAAACAACTTTATAATGAACATGTTGCTCAAGCTTGGGAAAGAATGAAATCTTTGATTAAGAATTGTCCCACTCATGGACTCACTGCTTGTATGATTATCTAGACTTTTTATGCAGGTTTGAACTTCTCTTCAAGAAACCTGTTGGATTCAGCTGCTGGAGGTACCTTTATGGGCATCACTTTGGGTGCTGCAACAAAACTCCTTGATAATATGATGGTTAACTACTCTGAATGGCACAACGAGAGAGCTCCACATGGTAAGAAGGTAAATTCTGTTGAAGAAACCTCCTCTTTGAGTGATAAGATTGATGTTATTATGGCTATGCTTGTTAATGGGAAAGCTCCTTTAGATCCAAACAATGTTCCCTTAGCCTCTTTGGTTGCTCAAGAAGAGCAAGTTGATGTGAACTTTATTAGAAACAACAATTTTGGCAACAATACTTATGGTAATAACTATAGGCCTTATCCACATAATAATGGAAATGCTTATCATGGTAGGTCTGGAATGCCTAGTGAAGATAGGATTCTAGAAGTTGAAAGATCCACTAAGAACTTTATGCAGATGCAATATGAAAAAAAACAAGATATTCACTAAAACTATGGAAGAACAATCTATTATCTTGAAAAATATTAGTCATCAGCTTGAGAATCTGAATAGAGAAATTCCTAGTTTACAGTCAAAAAATTTGAGTGCTGAGAAAAATATATCCTCTTTGTCTGAAGCACAGTCCTCCTTGATTGATAAAATGGTTGCTAAACCTGAAACCATGGAAAGTACCTTTTCTACTACTCATGCCATACAAGTTACTATTGATGAAATGTTAGACTATTAGCTCAACTTCATGCTAAGTGGGAAAGGGAAGCTAAAATTGATAGAAACATTAGTCTGTGCACCATCACTAGAATGGATACCACTAAGCTACAAGAAGTCCCTATTCCTCCTCCTATAGTTCCTAGGCCCAATGAGTCTACTACTAGTTATGCTAAGTTTGATTTTGATATAGATGGTTGCAATATTTCTAAAGTGATCCTGTTTTTGCAAAAGCTTGCTAGAAGTCCTGATGCTAGTGATATGCATGCTGCTTTCACTAAACACATTACAGATGCTCTTGTTAAGATTAAGGAAGAGAAGCTAAAACACAAAGCTTATATTCCTAGGAAAGTAGAAGATAGTTGGGAACCCATTATTAATGTGCAAGTGAATGACTTTGATCTCAAGGCTTTATGTGATCTTGGTTCTAGTGTCTCTATTATGCCTAGGAAGATTTATGAAATGCTTGATTTACCACCTTTGTAAGATTGTTATTTGGATGTCCCACTTGATGATAATGCTAATAAGAAACTCATGGGGAGTATTAATGATGTTCTCATTATGATTAACAATGCTTATGTCCCTGTTGATTTCTATTTTTTAGATGTTGAATACAATGCTTCTTGTCCTATTACTTTGGGAAGACCTTTTCTTAGAACTGTTGGTGCCATCATTGATATGAAAGAAGGCACCATTAAATATCAATTTCCATTCAAGAAAGGTATTGAACACTTCCCTATGAGGAGAGAGAAGTTGCTTTTTGCTCTTCCTTTGAAAGCAGGATTTGATGTTAATGCTTCTTCATTTGAAAATACTTGATTTCTTGCTTCTTGTGCCTAACTTAAAGGCATTAAACAAAAGTACTTATTGGGAGATAACCCAAGAGTTTCCTTGAGTCTTGGAAGTTATTACTTCAGTAATGACCTCTCCTTATCCTTTGCTTTTTGTGCCAAGAATGACCTCTAATGAGAGGGAAGTAAAATTTGAGGAGTTGCTATCCCGAAACAGATTTCTGTCCTCCACCATAAAAATTCGTGAGGAGTCTCTGTAAGTCGGATTGAGCTAAAAATTTACGAATTAATCCCCCAGTATGTTAGCTAACTTTTGTTAGTTCAACACTTTTTGATTTGAGCAAAAGAAGATTTTCTAAAAAAATCTACATGCTGGTCTGTTTTGACAGATTTCTGCCATTATTTGCATTTGCTTCTTATTGATTCCTTTTTGAGTTCTCTTTTGGGGAATTGAGCTTTTTGAAGGAGTTGCTACAGTAGCTTGTGTTTTTAGTGAAAAAAAATTCTGTTCCAAAGCCTAGCCTAAAGGTCTATTATCTTTTGAATACACTAATGTTGCTAATGAAGATTGTGTGAAGTTTTGTATGAAGGAAAAAATTCAGTTGTAAATAAAGAATGACGTAATGAGATGAAGGATGGACAAAAGCTCAAGATTGGGGATGCCACCCCGGTGTCACCCCAAGAAATATACAAGAGGTACAAGCGTCAAATCTTGGGGGTGACCAAGGCATCCCCTTCTTCATCAATAAAAATCTCAGGTCTGTCTAGACACTTCGTTTTTATTGTTTCATGCACTGTTGTGTTGTTCTTGGAGCGTCTTAGTTTTAGTTTGGTTTGCTTAGTTGTTTAGTTTGCTTGAATAAAGTAGTTTGGACTCCCGTTCTCGCTATGTTATTTCAAATAAGTTGCTTGGTGTTGGAAAGGAGTAAGAAGTTCCTGCTTGAAAGTGCAAGAGGAGCTTGCATTGACTGTGACTTAGACTTTAGCATGACATGCTAGGTGTTGTTTTGACCTTATGCTTACTGATTATTGTTGTAGCATGTCTTGTTCTAAACAATTGGGATTGCTTAGTGTGCCTTGAAGAAATCATGCGTTGTTGTAGCTTACAAAATCATAGTATTGTGTTATTCTCCTTTGATACTTTGTACATAGTTGATATCATGCTCTTTTGTCTATGGATGTCACCAGTGTGAAATAAAGAGGGAGCTTGTAAGTCCATGGAGTTATGTATTTTGTGTTAGAGAAACGCCTGGGCCGCTAGCCTAAGACATGCCTAATCATGGTGGAAACTTGCAGCATCACCATAATGAGCTATCTATGAAGCATCCTCAATAAAAAGCTATGCACATAGTAAATAAAAGATCGCTGAGATGCTCATTGTCTGCTTGCCTTATCATTTTGGTTATGGGATAGCTCCTGTACCATGTGCAAGGGGTACTCCGTTGGCGGTTCTCTATGATACGCATGTACTTACTATGACAAGAACTTACATGTGACTGAAGTTGAGTAGCATGAGGTGTGGCCCTCGTATTCAAGGGACTTCAGATTGCCAACTTATACTTTGTCAAGCATATACTCCATAGTTTGTTCACTTTAACCTTAATCACTTCAAGATGCTTATGATAGGGGACATGAGGGCTCAAAGCTAACAAGTACCATAATTTTTGGAACCTCTTTTTGAAACTTGAAATCTCTGCTTCCCTTTGTGAAGGGCCTTTCTTCCACCATTATATTGAGTCTCCACCTTCTAACTTTAGGCACCATTAAGAGAGCATAGTTGCCATTCTATGTGTAGTGTCCCAAAACTTATTGATTGATGCATATGGTGATATTACTTGTTCTTGTGCTATTTTCATCTAGTCACTCTTATGAACTTTGAAGGTGTCCTATGAATCTATTTGCTACTCCATGAGGGACAAGCTGTATGCCACTATGCCATCTTTTCTGTATGTGAAACAAACAAATGTTTTTCAATGCATGTTATTCATGATCTTTGTTTGTAGCCTTTCATGTTGCATGCATAGTTACTATGTCCTATTGTTAGAACTCCATCTTTCATGCACATGTTTAGAGTTGTTTGATCCCAGCTTTCAAATGCTTGCAAATGGTTTGATCTTGGTTTTGATGGTGCATGTCACCTCAAAAATTATTCTTTTTATCACTTACCTACTCGAGGACGAGCAGGAGTAAAGCTTGGGTATGCTTGATACGTCAGAAACGTATATATAATTTTTGATGCTCCATGCTTGTTTAGTATGTACTTTGCTTTGATTTGTCTACACTTTGAGGTGTTTTTATATCTTTTCTAGAACTAACCTATTAACAAGTTGCCACAGTTCCAGTTGCCTGTTTTCTTCTGTTTTTGGTTCCAAAAAGGCAGAAAATCAATATTCTCGGAATTGGACGGGACAAACGCCAAAGTTAATATTTCACCGTGGGCGACACGAAGCGAGAAGACGAGACGGAGAGGCGCCACAGGGCAGCCAAACCCCCCTAGGCACGGGTGGGCCCACCCCGCGCCTGGGCAGGGTGTGGCCCCCCTGGGGGCTCTCCTTCCTCGCCCCTTCTCTTATAAGAAGCCCCCGATACAGAAACCCTAGGAACCCGATCAAAACTCCACGAAACCTTCTGTAGCCGCTGCCACCATCGTCCCTAGATCGGGGGGATCTGAAGTTTTTTCTAGCATCCCGCCGGAGGGGAGATCATCCCAGAGGCCTTCTTCTCCGGTATGAAGCGTGAGTAGGTCCACCTTGGACTACGGGTCCATGTAGTAGCTAGATGGTTGTATCACCTCCTTGTGCTTTCATGTATAGATCTTGTGAGCTCCGTTCATGATCAAGATCTAATCTATTTGTAATCATGCATGTTGTGTTTGCGGGGATCTGATGGATACTGAGATTACTATGTCAGATTGATTAATCGTTTTGTCTATTTGATACTATCATGTCTGTGTTGTTTGTGATTTTGCATGCTCTGCGTTGTTAGTAGCTATCTTGGCCAAGTAGTTGCTAGTGACTCCAAGAGGGTGTATTTATGCTCGATAGTGGGTTCATGCCTCTAGTTTCCAAGGGAAGTGACAGAAATCTCTTCGGTTGTAGATGTGTTGTTGCCACTAGGGAGAAAACAACGGTCTCTTTTTCATAGAACAAGTGGATTATTTACCTTACACACTTTGCTTAAAGCAGTTGTCTGTTGCTTGCAACTTAATACTGGAGGGGGTTCAGATGATAACCTGAAGGTGGACTTCTAGTCATAGATGCAGTTGGATGGCGGTCTATGTATATTGTTGTATTGCCCAATCGAATCTTATAGGATCTTTTTGTCTAGTATTGCATCGTTATGTGTTGCTCAGTTCCTGTCAATTGCCCTGCTGTAATTTGTTTACCCTTCATGCCATGTTGTTTATCTAAGGAGAGCACCTCTAGTGAACTATGGACCCCGGTCCTATCTTTACCATTGATACATCTTCCACTGTTACTTGTTACTTGCTGCAAACCATCATTACCTTCCACACCATATAGTTAATACTTTGTTACAGCAACCAGTGAGATTGACAACCTCATTGTTAGTTGGGGAAAAGTCTTGAGTTGTGTTGTGCGGGTTTCGACGTTGCTTGCAACACCTGTGTGACGTTTCCTTCCTCCTACTGGTTCGATAACCTCGGTTTCTTACTAAGGAAAGACTTGTTGCTGTGCTGCTTCACACCTTGTGTTATGGGGTAACCCCTTGGGGTGGCCCGATCTTTCACGAATCTCCTCGAGAATCGAGGGAAAAGCGGTGGAAGGGGAAGAGGGGATGAAATCCACGAACACACGCACGCTAAGAACCCGATGAACTCACACACACAAATCACGATACACGCCGATAACTCACGCCGGTGGCAACCGGTCCAACATAATCCCTAGGATCGGTGTTGGGCGAAGCTCTCTCTCCACGACCAACAACGGGGGAGAGGTGCTTGGTGAGATCTTGACTACTTGGGGGCGAGAAACCGAGAACCCAAGGCCTTGTACAACTTGAACGCACTAGGCAAGATCCAAGAGGTTGTGGATAATAGGGTGCCCCTTGGTAGGAGCATGAGACCAATAGATGAAAGATCCTCAAAGGGGTGTCCTCAATCTATTATTATCCAAGTCTAGGGTTTACATATGAGGGGTGGGGCTTTATATAGGCCAACCACTTAAACAGGGGTAGTTTTGGAATAAAACTAGAAGTTTGGGCGAAACTGGGGGTTACATGGGTCAGGCCCAAAAGGCCTTGACATGCCTGGCATCGAGCAGGCCGGAGACTCCGGTGTTGGGTCCGGAGACTCCGGTCTGGGCCGGAGACTCCGGTCAATCTCCAGACCCGTCTCCGGAGGGGGCATATGGCTGTCCCGGGCTTGGTTCTTGGGGCCAGACCGGAGGAAGGTCCGGAGACTCCGGTGTAGGGGACCAGAGACTCCGGTCTACACCGGAGACTCCGGTGTGTAGAGCTCCAGCAGCTTCTTCTCCTGGTCCTTCTTCCTTGGGGGCTTGGTGTGGTGATGTTGCTTCAGAGCTGAGTATACATAACGTAGTTGCATGAAGTAGCAAGCCATCCAAAGGTAGACCAAAATCACATGAGGAAAGGAGCGAGTTAACCTTGGCTTGGAGGAGCTTGGCTCGGGCGCGAGTCATTGGTCCACTTGGGGGACTAGGTGTTGTAGATGGAGGTGCGTCCGTAGGACGGGCTGCATCAGCTTCCCCCCCTTGGGAAAGAGTCGTCCTCGACTCTTCAACCTTCTCAACTTCATCTTCGCCATGGTAGGGTGATAGGTCCTTGACTTTGAATGTCGGGCTCACAAGATACTTGGATGTGGGGATATCGATGATGTAGGCGTTGTTGTTGACCCTCTTTAGTACTTTGAACGGTCCACCACCTCTTGGCTTGAGTTTGGAGTCGCGGTCCTTGGGGAAGCGGTCTTTACTCAAGTGTATCCACACAAGGTCGCCTTCTTCGAAGATCATCTCTTTCTTGTTCTTGTTTAGCCTTGATGCTTGGCGGAGGACTTGTTGCTCCATCATAGCTCTTGTGTCTTCATGGAGTTTCTTCATTGTTTGGGCACGCTTGACAACGTCCATATTGGCACGTTCATGAAGCGGAAGTGGAAGGATATCGAGCGCGGTGAGAGGCTCGAAGCCATAGACGATCATGAACGGGCTCCTCATGTGGTGGAGTGCTTGGCGCGGTTGTAGGCGAACTCAGCGTGTGGAATACATTCCTCCTAGTCTTTAAGATTCTTCTTTATCAACACATGTAGGAGTGTGCCAAGGCTTTTATTGACGACCTCGATTTGTCCATCGGTTTGAGGATGCGAGGCGGACGAGAAGAGGAGCTTGATGCCGAGCTTGGCCATGAGAGTCTTCCAGAAGTAGCTTATGAATTTGACGTCGCGGTCGGAGACGATTGTTCTTGGTACACCGTGTAGCCGAATTATTTCCCTGAAAAACAAATTTGCTACATGTGAAGCATCATCGGTCTTATGGCACGGAATGAAGTGTGCCATTTTGGAAAAACGATCCACTACCACAAATATAGAATCATGTCCATGTTTAGATCTAGGCAATCCTAACACAAAGTCCATGCTAATGTCCGACCAAGGTGCATGAGGAATAGGTAATGGCATATAAAGACCAAAGGGGTTAGACTTAGACTTAGCTTGGATACATGTAGTGCATCGTTGGACGTGGCGCTCCACGTCGCGCCTCATCTTTGGCCAAACGTAGTGAGTGGATAGCATGTCATATGTCTTGTCACGGCCAAAGTGACCCATAAGGCCTCCACCATGGGACTCTTGAAGAAGCAAAATTTGGAGAGACGACTTCGGAATGCAAAGCTTGTTTTGTTTGAAAAGAAAACCCTTATGCAAATAGAAATCATCAATCCCTTTGTCTATTGAACATATTGCAAAAATTGGTCCAAAGAAAGGGTCGGACACGTACAAAGATTTGATGTCATCAAGACCCAAGACATTTACTTCGATTCGTGTAAGAAGGTTTGTGTTTTTGCAAGACAAAGCGTCCGCTACAACATTTTATTTGCCCTTCTTGTACTTGACAATGTAAGGAAAAGACTCCATGAACTCAACCCATTTGGCGTGCCTTTTACTCAAATTGGCTTGCCCTTAAGATACTTCAACGACTCATGGTCGGAATGGATGATAAATTCTTTGGGCCAAAGATAGTGTTGCCACACTTGAAGGACACGAACTAAGGCAAAAAGCTCTTTGTCATAAATGGGATAGTTTAGGCGTGCGCCATCAAGTTTCTCACTATGGTATGCAATAGGACGCCCATTTTGCATAAGGACGTCTCCAATGCCAATTCCACTAGCGTCACATTCAATCTCAAAGGTTTTTGTGAAATCCGGTAATGCAAGAAGTGGTGCTTCGGTGAGCCTCTTTTTGAGCTCATCAAAAGCATTTTGTTGTGCTTTTCCCCGAATGAACGTGACATCTTTCTTGGTCAATTCGTTGAGGGGGCAAGCAATGGTAGAAAAGTCTTTCACAAAGCGACGGTAAAAGCCAGCCAACCCATGAAAACTACGAAGTTCACTAACATTGGTCGGTATGGGCCAATCTCGTATGTCCTTAACTTTTGAGACATCAACTTCAATGCCATTAGAAGACACAACAAAACCAAGGAAAATGAGTTTGTCTTTTGCAAAAGTGCACTTTGGGAGATTAGCATAAAGCTTTTCATGACGAAGCATTTGGAGGACCTCCTTAACATGAGTAACATGCTCCTCTAGTGACTTGCTATAGACAAGGATGTCATCAAAGTAAACAACGAAACTCTTCCCAATGAGAGATCTCAAAATATGGTTCATGAGGCGCATGAAGGTAGATGGGGCATTTGATAAGCCAAAAGGCATAACCAACCATTCATACAGACCAATCTTGGTCTTGAAGGCGGTTTTCCACTCATCACCTTCGGCCATGCGAATTTGATGGTAACCACTACGAAGATCAATTTTTGAAAATATAGTGGCTCCACATAACTCATCAAGCATGTCATCAAGGCGCGGTATAGGATGTCGATAACGTACGGTGATAGCATTGATTGGACGGCAGTCCATGCATAACCGCAACGTATCATCCATTTTTGGAACTAGAATCACGGGAACCGCGCTTGGGCTAGTGCTTACTTGAATCAAACCTTTGGAGACGAGTTGGTTGATTTGTCGTTCTATCTCCTTCGTCTCCTCCGGGTTCGTGCGATACGCGACGCGGTTTGGGAGTGGGGCGCCGGGTATGAGGTCGATGCGGTGCTCGATTCCACGAAGAGGAGGTAGTCCATGAGGAAGCTCTTCGGGGAATACATCTTGAAATTCCTGCAAGATAGCCATCAAAGAAGGAGGAACAGTTGTCCAGTCATTAGTTCCTTGCGCTAGTCCCTTGCATACAAGGACATAGTGCAAGATGGATGGGTTGTTCCGCACTTCTCTCATCTCACTTTTGGTGGCAAGAAGAACACTCTTAGTTTTTCCACTCGAGTTTGGCTTGTGGCACTCACTATAGTGTGGTTCTCTCGCTCACCACTCTTCTCACAAGGTGTTTTTGTGTATTGCGCCCTCGCTAAAGCCTTTGCATTGTCCGCAATTATTTGGCTAGGAGTCATTGGTTGCAACACACAAGTTTTTTCAAGCCATTTGAAGGTATAAGTGTTTGAGTGACCATCATGCAAAGCACGCTTGTCATGTTGCCACGGCCTTCCTAGCAACATATGGCAAACCGTCATTGGGACCACGTCACATTCCACCGTGTCCTTGTATGGTCCAATTGAGAACGTTACCAAGACAGTGTGCTTGATCTTGACGGATCCTTGGTCACTTAGCCATTGTATACGGTAGGGGTGTTTATGCGGATGGAGGGTGAGATTGAGTTTCTCACACAATTCCGTGCTTGTGAGATTGTGGCAACTTCCTCCATCGATGACAACTTTGATGGACTTCCCAGTGATACCGGCACGAGTTTGGAAGATGTTTGATCGTTGGTCTTCATTCTCATTGACTTGAGTAGTTAAGACCCTTGTGACCACAAGCGATGGACTAGCGTCATGCTCACACACAAGTAGTTCTTGGTCCTCTTCCAAATGTTGCCTTGCCAATGCTTCCTTGACCCTTGCATCAAACTCATCTTCACTCAAGTATTCTTCGTTGCCATTGTCATGGATGAACAAAACTTTCTTGTTCCCACATGCTGTTGGAGATATGCCCTAGAGGCAATAATAAATATAGTTATTATTATATCTTTGTGTTTATGATAAATGTTTATATTCATGCTATAATAGTATTAACAAGGAAACATTAATACTTGTGTGAATTGTAAACTTAAATTGAAGTCCCTAGTATAGCCTCTATACTTCACTAGCTTGTTGGTTGATTAAATGATTGTGGTTTCCATATCATGAACATTGAGATGTTATCAACAACAAGATCATATCGTTAGGAGAATGATATGGTGGACATACTCCTATAGATAAGCGTAGCATAAAGATCAAGTCATTTCAATAGTTCAATTGCTATATGCTTTCTGATACATAGTAACCTAATTCCTTCGACCATGAGATCATGCATATCACCTTTGCCGGATGGATGCTTTGATAACATCAAACACCACACCGTAACTGGGTGGCTATAAAGGTGGCATTGAGTGTTCGGAAAGTATTGGTTGAAACACATGGATCAAGAGTGGGATTTGTCCATCCACATGACGGATAGATATTCTCTGGGCCCTCTCGGTGAAATGTCATCCAATTAGCTTGCAAGCATGTGACTTGGTCACAAGGGATCACATATCACGGGAACGAGAAAAGAGTACTTATCGGTAACGAGGTTGAACTAGGTATACAGAGATACCGACGATCATAACCTCGGATAAGTAACATATCGTGAGACAAAGGGAAATTGGTATCGTATGTAAGTGGTTCATTCGATCGCAAAGTAATCGTAGAAATATGTGGGAGCCATATGAATTTCCAGATTCCTCTATTGGTTATTGTTCGAAGAAGTGTCTCGATCATGTCCGCATAATTCACGAACCGTAGGGAGACACACTTAAGGATTCGACGTTGTTTGAGTAGTTATGGTATTATGAGAAAGAGACCGAATGTTGTTCGGAGTCTCGGATGGGATCCGGGATATCACGAGGAGATCCGGAATGGTCTGGAGAATAAGATTCATATAAGGAAAGTTCCGTTTCGGAGTTGGGGAATGGTTCCGGTGTTTTCATCGGGAACATTCTAGAAGGTCCCGGAATGTCCGGCACTCCGGAGGGGAAAGGGTACATGAATGTGTCATTACATATTGGAATGATTGCATCATGTACTAAGTATTCTTGCTGTCCCAAATAAAGGATTTATTTAAATCCTAAATTGAAAAGTCAAATGGCTAGTTTGAAAGTCAAACGGCAGTTTTGGGAAGTGGGAAAAGAGGAGGAGAGGTGGAGGCCGAGTTGGAGGGGAATTCCTCCCCTTGGCCGGCGCACCTCCCTAGGCCGAGTTGGGGAGGAACTCCTCCCCTTGGCCGGCCAGCCCTCCCACCTATATAAGGAGGGGCAGGGCTCCCTCCTAGCACACACAAGTTTCCTATCCTCTAAACTAAACCCTAGATCTAGACCCCGGTTTAGAGCTATTCGGTTTAGAGCCTTCTAATTGGTTTAGAGCCTTCTAATTGGTGTGTCTAATTACTAGACCACTAATAGCCTCTCTCATAAGCTCCACCATACTCGCACCGGCTTAAAGCGAAGCCCTGCGGGATTTCCCCTCTACCTCCGGTACCACGCCGTTGTGCTGCCGGAATCGCGAGGAGAGTGCTACAACCTCCGCTGCCTGCTGGAACAAGGGAGAGGAAGGTCTTCGTCGAGTACCGAACGTGTGACCGACTGCGGGAGCGCTGCTGGAACGTGGCGCCGGAAGGATCGTCTACGCGATCTTGAGATCGGAAAGAGTACGACTACATCACCCACGAGAATCTGCTCTCGTTAAACACTTTGGAATCTTCGAGGGTGAGTTATTCCATCGACTCGTTGCTACAATCTAGTAGATAGATCTTGGCTTGTTTGTTTGTATGCGATAGAAATTTTTTTTTCCATGCTACGAACCCCTACAGTGGTATCAGAGCCGTGTCTATATGTAGATCTGTTGCACGAGTAGAACACAATGGTCATTGTGGGCGTTGATGCTTTTATTGTAGATTGCTTTTTGTGTACTTTGCATCTTGCGGTATGTTGGGATGAAGCGGCCCGGGCTAACCTTACATGACATCGTTCATGAGACTTGCTCCACGTTTGACATGCAACTTGTATTGCATAAGTGGCTTTGCGGGTGCCTGTTTCTCCTAGCATAGTTAAGATCCAATTTACAACGGGTAATCAACAATGCTAGTATCAATGTTGTGGTTCTTGTTCGTAAGTTAGAACGACACTTATGGAAAGCCCCAAACCACGTAAAATATGCAAAGAAAGTAGAAGCGTCTAACTTTGTTTTGCAGGGGTGTGCAGTGATGTGATATGGCCATGATTGTGATTATATTTGATGTATGCAATGATCCTTATTGTAAGTTGGCAACCGGCAAAAGCCATATGGTTGTCTTTAAATTCTGTTAAAGACCTGCGTGTCTATTCAAAATAGTTGTAATAGTTGAAGCTGGCGGACGTCAACCATGAAGAAGCGTCATTGACCTTGATGCTATGCCGGTGATGATGGAGATCATGTTCGTGCTTGAAGATGGAGATCGGAAGCACAAAGAAGAAAGGCCATATCATATCACATATTATGAATTGCATGTGATGTTAATCCTTTATGCATCTTGTATTGCTTAGTAGACGACGGTAGCATTATAAGATGATCCCTCATGCTCATAAATTTCAAGTTCTAAAGTGTTCACCCTTAGTATGCACCGTTGCCAAAGCTTGCTGCTTCGAAGCACCACGTGATGATCGGGTGTCTTTGATTCTGCGGGTGAATACAACGTAAGCAAGCCAGATTTGCTTATGCGGTAGCTAAGGTTTGATCTTGACGAGCCTAGCATGTACAGACATGGCCTCAGGAACACGGATCGCCGAAAGGCAAAGCATGAATCATATAGTAGATATGATGAACATGATGATGTTCGCCATTAAAACTATATCATCTCTCGTGATGATCGGTGTTGATGTAGTGGATTTGGTTCGTGTGATCACTAAAACAATGTGAGGGATGTTGTTTTGAGTGGGAGTTCACCTAGTTTAATTTCATTAATTAATTTGAACTCAATTTGTCATAAACTTAGTCTAAACTATTGGAAATATGTTGTAGATCAATGGCAGCCCCTACCATCAATTTTAATGCGTTCCTAGAGAAAGAAAAGTTGAAAAACAATGGAAGCAACTTCGCGGATTGGTTCCGCAATTTGAGGATTGTCCTCACAGCTGGTAATTTGACCTATGTGCTGGATGCACCGCTGGGTGACCCACCTGCAGCTGATGCTACCGATGAAGTAAAGAATGTTTACCTCGCTCGGAAGAATCAGTACTCCATAGTTCAGTGTGCTATCTTGTATGGTTTAGAATCGGAGCTTCAGAAAAGGTTTGAAGAGTCAGATCCATATGATATTGTCGAGGATCTCAAATTAATCTTTGAGACTCATGCGGCAATTGAAAGTTATGAAGCTTCTGAAAAGTTCTTTAACTGCAAGATGGAAGAGGGTAGCTCCGTCAGTGAGCATGTGCTTAAGATGTCTGGGCACGCAAATAAACTTCAAAGTTTGGGTATAGTGATTCCTAATACTTTGGGAGTTTACCGCATCCTCCAATCACTACCATCAAGTTACAAGAACTTTGTGATGAACTACAACATGCAGAACATGAACAAAGAGTTGCCAGAACTATTTGCTATGTTAAAATCTGCAGAAGTGGAGATCAAGAAAGAGCACCAAGTGTTGATGGTCAATAAGACCACCAAATTCAAGAAAGGCAAGTCTAAGCAAAAGGGACACTTCAAGAAGGGTGGTAAGAAAGTTACCACACCGACGAGGAAGACCAAGGCTGGACCTAAGCCTGAAACTGAGTGCTTTTACTGCAAGGGAGAAGGTCACTGGAAGCGGAATTGCCCAAAGTACTTGGCGGATTTGAAGAACGGCAACATCAAGAAGAAAGGTATATCTGATATACATGTTATTGATGTGTATCTCACTAGTATTCGTAGTAGTGCCTGGGTATTTGATACTGGTTCGGTTGCTCATATTTGTAACTCGAATCAGGTGCTGCAGAATAAACGGAAGCTAGCGAAGAACAAGGTGACGATGCGCGTGGGAAACGGATCAAAGGTTGATGTGATCGCGGTCGGCACGCTACCTCTTCATCTACCATCGGGATTAGTTTTATACTTAAATAATTGTTATTTAGTGCCTGCGTTGAGCATGAACATTATATCAGGATCTTGTTTATTGCGAGACGGTTACTTGTTTAAGTCAAAGAATAATGGTTGTTCGATTTATATGAGTAATATGTTTTACGCACATGCACCTTTGATAGATGGTCTATTCTTGTTGAATCTCGATAGTGGAAATACACATATCAACAATATTGAAGCTAAACGTTTGAAATCAAGCGATAATTTGACCTATATGTGGCACTGTCGTCTTGGTCACATTGGAGTGAAACGTATGAAGAAACTCCATTCCGATGGACTTCTTGAAATCACTTGATTTTGAATCACTTGAAAGATGCGAAGCATGTCTGATGGGTAAAATGACTAAGACTCCATTTTCTGGTATAATGGAGCGAGCTACGGACTTACTGGAAATCATACATACCGATGTGTGTGGTCCAATGAGTGTAGCATCGCGCGGTGGTTATCGTTATGTTCTTACCTTCACGGATGATTTGAGTAGATATGGGTATATCTATTTCATGAAACATAAGTCCGAAACTTTCGAGAAGTTTAAGGAGTTTCAAAGTGAGGTAGAGAATCAACGTAACAAGAAGATTAAATTTCTACGTTCTGATCGTGGAGGTGAATATCTAAGTTACGAGTTTGGCGAGCATTTGAAGAAATGCGGAATACTTTCACAATTGACACCGCCGGGAACACCACAGCGTAATGGTGTGTCTGAACGTCGTAATCGAACTCTCTTAGATATGGTTCGTTCTATGATGTCACTTACAGATTTACCGCTATCATTTTGGGGTTATGCATTAGAAACAACCGCATTCACTTTAAATAGGGCACCATCTAAATCCGTTGAAACGACACCGTATGAATTATGGTTTGGGAAGAAACCTAAATTGTCGTTCCTTAAAAGTTTGGGGATGCGAAGCCTATGTAAAGAAGTTACAGCCGGACAAGCTTGAACCCAAAGCGGAAAAATGCGTCTTCATAGGATACCCGAAGGAAACTATTGGGTATACCTTCTATCATAGATCCGAAGGCAAAATCTTCGTTGCCAAGAATGGATCCTTTCTAGAGAAGGAATTTCTCTCGAAAGAAGTGACTGGAAGGAAAGTAGAACTCGACGAGGTTGTCGAACCTTCTCTCGAAATTGCGAGTAGCGCAGCACCGGAAGAAGTTCCTGTGGTGCCTGCACCAATAAGAGAGGAAGCTAATGATGGTGATCATGAAACTTCGGTTGAAGTTGCTACAGAGCCTCGGAGGTCAACGAGAAATCGTACCACTCCAGATTGGTATGATTCCGTTATGAATGTCATGTTGGTGGACAACACCGATGACCCCGAGACATATGAGGAAGCGATGATGAGCCCAGATTCCAATAAATGGCAAGAAGCCATGAAATCCGAGATTGGATCCATGTACGAAAACCAAGTATGGACTTTGGTAGACTTACCGGATGGCCGGAAGGCTGTCGAGAACAAATGGATTTTCAAGAAGAAAACAGATGCTGATGGTAATGTTACTGTCTATAAAGCTCGACTTGTCGCAAAAGGGTTTCGACAAATTCAAGGAGTTGACTACGATGAGACTTTCTCACCGGTAGCGAAGCTAAAGTCTGTGAGGATTATGTTAGCAATCGCTGCATATTATGATTATGAGATATGGCAGATGGATGTCAAAACAGCATTCCTCAATGGAGACATTGATGAAGAGTTGTATATGATACAACCCAAAGGTTTTGTCGATCCTAAAGATGCTAACAAGGTATGCAAGCTTCAACGGTCCATCTATGGATTGAAGCAAGCATCCCGAAGTTGGAATCAACGTTTTGATAAGGTAATCAAAAGTTTTGGTTTTATACAAACTTATGGAGAAGCTTGTATTTACAAGAAAGTGAGTGGGAGCTCTGTAGCATTCTTAATACTGTATGTGGATGACATATTGTTGATTGGGAATGATGTAGACCTTCTTAATAGTGTCAAGGAATATTTGAATAATAGTTTTTCAATGAAGGATCTTGGCGAAGCAGCTTACATATTAGGCATAAAGATTTATAGAGATAGATCGAAACGCCAAATATCATTGTCACAGAGTACATATTTGGACAAAGTTCTAAAGAGGTTTGGAATGGAAGAAAGCAAGAAAGGGTTCTTGCCCATGTTGCCCAATACGACCTTGAGTAAAACTCAAAGTCCGACATCGGCAGAAGATAGAGAAAGGATGAGTAAGACTCCCTATGCCTCAGCCATAGGATCTCTAATGTATGCCATGCTATGTACCAGACCCGACATTGCATATGCTGTTAGTTTAACTAGCAGATATCAAAGTGATCCAGGAGTGGATCATTGGACAGCGGTCAAAAACATCCTTAAGTACTTGAGAAGAACTAAGGATATGGTTCTTTCTTATGGAGGTGATGAACAGCTCGTTGTTAATGGTTACACCGATGCTAGTTGGAACACCGATCCAGATGATTCTAAATCACAATCTGGATACGTATTTATTTTGAATGGTGCAGCAGTTAGCTGGAAGAGTGCAAAGCAAAGCGTTGTGGCGAGATCTTCAACTGAATCGGAATACATGGCTGCTTCGGAGGCTTCACAAGAAGCGATATGGATGAAAGAGTTCATTACAGAGCTGGGTGTGGTTCCTAGTGCGCTGGACCCAATGTCTATCTACTGTGATAACATGGGCGCCATAGCCAATGCGCAAGAACCAAGGTCACACAAGAAGCTGAAGCATATCAAGCTACATTTTCACGCTATTCGAGAACATATCCAGGATGGGGATATAAAGATTTGCAAAGTACACACAGATCTGAATGTGGCGGATCCGTTGACTAAACCTCTCCCGAGGGCAAAACATGACCAACACCAAACTGCCATGGGTGTTCGGTATATTACCATGTAATCTAGATTAGATGACTCTAGTGCAAGTGGGAGACTGTTGGAGATATGCCCTAGAGGCAATAATAAATATAGTTATTATTATATCTTTGTGTTTATGATAAATGTTTATATTCATGCTATAATAGTATTAACAAGGAAACATTAATACTTGTGTGAATTGTAAACTTAAATTGAAGTCCCTAGTATAGCCTCTATACTTCACTAGCTTGTTGGTTGATTAAATGATTGTGGTTTCCATATCATGAACATTGAGATGTTATCAACAACAAGATCATATCGTTAGGAGAATGATATGGTGGACATACTCCTATAGATAAGCGTAGCATAAAGATCAAGTCATTTCAATAGTTCAATTGCTATATGCTTTCTGATACATAGTAACCTAATTCCTTCGACCATGAGATCATGCATATCACCTTTGCCGGATGGATGCTTTGATAACATCAAACACCACACCGTAACTGGGTGGCTATAAAGGTGGCATTGAGTGTTCGGAAAGTATTGGTTGAAACACATGGATCAAGAGTGGGATTTGTCCATCCACATGACGGATAGATATTCTCTGGGCCCTCTCGGTGAAATGTCATCCAATTAGCTTGCAAGCATGTGACTTGGTCACAAGGGATCACATATCACGGGAACGAGAAAAGAGTACTTATCGGTAACGAGGTTGAACTAGGTATACAGAGATACCGACGATCATAACCTCGGATAAGTAACATATCGTGAGACAAAGGGAAATTGGTATCGTATGTAAGTGGTTCATTCGATCGCAAAGTAATCGTAGAAATATGTGGGAGCCATATGAATTTCCAGATTCCTCTATTGGTTATTGTTCGAAGAAGTGTCTCGATCATGTCCGCATAATTCACGAACCGTAGGGAGACACACTTAAGGATTCGACGTTGTTTGAGTAGTTATGGTATTATGAGAAAGAGACCGAATGTTGTTCGGAGTCTCGGATGGGATCCGGGATATCACGAGGAGATCCGGAATGGTCTGGAGAATAAGATTCATATAAGGAAAGTTCCGTTTCGGAGTTGGGGAATGGTTCCGGTGTTTTCATCGGGAACATTCTAGAAGGTCCCGGAATGTCCGGCACTCCGGAGGGGAAAGGGTACATGAATGTGTCATTACATATTGGAATGATTGCATCATGTACTAAGTATTCTTGCTGTCCCAAATAAAGGATTTATTTAAATCCTAAATTGAAAAGTCAAACGGCTAGTTTGAAAGTCAAACGGCAGTTTTGGGAAGTGGGAAAAGAGGAGGAGAGGTGGAGGCCGAGTTGGAGGGGAATTCCTCCCCTTGGCCGGCGCACCTCCCTAGGCCGAGTTGGGGAGGAACTCCTCCCCTTGGCCGGCCAGCCCTCCCACCTATATAAGGAGGGGCAGGGCTCCCTCCTAGCACACACAAGTTTCCTATCCTCTAAACTAAACCCTAGATCTAGACCCCGGTTTAGAGCTATTCGGTTTAGAGCCTTCTAATTGGTTTAGAGCCTTCTAATTGGTGTGTCTAATTACTAGACCACTAATAGCCTCTCTCATAAGCTCCACCATACTCGCACCGGCTTAAAGCGAAGCCCTGCGGGATTTCCCCTCTACCTCCGGTACCACGCCGTTGTGCTGCCGGAATCGCGAGGAGAGTGCTACAACCTCCGCTGCCTGCTGGAACAAGGGAGAGGAAGGTCTTCGTCGAGTACCGAACGTGTGACCGACTGCGGGAGCGCTGCTGGAACGTGGCGCCGGAAGGATCGTCTACGCGATCTTGAGATCGGAAAGAGTACGACTACATCACCCACGAGAATCTGCTCTCGTTAAACACTTTGGAATCTTCGAGGGTGAGTTATTCCATCGACTCGTTGCTACAATCTAGTAGATAGATCTTGGCTTGTTTGTTTGTATGCGATAGAAAATTTTTGTTTTCCATGCTACGAACCCCTACACATGCGGCCGACTTGTGTCCTTTGCCTCCACACTTGTAGCACTCACCATTGAAAGGTTGATCATCCCTTGTGTATTTGCCACTTGGGGGCTGTTTTCCTTGAGGAAGTGTTGGCTTGAAGGGAATCTTGGTGGTACTTGATGAGCTTCCACTTGGTGTTGTTGGAGTAGTGGTTGGTGTTTGCTTGTAGGTGAAGTATGTCTTTGGCTTGTTGTACTTGATGTCCTCTTGCACTTGACGCTCGTCCTTTGATGCGATGTGCACAAGCTCAACCATGTTGTTGTACTTTTGGAACTCGGTGATGCGCTTGATTGGATGGTTCAAGCCATTGAGGAAACATGCCATTGTTTGCTCATCCCGCTCTTCAATATTGGCACGGATCATGTTGAGCTCCATTTGCTTGAAGTACTCTTCCACGGTCTTTGTCCCTTGACTAAGTGTTTAAAGCTTGTTGAAAAGGTCACGCGTGTAGTGCGAAGGAACAAAGCGGGATCTCATATGAGCCTTCATATCTTGCCAAGTTGAGATTGGAGGCTCTTCTTTTGCTTCACGAGCGAGTTGGACTTGTTCCCACCAAAGGTTGGCATACTCATCAAACTCGAGGGATGCCATGGCCATCATCTTCTCATTACTATAGTTGTGCATGCGGAAGATCTTGTCAACCTTGAGCTCCGATGAGAGGTATTCTTCGGGTTCATTGGAACCGGTGAACTTGGGCATGGTGAACTTGAGCTTGCCAAAAGTTTCTTCTTCATTGCAGTTCCGGTGTCGACGGTTGCCATGATTTTGGCAGCCATCTTCATCATCCGAGCTCTCATGTCTTGCTTGGTGATGATGGCGTTGCTCTTGCGGTTGTTGAGGTGCCGCGTTGGGTGGTGGAACTTGGTTTTGACAACGAGCTTGGGGAGCTTGCTCGTGTTGTTGGCGTGGTTGAGGACGAGGAGGAGGTTGATGGTCCTCACGACGAGCTTGGGGAGCTTGCTCTTGTTCTTGTCGTGGTTGATGCCGATGAGCATTGTCTTGCGCCCTGTGGCGAGGAGGACATCGAGCCGCATGCGCAATGGGCTGCTCTTCTTCTTCTTGATGTGGAGGAGGCTCATCATGATGATCATGTTGTCGACGTTGACGTTCATGTCGATGATGACGCCTTGGTGGATCTTTGAGTGCTTGACGCTGACGGTGATCTTGTTCGTCCGCTTCGGATGCTTCACTTGATGTTGAGAGCACACGTCGTTGACGATGGGCTTGGTGGTCCGCGTGAGGTTGTTCTTGTTGAATCACAAGTGCCCTTTGTTGAGGCCGGTCCGCTTCACGTCTTGGAGGTCTTGCGGAGAGGTCACCATCATAGCTTGACGTCGCGGCGTGCCGCGAAGATGGTACCACTTGAGAAGAGCTCATGGATTGAAGGACGGGTCCATCCCGGTGCCTTGAAGCGTGACGGCGAGGTGCGCTTGATTCACTTGAGGAGTGGCGTGATGAGCTTGAATCTCGCGGTCGTGGCCTTGTGATCCCATAAATGAGGCGTTGAAGCTTCTCATCCATTGAGGCAAGGGCGTGACCAAGAGCTTCATTTTGATGGCCGAGGTTGTGTTGCATGGCATGCATTTGTCCTCGGACTTCTTCAAAGCGGTTGTCGATGTTCTTGAATTCCACGCGGGCTTCGCTAAATTGTTCATCTTGGCGCCGCTCAAGAGCTTCACAACGGTAGTTGAATTCACCTCGGATCTTCCAATGATCCCATCACGTCATGTATTGTGTGTCGTCCTCCGGAGGTGGTGGTTGGGACGGCTCTCCATTACTGTCCATGATGCAAAGCCGACAAGGGTTGTATATGGAGAAAGCGGATGCGGGGAGTTAGCCGTTTACCTCACCTTGGAGATTATATCAAACCAATTGCCACACTTGAGAACTAATGGCGTGCAAAGTGAAATCGCAAAGAAACTCACACACCAATATGCTACAACTCTCAAAAGCTTTTTGGTGGAAGGTTAGGATTGTGGAAAACCAAACGAAACGATCCAAGCAAAAGGTTATTGTTCTAAGTGGTAAAGAACCAAAGATCAAAAGCAAAAGGATACGATCTACAAAAACACGGAAAAACGCACACGTGGAGAAAAATGGGGTTAGCACGACTATGAAAATGAGCACAAAAGGTCCTAACGAAGACTACGCTCGGTTGTCGTGCCAACTCAAGGAGAGACCACAACTCGTTTGCCAAAAGAGGATAAGCAACAGATTTGTGCACTTGCCTTGGTGCGCTCTTTCCTCTCTCTTTTTGGCTTACAAGCTTGGTATTCTCTTTGTATTGGGAGACTATGTATCTTTCTATTTTTCTTTTGTTTTTTTGTTTTTTTATTTTTTTCTCCCTCTTTATACTACTATGTTAACTTTTGTATTTGTCCTCACACTCTCACTTTCCAAAGGCAAGTGCACAATGCTTAGACAAACACAAAATGAGTTGCTCTCGTAGGATAGATACACACAAAGGAAGATATGGGGATGTCAAAGTGGCGCAAGTTATACCTTTGGTATTGTTGATGACTTGCAACCGTTGGTGGGGATGATGTTCGAGTGTCGCGGTGTCGTTGAGCGCGTGGTGACTTTGATGCGGAAGTTGTTGTTAAAATGGCGACAAACACGCGAAACACGAACAAGTTAAGGGGAATAGTCAGTAAACGAAGGTGAGGCGTCAAAGAGAAAAGGAACACGGTCAGAGGCGCGTTGTAGTACCACCAGGCACGACCAGTAGTACCGGAGGGCGGTAGTACCGCTTGTGCGACCGGTAGTACCGGTGACTTGCGGTAGTACCGCTCGTCCGACCGGTAGTACCGCCAGGCGCGAACTGGAACGAGATCAACTTGACAAAATCCTCAAATTCGTGGTGATCTGACCGAAAGGCTGGGCTAGGAACATAAAAAGGCTATAGATCGACTCCAAAAGCAACAGATCTATGGACCAAAACCACGAAAAACTCACCAAATCCAAAGATCGATCCGAAGGCAAATTGGGGCTATTTTTGGTGGGATTTTCGATTTTAAGGGGATAGGAGAAAAATTGGGGGGAAAATCATGATCAACCTGGCTCTTGATACCAATATGTTATGGGGAAACCCCTTGGGGTGGCCCGATCTTTCACGAATCTCCACAGGGATCGAGGGAAAAGCGGTGGAGGGGAAGAGGGGACGAAATCCATGGACACACGCACACTAAGATCCCGATGAACTCACGCACACAAATCACGATACACGCCGATAACTCACGCCGGTGGCAACCGGTCCAACATAATCTTTAGGATCGGTGTTGGGCGAAGCTCTCTCTCCACGACCAACAACGGGGGACGAGGTTCTTGGTGAGATCTTGACGACTTGGGGCGAGAAACCGAGAACCCAAGGCCTTGTACAACTTGAACGCACTAGACAATATCCAAGAGGTTGTGGATAATAGGGTGCCCCTTGGTAGGAGCATGAGACCAATAGATGAAATAACCTCAAAGGGGTGTCCTCAATCTATTATTATCCAAGTCTAGGGTTTAAAATGGAGGGTGGGGGCTATATATAGGCCAGCCACAAAAACAGGGGTAGTTTAGGAACGAAATGGGAAAATATAGAGAGGGGTACAGGGCGCTGGGCCGAACTGATGCGATCCGGTTCAGTCAAGACCGGTAGTACCGGTCGGGTACCCGGTAGTACCGGTCGCCACTGGTAGTACCGCTCTGGTGGCGGTAGTACCGCTGGCGCTCCTGGAGCTTCCGTCGGATTCGCCTGTAGAGAGCGGTAGGAGGGGGCGGTAGTACCGCCCACCGGTAGTACCGGTTCCTGGGCCGGTAGTACCGTAGTCGTCTGGGCCTTGGTTGGGTTCCTCCTGGAGCGTCCGGTAGCTGGGGCCGGTTGTGCCGCTTGATCCGGTAGTACCGGTCGTAGGGTCCCGTAGTACCGCTTGAGTCTGGCAGTGATTGGTTGCTTCCGCTCCGGTTCTTCCGTCCCATGGGTCCTTCTCTTCGTACCTGATGATGCAAGTGTATGCGTATGAAGTAGCAAGCCATCCAGGGGCGTATCGAAATCACACAAGGCAAGGAGCGAGTTAACCTTGGCTTGTAGGAGCTTCGCTCGGGTGCGAGTCATTGGTCCACTGGGAGGGCTAGGTGTTGTAGATGGAGGTGCGTCCGTAGGACGGGCTGCATCATGGTGTTGTCGGAGTAGTGGTTGGGGCTTGCTTGTATGTGAAGTATGTCTTTGGCTTGTTGTACTTGATGTCCTCTTGCACTTGACGCTCGGCCTTTGATGCGAGGTGCACAAGCTCAACCATGTTGTTGTACTTTTGGAACTCGGTGATGCGCTTGATTGGATGGTTCAAGCCATTGAGGAAACATGCCATTGTTTGCTCATCATGTTCTTCAATGTTGGCACGGATCATGTTGAGCTCCATTTGCTTGAAGTACTCTTCCACGGTCTTTGTCCCTTGACTAAGCGTTTGAAGCTTGTTGAAAAGGTCACGCGTGTAGTGCGAAGGAACAAAGCGGGATCTCATATGAGCCTTCATATCTTGCCAAGTTGAGATTGGGGGCTCTTCTTTTGATTCACGAGCAAGTTGGACTTGTTCCCACCAAAGGTTGGCATACTCATCAAACTCGAGGGATGCCATGGACATCATCTTCTCATTGCTATAGTTGTGCATGCGGAAGATCTTGTCAACCTTGAGTTCCCACTAGAGGTATTCTTCGGGCTCATTGGAACCGGTGAACTTGGGCATGGTGAATTTGAGCTTGCCAAAAGTTTCTTCTTCATTGCGGTTCCGGTGGCGACGGTTGCCATGATTGTGGCGGCCATCTTCATCATCCGGGCTCTCATGTCTTGCTAGGTGATGGTGGCATTGCTCTTGCGGTTGTTGAGGTGCCGCGTTTGGTGGTGGAACTTGGTTTTGACGACGAGCTTGGGGAGCTTGCTCGTGTTGTTGGCGCGGTTGAGGACGAGGAGGAGGTTGTTGATCCTCACGACGAGCTTGGGGAGCTTGCTCTTGTTCTTGTCGTGGTTGATGCCGAGGAGCATTGTCTTGTGCCATGTGGCGAGGAGGACGTTGAGCCGCATGCGCAATGGACTGCTCTCTTTCTTCTTGATGTGGAGGAGGCTCGTCCTGATGATCATGTTGTTGACGTTGACGTTCATGTCGATGATGACGCCTTGGTGGATCTTCGAGTGCTTCACGCCGACGGCGATCTTGTTCTTCCACTTCGGATGCTTCACTTGTTGAAAGAACATGTCGATGGCGATGGCCTTGGTGGTCCATGTGAGGTTGCTCTTGTTGAATCACAAGTGCCCTTTGTTGTGGCCGGTTCGCTTCACGTCGTGGAGGTCTTGCGGAGAGGTCACCATCATAGCTTGACGTTGCGGCGTGTCGCGGAGATGGTACCGCTTGAGAAGAGCTCATGGATTGAAGGACGGGTCCATCCCGGTGCCTTGAAGCGTGACGGCGAGGTGCACTTGATTCACTTGAGGAGTGCCGTAATGAGCTTGAATCTCGCGAGCGTGGCCTTGCTAACCCATCAATGAGGCGTTGAAGCTTCTCATCCGTTGAGGCGAGGGCACGACCAAGAGCTTCATTTTGATGACCAAGGTTGTGTTGCATGGCATGCATTTGGCCTCGGACTTCTTCGAAGCGGTTGTCGATGTTCTTGAACTCCACTCGGGCTTCGCTAAATTGTTCATCTTGGCGCCGCTCAAGGGCTTCACAACGGTAGTTGAATTCTCCTCGGATCTTCCAATGGTCCCATCTTGTCATGTATTGTATGTCGTCCTCCGGAGGTGGTGGTGGTTGGGATGGCTCGCCATTCCTGTCCATGATGCAAAGCCGACAAGGGTTGTATATGGAGAATAAGGGTGCGTAGAGTTAGCCTTTTACCTCACCTTGGATATTATATCAAACCAATTGCCACACAAAGGAGCGAACAGCATGCAAAGTGAAATGGCAAAGAAACTCACACACAAATAAGCTACAACTCTCAAAAGCTTTTGGTGGATGGGTAGGATTGTGGGAAAGCCAAAGAACCAACCGAACGCAAAGGATAGTCAAAAGTGGAGAAGATCCAACAAACTCAAGTCAAAAGGAAATGGTCAACTCAAAAGGTGACGAGAACCTACGACTACACACACACGTGGAGAAAAATGGGGTTAGCACGACTATGGAAGTGAGCACGAAATGGCCTAACAAAGACTACGCTCGGTTGTCGTGCCAACTCAAGGAGAGACCACAACTCGTTTGCCAAAAGAGAGTAAGCAACGGATTTGTGCACTTGCCTTGGTGCGCTTCTTCCTCTCTCTTTTGCTTACAAGCTTGATGCTCTCTTTTGTATTGGGAGACTATGTATCTTTCTATTTTTCTTTTTCTTTTCCTCTCTTTTTTTTGATTCTTTTTCTTTTTCTCCCTTTCTATGCTACTATGTTAGCTTTTGTCTTTGCCCTCACACTCTCACTTTCCAACGGCAAGTGCACAATGCTTAGACAAACACAAAATGAGTTGCTCTCATAGGATAGGTACACACAAAGGAAGATATGGCTACAAGGGTTGACACAAGTTATACCTTAGTTGTTGATGGTGATCTTGTGTCGATGGAGCGGGGAAGAGTTTGGGGTCTATGGTGTCGAAGAGCGCGGCGATGTTGCGGAAGCTATTTGTTAGTTGGTGACACGCACACGAAACACAAACAACAAACGGATAGATTAGCCAATGCAGAAAAGAGGAAAAAGAGCAAAATTGGCGTCCAGGGCCGGAGACTCCGGTGTGGAAGATCTGCTCGTGTTCTTGAGCGGAAATTCACGCCTAGAGTCCTCAAATCCGCGAAAATTTGGCCAAAATTGGGCTGGGAAACGCAGGCAAAAGCTGGACCAACACCTTAGACAAGATTTGGTCAGATCAAAACCACGAATAACACTCCAAAACGATAGATCGATCCAAAGGCAAATTGGGGCTGTTTTTGGGAAATTTTCGTATTTATGGTGGATAGAAGAAAAATTGAGGGGAAATCCGTGATCAACCTTGCTCTTGATACCAATATGTTATGGGGTAACCCCTTGGGGTGGACCGATCTTTCACAAATCTCCGTGGGACTCGAGGGAAAAGCGGTGGAAGGGGAAGAGGGGACGAAATCCACGAACACACGCACGCTAAGAACCCGATGAACTCACGCACACAAATCACGATACACGCCGATAACTCACGTCGGTGGCAACCGGTCCAACATAATCCCTAGGATCGGTGTTGGGCGAAGCTCTCTCTCCACGACCAACAACGGGGGCGAGGTGCTTGGTGAGATCTTGACTACTTGGGGGCGAGAAACCGAGAACCCAAGGCCTTGTACAACTTGAACGCACTAGGAAAGATCCAAGAGGTTGTGGATAATAGGGTGCCCCTTGGTAGGAGCAGATGAAAGATCCTCAAAGGGGTGTCCTCAATCTATTATTATCCAAGTCTAGGGTTTACATATGAGGGGTGGGGCTTTATATAGGCCAACCACTTAAACAGGGGTAGTTTTGGAATAAAATTGGAAGTTTGGGCGAAACTGGGGGTTACATGGGCCAGGCCCAAAAGGCCTTGACATGCCTGGCATCGAGCAGGCCGGAGACTCCGGTCAATCTCCGGACCCATCTCCGCAGGGGGCATCTGGTTGTCCCGGGCTTGGTTCTTGGGGCCGTACTGGAGGAAGGTCCGGAGACTCCGGTGTAGGGGACCGGAGACTCCGGTCTACACCGGAGACTCCGCTGTGCAGAGCTCCAACAGCTTCTTCTCCTGGTCCTTCTTCCTTGGGGGCTTGGTGTGCTGATGTTGCTTCATAGCTGAGTATACATAACGTAGTTGCATGAAATAGCAAGCCATCCAAAGGTAGACCAAAATCACATGAGGAAAGGAGCGAGTTAACCTTGGCTTGGAGGAGCTTGGCTCGGGCGCGAGTCACTGGTCCACTTGGGGGACTAGGTGTTGTAGATGGAGGTGCGTCCGTAGGACGGGTTGCATCACCTTGCTCTTGGGATTCCCAACAGGCTCCACATCAACTGAGCCATGAGTGCCTAGGGTTTCTGCATCGGGGGCTTCTTATAGGCGAAGAGGCAAGGCTGGGAGGCGACCAGGGGGCCACACTCTGCCCAGGCACGGGCTAGGCCCACCCGCACCTAGGGGGTCTAGCCGCCCTGTGGCGCCTCTCTCTCCTCTGGTCTTCGTGTCGCCCACGATAAAATATTAACTTTGGCTTTTGTCTCGTCCAATTTCGAGAATATTGATTTTCTGCCTTTCTGGAACCAAAAACAAAATAGAACAGGCTACTGGCACTGTGGCAACTTGTTAATAGGTTAGTTCCAGAAAATATATAAAAACACCTCAAAGTGTAGACAAAGCAAAGCATAGTAGATACTAAACAAGCATGGAACTACAAAAATTATAGATATGTTTCTGACGTATCAAGTACGAGGGCCGCTCCTTGTAACACCCTCAGAATTGGCCCTATGCAAGTTTCAGCGCTTCCAGCCAAACCCGCATAGAAACGATTCAAAGGTGCCCACCAGGCACTTGCGTGCGGGTGGAAAACGAAGTAATATCATTACACAATAGTCCTCGATGGAACCCACAAAACATATATATACAACAGCGACTCAAAGAGTCAAGAATACAGATATACAATACAAAGATCCAAATCACCTTTAAAACGATATAGCGTCCGAGTACGGACAAGATGCAAATTGAGCTAAGAGCCCTGAAGAATAACCAATGGCGTCCATAACCCTGCCCAGGCCAAGCCGGAAGGGTAACCCTGCTAACGACGTCGATCTCAAAACCTGCTTAAACAAAAGGGGTGCCGACAAAGGGCAAAGGAAAAGAGAGAGCGGTCAGTACTGAGGCCAGTACACGGCGAGACTAGAATTCGGCGGTCCTCGCCTACATAGGTATGGTGGACTGAAGCGGCAGCGCGGCATGCACTAAACAACCTATAGAGACTCGATACAACTAGCGGCTATCAGAGAGGGGTAAGAAAGACCTATTCGGAACCAACCTGATACTACCACCAAACATACCCATCCTGGTATTTCCCCCTTGAGACCAAACGAGGAAGTCAACCGAGGAACTCACACAGTTGGCAGTTTTATTGATTCCGTTATAGTTGCGGCAATTACTAGTCAAATATAGATAGCATGAGTCATCCTGATATAATAAGCAGTGGGCAGTTTTAGTTAACCATTCCGTTGTAGTTGCAACACTTACTAGTCAGATACAATTAGCATGAGATATCCCAAACCCAGCAGTTGTTGGTACTTTTATTTAGCCATTCCGTGGTAGTGGAGCTGATTACTAGTCATATCGGATACAAGTCAAATTATAGCAGTAAACTTTAGTTATAGTTGTCTATGATCGAGAACTGTGCTCCAAGTCGTCCATAACCGTGGACACGGCTTTTCGAAAAGATTTAACCCTGCAGGGGTGCACCAAAGTATCCACACGCACTTCGACCCTTTTTGCCAGATCAGTTAACATACACCCATCGGTATGTCGGCGGGGCCTAAGTCATGACGTTTCCCAGACCCAAAGCAAGTACATGGGGGCCACCCTACTAAGCTACCCGCAACGAAGTCGGCCGGTCTCCGAGACGGACTCAGGGTTTGCGTCAACGGCTGTAAACGACTGGGAACCCGAAAATGAGACTGGGCTTATCGATACCGCGAAAACACTCCGCTTACCTAAACAGTACAGGTGCAGTACCTCGCACAATTTAAATTAAGCAGTAAAGCATGGCATAAGTACAGAATAGTAATAAAGCCCCAAACTACTTGTGGCCCCCAGTACAGTACTTGGAATCAGGTACTAAATCGATGGGGGTGCCCATACACCCCACCTGTGGTTAGCGCGCTCGATCTCGGAACAGGTGTCAAGAACTCGGGGTCCTACGGGACACAAGTGGACGGTTAACAACCAAATAACATCTATTGCCCACCTGTGCCTCTGCATTACCTACTTTCAATTTTAGTTATTAAACAATAATTAAATCCATGATCATCTCCAACATTAAACATGCGGCAATACTCCAACAACTGTGGTACTTGACGACACGCAACAGCACTTGAGTAGGCAACTACGACACGCAGGTCCCACTATTTACCAAACAACAGGTAATAGGATGTGTCCAAGGCAATATAAGGCCGCAAGGGATATCACGGGTACGGAACTAGAGCATCGCAACACAGGTAGCAATAGATCAACAGGAGGAAATAAAGACTATAAAAGTAAGATAGGTAGAAAGGGAAGGGATGCTCGCCTGAAAACATTGACGAAGGTTCATCCGAAGATCGGTTCGACACTCGCATCAACTCATCGGCCTAACCGTGAAGAAGCAAAGCACTAGAAGAAACACCGGATGGACTATTTAATACTATGACAGAAGATCGGGCATGATGCATGTATGAGGTATGACATGGCAAAGGTGCAATGAAATTAGATGATATTAAGCGGAACCGGGGTCCCGACATTTAATTAGACGGTTCAAGTTATTTATCTACCCCGCAAATTAAGTGTTGGGTTGACAGGACGGAACATGGCATCGGTTCGCTACGCCAATTTAAATGGAGTCCGGAATAAGACAAAGATATCCCGCATATCGACTCCATATTCAATTATGAGATGAATTGGCATAATGCCCCCAAACCACAAACAAGTATGCATGCATGATCAATTTAATATGCAACAAGTAATATTATTTATAAAATATAGGTCACGGAAAAGAGGGTCACACTTTGGGGTTCGGCGAACTTGGGCTCCGAGGGGTTCAGGGTCGGGTCTCAGGGTTCAACGGGAGAACGGCTCGACGAGATCGGTCTCGGACAACGGAAGTCGATCTTGTCGCATCCGAGAAGAAGAACTTGGTTGGCGTCGGGGGCACATCGGATCCACCCTGGTCGGTGCCGATCTTGTCGTCACGAAGATCTTGTCGGGACCTCGTATTGGGTCGGTCTTGTCGTACCGGGTCGGCGACCTTGGCATCCGGGTTCTCGGCGAACTTGGCGTCCGGGAAGGAGTACTTGTTGCACCGGGATCTCGGCGTCCTCGGATCCGAGAGGAAGAACTAGGCGTGCCGGGTTCGGTCTTCGGGGTTCGTCTTTGGATCATCATAATCGTGAAGGAGTACTTGTGTTTCCACGTCAAAGTCCTAGGGGTCCGGCGTCAATGATGAACTTGAATCAACTCACGTGTCCCCGGGAGGTGCTTGACAAAACATCAGCACAGAGACAACAACACATGAACAGAGGAGTACATCAAGGGCCACGGTGACTGCTGCAACCTCCCTATTCATCAACACTAGAACATCACGGTGCCCCTCTAGCAAGGAAACCAGATAGCATCGGGAGAAACTGAAAAAGGCGACAAGGGCCTGCAAGCGACTTGACGGCATCAGGGAGGAGTTTGCTGGACGCGAGGTGGCCGGAAGGAGGCGACGCTCAGGGTAGGGGACGGGCGAGGCCGACGGCAGCGGTCCAAGAGCAAGGGGTGGCGCTCGCGGGCCCGACGAGAAGGGCGGTGGAGGGCGTCGTGCTGCCGAGGCGGTGGCAGCGAAGGCGAACGACGGCTGGCAGACGTGGGAGGGGCCGGGGCCGTCAGACGACGACGAGGAGACAGGCACAGGCGGCGGCCGGTGCTGCAGATGTAGGGAGTACCGGGGCATGCCGAGCTCGATGCAGAGAAGCGGGGGGGGGGGGAGGGGCGGCCGACGATGGCCCGCTGGGGAAGCCGACGAACGGAGGAAGGAGAGGGTCCTGGCATTGGCGCCATTGCCCAAGACCCAGGCCAGAGAGAGGCCCGAAGGTCGGGAACGAGCTCCAAGGACGGGGACGGGAGGCAGCGATGGCGCTCGCTGGGACCGGGCGGGCGGCGACCGGGGTTCCAGGAAGGAGGGCGACGACGGGAGAGAAGCGAGCGGAGGCCTCGCTCCTGGCGGCGACAGGGATGGTGAGGAAGAGACGCGGGCAGGGGAGGTTGCGGGCTGCCGCTCGCGTGGTGAGTGGGTCCAGGCGCGTGGGTGGGGGTCGAGCGGGGGAGGAAGAGAGAGAGGGAGTTGGGGTGAGGTGGCAGCGGGTGAGTGGTGGGGATTGGGGCCAGGGTGATGTGGCGCGCTGTGATAGGGTGGAGTGAGGTGGAGGGGGCTGGGTAGACTAGGTTTAGGTAGAAAAGGGTTTGGGGGGATCTGGGGTAGGTAGGATTAGGACTAGATATTTTTATACTAGGGTTTGGAGGTGGCCGGCCGGGTTTTCGGGCCTGGCTGGCTGCCTCCCAAAAATAATATAAACTTTTATTTAAATTTAAAAATAGACTTTTGTAAATAGTTTTTAGACAAATAAAAGACCTGGAAAAGTCCGGAGTTTTGATTTGAAATTAAGACGGGGATTATTTAGAAAACAAAACTAGGCTTTTAGAAAATAGTTTTAGAAAAACAAATGCATGATGACATGACGATGCTCAAATGCAATGTGGCATGATGACATGAGCATGAGGTCATGACGATGCAATGCACAAGAAAAATAACGCGATTTTCTAGTAGTGGTTTTTGCGGGGCGCCACAATTCGACACCACTAACAATGGATCTCGCCCTCGAGATCCGCCTCATGGTACCGGGAAGAAGGGCGGCGATCTGAATCTTCTCGCATCGTGTAGATCCTCGCGACACCACTAACAAGAGGTCGTTGTCCGTGGTCGTCGAGAGAACACTCCGGGAACAAAAGGTCGAAGGTAGAGGTATCAACAAATAAAGCCACCTCTATCTTCGATAGAAATAGGGAACCGATGCATTCTCATCCACTTCAATGTACAAAAGCGAATAGAAGGGGTAGTCGGCATGGGGGCCAATCCATCACGCACCCAAACTATTACTCCGCACAATCAGTAGAAAAGCGTGCAACCATTCTCGGAATTAGACTGAAGATCTCGACAGTCGAGGTTCAGAAACAAAGAAGTGATGCAGACTCTGCATCGGATCTGGCGTAGATGATGTCGTCGCGTCAGAAAGCACCGGAAGGCACAAGAAGGAACAAAGAGAAGTCCACCAGACGAAGGATTCCTCGGATAGCATGAAGACCAGATGTAGCAACACCGTTACCAAAGGAGGAAGCGAAACCCTGAAGGTACGATGGAACCAACCACGAGAAATCCTGGACTTGAAGAAAGGTAAGAGAGTGGATTCAAAACACGCAGAGGTAAGAGGAGAGCAGCAGAGGGGTAAGGAGTAAAATCAGACCTAATCAGAACTATCCAACCGATTTTGCAAAAATAGTTTTGACACTCTACTTCGGCCGTTAGCTAGGTTATCCTACAGGCTGGACTTGTGGGGTATCGCAACTGCTGAGCTCTGATACCACTCTGTAACACCCTCAGAATCGGCCCTATGCAAGTTTCAGCGCTTCCAGCCAAACCCGCATAGAAACGATTCAAAGGTGCCCACCAGGCACTTGCGTGCGGGTGGAAAACGAAGTAATATCATTACACAATAGTCCTCGATGGAACCCACAAAACATATATATACAACAGCGACTCAAAGAGTCAAGAATACAGATATACAATACAAAGATCCAAATCACCTTTAAAATGATATAGCGTCTGAGTACGGACAAGATGCAAATTGAGCTAAGAGCCCTGAAGAATAACCAATGGCGTCCATAACCCTGCCCAATCCAAGCCGGAAGGGTAACCCTGCTAACGACGTCGATCTCAAAACCTGCTTAAACAAAAGGGGTGCCGACAAAGGGCAAAGGAAAAGAGAGAGCGGTCAGTACTGAGGCCAGTACACGGCGAGACTAGAATTCGGCGGTCCTCGCCTACAGAGGTATGGTGGACTGAAGCGGCAGCGCGGCATGCACTAAACAACCTATAGAGACTCGATACAACTAGCGGCTATCAGAGAGGGGTAAGAAAGACCTATTCGGAACCAACCTGATACTACCACCAAACATAACCATCCTGGTATTTCCCCCTCGAGACCAAACGAGGATGTCAACCGAGGAACTCACACAGTTGGCAGTTTTATTCATTCCGTTATAGTTGCGGCAATTACTAGTCAAATATAGATAGCATGAGTCATCCCGATATAATAAGCAGTGGGCAGTTTTAGTTAACCATTCCGTTGTAGTTGCAACACTTACTAGTCAGATACAATTAGCATGAGATATCCCAAACCCAGCAGTTGTTGGTACTTTTATTTAGCCATTCCGTGGTAGTGGAGCTGATTACTAGTCATATCAGATACAAGTCAAATTATAGCAGTAAACTTTAGTTATAGTTGTCTATGATCGAGAACTGTGCTCCAAGTCGTCCATAACCGCGGACACGGCTTTTCGAAAAGATTTAACCCTGCAGGGGTGCACCAAAGTATCCACACGCACTTCGACCCTTTTTGCCAGATCAGTTAACATACACCCATCGGTATATCGGCGGGCCTAAGTCATGACGTTTCCCAGACCCAAAGCAAGTACATGGGGGCCACCCCACTAAGCTACCCGCAACGAAGTCGGCCGGTCTCCGAGACGGACTCAGGGTTTGCGTCAATGGCTGTAAACGACTGGGAACCCGAAAATGAGACTGGCTTGTCGATACCGCGAAAACACTCCGCTTACCTAAACAGTACAGGTGCAGTACCTCGCACAATTTAAATTAAGCAGTAAAGCATGGCATAAGTACAGAATAGTAATAAAGCCCCAAACTACTTGTGGCCCCCAGTACAGTACTTGGAATCAGGTACTAAATCGATGGGGGTGCCCATACACCCCACCTGTGGTTAGCGCGCTCGATCTCGGAACAGGTGTCAAGAACTCGGGGTCCTACGGGACACAAGTGGACGGTTAACAACCAAATAACATCTATTGCCCACCTGTGCCTCTGCATTACCTACTTTCAATTTTAGTTATTAAACAATAATTAAAGCCATGATCATCTCCAACATTAAACATGCGGCAATACTCCAACAACTGTGGTACTTGACGACACGCAACAGCACTTGAGTAGGCAACTACGACACGCAGGTCCCACTATCTACCAAACAACAGGTAATAGGATGTCTCCAAGGCAATATAAGGCCGCAAGGGATATCACGGGTACGGAACTAGAGCATCGCAACACAGATAGCAATAGATCAACAGGAGGAAATAAAGACTATAAAAGTAAGATAGGTAGAAAGGGAAGGGGTGCTCGCCTGAAAACATTGACGAAGGTTAATCCGAAGATCGGGTCGACACTCGCATCAACTCATCGGCCTAACCGTGAAGAAGCAAAGCACTAGAAGAAACACCGGATGGACTATTTAATACTATGACAGAAGATCGGGCATGATGCATGTATGAGGTATGACATGGCAAAGGTGCAATGAAATTAGATGATATTAAGCGGAACCGGGGTCCCGACATTTAATTAGACGGTTCAAGTTATTTATCTACCCCGCAAATTAAGTGTTGGGTTAACAGGGCGGAACATGGCATCGGTTCGCTACGCCAATTTAAATGGAGTCCAGAATAAGACAAAGATATCCCGCATATCGACTCCATATTCAATTATGAGATGAATTGGCATAATGCCCCCAAACCACAGACAAGTATGCATGCATGATCAATTTAATATGCAACAAGTAATATTATTTATAAAATATAGGTCACGGAAAAGAGGGTCACACTTTGGGGTTCGGCGAACTTGGGCTCCGAGGGGTTCAGGGTCGGGTCTCAGGGTTCAACGGGAGAACGGCTCGACGAGATCGGTCTCGGACAACGGAAGTCGATCTTGTCGCATCCGAGAATGAGAAATTGGTTGGCGTCGGGGGCACATCGGATCCGCCCTGGTCGGTGCCGATCTTGTCGTCACGAAGATCTTGTCGGGACCTCGTATTGGGTCGGCCTTGTCGTACCGGGTCGGCGACCTTGGCATCCGGGTTCTCGGCGAACTTGGCGTCCGGGAAGGAGTACTTGTCGCACCGGGGTCTCGACGTCCTCGGATCCGAGAGGAAGAACTAGGCGTGCCGGGTTCGGTCTTCGGGGTTCGTCTCTGGATCATCAGAATCGTGAAGGAGTACTTGTGTTTCCACGTCAAAGGCCTAGGGGTCCGGCGTCAATGATGAACTTGAATCAACTCACGTGTCCTCGGGAGGTGCTTGACAAAACATCAGCACAGAGACAACAACACATGAACAGAGGAGTACATCAAGGGCCACGGTGACTGCTGCAACCTCCCTGTTCATCAACACTAGAACATCACGGTGCCCCTCTAGCAAGGAAACCAGATAGCATCGGGAGAAACTCAAAAAGGCGACAAGGGCCTGCAAGCGACTTGACGGCATCAGGGAGGAGTTCGCTGGACGCGAGGTGGCCGGAAGGAGGCGACGCTCGGGGTCGGGGACGGCCGAGGCCGACGGCGGCGGTCCACGAGCAAGGGGTGGCGCTCGCGGGCCCGACGAGAAGGGCGGTGGAGGGCGTCGTGCTGCCGAGGCGGTGGCAGCGAAGGCGAACGACGGCTGGCAGATGCGGGAGGGGCCGGGGCCGTCAGACGACGAGGAGGAGACAGGCACAGGCGGCGGCCAGTGCTGCAGATGTAGGGAGTACCGGGGCCTGCCGAGCTCGATGCAGAAAAGCGGGGGGGAGGGGCGGCCGACGATGGCCCGCTGGGGAAGCCGACGAACGGAGGAAGGAGAGGGTCCTGGCGGTGGTGCCATTGCCCAAGAGCCAGGCCAGAGAGAGGCCCGAAGGTCGGGAACGAGATCCAAGGACGGGGACGGGAGGCAGCGATGGCGCTCGCTAGGACCGGGCGGGCGGCGACCGGGGTTCCAGGAAGGAGGGCGACGACGGGAGAGAAGCGGGCGGAGGCCTCGCTCCTGACGGCGACAGGGATGGTGAGGAAGAGACGCGGGCAGGGGAGGTTGCGGGCTGCCGCTCGCGTGGTGAGTGGGTCCAGGCGCGTGGGTGGGGGTCGAGCGGGGGAGGAAGAGAGAGAGGGAGTTGGGGTGAGGTGGCAGCGGGTGAGTGGTGGGGATTGGGGCCAGGGTGATGTGGCGCGCTGTGATAGGGTGGAGTGAGGTGGAGGGGGCTGGGTAGACTAGGTTTAGGTAGAAAAGGGATTGGGGGGATCTGGGGTAGGTAGGATTAGGACTAGATATTTTTAGACTAGGGTTTGGAGGTGGCCGGCCGGGTTTTCGGGCCTGGCTGGCTGCCTCCCAAAAATAATATAAACTTTTATTTAAATTTAAAAATAGACTTTTGTAAATAGTTTTTAGACAAATAAAAGACCCGGAAAAGTCCGGAGTTTTGATTTGAAATTAAGACGGGGATTATTTAGAAAACAAAACTAGGCTTTTAGAAAATAGTTTTAGAAAAACAAATGCATGATGACATGACGATGCTCAAATGCAATGTGGCATGATGACATGAGCATGAGGTCATGACGATGCAATGCACAAGAAAAATAACGCGATTTTCTAGTAGTGGTTTTTGCGGGGCGCCACACTCCTCATGCTACTCAACTTTAGTCACGGTAAGTTCTTATCATAGTAAGTACATGTGTATCATAGAGAAACGCCAACAGGATATCCCTTGCACATGATACATGAGCTATCCCATAATCAAACTGACAAGGCAAGTAGGCAATGAGCATCTCAGCAATCTTCTTATTTACCATGGGAAAATGGTGCTTTTTTCTCTCTTTTCTCATCTTTTTTTTCTTTTTCTCAATATCTATATCTTTTTTTATAAGAAGAATGCTCATAAATTGCTCACTATGGTGATTCTGCAAGTTTCCACCATGATTAGGCATGGTTTAGGCTAGCGTCCCAGGCGTTTCTCTAACACACATGCATAACTCCATGGACTAACAACCTCCCCTTTTATTCCACACCGACGACATCCACTAACAAAACATCATGATATCAACTGTGTATAATGTACAAGTGCAATGTTGAAAGCTGTCCCCATGACAGCATGGTTCTGCTAATTCCAACGTATAAGTGATTTGATAGTGTCGCGTCTCTTGTAGGTGATCTCGAAGGCGGCAAGTTCAATGCCCCACTTCACGACCCTTCCTATAGCGTCGCTGTTGTTGATGATGTCGGACAGTGGAGCTTTGCTCATAACTATGATAGGGTGCTCCTAGAAGTAGTGCCTCAGCTTCCGAGAAGCAAGGAACACTCCATAAGCTATCTTCTGGTAGTGCGGGTAACGCTGCTTGGACTCCGTCAAGACCTTGATTACATAGTAAACTGGTTGTTGAACTCCGTGCTCACAGCCTGGTTCTTTCCGCTCTACCACGACGACGATGTTGATTACCCGGTTGGTGGCCGCCATGTAAATTAACATGGGTTCTCCGGGTGCGGGTGCTGCAAGGATAGGCGCTGAGGAAAGTATCTCCTTGAGCTGCTTCAATGCTGCGTCTGCTTCTTCCGTCCACATGAATTTGTCCGCCTTCTTCAGCAACTTGTACAGCGGCAGAGCCTTCTCTCCAAGTCGGCTGACGAACCGACTAACTGCTGCAATGCAACCTGTTAGCCGTTGTATGTCCTTTAGGCATGTCGGACGGTTTATGTTTAAGATGGCCTTGATTTTCTCCGGGTTGACTTCGATTCCACGATGGGAAACGATGAAGCCCAACAATTTTCTGGCTGGAACCCCGAAGACGGACTTCTTAGGGTTAAGCATCATGTTGTATTTCTGGAGATTATCAAAGGTTTCTTTTAAGTCGAAGATTAAGTCGTTTGATTTTTTAGACATCACCGCTATATCGTCCACATAAGCGTGAACTTTTCGACCAATTTGATCGTGTAGGCAACGTTGCATTGTCTGCTGGTACATAGCACCAGCATTTTTCAGCCCAAAGGGCATTGTGACATAGCAAAACGTGTTGTATGGTGTAGTGAACGAAGTGGCCAATTGGTCCGACTTCCTCATCTTGATCTGGTGGTATCCTGAGTATGCATCAATAAAACAAAAAAGCACCGAGACAGCCGTCGAGTCAATGACTTGGTTAATGCGAGCCAAAGCAAACGGATCTTTGGTACATGCTTTGTTCAAGCCGGTGTAATCAATGCACATTCTTAATTCTTTGGTTCCCTTTTTGGGGACAAGTACAGGATTAGCCACCCATCGGGTGTGAAGGACTTCTCGGATAAAAGTAGCCTTAAGTAACCTAGCTATTTCTTTGCCTATGGCACGTATCTTCTTGTCTCTGAAGCGTCGTAGAGGTTGTTTCACTAGTTTACATTTTGGATCAATATTCAAGCTGTGCTCGGCAAGTTCCCGGTACACCTTTCATGTCGGCAGGTTGCTAGGCAAAGATGTCCCTGTTCTCATGGAGGAACTCGACGAGAGTGCTTTCCTATTTAGGGTCCAGGTTCGTCCCAATGGCGGTGGTCTTGGAGGCATCGCCTACCACAAGTTCCACCGGCTTGGTCTCGATGGCGGCCTTGAATGCTGGGACGGAGTCAGAAATCTGTTTCTTCGACACGGGCATCTCTGAGGCATCGACCTTGCTCTGGATCTCCTTGAATTCTTTGTTGTAGAGGACAGCTTCTGCATAGGCTGCTTCTCCGAGCTTGAGTTGGAACGGCCGTTGTCGGCAGAGAGCCACGAGCATCATCGTCGGCAGCCGCGAAATCACTAGCCAATTGAATCATCTGGTTCAAGTCTATTTGGTGATTGTCCTGCAGGCGTTTCAGCTTATGTCGGAGCAGCGTGCCCCTTTCCAACCCATCGATGAAGGCGGCCATGGCGGTCTGAGCATGCAGTCCTGCGCAGGAATTCTTCATATCCAGCCAGCGAGAGAGGTAGGCGCGAGATGTTTCGTCTTTCTCTTGCACGCACCACTGTAGATCGCCAACAGTGCAGGGACGTTTGTACGTACCCTCAAAGTTCTTGGTGAACGCTTCTTGCATGTCCAACCAATTTCAGATGGATCTTTCCGGCAAGTCTTCAATCCATTGGCGGGCCGTACCCGCCAACATCAATGGGAGGTACTTGACGGAGACGTTGGGGTTACCCCCGACGATCTCCACCGCGTTGTCGTAGTCCTGCAACCATGTAGCTGGCTTGGCGGTGCCGTCATAGGGCTTGATGGTCTTGTCAATCCAGAAACCTTTGGGGTAAGTTGCGGACCGTATCACAGGTCCAAAGCAAGGTGGTCCCAGGTATGGTACTTCCCGGACCTCGTGGATCTTGTTCAGACGCGAACATGCATCGTATGGCTCCGGGCTTCTTTTCTTGTTCTTGCCATCAGGGGATGGACTGCGTGAACGACGCGGTCTTCCTCCGCCATGGTGGCTGCTAGGTGGCGATGGAGGCGGAGGTGGCGGTGGGTTAGCCTTCTTGCTGTTACCCTCCTGTGACGCCTCACGCTTGTCGCGGTTGCTTGTCGGACGCGGAGGATCGTGGCGCGATCTGCTCTTGTGTCCTTGGTTGCACTCTTCGTCATGACGGGTCTGATCAATATTGTCACGGATGACGATGCCGCTCTGCCTTGGCGGAAGCATATCCGTACAACGGTGAGCCTTGGTATCTTCGCGATGTCGGGGGAACGGGGCGGTGGCGATGGGCGATGAGGTTGGGACTTGCCTCCATGGTCGAAGGATATGGGGATAGCATCCTTCCTATTGCGCGCATCCCTCCATCTTTGTTCTGACGAACCCGCCTGAGACCCGACATCAAGAGGAGATCTGTCCCTTGGCGGCTTATGCTGGCTAGACTGGCAAAATGCTGGGTCAAACTCAAGCCTCTGAGAGGTGGCCTTTTCCTGTTGTTTCACCACCTTGGCCACTAGGTCATAGACCAGGTTCACTGCTTCGGGTGATCTATCCTGCTCCAGAAGGGTCTTGGCGATGGCAAGGTTGAGGAGAGGAGTGGGCATCACCTGCCTGCCTTCACTGTCAATGTATGGCTTGGCCTGTGCCAGCTTCGAGGGAGCCCACCCTAGGTTTCGCCGTACACCAGGATCGTTGATGACGCGAGCCGGAGCTTTCTTAGCCTTCTGCTGTTGCAGCATAGTCTTGTACTCAGCCTCCATTGCTCTAGCTTTCTCTATTGACTTCTGCGCGTTGGTCAGATCTCGATCTAGCTTTGCGCCTTGCTCCGCGATGGCATGCGCTTCCTCCAGCAGCTGCTGGCGCTTATCGTCGAGCTGGACTACATTGCGAATATGAGCCACGGTCATAGGCTCGACGAGGAGATTGTCGTACATCACTCTATCAGCTGGAGTGACTTGGGCAGCCGCAGACGTAGATACCGGAGGCGGCGGGTTTGCGGTGTTGTTGTTGCTCGGACCGGTGCCGAGTTCCTGCGGCTGCTGCACTGGGTTAGGCGGAGGGGGCATGTCCTTTGCACGATCATTGTCGGGAGAAACAGGTGGTCCCTTCCCTTTGTCCAGCGCTGTAGGTAGAGCTCGTCTGGGTTGATCTTCATCCATCGTCGTCCCAATGGCGACGAACACCTCTCGGGACGTGACGGTGTTGTTGGCCTGCTCGTCAAGCTTGTAATCCTCCTCCATCTCCTGCATGGCAGAGTCTAGCTCCTCTGGGCTGAAGTCTATCTCCTCCGAATCTGCGCTGAAGTCGATGTAGAGCGCGTCAATCATGGAGTCGGAGGGTGCCGGGCTTCCTCGATGACGGGGGGTGGAGGTGCAACATCAGCGACGATGACTGGGGGTGGTGGCGCAGCTACCGTGACGACGACCGGAGGCGGCGGCGGTGGCGGCTGAGGCAGAGGGGCTCTGTCAATGAGCGCGAGGGCTGTTTGAGCTGCCTCCTTAGCCTCCGCGTAGTTGTTGACGATGCTCACCATGCTTTTGAAGGTGACGCGTCCTGAAGCCTGCTGTCGCCTTAGCGAATGCCGGAGAAGCGTACCTTGGACCAGTCCTTCGACAAAGTGATACATGGCATCATCATTGGGGTAATGCGCCAGATCGGCCCGTATACGGAGCCACCTGGCAAGGTAATCACGGGGGTTTTCACCCTCTCTCTCTGAATGCAACGCGCCAGATCGAAGATGGTCACCACTCCGACGAACTTGGATCTCTGCTGTCCAGATGCACGGACGAAGCCGGCGGACCTGCAGGGATCTTCCACCGTTATATCCTGCACAGGGGCGGTTTAGGTGGGCCTCGAATTTTTCCGATCTTTGCCGGCAAACTCCGAGGAGAGGTCCGACATCGATCCTTCCGCGAATGTATCATGCCCGTAGGCGGTCCGTGCGGGTCTTGACGCTCCTCCGACTCCCAGGGAACTAGTGCCCGAGTCGATTTCACTGGTTTGACCGGGTTGGACCTAGCCATGTGATGGTTCATCAGACGGATCCAGCCTCTGCAGCACCGCTCGAAGCTGATGCATGAGTATACCATGGATAGGAAGGATAGCCTCCGCATCTACGAGGATAATTTCTCGAGTGACTCTGTCAAGCTTCTCCTCAAGGACATCGTCAAGGTGAAGGATAGGAAGCGTGGCTTCACCATCACCTACGACATGTTCGTTGACAGCACGTGCCCAGAGGTATGATGTTTATTTTTCGTGTATGACATATACTCCAGTTCTTCTGTTTAACTGTAACACCCTCAGAATCGACCCTATGCAAGTTTCAGCGATTCCCGCCAAACCCGCATAGGAACGATTCAAAGGTGCCCACCAGGCACTTTCGTGCGGGTGGAAAACGAAGTAATAACATTACACAACAGTCCTCGATGGGACCCACAGAACAGATATATATACAACAGCGACTCAAAGAGTCAAGAATACAGATATAATATACAAAGATCCAAATCACCTTGAAAATGATAGAGCGTCCGACTACGGACAAGATGCAAATGGGGCTAAGAGCCCTGAAGAATAACCAATGGCGTCCATAACCCTGCCCAGGCCAAGCCGGAAGGGTAACCCTGCTAACGACGTCGATCTCAAAACCTGCTTAAACAAAAGGGGTGCCGACAAAGGGCAAAGGAAAAAGAGAGAGCGGTCAGTACTGAGGCCAGTACACGGCGAGACTAGAATTCGGCGGTCCTCGCCTACATAGGTATGGTGGACTGAAGCGGCAGCGGCAGCATGCACTAAACAACCTATAGAGACTCGATTCAACTGACGGCTATCAGATAGGGTAAGAAAGACCTATCCGGAACCAACCTGATACTACCACCAAACAAAACCATCCTGGTGTTTCCCCCTCGAGACCAAACGAGGAAGTCAACCGAGGAACTCACACAGTTGGCAGTTTTATTTATTCAGTTATCGTTGCAGCAATTACTAGTCAAGTATAGATAATCATCCTGATAAAATAAGCAGTGGGCCGTTTTAGTTAATCATTCCGTTGTAGTTGCAACACTTACTAGTCAGATACAATTAGCATGAGATATCCCAAAACCCAGCAGTTGTTGGTACTTTTATTTAGCCGTTCCTTTGTAGTTGCGATACTTACTAGTCAGATACAATGGTCGCAAGCGACAACCCACGCAAGCAATTGTTGGCAGTTTTATTTAGCCATTCCATTATAGTGAAGCTGATTACTAGTCATTATAAAGTCAAATTTATAGCACTACTTTAGTTATAGTTGTCTATGATCGAGATACTGTGCTCCAAGTCGTCCATAACCGCGGACACGGCTTTTAGAAAGTTTTACCCTGCAGGGGTGCACAAATAGCAACACACACTCGTTCAACCTCGGAAAAACCAAATCAAAACCCAACGAGGCTTTCACGACAAAGCAATCACAGGATTCAGAAATATTTCAGGGGGCCACCCCATTGAGTACACCCGCAACGAAGCTAGGTGACTCTGAGACGGACTCAAGGTTTGCGTCAATGGCTGTAAACGACTGGGAACCCAAAACTGGGCTTGTCGATACCGCGAAAACACTCCGCTTAACTAAACAGTACAGGTGCTCCTCGCACAATCGTAAATAAAGCAGTAAGGCATGGCATAAGTATAGGATAGTAAATAAAACCTCAAACTAGTTTGTGGCCCCAAGAAATAAGAATGAATCAAGCTCTGGCTCAGGGGGGTCCCATAATTCCCCCGTATGTGGATAGCGTGAATATTCAAGGAACAGGTATCAAGTACTCTGGGTCCTACAGGACACAAGTGGACGGTTAACAACCAAATAACATCTATTGCCCACCTGTGCCTCTGCTTACCTACTTCAATTTTAGTTATTAAACAATAATTAAAGTGAACGATAAATAAAGCCATGATCATCTCCAACATTAAACATGCGGCAATGCTCCAACAACTGTGGTACTTGACGACACGCAACAGCACTTGAGCAAGCGACTACGACGCGCAGGTCCAACTATCTACCAAACAACGGTAATAGGAGGTTTCCAAGGCAATATAAGGCGGCAAAGGATATCACGGGTACGGAAGCTAGAGCAACGCAACACAGATAGCAATAGATCAACAGGAGGGAATAAATACTATAAAAGTAAGATAGGTAGAAAGGGGGAGATGCTCGCCTGAAAACATTGCCGAAGGTTCATCCGAAGATCGGGGCGAAGCTCACATCAACTCAGCGGCCTTATCCGCGAAGAAGCAAAATGCTAGAATAACACCGGATGCACTATTTAATACAACGGCAGAAGATCGGCATGATGCTTGTATGATGTATGACATGGCAAAGGTGTGATGCAATTAGGCAATATTAAGTGGGACCGGGGTCCCGACAATTAATTAAACGGTTCAAGTTATTTATCTACCCCGCAAATTAAATGTTGTAATAACAGGGCAAGATAAGTTACCGGTTCGCTACACAAATTTAAATGAGGCCAATATAAGACTAGAAATGTCCGCATATGGCCCCATATTTAATTATAAGGTGAATCGGCATAAGGCCCCCAAACCACATGACAATATGCATGCATGAACAATTTAATATGCAACAAGATATATCATTTATAAAATAGGGTCTCGGAAAAGATGTCACACATTAGGGTTAGGCGATCTTGGGGTTCGCCGAGGGTTCGGGGTTCGGTCTCAGGGTTCGACGGGATCGGCGAGGTTCAGATACAAGAGGAGAACTTGGGTGCCAAGCGGTCGATCTTGTCGGTGATGGCGAACTTGAGTGGATCGGGTACCGGGGCCTTCGGATCCGGGAAGGAGGTCATGGCGTCCGTGTAGAATTCCTTCGGTCATCGAATCCGTGTAGGCGCACTCGGGGTCTCGACGTCTAGGTTCCGTGAAGATCTTGGCTAAACTTGTCAATGGTCCTTCTTGTGCTTCCCATTGTCGATCTTGTCGCATGGTGTCCGGGAAGACGAACTTGGCGTATTCGCGTCGGCGATCTTGGCGTTTGGGTTCTTGACGTGGCATCCGGGAAGAAGGTCTTGTTGCATCCGGGGTCGTCGGGTCATGTCGTCGGTTTTGTCGTCTCACGCGGAGATCTTGGCGTTCGGTGTAGAAGATCTTGTTCGGTTCACGGGTCGGGTCCGGGAATGGATATTGCGGTTTCCACAGGATCGGGCTTCGGGTCCGAGAAGTTCTTGTTACTCTGGCTTCGAGAAGATCTTGCCATTGGTCCTTGCCGGAACAGCTAGCTTCGGGAGACATACATCGATTCACTAGAACGGCGGCCATGACACGTTAGCACGTAGCTGCTGGCCCGAACTGCAGTCCTGCACCACACACACCAGAGCATCTACGCACGAGCCCCAACCCAAACATACGCGCGGGCGATGGCCGGCAGGGGAAGCAGAGCAGGGAGGCCGGCAGCGGAGGACGGGGGCGAAGAGGGCGGGCACTGTAGACGCCAGGGAGAGCTCGGCGGCGAGGACTGGCGGCAGCCGGGGCAGCGGACGCGGCTAGGGAGGTGCGAGGCTGGGAGGGAAGGAGGCGCTTGGGTGGCGAGGTCGGTGGAGGGGAGGAGGCGTGGCCTGGCCGGGCCACAGGCTCGCGGGCGGTGGAGGACGAGGCCGGGGCCGGTGCTGGGGCAGCGGGCGGCGGCGCTCTGGGGCGGGCCCGGTGGATCTCCGGCGGCGGCGAGGAAGGAGCTTGGGCGACGCGGGGAGGCGGGAGCCTGGGCGACGTCCGGCCGGCGGCGGACGCGGTCGCAGACGAGGGTCGCCTGCGCGGTGCAGAGAGGAGCGGGAAGAGGGACGCGGGGAGGCGACGCCGGCGGGAAGGAAGGGGTCGTCGGCAGGGAGACAGAGGAGGAGGAGGAGGGCGACTGGAGGCGGGGCTTGGCGCTGGCGGCGCGGCGAGGTGGAGGAGAGGAGGTCCAGGGCGGCGCGCTGGGTGGAGGGAGAAGCTCGCGGCGGCGGCCGGTGTGGGTGAGCGGGCCCGAGGAGGGCGAGGCGGCCGCGGGCTGGTGGCGGTGGCGACCCGCGGGGAGGAAGAAGGGCGGGGCGAGCGCGGGCGAGGCAGAGCGGGAGCGGCGGTGAGAAGCGCCAGGGAGGAGGCGGCCGGACGGGAGCGAGCGATGGGGAGAGCGAGCGAGTCCGAGGGAGGAAGGTGGGTGGGGCGCGCGCGTGGGTCCCGGGGGTGGGGCCAGGGAGGACGTGGGCAGGTAGAAGGTCGGTTGTGGGGCTGCTGGGAGTGTGAGAGGTGGGGTGGAGAGTGGGGCTGGAAAGGGGTGGGGCCAGGCTATCGGGGAGAGAGAGAGGGGGTAGGTGGGGCTGGTGGATTGATGAGGTGGCAAGGTGGGTGGGGATTGGGGGTCCAGGGGGTGAGGTGGACTGGGGAGGTGAGGTGGAGGGCTGGGAGTGGCTGGGTAGGTTAGGATAGGGTAGAAAAGAGTTTAGGTTTTGGGTCGATTATTTTGTAAAATATTTGTTTGTTTTGTTTTGTTTATTTTAAAACAAGACTACTTTGCAATTAGTTTATAGGTAAATAAAATATCCGATACGATCAGGGTTTTGCATTTGAAATAAAGAGGGATATTTGTACAAAGCAAAACTAGGCTTTTAGCAAAATACTTTTAGGCGACAGATGAATGCTGAGGTCATGATGATGCAATGCACAAAAACAGCGCGATTTTCTAGTAGTGGTTTTGCGGGATGCCACAATTCGACACCACTAACAATGGATCTCGCCCTGGAGATCCGCCTCATGGTACCGGAAGAAGGGCGGCGATCGGAATCTTCTCGCATCGTGTAGATCCTCGCGACACCACTAACAAGAGGTCGTTGTCCGTGATTGTCGAGAGAACACTCCGGGAACAAAAGGTCGAAGGTAGAGGTATCAACAATAAAGCCACCTCTAGCCTCCGTGGACGGAGTAAAATTGCTGGATCCACTGATTCGATGTATAAGAGCGAATGATAAGAGTAGTCGGATGGTGATCAGTCCATCGCGCACACAAAGCAGTACTCTGCACACGAATAGGAAATTATGCAACCAACTCTCAGAATTCAGATTGTAGATCTCGACAAGCGAGGTTCGGAAACAAAGGAGTGATGCAGACTCTGCATCGGATCTGGCGTAGATGATGTCGTCGCGTCGGAGAACACCGGAAAACACAAACAAGGAACAAAGAATGGTACCACAGTAGACGGATTCCTCGGATAGCATGAAGATCAGATGTAGCAACACCGTTACCAAAGGAGGAAGCGAAACCCTGAAGGTACGATAGAACCCAACCACGAGAAATCCTGGACTCGAAGAGAGAGAAGGGAGCGGATTCAAAACACGCAGAGGTGAGAGGAGAGCAGCAGAGGGGTAAGGAGTAAAATCAGACCTAATCAGAACTATCCAACCGATTTTGCAAAAATAGTTTTGACACTCTACTTCGGCCGTTAGCTAGGTTATCCTACAGGCTGGACTTGTGGGGTATCGCAACTGCTGAGCTCTGATACCACTCTGTAACACCCTCAGAATCGACCCTATGCAAGTTTCAGCGATTCCCGCCAAACCCGCATAGGAACGATTCAAAGGTGCCCACCAGGCACTTTCGTGCGGGTGGAAAACGAAGTAATAACATTACACAACAGTCCTCGATGGGACCCACAGAACAGATATATATACAACAGCGACTCAAAGAGTCAAGAATACAGATATAATATACAAAGATCCAAATCACCTTGAAAATGATAGAGCGTCCGACTACGGACAAGATGCAAATGGGGCTAAGAGCCCTGAAGAATAACCAATGGCGTCCAAAACCCTGCCCAGGACAAGCCGGAAGGGTAACCCTGCTAACAACGTCGATCTCAAAACCTGCTTAAACAAAAGGGGTGCCGACAAAGGGCAAAGGAAAAAGAGAGAGCGGTCAGTACTGAGGCCAGTACACGGCGAGACTAGAATTCGGCGGTCCTCGCCTACATAGGTATGGTGGACTGAAGCGGCAGCGGCAGCATGCACTAAACAACCTATAGAGACTCGATTCAACTGATGGCTATCAGAGAGGGTAATAAAGACCTATCCGGAACCAACCTGATACTACCACCAAACAAACCCATCCTGGTGTTTCCCCCTCGAGACCAAACGAGGAAGTCAACCGAGGAACTCACACAGTTGGCAGTTTTATTTATTCAGTTATCGTTGCAGCAATTACTAGTCAAGTATAGATAATCATCCTGATAAAATAAGCAGTGGGCCGTTTTAGTTAATCATTCCGTTGTAATTGCAACACTTACTAGTCAGATACAATTAGCATGAGATATCCCAAAACCCAGCAGTTGTTGGTACTTTTATTTAGCCGTTCCGTTGTAGTTGCGATACTTACTAGTCAGATACAATGGTCGCAAGCGACAACCCACGCAAGCAATTGTTGGCAGTTTTATTTAGCCATTCCATTATAGTGAAGCTGATTACTAGTCATTATAAAATCAAATTTATAGCACTACTTTAGTTATAGTTGTCTATGATCGAGATACTGTGCTCCAAGTCGTCCATAACAGCGGACACGACTTTCAGAAAGTTTTACCCTGCAGGGGTGCACAAATAGCAACACACACTCGTTCAACCTCGGAAAAACCAAATCAAAACCCAACGAGGCTTTCACGACAAAGCAATCACAGGATTCAGAAATATTTCAGGGGGCCACCCCATTGAGTACACCCGCAACGAAGCTAGCTGACTCCGAGACGGACTCAAGGTTTGCGTCAATGGCTGTAAACGACTGGGAACCCAAAACTGGGCTTGTCGATACCGCGAAAACACTCCGCTTACCTAAACAGTACAGGTGCTCCTCGCACAATCGTAAATAAAGCAGTAAGGCATGGCATAAGTACAGGATAGTAAATAAAACCTCAAACTAGTTTGTGGCCCCAAGAAATAAGAATGAATCAAGCTCTAGCTCAGGGGGGTCCCATAATTCCCCCGTATGTGGATAGCGCGAATATTCAAGGAACAGGTATCAAGTACTCGGGGTCCTACGGGACACAAGTGGACGGTTAACAACCAAATAACATCTATTGCCCACCTGTGCCTCTGCTTACCTACTTCAATTTTAGTTATTAAACAATAATTAAAGTGAACGATAAATAAAGCCATGATCATCTCCAACATTAAACATGCGGCAATGCTCCAACAACTGTGGTACTTGACGACACGCAACAGCACTTGAGCAAGCGACTACAACGCGCAGGTCCAACTATCTACCAAACAACGGTAATAGGAGGTGTCCAAGGCAATATAAGGCGGCAAAGGATATCACGGGTACGGAAGCTAGAGCAACGCAACACAGATAGCAATAGATCAACAGGAGGGAATAAATACTATAAAAGTAAGATAGGTAGAAAGGGGGAGATGCTCGCCTGAAAACATTGCCGAAGGTTCATCCGAAGATCGGGGCGAAGCTCACATCAACTCAACGGCCTTATCCACGAAGAAGCAAAACGCTAGAATAACACCGGATGCACTATTTAATACAACGGCAGAAGATCGGCATGATGCTTGTATGATGTATGACATGGCAAAGGTGCGATGCAATTAGGCAATATTAAGTGGGACCGGGGTCCCGACAATTAATTAAACGGTTCAAGTTATTTATCTACCCCGCAAATTAAATGTGGTAATAACAGGGCAAGATAAGTTACCGGTTCGCTACACAAATTTAAATGAGGCCAATATAAGACTAGAAATGTCCGCATATGGCCCCATATTTAATTATAAGGTGAATCGGCATAAGGCCCCCAAACCACATGACAATATGCATGCATGAACAATTTAATATGCAACAAGATATATCATTTATAAAATAGGGTCTCGGAAAAGAGGTCACACATTAGGGTTAGGCGATCTTGGGGTTCGCCGAGGGTTCGGGGTTCGGTCTCAGGGTTCGACGGGATCGGCGAGATTCAGATACAAGAGGAGAACTTGGGTGCCAAGCGGTCGATCTTGTCGGCGATGGCGAACTTGAGTGGATCGGGTACTGGGGCCTTCGGATCCGGGAAGGAGGTCATGGCGTCCGTGTAGAATTCCTTCGGTCATCGAATCCGTGTAGGCGCACTCGGGGTCTCGACGTCTAGGTTCCGTGAAGATCTTGGCTAAACTTGTCAATGGTCCTTCTTGTGCTTCCCGTTGTCGATCTTGTCGCATGGTGTCCGGGAAGACGAACTTGGCGTATTCGCGTCGGCGATCTTGGTGTTCGGGTTCTTGACGTGGCATCCGGGAAGAAGGTCTTGTTGCATCCGGGGTCATCGGGTCATGTCGTCGGTTTTGTCGTCTCACGCGGAGATCTTGGCGTTCGGTGTAGAAGATCTTGTTCGGTTCACGGGTTGGGTCCGGGAATGGATCTTGCGGTTTCCACGGGATCGGGCTTCGGGTCCGAGAAGTTCTTGTTACTCTGGCTTCGAGAAGATCTTGCCATTGGTCCTTGCCGGAACAGCTAGCTTCGGGAGACATACATCGATTCACTAGAGCGGCGGCCACGACACGTTAGCATGTAGCTGCTGGCCCGAACTGCAGTCCCGCACCACACACACGAGAGCATCTACGCACGAGCCCCAACCCAAACATACGCGCGGGCGATGGCCGGCAGCGGAAGCAGAGCAGGGAGGCCGGCAGCGGAGGATGGGGGCGAAGAGGGCGGGCGCTGTAGACGCCGGGGAGAGCTCGGCGGCAAGGACTGGCGGTAGCCGGGGCAGCGGACGCGGCCAGGGAGGTGCGAGGCTGGGTGGGAAGGAGGCACTTGGGTGGCGAGGTCGATGGAGGGGAGGAGGCGTGGCCTGGCCGGGCCACAGGCTCGCGGGCGGTGGAGGACGAGGCCGGGGCCGGCGCTGGGGCGGCGGGCGGCGGCGCTCTGGGGCGGGCCCGGTGGATCTCCGGCGGCGGCGAGGAAGGAGCCTGGGCGACGCGGGGAGGCGGGAGCCTGGGCGACGTCCGGCCGGCGGCGGACGCGGTCGCAGACGAGGGTCGCCGGCGCGGTGCAGAGAGGAGCGGGAAGAGGGACGCGGGGAGGCGACGCCGGCGGGAAGGAAGGGGTCGTCGGCAGGGAGACAGAGGAGGAGGAGGGCGACTGGAGGCGGGGCTTGGCGCTGGCGGCATGGCGAGATGGAGGAGAGGAGGTCCAGGGCGGCGCGCTGGGTGGAGGGAGAAGCTCGCTGCGGCGACCGGTGGTGGGTGAGCGGGGACGAGGAGGGCGAGGCGGCCGCGGGCTGGTGGCGGTGGCGACCCGCGGGGAGGAAGAAGGGCGGGGCGAGCGCGGGCGAGGCAGAGCGGGAGCGGCGGTGAGAAGCGCCAGGGAGGAGGCGGCCGGACGGGAGCGAGCGATGGGGAGAGCGAGCGAGTTCGAGGGAGGAAGGTGGGTGGGGCGCGCGCGTGGGTCCCGGGGGTGGGGCCAGGGAGGACGTGGGCAGGTAGAAGGTCGGTTGTGGGACTGCTGGGAGTGTGAGAGGTGGGGTGGAGAGTGGGGCTGGAAAGGGGTGGGGCCAGGCTGTCGGGGAGAGAGAGAGAGGGGGTAGGTGGGGCTGGTGGATTGATGAGGTGGTAAGGTGGGTGGGGATTGGGGGTCCAGGGGGTGAGGTGGACTGGGGAGGTGAGGTGGAGGGCTGGGAGTGGCTGGGTAGGTTAGGATAGGGTAGAAAAGAGTTTAGGTTTTGGGTCGATTATTTTGTAAAATATTTGTTTGTTTTGTTTTGTTTATTTTAAAACAAGACTACTTTGCAATTAGTTTATAGGTAAATAAAATATCCGATACGATCAGGGTTTTGCATTTGAAATAAAGAGGGATATTTGTACAAAGCAAAACTAGGCTTTTAGCAAAATACTTTTAGGCGACAGATGAATGCTGAGGTCATGATGATGCAATGCACAAAAACAACGCGATTTTCTAGTAGTGGTTTTGCGGGATGCCACATTAACCATTACCATCTTCATCTAACACTTGTGGGATTTCACTTAACAGCTCAGTAGTCTAGATGAGGATAGCATGGCTGTCCAAATCTATGACCCAAAGATGAAGGAAGTCACCGTCGTGTCCGACGATGATGTCCCGCTGGCGCGAAAGCGGAAGAGCTCCACCTCTGACGCTGCCGACGGAGGCAAGAAGAAGAAGACAGAGAGTGGAGTCTCCAAGAAGTCCACTACCGCCCTCGAGGCGGAGAAAAGAAAGGTTACGGGATCCCCTTTGGCAAAGCACCCCCTGTTGTGTAAGCTTCTTTCTCTCCGACATTTGTCCATTGCTCGTCTTATTCCTGTACTTATACTTTTTTGCACGTTTCAGGAAGAAGGCCAGTACTAGTTTGAAGAAGACCTCCAAAACTTTGGGGGCTTCTAGAAATATTAAAGATATTCTGCATCGTGACGTGTCTCCCCACGAATCTCCCGCCATCGCCCCTGTTACTTCCAGCGTCCAGCCTACGTCTACTCCGACAAGCTCACAGGCCAAAGATGCATATGGCCATTCTGTCATGGAAGTGGACTCAGGCGCCTCTGCGGAGATTGTCGTTGTCGGCGAACAGGCAATGCAAGAAAGTACCGCAACTCAAATGGCTGAAGCTCCGGCTAAGGATGCCATCGGTAGCGGCAAGGCAGTGGTGGTGGGTGGAACGTCTGCCGAAGGCGGCGCCTCCGCACCCAGGACAACTGTAGAATTCCGGAAGATAGTCTATCCGGCACTTACGCCGAGTAGCTCTGCTTTGGTTCCTGGTGCAGCGCCGACATCTCCGACATGCGGTCTTGAGGAGCTTCTCCGACAAGCAGATATCTTGCGAGGAAACAGTCTTTCCTTCGGCAAGTTGCTTGCCGAGAGTGCTACCAACCTCAAGATCATTGCACTTGTAAGTTTTATTTGCCTTTTGCATTTTATATGAGTATCCCACTGTAGCCCCCGAGGATTTAGACGGAAAACCATAGGTCTTTGCATCTGAATGCTCTAAAGAGTGACTAAGCTAGAAAATCTCTCACTGTAGCCCCCAAGTATCTAGTTTGAATGAATTATTCCGACTAGACACTTTCAGAGTAGCATACGCAGTGTTTATAAATTTCAATAGTGTAGCCCCCAAGTCTCTAGTTGTAACTGAATTAGTTCCGACTAGATACTTAAAGAAAGACTAGGCATGTGAATGAGTTGAAAAACTTTATACTATAGCCCCCAAGCTTCTAGTTGAAAACTGAATCAGTTCCGACTAGATGCTTAAAGAAAGACTAAGCATATTGCCAAGTTTAAAAACTCTCACCGTAGCCCCCAAGCCTCTAGGTGGATAGTGATCCGGCTCGATGCTCCAAGTAGACTAAACAGCGATAAATTTTCTTTCCATAGAATGAGAATGCTCGGAGAGGCGTGGCCAATTAGAAGTTCCAGAAGATGCGTGCGGACTTGGAAGCCAAAAAGGGTAAAACTTCCTTCTTTAAGGAACAAATCATCAAGAGCAAGAGTCTATTTTTCCTTTCGTTTTCGTATTCCGACTTGGTCTTGTGCCAATCTTCTCCGAGTACTCATTGTGTACTGTTCTTTTTCCGACTTGCAGAAGCCATTGACAAAGCCAAGGACATTGTGGAGCAATCCAAGCATATTCAGCAGCTGGATAGCGAAAATAAGATCCTTAAGCAGGAGAGGAAGGATATGCTGAAGATGCACGAGGAATCCATGAAGGTCCTGCAGGAATCCGCCGACATAGAGATGAACCGCTTGAAGGAGGAGATCGTGATGCTGAAAGAGCAGAAGAAAGCTGCCGATGAGCAAAATAAGCGCAATCTCGAAGCATACAAGATCCTCCGACAAGAGCGGGACTCCATGGCGGAAACTCTCTAGCAGGCTGAGATTAGCATCTTCAGTAAGTGATTCTCCGCCTTGTACTTCTGTAAGCTCGATACTCTAAACTTTTTGTGTTATTGAACTCATGCGTTCCTTTGTCGGAATTTGTAGCTCCTATTGGGTTGACCCAGTTGCCTCCTCCGCCCAAAGAATGTATGGTCCTTGCCGGCAACTTTATCAACACCGCCATCAAGCAGACCAAGGAGATAGCCAAGCCCCTCCAGATTAACATCAAAGCGGTGGATTATGTGATGAAGTTTTCGCAGATCTTGCGCCAAGCCCCCGAGCGTATTGTAAGCTGGAAAGCTTCATGTACCCGGGCCGGCGTGAGGATGGCGCTGTCAATGGTCAAGGCGCACTATGAAAACACCGACATCGACACGGTGACCTCCGGTATCCCCGACATAGACGACGATGGCCAGAAGATAGATCACAAGGCTATCTTGGCGTCGCTCGCGGGTTTTGATATCAGAGTCGCCGAGTTGGTCGACCCTAACGTCTTCATGCCCATGGAAACCATTGATGGCGACAACCAAAGCTCCTCCGGGCTCCTCAACACCACCGACTTCGAGGAGGATGACTCTCCTGCTGCTGATGATGTACATCCAAGTCGCATGCGCCATAGGAATAAAAAACAATATGTAATATTTTTATCCTCTGGAATTTGTATGCGGAAAAAACTACTTGTTAACTTAAGGCGGAAAACAATGGCTGTTATGTCCTACTACTCAAGAACTGGTTCCAACATGTATATATTTTTAAGCAAGTGCTGGCTTATCCATTACTCTGGTTTTTATGCTTGACTTTTCGTGAGTCGGAAGACTCGTTGTCGAAACTATGCGCTCAGGCGATGATGCCCAATGGCACCATCAATAACCTAAGCACAAAATCGTAGATAATAAGTGCCAAAAGTCACTACTCCAGAATCCACATAAAAACGACAAAGAACGTGTAGACCAGAAAACTTAAGCTAACGCCCGTCGGTGGAATTTTCACAAGTGCAATCGCAAAGCTTGTGCATAAAGATTTTATACAATCCAAAAATAAACACTAAAGGAGGTAAAAGACTCAGAAATATGAGTGAACCAGAGAGCTTTATTTCATTGATCATATAAGAGGTACACAATAGATAAAAAATGCTAAGTGTAGAAAGGACGTAGCTGTGCTATGTTCCATGGCCGATCAAGCTTCGGGTAGTCATCATCCGGGTCACGTCTCTTACGCTTATGATCCTCGCTGGGTCTATCCTTCAGTTCACGATTGTCAACGAGGTAGTAAGACCCATTGAGCAGCGCCTTGCTTATGATGAACGGTCCTTCCCATGGCGGGGATAATTTGTGTGACTTCTTCTGCTTAAGTCGGAGCACCAGGTCCCCCTCTTTAAACGAGCGATGCCGAACGCAGCGACTATGGTAGTTGCGTACCTTCTGCTGGTAGATGGCGGATCTTTGATGCCAGTACGCGCTCCTCCTCGAGAAGTTCCACATCTAGGCGTCTGGATTCTTCAGCGTCATCTTTGTCGTAGGCGGCAAATCTTGGTGAATCGTGAAGGATGTCGGAAGGAAGGATGGCTTCTGCTCCATATACCATGAAGTAAGGGGTGTAGCCGGTGGATCTGTTGGGTGTAGTTCGTAAACTCCACAGCACAGATGGTAATTCCTCCGCCCAGGCTCTTGCTGCTCTATGCAACGGTGCTTCTAGACATGGCTTGATTCCCTGCAGAATTAATCCATTGGCTCGCTCAACCTGACCATTGGATTGTGGCTGTGCCATAGATGCAAGGTCAAGTCGGATGCCCTTCTCCCAAGAATAAGCTTCCACTTCTCCGAGTGTCAAGTTGTTGTCGTTGTCGCTGATAATGCTATGTGGGAGACCAAATCTCACCACTAGATCCCGGACGAACCTAAGGGCAGTTGCCCCATCGAGCTTTCTAATGGATTTAGCTTCTATACATTTGGTGAATTTATCAACTTCTACTAGCAGATGCGTAAACCCGCATGGTGCCGTCTACAACGGACCAACCATGTCCAGCCCCCAGACTGCAAACAGCCAAGTTATTGATATTGTTCGCAATTCCTCAGCGGGAACATGTGGTTGTCAGGCATAATATTGGCATCCCATGCATGTCTCAACCAGCTTGTCGGCATCCGCCTTCGCGGTCAGCCAGTTGAATCCTTGTCGGAAGGCTTTAGCTACCAACGATCGAGGAGCGGCGTGATGCCCGCAATCTCCAAGATGGATTTTGCTGAGGATTTCAATACCTTCTTGCTAGGAAACACACTTAAGGTATACACCAGTAGTGCTTCTTTTGTAGAGGTGTCCATTGATTAAGGTATAGCCCTTTACTCGACATACTATTTGGCGTCTTTCGACTTTGTCGTCGGGCAAAGTTCTGTGTACGAGATATTCCATGAACGGTTTTGTCCAAGCCGGAGGGACCTTTGCCACCATGTGCACAAAAGAGTCAACTCTGTTCGGGTTGTCTATGTCTGCTCCCTTCACGGATGGTGTCCGTAGATGCTCTAGGAAAACTCCAGGCGGAATTCGTTTGCACCCTGATCCAAGCTTAGACAGCAGATCAGCCGCCTCGTTTTGCTCCCTAGGTACATACTTGACCTCGTAGCCCAAGAAGCTCTTGGCTATCTCGTCCACTTTGTCTCGATATGCCGCCATCATAGGGTTCCGCGCGTTCCAGGTGCCAGCCACCTGCTGGGCAACCAAGTCAGAATCTCCACAGCAAACTATGCGCTTGATGCCAATATCCTTGGCTACGCGTAGTGCGTGGATGAGTGCTTCATACTCCGCCATGTTATTCATAGCCTCAAAGTGGATCTGCACAACGTAGTGCAGCTTTTCCTCGGTTGGTGACTGCAGCAGTACACCAGCCCCCGAGCCGTTGAGTAGCTTTGATCCGTCAAAGTGCATCACCCAGTATTCTGGCTCCGGCGTTGGGGTAGCATCTGGCATCTCCGTCCAATCTGCGATAAAATCCACCAAGGCTTGTGATTTGATAATGTACGTCTCTTGTAGGTGATCTCAAAGGCGGCAAGTTCAATGCCCCACTTTGCGACCCTTCCTGTAGCGTCGCTGTTGTTGATGATGTCGGACAGTGGAGCTTTGCTCACAACTGTGATAGGGTGCTCCTGGAAGTAGTGCCTCAGCTTCCGAAAAGCAAGGAACACTCCATAAGCTATCTTCTGGTAGTGCGGGTAACGCTGCTTGGACTCCGTCCGGACCTCGCTTACATAGTAAACTGGTTGTTGAACTCCGTGCTCACAGCCTGGTTCTTTCCGCTCTACCATGACAATGATGCTGATTACCCGGTTGATGGCCGCCATGTAAATTAACATGGGTTCTCCGGGTTCGGGTGCTGCAAGGATAGGCGCTGAGGAAAGTATCTCCTTGAGCTGCTTAAATGCTGCGTCTGCCTCTTCCGTCCACGTGAATTTGTCCGCCTTCTTCAGCAACTTGTACAGCGGCGGAGCCTTCTCTCCAAGTCGGTTGACGAACCGACTAACTGCTGCAACGCAACCTATTAGTCGTTGTATGTCCTTTAGGCATGTCGGACGGTTTATGTTTAAGATGTCCTTGATTTTCTCCTGGTTGTCCTTGATTCCACGCTGGGAAACGATGAAGCCCAACAATTTTCCGGCTGGAACCCCGAAGACGCACTTCTTAGGGTTAAGCATCATGTTGTATTTCCGGAGATTATCAAAGGTTTCTTTTAAGTCGGAGATTAAGTCGTTTGATTTTTTAGACATCAGCGCTATATCGTCCACATAAGCATGAACGTTCCGACCAATTTGATCGTGTAGGCAATGTTGCATTGTCCGCTGGTACGTAGCACCTTTGTTAAGCGTCATGTTGTATTTCCGGAGATTATCAAAGGTTTCTTTTAAGTCGGAGATTAAGTCGTTTGATTTTTTAGACATCACCGCTATATCGTCCACATAGGCGTGAACGTTCCGACAAATTTGATTGTGTAGGCAACGTTGCATTATCCGCTGGTACGTAGCACTTGTGTTTTTGAGCCCAAAGGGCATCGTGACATAGCAAAACGTGTCGTATGGTGTAGTGAACGAAGTGGCCAATTGGTCCGACTTCCTCATCTTGATCTGCTGGTATCCTGAGTATGCATCGAGAAAACACAAAAGCTCCGAGCCAGCCGTCGAGTCAATGACTTGGTCAATGCGAGGCAAAGGAAACGGATCTTTGGGACATGCTTTGTTCAAGCCTGTGTAATTAATGCACATTCTTAATTCTTTGGTTCCCTTTTTGGGGACAAGTACAGGATTGGCCACCCATCGGGTGTGAAGGACTTCACTGATAAAACTAGCCTTAAGTAACCTAGCTATCTCTTTGCCTATGGCGTGTCTCTTCTCGTCTCTGAAGCATCATAGAGGTTGTTTCACTGGTTTACATTTTGGATCAATATTCAAGCTGTGCTCGGCAAGTTCCCTAGGTACACCTTTCATGTCAGCAGGTTGCCAGGCAAAGATATCCCTGTTCTCACGGAGGAACTCGATGAGCGCTCTTTCCTATTTAGGGTCCAGGTTTGTCCCAATGGCGGTGGTTTTGGAGGCATCGCCTACCACAAGTTCCACCGACTTGGTCTCGATGGCGGCCTTGAATGCTGGGGCGGAGTCAGAAATCTGTTTCTTCGACGCGGGCATCTCTGAGGCATCTACCTTGCTCTGGATCTCCTTGAATTCTTCGCTGTAGAGGACAGCTTCTACATAGGCTGCTGCTCCAATCTTGCAGTCCCTTGCTTTGGTAAAGCTTCCGGATACAGTGATGACACCATTTGGTCTGAGTATCTTGAGCTTGTTGTAGACGAAGCATGGCTTGGCCATGAAGGTGTGGAATATGTCGCGACCGAATATGACGTGGTACATGCTCTTGAAGGGGGCCACCTCAAAGGTCATGCGTTCTTGGCGGTAATTATTGACATCACCAAAAGCAACCGGAAGTGTGATGAACCCAAGGGACCGAGTCTCCCGACCAGGAACTACGCCATGGAAGATGGTGTTGGTCCACCTTAGGTTTGCCTCCATAAAGTTCATCTTCTGCAGTGTATCTAGGTACATGATGTTGATGCTGCTTCCACTATCCACCATACATTTGGTGAACTCGTTGCCGTCAATCAGGGGGTTGTCGTGGTATTGCCGACGAGTACGCCATGGAGGGGTCCTCACAGTGCGTGTTTAGAGACGTGGGGGGAAGACAGAGAGCGTCCGGGTCGGCGTGACACAGTTTACCCAGGTTCAGATCTCACGACGGTGGCGAGATCCTACTCCTGCTATAAATCACTATAAGGGCAATACGCCGAGTTACAGGATTGGGGGTTCGCTGTGTGCGGGTAGTGCTATGCACTTGTTGTTCTTGTGTGTTGTGCCCTAAAGGCTCCAGTAGGCCGGCTTATATGAGCGCCAGGACCTAGGGTTACATGGAGAGTCCTAGCCGGATGTGGCATCCCGCAAAACCACTACTAGAAAATCGCGGTGTTTTTGTGCATTGCATCATCATGACCGCATGCTCATGTCATCATGCCACATTGCATTTGAGCATCGTCATCATCTTGCATTTGCTTGCATAAAACTATTTTCGGAAAAACCTATTTTTGTTTTCTAAACGCCCCGTCTTTGTCAAACACAAAACCCGGGTCTCCGGATTATTTTGTTTGTCTGCTATCGGTTTGCAAAAACCCTGTTTTAAACAAATAAAATATTTAATTATTTTAGTGGGGGCAGCCAAACCGGGCCGATCCGACCCAGTCGGCCACCCCCAGAATAAACGGTCCACCTAAATCTATTCCCACCCAATCCTAATCTACCCACCAATCACAGCTTGCCATCTCACCCTCTCCCCCAATCCCTACCCACCTTGCCACCTCATCAATCCACACTGCAGCACCCCACTCCTTCTCTCACCCCAGCCCCTCCTACCCCCCCTCTCCCTTACACCCGGGCCCCACAACCCCGCCTCACCCACTCGCCCCACACACCCCACCTCCCAGTCAAACCCCTGCCCCACCTGGGTCCCACCCCACCCCAGCACACACTCTGCACGCACGCGCGCGCCACCCCCATTTTCCCCTGGCCCACCCTGCAGCCCCACGCCCCGGCCCCACTCTCTCCCTGGCCCCACCCCCACCGACGCGCTCCCTCCACCCCGTGGCCTCCTCCCTCACCCCGCTCCCCACCTTCCACGCCACCCGACGCGCCCCCACCCCTTCTCCCTCCTCTCCGGCGCCCCGCCACCGACGCGGCGACCCCCTCTGCCGGCTCGACCCGCCACATCTCCGCTCCGGCCTCCCCAACCTCGGCTGCCGCCCGCCTCCGCCTGAGCGGACCGCCGCCCTCTTCCCCGTCCCCTCCGCGCGCGGCCGCCCAGGCCACCGCCGCCGCCCGGGCGCCTCGCTCCCCCGCGCCGGCGCGCGACCTCCGACCCTGCCGTCCCGTCACGCTCTACGGGCCTCCCTCTCTCCGTCCCCGAGCCGACCCATGGCGCCCGACGCTCTCTGCGCCTCCCTCTGCCCTGCGCCGGCCCGCGACGCTTCCCCCACCTCGTCGAGCTCTGCTGCAGACCCCGCCGCCGCGCCCGCTTCGACCCGCGCCTCTATGCTCGCTGTCGCGCCTCGCGGGTCCTCCCTATGGCGTCGTCCATCCCGCCAGCGAGCCCGCCGACGCTCGGGCCCGCGGCCATGCCGGCCCCGAGCCGTCCTCACCGTCCCTCGCTGGCCGCCTGCGCCGTGTCGGCCTCCCGAAGCGCCCGCCGCTCGTCTTCCCCGGCCCATCCTCGCCGTTCAAGGACGCCACACCGTCGCCTAGGGATTGGTGCCGCCAAGCCCTATGCCTCCTGCCTCCTGACCAACCCGTCAACGCGACTGCCCACTCGACGCAACCCCGATGGCTAGTCGTGTACCGCGGTGACGATAGCGTGCATGCATCCATATGTGTTGTGCGATGTTCCCCAAAACGCCCGAGTCCAATACAAGATCGGCATCGGCAAACCAAGAGGGAACCCCCAAGATCTTCGGGAGAAACTTCGAGTTTAGAACCAAGATTCGTCGACCACCGAGGGGACCGCACCGAGAAAACCACGGTACCCGGAGATCGACACAGGACTGAAGCATCAAGGCCTCCTTCACGGAATCGCCAAGATCCACCGGCGCCTAACCCAGGACCGACATCGTCAACTGACACTGAACATCTTCGACACGGACGCCAAGACCGAACCCGCGGCACGCCAAGATCTTCTCCTCGGAATGCCATGATATCCTTCACAAATCCGAAGCCCCTAAATCCCGGAGTCCGAACCTCGATCCCGTCGAACCCTGAACCCTGAGACCCACCCCCGAACTCCGGAACCCCAAGATCTGCCGAACCCTAATATGTGACCCCTTTATCCGAGCCTCATTTTATTAAAAGTTATATACACTTGTTGCATATTAAATTGTCATATTCGCATGCATATTGTCATGTGGTTTGGGGGCATTATGCCGATTCACCTCATAATTAAATATGGGATCCATGTGCGGGCAATCTAGTCGTATATTGGTCCCATTTAAATTTGTGTAGCGAACCGGTGCTACCTTTTGCCATGTTAAAACAACATTTAAAATGCGGGGTACCTAAATAACTAGAACCATATATTTAATCGTCGAGACCCAGGTTCCACTTAATATGACCTAATCGCATCGCACCTTTGCCATGTCATACATCATACATGCATCATGCCCGATCTTCTGCCGTTGTATTAAATAGTGCATCCGGTGTTTATTCTAGTGTTTTGCTTCTTCGCGGATAAGGCCGTTGAGTTGATGTGAGCTTCGCCCCGATCTTCGGATGAACCCTTCGGCAATGTTTTCAGGCGAGCATCTCCCCCTTTCTACCTATCTTACTTTTATAGTATTTATTCCCTCCTGTTGATCTATTGCTATCTGTGTTGCGATGCTCTAGTTTTCGTACCCGTGATATCCCTCGCAGCCTTATATTGCCTTGGACACCTCCTATTACCTGTTGTTTGGTAGATAGTTGGACTTGCGCGTCGTAGTCGCTTGCTCAAGTGCTGTTGCGTGTCGTCAAGTGCCACAGTTGTTGGTGTATTGCCGCATGTTGATGTTGGAGATGATCATGGCTTTACTTATCGTTCACTTTAATTACTGTTTAGCAACTAAAATTGAAGTAAGTAAGCAGAGGCACAGGTGGGCAATAGATGTCATTTGGTTGTTAACCGTCCACTTGTGTCCCGTAGGACCCCGAGTACTTGATACATGTTCCTTGAATTTTCGCGCTATCCACATCCGGGAGGATTATGGGACCACCCTGAGCCAGAGCTAGATTCATTCTTATTTCTTGGGGCCACAAACTAGTTTGAGGTTTTATTTACTATCCTGTACTTATGCCATGCTACTGCTTTATTTACGATTGTGCGAGGAGCACACTGTACTGTTTAGGATCGGGACACATTTTTGCGGTGTCGACAAGCCCAGTTTTGGGTTCCCAGTCGTTCACAGCCGTCCACCCAAACCTCGGATCCGTCTCGGAGTCAGCTAACTTCGTTGCGGGTGTACTCCAAGGGGTGGCCCCCTGAAATATTTCTGAATCCTGTGATTGCTTTGTCGTGAAGGCCTCGTTGGGTTTTGATTTGGTTTTTCCGAGGTTGATCGAGTGTGTGTTGCTATTTGTGCACCCCGGCCGGGTAAAACTTTCTGAAAGCCGTGTCCGCGGTTATGGACGACTTGGAGCACAGTATCTCGATCATAGACAACTATAACTAAAGTAGTGCTATAAATTTGACTTCATAATGACTAGTAATCAGCTTCACTATAATGGAATGGCTAAATAAAACTGCCAACAATTGCTTGCTTGGGTTGTCGTTTGCGACCATTGTACCTGACTAGTAAGTATTGCAACTATAACGGAATGGCTAAATAAAAGTACCAACAACTGCTGGGTTTTTGGGATATCTCATGCTAATTGTATCTGACTAGTAAGTGTTGCAACTACAACGGAATGGTTAACTAAAACTGCCCACTGCTTATCTTATCAGGATGACTATCTATACCTGACTAGTAATTGCTGCAACGATAACTGAATAAGTAAAACTGCCAACTGTGTGAGTTCCTCGGTTGACTTCCTCGTTTGGTCTCGAGGGGGAAACCCTAGGATGGGTTTGTTTGGTGGTAGCATCAGGTTGGCTCCGAATAGATCTTTCTTATCCCTCTCTGATAGCCGCCAGTTGTATCGAGTCTCTATAGGTTGTTTAGTGCATGCTGCCGCTGCCGCTTCAGTCCACCGTACCTATGTAGGCGAGGACCGCCGAATTCTAGTCTCGCCGTGTACTGGCCTCAGTACTGACCGCTCTCTCTTTTTCCTTTGCCCTTTGCCGGCACCCCTTTTGTTTAAGCAGGTTTTGAGATCGACGTTGTTAGCAGGGTTACCCTTCCGGCTTGGCCTGGGCAGGGTTATGGACGCCATTGGTTATTCTTCAGGGCTCTTAGTCCCATTTGCATCTTGTCCGTAGTCGGACGCTCTATCATTTTCAAGGTGATTTGGATCTTTGTATATTATATCTGTATTCTTGACTCATTGAGTCGCTGTTGTATATATATCTGTTCTGTGGGTCCCATCGAGGACTGTTGTGTAATGTTATTACTTCGTTTTCCACCCGCACGAAAGTGCCTGGTGGGCACCTTTGAATCGTTTCTATGCGGGTTTGGCGGAAATCGCTGAAACTTGCATAGGGTCGATTCTGAGGGTGTTACACCGGATACGGTTAAAGAGTCCTACACTAACACTAACTAGTCTTCGTGTCCTCCAAGGCTCCGGCTTCCATCTAAGGCGGTGGCACGTCGCCTTCCTTCATCCCTGCTGGACCTCCGTCTTGTCTACCAGCAACTGGGCCGCCCGGTTATGCCATAGGCCTAACCACCTACTATGGGACACCCGGGCTTGCCGGTATGAGACTATGCCGTAGGTATACCCATTTGGTATATCCACAACAGTAGCCCCCGGAGTTCTTCAAGATCCTCGCGTTCCTCCGTCTAGCTTTGAGCGTAAGTACCACGTCGTCTTCAACTTGTAGGCGTGCTTCGCGATGAATCTTGGAGAGCTCCCATATCATATTCTCATCCGACTAAGCCTAGCCAGAGAGTTGCTTGTATGCTTCTGCGAACGAATCCAAGGCGAAGAACTCTTCTAACGAATCGTTAGTGATTCTTCCAAGCTCTAGGAAAGTCTTTAATATCATCATCCATGCAGGATGATAGGTAAGCCGGAAAAAATCACGGTTACCGGGCCACGATCGTAAAGGCTGCCAAACTGCCGACTTAGAGCCAGCAAAGTCACAGACATAAGAGCTTGCCGAATTAAGGTCTTATAGCCTCACATATCACGGACGTTTAGGCCATCGAGCCGTGTAACCCAGTGAAACTTCCGTGAAGGCAAAGTTGGTGTCGAGCCCCCGGGTTTCACTAGCCGGATTCTTCACCGTCTTGAAAGTTTTGTTGACATAACCATATGTAACCCCCGAGCGTTAAGTCGGCTTCGTCGAAGGCGGCTTGATGCTCAAAAGAACATGCATAATTGTACATCAAATGATCATAGCCCCCGAGCGCCAAGTCGGAGTTTCAAAAGAAAATCATTTTGGTGCTCTCAGAGTAGCTTTAGCAAAAATCTGAACAATGTAGCCCCCGAGCGCCAAGGCGGAAATTATTTCGGCTTGGTGCTCCAAAGAGAACTTCACAAAAATTCAGCATCGGTGTAGCCCCCGAGCATTAAGGTGGAATTCACATGAATTTTCCGTCTTGATGCTCAAAGAGAACTAAACCATGACTTGGAGATCATCGTACTGTAGCCCCCGAGGTTTGTTCCGGCTTGGACGCAAGGCGGGACAAAGTTCTTAAATTAGAGATGTCAAGACCCCGAGCGTCTATCCGACATCCTCAAAGGCGGCTCAAACCTTGGTCAACAATTGCAATTGCAGCCTCTGAGGTGTCAATCCTAGTAAAAATCCGGCTTAAAACACCTTAATTCTGACGAACGCGACAATGTCCAAGCGTCATGTACCTGAAACATAAATATAAAAATACAAATGTATTAAATTGTTCCTTTAATCGTGTCCAACAAACAAATGTAAGGCGGAACAAAGGTAGGCCTTGAACAAATGCTTTAAAGCTGAAACTATGCAGCAGACGGACACATAAAACTGTTTAGGAGGGAAAAACTCAACTAATTTAAACATTTTATGTAAAATTTTGTTTAAGCAAGTGTTGGCCTATCCATTATTCTGGTTTTTACACTTGACCTTTCGTGAGACGGAAGACTCGCAGCACAGAACCATGTCCTTAGGTGATGATGCCTAATGGCACCATCTAGAACCCAAGGCCAAAACGCCGGCTTTGAGTGTCAAAAAGTCACTACTCTGGAATCCACATAAAAACAACAGAAAACGCGTATCCAGAAAACTTAAGCAAACGCCCGAAGGCGGGTTTTTTGCATGCTACTGGGGCCTAAAACGGCAAACCAGTAAAAAGTTAATACTCACGAGCGCAAGACAAATCGTGAAAAAAGGTATGACCAAAACGAAAGCGGTAAAAGACTCAGAATATGAGTGAACCAATCTTAATCTAATAATCATAAACAATTAAAATAATAAATATCAATAGACACTTAGTTGTTCGAGTGAAGTCGGCGTTATTCACGGCGAAGACGAATCCGTCTAGACAGAAACCGAAGCAGCGAAGTTGTCCGCCTTCCGTGATGAAGCAGGAGAAGTCTGCATCGGTCGTATTGCAAAATCGAAGATGAATCCGACGAGATAATGTCGCTTGCGGCATCGGCCAGGACAAGCTTGCATGCCCAATCGATTCTATCTACCGATATATGCAAACGTACGATGCTTATAAAGCTAGGTTGTTTTAATTGCCTCCACGTGAAGGAGTAGCCAAGAGGCACACTCCACAATGCCTTGATTACTCAAATCGCGTGATCCCGTGAAGGATTTTTTTGGTCGGACCGTGGCCACGACGCACTGCAGCGGAGACACGACTGATTGGATCATCCAGTTTGAGTTTGCTTCAATCTTCCTTCCGTCATGCAGACTGATTTTTACCTGTACGTTTACTAAATAAGTCTAATCAGAACTTGTGCCGGCAACGGCGTATGCGTACATTCAGAAACACATCCATGATTTGGATCCACCGGCTACTTCCGATCAGGCCATATAATCAGACGGAAAAAATCACCGCTACTTCTAGATCAGATATGATTTGACGAAGAATTTCCATGATGCCGCCGACTAGGCCACACGCTCGAGCGGAGAGACAATGAATCCTCCGAAGACTCAAGAATGATGACAAAGCCGGCGCGTCAATGGAGATGCGATTTGGCCGCCTTCGAAGACGGCGAGGGATCCCACCCGGATCCATGGTATAAGCGCCTCTTGCCTCACGGTGGGCGCCAACTGTCGTGGTATTGCCGACGAGTACGCCATGGAGGGGTCCTGTGGCATCCCGTAAAAACCACTACTAGAAAATCGCGTTGATTGTGTGCATTGCGTTATCATGACCGCAGGCTCATGTCATCATGCCATATTGCATTTGAGCATCGTCATCATCTTGCATCTGTTCGCATAAAACTATTTTCGGAAAAACCTAATTTGTTTTCTAAACGCCCCGTCTTTGTTCAAACGCAAACCCCGGGTCTCCGGATTATTTTGTTTGTCTGCTATCGGTTTGCAAACGGTGCATTTAAAATAAATAAAATTCTGAATTATTTTTAGTGGGGCAGTCGAACGGGCCGAATCGACCCGAACGACCACCCCCAGAATAAAAATCGGTCCATCCATAATCCTAAAGCTACCCAACTTAATCTACCCACCCAACCAGCCACATCACCCCCACCTATCCCAGGCTGCCACATCACCCTTGGCCATCCCCCCCTCCAATCAAAAGTTGCCACCTCACCAGCCCCTCTTCCCTCCCTCTCTCTCTCCCCCTCTCTCTCTCCCTGGGACCCACCCCCCAGCACACACCCTGCACGCACGCACGCACACCACCCACCCTGGCCACACACACCAACACACACACCCACTCACGCCCCTGGGTCCCACCCGACCCCGCGGCCCCACCTTGCCAGCCCCACACTCCCTCTCTCCTCTGACCCACCCCGACCCAGCCTCCCCACGCGCTCCTCTCTCCCCGCTCCTTCTTCCCCACCCGACGCCGCCCGCCACCCTCCTCTCCACCGCCGGCCGCCTCGCCCCTCTCCGGCAACCGCCTCCGCGGCCCCGCGATCCTCCTTCCTCCGTCGGCCCCACCTCGCGGCTCCGGCCCTCTCCCCGTCATCGCCCCGTCCTCCGCGCGGTCCCCTCCTCTCTCAGCTCCGGCGAGCGCCGCCTCCTCCTCCCGCGGTGCTCCCCGTCCGCCCCCGAGCGCGCTCCGCCCCTCTCCGGCCTCGCCCCTCGCCTCCGAGCGCCGCCCCGACGACCTCCCTCCTCGGCCCCGCCTCACCCCCGGCCCCTCCACCAGCTCCGCCGGCCCCGACCCCGCCTCGTCGAGCTGCCGTCTTCCACCCCTCTGCCGGCGCCCCCGAGCCACCCCGCCTTCTCCTCCATCGTCGCCGACGGCCGCGCCCAGCACCGGAAGCCGCCTCCCCGATGCCTTCTCCCCACCTCGTCCTCCCGCGCCGCCCGGCGACTCTCGCCCTCGCCATCGTCCCCGCGGCCCGAGCCCGCCGGCGCCGGCCACCTCCTTCCCCCCCAACGCTCGCCTTCCCTTCCAGCGCGCGTCACCGCCTGGGCTCGCGCAGCCGCCGCCTCCGTTCCGGCAGACGCCGTCTGCAAGGTGTTCGAGTTAATTCCTGAATGGTACATGGCGTCCTCGTTTGGTTCCGTCCGTTTTGGTGTATATCTGCTATCGTGCGTGCTCGGTAAAAGATTACTACAAGCCACTCGAGCCCGACAAGTTCGTCACCAACATCTACATCGGTTCGATGTCGTGCCCTAGGAGACCTTTGCAAGTCACCACCGATCTCAAGCGAGGCTCTCAACAAGATCTTCTTCTCGGAGCCCTAAGAACGTCTCACGGATTTCGAAGACCGGACCCGATAACCGCCAAGGCCGCCGACACGGATACACCGGGTTCTCCATCAAGTACACCAAGACCGTCGACATGGAACCCAATGACGCCGAGCACTTCGCCGCGGAACGCCAAGTTCTGCATCCCGAACGCCAGGACCGACCCGATACGCGGACCCGACAAGATCTTCACGACTACAAGATCGACATCGAACCAAGTCCTGCTTCCCGGATGCAACAAGATCTACTCCGCTATCCGAGAACGTTTCCGTCGAACCCTGAACCCCGAGACCCGACCCCGAACCCCCGGAACCCCAAGATCGTCGAACCCTAATGTGTGAACCCAAACCCGAGACCTTATTTTATTAAATGATATATACTTGTTGCATATTAAATTGTCATACTCGCATGCATATCATTGGTTTGGGGGCCTTATGCCGATTCACCTAATAATTAAATATGGGGCCCATATGCGGACAAATCTAGTCTTATATTGGCCTCATTTAAATTTGTGTAGCGAACCGGTACCATCTTTTGCCATGTCCAAACAACATTTAAATTGTGGGGTATCTAAACAACATGAACCATTTAATTAATTGTCGGGACCCCGGTTCCACTTAATATGACCTAAGTGCATCGCACCTTTGCCATGTCATACATCATACATGCATCATGACGATCTTCTGTCGTTGTATTAAATAGTGCATCCGGTGTTTATTCTAGTGTTTTGCTTCTTCGCGGATAAGGCCGTTGAGTTGATGCGAGTGTCGACCCGATCTTCGGTTGTACCTTCGACAATGTTTTCAGGCGAGCATCTCCCCCTTTCTACCTATCTTACTTTTATAGTATTTATTCCCTCCTGTTGATCTATTGCTATCTGTGTTGCGATGCTCTAGTTTTCGTACCCGTGATATCCCTCGCAGCCTTATATTGCCTTGGACACCTCCTATTACCTATTGTTTGGTAGATAGTTGGACTTGCGCGTCGTAGTCGCTTGCTCAAGTGCTGTTGCGTGTCGTCAAGTGCCACAGTTGTTGGTGTATTGCCGCATGTTGATGTTGGAGATGATCATGGTTTTACTTATCGTTCACTTTAATTCCTGTTTAACAACTAAAATTTAAGTAAGTAAGCAGAGGCATCGGTGGGTGATAGATAATATTTGGTTTCCGACCGCCCACTTGTGTCCCGTAGGACCCCGAGTGCTTGATACCTGTTTCTTGATTTATCGCGCTATCCACATCCGGGAGGCTTATGGGACCCCCCTCAGCCAGAGCTTGATTCAGTCTTATTTCTTGGGGCCACAAACTAGTTTGAGGTTTTATTTACGATCCTGTACTTATGCCATGCTTTACTGCTTTATTTACGATTGTGCGAGGAGCACACTGTACTATTTAGGTAAGCGGAATGTTTTCGCGGTATCGACAATCCCAGTTTTGGGTTCCCAGTCGTTTACAGCCATTGTCGCAAACCTTGAGTCCGTCTCGGAGTCAGCTAGCTTCGTTGCGGGTCTACTCAATGGGGTGGCCCCCTGAAATATTTCTGAATCCTGTGATTGCTTTGTCGTGAAAGCCTCGTTGGGTTTTGATTTGGTTTTTCCGAGGTTGATCGAGTGTGTGTTGCTATTGGTGCACCCCAGCCGGGTAAAACTTTCTGAAAGCCGTGTCCGCGGTTATGGACGACTTGGAGCACAGTATCTCGATCATAGACAACTATAACTAAAGTAGTGCTATAAATTTGACTTTATAATGACTAGTAATCAGCTTCACTATAATGGAATGGCTAATTAAAACTGCCAACAATTGCTTGCTTGGGTCGTCGCTTGCGACCATTGTAACTGACTAGTAAGTATTGCAACTAAAACGGAATGGCTAAATAAAAGTACCAACAACTGCTGGGTTTTGGGTTATCTCATGCTATTTGTATCTGACTAGTAAGTGTCGCAACTACAACGGAATGGTGAACTAAAAGTGTCCACTGCTTATTTTATCAGGATGATTGTCTATAATTGACTAGTAATTGCTGCAACGATAACTGAATAAATAAAACTGCCAACTGTGTGGGTTCCTCGGTTGACTTCCTCGTTTGGTCTCGAGGGGGAAACACCAGGATGGGTTTGTTTGGTGGTAATATCAGGTTGGTTCCGAATAGGTCTTTCTTATCCCTCTCTGATCGCCGACAGTTGTATCGAGTCTCTATAGGTTGTTTAGTGCATGCTGCCGCTGCCGCTTCAGTCCACCATACCTATGTAGGCGAGGACCGCCGAATTCTAGTCTCGCCGTGTACTGGCCTCAGTACTGACGCTCCTCTTTTTCCTTTGCCCTTTGTCGGCACCCCTTTTGTTTAAGCAGGTTTTGAGATCGACGTTGTTAGCAGGGTTACCCTTCCGGCTTGGCCTGGGCAGGGTTATGGACGCCATTGGTTATTCTTCAGGGCTCTTAGCCCCATTTGCATCTTGTCCGTAGTCGGACGCTTTATCATTTTCAAGGTGATTTGAATCTTTGTATATTATATCTGAATTCTTGACTCTTTGAGCCGCTGTTGTATATATCTGTTTTGTGGGTCCCATCGAGGACTGTTGTGTAATGTTATTACTTCGTTTTCCAACCGCACGAAAGTGCCTGGTGGGCACCTTTGAATCGTTTCTATGCGGGTTTGGCGGGAATCGCTAAAACTTGCATAGGGTCGATTCAGAGGGTGTTACAGAGTGGTATCAGAGCTCAGCAGTTGCGATACCCCACAAGTCCAGCCTGTAGGATAACCTAGCTAACGGCCGAAGTAGAGTGTCAAAACTATTTTTGCAAAATCGGTTGGATAGTTATGATTAGGTCTAATTTTATTCCTTACCCCTCTGCTATTCTCCTCTTACCTCTGCGTGTTTTGAATCCGCTCTCTTCTCTCTCTTCGAGTCCAGGATTTCTCGTGGTTGGGTTCCGTCGTACCTTCAGGGTTTCGCTTCCTCCTTTGGTAACGGTGTTGCTACATTTGGTCTTCGTGCTATCCGAGGGTCTCCTCCGTCTGGTGGACTTCTCTTTGTTCCTTCTCGTGCCTTCCGGTGTTTTCCGACGCGACGACATCATCTACGCCAGATATGATGCAGAGTCTGCATCACTCCTTTGCTTCCGAACCTCGTTGTCGAGATCTTCAGTCTGATTCCGAGTGTTGGTTGCATAATCCGCCTATTCGTGTGCAGAGTAATGGTTTGGGTGCGCGATGGACTGATCACCATCCGACTACTCTTATCATTCGCTCTTGTACATCGAACCAGTGGATCCAGCAGTTTTACTCCGTCCACGGAAGCTAGAGGTGGCTTTATTTGTCGATACCTCTACCTTCGACCTTTTGTTTCCCGGAGTGTTATCTCGACGATCACGGACAACGAACTATTGTTAGTGGTGTCACGAAGATCTACCCGAAGCGAGAAGATGTAGATCCCCAACCTTCCTTTCCGGTACCATGAGGCGGATCTCGAGGGCGAGATCCATTGTTAGTGGCGTCGAATTGTGGCATCCCGCAAAAACCACTACTAGAAAATCGCGTTGATTGTGTGCATTGCATCATCATGACCGCAGGCTCATGTCATCATGCCACATTGCATTTGAGCATTGTCATCATCTTGCATCTGTTCGCATAAAACTATTTTCGGGAAAACCTAATTTGTTTTCTAAACGCCCCGTCTTTGTTCAAACGCAAACCCCGGGTCTCCGGATTATTTTGTTTGTCTGCTATCGGTTTGCAAACGGTGCATTTAAAATAAATAAAATTCTGAATTATTTTTAGTGGGGCAGTCGAACGGGCCGAATCGACCCGAACGACCACCCCCAGAATAAAAATCGGTCCACCCATAATCCTAAAGCTACCCAACTTAATCTACCCACCCAACCAGCCACATCACCCCTGTAGGGGTTCGTAGCATGGAAAACAAAAAATTTCTATCGCATACAAACAAACAAGCCAAGATCTATCTACTAGATTGTAGCAACGAGTCGATGGAATAACTTACCCTCGAAGATTCCAAAGCGGTTAACGAGAGCAGATTCTCGTGGGTGATGTAGTCGTACTCTTTCCGATCTCAAGATCGCGTAGACGATCCTTCTGGCGCCACGTTCCGGCAGCGCTCCCGCAGTCGGTCACACATTCGGTACTCGACGAAGACCTTCCTCTCCCTTGTTCCAGCAGGCAGCGGAGGTTGTAGCACTCTCCTCGCGATTCCGGCAGCACAACGGCGTGGTACCGGAAGTAGAGGGGAGATCCCGCAGGGCTTCGCCTTAAGCCGGAGCAAGTATGGTGGAGTATGAGAGAGAGAGCTATTAGTGGTCTAGATATTAGACACACCAATTAGAAGGCTCTAAACCGCAGGCTAAAGCAATTAGAAGCTCTAAACCAAAACGGCTCTAAACCGGAGATTAGAGGATAGGAACTTGTGTATAGAGGAGGAGGCCCTACCCCTCCTTTTATAGGTGGAGGGGCTGGCGCGCCAGGGAAGGGGAGGGGAGTCCCTCCCCAACTCGGCCTAGGCTGGCCGCCGGCTTGGAGGAGAGGGACTCCTCCTCCAAGTTGGTTTCAACCTCCTCTTGCTTGTTTCCCACAGTTTCCTGTTTCCCACAGTTTCCTGTTTTCCACAGTTTCCTGTTTTAGCCGTTTGACTTTCAAACTGGCAGTTTGACTTTTCAGTTTTGGAACAGCAAGAACACTTAGTACATGATGCAATCATTCAATGACACATTCATGTACCCTCCCCCCCCCCCCCCGGAGTGCCGGACATTCCGGAACCTTCTAGAACATTCCCGATGAAAACACCGGAATCATTCCCGAACTCTGAAACGGGACTTTCCTTATATGAATCTTATTCTCCGGACCATTCCGGATCACCTCGTGATATCCCGGATCCCATCCGAGACTCCAAACAACATTCGGTCTCTTTCTCATAATACCATAACTACTCAAACAACGTCGAATCCTTAAGTGTGTCTCCCTACGGTTCGTGAATTATGCGGACATGATCGAGACACTTCTCCGAACAATAACCAATAGAGGAATCTGGAAATTCATATGGCTCCCACATATTTCTACGATTACTTTGCGATCGAATGAACCACTTACATACGATACCAATTTCCCTTTGTCTCACGATAGTTTACTTATCCGAGGTTATGATCGTCGGTATCTCTGCATACCTAGTTCAACCTCGTTACCGATAAGTACTCTTTTCTCGTTCCCGTGATATGTGATCCCTTGTGAGCCAGTCACATGCTTGCAAGCCAATTGGATGACATTCCACCGAGAGGGCCCAGAGTATATCTATCTGTCATATGGATGGACAAATCCCACTCTTGATCCATGTGTTTCAACCAATACTTTCCGAACACTCAATGCCACCTTTATAGACACCCAGTTACGGTGTGGTGTTTGATGTCATCAAAGCATCCATCCGGTAAAGGTGATATGCATGATCTCATGGTCGAAGGAATTAGGTTACTATGTATCAGAAAGCATATAGCAATTGAACTATTTAAATGACTTGATCTTTATGCTACGCTTATCTATAGGAGTATGTCCATCACATCATTCTCCTAATGATATGATCCTGTTGTCAATAACATCTCTATGTTCATGATCAGGAAACCATGATCATATATTATCCAACAAGCTAGTTTAACAAGAGGCTTTACTAGGGACTCTTATTTTAGTTTACAAATCACACAAGTATTAATGTTTCCGGTTAATACAATTATAGCATGGTATGTAAACATTTATCATAAGTGTGAAGATATGATAATAACCACTTTATTATTGCCTCTTGGGCATATCTCCAACAGTCTCCCACTTGCACTAGAGTCAATAATCTAGTTTCAAACCTTTGTGTATTCAACACCTATGGCTTTCCGGTGTTGTATGTACACGATTGCTAGTGGTCAACTGATCTCCGGATCTGACACTTCTAGGTCCGTGTGTAATTGCATGTCTTTGCGTCTCTACGCATCACTCATTCTCTAATGAGATGGCTTTGTATAAATTTGGTCTTTCGGTGTGACCTTTAGCTCTTTGGGGTTAAAACATGTTGATAATATTGTCGCACAATATATCTTCATAGTATTATCCCACTGTGAACTACACCTAGTTTGATAACAAACTACTTGACACAAATGCCCTCTTTTGATGCTAAAATAGCAGTCATATACTTAGCCTTTTGTTGTAGTATCTGTCACAATGTCTTAACTTTGGAACTCATCCAAATCCATTATGGAACTCACTTTACATTATATTGTGCCACCCTTAGTTTAGATTGAGATAAACTTAATTTGTACTTTGTGACAAAGCTAGTATCAATGTAGTACTTTTACAATGAACTAACCATCTATTTGTCACTTCTACAAATATTATACTCTTAGTTCTTCCAAAAGATCATAAGAATATCCTTACTATTGTCCAATGATCATCTTACGAATCATTCTGGTATATGCTCACAACATTTAGAGCATAGGACATATCTGGATTTGTACATATCACAGTATGATTGATATAAATACTCTTTATGATTTCATACATCAAGTATCAATCTATACTTGATTATTTGTTTCACTTTACCAAATGTCAATACACTTGAATATATCATCAACATTGAACTCTTTCAATCCTTTTTGTGCGACAAGAACCTTTCTTGTAGTTTATATATTGAACTCATTCAATATCTCGTCTATGTACTTCTGGCACAACCATATTAGCGTCTATTGATGCCAAATATTTAGGTTTTGCCTAAGTCTTTCATCGGGATGAAATTCTTAATATGTGTTAATAAAAGATACATTATTTTCAATCAACAATATGTCTTCCACATAACGTATTAGAAACATGTCTTAGCGCTCCCACTTAATTTCTTGCAAATGCAAGCATCTCCATCGTCTCTGATGAACTTTTAAACTCCTTTAACAGTTTCATCACAGTGAAGATTCCAACTCCGCGATGCTCACTTTAACCATTGAAGTTTGCATATACTTTTAGCATCCTTTTGAATTAACAAAACCCTATGGACCGTGTTATGCACATGTCCTAGGTAACGATTCTATTAGAAGAACTTGTTTTGTTTATTCAACTACAATATAACAAATTATATGTAGTGGTTGCTACATTAATCCATCTAGACTAAATATCACTATGAAAGATCAAATCTTGTCATAGTCAACCTTTGAACATTTTGTGAACTCTTTCCCAACATGTCGACTATTTCATAGATGTAAAACATCCATGTCTATTTCTTTATAGATCCAGACACAACTGTAAGGTCTTACACCTTTCTCGAGGGTCCTTCAAGTTCAAAACTTGATTTCTCGTGTATGGAACTATCACGGATTTTATGGCTTCAAGCCATTTGATGGAGTCAGGGCCCATCATCGCTTCTTTGTATGTAGTCGGTTCATTATTCTCAAATAATGATTCAACCCTCAAATCTTGGTATTTGATTGTTTACCCGATCTACTTGTTTCAATAGGAACTTAGATCTCCGTGACCACAACTTTTGAGGCACGTGAGCCATGAGCATTGTTGCTGCCTCCGGAACACTTTTCGGTGCTGCGCAACTTTGCACATATAGCTAAGGTTCTTTTAACCTTATCAAAGTTCTATTGTCCTCCCACTTAACTTTTCACGAAAAAATTCCTTCTCAAAGAAACTTGACGTTCTAAGCAACAAACACTTTTGTCTCCGGTGTTTATGGAGGAATACTTAACAGTTTATACAAAGACAGGTTCATCCGACTTTGGTTGCAAACATCTTTCTTATGCATAGCATACCAATGTTTAAGAAAGGACAACTTGGGTTTTATCCCAAACCATAACTTTATATGGTGTCATTTCAACGGATTATGATGAAGCTCTTTTCAGTGGAAAAACGGTAATCTCTAAAGCTTTTAATCTTTAAAATATAATGGCAGTTTTATGAATTATACCTTTGATCTTACCATGTCAAACAAGGTTTAATTACATATCTCGAATCCTCCATACTCTTATGGTGTTTCGGGAAATGCAAATCCACGGAACGATTCCTTAAATCTTAGGTATTATGCTAAACTCTGTAACTCAAATATCTTCCTTTATGATCTTATCATAAACTATTTATATTCTTGTTACAATGATTTTGCACTTCATCTCGAAAGTCTTTGAACTTTTCCAAATATTTCACACTTCATCCTTATTAAGTAAATATTCATATATGCACTCAATTTTTCGGAGAAGGCATATGAAGTTGAAATCCACCGCTCTTGACTACACATAATGGACTTCGTACAACAATATGTACAAATTCCAATAAGCTAGTCTTTCGTTCCCTTTTGGCCTATGAACGAAGTTTCAATTATCTCTAGGAAAGTTTCACAAGCGTCATTTGATCAAAAATCAGAAGACTCCAAAATTCCATCCACATGGAGTTTCTTCATGTTTTCTTTCCATTATAATTTAAACGGCGATGTCACTTCCTAAGCGATCTTTCAATCAATTTGTCTTTCGACATTTTTAGCACTAGTTTTATGGATGTGATTTCTCCAACGAGATTTGTGAATCATCCATCTTTTATGGATTACAGCAATTATTTGAACAACCTTTTTGTTCTCATAATACCTGATAAAACAAATCTTGAAGGCAAGCTTTGATGTTTAACGAGCAACACAATAACCCTTTATTTGTTCTCGATGAACATCATCACATATTCTTTTGCTAGTCACTTAGGCCATTGTAGTTCATGAATTGTGTTGTTTCGTATGACGATTCACACCAACAAATTCAGTATCAAATACTTGAGAACCACATTGTTTAATAAGCAAAGAATATAGCCATAACATGTATATCATCTATATACTTAAACTGAACAATTCTAGTCTTTTCTTTTCTGCCATATATTTATGAGATTCTCTTTCAATATTTCCTTTTTCTGTTTGAAAGAATCTATCAACATCAATTAGTGGAGTCATTCATATGACACATAGTCCAAAGCGTGTATAGTTAAATACCAATGTCTTTGGACTTGCACTTTGAAGTAGATCACCATCATCAAATGTTTGGTGTTCTTTCAAATTCCTTTCTTTAGTAATCTCTTGGTGTAGTAAATATTTTACCTACATCAAATATTCACCCTTATCATGGAATTATCCATGATCAAGCTACTATTAGCTTGTAACGGTGAATCGTGAGTATAATGTTGCTCTCCCAAAAACTTTTGGAGGTTTAGGACAACTAGTGTCTCCAACCTTTTGCAAATTCTCATCAAATATGAGAACATGACTTTAGCCATATTATACTCTATCATGTTGCAACCAAAACTTCGTTTCAGATATCACAATATCTTCCACAAATCATGGTTTCTGAAACAACTCTTTCAGATCCTTAGATAACCTTGATATTAGGAGAATCCTTTGAATATCAAGAATCATGGAGACAAACATGACACTTATATACTAACACTTGGAATTGTTACTCTTGATTTAATACTAATTATTAAACTTCATGGAGTAACCGGAACTTACTGAAAGTTTGCAATAGGACTTTTAAACTTTAGATTAACACTTCAAAACAATACGATACCAGTTCGTAAAGTAACTAACCAGAATTCTATAGTTCTATCATCTCAATTATAACTAAGCGCAAGGTGGTAAACGGATGCCAATGACTACAACAACTATGCAAATTCACTTTGATTTAGTTTATGATAAATTGAGTTCTAATTAATAATTAAATTAATCTAGGTGAACTCCCACTCAAAACAATATCCCTCACATTGTTTTAGTGATCACACGAACCAAATCCACCACATCAAAACCGATCATCACGAGAGTTGATATAGCTTCAATGGCGAACAATCAACATGTTCATCATATCTACTATATGACTCATGCTATACCTTTCGGTAATCCGTGTTCCTGAGGCCATGTCTGTACATGCTAGGCTCGTCAAGATCAAACCTTAGTTTCCGCATGAGCAAATCTGGCTTGCTCACGTTGTATACACTTGCAGAATCTAACACACCCGATCATCACGTGGTGCTTCGAAACAACAAGCTTTAGCAACGGTGCTAACTAAGGGTGAACACTTTATGACTTGAAATTCATGTGCATGAGGGATCATCTTATAATTCTACCGTCGTCTACTAAGCAATACAAGATGCATAAAGGATTAACATCACATGCAATTCATAATATGTGATATGATATGGCCTTTCTTCTTTGTGCTTCCGATCTCCATCTTCTAGCACGAACATGATCTCCATCATCACCGACATTGCATCAAGGTCAATGATGCTTCTCCATGGTTGTCGTCCATCGGCTTCAACTATTACAACTACTTTGAATAGACACGCGGGTCTTAACAGAATTTAAAGACAACCATATGGCTCCTGCCGGTTGCCAACTTACAATAAGGAACATTGCATACATCATATATAATCACAATCATGGCCATATCACATCACAGCACACCCCTGCAAAACAACGTTAGACGCCTCTAATTTTCTTTGCATGTTTTACGTGGTTTGGGGCTTTCAATAAGTGTCGTTCTAACTTACGAAAAAGAACCACAACATTGATACTAGTATTGTCAATCACCCATTGTAAATTGAATCTTAACTATGCTAGGAGAAACAGGCACCCGCAAAGCCACTTATGCAATACAAGTTGCATGTCAAGCGTGGAGCAAGTCTCATGAACGATGTCATGTAAGGTTAGCCCGGGCCGCTTCATCCCAACATACCGCAAGATGCAAAGTACAAAAAAAGCGATCGACAATAAAAGCATCAACGCCCACAATGACCATTGTGTTCTACTCGTGCAACAGATCTACATATAGACACGGCTCTGATACCACTGTAGGGGTTCGTAGCATGGAAAACAAAAATTTTCTATCGCATACAAACAAACAAGCCAAGATCTATCTACTAGATTGTAGCAACGAGTCGATGGAATATCTTACCCTCGAAGATTCCAAAGCGGTTAACGAGAGCAGATTCTCGTGGGTGATGTAGTCGTACTCTTTCCGATCTCAAGATCGCGTAGACGATCCTTCCGGCGCCACGTTCCGGCAGCGCTCCCGCAGTCGGTCACACATTCGGTACTCGACGAAGACCTTCCTCTCCCTTGTTCCAGCAGGCAGCGGAGGTTGTAGCACTCTCCTCGCGATTCCGGCAGCACAACGGCGTGGTACCAGAAGTAGAGGGGAGATCCCGCAGGGCTTCGCCTTAAGCCGGAGCGAGTATGGTGGAGTATGAGAGAGAGAGCTATTAGTGGTCTAGAGATTAGACACACCAATTAGAAGGCTCTAAACCGCAGGCTAAAGCAATTAGAAGCTCTAAACCAAAACGGCTCTAAACCGGAGATTAGAGGATAGGAACTTGTGTATAGAGGAGGAGGCCCTACCCCTCCTTTTATAGGTGGAGGGGCTGGCGCGCCAGGGAAGGGGAGGGGAGTCCCTCCCCAACTCGGCCTAGGCTGGCCGCCGGCTTGGAGGAGAGGGACTCCTCCTCCAAGTTGGTTTCAACCTCCTCTTGCTTGTTTCCCACAGTTTCCTGTTTCCCACAGTTTCCTGTTTTCCACAGCTTCCTGTTTTAGCCGTTTGACTTTCAAACTGGCAGTTTGACTTTTCAGTTTTGGAACAGCAAGAACACTTAGTACATGATGCAATCATTCAATGACACATTCATGTACCCTCCCCCCCCCCGGAGTGCCGGACATTCGGGAACCTTCTAGAACATTCCCGATGAAAACACCGGAATCATTCCCGAACTCCGAAACGGGACTTTCCTTATATGAATCTTATTCTCCGGACCATTCCGGATCACCTCGAGATATCCCGGATCCCATCCGAGACTCCGAACAACATTCGGTCTCTTTCTCATAATACCATAACTACTCAAACAACGTCGAATCCTTAAGTGTGTCTCCCTACGGTTCGTGAATTATGCGGACATGATCGAGACACTTCTCCGAACAATAACCAATAGAGGAATCTGGAAATTCATATGGCTCCCACATATTTCTACGATTACTTTGCGATCGAATGAACCACTTACATACGATACCAATTTCCCTTTGTCTCACGATAGTTTACTTATCCGAGGTTATGATCGTCGGTATCTCTGCATACCTAGTTCAACCTCGTTACCGATAAGTACTCTTTTCTCGTTCCCGTGATATGTGATCCCTTGTGAGCCAGTCACATGCTTGCAAGCCAATTGGATGACATTCCACCGAGAGGGCCCAGAGTATATCTATCCGTCATATGGATGGACAAATCCCACTCTTGATCCATGTGTTTCAACCAATACTTTCCGAACACTCAATGCCACCTTTATAGCCACCCAGTTACGGTGTGGTGTTTGATGTCATCAAAGCATCCATCCGGTAAAGGTGATATGCATGATCTCATGGTCGAAGGAATTAGGTTACTATGTATCAGAAAGCATATAGCAATTGAACTATTTAAATGACTTGATCTTTATGCTACGCTTATCTATAGGAGTATGTCCATCACATCATTCTCCTAATGATATGATCCTATTGTCAATAACATCTCTATGTTCATGATCAGGAAACCATGATCATATATTATCCAACAAGCTAGTTTAACAAGAGGCTTTACTAGGGACTCTTATTTTAGTTTACAAATCACACAAGTATTAATGTTTCCGGTTAATACAATTATAGCATGGTATGTAAACATTTATCATAAGTGTGAAGATATGATAATAACCACTTTATTATTGCCTCTTGGGCATATCTCCAACAACCCCCACCTATCCCAGGCTGCCACATGTGGCATCCCGCAAAACTACTACTAGAAAATCGCGTTGATTTGTGCATTGCATCGTCATCATCATGTGTTGTTTGTCTAAAACTATTTTCGCAAAGCCCGTTTTGTTTTATAAAACGCCCCATCTTTAATCAAATATCAAACCCCGGGTCTCCGGATGATTTTGTTTGTCTGCTGTCGGTTTGCAAACGGTGTTTGTAAAACAAATAAAAATATTTATTATTTTAGCGGGGGCAGTCGAACGGGCCGTTTCGACCCGAACGACCACCCCCAGGATTTTACAAACGGTCCACCCCTAATTCCTAAACCTACCAGATAACCTACCCACCCCTCTGGCCACCTCACCCGGACCAATCCGTGACCGCCACCTCACCCCTCTCCTCCCCTAAACCTATCAAACTCTGCCACCTAGCCACCCCCTCTCCCTCTCTCTCTCCTAAACCCACTCCCACCCTGCCAGCTCACCCAACCCCAGCCACACGACGCGCACGCCACGCTGCAGCCGGCCCCACCCCCTGGCCCACCTGCTCCCATCCCGCCACCCACGCCCGCGTGTCCCCGCCTCTGCTCACCCCCCCTCGCACCCTCCTCTCCCTGGCCCGTCTTCCTCCTCACGCGACCTCTCCCTCCCACCTGCAACCTCCCCTCGCCGGCAGGCAGCGCCGCCGCGCGCCTCTCTTTTCCCCGCATCCACCGCCGCTCGCCGCTCCCCCTCTCTGCGCCGCGCGTCCCACCCCCCCCCCCCCCCCACGCACCCGGCGCCGCCCGCTCTCGCGCCCTCCTCCCTTGGCAGCCACCGAGGCGGCCGTCCTCCTCCCCCAGAGGCGCCTCCGCCGCCGCTTCCCCATCCTCTCCTCCCAGCGCGTCTCCCCCGCCGCCTTCCCTCCTCTCTGCCTCGCCCCGCTTCTCCCCCTGGCCGACGACGAGCCCCGCCGCCCGGCCGCCTGTGCTCCCCGCCGTCCCTCGCATCGTGGCCCAGGTCGCCACCGACCTCGTCTGCTCGGGCGCCGCTCGCGTGGCCGCGCTCGCCCCGACCCCGCGTCGCCGGCCCCCGCCCTTCATCAAGCCCGTCGAGCCGCCAACCTCCCTCCGCCGTCCGCCGGGCCCGCCGCCGGCCTCAACCACCGTCGGCCGCGCCCCCCCCGTTCCCGCGCTCGCTTCCCCAGGCCTGCCTGCCGCCGGAGTTCCGACGCCCGCGGGCCCCTCACCTCCTTCCTCTGGCGCCCGTCTTCGCTATCCAGACAGGGAACCGCCGCCGCCAAGCCCTTGGTCGCCTTCCTCGGGTCTGCAACGAGCTCGTCGTGCCCCTGGACCTCCCCGTCGCTGACCTCCTCGGCCGTGTCGCCTTCCTGCAGAACGTGCCCGACCAGCTCGCCCCGTCCCGGATGTTTGGAGGCCACGCAGCGAGTGCTTGGGCTAGGGACACGAATTTTCAAGAAAACCGCAAGGACTCCAAATACTTTCGGATGCGTGAAGATCCCCTCGGAACGCCAAGTTCTCCTTCCCGGAGTCGGACCCGAATACGCCGAGACCCGGATTCCAAGATCCACGACTCGGAGATGCTGGGACACCAAGTTCATCGAGACCCTGAAGACCCGTTCCCGGAGGCGAAGTTCGGACTCGATGACCGCCAAGATCGCCACACGGACTTGAGTACCCCGAAGCCTTCGACACGGAGCACCGAGGACGCCGACATGATAACCCAAGACCGACATGAGGCCCGACAAGGTCTGCTTCATGGATTCGAGACCGATCCGGAACGCCAAGATCCTCGCAACGGCAAGAACGACCCCGTGGGACCCGACAAGACCTTCGCGACAACAAGAACGGCATCGGCCCGGAAGAATCCGATGCGAACGACACCGACCCAAGTCCTTCGTCCCGAAACGACAAGAACTACCACCGATATCCGGGAACGATCCCAGAGCCCGAGAACGCTTCCGTCGAACCCCGAACCCTGAGACCGACCCCGAACCCCGGAACCCAAGTTCGTCGAGACCCCCTAATATGTGAACCCCTTTCCGAAACCCTATTTTATAATATAATACAACTTGTCGCATCTTAATTGTTCATGCATGCATATTGTGTGCTTTGGGGGCCTTATGCCGATTCACCTCATAATTAAATATGGGGCCCATATGCGGGCAAATCTAGTCTCATATTGGCCTCATTTAAATTGGTGTAGCGAACCTGGTACTATCTTCTGCCATGTTATAACAACATTTAATTTGTGGGGTAGCTAAATAACTTGAACCACCTAATTAATTGTCGGGACCCTGGTTCCGCTTAATATGACCTGATTGCATCACATCTTGCCATGTCATACATCATACATGCATCATGCCGATCTTCTGCCGTGTATTAAATATTGCATCCGGTGTTTATTCTAGTGTTTTGGCTCTTCGCGGATAAGGTCGTTGAGTTGATGCGAGTGTCGACCCGATCTTCGGTTGAACCTTCGACAATGTTTTCAGGCGAGCACCTCCCCCTTTCTACCTATCTTACTTTTATAGTATTTATTCCCTCCTGTTGATCTATTGCTATCTGTGTTGCGATGCTTTAGTTTCCGTACCTGTGATATACCGTGCAGCCCTATATTGCCTTGGACACATCCTATTGCCTGTTGTTTGGTAGGTAGTTGGTCTTGCGCGTCGTAGTCGCTTGCTATATTGTTGTTGCGTGTCGTCAAGTGCCACAGTTGTTGATGTATTGCCGCATGTTGTTGTTGGAGATGATTCTAGTTTTACTTATCGTTCACTTTATTTCCTGTTTAACAACTAAAATTGAAGTAAGCAGAGGCATCGGTGGGTGATAGATAATATTTGGTTTCCGAATGCCCACTTGTGTTCCGTAGGACCCCGAGTACTTGATACCTGTTCCTTGATTTATCGCGCTATCCACATTCGGGAGGTATATGGGACCCCCCTGAGCCAGAGCTTGATTCAGTCTTATTTCTTGGGGCCACAAACTAGTTTGAGGTTTTATTTACGATCCTGTACTTATGCCATGCTTTACTGCTTTATTTACGATTGTGCGAGGTACTGCACACTGTACTGTTTAGGAGCGGGACACGATTCCGCGGTGTCGACAAGCCCAGTTTTGGGTTCCCCGTCGTTCACAGCCGTCTACCCAAACCTTGAGTCCGTCTCGGAGCTTGCTTACTTCGTTGCGGGTCTACTCAATGGGGTGGCCCCCTGAAATATTTCTGAATCCTGTGATTGCTTTGTCGTGAAGGCCTCGTTGGGTTTTGATTTGGTTTTTCCGAGGTTGATCGAGTGTGTATTGCTATTGGTGCACCCCGGCCGGGTAAAACTTTCTGAAAGCCGTGTCCGCGGTTATGGACGACTTGGAGCACAGTATCTCGACCATAGACAAGCATAACTAAAGTTTATTGCTATAAATTTGACTTATAATGACTAGTAATCAGCTTCACTATAATGGAATGGCTAACTAATATTGCCCACAACTGCTTGCTTTGGGTGTCGCTTGCGACCATTGTACCTAACTAGTAAGTATTGCAACTACAACGGAATGGCTAAATAAAAGTACCAACAACTGCTGGGTTTTGGGTTTATCTCATGCTAATTGTATCTGACTAGTAAGTGTTGCAACTATCACGGAATGGTTAACTAAAAGTGCCCACTGCTTATTTTTCCATCAGGATGATTATCTAAACCTGACTAGTAATTGCTGCAACGATAACTGAGTAAGTAAAACTGCCAACTGTGTGAGTTCCTCGGTTGCCTTCCTCGTTTTGGTCTCGAGGGGGAAACACCAGGAGGGGTTTGTTTGGTGTTAGCTTCAGGTTGGATCCGGATAGGTCATTCTTATCCCTCTCTGATAACCGCCAGTTGTATCGAGTCTCTATAGGTTGTTTAGTGCATGCTGCCGCTGCCGCTTCAGTCCACCATACCTATGTAGGCGAGGACCGCCGAATTCTAGTCTCGCCGTGTACTGGCCTCAGTACTGACGCTCCTCTTTTTCCTTTGCCCTTTGTCGGCACCCCTTTTGTTAAGCAGGTTTTGAGATCGACGTCGTTAGCAGGGTTACCCTTCCGGCTTGGCCTGGGCAGGGTTATGGACGCCATTGGTTATTCTTCAGGGCTCTTAGCCCCATTTGCCTCTTGTCCGTAGCTGGACGCACTATCGTTTTCAAGGTGATTTGGATCTTTGTATATTATATCTGTATTCTTGACTCTTTGAGTCGCTGTTATATATATCTGTTCTGTGGGTCCCATCGAGGACTGTTGTGTAATGTTATTACTTCGTTTTTCCACCCGCACGAAAGTGCCTGGTGGGCAACTTTGCATCGTTTCTATGCGGGTTTGGCGGGTTTCGCTAAAACTTGCATAGGTCCGATTCTGAGGGTGTTACACCACATCACCCTTGGCCATCCCCCCCTCCAATCAAAAGCTGCCACCTCACCAGCCCCTCTTCCCTCCCTCTCTCTCCCCCTCTCTCTGTCCCTGGGACCCACCCCCCAGCACACACCCTGCACGCACGCACGCACACCACCCACCCTGGCCACACACATCGACACACACACCCACTCACGCCCCTGGGTCCCACCCGACCCCGCGGCCCCACCTTGCCAGCCCCACACTCCCTCTCTCCGCTGACCCACCCCGACCCAGCCTCCCCACGCGCTCCTCTCTCCCCGCTCCTTCTTCCCCACCCGACGCCGCCCGCCACCCTCCTCTCCACCGCCGGCCGCCTCGCCCCTCTCCGGCAACCGCCTCCGCGGCCCCGCGATCCTCCTTCCTCCGTCGGCCCCACCTCGCGGCTCCGGCCCTCTCCCCGTCATCGCCCCGTCCTCCGCGCGGTCCCCTCCTCTCTCAGCTCCGGCGAGCGCCGCCTCCTCCTCCCGCGGTGCTCCCCGTCCGCCCCCGAGCGCGCTCCGCCCCTCTCCGGCCTCGCCCCTCGCCTCCGAGCGCCGCCCCGACGACCTCCCTCCTCGGCCCCGCCTCACCCGCGGCCCCTCCACCAGCTCCGCCGGCCCCGACCCCGCCTCGTCGAGCCGCCGCCGTCCACCCCTCTGCCGGCGCCCCCGAGCCACCCCGCCTTCTCCTCCATCGTCGCCGACGGCCGCGCCCAGCACCGGAGGCCGCCTCCCCGACGCCTTCTCCCCACCTCGTCCTCCCGCGCCGCCCGGCGACTCTCGCCCTCGCCATCGTCCCCGCGGCCCGAGCCCGCCGGCGCCGGCCACCTCCTTCCCCCCAACGCTCGCCTTCCCTTCCAGCGCGCGTCACCGCCTGGGCTCGCGCAGCCGCCGCCTCCATTCCGGCAGACGCCGTCTGCAAGGTGTTCGAGTTAATTCCTGAATGGTACATGGCGTCCTCGTTTGGTTCCGTCCGTTTTGGTGTGTATCTGCTATCGTGCGTGCTCGGTAAAAGATTACTACAAGCCACTCGAGCCCGACAAGTTCGTCACCAACATCTACATCGGTTCGATGTCGTGCCCTAGGAGACCTTTGCAAGTCACCACCGATCTCAAGCGAGGCTCTCAACAAGATCTTCTTCTCGGAGCCCTAAGAACGTCTCACGGATTCCGAAGACCGGACCCGATAACCGCCAAGGCCGCCGACACGGATACACCGGGTTCTCCATCAAGTACACCAAGACCGTCGACATGGAACCCAATGACGCCGAGCACTTCGCCGCGGAACGCCAAGTTCTGCATCCCGAACGCCAGGACCGACCCGATACGCGGACCCGACAAGATCTTCACGACTACAAGATCGACACCGAACCAAGTCCTGCTTCCCGGATGCGACAAGATCTACTCCGCTATCCGAGAACGTTTCCGTCGAACCCTGAACCCCGAGACCCGACCCCGAACCCCCGAAACCCCAAGATCGTCGAACCCTAATGTGTGAACCCAAACCCGAGACCTTATTTTATTAAATGATATATACTTGTTGCATATTAAATTGTCATACTCGCATGCATATCATTGGTTTGGGGGCCTTATGCCGATTCACCTAATAATTAAATATGGGGCCCATATGCGGACAAATCTAGTCTTATATTGGCCTCATTTAAATTTGTGTAGCGAACCGGTACCATCTTTTGCCATGTCCAAACAACATTTAAATTGTGGGGTATCTAAACAACATGAACCATTTAATTAATTGTCGGGACCCCGGTTCCACTTAATATGACCTAAGTGCATCGCACCTTTTCCATGTCATACATCATACATGCATCATGCCGATCTTCTGTCGTTGTATTAAATAGTGCATCCGGTGTTTATTCTAGTGTTTTGCTTCTTCGCGGATAAGGCCGTTGAGTTGATGCGAGTGTCGACCCGATCTTCGGTTGTACCTTCGACAATATTTTCAGGCGAGCATCTCCCCCTTTCTACCTATCTTACTTTTATAGTATTTATTCCCTCCTGTTGATCTATTGCTATCTGTGTTGCGATGCTCTAGTTTTCGTACCCGTGATATCCCTCGCAGCCTTATATTGCCTTGGACACCTCCTATTACCTGTTGTTTGGTAGATAGTTGGACTTGCGCGTCGTAGTCGCTTGCTCAAGTGATGTTGCGTGTCGTCAAGTGCCACAGTTGTTGGTGTATTGCCGCATGTTGATGTTGGAGATGATCATGATTTTACTTATCGTTCACTTTAATTCCTGTTTAACAACTAGAATTGAAGTAAGTAAGCAGAGGCATCGGTGGGTGATAGATAATATTTGGTTTCCGACCGCCCACTTGTGTCCCGTAGGACCCCGAGTGCTTGATACCTGTTCCTTGATTTATCGCGCTATCCACATCCGGGAGGCTTATGGGACCCCCCTCAGCCAGAGCTTGATTCAGTCTTATTTCTTGGGGCCACAAACTAGTTTGAGGTTTTATTTACGATCCTGTACTTATGCCATGCTTTACTGCTTTATTTACGATTGTGCGAGGAGCACACTGTACTGTTTAGGTAAGCGGAATGTTTTCGCGGTATCGACAATCCCAGTTTTGGGTTCCCAGTCGTTTACAGCCATTGTCGCAAACCTTGAGTCCGTCTCGGAGTCAGCTAGCTTCGTTGCGGGTCTACTCAATGGGGTGGCCCCCTGAAATATTTCTGAATCCTGTGATTGCTTTGTCGTGAAAGCCTCGTTGGGTTTTGATTTGGTTTTTCCGAGGTTGATCGAGTGTGTGTTGCTATTGGTGCACCCCGGCCGGGTAAAACTTTCTGAAAGCCGTGTCCGCGGTTATGGACGACTTGGAGCACAGTATCTCGATCATAGACAACTATAACTAAAGTAGTGCTATAAATTTGACTTTATAATGACTAGTAATCAGCTTCACTATAATGGAATGGCTAATTAAAACTGCCAACAATTGCTTGCTTGGGTCGTCGCTTGCGACCATTGTAACTGACTAGTAAGTATTGCAACTAAAACGGAATGGCTAAATAAAAGTACCAACAACTGCTGGGTTTTGGGTTATCTCATGCTATTTGTATCTGACTAGTAAGTGTCGCAACTACAACGGAATGGTGAACTAAAATGGCCCACTGCTTATTTTATCAGGATGATTATCTATAATTGACTAGTAATTGCTGCAACGATAACTGAATAAATAAAACTGCCAACTGTGTGGGTTCCTCGGTTGACTTCCTCGTTTGGTCTCGAGGGGGAAACACCAGGATGGGTTTGTTTGGTGGTAATATCAGGTTGGTTCCGAATAGGTCTTTCTTATCCCTCTCTGATCGCCGACAGTTGTATCGAGTCTCTATAGGTTGTTTAGTGCATGCTGCCGCTGCCGCTTCAGTCCACCATACCTATGTAGGCGAGGACCGCCGAATTCTAGTCTCGCCGTGTACTGGCCTCAGTACTGACGCTCCTCTTTTTCCTTTGCCCTTTGTCGGCACCCCTTTTGTTTAAGCAGGTTTTGAGATCGACGTCGTTAGCAGGGTTACCCTTCCGGCTTGGCCTGGGCAGGGTTATGGACGCCATTGGTTATTCTTCAGGGCTCTTAGCCCCATTTGCATCTTGTCCGTAGTAGGACACTTTATCATTTTCAAGGTGATTTGAATCTTTGTATATTATATCTGAATTCTTGACTCTTTGAGTCGCTGTTGTATATATCTGTTCTGTGGGTCCCATCGAGGACTGTTGTGTAATGTTATTACTTCGTTTTCCAACCGCACGAAAGTGCCTGGTGGGCACCTTTGAATCGTTTCTATGCGGGTTTGGCGGGAATCGCTAAAACTTGCATAGGGTCGATTCTGAGGGTGTTACAGGTCCTCACAGTGTGTGTTTAGAGACTTGGGGGAAAGACGGAGAGCGTCTGGATCGGCGTGACACAGTTTACCCAGGTTCAGATCTCACGACGGTGGCGAGATCCTACTCCTGCTATAAATCACTATAAGGGCAATACGCCGAGTTACAGGATTGGGGGTTCGCTGTGTGCGGGTAGTGCTATGCACTTGTTGTTCTTGTGTGTTGTGCCCTAAAGGCTCCCGTAGGCCGGCTTATATGAGCTCCAGGACCTAGGGTTACATGGAGAGTCCCAGCCAGATACGGTTACAGAGTCCTACACTAACACTAACTAGTCTTCGTGTCCTCCAAGGCTCCGGCTTCCATCTAAGGCGGTGGCACGTCGCCTTCCTTCATCACTGCTGGACCTCCGTCTTGTCTACCAGCAACTGGGCCGTCCGGTTATTCCATAGTCCTAACCACCTACTGTGTGCCACCCGATCTTTCCGGTATAAGACTATGTCGTAGGTATACCCATTTGGTATATCCACAACAGGGGTTGATGACCATGGCGTATTGGTTCTCCGTAGGGATGAGATCTGGGTGATCCTTCCTGTTATTGGAATTATGCCCTAGAGGCAATAATAAAGATGTTATTATTATAATTCTTGTTCATGATAAAGTTTATATTCCATGCTAGAATTGTATTAAGCGGAAACTTTGATACTTGTGTGGTTTATGAACAACACCGTGTCCCTAGTACGCCTCTATGGACTAGCTCATTGATTAATGATGGTTAAGGTTTCCTAACCATAGACATGAGTTGTCGATTAATAATGAGATCATGTCATTGGGAGAATGATATGATGGACAGACCCAAATCAAGCAGAACAATTAGATCATGTCATCCTGTTCATCTTTGCGAAGCTTTTTTTATGTCAAATATTGTATTCCTTAGACCATGAGATAATGCAACTCCCTGGTATCGGAAGAAATCTTTGAGGTCATTGTAGCACCCCGGGCAAATCCACTATTAGAAAATCGCCTGCATTTACATCTGTGCATCATCATGATATCTGCATGCATGTTTTAATCTAAAACTATTTTTGCTAAAAGACCTACTTTTTTTTCTATATTAATATCCTCCCCTCTTTGTTCAAACCAAAACCGTCGGTCCAGTCGGATCTTTTATTTATCTAAAACTATTTACAAAAATTTATTTTAAAACAAAAGAAATATCAAAACTAATTTTTTTGGGGAGGCAGTCCCGCCAGCCGGCCTGTGGCATCCCGCAAAACCACTACTAGAAAACCGCGTTGATTTCGTGCATTGCATCATCATGACCACATGCTCATGTCATCATGCCACATTGCATTTGAGCATCGTCATCATCTTGCATTTGCTTGTATAAAACTATTTGCAGAAAAACCTATTTTGTGTTTTCTAAAACGCCTCGTCTTTATTCAAACGCAAAACCCGGGTCTCCGGATTATTTTGTTTTGTCTGCTATCGGTTTGCAAAAGTCTGTTTGAAATAAATAAATTATTTAATTATTTTAGTGGGGGCAGTTGAACGGGCCGATTCGACCCAGTCGACCACTCCCGTACAAAACAGACCGGTCCACCCTAAACCCCTTTTGCACCCAGACCTAATCTACCCACCCAACCAGCCACCTCACCCCCACCAATAATCTGCCGCCACCTCATCACCTCCCTTCCCCTATCCAACCCCAAACCGCCACCTGGCCACCCTCTCCCACCCCATCTGAACCAACCACCCACCTGGTCTCCCTGGAAACTCCCACGCCACCCCGCCGACAAACCCACCCCACCCGCGCGCCTGCGCCAGGCCGCACGCTCCCCGGTCCCACCGGCCCAGATCCCCACCTCCCCTGGCACCCCTCCCCAGGTCCGCCTCCCCCCCGATCGAACCCGCCCCCGACCCCACCCATCGCCCCGGAGCTCGCCGGCCCGCTCACCCCGCTCGCCTCCTCCCCAACGCATCCCCGACCCGCGACCTCTCCGCCTCCGCTGCGTCCTCCGCCGGCCCCTGCTCTCACCGTGCCCGCCTCCCCCGACGACCCGGCCCCCGACCCGCTCCGCTACGGCCTCACCCTCTCCAAACCGACATGCGCCTCGACGGCATCCTCAGCGCCAGCACCAGGTTCTCCGTCCACTCTGTCGTCGGCAGCGAGGGGCTCGCCGGCAAGGTGCGGGGCGAGGTGGAGCCCGCCGCGTAGCTGGACGGCCGTGGCACCGAACGTCGAGGAGTACGGCGGCTCGGTGGCCAAGGCGATCGCCTCGGGCGCAGAGCACCTGGCCAAGGGGATTCCCTGGTGCGGGGTGATGACGGTGAACAGGTTCCACTGGCAGAACGAGGTACTCAGGAAGAGGATCCAGCCCGGCGACACTGAAGCCGAGGTCACCTTCGAGCTGCTCAAGCGGATCAAAAGGGCTAAGAAGATGACAAAAATGTCTGAGAAAGTGGCAACTGGAATACTGTCTGGAGTCGTGAAGGATTTGATCTCTCGAAGACCTGGCCTTGTACAAGTTCACCATCAAACAAGGTCCCCTTCGGAAACCACGGGCTCCACTTCCGCTACCAACAATTGAAGCCGGAACCCCATGATGTCCTTCATGGATTCGATGCACTCGGCGCCAAACCCCGAAGACCGATCCGGATACCTCGACACCCCAAGGTCTTCTACACGGACGACATGATCTTCGTCACGGACGCCGAGACCCCCGAACCCGAAGACCGATCCCGTACCCGGTGCCGCGCCATGAACTCCGAAAAACCCCGGTACCGGACAAGTTCGCCATCGACCTCGAGTTCTCCTACACGGATACACCGAGTTCTCCAACGAGGACACCAAGGCCGTTGACATGACCCGAAGACCACGGAACGCCAAGATCTACCCCGTTATCTGAGAACGATCGCGGAGTCCGAGAACGATTCCGTCGAACCCTGAGACCCTGTCGAACCCCGAACCCCGGAACCTCAAGTTCGTCGAGGCCCTCTAATGTGTGAACCCCTTCCCGAAACCCTATTTTATAATATAATACAACTTGTCGCATATTAATTGTTCATGCATGCATCCTTGTCATGTGGTTTGGGGGCCTTATGCCGATTCACCTCATAATTAAATATGGGGCCCATATGCGGGCAAATCTAGCCTTATATTGGCCCCATTTAAATTTGGGTAGCGAACCGGTGATATATTTTGCCATGTTAAGACAACATTTAAATTGCGGGGTACCTAAATAACTTGAACCATCTAAATATTCGTCGGGACCCCGGTTCCGCTTAATATGACCTAATTGCATCGCACTTTTGCCATGTCATGCATCATACATGCATCATGCCGATCTTTTGCCGTAGTATTAAATATTGCATCCGGTGTTTCTTCTAGTGTTTTGCTTCTTCGCGGATAAGGCCGTGAGTTGATGCGAGTGTCGACCCGATCTTCGGTTGAACCTTCGACAGTGTTTTCAGGCGAGCATCTCCCCCTTTCTACCTATCTTACTTTTATAGTATTTACTCCCTCCTGTTGATCTATTGCTATCTGTGTTGCGATGATCTAGATTCCGTACCTGTGATATTCCGTGCAGCCCTATATTGCCTTGGACACATCCTATTACCTGTTGTTTTGGTAGATAGTCGGACTTGCGCGTCGTAGTTGCTTGCTCAAGTGCTGTTGCGTGTCGTCAAGTACCACAGTTGTTGGAGAATTGCCGCCTGTTTAATGTTGGAGATGATCACGGCTTTATTTATTGTTCACTTTAATTATTGTTTAACAACTAAAATTGAAGTAAGTAAGCAGAGGCACAGGTGGGCAATAGATGTTATTTGGTTGTTAACCGTCCACTTGTGTCCCGTAGGACCCCGAGTACTTGATACCTGTTCCTTGAATATTCGCGCTATCCACATACGGGGGAATTATGGGATCCCCCTGAGCCAGAGCTTGATTCCGTCTTATTTCTTGGGGCCACAAACTAGTTTGGGGTTTTATTTACTATCCTGTACTTATGCCATGCTTTACTGCTTTATTACGATTGTGCGAGGAGCACACTGTACTGTTTAGGATCGGGACACGATTCCGCGGTGTCGACAAGCTCAGTTTTGGGTTCCCAGTCGTTCACAGCCGTCCACCCAAACCTCGGGTCCGTCTCGGAGTCAGCTAGCTTCGTTGCGGGTGTACTCCAAGGGGTGGCCCCCTGAAATATTTCTGAATCCTGTGATTGCTTTGTCGTGAAAGCCTCGTTGGGTTTTGTTTTGGTTTTTCCGAGGTTGATCGAGTGTGTGTTGCTATTTGTGCACCCCGGCCGGGTAAAACTTTCTGAAAGCCGTGTCCGCGGTTATGGACGACTTGGATCACAGTATCTCGATCATAGACAACTATAACTAAAGTAGTGCTGTAAATTTGACTTTATAATGACTAGTAATCAGCTTCACTATAATGGAATGGCTAAATAAAACTGCCAACAATTGCTTGTTTGGGTTGTCGCTTGCGACCATGGTATCTGACTAGTAAGTATTACAACTACAACGGAATGGTTAAATAAAAGTACCAACAACTGCTGGGTTTTGGGTTATCTCATGCTATTTGTATCTGACTAGTAAGTGTTGCAACTACAACGGAATGGTTAACTAAAATGGCCCACTGCTTATTTTATCAGGACGCTTATCTACACCTGACTAGTAATTGCTGCAACGATAACTGAATAAATAAAACTGCCAACGGTGTGAGTTCCTCGGTTGACTTCCTCGTTTGGTCTCAAGGGGGAAACACCAGGATGGGTTTGTTTGATGTTAGAATCAGGTTGGATCCGAATAGGTCTTTCTTACCCTCTCTGATTGCCGCCAGTTGTATCGAGTCTCTATAGGGTGTTCAGTGCATGCTGTCGCTGCCGCTTCAGTCCACCATACCTGTGTAGGCGAGGACCGCCGAATTCTAGTCTCGCCGTGTACTGCCTCAGTACTGACGCTCCTCTTTTTCCTTTGCCCTTTGTCGGCACCCCTTTTGTTTTAGCAGGTTTCGACGTCGTTAGCAGGGTTACCCTTCCGGCTTGGCCTGGGCAGGGTTATGGACGCCATTGGTTATTCTTCAGGGCTCTTAGCCCCATTTGCATCTTGTCCGTAGCTGGACGCTCTATCGATTTCAAGGTGATTTGGATCTTTGTTCTGTATATCTGTATTCTTGACTCATTGAGTCGCTGTTGTATATATCTGTTCTGTGGGTCCCATCGAGGACTGTTGTGTAATGTTATTACTTCGTTTTCCACATGCACGAAAGTGCCTGGTGGGCACCTTTGAATCGTTTCTATGCGGGTTTGGCGGGTTTTCGCTAAAGTTGCATAGGGCCGATTCTGAGGGTGTTACACGGCCCAAAGGCCCAACCGGCCAGACCACCTACTACCCCCACTAGACCAAACCCTAGCCTAACCCTAACCCTAACCCTAACCAGATCCTACCTAATCCCACCCTCCGCCGCCGGCTACACAAAATCCCTCACTCACCCCCTGACCTGATCCACTCCACACACGCACACTCACGCGAGCCCCTCTCCTTTGCAACACGCACATGTCGACCCGTGCAGCACACAACGTGCTGTACCGCCCGCGCAGTGCGTTGCTTGCCCCGACTCAACGCTGCCTAGCCCCACCTCCCCTGTCCATGCTCCCCCGACCCGCTCGTCGCGCGGCGCCTCCCTGGCTCATACGACCCCACATCTCTCGCCACCAACTCCCTCCCCATCTCCAACCTCCTCTGCTCCTTTGACGCGCGCCGCCGCCCAGCTCACGCCGCCGCCTGTGCCTCACCTCGGCCGGCTGCCTCGACCCCAACGCCCGGCTTCCTCCTCCCCTCGTGAACCTTCCTCCGCGTGCGACCCCTAGGCGCAGCCATCGCCCCCCCCCCCCCCCACACCTCGCCTCCTTCCGCGATCTGAGGCTACCCTGCCACCATCCTCCTCTCCTTTTCTGGTCGCTTCTAGAGCTGCCTGCGCCTCCCCGCCCGTCAGGCCTCAACTGCCGCCTCCTCGGGCTCCTGGCCGTGGCCGCGCCTCCGTCGGCCGCCTCCCAAGTACCCGGCCCCCACCTCGCCTGGCCCCGCCACCGTCATCCTGTGGGCCCTCTATGCCTCCCTTGCGTAGTCCTTCGGCTGCCTCTGGCCGCTGCCCGGCGCTGCCCCGCCTCGACATGTCCTCCCGCGCGTCCCTGACCGTACCTCCTTGACCTGGGCGCTCGCCTGCCCCACCCTGTCAGCGATGTCTCCGATATTCCCGTGACCCAATTCGCCTTGGTCCATCCTGTACGATTTTGGAGCATCTGCCTGTGCCTATCTCTTGATGCTGGCAAGTAGTGAGAAATCTGTGTATGAGGTTACTATTCCCCTGGCTACCTGACGCTAATTGTGATGGTTGATGTAATTACCGATGTGCTTCTGTCATCGGGGAATGGTGGTACCACTACCAAACCTGCTCATACGCGGATGTGATGTCCGTGTGAAGATTTCTCGAAGCCATCTGAAGACCGAACCAGAACTAAGTCCGCCCTCGACAGTCAACCCCAGGTTCTTCACCACAGACGACAAGTTTCTGAACCCGGAGCTCCTCATCACGCCAAGATCGCCCACATGGATACAAAGCCCCGATCCCAAGGACGCCATGACCTCCTTCAAGGATCCGATGGCCGAGACCCCAAGACCAAACCCCGAAGCCGAATCCACCCACGGAAACCCCAAGATCTTCGGACCCTAATGTGTGACCCCCTTTTTCCAAGCCCCATATTTTTATAATATATGATATTCATCTTGTGTATATTAAATCATTCATGCTTGCACTCATATTGTGGTTTAGGGGCATTATGCCGATTCACCTTATAATTAAATTTGGGGGCCATATACGGGCAAATCTAGTATTATATTGGTCCCATTTAAATTTGTGTAACGAACCGGTGCTATTTTTTGTCTTGTTAATGCAACATTTAAATTGCAAGGTATCTAAATAACTTGAACCATATAATTAAGTGTTGGGGCCCCGGTTCCGCTTAATATGATCTAATTGCACCGCATCTTTGCCATGTCATACATCATACATGCATCATGCCCGATCTTCTGCCGTAGTATTAAATAGTGCATCCGGTGTTTTCTCTAGTGCTTTGCTTCTTCACGGACTAGGCCGATGAGTTGATGCGAGTGTCGACCCGATCTTCGGATGAACCTTCAGCAATGTTTTCAGGCGAGCATTCTCCCCCCTTTCTACCTATTTTACATTTCTAGTCTTTATTTCCTCCTGTTGATCTATTGCTATCTATGTTGCGATGCTCTAGTTTTCGTACCCGTGGTATCCCTTGCAACCTTATATTGCCTTGGACACATCCTATTACCTGTTGTTTGGTAGATAGTTGGACTTGCGTGTCATAGTCGCTTGCTCAAGTGTTGTTGCGTGTTGTCAAGTACCACAGTTGTTGGAGTAATGCCGCATGTTTAATGTTGGAGATGATCATGGATATAATTACCGTTTAATAACTAAAATTGAAAGTAGGTAAATGCAGAGGCACCGGTGGGTAATAGACAATATTTGGTTTTTAACCGCTCACTGGTGTCCCGTAGGACCCCGAGTTCTTGACACCTGTTCCGAGATCGAGCGCGCTAACCACAGGTGGGGTGTGTGGGCACCCCCATCGATTAGTACCTGATTTAAAAGTACTGTACCGGGGGCCACAAAGTAGTTTGGGGCTTTATTACTATCTTTTACTTATGCCATGACTTACTGCTTTATTTACTATTGCGCGTGGAGCGCTTGTACTGTTTTGGAACCTCGTGCCACGTTTTCGCGGTATCGACAAGCCCAGTCACACTTTCGGGTTCCCAGTCGTTTACAGCCATCGTCACAAACCTCTGGGTCCGTCTCGGAGACCGGCCGACTTCGTTACGGGTAGCTTAGTGGGGTGGCCCCCATGTGCTTGCTTTGGGTCTGGGAAACGTCGTGTCCGAAACTGTGGCATCCCGCAAAACCACTACTAGAAAATCGCGTTGTTTTTGTGCATTGCATCATCATGACCACATGCTCATGTCATCATGCCACATTGCATTTGAGCATCGTCATCATCTTGCATTTGCTTGCATAAAACTATTTTCGGGAAAACCTAATTTGTTTTCTAAACGCCTCGTCTTAATTCAAAAGCAAAACCCGGGTCTTCGGATTATCTTGTTTTGTCTGCTATCGGTTTGCAAAAGTTTGTTTGAAATAAATAAATTATTTAATTATTTCTTAAGTCGGGCATTCGAACGGGCCGATCCGACCCGGACGACCACCCCCAGTATTAAAACGGTCCACCGAGACCAGCCCCCTCTAAATCCTAAAACTACCCAACCTAATCTACCCACACCCCCTCCACCTCACCCCAGCCAATGGCCTCTCGCCACCTCACCTCTCCTCCCTCCCCCACCCAATCACCCCCTGCCACGTCAGCCACTCCCTCTCACTCCCATACCGATCCACCCAGTCCACCGCGCACACCCCTCCCCTCCTCTCACTGTCCCCCGGGCCCCACGCCTCTGGGCCCGCCACCTGCCCCACCCCACACGCCCCGACCCGCACACAACAGCACACACGCACCCGTCCTGGCCCCGCCCCTGGCCCCACACGCGCCCCCACCCCGACGCGCTCGCCCCCTCCCCTGTTTCTCTTCCTCCTCCCTCCTCTCTGCCTCTCCCTCCCATGGCCGACCCCGCCCCGCCTCCTCCGTTCCCCTCCGGTTGCCCGCCTGAGCCCCGGCCGCCTCCCGCCGCTTCGCCCCTCCCCGACGCGCTCGCCGCCCCCACCTTCTTCCCTCTCCGGCTACCCCCTAACCTCCGACCACCGCCCTCTCCCCCTTCTCTAGTTCGCCGCCCGGCCCCGCCTTCCGCCGCCGGCGCCGCGCCCTCTACCTCGCCCCGCTCCCCCTCGGGCTCGCCGTCCCGCGTCTGCCTCCTCGCCCGGCCGCGGCGCCCCGCCTCCTCCTCGCGACGGGCCGCCTCGCCTCCGGTCTCCCTCCCGCGGCCGCCTCCTCCTCACCGTCCTCGTCACCTCCCCGCGACCTCGACCCTCCGCCTAGCTCCGCGCCGGCCGTCTCTCTGGCCGCGCGGCTCTGCCTCTGTGCCTCGCCGTCGCGCCCTGCTCCTGGCCGTGGCCGCGCCTCCGTCGACCGCGCCGCCGCCGTGCCGCGCGGGCAGCCGTCTCCGTCCTGCCGCCTCTGGACGCTACCCGCCTCGCGCAGTCCACGACGCTCCTCAACCCGGGGTGCAGGCCAGATGGTGCGGTACGTGTGGTGGTGATGTACGACTGCTGACCAAGGCCTCTTCTCCGACCCCAAGCGCGTGTGGCCATGTCACGGGTTCTGCCTAGCTGATGCGTCCCTGGGGCGATTCCTTCGGCTCCCTGGACTTGCGTTGGTGAGGTGAAGATGCAATATGGTGACCGTGGGAAGATAGTACGATACCACCCGAAGACCGATCACGGATCCGAAGACCGAACCCGATAACCGCCAAGGCCTTCAACACGGAACGTCGAGTTCTCCTTCCCGGAATGCGACGCCTCGATCCTGCGGATCCGAAGACCACATGTGCGACAATTACTCCTTCTCGGATGCGATGCTCGAGAACACGGACGGTACGGAAACGACGCGGAACGCCAAGTTCTTCCTCCCGGACGCCAAGACCGACCTGATGCGCGGGCCCGACAAGATCGACATCGTCCAGGGCGAGTCTGATGCGCCCCGACGCCGCACCAAGTCCTGCTCCCCAGATGCGACAAGACCTACCTCTGTTATCCGAGAACGTTTCCGTCGAACCCTGAACTCTGAGACCGGACCCCGAACCCCCGGAACCAAGATCGTCGAACCCTAATGTGTGACCCCTTTTTCTCGAGCCCTATTTTATAAATGTAATAACAAATTGATGCATATTAAATTGACATACTCGCATGCATACTTGTGTGGTTCGGGGGCCTTATGCCGATTCACCTTATAATTAAATATGGGGCCCATATGCGGGCAAATCTAGTCTCATATCGGCCTCATTTAAATTGATGTAGCGAACCGGTAACTTATCTTGCCCTGTTATTACAACATTTAATTTGCGGGGGTTCTATCTAACTTGAACCATTTAATTAATTGTCGGAACCCCGGTTCCACTTAATATGACCTAATTGCATCGCACCTTGCCATGTCATACATCATACCTGCATCATGCCCGATCTTTTGCCGTAGTATTAAATACTGCATCCGGTGTTTATTCTAGTGTTTTGCTTCTTCGCGGATAAGGCCGTTGAGTTGACGCGAGTGTCGACCCGATCTTCGGTTGAACCGTCGGCAATGTTTCCAGGCGAGCATCTCCCCCTTTCTACCTATCTTACTTTTATAGTATTTATTCCCTCCTGTTGATCTATTGCTATCTGTGTTGCGATGCTCTAGTTTTCGTACCCGTGATATCCCTTGCAGCCTTATATTGCCTTGGACACATCCTATTGCCTGTGGTTTGGTAGATAGATGGGCTTGCGCGTCGCCGTCGCTTGCTCAAGTGCTGTTGCGTGTTATCAAGTACCACAGTTGTTGGAGTATTGCCGCCTGTTTAATGTCGGAGATGATCATGGCTTTATTTATTGCTCACTTTAATTATTGTTTAACAACTAAAATTGAAGTAGGTAAGCAGAGGCACAGGTGGGCAATAGATGTTATTTGGTTGTTAACCGTCCACTTGTGTCCCGTAGGACCCCGAGTGCTTGATACCTGTTCCTTGATTTATCGCGCTATCCACATACGGGGAATTATGGGCCCCCCTGAGCCAGAGCTTGATTCATTCTTATTTCTTGGGGCCACAAACTAGTTTGAGGTTTTATTTACGATCCTGTACTTATGCCATGCTTTACTGCTTTATTTACGATTGTGCGAGGAGCACACTGTACTGTTTAGGTAAGCGGAGTGTTTTCGCGGTATCGACACCCCGAGTTTTCAGGTTCCCAGTCGTTTACAACCATTGACGCAAACCTTGAGTCCGTCTCGGAGCTAGCTTACTTCGTTGCGGGTCTACTCAATGGGGTGGCCCCCTGAAATATTTCTGAATCCTGTGATTGCTTTGTCGTGAAAGCCTCGTTGGGTTTTGATTTGGTTTTTCCGAGGTTGATCGTGTGTGTGTTGCTATTGGTGCACCCCGGCCGGGTAAAACTTTCTGAAAGCCGTGTCCGCGGTTATGGACGACTTGGAGCACAGTATCTCGATCATAGACAACTATAACTAAAGTAGTGCTATAAATTTGACTTTATAATGACTAGTAATCAGCTTCACTATAATGGAATGGCTAAATAAAACTGCCAACAATTGCTTGATTGGGTTGTCGCTTGTGACCATGGTATCTGACTAGTAAGTATTGCAACTACAACGGAATGGCTAAATAAAAGTACCAACAACTGCTGGGTTTTGGGATATCTCATGCTAATTGTATTTGATTAGTAAGTGCCGCAACTACAACGGAATGGTTAACTAAAACGGCCCACTGCTTATTTTATCAGGATGATTATCTATGCCTGACTAGTAATTGGTGTAACGATAACCGAATAAATAAAACTGCCAACTGTGTGAGTTCCTCGGTTGACTTCCTCGTTTGGTATCGAGGGGGAAACACCAGGATGGGTTTGTCTGATGGTAGCAACAGGTTGGTTCCGAATAGGTCTTCCTTACCCCTCTCTGATAGCCGACAGTTGTATCGAGTCTCTATAGGTTGTTTAGTGCATGCTGCCGCTGCCGCTTCAGCCCACCATACCTATGTAGGCGAGGACCGACGAATTCTAGTCTCGTCGTGTACTGGCCTCAGTACTGACGCTCCTCTTTTCCTTTTGCCCTTTGTCGGCACCCCTTTTGTTTAAGCAGGTTTTGAGATCGACGTCGTTAGCAGGGTTACCCTTCCGGCTTGGCCTGGGCAGGGTTATGGACGCCATTGGTTATTCTTCAGGGCTCTTAGCCCCATTTCCGTCTTGTCCGTAGTCGGACGCTCCATCATTTTCAAGGTGATTTGGATCTTTGTACTGTATATCTGTATTCTTGACTCATGGAGTCGTGTTGTATATATATCTGCTCTGTGGGTCCCATCGAGGACTGTTGTGTAATGTTATTACTTCGTTTTCCACCCGCACGAAAGTGCCTGGTGGGCACCTTTGAATCGTTTCTATGCGGGTTTGGAGGGTTTCGCTAAAACTTGCATAGGGTCGATTCTGAGGGTGTTACAGAAACCCCGTCGACATACCGTTGGGTGTATGTTTTGTGATCTTGTACCTACCTGATCTGACAACAAGGGTGTAGGTGCGTGTGGAAACTTTGGTGCACCCCTGCAGGGTTAAATATTTTCGAGAAGCCGTGTCCGCGGTTATGGACGACTTGGAGCACAGTTCTTGATCATAGACAACTATAACTAAAGTTTACTGTTATAATTTGACTTGTATCCGATATGACTAGTAATCAGCTTCACTGCAACGGAATGGCTAAATAAAAGTACCAACAACTGCTGGGTTTGGGATATCTCATGCTAATTGTACCTGACTAGTAAGTGTTGCAACTACAACGGAATGGTTAACTAAAAGTGCCCACTGCTTGTTATATCAGGATGACTATCTATACCTGACTAGTAATTGCTGCAACGATAACTGAATAAATAAAACTGCCAACGGTGTGAGTTCCTCGGTTGACTTCCTCGTTTGGTCTCGAGGGGGAAACACCAGGATGGGTATGTTTGGTGGTAGTATCAGGTTGGTTCCGAATAGGTCTTTCTTACCCCTCTCTGATAGCCGCTATTTGTATCGAGTCTCTATAGGTTGTTTAGTGCATGTCGCGTTGCCGCTTCAGTCCACCATACCTATGTAGGCGAGGACCGCCGAATTCTAGTCTCGCCGTGTACTGGCCTCAGTACTGACCGCTCTCTTTTTCCTTTGCCCTTTGTCGGCACCCCTTTTGTTTAAGCAGGTTTGAGATCGACGTCGTTAGCAGGGTTACCCTTCCGGCTTGGCCTGGGCAGGGTTATGGACGCCATTGGTTATTCTTCAGGGCTCTTAGCCCCATTTGCATCTTGTCCGTAGTCGGACGCTGTATCTTTTCAAGGTGATTTGTATCTTTGTATATTATATATGTATTCTTTACTCTTTGAGTCGCTGTTATATATATATCTGTTCTGTGGGTCCCATCGAGGACCGTTGTGTAATGTTATTACTTCGTTTTCCACCCGCACGCAAGTGCCTGGTGGACACCTTTGAATCGTTTCTATGCGGGTTTGGAGGGAAGCGCTGAAACTTGCATAGGGCCGATTCAGAGGGTGTTACAGAGTGGTATCAGAGCTCAGCAGTTGCGATACCCCACTGGTCCAGCCTATAGGATAACCTAGCTAACGGCCGTTTTAGAGTGTCAAAACTATTTGGAAAATCGGTTGGATAGATCTGATTAGGTCTGCTTTTACTCCTTATCCCTTTGCTATTCTCTTCTTACCTCAACGTGTTTTGAATATGCTCTCTTATCTTTTCTTCGAGTTCAAGAATTCTCGTGGTTGGGTTTCCATCATACCTTTAGGGTTTCGCTTCCTCCTCTTGTAACGGTGCTTCGACATCCGGTCTTCATGTTATCTGATGGATCTTTCATTTGTTGTATCTTTCAGTGGATCAAAAATTCACTAAATTTTTTCTTTGTATCTTACAATGTTTTCCGATACGACGAAGACATCCACATCAGACCTGAGGAGAACATGCATCCCTCCTTTGTTTCCAAAACTCGACTGTCGAGATCTTCAGTCTGATTCTGAGAGTTGGTTGCATAATCCCCTCTTCATGTGAAGAGTAATGCTTTGGGTGCGCGATGGACTGATCACCATCCGACTACTCTTATCATTCGCTCTTGTACATCGAATGATGGATTGATGCAATTATACTCCTTCTATGTAAGTTCGAGGTGGCCTTACCTTTTGAGACCTTTACCTTTGACTTTGTTCGCCGGAGTGCTCTCTCGACGAACGTGAGCAACGACCCTTGTTGGTGGTGTCGCCAATTTCAAGATGAATAAGGAACCCTTGTTAGTGGTGTCGCGAGGATCTACACGAAGCGAGAAGATTCAGGTCACCGGCCTTCTTCCCTGTACCATGAGGCGGATCTCGAGGACGAGATCCATTGTTAGTGGTGTCGAATTGTAGCACCCCGGGCAAATCCACTATTAGAAAATCGCCTGCATTTACATCTGTGCATCATCATGATATCTGCATGCATGTTTTAATCTAAAACTATTTTTGCTAAAAGACCTACTTTGTTTGCTATATTAATATCCTCCCCTCTTTGTTCAAACCAAAACCGTCGGTCCAGTCGGATCTTTTATTTATCTAAAACTATTTACAAAAATTATTTTAAAACAAAAGAAATATCAAAACTAATTTTTTTGGGGAGGCAGTCCAGCCAGCCGGCCCAAAGGCCCAACCGGCCAGACCACCTACTACCCCCACTAGACCAAACCCTAGCCTAACCCTAACCCTAACCAGATCCTACCTACTCCCACCCTCCGCCGTCGGCTACACAAAATCCCTCACTCACCCCCTGACCTGATCCACTCCACACACGCACACTCACGCGAGCCCCTCTCCTTTGCAACACGCACATGTCGACCCGTGCAGCACACAACGTGTTGTACCGCCCGCGCAGTGCGTTGCTTGCCCCGACTCAACGCTGCCTGGCCCCACCTCCCCTGTCCATGCTCCCCCGACCCGCTCGTCGCGCGGCGCCTCCCTGGCTCATACGACCCCACATCTCTCGCCACCAACTCCCTCCCTGTCTCCAACCTCCTCTGCTCCTTTGACGCGCGCCGCCGCCCAGCTCACGCCGCCGCCTGCGCCTCACCTCGGCCGGCTGCCTCGACCCAACGCCCGGCTTCCTCCTCCCCTCGTGAACCTTCCTCCGCGTGCGACCCCTAGGCGCCGCCGTCGCCCCCTCCCCCCACCTCGCCTCCTTCCGTGATCTGAGGCTACCCTGCCACCATCCTCCTCTCCTTTTCTGGTCGCTTCCAGAGCTGCCTACGCCTCCCCGCCCGTCAGGCCTCAACTGCCGCCTCCTCGGGCTCCTGGCCGTGGCCGCGCCTCCGTCAGCCGCCTCCCAAGTACCCGGCCCCCACCTCGCCTGGCCCCGCCACCGTCATCCTGTGGGCCCTCTATGCCTCCCGTGCGTAGTCCTCCGGCTGCCTCTGGCCGCTACCCGGCGCTGCCCCGCCTCGGCATGTCCTCCCGCGCGTCCCTGACCGTACCTCCTCGACCTGGGCGCTCGCCTGCCCCACCCTGTCAGCGGTGTCTCCGATGTTCCCGTGACCCAATTCGCCTTGGTCCATCCTGTACGATTTTGGAGCATCTGCCTGTGCCTATCTCTTGATGCTGGCAAGTAGTGAGAAATCTGTGTATGAGGTTACTATTCCCCTGGCTACCTGACGCTAATTGTGATGATTGATGTAATTACCGATGTGCTTCTGTCATCGGGGAATGGTGGTACCACTACCAAACCTGCTCATACGCGGATGTGAAGTCCGTGTGAAGATTTCTCGAAGCCATCTGAAGACCGAACCAGAACTAAGTCCGCCCTCGACAGTCAACCCCAGGTTCTTCACCACAGACGACAAGGTCCTGAACCCGGAGCTCCTCATCACGCCAAGATCGCCCACATGGATCCAAAGCCCCGATCCCAAGGACGCCATGACCTCCTTCAAGGATCCGATGGCCAAGACCCCAAGACCAAACCCCGAAGCCGAATCCACCCACGGAAACCCCAAGATCTTCGGACCCTAATGTGTGACCCCCTTTTTCCAAGCCCCATATTTTTATAATATATGATATTCATCTTGTGTATATTAAATCATTCATGCTTGCACTCATATTGTGGTTTGGGGGCATTATGCTGATTCACCTTATAATTAAATTTGGGGGCCATATACGGGCAAATCTAGTATTATATTAGTCCCATTTAAATTTGTGTAACGAACCGGTGCTATTTTTTGTCTTGTTAATGCAACATTTAAATTGCGGGGTATCTAAATAACTTGAACCATATAATTAAGTGTCGGGGCCCCGGTTCCGCTTAATATGATCTAATCGCACCGCATCTTTGCCATGTCATACATCATACATGCATCATGCCCGATCTTCTGCCGTAGTATTAAATAGTGCATCCGGTGTTTTCTCTAGTGCTTTGCTTCTTCACGGACTAGGCCGATGAGTTGATGCGAGTGTCGACCCGATCTTCGGATGAACCTTCAGCAATGTTTTCAGGCGAGCATTCTCCCCCCTTTCTACCTATTTTACATTTCTAGTCTTTATTTCCTCCTGTTGATCTATTGCTATCTGTGTTGCGATGCTCTAGTTTTCGTACCCGTGGTATCCCTTGCAACCTTATATTGCCTTGGACACATCCTATTACCTGTTGTTTGGTAGATAGTTGGACTTGCGTGTCGTAGTCGCTTGCTCAAGTGTTGTTGCGTGTTGTCAAGTACCACAGTTGTTGGAGTAATGCCGCATGTTTAATGTTGGAGATGATCATGCAGGGTTAAATCTTTTCGAGAAGCCGTGTCCGCGGTTATGGACGACTTGGAGCACAGTTCTCGATCATAGACAACTATAACTAAAGTTTACTGTTATAATTTTACTTGTATCCGATATGACTAGTAATCAGCTTCACTACAACGGAATGGATAAATAAAAGTACCAACAACTGCTGGGTTTGGGATATCTCATGCTAATTGTACCTGACTAGTAAGTGTTACAACTACAACGGAATGGTTAACTATAAGTGCCCACTGCTTGTTATATCAGGATGACTATCTATACCTGACTAGTAATTGCTGAAACGATAACTGAATAAATAAAACTGCCAACGGTGTGAGTTCCTCGGTTGACTTCCTCGTTTGGTCTCGAGGGGGAAACACCAGGATGGGTATGTTTGGTGGTAGTATCAGGTTGGTTCTGAATAGGTCTTTCTTACCCCTCTCTGATAGCCGCTATTTGTATCGAGTCTCTATAGGTTGTTTAGTGCATGTCGCGCTGCCGCTTCAGTCCACCATACCTATGTAGGCGAGGACCACCGAATTCTAGTCTCGCCGTGTACTGGCCTCAGTACTGACCGCTCTCTTTTTCCTTTGCCCTTTGTCGGCACCCCTTTTGTTTAAGCAGGTTTGAGATCGACGTCGTTAGCAGGGTTACCGTTCCGGCTTGGCCTGGGCAGGGTTATGGACGCCATTGGTTATTCTTCAGGGCTCTTAGCTCAATTTGCATCTTGTCCGTACTCGGACGCTGTATCGTTTTAAAGGTGATTTGGATCTTTGTATTGTATATCTGTATTCTTGACTCTTTGAGTCATTGTTGTATATATCTGTTATGTGGGTTCCATCATGGACTATTGTGTAATGGTATTACTTCGTTTTCCACCCGCACGCAAGTGCCTGGTGGGCACCTTTGAATCGTTTCTATGCGGGTTTGGCGGGAAGCGCTGAAACTTGCATAGGGCCGATTCAGAGGGTGTTACAGTCATCAAACGTTATCCTATGAGAGGGTGATCATAAAGGTGTCTCTCAGGTGATCAGAAAGTACTTGTTGGGTTGTATGTATCGAGATGGGATTTGTCCCTCCCAAGTCGAAGAGATATACTTCGGGCCCACTCGGTAATCGATATCAACACCGCTTGCAAGCATGTGGTTAAGGAGTTAATCACAAAGTGATATAGAATTACGGAATGAGTAAAGTACTTGCTGTGAACGAGATTGAACTAGGTATGCCGATACCAACGATCGAATCTCGGGCAAGTAAAATATCGCGTGACGAAGGGAATATATATATGGGATTAATTGAATCATGTCATCATGGTTCATCCGATATGATCATCGATGAATATGTGGGAGTCAATATGGGTTTCCAGATCCCGCTGTTGATTATTGATAGAAGATCATGTCTGCATATTCTCGAACCCGTAGGGTCACACACTGAACGTGCCTCGACGCTAGGATAGAATGGATAATTGGTTTGGGAGTTTTTGTTCGGAGTCTCGGATGAGATCCAGGACATCACGAGAGGTTCCGGAATGGTCCGGAGAATAAGATTCATATAAAGGAAAGCAGTTTTTGGATTTCGGAATTGTTTCGGAATGTTCGGTTCTAGAAGCTTCCGGAGTGGGACCAACGTGGCCCCACTTGTCAAAGGGGGGCGTGGGCCCATGAGGGAGTGCCCTGGCCGCATTGGGCCAGGGGCACAAGGCCCCATAGGCCTAGCCGGCCAAAACCCTAGGGGACCTTCTAGAAGGGGGGAAGACTTGCCCCCCACTCCACCCTTGTGGCCGCCGGCCCTAGGGCTTGGAGGAGGGGCAAGGGGGCCGGCCAGACCCCTGTATAAGGTGGGCAGGGGGCGCACCCTCCCTCCACCCCAAACCCTAGCCGCCATACTGCTGCCCTCCTCTCTCTCTCTCTCCCGACTGCGTGTAGGCGAAGCCCTGCCGCAGAAACTCTCCACCATTGCACCACGTCGTCGTGCTGTAGATCCAATCTATCTCTCCACCCCACTTGCTGGACCGAGGAAGGAGGAGACGTCGCGGTGCCGTACGTGTGCATCTCTCGGAGGCGTCGCCACTTGCGGCGTTGGATCGGATCGGATCGCGAGGAGGAGAAGGCTAGTACGACTACATCAACCACGTTCTGTTGAACATTCCGCTGTGCGATTTCTTCAAGGGTATGAAGATCTCATCTATACCTCTCGTTGATTGCATCTCCTAGATTAGATCTTGGCTTTCCCGTTCGCATCCGTAGAAATTTTTTGATTTACTATGCTGCGAAACCCTTCAGTGGTATCAGAGCTAGATCTATGCGTAGATGTGTTTCACGAGTAGAACGCAATATGCTTGTTGCGTACATTGATGTTTTCTGTTGCAAGCCTCTTGTTGTGTACTTCTTATGACGCGGGATAGTGAGATCGAAGCGGTCCAGGCCAACTTTACGCGACCTCGTTCGCGAGACCGGCCCCGCACTTGACGTGTGGCTTGTTCCACACATGCGGCTGGTGGATGCCAGTTTCTCTCACTATAGTTGTCATGGGATTTACACCGGATGTTGGCAACCATAATATCACCGTTGTGGCTTTTCGTAGGTAAGAATCGTTCTTAGCTTGTTACTCCCATAAGCCACGTAAAACATGTAACAACAAAGTAGAGGCGTCTAACTTGTTTTTGCAGGGAGTGTTTCTGTGATATGGTATGGCCCAAGGTATGATGTGTATGTTGTATGCAATGATCATGTTTTGTAATATTTCACGACTTTCATGTCGATGAGTACACAACCGGCAGGAGCCATATGGTTGTCTTTATAATTGTGTATGACCTGTGTGTCAACTTCTTATACGCCATGTAATAGCTTTACTTTATCGCTAAGTAGTTAGCAATAGTTGTAGCTGCTATTCGTGGTGGAGGCAATCATGGTGGAGTGATGGAGATCATGCTGGCACGCACAAGATGGAGATCATTGCGCGGAGATTGGCTATACCATGTCACATAAAATTATATGCATGTGATGTTTATCCTTTTATGTATCTTATTATGCTTAGATCGCGACGGTAGCATTATAAGATGATTCCTCACTTAAAGATCAAGATAAAATTGTGTTCTCCCCATGTATGCACCGTTGCGAAAGTTCGTCGTGTTCAAGCACCACGTGATGATCGGGTGCTACAAACTCTACGTTCACATACAATGGGTGCAAGCCAGTTTTGCACACGCGGAAATACTTGGGTTTGACTTGACGAGCCTAGCATGTACAGACATGGCCTAGGAACACACGAACCGAAAGGTTAAGCATGAGTCATATGAATGATATGATCGACACTTTGTTGTCCCCCATTGAAACCACATCTCTTCTCATGAAGATCGGATTAGGTCTGGTGAATTTGGATCATGTTCACTAAACAACTTGAGGGATGTTGAATTTAGTGGGAGTTCATCTAGTAATTTGATTAAGTTGAACTAGTTATCATGAACATAGTCTAAATTGTACTTGCAAATTTTGTAGATCAAATGGCTAAGTCCAACTTCAACTTCAACGTTTTTGCTGAGAAAGAAAAGCTTAAGAACAATGGGTCTAACTTCACCAACTGGTTCCGCAATCTGAGAATCATTCTCGCTGGCGGACAAAAGGACTATGTCCTTGATAAAGCGCTAGGTTTTGCCCCTGCTATAGATGCGTCGGCTGATGAAAAAGTTGTTTATCAGTCGCGCAAAGATGATTATGGTGTGATTAAGAGCACCATGTTGTTTGCTATGGAATCGGACCTTCAAAATCGTTTTGAGGAGTTCGCCGGGCCCGTTGAGATTCTTGAGGAACTAAAAACCATGTTTCAGACTGAGGCCCGTTCTGAGAGATATGAGATCTCTGAGAAATTCTTTTAACTACAAGATGGAGGAAAGGAGTTCTGTTAGTGAGCACGCCATTAAGATGTCGGGCTACACTCAACGTCTTGAGCAACTAAGATTCCAGAAGAACTCAAGATTGACAGAGTTCTACAATCACTCCCTCCTAGCTACAAAGGTTTTGTAGTTACTCATAATCAGATTGGTTCCACTGATACGATCACTGAGCTCTTCGCTAAGCTGAAAGCTGCGGAGGTGTACATCAAGAAAGATAATCATATGTTGATGGTCAACAAGCCCCCCAGCTTTAAGAAAGCTAAGGGTGCAAAAAAGTCCTTCAAGAAAGGCAGCGGCAAGCGCGTTGCCCCTGCTGAGAAGAAGCTCAAGTCTGGACCTAAGCCAAACACTGAGTGCTTCTATTGCAAGGAAAAGGGTCACTGGAAGCACAACTGTCCGAAGTACTTAGCGGACAAGAAGGCTGGCACCATTAAAGGTATATTTGATATACATATTATTAATGTTTACCTTACTAGCGCTCATTGTAGTGCATGGGTATTTGATACTGGTTCGGTTGCTAATATTTGTAACTCGAAACAGGAGCTACAGAATAGACGGAGGCTAGCGAGGGATGAGGTGATGATGCGCGTTGGCAATGGATCAAGAGTTGATGTGATGGCCGTCGGCACGCTCTCCTTAGTTTTACCTTCGGGATTAGTTTTAAACCTTAATAAATGTTATTATGTGCCTGCATTGAGCATGAACATCATATCTGGATCGTGTTTATTGCAAGACGGTTATTCATTTAAATCGGAGAATAATGGTTGTTCTATTTATATGAGTAACTTCTTTTATGGCCATGCACCTGCTATGATTGGTTTATTTCTTCTGAATCTCGAAAGCAATGAAACACACATCCATAACATTGAGGCTAAGAGATGCAAAGTAGATAGTGATAATTCAACCTATTTGTGGCACTGCCGTCTAGGTCATATTGGTGTAAAACGCATGAAGAAACTCCATTGCGATGGACTTTTGGAGTCTCTTGATTTTGAATCATTTGACACGTGTGAGTCGTGCCTCATGGGCAAGATGATCAAAACCCCGTTCTCCGGAATAATGGAGCGAGCAACGGACTTGTTGGAAATCATACATACCGATGTATGTGGACCAATGAGTGTTTCGACGCGCGGTGGATATCGCTATTTTCTCACTTTTACTGATGACTTAAGTAGATATGGGTATATCTATTTAATGAAACATAAATCTGAAACATTTGAAAAGTTCAAAGAATATCAGAACGAAGTGGAAAACCATCGTAACAAGAAAATTAAATTTCTACGATCCGATCGTGGAGGTGAATATTTGAGTTATGATTTTCTCACGCATCTTAAAGCAAGTGAAATCGTTTTGCAACTCACACCACCCGAAACATCACAGCGCAATGGTGTGTCTGAATGCCGGAATCAAACTCTATTAGATATGGTGCGATCGATGATGTCTCTTATAGATTTGCCGTTATCATTTTGGGGTTATGCATTAGAAACCGCTGCATTCACTTTAAATAGGGCACCATCTAAATCCCCTGAGACGACACCGTATGAACTGTGGTTTGGTGCTAAACCTAAGTTGTCGTTTCTTAAAGTTTGGGGATGCGAAGCTTACGTCAAGAAGTTAATGCCGGACAAGCTCGAACCCAAAGCGGAGAAATGCGTCTTCATAGGATACCCTAAGGAAACGATTGGGTATACCTTCTACGACAGATCCGAAGGCAAAGTGTTTGTCGCAAAGAATGGATCCTTTCTTGAGAAGGAGTTTCTCTCGAAAGAAGTGAGTGGGAGGAAGGTAGAGCTAGTCGAGGTTATTGAACCTTCTCTCGAGTTGGAGAGTAGCGCAGCACCTAAAATTGTTCCAGTACCGTCTGCACCAACAAGAGAGGAAGCTAATGATGAGGATAATGAAACTTCGGACGATGCTACTGCTGAACGTCGCAGGTCGACAAGGTCACGTGCCCCTCCTGAGTGGTACGGCAACCCTGTCTTAACTGTCTTGTTGGTAGACAACAGTGAACCTGCGAACTATGAGGAAGAAATGATGAGCCCAGACTCTGAGAAATGGCTAGAGGCCATGAAATCCGAATTGGGATCCATGAGCGAAAACCAAGTATGGCCTTTGGTGGACCCTCCTAGCGACCGTAAGGCCGTTGAGTGCAAATGGATTTTCAAAAGGGAAACGGACGCAAATGGTAATGTTACTGTCTATAAAGCACGGCTTGTCGCGAAAGGTTTTCGACAAGTTCAAGGTGTTGACTACGATGAGACTTTCTCTCTCGTAGCGATGTTTAAGTCCATTCGGATTTTATTAGCAATTGTTGTGTTTCATGATTAAGAAATATGGCAGATGGATGTCAAGACTGCGTTCCTCAATGGCAAAATTGATGAAGAGTTGTATATGATGCAACCCGAAGGTTTTGTCGATCTAAGGATGCTGATAAGGTGTGCAAAATTCAATGTTCCATTTATGGACTGAAGCAAGCATCTCGGAGTTGGAACCTTCATTTTGATCAAGTGATCAAGAGCTTTGGATTTGTTCCAAATTGCTACGAAGCTTGTATCTACAAGAAAGTGAGTGGGAGCTCAGTGACATTTTTAGTACTATATGTGGATGACATATTGATTATTGGAAATGACATTGGTATGCTTAACGAAGTGAAGAGTTATTTGAATAAATGTTTTTCAATGAAATACCTAGGAGAAGCTGCTTATATATTAGGCATCAAAATCTATAGAGATAGACAAAGAAGCCTAATAGCTTTAAGCCAAAGTATATACCTAGACAAAGTTCTGAAAAGGTTCAGAATGGATAAGGCAAAGAAAGGTTCAGTGCCCATGTTTTCAGGTAAGATATTGATCAAGGCTAAGTGTCCAGCTACGGTAAACGATAGAGAATCTATGAGCAAAGTGCCTTATGCCTCAGCCATAGGTTCTATCATGTATGCCATGCTGTGTACTAGACCGGATGTGTCCAATGCTCTTAGTTTGACGAGCAGATACCAAAGTGATCCAGGAGTGGAACACTGGACAGCCATAAAGAACATCCTAAAGTATTTAAATAGAACTAAAGAAATGTTCTTAGTCTATGGAGGTGATGAGTAGCTCGTCGTAAAAGGTTACGTCGACGCTAGTTTCGACACCGACACGGATGATTCTAAATCTCAGACAGGATACGTTTATATTTTGAATGGAGGAGCTGTGAGCTGGAGAAGCTGCAAGCAAAGCGTGATCGCAGGATCTACAGTAGAATTGGAATACATGGCTGCTGCAGAAGCGTCAAGTGAAGGAGTTTGGATCAGGAACTTCATCACTAAGCTTGGTGTGGTTCCAAGTGCCTTGGACCCACTGGAGATATTGTGTGACAACACTGGCGCCATAGCACTAGCTAAGGAACCAAGATATCATCCAAAGACCAAGCACATCAACCGCCGATTTCATATAATTTGAGATTATATAACAGATGGAGATCTGAAGATTAGCAAAGTACATACGGATCTGAATGTCGCAGATCCGTTGACTAAACCTCTTCCACGAGCAAAACATGATCAGCACCTTAATGCCATGGGTGTTAGATTGTTACCAGATGTAAACTAGATTATTGACTCTAGTGCAAGTGGGATACTATTGGAATTATTCCCTAGAGGCAATAATAAAGAAGTTATTATTATAATTCTTGTTCATGATAAAGTTTATATTCCATGCTAGAATTGTATTAAGCGGAAACTTTGATACTTGTGTGGTTTATGAACAACACTGTGTCCCTAGTATGCCTCTATGGACTAGCTCATTAATTAATGATGGTTAAGGTTTCCTAACCATAGACATGAGTTGTCGATTAATAATGAGATCATGTCATTGGGAGAATGATATGATGGACAGACCCAAATCAAGCAGAGCAATTAGATCGTGTCATCGTGTTCATCTTTGCGAAGCTTTTTCTTATGTCAAATATTGTATTCCTTAGACCATGAGATAATGCAACTCCCTGGTATCGGAAGAAAGCTTTGAGGTCATCAAACGTCATCCTATGAGAGGGTGATCATAAAGGTGTCTCTCAGGTGATCGAAAAGTACTTGTTGGGTTGTATGTATCGAGATGGGATTTGTCCCTCCCAAGTCGGAGAGATATACTTTGGTCCCACTCGGCAATCGATATCAACACCGCTTACAAGCACGTGGTTAAGGAGTTAATCACAAAGTGATATCGGATTACGGAACGAGTAAAGTACTTGCTGTGAACGAGATTGAACTAGGTATGCCGATACCAACGATCGAATCTCGGGCAAGTAAAATATCGCGTGACGAAGGGAATATATATATGGGATTAATTGAATCTTGTCATCATGGTTCATCCGATATGATCATCGATGAATATGTGGGAGTCAATATGGGTTTCCAGATCCCGCTGTTGATTATTGATAGAAGATCATGTCTGCATATTCTCGAACCCGTAGGGTCACACACTTAACGTGCCTCGACGCTAGGATAGAATGGATAATTGGTTGTGAGTTTTTGTTCGGAGTCTCGGATGAGATCCAGTACATCACGAGAGGTTCCGGAATGGTCCGGAGAATAAGATTCATATAAAGGAAGCATTTTTTGGATTTCGGAATTGTTTCGGAATGTTCGGTATTATACCGGAAGGTTCTAGAAGCTTCCGGAGTGGGACCAACGTGGCCCCACTTGTCGGAGGGGGGCGTGGGCCTACGAGGGAGTGCCCTGGCCGCATTGGGCCAGGGCACAAGGCCCCATAGGCCCAGCTGGCCAAAACCCTAGGGGAAACCCTAGGGGACCTTCTAGAAGGGGGGGAAGACTTGCCCCCCGCTCCACCCTTGTGGCCGCCGGCCCTAGGGCTTGGAGGAGGGGCAAGGGGGCCGGCCATCCCCCTGTATAAGGTGGGTAGGGGTCGTACCCTCCCTCCACCCCAAACCCTAGCCGCCATACTACTGCCCTCCTCTCTCTCTCTCTCCCGACTGCGTGTAGGCGAAGCCCTGCCACAGAAACTCTCCACCATTGCACCACGCCGTCGTGCTGTAGATCCAATCTATCTCTCCACCCCACTTGCTGGACCGAGGAAGGAGGAGACGTCGCAGTGCCGTACGTGTGCATCTCTCGGAGGCGTCGCCACTTGCGGTGTTGGATCGGATTGGATCGCGAGGAGGAGAAGGCTAGTATGACTACATCAACCACGTTCTGTTGAACGTTCCGATGTGCGATTTCTTCAAGGGTATGAAGATCTCATATATCCCTCTCGTTGATTGCATCTCCTAGATTAGATCTTGGCTTTCCCGTTTGCATCCGTAGAATTTTTTTGATTTACTATGCTGCGAAACCCTTCACCTGTCCCAAGTAATTGGAATCTCCGACCAGCGCAGGAACTGGGGAACTGGGGGTAGAGTAGCCATCAGTATCCTCATGGAGGACTTCTGTTGTCGAACGGTGGGGGTGCCAAGGAAAGTGTGGAAAACCGCCTCCTTCTTCTCGAAGGGGTTTTTGCCCTTGTCTTCGCTCTTGGCGGCGTGCTTGGGGTCAACGTCCTCGTCCATATCGCTTGAATCCTTGGACTTTTCCTCCTTCTTCTTCCCCTTGCCCTTGCCTCGCGGTCTGTCCTTTCGACTTTGCTTGTAGCCGAACTCCGGGTCCTCCTTGAGGTCGTTGACGAACTTGCAGTGGCGATTGGTGTGGGTGGCCTTGCCGTTGGCGTCGAGGTGTACGAGGCACGGCATATCGCGGTACTCCTCATAGGTTTGGGGAACGCGGAGCGCTGCCGAGGTAGTTTCACTGCCTCGCTGCTGCCCACGACCATCTCCCCGTTCTCGGCCACGCGGTCCGCCATCACCTCATCCTACAAAAGTCATAGTGACCATGTCGGAGGTTTGCTTTTATTCTGGCGCGGTCTTCCACTTGGTGCTGCTATTTCTCCGAGCTTGAGTTGGAACGACCGTTGCCGACAGAGAGCCGCGAGCATCGTCGTCAGCAGCCGCAAACTCACTCGCCAACTAAATCATCTGGTTTAAGTCTAGCTGCTAATTATCCTGCAGGTGCTTTAGCTTATGTCGGAGCAGCGTGCCCTTTCCAACCCATCGATGAAGGCGGCCATGGAGGTTTGAGCGTGCACTTCTGCGCAGGAATTCTTCATATCCAGCCAGCGAGAGAGGTAGGCGCGATATGTCTTGTCTTTCTCTTGCACGCACCGTTGTAGATCGCCAACAGTGCAGGGACGTTTGTACGTACCCTCGAAGTTCTTGGTGAACTCTTCTTGCATGTCCAACCAATTGCAGATGGATCTTTCCGGCAAGTCATCAATCCATTGGCGGGTTGTGCCCGCCAACATCAATGGGAGGTACTTGACGACGACGTTGGGGTTACCCCCGGCGATCTCCATCGTGTTGTCGTAGTCCTGCAACCATGTAGCTGGCTTGGCGGTGCCGTCATAGGGCTTGATGGTCTTGTCAATCCGGAAACCTTTGCGGTAAGTTGCGGACCGTAATACAGGTCCAAAGCAACGTGGTCCCAGGTATGGTCTTTCCCGGGCCTCGTGGATCTTGTTCAGACGCGAACGTGCATCGTATGGCTCCGGGCATCTTTTCTTGTTCTTGCCATCAGGGGATGGACTGCGTGAACGACGCGGGCCTCCTCCACCATGGTGGCTGCTAGGTGGCGATGGAGGCGGAGGTGGTGGTGGGTTAGCCTTCTTGTTGTTACCCTCCTGCGATGCCTCACGCTTGTCGCGGTTACTTGTCGGACGCGAAGGATCGTGGCGCGATCTGCTCTTGTGTCCTTGGTTGCACTCTTCGTCATGACGGGTCTGCTCCGCGTTGTCGCAGATGATGATGCCGCTCTGCCTTGGCAGAGGCATATCCGTACGATGGTGAGCCTTGGTATCTTCGCGATGTCGGGGGGAACGGGGCGGTGGCGATGGGCGACGAGGTTGGGCCTTGCCTCCATGGTCGGAGGATATGGGGATAGCATCCTTCTTGTTGCGTGTATCCCTCCGTCTTTGTTCTGATGAACCCGTCTGAGACCCGACATCAAGAGGAGATCTGTCCCTTGGCGGCTTATGCTGGCTAGACTGGCAAAACGTTGGGTCAGACTCAAGCCTCTCAGAGGTGGCCTTTTCCTGCTGTTTCACCGCCTTGGCTACTAGGTGATAGACCCGGTTCACTACTTCGGTGGATCTATCCTGCTCTAGAAGGGTCTTGGCGACGACGAGGTTGAGGAGAGGAGTGGGCATCACCTGCCTGCCTTCACTGTCAATGTATGGCTTGGCCTGTGCCGACTTCGAGGGATCCCACCCTAGGTTTCGCCGTACACCAGGATCGTTGATGACGCGAGCTAGAGCTTTCTTAGCCTTCTTCTATTGCAGCAGAGTCTTGTACTCAGCCTCCGTTGCTCTAGCTTTCTCTATTGACTTCTGCGCGTTGGCCAGATCTCGATCTAGCTTTGCGCCTTGCTCCGCGATGGCCTACGCTTCCTCCAGCAGCTACTAGCACTTCTCGTCGAGCTAGACTACATTGTGAATATGAGCCACTATCATAGGCTCGACGAGGAGATTGTCGTACATCACTCTATCAGCTGGAGTGACTTGGGCAGCCGTAGACGTAGATGCCGGAGGCGGCGGGTTTGCAGTGTTGTTGTTGCTTGGACCGGTGCCGAGTTCCTCCGGCTGCTGCACTGGGTTAGGCAGAGGGGGCATGTCCTTTGCGCGATCATTGTCGGCAGCAACAGGTGGTCCCTTCCCTTTGTCCAGCATTGTAGGCGGAGCTTGTCTGGGTTGATCTTCATCCATCGCCGTCCCAATGGCGACGAACACCTCTCGGGACGTGACGATGTTGTTGGCCTGCTCGTCGCGCTTGTAATCCTCCTCCATCTCCTGCATGGCAAAGTCTAGCTCCCCCTGGCTGAAGTCTATCTCCTCTGAATCTGCGCTGAAGTCAGCGTAGAGCGCGTCAATCATGGAGTCAGAGGGTGTCGATGCTTCCTCGATGACGGGGGGTGGAGGTGCAACATCAGCGACGATGACAGGGGGTGGTGGCGCAGCTGCGGCGACAACGACCGAAGGCGGCGGCTGAGGCGGAGGGGCTCCATCAATGAGCGCGAGGGCTGTCCGAGCTACCTCCTCAGCCTCCGCGTAGTTGTTACGGTGTTCACCATGCTTTCGAAGGTGAGGCGTCCTGAAGCCTGTTGTCGCCTTAGCGAATGCCGGAGAAGCGTACCTTGGTCCAGTCCTTCCACAAAGTGATACATGGCATCATCATTGGGGTAATGCGCCAGATCGGCCCGTATACGGAACCACCTGGCAAGGTAATCGTGGGGGTTTTCTCCCTCTCTCTGAATGCAACGCGCCAGATCGAAGATGGTCACCACTCCGACGAACTTGCATCTCTGTTGTCCAGATGCACGGACGAAGCCGGCGGACTTGCAGGGATCTTCCACCGTTTTATCCTGCACAGGGGCGGTTTGGGTGGGCCTTGAATTTTTCCGATCTTTGCCGGTAAACTCCGAGGAGAGGTCCGACATTGATCCTTCCGTGAACGTATCCTGCCCATAGGCGGTCCATGCGGGTCTTGACGCTCCTCCGACTCCCAGGGAACTAGTGCCTGAGTCGGTTTCGCCGATGAAGAGGTGGATATCTCCGATGGCGACGATCGAGCATCGCGTAGGGTTCGTCTTTGCCGGGATCCAAAACTCGTCGGGAGGGACGATCGAAATGTTGCTAGAGAAGAGAACGCGACCAATGGCTACGGTTTCGCCAATTCCTGCGAAGATCTTGGTCCTCGCCCGCTTAAGAGCCTAAAGCTCCTATTGCCCCACGGTGGGCGCCAACTATCGTGGTATTGCCGATGAGTACGCCATGGAGGGGTCCTCACAGTGCGTGTTTAGAGATGTGGGGTAAGGTGGACGGTTGACGGGTCCAAGGTAACACAGCTTACCCAGGTTCAGATCCCTTAATAGTGGCAAAATCCTACTCCTGCTATAAATCACTATAAAGGCAATACGCAGAGTTACAGGGATTGGTTCGCTGTGTGAGGTGTATGTTAATCGATACTAGGTTGTGCCATAAAGGCTCCCGTAGGCCTGACTTATATAGTCGCCAGGTCCTAGGGTTACAGGGGAAAAGTCCTAGACGGACATGTTACAGAGTCCTACACTGCTTACAACTAGTCTAGCGCGTCCTGCACTCCAACGCTCCGGGTACGTCGGTGACTCCTCCGTAGCCTTCCTTTATCCGGCATGGGCCTCCCTTCTGGATCCATCTAACTGGTCCGCCCAGCAGGCCATGGGCCATGCTACCAATTATGGGCCACCCAGATTATCCGGATAGGAGACATGCTATGAGGATACCCATATAGCATATCCCCAACAACAGCATGGTTCTGCTAATTCCAACGTATAAGTGCAAGCTTATATAATATATATGACACAATGGTTCAAGTTTATTTAGGGTCAAGAAAAATAAAGTGTGCCATCAAGTTTGTGAGAGCTTTATTCACTAAGTTTCACATAACAAGTTTAATTTGGAAGATAGATAAAACAAGAATATACTTGGAATGGTGTAACACACCATGCATAGGAATTTATAGTGGACACTTTGGAATAACTTGGTTTCTTGGGAGTTGGATGCATGAGTAGATCTTACTCATACAAGTAGAGTCTAGCAAAAGACTGAGAGCGACCAACTAAGAGAGCAATAATGGCCATAATCATGCAGAGCGACAAAACATTACTAATCAAAGCATAAAGTGGTACCACAAGTAAAAAAATAAATGATCATAGAGGCTAAGGTGACTTGTTCATAGTCATAACATGGTGTGAGCATGTTCCAAGTCAACCCAAACAAAGCATCAAAGGAGAATACCACAATACTATGCTTTTGTATGCTAAAACAATGCATCATTCTTTCAAGGCACATTAAGCAATCCTAATTGTTTGGAACAAGTCATGCTACAGCAATAATCACTAAGCATAAGGTCAAAACAACATCTAACATGATATGATAAAGTCTTAGTCACAGTCCAAGCAAGCTCCTTCTTATACTACTAAGCAAGAACTTCCTACTCCTTTCCAACACCAATCAACTTATTTGAAACAACAAAGCAAGAACAGGGGTCCAACCACTTTATTCAAGCAAACTAAGCAAACAAAAACCAAAAACCAAAACTAATACGCTCCAAGAACAACACAAATGTGCATGAAACAATAAAAACGAAGTGTTTAGAAAGACCTGAGCTTTTTATTGATGAAGAAGGGGATGCCTTGGGCATCCCCAAGCTTTGACACTTGTACCTCTTGAATATTTCTTGGGGTGACACGGGGTGGAATCCCCAAGCTTGAGCTTTTTTCCATTCTTCATCTCATTACATCATTCTTTCTCTACACCTGAAAATTTTCCTTCATACAAAACTTCACACAATCTTCATTACCAACATTGGTGCATTCAAAAGATAACAGACCTTTGGATTTTAGTTCTAAAACAGCAAAACTTTCACTAAAGACACAAGATACTATAGCAATTCCCTCAAAAAGCTCAATTTCCCAAAAAAGAATCCAAAAAGGAATCAATAAGAAGCAAATGCAAATAATGGCAGAAATCTGTGAAAACAGACCAGCAGGTAGAAAACGATTTTTTCAGAAAGTGTTGAACTAACGAAAGTTAGCTAACAACCTGGGGGATTTATTCAAAAAATTACAGCTCAATCCTACTTACAGATATTTTACACGAAATTTTACGGTGGAGCACAAAAATCTATTTCGGGAAAACAACTCCCCAAATCTTACTTCCCTCTCATTAGAGGTTATTCTTGGCACAAAAATCAAATAAAAAGGATAAAGAGAGTTCATTACAGAAGTAATAACTTCCAATACTCAAGAAAACTATTGGGTTATCTCCCAATAAGTACTTTTCTTTAATGCCTTTAAGTTAGGCACAAGAAGCAAGAATCAAGTATTTTCAAATGAAGAAGCATTAACATCAAATCTTGATTTCAAAGGAGGAGCAAAAGGCAACTTCTCTCTCCTTATAGGGAAGTGTTCAATACCTTTCTCGAATGGAAATTGATATTTAATGGTGCCTTCTTTCATATTAATGATGGCACCAACAGTTATAAGAAAAGGTCTTCCCAAAGTAATAGGATAAGAAGCATTGTATTCAACATCCAAAACATAGAAATCAACAAGGACATAGGCATTGTTAACCATGATTAGAACATCATTAACACTCCCCATGAGTTTCTTTCTAACGTTATCATCAAGTGGGACATCCAAATAGCAATCTTCCAAAGGTGGCAAATCAAACATTTCATAAATCTTTCTAGGCATAATAGAGACACTAGAACCAAGGTCACATGAAGTTTTGAGATCAAAGTCATTCACTTGCATATTAATGACGGGTTCCCAACTATCTTCTACTTTCCTAGGAATAGAGGCTTTGTGTTTCAACTTTCTTCCTTAATTTTAATGAGAGCATCTGTAATGTGTTTGGTGAAAGCCATATTCATATCACTAGCATCAGGGCTTCTAGCAAGCTTTTATAGGAACATAATCACTTCAGAAATATTGCAACCATCAAGATCAAAATCAAACTTAGCATCATTGGTAGTAGATTCATTGGGTTTAGGCATTGTGGTAGGAGGAATAGGGACTTCTTGTGGTTTGGTGGCATCCATATTGGTGGTGGTAATAGTGCACACACTATTGTTTCTAGCAATTTCAGCTTCTCTTTCCTACTTAGCATGTAGTTGAGCTAACAGTTTAACATTTTCATCAATAGTAACTTGTATGGCATGAGTAGCAGCAAAGGTACTTTCCAAGGTTTCAGGTTTAGCATCCATTTTATTAATCAAAGAGGACTGTGCTTTAGATAAAGATGAAATATTTTTCTCAACATTCATGAGCTTTTCCTCCACAGTTTTGTTGAAAGTGGTTTGTTTACTAATAAAGTCTTTAAGCGTGACTTAAAGTTCATAGGGATCACTTCTAGTATTGTTGTTGTAGGAGTTTCCATAAGTATTGCCATTATTAGGAGGATAAGGCCTATAATTATTGTTACTACCAAAATTATTTCTATAGGCATTGTTGCTGAAATTGTTATTTCTAATGAAGTTCACATCAACTTGCTCTTCTTGATCAACCCAAGAGGCTAAGGGAACATTATTTGGATCAATATGAGCTTTTCCATTAACAAACAAAGCCATGATAACATCAATCTTATCACTCAAAGAGGAGGTTTCTTCAACAGAATTTACCTTCTTACCATGTGGAGCTCTCTCAGTGTACCATTCAAAATAGTTGACCATCATATTATCAAGGAGCTTTGTTGCAACACCCAAATTAATGGTCATAAAGGTACCTCCAGCAGCAGAATCCAACAGGTTTCTTGAGGAGAAGTTTAAACCTGCATAAAAAGTCTGGATAATCATCCAAGCGGTCAGTCCATGAGCGGGACAATTCTTTACCAAAGATTGTAGGGGTTCGTAGCATGGAAAACAAAAAATTTATACCGCATACAAACAAACAAGCCAAGATCTATCTACTAGATTGTAGCAACGAGTCGATAGAATAACTCACCCTCGAAGATTCCAAAGTGTTTAATGAGAGAAGATTCTCGTGGGTGATGTAGTGGTACTCCTGCCGATCTCAAGATCGTGTAGACGATCCTTCCGGCGCTGCGTTCCGGCAGCGCTTCCGCGGTCGGTCACACGTTCGGTACTCGATGAAGACCTTCCTCTCCCTTGTTCCAGCAGGCAGTAGAGGTTGTAGCACTCTCCTCGCGATTCCGGCAGCACGACGGCGTGGTACCGGAAGTAGAGGGGAGATCTCGCAGGGCTTCGCCTTAAGCCGGAGCGAGTATGGTGGACTATGAGAGAGGCCTTGGCGATCTAGGGTTTAGAGGCACCAAGGAGAGAGGGCTAGGCCGGCGGCTAGGGCAAGGGGAGGGCCCCAACTCGGCGGCTAGGGCAAAACCCTAGGGCGGCGGCGGCGACTTGGTGGCCGGCGGCTAGGCTTAGGGTTTGGTGGAGAGAGGTGTAGGTCTAGAGGGGCACCCCTGCCCCTCCTTTTATAGGTGGGAGGGCGCCGGCCAAGGGGAGGGAGTCCTCCCCCAAGTCGGCCTCCTTGGCCGGCGGGTGGAGGGAGAGGAACTCCTCCCCAAGTAGGTTTCCTACTCTCCCTCCACCAAGCAAAACTGTCGTTTGACTTTTCAAATTGGCGTTTGACTTTTCAAAATAGGATTTGATTTATCCCTTTATTTTGCCCAGCCATGATACCTAGTACATGATGCAACCATTCCAACTTGTTATGACACATTCATGTACCCTTCCCCTCCGGAGTGTCGGACCTTCCGGACCCTTCTAGAACATTCCCGATGAAAACACCGGAATCATTCTCCAACTCCGAAACAGGACTTTCCTTATATGAATCTTATTCTCCGGACCATTCCGGATCTCCTCGTGATATCCCGGATCCCATTTGAGACTCCGAACAACATTCGGTGATAGGGCAAAGGTGTCCGATCTTTCGATGAGATGATGATAGTCGATTTGGTGGAGTTCGAGCTTGACGATCCGACTACACGTGCGAGCACGAGCGTCGATGCAATCGCTAGGACAATCTCCTGGAGGTTACCGATCCTACGGGAACACGATCAGCCTGACCAGCGAGGGTCTTAAATCCTACCTGAAATCGAGAACAAGTAAGAACTAATATTGCAATCAAGATATTGCGGATTAAGAGGAAAGCTTTATTGAAAAGGTGGGATCCTGAATAGGTGCGAAGTACAAGAGGCCTCTACGACGCTCGAGCCTTGGCGAAGTTGCTACGATGGCTAACTTAAAGTCTAAACAAAATCCGAGTCTAGGGTGACGGCTATGGGGAGTATTTAAGGAGGAAAAGGTGGGGTTTCGGCCAGCCATGGAAGTGGTGGCCGAATCCAACCCTAGAAGTCCTTTTCCCCTCAAATACGGACTCTAAAAAGTGGCTATTTAAAATCCTCCGAAAATTACATGGGCCTGGCCCAAAATAAAGGTGTCGCAGCACCATATTAAGCTATGGACGAATTCGTGAAGTATTAATCTTGAATATTTCGTCCAAGCCTTCTTTCTTCATTATGGTGGCCTCAAAGTTCTGAAATCTCCATCCGTGGCCTTCTCTTGGATCATCACATGCTTGCTGCCATCTCCATGCATGGCCATGCTCCAATGTTTGTCCCTCTCATCCATGCTTGGTCCATCATTCCTAAGAGTAAGAAATACATCTGATTTAGGCAGCATCATATTCTCATGTATGTGAGGAATAGTTCCAAGAAACGAAAGTACCTGATAGTTAAGTTGTTTGGCACGAGATCTTGTGATGGGTCCTTGTATGTGTGTAGCTGTAGGTACAACAGTTGTATCAATAGAAGGGATGTCCACATCATGCTCCCCTTCTTGAATTGAAGTCGTCCTCGACGCAATCTCATCTTCCTCACCAAAGTAAGGCTTCAAATCTGCAATGTTAAACGTAGGACTAACTGTACCAAAGTCTGCAGGCAACTCAAGTTTATATGCATTATCATTTATTTTCTCTAACACCTTAAAGGGACCAGCAGCACGCGACATTAACTTAGACTTGCGTAAATCAGGAAAACAATCTTTACGCAAATGTAACCAAACAAGATCTCCAACATCAAACACAACATGCTTTCTCCCTTTATCCCCAGCAAGTTTATACTTAGCAGTCATGTGTTCAATGTTATCTTTAGTAGTCTTATGCAAGTTTAATATCATTTCAGCGTGTTATGTAGCATCCAAATTATTTTGCACCGAAGAAGGTAAAGGCAATAAATCAATAGGTGCACGAGGAACAAAACCATACACAATCTCAAATGGGCACATCTTTGTGGTAGAATGCAGCGAACGATTATAAGAAAATTCTATATGAGGTAAACACTCTTCCCACAATTTTAAGTTCTTCTTTAAAACAGCCTGCAACATAGTAGACAAAGTTCTATTTACTACTTCAGTTTGTCCATCAGTTTGGGGATGACATGTAGTACTAAACAGCAATTTAGTCCCCAACTTAGCCCATAAACATCTCCAAAAGTGGCTAAGAAATTTAGTATCACGATCAGAGACAATAGTATTTGGCACACCATACAAACGAACAATTTCACGAAAGAACAAATCAGCAATATGCGCAGCATCATCTATTTTATGACAAGGAATAAAGTGTGACATCTTAGAAAACCGATCCACAACAACAAAAATACTATCCCTCCCCTTCTGTGTTCGTGGCAATCCCAAAACAAAGTCCATAGAAATATCCTCCCAAGGAACACTAGGAACAGGAAGAGGCATATATAAACCATGTGGATTAAGGCGAGACTTAGCTTTTTGACAAGTAGTGCAGCGTGCCACGAATCTCTCAACATCTCGACGCATAGTAGGCCAAAATAAGTGTGCAGCAAGAACATCCTCCGTTTTCTTGACACCAAAGTGTCCCATCAATCCTCCTCCATGCGCCTCCTGTAACAACAAAAGATGAACAGAACTATCCGGAATGCATAGTTTGTTAGCACGGAACACAAATCCATCATTCAAGATGAACTTGTTCCATGTTCTACTATCTCTACAATTCTGCAACACATCTTTAAATTCAGCATCATGCACATATTGTTCCTTAATAGTTTCTAATCCAAATATTTTGAAGTCAAGTTGAGATAACAAAATATAACGGCGCGACAAAGCATCAGCAATAATATTATCTTTACCCTTTTTGTGTTTGATAACATAAGGAAAAGACTCAATAAATTCAACCCACTTTGCATGACGACGATTCAACTTAGCTTGACTACGAATATGCTTCAAAGATTCATGATCAGAATGAATAACAAATTCTTTAGGCCATAGATAATGTTGCCAAGTTTCTAATGTCTGAACCAACGCATATAATTCTTTATCATAAGTAGAATAGTTCAGACTAGCCCCACTCAATTTCTCACTAAAATATGCAACAGGTTTTCCCTCTTGTAATAACACCCCTCCCAAACCAATTCCACTAGCATCACATTCAAGCTCAAAAGTCTTAGTAAAATCAGGAAGTTGGAGTAAGGGAGCATGTGTTAGCTTATCTTTCAATATGAAGAAGGCCTGTTGTTGTGCATCGCCCCAAACAAAGGGCACATCCTTCTTGGTAAGCTCATACAGCGGCGCGGCAATTGATCCAAAGTCTTTGACAAAGCGCCTATAAAAACCAGCGAGGCCAAGAAAACTCCTCACTTGTGTGACCGTCTTGGGCTGCGGCCAATTCTCAATAGCTTCAATCTTGGCTGGATCCACTTCAATACCCTGTGATGTAACAACATAGCCAAGAAACGCAACTCGATTGGTGCAAAAGGTGCACTTCTCAAGGTTACCAAACAAACGTGCATCACGTAAAGCATTAAAAACAGCACGTAAATGGTCCAAATGATCCTCTAAAGATTTGCTATAAACCAGAATATCATCAAAGTAGACTACCACAAAACGTCCAATGAAAGCACGTAAAACTTCGTTCATTAATCTCATGAAAGTGCTAGGTGCATTAGTTAAACCAAACGGCATTACTAACCACTCATATAAACCGAACTTAGTTTTAAATGTTGTTTTCCATTCATCTCCTAATTTCATACGAATCTGGTGGTAACCACTACGCAAATCAACTTTAGAAAACATGGTAGAGCCACTCAATTCATCAAGCATGGCATCTAAACATGGAATAGGATGACGATATCGAATAGTAATATTATTGATAGCTCTACAATCAGTACACATGCGCGAAGAACCATCTTTCTTAGGTACCAAAATAATAGGAACAACACAGGGGCTAAGGGACTCACAGATATGATCTCTGTCGAGTAGTTCCTGAATTTGGCGTTGTATCTCCTTTGTCTCCTCCGGATTGGTTCTATATGGCGCGCGGTTGGGCAACGTAGAACCAGGAATTAGATCAATTTGGTGCTCAATTCCTCTAATAGGAGGTAGTCCTGGTGGCAGCTCAGCGGGAAAGACGTCCTCATATTCCTGCAAAAGGTTAGCAATAGCGGGTGGCAAATAAGGAGGCATATCCTCAAATGAAAACAAAACCTCTTTGCAGACAATTGCATAACATTGAGTATTGTTTACATCTAGTTCAGCAATATCAATTTTATTTGCAAGCATACATGGACTCTTCAAACGAATTTCAGTAGCATGTGAAGAATCAGATTTAGTGTTCTTTGGTGGTACAAAATCTGCAGCAACAATCTGATTCTCACTTTTATTTTTCTCCTCAGTTTTAGCTCTACTAGCTCTAGCAAGATCATCTTTTAAAATCTGTTCGGCAGTCATAAGTTTTAGACCAATCTTCTTTCCATCATGCATAAGAGAATAGTGATTAGTTTTGCCATTATGAACAAATTCTCTATCAAATTGCCATGGTCTACCAAGTAACAAAGAACAAGCTTGCATAGGTACAACATCATAATCAACAAAATCAGAATATGTACCAATAGTAAAATGCACGCGTACCATTCTTGTTACCTTGATCTTGCGAGAACTCTCAAACCATTGGATGTAATATGAATGTGTGCATTGTCTTGTTGGAAGTGCAAGCTTCCCTACCATGTCAACACTAGCCAGATTGTTACAACTCCCTCCATCAATGATGATCCGTATAGCTCTTTCCTTGACAACACCACGTGTTTGGAACAGGTTGTGGCGTTGATCTTGCTCAGATTTGCTCAATTGCATTCTCAACACACGTTGTGTAATTAAGCTCTTATATTGATCTGCAGCTTCAGCTCCCATTACCTCTCTCTCTTCATCAGCATCAGAATTGTCTCCATCTCGAGCAGAAATAAGGGCTAATGTATCTTCATCAAAGTCACTCGCTGAATCATATTAACCATCATCCCGCACCATCATCACACGTTGTGTTGTGCACTGTCTCTCAATATGACCAAAACCCCGGCACTTGCGGCATTGGATATCCTTTGTCTTACCCGTGGAAGCCATAGAATATGCACTACGAGCAGGAGCATTGGATGACGGTGGAGGAGCAGCTGGAAATCTTGTGGTGGCCTTGGATGTGGTAGTAGCTGGTGGCGAATCACGAGAAGGAGGTGCTGATTGTTGGGATGTCCAAGTGGATGTGCGACCTGCAGAATTATTAGTCCTCCTCCATGGTGTTTGGCGATCCTGCACTTCACGTTCAGCTTTGCAAGCAAGATGAAACAAACGAGTGATAGAATTATATTCCTTGTAATCTAATATGTGTTAAATGTCCTTGTTTAATCCACCAAAGAAACGTGCAAGCATTTGTTCAGTAGATTCAACAAAACCACACCGAACCATCCCCGTTTGCAATTCCTGATAATACTCTTCTACAGAATTTTTCCCTTGCTCTAAACGTGTCAGATTCTTTAGTAAATCACGTTGATAAGTGGGAGGTACAAAACGAACACGCATAGCAGTTTTTAAAGCAGTCCAAGTACTAGGAATAGTAGTAGGATTTAAACGACAATACTCAGACCACCAAAGGGAAGCAAATTTAGTAAATTCACATGTAGCAAAACTAACACGCATATTCTCAGGATATTTTAAACATGCAAAACGTTGATCTACTTCTATCTCCCATGTAAGATATGCATCAGGATTATATTTACCCTCAAAAGATGGAATATTTAATTTAAGCTTTGCAACCTGATCATCATCATGTACCGGTGGTCGAGCGTTGCGGTAGTAATGTCGGGGACGGCCAGCAGGTACCTGTGGACGTTGTTCAACCTCCTCGTCAAACAGATCGTCGTCGTCGGGGTCGTAGTAATACCCGTCGTCTGTCCCCACTGTCGTAGCAGCCGCGGCGGAAGTCCGTGGTGCGTCAGCTGCCGTGGTAGCCGCCTGAGGAGCGGCGGCAGCCGAACCAGCAGTCTGACCCGTGATCGGAATATGCCGTGCGCCCTGCCGAGGTGCCAATGGGGCGGGTGCGGGTGCCGGCAATCTGGCCAAAACCTCCTTGAACCGAGCGTCAAGCTTGTCGTTGAAGGATTTCTCGAGCCCATCGATCTTGTCCATGGCGTTGTTGAGCTTGGTGTCAAACTCCCCTAGGCGTGCATCCACATCTTCAGCGCGACCGACCAAGAGCTCGGAGAAGTGTGCATGTAGTTCTTGGTTCGTCATTGTGGCAGGGTTCCGCGAAGTATCTGTCATGGTTAGCCCTTTAAAAAGCACAGGTATATACTACGGAAATATGGTGGAAGGCACGCGTAATCCGTCAAGCAATATACGAAGCTCTTACAAGTTCTTACCAAACAGCAGGAAAAGGCGATGTGCAACCACGAGGATTAGTGGGTCCAGAGATTGAACCAAGCGATTACCAGGAGTCGAGACACCGCACGTGGAGAATATCTGTGGAGCTCTGGGAAGGCTTAGCAAAGGGGTTAGCAATTATCAAAACAGCAATGCAAAAGTTGAAAGAATGCTCAACGACGGTACTGTGCTGGTCCTAGGCTAGACCGTACTAGAGACGGGAGCCTAGATCACCAACGATGTCACGAAGCGACACAACAAGCAATGTATAATGATATGGCACCCTGAAAAGCGAACCGAGATGCGGAAAATCACTATGATGGCGAGTGTCTAAAACTGATCTACGGGGTCTAAAAATAGGTTAGCCCCCAAAAAAATTCGAATTTTTTGTATTTTGCTCCGGAAAGCACGCAAGCGCCAAAAAAATGTCGCTATAATGTCCGATGGAGAAAAGTGATCCCCGGGGTCGAAAAATAGTATAGCCAGAAAAAAAATTCGGAGGCGGTTCCAGACTCTTTTTTTTTGCTCTCCTTCTGGACTTACGACTGAACTTCTAACTCGACACGGACTTTATCTCAATACGGAAACAACAAGGAAGGAAAGTAAAAAAGAAATAACTAGGAAACAATAACTCTACTCGGACTCGTGCCGCGGCAGGAAAACTGATCGGATCTGTGTCGCGGTAGGAAGGCGGTGGCGGAGTATTAGGGTTTATGGTGGCTGGGTGTATGGCGGCGGAATATGGTGGCGGAATATGGTGGCGGTGATCGGCGAGTGTGGCGGTGACTACTACGATCAGAACTCGAAACTCTAAGGGACGAGACACTAAGACCAGCAACTCGACGTGACGATGTAGACACAAATTCAACAATGCAAAAACTGAAAAGATAATGCGAGGCGTAGATTGGTTATGGGATGGATCTAAACTCTAACTGTGTTTTTGGCTTTTTCGTGGGTTATAGGTAAAACAGATCTAATCTACGAAAACAGTAAAATCTCACCGAGCAACCTGAAATCTGATACCACTTGATAGGGCAAAGGTGTCCGATCTTTCGATGAGATGATGATAGTCGATTTGGTGGAGTTCGCGCTTGACGATCCGACTACACGTGCGAGCACGAGCGCCAATGCAATCGCTAGGCCAATCTCCTGGAGGTTACCGATCCTGCGGGAACACGATCAGCCTGACCAGCGAGGGTCTTAATTCCTACCTGAAATTGAGAACAAGTAAGAACTAATATTGCAATCAAGATATTGCGGATTAAGAGGAAAGCTTTATTGAAAAGGTGGGATCCTGAATAGGTGCGAAGTACAAGAGGCCTCTGTGACGCTCGAGCCTTGGAGAAGTTGCTACGATGGCTAACTTAAAGTCTAAACAAAATCCGAGTCTAGGGTGACGGCTATGGGGAGTATTTAAGGAGGAAAAGGTGGGGTTTCGGCCAGCCATGGAAGTGGTGGCCGAATCCAACCCTAGAAGTCCTTTTTCCCTCAAATACGGACTCTAAAAAGTGGCTATTTAAAATCCTCCGAAAATTACATGGGCCTGGCCCAAAATAAAGGTGTCGCAGCACCATATTAAGCTATGGACGAATTCGTGAAGTATTAATCTTGAATATTTCGTCCAAGCCTTCTTTCTTCATTATGGTGGCCTCAAAGTTCTGAAATCTCCATCTGTGGCCTTCTCTTAGATCATCACATGCTTGCTGCCATCTCCATGCATGGCCATGCTCCAATGTTTGTCCCTCTTATCCATGCTTGGTCCATCATTCCTAAGAGTAAGAAATACCTCTGATTTAGGTAGCATCATATTCTCATGTATGTGAGGAATAGTTTCAAGAAACGAAAGTACCTGATAGTTAAGTTGTTTGGCACGAGATCTTGTGATGGGTCCTTGTATGTGTGTAGCTGTAGGTACAACGGTTGTTTCAATAGAAGGGATGTCCACATCATTCGGTCTCTTACTCATCATTCCATAACTACTCAACAACATCGAATCCTTAAGTGTGTCTCCCTACGGTTCGTGAATTATGCGGACATGATCGAGACACTTCTTCGAACAATAACCAATAGAGGAATCTGGAAATTCATATGGCTCCCACATATTTCTATGATTACTTTGCGATCGAATGAACCACTTACATACGATACCAATTTCCCTTTGTCTCACGATAGTTTACTTATCCGAGGTTTTGATCGTCGGTATCTCTGCATACCTAGTTCAACCTCATTACCGATAAGTACTCTTTTCTCGTTCCCGTGATATGTGATCCCTTGTGAGCCAGTCACATGCTTGCAAGCTAATTGGATGACATTCCACCGAGAGGGCCCAGAGTATATCTATCCGTCATATGGATGGACAAATCCCACTCTTTATCCATGTGTCTCAACCCATACTTTCCGAACACTCAATGCCACCTTTATAGCCACCTAGTTACGGTGTGGTGTTTGATGTCATCAAAGCATCCTTCCGGTGATGGTGATAAGCATGATCTCATGGTCGAAGGAATTAGGTTACTATGTATCAGAAAGCTTATAGCAATTGAACTATTAAAATGACTTGGTCTTTATGCTACGCTTATCTATAGGAGTATGTCCATCATACCATTCTCCTAACGATATGATCTTGTTGTTAATAACATCTCAATGTTCATGATAGGGAAACCACAATCATTTATTAGCCAGCAAGCTAGTATTATGAAGAGGCTTTACTAGGGACTCTAATTTAGTTTACAAATCACACAAGTATTAATCTTCCTGGTTAATACTATTATAGCATGAATGTAAACATTCATCATAAACACAAAGATATAATAATAACTATATTTATTATTGCCTCTAGGGCATATCTCCAACAAAGATTTCATTCTTTCCCAAGCTTGAGAAACATGTTCATTATCAAGTTGTTTAAATTTCATTATTTCACTTCTCATAGATATTGTGGCATCCCGCAAAAAAAACCACTACTAGAAAACCGCGTTGATTTTGTGCATTGCATCATCATGACATCATCATGCGGCTAATTGACTAAAACTATTTTTGTTCAAACCTACTTTTGCTTTCTACAAAGATCCCTCTCTATTTAAAAATAATCCCCGGACCCTTCCGGATATTTTATTTGTCTAAAAATAAATTGCACCAGTCTTTTAAACAACACAAAAATTTATATTATTTTTAGGGGGCAGCCGAACCGGGCCGATCCGACCCAGTTGACCACCCCCAGTACAAACCGGTCTAACCCTAAACCCTTGCCTACCCAACTCTAATCCTACCCACCCCCAGCCACATCACCCCCTCCAATCCCCTCTTGCCACCTCACTTTTCCCTCCACCTCCTCACACCCACCGCCACCTCATCAATCCCCCCCCTGGTCAACACCCTCTGGCCCACTCCCTTTTTCCCTCCCCCATGCGCTCACACAGCCCCATCTACCCCCCCCTCTCTCTCTCCCCGACAGCTGGCCCCCCACACACACTCAACACTCCCAGGCCCCCACTCCCCCGTGGCCCCCACCTCCCCCTGGACCCGGCTCCTCTCCCTGACCCACTCCCCGACAACCTCCCTCCCGCACTGTCTGCTCCCCTTCCTCTCTCTCCTCCTAACCGTCCCACGCCCGCACGCACCACCCTTCTCCTCTCTCCCGACCCCGCTTCTCTCCCTCCCCACCGGCAGCCGCGGCACCCCGCCGAGCCGCCTCTCCTTCTCCCTCCGGCCGCCGCGCACCTCGCCGTCGGCCCTCGCCCCACCCTCTCCTCTCTCCACCTCGCGTCGGCCTTCTCTCTCTGCCCCGCCGGAGGCCACCTCCCCGAGCCACCTCCTCGCCGTCTTGCACCCTCCCCTCACCTCTGGTCGCCACCGGCCCGGCTCTCTGTGTCGCCGCCCTCCGTCGGCCTCGCCGCGGCCGCTCCTCCCTCCTCCTGGCCCAGCGCCGCCGGCGCAGTACCTCGCTGTCGCCCGACCTCCTCCTCCCGCCGCTCGGGCTCGCCCCGCCGCCGGCACGCCCCCTCCCCTGTCGGCCTCCTCGCCGCCCCTCTGCGGCCGGCCGCCCTGCTCGGCTCCCGTCGTCCGGGCCCTGCCGTCCTCGGCCTCCCCAAGCTCCGCTGCTGGTCCGCCCCGCCTGCGCCCCCTCTCTGCCTTCGCGTCTCACCGCCCTCATCGCCCCCGTCCTCCGCTGCCGGGGCCCCGCCTTGTCCATCTCCGGCCTCCTCCCGCGCGTCGCAGCCGTCGCCAGTGAGCGCCGTGCCCGCGTCTGCCTTCAGCCTTTTGGCTCATGTGCCTTCTGTAAACTCTCGGTGTTGGTCTTATTCCTGCCCGTATGTTTCGTTCATACCCGTTTGAGATCACTCGATGCCACCCGGATGACCCGACGAGAATCGTCCCCATGCCGAGATCTTCCGAAGATGATTCGACAAAAGTCCGATGCGACAAGATCTTCCCGTTGACAAGGCCACCGACAAGATCTTCGACATGCGTCGCCATACTCGAAGCCACTTCGCGGACCCTGAACCAAGATCGACTCCCGAATGCCATGACCATCTACACGGATTCGAAGACCGAACCCGATGACCGCGTAGGACTCCAAGTATTTTTCGGATGCGACAAGACCCCCTCGGAACACCAAGATCTCCCAGTGCCGAGACCCGAGTCCGACACCGGCAATCGAAAATGCGGAACCGACAAGTTCGCCTACCTGGACACCGTGCGACAAGATCTTCTCGGACCCGAGGACCATCAAGACTTCCGCTCGGCAACGCCAAGTACTCCTTCCTGGCTTCGAAGCCCGACCCCGTGGGACCCGACAAGATCTCGCAACGACAAGATCGACACCGACCCGGAAGAATCCGACACACCCCGACGCAAAACCAAGTCCTTCTTCGCGGATACGCCAAGTTCTACTCCGTTATCCGAGAACGATCCCGCCGAGACCGAACCCCAGATTCGAACCCCAGATCCGGACCCTGAGACCGACCCCGAACCCCTCGAACCCCAAGATCTGCCGAACCCTAATGTGTGAACCTTTTCCCGAGCCCCTATTTTATAAATGCTATATATAAACTTGTTGCATATTAATTTGTCATACTCGCATGCATATTGTCATGTGGTTGGGGGGCACTATGCCGATTCACTGCATAATTAATATGGGACCCATATGCGGGCAAATCTAGCCTTATATTGGCTCTATTTAAATTTGTGTAGCGAACCGATGCCATGTTTTGTCTTGCTAATCCAACATCTAAATTGCGGGTTATCTAAACAACTTGAACATATTAATTAATTGTCGGGACCCCGGTTCCACTTAATATGACCTAATTGCATCGCACCTTTGTCATGCCATACATCATACATGCATCATGCCCGATTTTCTACCTAGTATTAAATATTGCATCCGGTGTTTATTCTAGTGTTTTGCTTCTTCGCGGATAAGGCCGTTGAGTTGATGTGAGCTTCGCCCGATCTTCGGATGAACCTTCGGCAATGTTTTCAGGCGAGCACCTCCCCCTTTCTACCTATCTTACTTTTATAGTCTTTATTTCCTCCTGTTGATCTATTGCTATCTGTGTTGCGATGCTCTAGTTTTCGTACCCGTGATATCCCTTGCAACCTTATATTGCCTTGGACACACCCTATTACCTGTTGTTTGGTAGATAGTTGGACCTGCGCGTCGTAGTCGCTTGCTCAAGTGCTGTTGCGTGTCGTCAAGTACCACAGTTGTTGGAGTATTGCCGCATGTTTAATGTTGGAGATGGTCATAACTTTAATTATTGTTTAATAACTAAAATTGAAGTAGGTAAATGCAGAGGCACCGGTGGGTGATAGATGATATTTGGTTTCCGACCGCTCACTGGTGTCCCGTAGGTCCCCGAGTTCTTGACACCTGTTCCGAGATCGAGCGCGCTAACCACATGTGGGATGTATGGGCACCCCATCGATTTAGTACCTGATTTCAAAGTACTGTACTGGGGGCCACAACTAGTTTGAGGTTTTATTTACTATCATGTACCTATGCCATGCTTTACTACTTTATTTACGATTGTGCGAGGAGCACACTGTACTGTTTTGGAAGCGGAGTGTTTTCGCGGTATCGACAAGCCCAGTTTTGGGATTCCCTGTCGTTTACAGCCACTGACGCAAACCCTGAGTCCGTCTCGGAGACCGGCCGACTTCGTTGCGGGTAGACTTAGTGGGGTGGCCCCTCGTGCTTGCTTTGGGTCTGGGAAACGTCATGACTTAGGCCCCGCCGACATACCGATGGGTGTATGTTAATTGATCTGGCAAAAAGGGTCGAAGTGCGTGTGGATACTTTGGTGCACCCCTGCAGGGTTAAATCTTTTCGAGAAGCCGTGTCCGCGGTTATGGACGACTTGGAGCACAGTGCTTGATCATAGACAACTATAACTAAAGTTTACTGTTATAATTTGACTTGTACCCGATATGGCTAGTAATCAGCTTCACTACAACGGAATGGCTAAATATAAGTACCAACAACTGTTGGGTTTGGGATATCTCATGCTAAATGTATTTGACTAGTAAGTGCCGCAATTACAACGGAATGGTTAACTAAAACGGCCCACTGTTTATTTTATCCGGACGATTATCTACACCTGACTAGTAATTGCTGCAACGATAACGGAATGAATAAAACTGCCAACGGTGTGAGTTCCTCGGTTGACTTCCTCGTTTGGTCTCGAGGGGGAAACACCAAGATGGGTTTGTTTGATGGTAGCATCCGGTTGGTTCCGAATAGGTCTTTCTTACCCCGCTCTGATAGCCGCCAGTTGTATCGAGTCTCTATAGGTTGTTTAGTGCCTGCTGCCGCTGCCGCTCAGTCCACCATACCTATGTAGGCGAGGACCGCCGAATTCTAGTCTCGCCGTGTACTGGCCTCAGTACTGACGCTCCTCTTTTTCCTTTGCCCTTTGTCGGCACCCCTTTTTGTTAAGCAGGTTTTGAGATCGACGTCGTTAGCAGGGTTACCCTTCCGGCTTGGCCTGGGCAGGGTTATGGACGCCATTGGTTATTCTTCAGGGCTCTTAGCCCCATTTGCATCTTGTCCGTAGCTGGACGCTCTATCGTTTTCAAGGTGATTTGGATCTTTGTACTGTATATATCTAAATTCTTGACTCATTGAGTCGTTGTTATATATATCTATTCTGTGGGTCCCATCGAGGACTGTTGTGTAATGTTATTACTTCGTTTTCCACCCGCACGAAAGTGCCTGGTGGGCACCTTTGAATCGTTTCTATGCGGGTTTGGCGGGTTTCGCTAAAACTTGCATAGGGCCGATTCTGAGGGTGTTACAGATATGATCTTAGCAGTAGGATCGTGTTTTCCAATAAAAGCATCTTTGCACTTAATCCAATAATCAATACTATTTTTAGGCAAGGATATCAACCATTATTTAGCTTCTCCTCTCAAGGAGAAATGAAACAACTTGAGCTTAATAATATATCCATCTACATCCTTATATTTTTGCATCTCACAAAGTTCAACAAAATTATTGATGTGGGCAGCAGCAGCATTAGAACTAGCACCAGAAAATTGCTCTTTCATCATAAGATTCAACAAAGCAGGCTTAATTTCATAAAAGGTAGCATCATGAGCAGGTGGAGCAATAGGTGTACTCAGTAAATCATTGTTGTTTGTTCTAGTGAAGTCACACAACTTGGTGTTCTCAGCAGAGTTCATTTTTGCAAAGGTGGAGCAAACCAACAGCAACACCAACTAGAGCAGGAACTATTTTTTTTGTGTTTTTGATAAAAGAAAGCAAAACAAACGAAACTATTTTTTTTGGAGTTTTTGATAAAAAGAGGCAAACAAAACAAGGCAAAAGAAACTAAGCAAAACAAAACAAAGTAAAGAGAAAGGTTGTGAAGGACTCCCCTTGTGAAGCCGTCCTTACCCTCCCGGCAACGGCGCCAGAAATAGCTTGATGATGTGTAGCTCAGATCACTGTAGAGCTTTGTTGGGAGACCCCAAGAGGAAGGTCTGATGAGCACAGCAACAAGTTTTATCTCAGTAAGAAACCAAGGTTATCGAACCAGTAGGTGAAAGGAAATGACTCAAAGGTGTGGCTAGCAACTTGGAAACCTGCACAACACAAACTCAAGACTTTGCCCCAACGAAAAGTGAGGTTGTCAATCTCACCGGTTTGTTGAAAACAAAGGATTAATTGTATGGTGTGGAAGGTAATGGTGGTTTGCAGAAAGTAAACATGAACAATGGAAGATGTATCAATGGTAAAGATTGAACCGAGGTCCATAGTTCACTAGAGGTGTTCTCCTTACGATAAACAACATAACATGCTGGGTAAACAAATTACAGCGGTGCAATTGACAGGACAGATCAAGGCATAATAATGCAATACTAGACATTCATGATCCTATGAGATTTGATTGGGCAATACAACAAGATACATAGACTGCCATCCAATTGCATCTATGACTAGTAATCCACCTTCAGGTTATCATCCGAACCCCCTCCAGTATTAAGTTGCAAGCAACGGATAACTGCTTTAAGCAAAGTCTGTAAGGTAAACAATCCACTTGTTCCATGAACAAGAGATCAATGTTTTCTTCCTAGTAGCAACAGCACATCTACAACCTTAGAGATTTCTGTCACTTCCCTTAGATTAAATAGAGGCATGAACCCACTGTCGAGCATAAATACTCCCTCTTTGAGTCACTAACATCTACTTGGCCAAGATAGCTACTAGAAACGGAGAGCATGCAAGATCTCAAACAACACAGACATGATATAATCAATAAGAGAATCATTAACCAATCTGACATAGTAATCTCAATATTCATCGAATCCCCGCAAACACAACATGCATGATTACAAATAGATGATCTTGATCATGAACGAAGCTTAAAAGATCTAAACATGGTAGCATAAAGGAGGAGAAACAACCATCTAGCTACTACATGGACCCGTAGTCCAAGGTGGAACTACTCACACTTCATACCGGAGGCTGGCATGGTGATGAAGAAGGCCTCCGGTATGATCTCTCCCCTCCGGCAGGGTGCCGGGAAGAGCTTCAGATCCCCCGATCTAGGGACGATGGTGGCAGAGGCTACAGACTGTTTCGTGGAAGATTGATTGGGTACTTAGGGTTTAGGTATCGGGGGCTTCTTATAGGCGAAGAGGGAAGCCGAGGGGGTGCCCGAGGCGGCTGCACCCCCCAGGCGCGGGCCAGGCCTGCCCGCGCGACCAGGGGTGTGGCCCCCTCGTGGCCCTTCTCCGTCTCATCTTATGGCTCCGTGTTCCCTACGGTAAAGTATTGACTTTGGCTTTTGTCCCGCCCAATTTCGAGAATATTGATTTTTTGCCTTTCTGGAACCAAAAACAAAAGAAAACAGGTAATTGGCACTGTAGCATCTTGTTAATAGGTTAGTCCTAGAAAACATATAAAAATACCTCAAAGTGTAGACAAAGCAAAGCAAAGTAGATACTAAACAAGCATGGAACATCAAAAATTGTAGATATGTTTTTGATGTATCAACCGTGTTACTAGTCTCACCACCATCTTCTCCTACCTGGCTACCCATTTACTCTTAGGCGGTAAAGCCTGAATAAAGAGCCAAAGCTCTGATACCAATTGAAAGGATCGTATGGGCACCTAGGGGGAGGGGGTGAATAGGTGCTACTTCAAATTTTACTCCTTTTAAAATTAGGGTTTGACACAAAAGGTAAATTCTCTAGATTATGCAACTATAGTGAATTTACCTATATGTCAACCTAGCACAACACTAATCAAGAACAAGATAAGTTAAGTGCGGTAAAGGATAGAAGTCACCAAAGTGGAGCACGCGGAGACACACGGATTTGTTTCCTGCAGCTCCTTCCTTTTGAGGGGAAGTACGTCGGTGTTTGGAGAAGGGGCTGGTTTCAAACCACCAACGCCACGAGTGGCCTCTCTTGTTCTCCGATGAACCTCACCTCAACGGGTTCGATTCACCTCTTCCACTATATCGACAACCTTCGAGGTGGAAGATGGCACCTTTACAACAAATTCGAGGCACACGTCCACAACTGAATTGGAGGCTCCCAAATACAAGCAAGCTGTCAAATAATCAAAGACTAGCTTGTAAGAATCAAAACAAGAGTTAGGGTTTCCAAACAAACCCTAGAGCAAGGGGCCCTCAAGTGAATGATGGGGAAATGAAAATCTCTCTTGGTGAAGCTATAGATCAAGGTCTCATCCTTCGATTCTCCAAAGATCAAAGACTTTGGATGGTTGGATGAAGAGATCTTGGTGATTTGGTGGCTCAAATGGAGGTGGTGATAGGGCAAAGGTGTCCGATCTGAATCAAATAATTTATCGTGTGAGACCCTAGGGGTACTCAGCAAGTCTTTATGCCTCTAAAGGGGACACAACCTGGGGTGACGCAATTGCAGCAAAAGATAAACCCTAACAGCTCTATAGATAATCGCTAACCATCCGCCTAACCAAAGATAGACGGATGTCCGTGAATTAATGACAACAGTTATAACAGTAATACCATCAGATCCATCCTCCTCCTCGCTTACCAACGAGGAAGCGGACGAACAACCCCCCATCCGTTGGCAGTTTTATTATCCATTCCAGGAGTGTTGCACTATTTACTAGTCAGTTACTTAGTCAAATTAAAAGCGGTACTTTAGTTATGCTTGTCTATGATCGAGAAACTGTGCTCCAAGTCGTCCATAACCGCGGACACGGCTTTCATAAAGTTTTACCCTGCAGGGGTGCACAAATAGCAACACACACTCGATCAACCTCGGAAAAACCAAATCAAAACCCAACGAGGCCTTCACGACAAAGCAATCACAGGATTCAGAAAGATTTCAGGGGGCCACCCCATTGAGTACACCCGCAACGAAGCTAGCTGACTCCGAGACGGACTCAAGGTTTGCACCAGTGGCTGTAAACGACTGGGAACCCAAAACTGGGCTTGTCGATACCGCAAAAACACTCCGCTCACCTAAACAGTACAGGTGCTCCTCGCACAATCGTAATAAAGCAGTAAAGCATGGCATAAGTACAGGATAGTAAATAAAACCTCAAACTAGTTTGTGGCCCCAAGAAATAAGACTGAATCAAGATCTGGCTCAGGGGGGTCCCATAAGCCTCCCGGATGTGGATAGCGCGAATATTCAAGGAACAGGAATCAAGTACTCGGGGTCCTACGGGACACAAGTGAGCAGGAAAAACCAAATAGCAGATATTGCTCACCGGTGCCACTTTCATTAGTTATCCCATTACTACTCAAGTTAAGTTGTTTAGGTACCTCGTTATCCATCAGACACTCACATACCCTACACATGCTGTTCTACAACTCGCATGGCTCAAACAACTCCTGTAGTAATGGCTCATGGGATGGAGGAACAAGCTTGGTGGGGTTTAAAAGTAAAGGCTATGCAATACTTGGGATTCAGTTTAATGCAATCGCGACTCAATGATGCAAGAATAAGATAGAGGCAATAGGTGCTATATGTATGCAAGCATGTGGTAGTGCTTGCCTGGCAACTCAGTTGAAGCGAGAGAAGGATCTGGGTAGTGCTCCTGGTTCTCTTGATATATCCCCTGCTCAGCGTCTATTCGAAGAAGAACCAAACAAACAAGGGCCAACATAAATAAAGTGCACAAGCATAGGAATAAAATGCGTCAAGCAAACAATCATGCCATGATGAATGATGCACAATTTGCATGGCATTAAAGTAGCATGGCATGGGTGAGGTGTGGAATACAAGAATAAATCATTTTATTGAGTTTTGGCCACATTTTATCCTCATATTAGTTGCTGTATACATTATATTTATATGATGCATGCTGCAATTCAGAACATGGGATGCATAAACAGAAAGGTCTCGTCGAGCTGATCATTTTAGACATATCATTTGTTAAATTTGGAGTTATAAAACAAAAGTTATTGATTTATTAAGAAAAGGGCATTTTAATGTAATTTTAATCAACTTAGAAATTAAAGTGTCCAAAACATCTTTTGGGTGGCATATTTGAAATCCTCACATTTTTCTGATTTGAAAACATATATTATTTGTATTATTTGGACTTATAATTTAAAAATTATTTGAAAACAGATTTATATTTGCATTTGAATTAATTGAAAAAGGTTTAAATTAAAACAGATATAAACTGAAACTTTTTATACTCAGGCAGACCCAGACCCAGCCGCTGGCGGGTGGGCCATATGCTGACTGGACAACTGGCGTGGTAAAAAAAGTTTCCTACCGCGGCCGGAGCTAGCCGCTGAGACAGACGAGTGGGGCCAGCGGCCACGGGGCCCACGTGACAGCGGAAGGGGAGAGTCGGCCACGTGGCTTGGTGAGGGAGCGCGGGTTGAGAAACGCAAAACTGAGGAGCCTTTTTATAAAATAGCCACAGGCGCTGACTGCGGGCCTGGGCTGGACCGCGGGTTGAGGAAAACAAAAGATGGGGGGTATATGCAAGATGACCATGCTACTATTTTTCTTCTCCTCGATCTGACGGAAAAACCAGCACGCAGCGCAGCGCGGCGGGACAGGGACTCGACCCCGCGACGCCAAGCGCGCGCAGAGAGGCGGAGCCACTGCGCTGGCCTGGGCTTGGTGTCAGGGAAGGATGCGCGGCCTAGGTGAGGTGTCTGCGAGGCGCAGCGGCGAGCAGACGACAACGCCGCCGGCGCACGCAGCGTGTTCGATGAAACGCAAAACGGAACTAGACGACGACAGCACGGCGGAGCATGTCCAGGAGGGTTAGGGGCTCACCGCGGGCTCGACGGTGGGTTCTGATCGGGGCGGGGAGCGTCGGATCGGCGACGAGGCAGATGACCAGAGGAGCTAGGGTTTGCGTCGGGCTCGCGCTGGGCAGCGGTTCTAGGGCCTCCTCTTCGCGGCTCCGTGTACGGGGCTGCTGCAGGGGGTGTCCTTGTACTCCTCGACGCCCACAACACCACGCCCGCCTCCTCGTACTGCAGGGGAACGCCGAAGCCGACGGTGGCCGGCGTCGGGGTAGCTGGCGGTGGAGAGGGAGAAGGAAGGCGAGGGCAGGGCCCTGGGCAGATCTGGGAGGTGCAGAGAGGGGCGCGGGAGTAGATAAGGATGGGGAAGGGGGTGTCATGGGGAGTGGGGTAGATGGGAAAAGGTGGCCTCGGTGCCACCTTTCTCTCCTCCTCCTCCTCACGTGCATGGGTCGGCCAGGACAGGGAGAGGGCAGGTAGGTCTGGGGGGAGGGGCTGCCAGGTGGGCCAGGGAGCTCGAGGCCAAGGAGGCAGGGCAGGCTCGGCTAGAGGGGCCCCTATGGCATAGAGAGAAAAGGGAGAGGGGGAGGAGCCTCGGGTTAGAGCTAGGGTTAGATGGGGTGGTTGGGTTAGGGTTTGGTGTAGAGGTAGCTAGGTGGGTGTAAGGAGTGAAAAGGGGAGGTGGTCGGGTTAGGGTTTTAGTTTAGTTTAGGGGGTGATATGGTAGATGATGTTAGGGGTAGGTGATTAGGTTTAGGTTTTTGGAGTAGAGAGGAGGGTTTAGAGAAAAAGGAAGAGATGAGAGAGGGGGGTTAGGGTTGGATTAGGGGTATGGGGTATGGTTTGGACAAAACAAACAAGATCAAGAAAAGGGGAAGAGAGATGATCCATGCAAAAATCAAATAAAATTCAAATGACAAGCAAATGGTGGTACTTGCATGGGCCATGCATAAATCATTAATACCATGCTTATCTTGTGAAAACAAGATTATTTACATGGCATTATTCTTATGCATTCCAAAATGTGGAGTAAAGGCCAAGCCAAGAATTATAGAATTGGACCCACCCTATCTCTCATGAGCTAGATTAAATACCAAAAGAAAATAGAATACAAGCTCATGGATAATGGAATGGTGGAATTATAAGGTGGTGAAAGAAAGGTGGTGGAGTGGAATAAAAGATATGCCCCCAACTCAACTTGGGCATTTAGACAATATATCAATAACCAAATACAATATCAAGAGGCAAATATAATTGACAATGCATATGAGAGAAGAACCAACACAAAAAGGGTTTTATATGATGCTCAAATGCAAGGTGGCATGATGACATGAGCATGATATAATGATGATGCAACAATTATATGTAGGAAGTAGCCATTATATTACTAGACCAAGTAGCATTACAGTTGTTAGACAAATGGGATGCTACAACTCTCCCCCACTAAACAGGAATCTCGCCCCGAGATTCTAGGAAGAAGAAGAAGACTCAAAAAGGGTAGGATAGTTGGCACGGAGCTCATCTTCACGCTCCCAAGTGGCTTCATCAACGGAATGGTGCGACCACTGCACCTTGCAGAACTTGATGGACTTGTTGCGAGTCCTTCTTTCTGCGGTCTCGAGGATTTTTGTGGGGTGTTCTTGATAAGACGGGTCTTCTTGGAGATCGATTAGCTCATGGTCCACGGTCCTGCCGGGGTCCTTGAAGCACTTCTTGAGTTGTGAGATGTGGAAAACATCATGAACCTTGAGTTTTTCCGGGAGCTCAAGAGCATAAGCAACTTCTCCTCTTCTACCACGAATTTTGAAAGGACCGATGTATCTAGGAGCCAGCTTTCCTTTGATACCAAAGCGGTGTGTGCCTCTCATGGGAGTGACACGAAGGTAAACGAGATCACCAGGGACATACACCATGTCCGTGTGCTTCCTGTCATAATTGCTCTTCTGGCGACTTTGAGCAATCTTCAGATTCTCAAGAATGATATGCACCTTCTCCTCCGCTTGAGTTACAATGTCAGGGCCAAACCAAATTCTTTCTCCTGCACCGGACCAACCAATCGGAGTTCTGCACTTGCGACCATAGAGAGCCTCAAATGGTGCCATCTTCAGACTTTTCTGGAAGCTGTTGTTGTAAGAGAATTCAGCATAAGGAAGACATTCCTCCCACTTCATGCCGAAAGAGATGACGCAAGCACGAAGCATATCCTCCAAAATCTGATTGATCCTTTCAACTTGTCCTTGCGACTGAGGGTGGTAAGCTGTGCTGAAGTTCAACTTTGTTCCCAAAGCATTTTGGAAACTTTCCCAGAACTTGGAAGTGAAGATGCTCCCACGGTCTGAACTAATCTCAAGCGGAACCCCATACAGAGAGACAATTCTGTTGATATAGAGCTCAGCCAACTGAATTCCAGAAATTGTTTCCTTGACGGCGAAGAAATGAGCCACTTTAGAAAGCCTGTCGATGACAACAAAGATTGCATTGTTGCCCTTCTGCGACCTTGGAAAACCAGTGATGAAGTCCATCTCTACTTTCTCCCATTTCCATTCCGGGGGTTTCAATGGCTGTAGAAGACCGAAAGGTTTCTGATGGACAGCTTTCACTCTGCAGCATACATCACACTCCGAGACATACTTGGCACAATATCGTTTCAAACCCGGCCACCAATATTGTGTTTTCAAGTCCATGTACATCTTTGTGCTGCCAGGATGGATAGAAAGAACAGAATCATGCGCCTCCTTGAGAACTTGCTCTCTCAAACCCGGGTAGTTCGGAACAAACATCCGGTGTTCAAAGAAAAGCGTGCCTTGATCATCGACGTGGAAGGACTCATACTTCGGAAGCTGAAGTTTGGAGATGATCTTTCTGGTGTGCGGATCACCAAGCTGACGATAGCGAATCTTTTCTTCCAAGAGAGGAGTAGCCAGAAGGTTGAGGAGATGCCCTTGTTCCACAATTTCCAGGTTGAGCTGACGGAATTCCTCGCACAAGAGAGGCTGCTGTTCTTCCATCATGAGGTTATTGACATAAGCTTTGCGGCTGAGAGCATCGGCCATGACATTAGCTTTGCCCGGAGTGTAGTTTATGGTCAAATCAAAATCATTGATTGCTTCAATCCATCTCCTCTGCCGAAGGTTGAGATCAGGCTGAGTGAAGATATACTTCAAACTCTTGTGGTCAGAAAAGATCTCACAACGGTTGCCAAGCAAGTAGTGCCTCCACAGTTTCAAAGCAAAGACAACTGCTGCGAGCTCGAGGTCATGTGTAGGATAGTTGATCTCATGCGTCTTCAACTGTCGAGAGGCATAAGCAACAACTTGTTTTTCTTGCATAAGGACCGCACCCAGTCCTTGCAAAGAGGCGTCACAGAATATCTGGAAAGGCTTAGATGTGTCCGGAGGAACCAAGACTGGCGTGGAAATGAGCTTCTCTTTGAGTGTCTCAAAGCTTGCTTGACATGCAGGAGTCCAAAGGTATTTCTTTCCTTTCTTGAGGAGATCGGTAAGAGGCTTCGCTATCTTCGAAAAGTTCTGAACGAAGCGACGGCAATAACTAGCCAAACCAAGGAAACTCCGCACTTCTTTGACATTAATAGGAGGAAGCCATTCAACAATTGTCTTCACAGTTTCCGGGTTGACTGCAATGCCCTTGGCAGAGATGACATGACCAAGATAGGTTACTTGAGGCAGCCAAAACTCACACTTTGAGAACTTTGCATACAAGCGGTTCTCACGAAGCTTGTTTAGGACACACCGAAGGTGTTCTTCATGCTCTTCCTTTGACTTTGAATAGACTAGGATGTCATCCAGATAGACCACAACGAACTTATCAAGGTACTCCATGAAAACCGAGTTCATAAACCTCGAGAAGGTAGCAGGTGCGTTGGTGAGACCGAAAGACATGACCGTGTACTCATACAGGCCATAGCGGGTGGTGAAAGCTATTTTAGGAACATCTTCCTTGCGAATCTTGATTTGGTGATAGCCACTTCTCAAGTCAAGCTTAGAGAACACCACAGCTCCAGCTAGCTGATCGAAGAGATCATTAATCCGCGGAAGGGGATATTTGTTCTTGATGGTTTTAGCATTGAGAGCCCGATAGTCAACACAAAGTCTATCAGTCCTATCACGCTTCTTCACAAAGATTGTTGGGCTACCCCAAGAAGAAGTACTGTGTTGAATGAAACCCAACTTCTCTTGTTCATCAAGCTGACGTTTGAGTTTAGCCAACTCAGCAGGACCCATTTTATAAGGCCGCTTGGAGATAGGAGCCGTTCCAGGTTCAAGCTCAATTACAAACTCAACCTCACGATCCGGAGGCATACCCGGCAACTCTTCAGGAAAGACATCTGGGAACTCACAGACCACCGGAACACTCTGAATAGCTTCCATAGCATCATCATTCAGAGCCGCCAAAGAGAAAAGCTGGATAGCGGGAGTCAAACTTGGAGAAAAGACTATATGGCCTTCAGGAATCTTCAGAGAAACCGAGCGTTCAGCACAATCAATCACAGCTGCATTTGCTGTCAACCAATCCATGCCCAAGATGACATCAATGTCAGAATTGCCCAGAACAATTAAGGATGCCGAGAACGAAGAGCCACCAATCTCACCTTGATTACCATGGCTGATTTTAGAAGCTGCCATATTTGCTCCAGGAGAAAGGACCATCAACCGCTTGAGGAGAGGAACCAACGCTAACCCATTCTCATATGCAAACTTGATAGAAGCAAAAGAATGCGATGCACCAGAATCAAACAAAACTCGTGCAGGGACTGAGTTAACGGGAAGCATACCCATCACAACTCCAGGTGCATGCTCAGCTTGAGCGGCGTTGACACAGTTGGCACGAGCAACAGTAGACCCGGGCTTGGTGTTGATGTTGAGAGCCCGAGGTGGTGGTGCACGAACCAAAGGAGAGCTTGCCGCAGATCTTGGAGGTGGTGGCGGAAGAGCTTTGTTTTTCATCGGACAGTTCCAGTTTTGATGCCCAGATTCTCCACATATGTAACAAGCACCAGGTGGACGTGGAGCAACGTAGCCAGGGACTCCGCCAGGCGCTCCAGGGTAGTGGTGGTTGTAGCCCCTGGGAGCAGCAGTGAGGAAGTTTGTTGGCCTTGCCGCGTAGCTTGAAGGTCTTGGTGAAGCCGGGGAGCGACGGTGGGGTGTTAGGAACCCAGACACGACGCTTAGAAGGAGCTGACATAGCTGAAGAGCTTGGTACATCACGGTTGTGTTTCTTTGACTCCTCAAACACTTGCCTACTTGCTTCCTCCTGCAGAGCTGTATGCTGAAGTTCCAGAAAAGATGCCGGCCTTGCATGTGTGATTGCATATTTAATCGATGCATTGAGTCCTTGCCGGAACCTCTTTTGCTTCTTCTTGTCATCAGAGATCTCATCGCCACCATAACGAGAAAGATTCATGAAGTTCCTGATGTAGGTATTGACATTGTCATTTCCCTGCTTGAGGTTGAGAAACGCTTCCTTCATCCTTTCCATGACAATTTCTGACAGATACTGCTCTTTGAACGCTCCAGTGAACCGTTCCCAAGTAGGCTGAAAACCAGTGCAGTTTGCCTTCAGGTAATTCTCCCACCAGAGAGCTGCAACTCCCTTCAGAAGGTGAGTAGCACACTTTACCCAGTCTTGCTCAGGAACATCAGCAGTCTCCAGTAGCCTTGACATCTCACGCAACCAATCATCAGCATCAAGTGGTTGATCAGAAACATCAAATTGGCGTGGGTTGAACTTCAGGAAGCTTTTGATGTCTCCTCGCTTGGGAGGTGGAGGTAGTGGAGCAAACTCATTCCTCCTGACACTTTCCTCAAAGCGCTGCTGGTTCTGCTGCATTGCTGCCAAGGCATTGGCGATGTTTGACAACGCGGAACCCAGTTCAGGTGGTATGTCCTCATCAGAACGGCGTGGTGGAGCCATCCTGTGATTGATATAAAACACAAGTCAGTACTATAATGGAGAATAATAATAATCCAAAATAGTACCAAGATGGAATTAACCAAGATTAAAGGATACAATTTACTAAGATGATATTAAAATATCAACAAAGTTCAAAAGCACCTAGAAGATATTAAGCATATCGCACACGACTGAAAAGGAGTGTGGTACACAGATATATCAAAGAAAATTTTTCCACAAATTTCGGCATTAAAATACCAATAGATGCGCAAAATCACTTAACGAATCAAGATTAGTGACTCTACCAATTCAATATACAAAAGCGAATGATAAGAGTAGTGGTATGGTCGCGACTCCATCCCGCACCCAAATCATTACTCCGCACATGAATAAGTAGAACACACATCCTAACCCCTACTTCTCACGTTGAACCTAAAGATTAGTAACTACGGAAACGAACACCCCAAACAAGATAACGTCGGATAACAAAGAGTAAGATAGATCGCGGCGGTATACAACGAATCAGATAGATCGCGTCGGTTTGCAAAAGCATGTCGGTATGGAATGTACCAACAGTTGATAACCAAAAGGCCGATTGTGATAACAACTTGGATGCAACAGATAGACAAGGAATTACACACACACACACACACACACACACACAAACACACATCCTATGGTACTACGGAAACCCAGAACACGTGAATCCTAGTTTGAACTTTTAAGAAGAGGATTGAAAACGTTACACTTCCTTACCAGAAAAGGGTGGGTGGGTGGGTAAGAAGAAAAGTGGAAGCAGTCCTACTCTCATGTTTTGTTTTTCCCTAGTATACATAACTACCAAAAATATTTGCTAGACTGACAACGACCATTTGGCTGAGACCCTGAAGGGCGGGATGGCTCTGATACCAATTGTAACTACCTCGGTGAATTACGCTCCTAGATACAAGCCTGGATGAGCGGAAATGGTTGAAATAGTACGGTGGGGCCCAAATGCCACTCACAGGTAGACCTTTCGGCCGTCCCAACCATTTCCAATCATCGGGACAAGTACGGGCGGCGTAATCGGCAGGCGAAGGGATCAACTACATACACAAATGAGTATGTATGCAGGCCACCATACAATAGTACATCAGAGCCATTCCATCTAAAAAGAAAGGAAATATAGCAACGCCATATGGCAAGATTCAAATGTCCTAGATAGATATAATAGTTTAGGATATCTCCCCATACATCACACATCAGAGTATCAGGCGGAAGCGGCAAACAAGGTCCGAGTACGGATAAGAAGCAAATCGGCATAAGATGCCCCATAAATAAGCACATCCCGCCCACAGATCTCACGGATCCCCGTTCCCGGAATCTCTACACCGAACGATCGTTGCCTACATCATCCGCCTCCTCCACCCAGTATCCATCTTGTGAGTGTACCTGTTCATCTGAATCAAATAATTTATCGTGTGAGACCCTAGGGGTACTCAGCAAGTCTTTATGCCTCTAAAGGGGACACAACCTGGGGTGACGCAATTGCAGCAAAAGATAAACCCTAACAGCTCTATAGATAATCGCTAACCATCCGCCTAACCAAAGATAGATGGATGTCCCTGAATTAATGACAACAGTTATAACAGTAATACCATCAGATCCATCCTCCTCCTCGCTTACCAACGAGGAAGCGGACGAACAACCCCCCATCCGTTGGCAGTTTTATTATCCATTCCAGGAGTGTTGCACTATTTACTAGTCAGTTACTTAGTCAAATTAAAAGCGGTACTTTAGTTATGCTTGTCTATGATCGAGAAACTGTGCTCCAAGTCGTCCATAACCGCGGACACGGCTTTCAGAAAGTTTTACCCTGCAGGGGTGTACAAATAGCAACACACACTCGATCAACCTCGGAAAAACCAAATCAAAACCCAACGAGGCCTTCACGACAAAGCAATCACAGGATTCAGAAAGATTTCAGGGGGCCACCCCATTGAGTACACCCGCAACGAAGCTAGCTGACTCCGAGACGGACTCAAGGTTTGCGCCAGTGGCTGTAAACGACTGGGAACCCAAAACTGGGCTTGTCGATACCGCAAAAACACTCCGCTCACCTAAACAGTACAGGTGCTCCACGCACAATCGTAATAAAGCAGTAAAGCATGGCATAAGTACAGGATAGTAAATAAAACCTCAAACTAGTTTGTGGCCCCAAGAAATAAGACTGAATCAAGCTCTGGCTCAGGGGGGTCCCATAAGCCTCCCGGATGTGGATAGCGCGAATATTCAAGGAACAGGAATCAAGTACTCGGGGTCCTACGGGACACAAGTGAGCAGGAAAAACCAAATAGCAAATATTGCTCACCGGTGCCACTTTCATTAGTTATCCCATTACTACTCAAGTTAAGTTGTTTAGGTACCTCGTTATCCATCAGACACTCACATACCCTACACATGCTGTTCTACGACTCGCATGGCTCAAACAACTCCTGTAGTAATGGCTCATGGGATGGAGGAACAAGCTTGGTGGGGTTTAAAAGTAAAGGCTATGCAATACTTGGGATTCAGTTTAATGCAATCGCGACTCAATGATGCAAGAATAAGATAGAGGCAATAGGTGCTATATGTATGCAAGCATGTGGTAGTGCTTGCCTGGCAAATCAGTTGAAGCGAGAGAAGGATCTGGGTAGTGCTCCTGGTTCTCTTGATATATCCCCTGCTCAGCGTCTATTCGAAGAAGAACCAAACAAACAAGGGCCAACATAAATAAAGTGCACAAGCATAGGAATAAAATGCGTCAAGCAAACAATCATGCCATGATGAATGATGCACAATTTGCATGGCATTAAAGTAGCATGGCATGGGTGAGGTGTGGAATACAAGAATAAATCATTTTATTGAGTTTTGGCCATATTTTATCCTCATATTAGTTGCTGTATACATTATATTTATATGATGCATGCTGCAATTCAGAACATGGGATGCATAAACAGAAAGGTCTCGTCGAGCTGATCATTTTAGACATATCATTTGTTAAATTTGGAGTTATAAAACAAAAGTTATTGATTTATTAAGAGAAGGGCATTTTAATGTAATTTTAATCAACTTAGAAATTAAAGTGTCCAAAACATCTTTTGGGTGGCATATTTGAAATCCTCACATTTTTCTGATTTGAAAACATATATTATTTGTATTATTTGGACTTATAATTTAAAAATTATTTGAAAACAGATTTATATTTGCATTTGAATTAATTGAAAAAGGTTTAAATTAAAACAGATATAAACTGAAACTTTTTATACTCAGGCAGACCCAGACCCAGCCGCTGGCGGGTGGGCCATATGCTGACTGGACAACTGGCGTGGTAAAAAAAGTTTCCTACCGCGGCCGGAGCTAGCCGCTGAGATAGACGAGTGGGGCCAGCGGCCACGGGGCCCACGCGACAGCGGAAGGGGAGAGTCGGCCACGTGGCTTGGTGAGGGAGCGTGGGTTGAGAAACGCAAAACTGAGGAGCCTTTTTATAAAATAGCCACAGGCGCTGACTGCGGGCCTGGGCTGGACCGCGGGTTGAGGAAAACAAAAGATGGGGGGGTTTATGCAAGATGACCATGCTACTGTTTTTCTTCTCCTCGATCTGACGGAAAAACCAGCACGCAGCGCAGCGCGGCGGGACAGGGACTCGACCCCGCGACGCCGAGCGCGCGCGCAGAGAGGCGGAGCCACTGCGCTGGCCTGGGCTTGGTGTCAGGGAAGGATGCGCGGCCTAGGTGAGGTGTCTGCGAGGCGCAGCGGCGAGCAGACGACAACGCCGCCGGCGCACGCAGCGTGTTCGATGAAACGCAAAACGGAACTAGACGACGATAGCGCGGCGGAGCATGTCCAGGAGGGTTAGGGGCTCACCGCGGGCTCGACGGTGGGTTCTGATCGGGGCGGGGAGCGTCGGATCGGCGACGAGGCAGACGACCAGAGGAGCTAGGGTTTGCGTCGGGCTCGCGCTGGGCAGCGGTTCTGGGGCCTCCTCTTCGCGGCTTCGTGTACGGGGATGCTGCAGGGGGTCTCCTTGTACTCCTCGACGCCCACAACACCACGCCCGCCTCCTCGTACTGCAGGGGAACGCCGAAGCCGACGGTGGCCGGCGTCGGGGTAGCTGGCGGTGGAGAGGGAGAAGGAAGGCGAGGGCAGGGCCCTGGGCAGATCTGGGAGGTGCAAAGAGGGGCGAGGGAGTAGATAAGGATGGGGAAGGGGGGTGCCGTGGGGAGTGGGGTAGATGGGAACAGATGGCCTCGGTGCCACCTTTCTCTCCTCCTCCTCCTCACGTGCATGGGTCGGCCAGGACAGGGAGAGGGCAGGTAGGTCTGGGGGGAGGGGCTGCCAGGTGGGCCAGGGAGCTCGGGGCCAAGGAGGCAGGGCAGGCTCGGCTAGAGGGGCCCCTATGGCATAGAGAGAAAAGGGAGAGGGGGAGGAGCCTCGGGTTAGAGCTAGGGTTAGATGGGGTGGTTGGGTTAGGGTTTGGTGTAGAGGTAGCTAGGTGGGTGTAAGGAGTGAAAAGGGGAGGTGGTCGGGTTAGGGTTTTAGTTTAGTTTAGGGGTGATATGGTAGATGATGTTAGGGGTAGGTGATTAGGTTTAGGTTTTTGGAGTAGAGAGGAGGGTTTAGAGAAAAAGGAAGAGATGAGAGAGGGGGGGTTAGGGTTGGATTAGGGGTATGGGGTATGGTTTGGACAAAACAAACAAGATCAAGCAAAGGGGAAGAGAGATGATCCATGCAAAAATCAAATAAAATTCAAATGACAAGCAAATGGTGGTACTTGCATGGGCCATGCATAAATCATTAATACCATGCTTATCTTGTGAAAACAAGATTATTTACATGGCATTATTCTTATGCATTCCAAAATGTGGAGTAAAGGCCAAGCCAAGAATTATAGAATTGGACCCACCCTATCTCTCATGAGCTAGATTAAATACCAAAAGAAAATAGAATACAAGCTCATGGATAATGGAATGGTGGAATTATAAGGTGGTGAAAGAAAGGTGGTGGAGTGGAATAAAAGATATGCCCCCAACTCAACTTGGGCATTTAGACAATATATCAATAACCAAATACAATATCAAGAGGCAAATATAATTGACAATGCATATGAGAGAAGAACCAACACAAAAAGGGTTTTATATGATGCTCAAATGCAAGGTGGCATGATGACATGAGCATGATATAATGATGATGCAACAATTATATGTAGGAAGTAGCCATTATATTACTAGACCAAGTAGCATTACAGTTGTTAGACAAATGGGATGCTACACCTGGCCCAAAGTAAAAGGTGTCGCAGCACCATATTAAGCTATGGACGAATTCGTGAAGTGTTGATCTTGAATATTTCGTCCAAGCCTTCTTTCTTCATTATGGTGGCCTCAAAGTTCTGAAATCTTCATCTGTGGCCTTCTCTTGGATCATCACACGCTTGCTGCCATCTCCATGCACGGCCATGCTCCAATGCTTGTCCCTCTCATCCATGCTTGGTCCATCATTCCTAAGAGTAAGAAATACATCTGATTTAGGCAGCATCATATTCTCATGTATGTGAGGAATTGTTCCAAGAAACGAAAGTACCTGATAGTTAAGTTGTTTGGCACGAGATCTTGTGATGGGTCCTTGTATGTGTGTAGCTGTAGGTACAACGGTTGTATCAATAGAAGGAATGTCCACATCATGCTCCCCTTCTTGAATTGAAGTCGTCCTCGACGCAATCTCATCTTCCTCACCAAAGTAAGGCTTCAAATCTGCAATGTTAAACGTAGGACTAACCGTACCAAAGTCTACAGGCAACTCAAGTTTATATGCATTATTATTTATTTTCTCTAACACCTTAAAGGGACCAGAAGCACGCGGCATTAACTTAGACTTGCGTAAATCAGGAAAGCGATCATTACGCAAATGTAACCAAACAAGATCTCCAACATCAAACACAACATGCTTTCTCCCTTTATCCCCAGCAAGTTTATACTTAGCATTCATATGTTCGATGTTATCTTTAGTAGTCTTATGCAAGTTTAATATCATTTCAACGCGTTGTGTAGCATCCAAATTATGTTGCACCGAAGTAGGTAAAGGCAATAAATCAATAGGTGCACGAGGAACAAAACCATAAACGATCTCAAACGGACACATCTTTGTGGTAGAATGCAGCGAACGATTATAAGAAAATTCTATATGAGGTAAACACTCTTCCCACAATTTTAAGTTCTTCTTTAAAACAGCCCGCAACATAGTAGACAAAGTTCTATTTACTACTTCAGTTTGTCCATCAGTTTGGCGATGACATGTAGTACTAAACAGCAATTTAGTCCCCAACTTAGCCCATAAACATCTCCAAAAGTGGCTAAGAAATTTAGTATCACGATTAGAAACAATAGTATTTGGCATACCATGCAAACGAACAATTTCACGAAAGAACAAATCAGCAATATGCGCAGCATCATCCGTTTTATGACAAGGAATAAAGTGTGCCATCTTAGAAAACCGATCCACAACAACAAAAATACTATCCCTCCCCTTCTGTGTTCGTGGCAATCCCAAAACAAAGTCCATAGAAATATCCTCCCAAGGAACACGAGGAACAGGAAGAGGCATATATAAACCATGTGGATTAAGGCGAGACTTAGCTTTTTCACAAGTAGTGCAGCGTGCCACAAATCGCTCAACATCTCGACGCATACGTGGCCAAAAGAAGTGTGCAGCAAGAACATCCTCCGTCTTCTTGACACCAAAGTGTCCCATCAATCCTCCTCCATGCGCCTCCTGTAACAACAAAAGACGAACAGAACTATCCGGAATGCATAGTTTGTTAGCACGGAACACAAATCCATCATTGAAGACGAACTTGTTCCATGTTCTACCATCTCTACAATTCTGCAACACATCTTTAAATTCAGCATCATGCACATATTGTTCCTTAATAGTTTCTAATCCAAATATTTTGAAGTCAAGTTGAGATAACAAAGTATAACGACGCGACAAAGCATCAACAATAATATTATCTTTACCCTTTTTGTGTTTGATAACATAAGGAAAAGACTCAATAAATTCAACCCACTTTGCATGACGACGATTCAACTTAGCTTGACTATGAATATGCTTCAAAGATTCATGATCAGAATGTATAACAAATTCTTTAGGCCATAGATAATGTTGCCAAGTTTCTAATGTCCGAACCAAGGCATATAATTCTTTATCATAAGTAGAATAGTTCAGACTAGCCCTACTCAATTTCTCACTAAAATATGCAACAGGTTTTCCCTCTTGTAATAACACCCCTCCCAAACCAATTCCACTAGCATCACATTCAAGCTCAAAAGTCTTAGTAAAATCAGGAAGTTGGAGTAAGGGAGCATGTGTTAGCTTATCTTTCAATATGACGAAGGCCTGTTGTTGTGCATCGCCCCAAACAAAGGGCACATCCTTCTTGGTAAGCTCATACAGCGGCACGACAATTGATCCAAAGTCTTTGACAAAGCGCCTATAAAAACCAGCGAGGCCAAGAAAACTCCTCACTTGTGTGACCGTCTTGGGCTGCGGCCAATTCTCAATAGCTTCAATCTTGGCTGGATCCACTTCAATACCCTGTGATGTAACAACATAGCCAAGAAACGCAACTCGATTGGTGCAAAAGGTGCACTTCTCAAGGTTACCAAACAAACGTGCATCACGTAAAGCATTGAAAACAACACGTAAATGGTCCAAATGATCCTCTAAAGATTTGCTATAAATCAGAATATCATCAAAGTAGACTACCACAAAACGTCCAATGAAAGCACGTAAAACTTCGTTTATTAATCTCATGAAAGTGCTAGGTGCATTAGTTAAACCAAACGGCATTACTAACCACTCATATAAACCGAACTTAGTTTTAAATGCTGTTTTCCATTCATCTCCTAATTTCATACGAATCTGGTGGTAACCACTACGCAAATCAACTTTAGAAAACATGGTAGAGCCACTCAATTCATCAAGCATATCATCTAAACGTGGAATAGGATGACGATATCGATAGTAATATTATTGATAGCTCTACAATCAGTACACATGCGCGAAGAACCATCTTTCTTAGGTACCAAAATAATAGGAACAACACAGGGGCTAAGGGACTCACGAATATGATCTCTGTCGAGTAGTTCCTGAATTTGGCGTTGTATCTCCTTTGTCTCCTCTGGATTGGTTCTATATGGTGCGCGGTTGGGCAACGTGGCACCAGGAATTAGATCAATTTGGTGCTCAATTCCTCTAATAGGAGGTAGTCCTGGTGGCAGCTCAGCGGGAAAAAGACGTCCTCATATTCCTGCAAAAGGTTAGCAATAGCGGGTGGCAAAGAAGGAGGCATATCCTCAAATGAAAACAAAACCTCTTTGCAGACAATTGCATAACATTGAGTATTGTTTACATCTAGTTCAGCAATATCAATTTTATTTGCAAGCATACATGGACTATTCAAACGAATTTCAGTAGCATGTGTAGAATCAGATTTAGTGTTCTTTGGTGCTATAAAATCAGCAGCAACAATCTGATTCTCACTTTTTTTTCTCCTCAGTTTTAGCTCTACTAGCTCTAGCAAGATCATCTTTTAAAATCTGTTCGGGAGTCATAGGTTTTAGACCAATTTTCTTTCCATCATGCATAAGAGAATAGTGATTAGTTTTGCCATTATGAACAGATTCTCTATCAAATTGCCATGGTATACCAAGTAACAAAGAACAAGCTTGCATAGGTACAACATCACAATCAACAAAATCAGAATATGTACCAATAGTAAAATGCATGCGTACCGTTCTTGTTACCTTGATCTTGCGAGAACTCTCAAACCATTGGATGTAATATGAACGTGGGCGTTGTCTTGTTAGAAGCGCAAGCTTCTCTACCATGTCAACACTGGCCAGATTATTACAACTCCCTCCATCAATGATGATCCGTATAGCTCTTTCCTTGACAACACCACGTGTTTGGAACAGGTTGTGGCGTTGATCTTGCTCAGATTTGCTCAATTGCACACTCAACACACGTTGTGTAATTAAGCTCTTGTATTGATCAGCAGCTTCAGCTCCCATTACCTCTGTCTCTTCATCAGCATCAGAATTGTCTCCATCTCGAGCAGAAATAAGGGCTAGTGTATCTTCATCAAAGTCACTCGCTGAATCGTATTGACCATCTTCTCGTACCATCATCACACGTTGTGTTGTGCACTGTCTCTCAATATGACCAAAACCCCAGCACTTGCGGCATTGTATATCCTTTGTCTTACCCGTGGAAGCCATAGAAGATGCACTACGAGCAGGAGCATTGGATGATGGTGGAGGAGCAGCTGGAAATCTTGTGGTGGCCTTGGATGTGGTAGTAGCTGGTGGCGAATCACGAGGAGGCGCTGATTGTCGGGATGTCCAAGTGGATGTGCGACCTGCAGAATTATTAGTCCTCCTCCATGGTGTTTGGCGATCCTGCACTTCACGTTCAGCTTTGCAAGCAAGATGAAACAAACGAGTGATAGAATTATATTCCTTATAATCTAAGATGTGTTGAATGTCCTTGTTTAATCCACCAAAGAAACGTGCAAGCATTTGTTCATTAGATTCAACAAGACCACACCGAACCATCCCCGTTTGCAATTCCTGATAATACTCTTCTACATAATTTTTCCCTTGCTCTAAACGTGTCAGATTCTTTAGTAAATCACGTTGATAAGTGGGAGGTATAAAACGAACACGCATAGCAGTTTTTAAAGCAGTCCAAGTACTAGGAATAGTAGTAGGATTTAAACGACAATACTCAGACCACCAAAGGGAAGCAAATTTAGTAAATTCACATGTAGCAGCACTAACACGCATATTCTCAGGATATTTTAAGCATGCAAAACGTTGTTCTACTTCCATCTCCCATGTAAGATATGCATCAGGATTATATTTACCCTCAAAAGATGAAATATTTAATTTAAGCTTTGCAACATGATCATCATCACGTACCGGTGGTCGAGCGTTGCGGTAGTAATGTCGGGGACGGCCAGCAGGTACCTGTGGAGGTTGTTCAACCTCCTCATCAAACAGATCGTCGTCGTCGGGGTCGTAGTAGTACCCGTCGTCTGTCCCCAATGTCGCAGCAGCAGCCGCGGCGGAAGTCTGAGGTGCGTCAGCCGCAGCGGTAGCCGCCGGGGGTGCGGCGGCAGCCGAACCAGCAGTCCGACCCGTGATCGGAATGCGCCGTGCGCCATGTGTGGGTGCGGGTGCGGGTGCGGGTGCGGGCAATCTGTTCAAAATCTCCTTGAACCGAACGTCAAACTTGGCGTTGAAGGATTTCTCGAGTCCATCGATCTTGTCCACGGCGTTGGTGAGCTTGGTGTCAAACTCCCCTAGGCGCGTATCCACGTCTTCAGCGCGACTGACCAAGAGCGCGGAGAAGTGGGCATGTAGTTCTTCGTTCATCATGGTGGCAGGGTTCCGCGAAGTATCTGTCATGGTTAGTCCTTAAAAAGCACAGGTATATACTACGGGAATATGGTGAAAGTCACGCGTAATCCGTCAAGCAATATACGAAGCTCTTACAAGTTCTTACCAAACAGCAGGAAAATGCGATGTGCAACTGCGAGGATCAGTGGGTCCAGAGATTGAACCGAGCGATTACCAGGAGTCGAGACACCGCACGTGGAGAATATCTGTGGAGCTCTGGGAAGGCTTAGCAAGGGGGGTAGCAATTATCAAAACAGCAATGCAAAAGTTGAAAGAATGCTCAACGACGGTACTGTGCTGGTCCTAGGCTAGACCGTACTAGATACGCGAGCCTAGATCACCAACGATGTCACGACGCGACACAACAAGCAATGTATGATGATATGGCACCCTGAAAAGCGAACCGAGAGGTGGAAAATCACTATGATGGCGAGTGTCTAAAACTGATCTACGGGGTCTAAAAATAGGTTAGCCCCAAAAAAAAAATTCGAAATTTTTTATTGTGCTCCGGAAAGCGCGCAGGCGCCAAAAAAATATCGCTATAACGGTCGATGGAGAAAAGTGATCCCCAAAGCCGAAAACTAGTATAGCCAGAAAAAAATTTCGGAGGCAGTTCCAGACTTTTTTTTTTTGCTCTCCTTCTGGACTTACGACCGGACTCTTAGCTCGACACGGACTTTAGCGTAACACGGAAACAACAAAGAAGGAAAGTAAAAAAGAAATAACTAGGAGACAATAACTCTACTCGGACTCGTACCACGGCAGGAAACTGATCGGATCTGTGTCGCGGTAGGAAGGCGGTGGCGGAGTATTAGGGTTTATGATGGCAGGGGATATGGCGGCGGAATATGGTGGAGGTGATCGGCGAGTGTGGCGGTGACTACTATGATCAGAACTCGAAACTCTAAGGGACAAGACACTAAGACCAGCAACTCGACGCGACGATGTAGACACAAATTCAATAATGCAAAAACTGAAAAGATAATGCGAGGCGTAGATTGGTTATGAGATGGATCTAAACTCTAACTATGTTTTTGGCTTTTTCGTGGGTTATAGGTAAAAACAGATCTAATCTACGAAAATAGTAAAATCTCACCGAGCAACCTGAAATCTGATACCACTTGATAGGGCAAAGGTGTCCGATCTTTCGATGAGATGAAGATAGTCAATTTGGTGGAGTTCGGGCTTGACAATCTGACTACACGTGCAAGTACGAGCGCCAATGCAATCGCTAGGCCAATCTCCTAGAGGTTACCGATCCTGCGGGAACACGATCAGCCTGACCAACGAGGGTCTTAATTCCTACCTGAAATCGAGAACAAGTAAGAACCAATATTGCAATCAAGATATTGCGGATTAAGAGGAAAGCTTTATTGAAAAGGTGGGATCCTGAATATGTGCGAAGTACAAGAGGCCTCTGCGACGCTCGAGCCTTGGCGAAGTTGCTACGATGGATAACTTAATATCTAAACAAAATCCGAGTCTAGGGGGACGACTATGGGGAGTATTTTAGGGCGAAAAAGTGGGGTTTCGGCCAGCCATGGAAGTGGTGGCCGAATACAACCCTAGAAGTCCTTTTCCCCTCAAATACGGACTCTAAAAAGTGGCTAATTAAAATCCTGCGAAAATTACATGGGCCTGGCCCAAAGTAAAAGGTGTCGCAGCACCATATTAAGCTATGGACGAATTCGTGAAGTGTTGATCTTGAATATTTCGTCCAAACCTTCTTTCTTCATTATGGTGGCCTCAAAGTTCTGAAATCTTCATCCGTGGCCTTCTCTTGGATCATCACACGCTTGCTGCCATCTCCATGCACGACCATGCTCCAATGCTTGTCCCTCTCATCCATGCTTGGTCCATCATTCCTAAGAGTAAGAAATACATCTGATTTAGGCAGCATCATATTCTCATATATGTGAGGAATAGTTCCAAGAAACGAAAGTACCTGATAGTTAAGTTGTTTGGCACGAGATCTTGTGATGGGTCCTTGTATGTGTGTAGCTGTAGGTACAACGGTTGTATCAATAGAAGGGATGTCCACATCAGGTGGTGTTCTTGAGTGGGTCGAGCACCTTCCCAAGGTAGAAGAAGGGCCTATTTATACCCCTCGCAGTGGATCTGCCCGTTGTAGATTAACAAAACCGATACTACCGGATACATGAGTGGTAGTACCGGATTCAACTGGTACTACCGGTCGGGTACCGAACGAGGTACCGGACACGTATCAGCTGAGTGACCAGGCTACTGCTTCCCATGGTGGTAGTACTCAGCAAGAGCAGTGCTACCATGAAGCGGTAGTACTAGATTACTGGAGCGGTACTACCGGTCCAGACGGTAGTGCCGCTTCGAGGTACCGGAGGAGCCAATAGGGGAGGCCAGGCTTGTAAAACCTCACTAGCCCGCCCGATACCACAGAGCGGTACTATCGGTGGCGAGTGGTAGTACCGGTTGGGATTTCCGGTACTACCAGACGGAACAGAAGAGTATGCAAGGGCAATATAGGGCGATACTATTTGAGGTAAATGAATGCCTTTTCCTAAAAAAAACCGTGGTACACTTAGCAAATGATCAGTTCGACATGTGTGTTATCATCAAACATCAAAACCACTTAGGATAGAAAATGCTCTTTCACCATGGAAAATGGAAGCTCATGCAGCGACAACTCAAGAAGGGCGTCAATGGTAACTTCATTGATGTAGACATGCCCGCGACGACCTCGGAGGGTCGCCCCATTAGCAACAAGAAGGACAAGGCAGCCGTTGCAGCAACTGCATCACTACAGAGGGTGCAAGCATCGATCGATAAGTGCCTCACTGAGGTCTCGTCAACCTTGGTCCTGCGATGGCACAAAGCAGGCTCAAGGTGGGACGATATGATGTAGAAACAAGACAATAAACTCGAGCTTGATATGTCGAGAGTGTCAATGAAAAAGAGGAAGGAGAACTTCACCCTTTTAACGGCCGACACATCGATGATGGGCCACGAGGTGAGGGCAGCGCATGAGAAGATCCTTGACGACATCCTGCTAGAAATGGACATCTGGGTGGCACCAACAACACCATTGAGAGTGGCATCACCTAAAGCTGCTACGCCACCACCGGGTGACACAACGATGCAAACCTCAAAGGCGACAAAAGAGCCAACATCCACTATTGAGTAGCCGTCTTCTATTTAAATTAGCGTACTATGCATTTGGGCATTCTAATATGTGATCATACTTTACCGTTTGGGTAGCCAGGATTTTGAATGACCAAGACTTGTTTTGTTTAACGCTCATCAAATAAGTGATCCCGCAATGTTGTCGGACGTCGTTTATGTCTGTTAGAGCATCTCCAGTTGTGTGTCCCATATGACGCCCCAAAGGCCAATGGGGCACGCCGGGTAGAAAAGCGCGCCCAACAGCATGCCCCAAAGCCATTTTTGGTCCGTCGTTGCAGTGGTGTGGCCGGTGCAAAGTGTCGTCCCATCGTCGTAGTGTCACGCAACATCTAGTCCCTTCACCTTTTGTGGAGGCGTTAATGCGAGCCAACAAATGTGTTGCCTGCTCAGCCATTAAATACTGCCCTGACACCTCTCCTTTATATACAACACAAACCCTAGCCCTACCGCGCTCGCCTCCTCTTTCGTTCTCGCCTCCAAGCCCTTCTTTTCTGCCCAGTTGCTATTGAGCGCCATGCCTCGCTACCTACCTACCTGCTGGGCCAAGCTCCTCATACCCGCGGCACCGCAGCGTGTCCCACCACTGGAACCAACTCCTCTAGCCTCCTCAGACGACGATGACTCTAACCTAGTCGACTTCTCCTCCTCACGTATGAGGATTAGTACGATGGGGAGGTGCTTGATCCGCTACAATGTGTCGAGAACCAACAATCTGTACCCTCGACAAGATCGACTGGTACCTTGAAGATCGTGGCGCACAGATCTCCCTAAAGAGGGCGCCTATGGAGGAGATCGCCCACCTCCCTCATGGAGATGGAGCGACATGCCATTCTTCTTCTCGTGAGGCTACACAAATTGCTCAAAACAATTACTATCGGTAGTCAGGCGAAACGAGGGAGGAGACGCCGAATGATCAGTAGGGTGCTGCAGCCCACCACCCAGAGGCGGAGACGCGCTACCTGATGGTGGAAGAACGACATGCGAGGCGGGCACATAAGCATGCCGAGTGGAATGCCAAATGCTTATATTTAGTTTTTGTTTTAAGTTTAATTAAATTCTGATCGGTCCGTAAAATTCTGTCATACTTTGAGTGAATTTCATTTGGTTTGTACCCTAGAACGACGCCGAACATGAACACGCGTGCCCCAAACACAACACGTCACGGCGACGTCTCCCCAATGACCGGTCCGACGCTTCTGCCGAACGTCGTTTAGGGTATGCGGCCGAAGATGCTCTTAGGGTGCGGTTGGTAGCATGCAGGCCCTCCGGACAAGCCCAAGCGGTGCGAAATCTGGTCCTTTGGTTGCTTGTAGGAGTACTGGGTTGTGGCCCGCACCATCTACAAAGCACCTCAGAGACAGGCCCATCAAAAACGCCCGAATCAAGCGTTTTCGTGAAGCCATGTCCACGAACATGGTTGAAGGAGATGAATGTAGGTGAAAGAAAATGACGCTCTCGTGTACCAAAACGAATGAGATTCTCTCACTCGTGCACACGTAGCCTAATTTTTCAAGGCCTAGCCCGGATGCTTCGATTGACTTCTTTTTAGCTTCTGGAACAGATTCTAGGCCCAGAATCAAAGAAGCCCAAAAGAAGGGTTCTGATTTTGTCCAGCTTATTTCCACTGAGAAGCTACTTTCCTTCGTAAAGTGAAAATCGGGCCTGGCCTCGATTCTGAGAGGATTCCCGTGATTCCCCCAAGTGTAACAAAAGGGTATACATCTAGAGACATGTCGTTGCTTCTATTTACAGAGAACTGCCACCGTCCAGAATTTAGGAGAAAAGAAGAGAAAAAACTAAGCGACACACATCGCTGACTCGTTCTTCCTCCCCATCGCACACCATCACATTTCCCCAAACGAAAATGATCTAGGGTTGCCTCCATCACTGCCGCCAGCGCCCGCCGCCACTGCAGGTGCCCCCCTCTCGCCGGTCAGCCGCCTCCCACCGGCGGCTGCTGCTCCAACCCTCTCCTCGTCGACAGAAGCCCGCCGCCCTGACCCTCTCCTCATCGACAGAAGCCTGCCGCCCCAACCCTCTCCTCGTCCTCCTGCGACAGCGACCCGCTCCCGGCTCGTCGCTCCGTCGCCGTCCGCGCCCTCCGACGCCGCCAGCCGCCCGCAGGCCGATCTCTCCATGTCCTCCTCTCAGTCACCGCCGTAGTTAGCACGTCCCTGTTTTGTTTACAATGAAAACAGTGAAACTGATTGGTAGTAAAACTGATTAGGTATGAGCACATGAATTTTAGTGTAGTTTATTTACCGTGAAACTGATTAGGCAAGAGCAAATCAATTTCAGTATAGCCTAAGGAGTATTCTAATTGTAATTGTTGAATAGCTAAAAAAGACTTTTATTTTATTTTGGCATGTAATGAATTATACAATGAATGGTATGTTTTATAATCTCCTTTATTCATTTCTATCTCATTTATAATAAAAACTAGCATACAAATAAAATTTAGAGACGTTACAGACATTTCACCACTAAACCATCAAATAAGCTTAATGTCTAGAAGCTAAAAAAAATAGAAGGTAGCAGATTCTCTAAGCTTCTCCTTACCACATCTTCTTCACGAATCTTCCAAAATCCAGCTTCTTCAAAATCATCTCTACTATTCATTAAAGCGAAGGACGACGTGATCGTTGGTACGTCGCTCTTCTACCTCCGGCTCCGCGAGTCCCCCCGCCCGCTAAAAAAAACCTGGAAGAAAACACGTACGCAAAACGCCTACGATGAAAAGAAACAGAAGAATAAAAAAACAAATGGAATTAGACACGTACTCTCCTGTGACTGCCAGGGAACGTGAGAAAAAAAAAAGCAATCCATCGTCTCAGCCACGAACTCAAGGAAACAAACCCACGCACTCCCGACCCAAGGCGTACGCCGCCCGACCTCCTGCTCCGCCAATCTGCCAGTCGATCTGCCCGTCGATCTGCCCCGTGACCCCCGGCTCCGCCTCGCAGCTCCGCCGGCAACACGCGACGCCATCGCGGCTTAATCCCTACCGCGACGCCGGCCAAATCCCCCGATGCCGCCTCACAACCGCCGGTCAATCCTGCACGTTTCAATCCATGGCAACCGCCGGTCAGCTCTGTGCGCGGCAACTGCCGATCGTGGAGGTCGTGGTCCTGCTACCTCCAGCAGTACAAAATCCTCAAAGCCTCTCTCCCTACTCTTGTTCTCCTCTCGCCTCCCATCAGCTCTCCCCAATCCGGCGACCGGACCAGCTGCCGCCTCCGGGATACCTCCGAGCGCAGAACCAGTTCGACGTCGCCGACAGTGGCCAGAGCGCAGAACTGGTCCGACTCGCCGACAGTGGCCACGCCGGCCCGCCGTCCATGTTGCTCGTCCCCCACCCGCAATTCAGGAGGTCGTGAACAAGACTTCTCCTTACGCCCCATCTTTGGCCGAACAAGAGTTGGTCTGCTTTACTCCTCGACATCGTCTTCCTGCATTACCCCACACACTGCTTCTGCTTGCTCTTTTGGTTTGATTTGATTGATATTCATTACGTGCAGGTGGTGGTTCCAGGTGTGGTGGCGACTGCAAAGGTACACAAAGGAGTTGCATCCATGTGCTGTGACAAAAATTAGGCTAGACCTCACTAGATTGTAGTCCATAAGAAGTCTATCATGATGTTGCAGAAGGATCTTTTGATTGGTAGTCATAATTTTCCACATGATTTAACCCTGTGTATTTGCGATTCTTATTCTTCTTTGCTAGATGAGGTTATTTCAGTGTATTTAATATCCTAATATCTCCTCTATTCACTCCATGGACAATGCATATGCCTTAAGCCAGTTTAGCTTGTCGATCTTGAAAAATGGGTAAGAAACTCATGAGTCATGAGATGATGGACTGCACCTAGGCATTGATCAGTTCATCTGATCTTGTCAGTGTTATCTAAAACATATTTCACCCTGTCATAGGTGTAAGAAAAAACAGATTAAGTAGCAGCCCGTGAAACCATTATTTACTTGTTTTTGGATTGTCCATGGAGAAAAAAAGATGGACGGATTGTATGCAGCTAAATTGCATTTCTTTCTGTCCCTGCATTGTGTTCATCCTAGAATTTTTGTAGGTTCCGATGTGTACTTCTTGATTTTTGAGTGAAGCAGCCTTTGCATGAACAGATCAGAAAAACTATACTTGTAGAGGTCAATTATTCTATGGTACTGAATTGTTCTGGCATGAATATAATTTGCTTGTATTTATTATTTGGTGGCAGTTTATCAGAACACAAATTCATATGAATCTTTGCTATTAACTGATTGTATACGTGAGTATGGTTTCAAAATTGTTCCGAGGAAAAAAACACGTGCAACGATTTTGTTCCTGATTGCTTGGTTTTTGCATGATTACATCCCTGGAATTTGGGAGTGTGCATTATAGTTGCATCGAGGTGAATAGCTCGTGTATTGCCTTTGAGAAAATGCATTGGCTCACATGCACGGTGAACCACCAGATCAAGGGATCCAAAGGAAGCAATATTACTTAAAGTTCATCTCTACTGATGGTAGTTTTATGTAATAAAATTATAGTTGAAATTTCATATTCCGTGTAAGGAAACATCCTATTGTTTTAGAGGAAAAAAACACCTAAACCAAGATTTGCATTTCCTATGTTCACGATACATGGTACACGGGACAATTACTAAAATGTCTTCTTTTCTTTTCAGCATGGCGCATGGGGTTATGGATTCCAAATTCTAATTATTTATAAAAGTGTTTCCAAGCACTCCATTTGTGAAACTTCTACGAAATTCTTTATAAAGGCGTGCCTCCATCCTATCCCCTCCATCACCGGAGCCAGACAAAGCTTGTCGTAAAAGAGGGCGAAGCTTTTTACTGATATAGAGCTGCAGGTCAGGTCATACCGATTACCTTTCACATATAGTCTCGTAGTTCCTATATATGCTTATGTATATGCTTTCTTGTTCCTGTATATGCTTTCTGCCTATAGTTTTTCTTAATTTTCCTCTCACAATTTTTTTGAACTGCTGCTAAGATGAATGTCTTTATTTGTGGTACACACCTTAGAAAGAAGATGACATATATGTACTTCATGGAAACCCGTTTTCATGCTTTATTTTCTTAGTATGACTCTATAGCACATTCCATACCCATCAATATTGACTATATTTTAGCTTCTCGTATTACAGTTTCTTCTCCGTATATCTTTTCTCATAAGTACTGAATATAAGCAGGGTTGGATGAGAATACCCTTAAACTGAGCATGAATGCTTAGTTTGCTTCACATGACCTTACAATCTTTCTTCTAGCTTTCGGAAGGAAATTTCTTGATAATAAATATATAAATATTTTTATTGAATTTTTTAGTTCTTTCTTTCCATGATAGACATGCTATTGTCAGCATCTAACTACATGCTCTGAATAAATTTGTATTCAAGTAAAAACCATAGTACTAGCTAGGTAACTAGAAACTATATTGTTGGTATCCCTTTAGAGATCTGTTTGATTGGAGTTCATGTGTGCACTTTTTATAATATGGGGATCCTTAAATCGAATTAGCATGTAGTTAGTATGTATGTTCCTGAATATTTTTTTATTTCATGTCTGCAGGCCACACCATTACTCTTGACTCTGTTTTTTCTGGAAAATAAAGAGGGCCAAGGTTTTTACCCATTTGACAGAGAGTTGCAGGTCAGCTCATGTTGATTATCTTTCCCATATAGTCATGTGGTTCCTATTTCTGGTCATTTTATCCTGGTAATCTTGCTCCTGTATGTGCTCTTTGTCTATAGTTCTTCTTCATTTGCCTTCCACAAATTTTTTAACTACTTAGATGAATGTCTTTGGTTGTGGTACACACTTGTGGTAATGTGCTAATGTCCAATTTTCATGCGATTCTAGGGACGATAAGATTCTCATGGCAGTGCGCAACCATTAAAACTTCAGTATCTTTTTTATGTAGATGGCACCCATTAAGCTCATAAATAAGAGGACATATGCGGCCTTGACAGAAACTCCACGGCCACCTAGGTTAGTTTAAATTACCTTCTCATCATGAATATAATATAGTACTAGCCATCTTACACTGATTACTATAGATTTAAGGATTTTGATGACATTGAGTTTGGTGATACCATCTCAAAGTGGAGCATTTGTGTGAGGATAGAAGTGAAGTTTGCGCCTAATAAATATGGTGACAACATTCGTTTTGTTCTTATGGATAAAACTGTAAGTTCCAAAAACTCTTGATAAATTTACTAAAATGTGATCATGTGTTTTAACTCAATCTTATACTTTTTATGCTCAAACACATTCAAGGGGGCAAAAATAGAAGCAAGCGTTTGGGGATTTGATGAAGTAGCGCTATTCAACCGGATACTGCAACCTGGTTGCAAATATACCATCCATAGGGTTATAATTAGTCCTAACGCGGAATCTGTCGAGTTTAGAGCGATTGGACACCCGTATGAATGCCATTTTAATCGAATAACAATGGTTGAGCCCTCTCTGTTTATTGAGTTCCCAATACTCCCAAAGCATCTGATGCCATTTTCGGATGTAGCCAAGCGTCCAAACAAAACCTTTGTAGGTATGTTCCATATATGCTTTGCCTATACAACTGTGACCAATACAATTTCAGCATTCCAAATTGACCAATGAATTTTTTTTATAGATATAGTTGGCATAGTTGTTCACTGTTGTGACCATGACCATTTTGGGAGGTATGGAAAGTATAAGGAAGCTGTCTTCATGGATGTGTGGTATGTTAAGTAGTAAATATAAACAACACCAACTATTTTATGACATCTTTATTGTAAAGATATTTTCCTTTTAAAAAAGTTGTGAAAACTTTGATTTGTAGGGGAAATCTTATTCCCGTTGGCATTTGGGGTTTACAATTGACTCGGAACTCATACCTATGGTCTACGGCTGAAGGTGGCAACCCTATTGTCATTGCAACCATGTTGGAGAAAGATATTAAATTTGGTAATTGATTTATCTACATCACCACATACTTTATATTTTAACTTATTTTATTGATACACCGGGGTAATTATATTTTTTAACATAACAATAGGTGACCTGAATACATCAGACCATACAAATGTTGCATTCAACCCAGCTCATACTGCAGCACGCCCTCTCCATGGTGAGTTAATTTAACAAAACACTAAGTTACAAATTTTTTAATAAACCTATTAGGGTCAGTATAATATATGCATATTGAATTCAAATGTAAACATGCAGATATCCGCCAAAAAATAATTAGTGGAGCAATTGACATGACCTTCGTGCAAAGTTTTGTTGAGAGGAGGTGGGCCTTCGTGTCAATGGTGCTGGCTAAAAGAGATGCACGCTACAGGAAGTAGATGTGGTTGGATTATCTGTTCGCTGTTGTAATTTAGGCAAGCTACATGCTATATGATTTCCGTGTGTACTGTAATTCGGTGATAAAACGGAATTTTCAAAGTACTTTGTATTCCGTCTGTTCAATTTTTTTTATTTAAACGAACATATTGTGTGAAGGCTTGTATGTATCAATACTGTTCCATTGAAGTTTATGTGATTTCTTGGTCTTATCTATACAAACATAGTAACCTTAAATCTTAAAGGTTTCCGCGCATAAAATTTGTTCAAGCTTCCCAGAAAGTACGGTGATTTCCACATTGACTTTCCTGTATTTGCCCTGCTACATATACTATGTAGTAGAGATTATTATGGATACGGTCGTACTCTGTGATCTCATATTTCGGTGGCTGTTTTCTTAGTATAAACAAAACCATAGCTGAACACACGATCTCGACTAGATGCGAAACAAGTTCGTGAATCCAGTAAACATATTTGTTCCGTGAAAACTAAACATGCACAAATGCAATCAAAAGACAGATTGATTCTTGCAAAATTGTTTCACTCCATCTTTTGCCGTAAACTCATTTGAGAAAAAAATTCCCTTGTATGCTATAGTAATAGTAGCTTACGCAATTGTTGCAAATAGATAGTTTCAGATGGTACTTTTTACTATTGTCCCTATCTGTATAGTTAAGCAACATTGAACTATCAGAAAGTTCAATTATCTGAAACTCGGTTACTTTGAAGCAACAGGACAAATAAGACTGAAGGTTATTGGGATCTAATGTAAAGAGAGGAAGAATAAGGAAACCAACAAGTAAGTGAAACCGTTGCCTTCAGGCAATATATCTTTTCCTATTGCCGAGGATTAGATTACAGAAGTGTTGCAAAGATGTCGCATCCAAACCAACCATCACGCAAAGGAAAAGAAGGTTACAATATGCTATCCCTTTAATATTAATTAGACCAAAATATGCCCCTTCACATTGAACTAATTGACATTAATGTGGTTTGTGTTTTTTTCTTATTGATCGACCAGTTGTTCATGAGCATCATGCTTCCAAGCAATCCCGCACCGGTTATGTGCCACGTCCTCCTACTGGGTTCTACATACGTGAACCTTCGAACACTTCAGTTATTTCATCGTCCGATGAAGAAGAGGGGCACACTGAATTTCATACTCCGTACACAACTGACTTTCAAAGCAACCTTACCAACACCATGATACTACCGGGCGAAGGTTCAAATGGTATACCCTTTTACTGGTAGCACAATATAATGTTATCAGACACTTTCATGCCTTATTATTTTTGTAACTGGGGTACACCATACAGGTAGTAAACATGTCAATGATGTCACGGGAAGTTCAACTACGGTGATGGTAGACCAAATGCAACCGATTGCAAGCATTTCAGAACAAAGAAATCGAGCAAGACGTGAACGAGATAGAGCTCGACGAAATAACTTGACAACCGAGCAAAAGAAGGAGATTTGTGCACGTAGAAGAGAAGCTCGGAAAAACAAAGTGCTGACGGCTGAGCAAATGGAGGAGATCAATGCAAGTAGAAGAGAAGCCTGGAAAAACAAACCTCTCGATGAGAGGAATGCACGACAAAGGGCTAAAAGGCAAAATATCTCTGCCGAAGAGAGGCAAGAGATGAATGCCAACAGATCCGCACGCATGCAGAGCATACCTAGACAAAAGAGGGAGTCTTTGCTAGCTAAGCGCAAGGCAAACGCCGCGGCTAGGCAGAACACCCCTTGCACTGAATCCATCGCAATGCCATGCCCAAATGCAACTGCTTTGGGAAAGTTAAACCTAGCCAAAGAGGGAGCTGCTTCACCAACTGCCCCCTGTTCAGGAAGCACATCGGACTTCACCATTGGAAGCAACGGTGATTCTCCCATATTTACTCCACCTCATTTGTTAATGTATTTAGCAAACCATTACTTACATGGCTCGAAAACGTTACAGATGAGATGGAGGCCCTCCTTAGTAGGCTCATGGACGAGAATGCTATCCCTGATGACCTGATGGATGAGGAGTACTACCTATACGATGTTGAATGTATGTTCACAAGTCTCTCCACTTGCCCTCTTTGTTACGAGTTTAGATGTCTACCCTGTTGTGACACATTATGCATGTAGGTTCTGACACGTTCGACACGGAACTAGATGAACCATCTGACTTTTCCAGGACGAGCTCTGTTGATCCTTTTGACTTTGTGTACTCAAACCTCCCAGAAAGCACACATATTTTGGAGAAAGTCCCAAATTGCAAATTCTGCAATGCCAATAGGTTTGAGCGTGAGCCCCCTGCTTTCTGTTGTCTCAATGGGGATATCAAGTTGTCTGAACAAGAACCTATCCCGGAGCTGATGAGGTTATGGTCGAGCATAGATGCGGACTGCCGGCATTTTCGGGACAGCATCCGGTTCTTCAACGGACACTTCTCCTTCACAACGCTTGGCGTAACCCTTGACAAAAGTTGCACCAATATGAGGTCCGGGGTTTACACATTTCGGGCAAGCGGCTCAGTGTACCATAATGTCCATTCGTTTGGGCCAGGCTCTCGTTCTGATCATCTACAGTTGTACTTCTACGACGATGATCCTAGCCTGATTCATCGCAAGGAATCCACCGAGCAACTAGACCAGGAGGTTGTTCGGAAATTGACGAACATAATGAGAGCAAATCCTTACTCCCAACAATTAAGGAGTTTGGGTGCAAACAGGGAAAACCTCCAGGATTATCGGATAGAACTAAACACCGACCAGAAGCTAGACCAGCGAACATATAATCTACCAATCTCGTCCGAGGTGGCTGCCATCTGGGTCGAGGGGAGCGACCTGGCGAATAGGTTCAAACGCAGCATTACCCTCTACGGGAACAACAACGAGAGGTACAGCATACAGGCCACACATGGGTGCTACGACCCTCTCTCGTACCCCCTCTTCTTCCCCAAGGGGGAACTCGGCTGGCATCCGAATATCCCCAAAGCTAAGGTGCCTTGGGACGTTGCGCAACTACCAAGAGCGAACCGTGATGCCGGTGGAGGTTAGCCTATTTTAGACGCTTGTGCATTTATTTGGAGAACACATCATTGTCTCACGTTATCTAACCTTCATTTTTTGCATCCTTCTTGCAGAGGGGGGCGGCCGTTTATGCGTCTCCGTCAAGGACTACTATTGTTATAGGCTACAGACGCGTCCTGGAATATTCAACCCCATATTGCATGGAGGACGCCTATTCCAACAGTGGGGTGTCGACATGTACATCAAGATCGAGGGCTGCAGGTTAAAATGGATCAGGGACCACCAACCGGAGATACGCGCCGACTTATATAAAGGCATTGTCGATAGCATCACGGCCGGGGAGACACGAGCGAGCGCTGTTGGCACTAGGACTGTTTTGCCGCACACGTTCCAAGGGGGCTACCGAGACATGAAGCGGAGGCATATGGATGCCATGGCACTGGTCCACACGTATGGCAAGCCTGACATCTTCCTAACGATGACATGCAACCCAAACTGGCAGGAGATATAGGATGAGTTATTTCCCGGCCAGACTCCGCAGGATCGGCCTGATCTTGTGGCTCGAGTGTTTAGAGCCAAGCTAGAGAAGATGAAAGAGATGTTGACCAAGGATCATATCCTAGGCGTTGTGAAGGCGTATGTCTATGTGGTAGAGTTCCAGAAAAGGGGTCTTCCGCATGCCCATTTCTTATTGATCATGGATTCTAGATATAAGCTTGTTGTGCCAGAACAGTATGATCGTGTCATATCTGCCGAGCTCCCTGACAAGCATAAGTACCCAGAGCTATACGCCATGGTCGTGAAGCATATGATGCATGGCCCATGCGGTGTCCTGAAGCCCAACAATGTGTGCATGCAAGAGGGGTCATGCAAGTGCAGGTACCCCCGAGAGTTCAACGAGACCACCGTACAGGGAAAGGACTCCTACCCTGTTTATCGAAGACGGAAAGATGGTCGTTCAGCGAAGGTCCGTGGTCAGATTCTGGACAATAGATGGGTTGTGCCATACAACCCTCGCCTCCTCCGTATGTTCAACTGCCACATCAATGTGGAGGTGTGCTCTAGCATAAAGGCCGTCAAGTACCTATACAAGTACATATACAAGGGCCACAATCAGACTTCTTTCAATATCGACCAACCCGACGCTGAAGGTAACATAGACGAGATCAAGAGATTCGTTGACGCGAGGTGGGTTACTCCTCCGGAAGCGATGTGGAGGATATTTGGCTTCACCCTCTGTGAGAACTACCCTCCGGTTCTACAACTTCCGCTACATCTCCCGAACATGCACAAAGTCACATTCAAAGCAGGGGATGACCTGAACGATGTTCTTGCAAGTGAGAATGCATCGAAGTCTATGCTAACGGAGTATTTTGTGGCTAACCAAGAGCATGCTTGGGCTCGAGATATTCTGTACAAGGACTTTCCAGGAAGTTTCACATGGCAACGATTAAAATTTTGGCAAAAAAGGAAAAACAGTTGTTTCCAAGTAGGCAGAATCGTGTCAGCCAACCCTGCCGAGGGAGAGAGGTACTTTCTGAGGGTGCTTCTAAACCATGTAGCAGGCTCACAGTCCTTTGAAGACCTGAAAACCGTGGATGGTGTGCTATGTGACACCTTTCGGGAGGCCGCTGAGAGGAGGGGTCTCATTGAGGCCGACAACACACTTGACGAGTGTCTTACGGAGTCAGCGCAGTGGGCCATGCCAGTCTCGCTCAGGAGGCTCTTCGCAACGATCTTGGTATTCTGTGAGCCTGGCGACGTGCGCGGCCTATGGGATAGGCACCTTGAAGCGATGTCTGACGACTTCAGGCGAAATCACACGTGCCCTATAATGGTGGAGCAGAAGGTGTTGCTTGACATCAGGGGTATGCTACAATCCATGGGCAAAGACATAAAGTTGTTCCCTCTTCCAGACATCGACGAGACGTATGACAACACAGAAGGCGAGGCTAGGGAGGTCATCGAGGAAACCACTATCATGGTTGACGATGATGACAAGTCTCTAGCTGAGTCGCTAAACCTCGAGCAGAGGCTAGCATACAAAGAGATATTAGAGGCACTCGACAGTGACAATGGGGGTGTATTTTTTGTCGATGGCCCGGGGGGCACCGGGAAGACCTTCCTATATAGGGCATTGCTCGCTAGGGTTCGAGGCGAGAGGAAGATAGCTGTGGCCACAGCAACTTCCGGTGTCGCCGCTTCCATCATGCCTGGAGGCAGGACCGCCCACTCTAGATTCAAGATCCCACTTAACATTCAGGATGGCTCATCGTGCAACTTCACCAAGCAAAGTGGGACAGCCAAGCTCCTGAGGATGGCTTCGCTCATCCTATGGGACGAGGCCACCATGACAAAGCGGCAGGCAGTCGAGGCACTGGACAACAGCATGCGTGACATCATGGGCCGACGGGACCGACCTTTCGGGGGGAAGACCGTCGTGTTTGGTGGGGACTTCAGGCAGGTGCTTCCGGTAGTCAGGAAAGGGTCACGGGGTCAAATAGTCGACGCGACTTTGAGGAGTTCGTACCTCTGGCAGGGCATGCGCCAGCTAAAGCTTGTCCGCAACATGAGGGCGCATAAGGACCGTTGGTTTGCAGATTACCTATTGAGGGTAGGTAATGGCATCGAGGAAACTGATGAGGAAGGGAACATCCGGCTCCCCGACGATATTTGCGTGCCTTCCACCGACGAGGTCGCCGACATAGAGAAGTTAATAGACCATGTGTTTCCTGCCCTGGACCACCACATGACCGATCCAGATTACATGATGTCTCGAGCAATTCTCTCCACCAAGAACGACAACGTCGATGTAATAAACATGCGTATGATAGAGCGTTTTCAGGGAGAGGAGAATATCTACCATAGCTTTGACAGCGCAGAAGACGATCCACATGGCTACTACGCACCTGAGTTCCTGAATGATCTGACTCCTAATGGGCTGCCCCCGCACGCACTTAAGCTTAAGATAAACTGCCCCATTATGCTGCTTAGGAACATCGACCCAGCAAATGGTCTGTGTAATGGCACAAGGCTTGTGGTCCGTGGGTTCCAGAGGAATGCTATTGATGCAGAAATCGTGTTGGGTCAACACGCCGGACGAAGGGTCTTTCTTCCTCGAATACCACTCTGCCCCTCTGACGATGAAATGTTCCCTTTTAGATTCAAGAGGAAGCAGTTCCCGGTTAGACTCAGTTTTGCCATGACAATCAACAAGGCGCAAGGGCAGACCATCCCAGTTGTTGGAGTGTACCTACCGGAAGCCGTATTCTCACATGGTCAGCTCTACGTGGCGTTGTCCAGAGCCACCGCAATGAGCAACATTAAGATCCTCGCCGGTAATGAAAATAGAAAGGACGAGGCCAAGAATTCAAAGAAGCGGAAAAGATCTGAGTCCGGTGTATCGACCACACAAAACATAGTATACAAGGAAGTCCTTAGCGCTTGATGTCATTGGGCAAATTTGAGCAGATTATATTGTTATCTCTACATAGGTGTCCTCTTAGTGGTGTCTTTAAATAAAAATGTAGTGGTTGAAAATTTATTTGATATATGTGCATTTGGTGTATGTCATTTATTTAGCGTTAATTTATTTTTGTGGTAAATGCTGGTAATAGTGGAGCACCCGGGTAGCTTTTATTGTTGTAGCCGATCAGAGAGATTTTGAGCAACGAGAAAGATGGATTGAGACCAATTTGAGTATTCGGTACTTCCCTTTACAGTGCTTTGGTATGTTTGCCCGCACCTGTTATATGAAGCATTAACAGTCTTCTTTACATGTTGATTATGAATTTTTTGCTTGTGATTTCTGCCTCAGAGTTCAAGGCCCCTGAGTCAATCAGACCTGGAGAAAGGTTTTTCAACGTTTTGTAAAGGGAGAGAAGGCCGCGAGCAATACAAGGTCAGGTCTGAATGTATTATGAATATGCATCCCATGAAGGTGCAGTCCGGAGAGGATTCAGATGGGGTGAATTAGACTGTTGACTTATTGTGCAGCTTGTATGAGTTTTCTATACCATCAATGCACCAGTCAGGTTGCTGGTTAGGTATACTATACTACCAGTGATCATTTACCACATGCAATTATGTTGGATAGTCTGCATTTGCACTTACTGAAAATAAGTAGAGGAAGATTGCACCCATGACTACTGTATGGTTCGAAATGTACTGCTCGGTTGGTAATTTGTTGCCTCAAAAATATTGTTCTGCTCTAAAATAATCGCCTCATTTGTTTTCAATCTGATTCATGTAGGTGTTAGGATTTGCACATCAGAGAAAAAATGGCCATGTTGATTGATCATATAGCAGGTTCAGTGTGGAGTTCCTTAATTTCTTTAGTACAAGCACGTACGCACAAGCATACAGAGTTTAAAGATTGTGTGTGATGGTGTGGTTGTTGTAGTTAATTTGCTAACCGGATACGATGGTTCTCTTGATTTACTCCCCATGTTCTAATTGAACCAGCATATTGCCCTCAGTTCATAGATATACAATAAATTGTTATTGGTCTGTGATTCTTTAGATATTCAGATTGGCAGATCTGGTTACACACGATCTTGTTATTTAAATAACCAGGTCATCGTGTGTAAATGTAGCACTTTAGTAGTGCATTTCTCTCTTACCGGAATTCTCCTTATTTTCTCAACAAAAAGTTAAGATAAGCAACATTTTTACTTTAACTGCAGGAGATGGGGTTGCATAATGACAACATGTACCTGAGGAGTAATGCACATTAGTTACCTAGCCTATTGATCAACCAGATCAGACTATATATATGGCCATTACATATATTTTTTAGATGTGAGCAATAAGACTCGGAGCAGTTTATTTTCTGGAGGTTGCTGAGAATGCGAGGGTGTATCAGCCCATGAACATGATGGGGGCGTGTTGATGGTAGACAGTACGACCACATGGTCTGTATAATTCCAGAAACTTCCTGCAGTTAAACATCATGCAGCACATTACTTCCATCAAATGCATCAACTGCCCTTCAGCACAGGTAAGCAGATCCGTGTGAATGTAGCCCCAACCATGTATTCCAGTAGTCCTATCAGATTACAGGATACAGTTAGCTGATCCATGTTTTCAAATTGTATTTGTTTTGATTTTTCACACTTTTGGTGAGTCCACATTGGCTCATAGATGGTAATTATGTTCTGTAATTTGAATCAGGCCTGGTTTAGAGCTCATGGCCAATGTAGTTGAAGAAGACTCCAATTAGATGAACACTCTGAATATTGCCGTGGTTTTTGCACCCAATATGACCCAGGTATTACTTTTCTTATTTTAGTTCTCTTACTTGGATATGATTGTTAACACAAGTGCTAACATAGTGTCTGCTTTGCAATTATATGGCCAGGCCCTCTTACTGCTCTGATGCATGCCATTCAAGTCCATGAACTTGCTCAAAACCTTGGTTCTCATGACACTTAGAGAACATGAGGATGACGAGGGAACATATTCGAAATTTTCATCTTCATCTTTATGCGATGAACTTGATGAGGTGGACCATCAAGGCGATGACAATGACCGTGAGATTGAGAAATATGGCGATGACAGTAGTGAAAGCCCAAAGGATGTTGACAAAACCAAGCAGCTGAAAGTGGACAGTGAATAGTAATCTGTATTTGTAGATTGTTAGCCGATCCATCACACAATTTAATATAAAAGCTTTGTGTACTACCAAACTGAATTTGATAGCACTGGCTTATTAAGTTGGAATTTCTAGCAGCAAAAAAATTGGTTACTTAGAAGTGGCCTTCCTTCCTCTGCATGTCTTGCATCCTGTATCACTGTATAAATGTATCAGGTTTGGTTCTTACTCGTGTATTTTCAAAGATTAGGGGTAGATTTTAAAACTATGCTGCTTAATAATATCCATGTGAGCCATGTGATCGACTGCAGCTTCCTCATTTGCCTATGAGATCGATTTTTTCATATACAGTACTACTTCCTCTGACCCAAATAAGTTGACTTAAATTTGTCTAAGATAATACTAAATCATAAATACAACCAAATCTTGATAAATCTAAGTCAACTAATTTGGGTCGGACTATTCCTCCGATTCATATTAATTGACTTTGATTTGTCAAAATTTAGATGAACCTATATAACAAATAGTGTCTAGATTTATTCAAATCTAGACAAATTTGAGTCAATTAATATGGGCCGAAGAAAATATATGTTTTATGCAACAAGTAAATAAATTTGGAGCTCTAGCCATTATGCTTTCAAGTTCATACCGCTATTTACTGAAATATACATGCGCTCGTTATATAAGTTTGCCAAATATAAGATCCATTTTATAGACTTGTAAATGCTCACGTTGAAAAAAAAGGAAGAAAACCGTGGTTTCGGTCAACGAGAGGACAAAGGAAAACGCTCAACCATCCGGCCGCAATCCCCTCGACCTGGATCCTCTTCTCTCCGTCGCGCCTCTATCTCCTAGCCTCCTACCACGCCGGCTCCGGCGCTCGCTGTCGCCATCGCCCGCCGCGCCGCGCCACGGTCCACGGTCTACGGGCGTGGCCTCCCCAATCCCCCAGCATCATCTCACATCCCATGGCAACCACGACAGCTCCCAAAGTATGTAACCGCCGCTCATCTCTCTGTTTTTGGAACCGTCAGTCAGCTACGTACGTGGGGATTGCTGATCGTGGAAGTCGTGATAGTTTGAACCACGCCCACTACAAAAGGCCTCGAGCCCTCAAAGATCCCCACTTCCTCTTCTCCGACCTCCACTCGCCTCTCTTGAATCCGGTGACGGGACCAACCGCCCCCGCACCTCGGACCGCAGAGGCGTTGCCGACGCCGCCTGCAACACACACGCCGCAGCACCGACCACACGCACAAGCGTTAGTCAATTCCCCCGTACTGTTGGTGCTTGCTCTTAGATTTGATTGGCCGGTTGCTGTTTGGAGATGATTGTTAATCGTGGTGTGCAGGTGGTTTTGGGACACTGTACCATCGCGCGGAGGCGACTCCAAGGTACACGACGGATACCTGCTGCTCGAATCCGCTTCCTTCTCCTGGTAACTCCACATGGATCTCATTGATGTTTCTGAGTCTTGTTAGTAAAATCTGCAAACAATAATTTAGTTAGTAACCTGAGAAAATCTGAGAAAGAAATGAACAGATTTATGGTATCCTTTACTATCCCTGAAATGTTGGACTTGTGATTTGCGTACATTCTAAAATTACTTGGGTATGGGGTAGAAGTACCACTACTGCAATTTTAATCCGACTAGCTGTTTGCGCTATGCTGTTTGCCTCCTCTATACTTGCGATTCAGTCAGTTTGTATGTATGCAAATTCAACTTGGATTGACCCGATTAGCATTATAGAGTGCATAAACTGTCCAGGAACATGCCAATCACCACTTTTCGTATCATTAGTAAGGAAAAACTGTTCAGCTTGATTCTTACGGACAGTGTGCATACGCCTACTTCCCTATTAAGATATATAATTGTTTTGGGTCAGGTATAGAATTGAACATAAAATTTCGCTTTACACAATCTGATACTCCTTTATTCACTTTCTAGATGGTGAAAAGATCATGTCATTCCTTCTCTTATTTTTTTATTCAATAAAATATATTTGGGTAGTCAATATTGTTAATCATGTGATCTCAGCAGATTAACATTTTAGACTGCTTGATGGATAGCTGCAACCATACAAGTGCATCAAAATTTGGCTGTTGTTAAATCTTCTAGAACATGCCCATTTCTAATTTATGCATTCCTATTTCTTTTACATTGGGGGATTTTGAAGAAAAACAAATTGATATTTTTATACCATAGAGTTCTAGAAAGCCTCTTATTATTGGATTCCATTTCAGTATTCATCATTTCTAATTTATGCATTCCTATTTCTTTTACATTGGGGGATTTTGAAGAAAAACAAATTGATATTTTGTATACCATGGAGTTCTAGAAAGCCTCTTATTATTGGATTCCATTGCAGTATTCATCATTTCAGTATTCATCATGTCTTGCCGTCTGAATGGTTCCAATATAATACCGTTGACCTTGTAGGCACGGTATTATAAGAATACGTATAGTACTGTGCCTGCAGTTGTCTGAAAGTTATATATGGGTTTTCTTATTTCTTTCTAGAAAAGTGATTTAAAATGGTGTAAAACTCACTGATGTCCCCCATCTAGCACAACCAGGATAAGTCTTGGATCAGTTAAAGTGAGAAAATCCTCTGGATGGATACATGTTTGTGATGGTATGATGGGGGTGGTACATCTACAACAGATGAAAATCAGATGATTTATTTCCTTAGTAGTTTCAAAAGATAAATAGATGATGATACATATGTTGGTGCTTGGTCATGGCAGGGATATTCTCAGTGTCATTTTATTGTACTTATATGAAGTTTTTACTTGCTTTCCTATTTTACCGCCGACAAAAATAGAATTGGGAAATGTCATTCCAGCTTTGAGTTGCTTCAGCAAGATCTCAACATAATCCCTCCATCTTGAAACAAGTGACTTGGGTTTGTCTAGACTGAAATGTTCTAGACATATTTTAGTATATAGACACATGTGAATTCTGACATATCATTCAGGACGTGTTCTTCGGACTTTTTTGAGTTTTTTCAAATTTGATTTTTGTGTTTGAAATGAAGACGTGCATGTGCACGTGCACCTTTACTTTAACTACAAATTAGAAGCACTGATACAAGGTGAAGAACATATCAACTCAATACTTTCTAAAATTGGGATAATGTTTCTGGGTGCTTCTTATGCATGGGTATGTATACTGCCTTTTATTCCCAGTTTTTTTTTGAAACAACCTTTTATTCCCAGTTTTGGTTATCCATAAGAAGGAAAAGGGGCCTAAGTAGTAGCCAATACAAATACCAGTTTCAACACCTTTTTTTTCTCGTAACTTCTCATTTTCAATATCTCACTCTTCTCTATTTCAAAATGTAGATGGGAGACTTTGGAGAGTTCACTGTGATGTCAACCCCCGAGGAAGATGATGACAGTCTTTTCGGTGACCAGCTGGCGACCTTGACGTCTTTGCTTGGACTTCCACCACCAGAGTTCAGGGGCAAGCAACTCCCACCCACATCACCTGGAGATCATCGTTGGCTTATTGAAGGCAATGTGAGGGGACGACATGTGAAGCCATATACACAAGACATAGTTTTCTACAAGGAGAGCCCCAACTGGGAGATTGGCGTAGAGATGGCCATGCAGGACGCACTAGCCCGCACTGTGCAGACTTACCGCCAGGAGATATCTCAAGATTCTGCTTTTTATGCCATAGGAAGGCGCTTTGAGGATGGGACAGCCAACAGGACTGCTGGAGATCGTGGAGGGATGGATTATGAGGTTATCCAGATGGAGGACTTGGAGTGCCACATAGTCAACTTAGAGAATAACCTTACTGCTGAGATGAAAAGGAATGAGAAATTGAGGGTTACCGTGGAAAAACTAAAGCATGTTAACACGAAGTTGACCATGGTGCTCCGTGATACGGCTGACAAGGTTCTTGCAAGAGATATCGAGATTGCCCAACTGAAGAAGGCATTGATGCCTAAGGAGACCTCAGCAGTCCCACAAGACCAGGAGATGCAGAATGAGGAAGAAGATCCAGAGGAGCTCATTGCTTTAATGCCAAATGGAGAGGAGTTATGGATCATCCCTGACGAAGAGGATGCTCCCCCAAGTAATGCACGATCCCATCCACTTGGGACCATCAGCGCCAGAGCCTACCGTGCGCAATTATATAGTAGAGATTAGACCGACCACCATTTTCCTCTTCGTTAGATATCACCATCGTGTTAGTGTATTGGTCATACCATCGTGTTAGTCTATTTCTTAGGCCCATTTGCTTATGGTAAAATGTAATAGTTCCAAATAGATCTGACATGTGTGTGTTTTTAAGTGACATTTCTTCTAGCTACTGTTGTTTTTCAGGCATACAAGTTTGTTAGTTTTAATTTATTTCTCCATGCTTATATTAGTGTCTCCTTGAGGTTTTATTTTTTCCCATGGGCAGCTTTTATTGTTGTAGCACGATGCCTCCTAAAAAACAGATGTATTTCTCTCTATTTCATTTGTAAACAAACATGTCAAAGGCAAATAAATATTGTTTTGGAACTGCTACTACTTTGATGTTAGACTGTACTTATATTAGATACATCATTTAAAAGAAATTACAAAACCGAGTCATAGCTCTGTAGTAGTTTCTCAAAGACTCTTTCGCGTGTTGCAAAACCAAGTTGCAGCTCTTTAGTAGCCTCATATGTTTTATGGAACAATGATGATGTATGTTCCCAGAAAATTGTCTTTTTAAGGGAGTTTATACTTCTTTCACATCCAAAACTTGATGTACCTATAATGCAACAAACTTACATCTTTTCCACAAATTTAATGAAGCCGTTTAGCATGTCATCCAGTCACATAAAAAGACACTGATGAGACCCACTCCATGTCGCAACAACATAGCCTCAGCACTTATGTTTCTCTTTTTTACAGATTACAAGCAGAAACCTGATGGATTCTATTGATGATCCACATAAATTAACATATAAAGGCCCCAATGCCATGATGTTGGGACAGATAGGCGATTCATCAAGTTCTACACAACCAATGAAGGTGTGCACGTGTAATTGGTTTCTTTTTGGTTACTAGGCATGTACACACGTTATCATGTACTAATTTTAATGCAATTATATTATGTCTCACTGTTTTAGATTATGGAAACCCACATGGATTCTATCGATGTTCTGAATGCCCCTACTGACTCTACACCACCAAATGAGGTTGCATACAAACGGATGTTTTCTCTATGCATGTAGCATATACCCATATTTGAATTTTATTTCGATAAATACTATTTCACTTTTGCATATCGCTGGCAGGAAATTTAAGGATTCTATTGATGTTATAAAAGTACCCATGGACATATGCCCCGAGGACATGTTGGAACAAACTGAAAATTTGTCCGATCTTACACCACTGAAGGAGGAACAGAGGTGGATGGCCAATTCACAACATAAGAAACCGAAAAAAGCAGACAAAATGGTTAACCCACAAGGTTCGTCCTCCAGCTACGGATATTACATTCTTGCTTGTGCTCCATTATTTATTACCTAACTATTTTTTGGTGCACTAACATGTTATGACAGATTATGTCTGCACTTCTGAAGATATAGAAGTTATCAAATTAATCATGTCCGCCCCAAAAAATACGAAGTTTGTAGACATTGGTGATGCGTTCTTATCAAACGATGACTTACAGTGTCTGACTCGTGGCGATGGTTTCTTGTCAGATGGTGTAAGTCAACAACAGAGAGACCACTAACTACTAATTTAAAGTTTACAATTGTCTTAAACTTAAATGTATTTTTATGTGTCTAATTATAGGTTTTAAATGCTTATATTTACTGTATAAGTGCATATGATCATTTGCGGGATAGAGCGGGTGGAAAGGTATATCTGGACACTACATTTGCCTCTGCTGTATTGAAACAATCAGAACGTCACCGCATCCTAAAACGGGTGCATCTTTATGTAAAGCATGACATGGTTAGAATTCACTCACTACCTATGGGTCTTATTCAATATGTTTTAAACATGTGTATTTCTTAGTCTTATACAATATTTACTTCAGGTCTTATTTCCAATAAACATTAGCAAGACCCATTGGTATTTAGCCGTCATCAATGCAAAAAAACGCGTGATTCAAGTATTGGACTCGCTTGGTGCTGGAATGGATCGGAGTGATCTTACTCTTATGGTAAGTAACTGTGTACTGAATTTGATTTCCTCTTAACATTGTGTTTGCCTCAATATCTAATACCTCTTTCTCGTATAAAAGTTACAGGGACTTGAGAAGCATCTAAAAATTGCATCCCAGATGAAGGACTTTAACATAGATGATAAGTGGAAGGATCTCGATGTCACAAAATGGCCAGTAGTAGAACATTTTCAAGAACCAACACAAACTGATGGGTATGTTGGACACTTCTTAAAATCTCAAATTGTTATTTTTAAAACTTGTGTATTCATACACGTCCAACTGATTTATTTATGTTGATTTGTCTATATGAGAGACTAAATCAGTGTCCGGTAATCTTGTAGCGCATCATGCGGGTTATTCATGCTTAATTATATGGAATATTGGACAAGTGATATATTGTCTGATCATGTCACTCAGGTAATTATTTTTGTTTAGGATAACATTAGTACTCGCTTACATCTTAAATAATTGTTTCAAAGAAATGTTTTTGAATACTATTTTGCAGGAAGATATGAAAGAATTTCGTCTAAAATTAGTCGTTATATTGGTAGAGTCAGAATTGAATAAGATAAAAGGAAAGCCAATATACTATCAACCTAGCAATGAAGAAAACGTGTCTAATTCTGATTGTATGATTATGGATGGTCCGGAGCGACTTGCCTTGACTAATGAAGCTAAAGACAGACGCCCAATTTCGGTCCACATGATGGCCATGGATCCACGCAACTTAGTTGACGAGCTTTGCAAACATATCATGTCGATTCAAGACGCCAAATTATTAGAGTAAGAAACATGTTAAAAGGATTACTTGTGATAATATGCATTGCTATAATTTTGTTATTCTTAACATTTGTATCATAGGCAGGAATGGGTGCGGAGCTCCAAACCATATCCTATAGGTCTGAGTCTTAAGAAAATTTAGGATATACTTAGGAACGAGAGGCCTATGGACAATGACTGTTTCAACTTGGGCATACGCATAGTGGCATGTGACGAGATCTTGCAGATGGTAGAGACTGATGTGCACTATATGGATCTACGTTTTTGTGTAAGTAATTGCAATCTCGTATTTTCATTGTTATAACTGTATTTCTAAACAAAACAATTTTTCAGACGGCGATGGTCGATTCCACACGGGGTCCAAAGTGGCGAGTAAAGCCAAATAGTCACACACTGGCAACGTTATTCAATAGTTGGCCTGGGATAGACTACAAAATCTCTTCACGCAAATTGGTAAAGATAATTCACTTGTCGAACAAACATGTGTTTCTGATGGTTGTTACTTTGAAGGTTTTGCTCCCTTATGCTTCTGCGGGGGACTTTAACTTGTTCTCCATCGATAAGCATGCATCTTCTGTATCTATTCTGGATCCTCTTTCTGTGTTGCCATTGCCGGAGGGTAAACTGCTTCTATCTCACAACTTGCAATTGAAGTTACAAAGAATTGCATTCTACCTAAGCGATGCACTAGCATTAGCACAACCCGGCTGGGATGCCGATATATTTCTCTGGTCACGTAGATCACCAGTTGATATTCCAAAAAGTTCAGATAGGTGACTATCTCTAAACATAAACTCAAAGAGATTACTCATTTTCTTTACTATTCAACATATTGACATTCATACACAGGAATGCTTCTGGCTATTTTGTTTTTTACATTATGATCTCATGGAATGGCAAAGAATTGGTTCATCCAATATGTGCGGTGGGTATTTTACGTTGTACTTATTTATTGTTCACAAATGAAATATACATGCTACTAACAAATATTGTTGTGCAGAATGGTAACGAGTTGCGGAAGAAGTTTTTGGTACACTTGCTCAAGTATGGTGAGAATGAAGCCAAAGACAATATCCCTAGCATTGTATGGCAATATCTAAGGAACATCAAGGAGTAGACATAGTTGATAAAAAAATAGTCGAGTGTCTTATTTTATATTCAAACGATGTCAATTATATGGTTTGTTGAAATATACTTCAAATGAGGTAGGATCTTATGGGTTCATAGAATATCTTGCGGTTATATTCAGTCCGATAAATTTTTTTATGTATTGTATTGACAGATTACAACAGAAATAGAAACCGTAGCAACGCACGGGCATTCCACTAGTAAGTTAAAAAGAAATCGGCCGAAATACGTATGGGCCACGGGCAGGCCCTACCTTAAACGGCCTACCAACCACGCCCATGGAAACCCAGCCAGAGCCCTGCCGAGCACGTCGTGCGCCGCGCCCGTGACCTACCGTGCGCCGGTGCGACTCCTTTTTCACCTCTGCCTCCTCGCCCCTTCACAAAAGCACCCCCCCTGTTTTCTCCCCTCTCTTCATAGCCAAACTTCCCAACTCTCTCTTTCTCTCTCCCTGTCTTCCTCGCCGCCACCGAATCCCTCATCGGCGCCCAGTTCCCTAACCTCGCGGCCTCCTCCCCCTCGGCCGATGTTCTCTACTCGTCGGTCTAAAACCCCGAAGGTACCCAACCAGTCCCCGGTCCCTGCCGCCGCGATCGGGCTAGGGTTTTCGAGAGATATTTAGGGGATTTTTTTTATCGTGTTGCTGATTGTTTTGATGCTGTATTCGTTGCGAAGGTGAGGCACAGGTGAGAAATCCCGATCGGAGATGGCGGCAGCGGCGATGGCGGCGCACAGGGCCAGCTTTCCGCTGCGGCTGCAGCAGATCCTGTCTGGCAGCAGGGCCGTGTCGCCTGCGATCAAAGTTGATTCCGAGACGGTGAGTCCCCTCCTCCCTAGATTGCGTCCGCGTTCTTTTATTCTAGGGTTTTGAAAGTGGTGGTTGTAGGGGCAAACATGCTTGTCTGTCTGAATACTCACTAGTGAGGCTAGGTTTTGATTCGATGCTGGCGTTGCTGTGGTGCTGGGTTTGTGGTAAGTGTTCCGGTGGATGAGCCTCGTTTGGGCTAGGTGTAAAGCGTGGTAAGTGGTGCTGCGGGCAGTACTTTTTAGTGTTAAGGTGATCTCTTGCTTCGGTGTTTGTGGTTGGGTGATCTTGGAAGGAGCCATACTGTCTTGCTGCTGTTAAATTTTCTACGTTCATGTTCATGTTTGTGCTGTTTTGGTGGTGTTCTTCTACTGTTACATGTTTCTTCGTAAGTACGTACGTACTTTGGTGCCTTTTGTTGCCAAGGAAAGTGCAGCACTGGATTTAAGAGTTCCTTTCCATGTGCTAATAGTATCTTGTTCTAACTGTGGCGTGATGTCCCTGCATTGAGGTTCATCCCCATGTTGAGAAGCATCAAACTAGTTTTAATGGATGCATTTGTTCCTAATTTATATTGTTCTTGCTCTAACTGTGGCGTGATGTCCCTGCATTGAGGTTCATCCCCATGTTCCTTTTGTGTTACGGTTTTATCTTGTGTGCTCTACTGATCATGTAAAGGACAATACTTGCAGTAGTTGCTCTACTGATCATCATGTAATAGTTTGCCTTCCTTAAACACTTGAAAACAGATATTTTAGTTGCTTGTAGTTTCAGAGGTATTTTAGGTTCTTACAATACTGGCTTTGAAACTGTTTGCTAATATTTTTTCTGTTTCTGAATTGAGCATTTGATTTTGATTTTGCAGATTAGTCAGTTCATCAGTAATGAATTTCAAGCTAAATGTATATATACTTTAAGGTGTAGCCAGAATTTAAATGGTATTAGGACCTTGAACAAATAGAATATGAGGTAAAATTGTACTCCCTCTGTTCCAAAATATAAGATGGTTTAGCCTTTTTCTGTAACACATATATCTAGATGCCGTTTAGTGCGTAGGTTCACTCATTTTGCTCCGAACCTACACACTAAAAGGCGTCTAGATACATGTGTTTCAGAAAAGGGCTAACACATCTTATAATTGGAACAGAGGGAGTATGCTATAATGTTCGAGGTAAAATTGTATGCTCTTATGTCTGAGAGCCACTTATCCTAACTAATTGTAGCTAGCAAGGGTCAACTTTGGTTCTTATAATATCAAAATACAAGTGCTTATTTAGTGGATACCATACTCTTGGAAAGTGCAATAGTGCCCTTACACTTGTAGGATCAAGTGGTTAGATATGACAGGAGGGCATTTGTTAGATGACATTATAGTATGCTTGTTTCTTGGATATCTGTTTTATCGACTGAGGTTATTTTGCTGGGGTATGTGCATGTCTACATTGATTGACACCATTCATATAGCGTATCATGGAAGCACCTGCTGAGATGGACATTTTGGTTATAAATTGCTCTGTGTGTATTTGCAGCCAGCAAAAGTTAAAGCATTTATTGATCGTGTCATCAACATTCCACTACATGACATTGCCATACCACTATCAGGCTTCCGCTGGGAGTTCAATAAGGTGACAGTTTTGCTTCTCCAGAATTTGGTTTCCATTATGTCCTCTTATTTTATTATTATTCACTTACTTTTAACATTCGCTTGCAGGGAAATTTTCACCATTGGAAGCCTCTGTTTGTGCACTTCGATACATACTTCAAGGCATACATTTCTTCTAGGAAGGATCTTCTGTTGTCTGGTAATATGACTGAGGGTGAACCGTTGACTAAAAACACCATATTACAAATTTTGAGAGTTATGCAGATTGTGTTGGAAAATTGCCAGAACAAATCTTCTTTTGCTGGTCTTGAGGTAAGCTGCTGTTCTTTTTTTTTTGCTTTTGAACTCTTTGCTGATGTTCCAAAGATGGAAGCTCAGACCCTTGTTTTATTTCCACTTACTGATCATTGTCATGTACTTTTGTGTCAGCATTTTAAGCCTCTGCTGGCATCATCAGACCCTGAGATAGTTGTGGCGGCTTTGGAAACTCTCGCTGCATTGGTGAAAATAAATCCTTCAAAATTACATATGAATGGAAAACTGATCAATTGTGGAGCTATAAACAGTCACCTTTTATCATTGGCCCAAGGATGGGGTAGCAAGGAGGAAGGTCTTGGTTTATATTCTTGTATTGTGGCAAATGAGCGAAACCAGCAGGAGGGTTTGTGCTTATTCCCAGCAGACATGGAGAACAAATATGATGGCACTCAACATCGTCTTGGGTCCACCCTTCATTTTGAGTATAATTTGGCACCTGCCAAAGATTATGACAAAACCAGTGACAAGAACAAGTCATCTAATCTCTGTGTGATACATATTCCAGACCTGCATCTCCACAAGGAGGATGACTTGAGCATATTGAGTCAATGTATTGACAAGTTCAATGTGCCTCTAGATCACCGGTTTGCCTTGTTTACAAGGATAAGATATGCACATGCCTTTAATTCCCCAAGGACATGCAGGCTATATAGTCGCATAAGTCTCCTTTCTTTCATTGTCCTCGTTCAATCAGGTGATGCCCATGATGAACTCACATCATTCTTCACAAATGAGCCAGAGTACATTAATGAATTAATCCGGCTTGTTCGTTCAGAGGATATTGTTCCTGGGCCTATCCGTGCACTGGCTATGCTTGCACTGGGAGCGCAGTTGGCAGCATATGCATCATCTCATGAGCGAGCTAGGATACTGAGTGGCTCAAGTATCATCTCTGCTGGTGGAAACCGCATGGTCTTGCTCGGTGTTCTGCAGAAAGCAATAGCGTCCCTCAGTAGCCCTAATGATACTTCATCTCCTTTAATTGTGGATGCACTTCTGCAGTTCTTTTTGCTTCATGTATTGTCGTCTTCGAGTTCTGGGACTACTGTTAGAGGTTCAGGGATGGTTACCCCTCTACTGCCCCTCCTGCAGGATAAGGATCCTTCCCACATGCATCTTGTCTGTTTGGCTGTAAAGACCCTTCAGAAGCTGATGGAGTACAGCAGTCCTGCTGTTTCCCTGTTTAAAGATTTGGGTGGTGTGGAACTTTTGTCTCAGAGGTTACATGTGGAGGTGCAGCGCGTTATTGGTGTTGCTGACAGTCTTACTTCAGTGGTTGCTAGTGATACATTGAAATCAGAAGATGACCATCTCTACTTCCAGAAGCGATTAATCAAGGCTTTGCTCAAGGCATTGGGTTCTGCCACATATTCTCCTGCAAATCCTGCTCGCTCTCAAAGCTCAAATGATACCTCATTGCCCATGTCACTTTCCCTTATATTCCAGAATCTAAGCAAGTTTGGTGGCGATATTTACTTCTCGTCCGTTACTGTTATGAGTGAGATAATACATAAGGATCCTACATGCTTTCCTGCTTTGAAGGAACTCGGTCTTCCTGATGCATTTCTGGCATCTGTCACTGCTGGGGTGATACCGTCTTGTAAAGCTCTTATATGTGTACCTAATGGCCTGGGTGCAATTTGTCTTAATAACCAAGGACTTGAGACTGTCAGGGAAACTTCAGCCCTTCGTTTTCTTGTGGACGCGTTCACAAGTAGGAAATATTTGATACCAATGAATGAAGGTGTTGTCCTCTTAGCCAATGCAGTGGAAGAGCTTCTTCGTCATGTGCAGTCCCTGAGAAGTACTGGTGTTGACATCATCATTGAAATAATCAACACACTTTCTTTACCTCGTGAAGATAGAATCACAGAATCAACCAGCTCTGCAGAAAGAACAGATATGGAAACAGATGTTGAAGGGCGTGATTTAGTGAGCACTATGGATTCTGGCGCAGATGGAACTAACGATGATCAGTTTTCTCATTTGAGCATTTTCCATGTCATGGTATTGGTGCATCGGACAATGGAAAATTCAGAAACTTGCCGGCTATTTGTAGAGAAGGGAGGTCTACAGACTCTATTGACACTCTTGTTACGACCTAGCATCACCCAATCATCTGGTGGGATGCCTATTGCCTTGCACAGCACTATGGTATTTAAGGGCTTTACTCAACAGCATTCTACTCCACTTGCACGTTCATTTTGCTCCTCTTTAAAGGAGCACTTAAAGAATGCCCTACAGGAACTTGATACAGTTTCTAGGTCAGGTGAAGTGATTAAGTTTGATAAAGGGACAATTCCATCGCTTTTCATTGTTGAATTTCTGCTCTTTCTTGCGGCATCGAAAGACAATCGCTGGATAAACGCTCTACTCTCAGAATTTGGAGATGTCAGCAGGGATGTCCTGGAAGATATTGGACGAGTTCACCGTGAAGTGCTTTGGCAAATATCACTTTTTGAGGAGAAGAAAGTAGAGCCTGAAGCTAGTTCTCCTTCAGTAAATGAGGCCCAGCAAGCTGACACTGCTGTGGGTGACAGTGATGATAACAGATACACTTCCTTTAGGCAATATCTTGATCCTCTTTTAAGGCGACGGGGCTCTGGGTGGAACATAGAGTCTCAGGTGTCTGACCTTATTAACATCTATCGTGATATGGGCCGTGCAGCTACTGACTCTCACAGAATTGGTGCTGATAGATTCCCCAGTACAGGATTTCCCTCGAGTTCCCAGGATCAGCCTTCAAGTTCATCCAATGCAAATCCAAAGTCAGTTGAGGAGAAGAAAAAAACTGAGCATTCATCCTGCTGCGACATGTTGAGGTCACTTTCTTACCATATAAACCATCTGTTTATGGAGCTTGGGAAAGCAATGCTGCTTACAGCTCGCCGCGAGAACAGTGCTGTAAATTTATCTCCTTCTGTTGTATCTGTTGCTAGCAACATTGCTTCTATTGTGTTGGAGCACCTCAATTTTGAGGGGCACAGAATCAGTTCAGAGCGAGAAGTCACTGTTACCACCAAGTGCAGATACCTTGGAAAGGTTGTTGAGTTCATTGATGGGATATTGTTGGACAGGCCAGAATCATGTAATCCAGTTATGGTGAATTCCCTCTATTGCCGTGGTGTCATTCAGGCTATCTTAACCACATTTGAAGCTACCAGTGAGTTGCTTTTCGCAATGAACAGGCTACCATCGTCTCCTATGGAGACTGATAGTAAAGCTGTGAAGGATGAGAAGGATACAGATTGTTCATGGATTTATGGCCCCCTGTCCAGCTATGGGGCAATTATGGACCATCTTGTGACGTCCTCGTTTATTCTTTCTTCATCGACAAGACAACTACTAGAGCAGCCTATTTTTGGTGGAAGTGTTAGGTTTCCACAAGATGCAGAGAGGTTCATGAAGTTGCTTCAGTCTAAAGTCTTAAAGACTGTACTTCCCATCTGGGCTCATCCTCAGTTTCCAGAATGCAATATTGAGTTAATCAGTTCAGTCACATCCATCTTGAGGCATGTTTACTCTGGGGTAGAAGTGAAAAATACTGTTAGCAACATTGCTGCTCGTTTGGCTGGTCCTCCCCCTGACGAGAATGCAATTTCCTTGATTATAGAGATGGGCTTTTCTCGTGTCAGAGCCGAAGAAGCATTAAGACAGGTTGGAACAAACAGTGTTGAGATTGCAACTGATTGGTTGTTCTCACACCCGGAGGAAGCACCAGAAGATGATGAACTTGCTCGAGCTCTCGCAATGTCTCTAGGGAATTCTGATACACCTGCTCAGGAGGAAGATGACAAATCTAATGATCTTGAGCTTGAAGAAGATAATGTTCAGCTCCCTCCCATGGATGAAGTATTATCTTCATGTCTTAGGCTGCTACAGACAAAGGAAACATTAGCTTTCCCTGTCCGGGATATGCTTATGACTATCAGCTCACAGAATGATGGCCAAAACCGTGTAAAGGTGCTTACATATTTGATTGATCATCTGAAGCAATGTCTGGTGGCATCTGATCCTTTAAAGAACACTGCACTATCTGCACTTTTCCATGTTCTTGCTTTGATCCTCCATGGTGATACTGCCGCTCGGGAAGTTGTTTCAGAGGCTGGTCTTGTCAAGGTTGCTTTGAATCTGCTGTGCAGCTGGGAGTTAGAGCTAAGGGAAGGTGAAATAGCCGAGGTTCCAAACTGGGTTACTTCCTGCTTTCTTTCTGTTGATAGAATGCTACAGTTGGAACCCAAGTTGCCAGATGTTACTGAGCTTGATGTTCTCAAAAAGGATAATCCATTTACACAAACACCGGTTGTTATTGATGACAGCAAGAAATCTGATTCAGAGTCTTCCTCAAGTGTAGGGTTATTGGACTTGGAGGATCAGAAGCAACTTTTGAGGATCTGCTGCAAATGCATTCTGAAGCAGTTGCCTTCTGGTACAATGCATGCAATTCTTCAGCTGTGTGCCACACTGACAAAAGTCCATGTTGCTGCTATTTGTTTTCTCGAGTCTGGTGGCCTGCATGCATTGCTAAGTTTGCCGACAAGTAGCTTGTTTTCTGGATTCAACAGTGTGGTTTCTACAATTATTCGCCATATTTTAGAGGATCCACATACCCTTCAGCAAGCTATGGAATTAGAGATACGCCATAATCTTGTCACGGCTGCTAATCGGCATGCAAATCCTAGGGTTACACCACGTAATTTTGTTCAGAATTTGTCATTTGTTGTATACAGGGACCCAGTGATATTTATGAAAGCTGCCCGGGCTGTGTGCCAGATTGAGATGGTTGGAGATAGACCTTATGTCGTTCTATTGAAGGACCGTGACAAGGAAAAGAGCAAGGAAAAAGAGAAGGATAAGCTGGTTGATAAGGATAAATTAACAGGTCTCGCCACAAAGATGGCGCCAGGGGACATTGTTTCAGCATCTCCTGTAAGTGCTAAAGGGAAACAATCTGATTCGAATGCAAGGAGTGTGAAATCTCATCGCAAGCCACCACAAAGCTTTGTCACAGTTATTGAGCATCTACTAGATCTAGTTATGTCCTATGTTCCACCTCCAAGAGCTGAGGACCACCCTGATGGTTCTTCATCCATGGACATGGATATTGACTCTAGTTCAGCTAAAGGGAAAGGGAAGGCGGTAGCTGTCACACCCGAAGAGTCCAAGCAAGCAATCCAAGAGGCTACTGCAACTCTAGCTAAAAACGCATTTGTCCTGAAGCTGCTGACAGATGTACTTTTGACTTATGCTTCATCCATTCAAGTTGTTCTTCGCCATGATGCTGAGTTGAGCAGCACGCGGGGTTCTACCCGGACCACTTCTGGTTTTGGCAGCGGTGGTATATTTAATCATATATTACAGCATTTCCTTCCACATGCTACAAAGCAAAAGAAAGAGAGAAAACCTGATGGTGATTGGAGGTACAAATTGGCAACGAGGGCTAATCAATTTTTGGTGGCTTCATCTATTCGTTCTCCAGAAGGTCGAAAAAGGATTTGTTCTGAAATCTGCAGTATATTTGTCGACTTCACAGACTCTTCTACTGGTTGCAAACCTCCATTGTTGAGGATGAATGCATATGTTGATTTGCTCAATGATATTCTGTCAGCCCGTTCACCAACAGGCTCTTCACTTTCAGCAGAATCAGTAGTTACATTTGTTGAGGTTGGTCTTGTTCAGTGTCTAACGAGAACCCTTCAAGTTCTTGATTTGGATCACCCTGACTCAGCAAAGATTGTAACCGCTATTGTCAAGGCTCTTGAAGTGGTTACTAAAGAGCATGTTCATTTAGCAGATTTTAATGCCAAAGGGGAGAACTCATCAAAGACTGTTTCTGAGCAGAACAATGTGGATTCATCATCTAATAGATTCCAGGTTCTTGACTCAACTTCTCAACCAACTGCAATGGTTACTGATCACGGGGAGACCTTCAATGCTGTTCACACTTCACGAAGTACAGATTCAGTGACAGATGAGATGGAACATGACCGTGATCTGGATGGAGGCTTCACCCGTGATGGCGAAGATGATTTTATGCATGAGATAGCTGACGATAGAACTGGAAATGAGTCCACAATGGATATTAGATTTGACATTCCACATAATAGAGAGGATGATATGGCTGAAGACGATGATGACAGCGACGAGGATATGTCAGCAAATGATGGCGAGGAGGTTGATGAAGATGATGAGGATGGAGATGAGGAAAATAACAACCTTGAGGAAGATGATGCCCATCAAATATCTCATCCTGATACAGATCAGGATGACCGTGAGATTGATGAAGAAGAATTTGATGAAGATCTGCTGGAAGAAGATGATGAGGATGATGATGAAGAAGGAGTCATCCTTCGCCTAGAGGAGGGGATCAACGGGATTAATGTATTTGACCATATTGAGGTTTTTGGGGGGAGCAACAATTTGTCTGGGGATACTCTGCGTGTGATGCCATTGGACATTTTTGGCACAAGACGGCAAGGTCGTAGTACATCTATATACAATCTTCTTGGGAGAGCAAACGATCAAGGTGTACTTGATCACCCACTCTTGGAGGAACCTTCGATGTTACTTCCACAACAGAGACAACCAGGTATCCAATTAGTTTGTTGTTATGTACACATTTCAGCAGTTAGGTTCTCTGCTGTACACCATGCATAGTTACCCAAATTATTGCCTCTTTTCAGGAAATATAGTTGAACTGGCTTTCTCTGATCGGAATCATGAAAATAGTTCTTCCCGTTTGGATGCAATATTCAGAAGCTTGCGAAGTGGACGGAATGGACACCGCTTCAATATGTGGCTGGATGATGGTCCTCAACGCAGCGGGACTGCTGCCCCTGCAGTACCTGAAGGCATCGAAGAGCTCCTGCTCTCTCAGTTGAGAAGGCCTATGCCTGAACATCCTGATGTTGACCAGAGCACACCTGCTGTTGGTGCTCAACAGAATGACCAGCCCAGCCATTTGCATGGATCAGAAACTGAAGAAAGGGAAAAACAAGCAGACCAGAATGAAAACAATAATGATACTCCTGCAGCAAGTTCTGAGGTGGATGGCTCTGCAAGTGCTGGTCCTGCACCTCCTCACAGTGATGAATTTCAAAGAGATACATCCAGTGCAAGTGAACATGTAGCAGATATGCAGTATGAACGTAGTGATGCTGTAATACGTGATGTGGAGGCAGTTAGCCAAGCAAGCAGTGGTAGTGGTGCTACTCTAGGGGAAAGCCTCAGAAGTTTAGATGTGGAAATTGGAAGTGTTGAAGGGCATGATGATGGTGACCGGCATGGGGCTTCAGACAGGATACCTTTGGGTGATATACAAGCAGCTGCTCGATCACGGAGGCCTTCTGGAAGTGCCATTCCAGTGAGCAGCAGAGACATATCTTTGGAGAGTGTTAGTGAGGTCCCCCAAAATCCAGTCCAGGAATCTGATCAGAATACCAGTGAGGCGGATCAGGAGCCTAACAGGGCTACTAACACTGACTCAATTGATCCTACATTTTTGGAGGCTCTTCCAGAGGATTTACGGGCTGAAGTCCTTTCATCACGTCAAAATCAAGTGACTCAGACTTCCAGTGAGCAGCCTCAGAGTGATGGGGACATTGATCCTGAATTCCTTGCTGCATTGCCGCCTGATATACGTGACGAGGTTCTAGCTCAACAACGTGCCCAAAGGTTGCAACAACAGTCTCAGGAACTTGAAGGACAGCCAGTTGAAATGGATGCTGTCTCAATTATTGCAACATTCCCTTCAGAAATACGGGAAGAGGTATAGTTTATGTTATTGATATATCTGTCTTATTTCAATTCTTTTGGACTTGTTTCACCGTCAACTGCTGTTATAGTTGATTTGCTTTGAATTGACATCGATTTTTTTCTTGTTGATTGCAGGTGCTTTTGACGTCTCCAGATACCCTACTAGCTACCTTGACACCTGCGCTAGTTGCTGAAGCCAATATGTTACGGGAGAGATTTGCTCATAGATATAATAGTGGGTCGCTTTTTGGCATGAACTCCAGGAACAGGAGGGGCGAGTCCTCCCGTCGTGCTGATATCATTGGTACAAGCCTCGATAGAAACGCTGGTGATTCTTCCCATCAAACGACCAGCAAGCTAATTGAAACTGAAGGGACTCCTCTTGTTGACAAGGATGCTCTCAATGCACTTATTCGGCTACTTCGAGTTGTTCAGGTAATTCCCATCTCCGTCTGTTGGTTATGCTGTTAATGGTGGCGTTTAAAGCAAGGTTAGTAAGGATCACTTGGCCTCTATTATGTGCAGCCTATATACAAGGGCCAATTGCAGAGGCTTCTCTTGAACCTTTGTGCTCACCGGGAAAGCAGAAGGTCCTTGGTTCAAATATTTGTGGACATGCTTATGCTTGATCTACATGGCTCTTCTAAGAAATCAATTGAGGCAACTGAGCCACCATTTAGGCTGTATGGGTGCCATGCAAATATCACATATTCACGCCCCCAATCCTCAAATGGTAATTAATTTTGATATGTTTCATTTTTTTGTTGCCAGTTTAATTGTTCTATTTAAATGTCCTTGCTGAGAATTGTATTTGAATTGTGTATTTAAGTGATTCCTTGCAATTAATAGGTGTGCCACCATTGGTTTCCCGTCGTGTACTCGAAACTCTGACATACTTGGCAAGAAATCATCCAAATGTGGCTAGGCTCTTACTTTTGGTTCAATTCCCTTGCCCACCTACCTACCATACTGAAACACTTGATCAGACACGTGGAAAGGCTGCCCTTGTAGAAGACGTGGAACAGCAGAAAGCTTTCGCGCTTGTTCTACTTTTAACTCTCTTGAATCAGCCACTTTATATGAGAAGTGTAGCTCATCTTGAACAGGTTAAAAATTTGTTTTCACCACTTTTCTATATGGATTTTCAGTTAATTTTCCCCAGTTCTTTTTCTCTTAATCTTTTTTGATATTTGTAGTTATTGAATCTTCTGGAAGTTGTCATGCTTAATGCTGAGAATGAAATTAATCAAGCTAAGTTGGAGAATTCATCTGAGAAACCATCTGGACCTGAGAATGCAACAGAAGATGCCCAAGAGGATGCAAGTGTTGCTGGATCATCTGGAGCTAAACCCAATGCTGAGGATAGTGGTGAAAACCCTGCAGACAATGGAAGAAGCCTACAAGCAGTGTTACATAGTCTTCCCCAAGCAGAGCTTCGATTGCTATGTTCATTGCTTGCGCATGATGGGTATGAACTTCTAACTGGGGTGAACTACTTAAGTAATTTCAATTTTCGTTTCCCCTATTGGCTGGCTAGCTGCTGTATTACCATTCTAATTTGTGTTTTTTAGTAATTACGCATGCTCTTGGTGCTTAGTTTTATTTGATTGATATACTCCCTCCATTCCGGATTATAGGGCTAATTTAGCAAAACTCTGGGACCAAGATATTTGCTCATTGGCTGTAAAAAACGAGAGAGACACGGGATTTAAGCCTTGATTGATTCGGTAATCAAGACAATCAGCTAACCAAGGTAGTTGCTCATTGCACTGGTAGAATTTACCGTTCCAGCGAGAATTAGAGGGAGAGGACAATGGCCATGCACCAGGAAACCGAATGGGAGGGGAAGAGGGATCAGTTTGAGTAATTACAAGGGAGTAAGTTGGGGCAATAAATGCATATATTAGATTAATTTTTCGGAATCTCTCAATTTTTTTGTATAATCTGGAATGGAGGGGGGGGGGGGGGGGGGAGTATGTTGGAGGCTCTTATATCAGTTTTACTCTTGATACATATATAACTAATATAAGAGAGGCTGGTCTTTGTTTGTTTCCAGATTATCGGACAATGCATATCTCCTTGTAGCAGAAGTGCTGAAAAAGATTGTAGCTTTAGCTCCTTTCTTCTGTTGCCATTTCATAAATGAGCTTGCATGTTCGATGCAAAATTTGACTCTGTGTGCAATGAAGGAGCTTCACATGTATGAAGATTCTGAAAAAGCAATTCTGAGCACATCATCTGCCAATGGTACTGCAATTCTTAGAGTTGTGCAGGCTTTGAGTTCTCTTGTCACTTCTCTGCAAGAGAGAAAGGATCCGGAGCTTCTCGCAGAGAAAGACCATTCAGATGCACTGTCCCAGATCTCTGAAATTAACACATCACTAGATGCATTGTGGTTGGAGCTGAGCAACTGCATAAGCAAAATAGAAAGCTCTTCAGAACATACATCAAATTTGGCCCCTGTTTCTTCAAATGCAACTACGGTATCAACAGGTGTAGCACCTCCGTTGCCAGCTGGAACCCAGAACATACTGCCATATATAGAATCGTTTTTCGTGACGTGTGAAAAGTTACGTCCAGGACAACCGGATGCTGTCCAAGAGGCTTCAACATCTGATATGGAGGATGCTTCAACATCTAGTGGTGGGCAAAAATCATCTGCAAGCCATACCAATCTTGATGAGAAGCACAGTGCTTTTGTTAAATTCTCGGAAAAACATAGAAGATTGTTAAATGCTTTTATCCGACAAAATCCTGGGTTGCTAGAAAAATCATTCTCACTGATGCTGAAGATTCCTCGCCTTATTGATTTTGACAACAAGCGTGCGTATTTCCGCTCTAAGATAAAGCATCAGCATGACCATCATCATAGTCCTGTTAGAATTTCTGTCCGCCGAGCATACATTCTGGAAGACTCGTATAATCAGCTTAGAATGCGCTCACCCCAGGACTTAAAGGGCAGACTCACTGTTCATTTCCAAGGAGAAGAAGGCATTGATGCTGGTGGACTCACTAGAGAGTGGTATCAGTTGCTATCGCGAGTGATTTTTGACAAGGGTGCCCTTCTATTTACAACTGTTGGAAATGACTTGACTTTTCAACCAAACCCTAACTCTGTGTATCAGACAGAACACCTCTCGTATTTCAAATTTGTCGGACGAGTGGTTAGTATTGATGCTCCTAATTATGATTATATTATTATTATTACTTCCCTCAACTACTACTCACAATTTTGTCACACCAGGTTGGAAAAGCTCTCTTCGACGCCCAACTGTTGGATGTCCATTTCACCAGGTCTTTCTACAAGCACATACTTGGTGCCAAGGTTACTTACCATGATATTGAAGCAATTGATCCTGCTTACTACAGGAACCTTAAATGGATGCTAGAGGTATTTGTAAACTGTGTGTGCTAGTGTTCCTGTTGACAAGTGATAGTCCATAGGGTGTCAAGTGAGATCCCACCAAAGTCCCACCTTTAGTTCATTTGTCAAAATCTAGTTCAAATTTTGAGCAAAAGTTTACACTAGATTTTGACAAATGAACTAGAAGTGGGACTTTGGTGGGGTCCCACTTGACACCCTAATAGTCCAGATGTGACATTCCTTTTATTGTGTGCAGAATGACATAAGTGATGTTCTGGACCTCACATTTAGCATGGATGCAGATGAAGAGAAGCTGATATTGTATGAGAAAGCTGAGGTATTCAGATAACATCCCCCCACCCCACCACCCCAACATAGCCCTCCCTCTCTCCTATGGTGGTGACTTTTAAGTACCAACTGTGTGCAGGTAACCGATTGTGAGTTGATTCCTGGAGGACGTAGCATTAGGGTCACTGAGGAGAACAAGCACGAATATGTTGACAGGGTAGCAGAGCATCGTTTAACCACTGCAATCAGGCCTCAGATTAATGCATTCATGGAAGGATTTAATGAACTCATTCCTCGTGAGCTGATATCCATCTTCAACGACAAAGAGTTTGAACTGCTAATCAGTGGACTCCCAGATATTGACTGTGAGTTGGAAGATTTAATTCAGTGCTCTGATGATCTGTTTAGATTGCATGTATAATTTGCTAAACTTGTATATCTGATTTCAGTGGATGACCTAAAGGCAAATACCGAGTATTCTGGCTATAGCATAGGTTCTCCAGTTATTCAATGGTTCTGGGAAATTGTCCAAGGTTTCAGCAAGGAGGACAAAGCTCGGTTCCTTCAGTTTGTTACTGGCACATCGAAGGTATTTGCTGAAAGCAACTATTATTACTTTCTTAATTTTGAAGCTATTGTCTATTTGAAATTTGTACCTTGTGGTTGGCATGATTACCTGTACTGAAGTCAAAACCTATATTACTTGTCTAAGCTTATTTCTGAAGCCATTTTCCTGAACCTTTTCTGAAGCCACTTTTAATGTTATGCTGTCTGTGGTGCTTTATGCTTTGAGCTGACCTTCAGGTACCTCTGGAGGGATTCAATGCGCTCCAAGGAATTTCTGGGCCACAAAGGTTCCAGATACACAAGGCATACGGCAGCACCAACCATCTGCCCTCGGCTCATACTTGGTAACCATCTCCTATCTTTTTGACATGGCTTCACTAGGCAGCAACCCTAATTGTTCGGTACCTGTACTGATTCTTCTTTTGCTTATGGCAGTTTTAACCAACTCGACCTGCCTGAGTACACATCCAAAGACCAGCTCCGGGAGAGGTTGCTATTGGCTATTCATGAGGCAAATGAAGGGTTTGGATTTGGTTAATAAGTCATTCTATGCACTTCTGCGTGTTGTCGGTTATTTGTACAGATAGTATGGAGTTACTGCAATAGCCAAGCTGGGATATGTGCTGGCTTGTTCCGCAGCCTACAATATCCACTAGTTGGTAACATAAAGCATCAGCGTTGGTCTCTAGGAGGGTTCTTGACATTTGTTGAGAAATAGCCGTGATTTAATTTGTCCAGGATATCACATTGTGAACCCAGTTAGTGAAGAATGTGCAGCAAGAAAGAGGGAGTTGAAAAAGAAACCAGCTATTTGATGTTCATAATATTGTTCATCTTTGTGGTCAGCTTTGGCTGTTTCTGTTTTAAATATGCCATCTTGGGCTTGACTCGAAAATCTTTTCTTAATTACAACATTTTATGTTTTTCCAAGTTTGTTTTGGTGTTATAGACTGGTGGAATGCAGCAACAAGTGTGTAATTTGCCTGTGTTTCTGGGCTGTTGATTGGATGTGTTACTATACTTTGACATTATAATACCATGGCCGGATTGAGTGGTCACACAACACTTCACCCTTCCCGTTCACCACGCCTTGTCCTCCGGCTCCTGATATTCTCCTCCGGTAGTCATTGCTGGCTGGAGGTGGATTTGGGTTGCACACGTACTACCGAATGAATGCAGTTTCTTGGTCCATCCGGAGTTCTGGACCCTTTCCTGTTGAAAAAGAAGTTTCAGGTGATGACTCCAATATCGTCCTCAGACCGAAGTCTATTTAGAATGGAGTCACCATATAAAGGCCAGTCTAGGCGTCTTTGGAGATGGAAACTTTTCGCCTCCCGGGGGAACAAATTTTCCGTCCAATTGGCCTTGATCAATGGCCAGATCTCCATTCCGTCTTCTCATCCCGCTTTTGCTACAACGGTTTGATCTAGAAAAAAAATAAACGCTTTTACTACAACGGTTTGATCTAGAAAAAAATAAAAGATAGGACTTCGCCGGAGATTTTGAAGCAAAATAAATAAATAGCAAAACCGACTTCGCCGGATATATCGCTGGAGACTTGCCAGAAAGACCTCGTAGCAAAATATTTACGCTATTGTAGCAAAACCATAAAATGGTGGTAGCAAATAAAATATGATGATATAGCAAAAGATAGATTTCGCCGGAGACATAAGTCGGAGACCTTGTAGCAAAAAAATTGTTACCTAGCAAAACGACTTCTCCGGAGACTATCATCGGTCATCTTGTAGCAAAAGTTTTACAATATTATATCAAAAAAACAGTTAGAGCTAAAATAGAGTGTGACGTCGTTCAACCGTCATAAGTGCATTGAGGCGTCGTGTAAGTACCAAATTTGATGTTTCATCTCTGCGAGTCCACTCACATGAATTAGTTCAGGCGTTTTCTATGTCTTTTATGTGATTAATCAAGGGTTTTTTCATTTCCTAGGTTCAAACACCCTTTTTTAAATAAAAAAATAAGATCACTAATTTTCTTGACTCACAATTTAGAAAGATAGGACTTGGCGGCATGTTGGCCATGGTGGCAGTTTTTTGGGTGACAGATGCCAGACGTGAGCAATGAGAAGGCATTGTTCTCGTGAGTTTTTTTGACACCCCATGTTCACTTGGTGCTTATATATAGTGCCATGTAGCTTTCACGCGGAAACAGATGATAGAAAGTGCGGGAAAAGAACAAGTCTATGTGTTAGTTGATCGGACAATCCATAACCACATGGACATGGTATCCATGGCACATGTGGTAACCAACAAACATGTGACCGTGTTGTCCATGACACCTATTAAAACCACAAACATGTGACTGTGGTGTTCGTGGCACCTGTGAAAACCACAACCATGTGACCGTGGTGTTCAAGACACACATGAGGGAACAAACTACATCTCCTAAAACCTACGCTTAGCAGAATTTGACGGATGACAAAAGGATGCCGTTAGAAGAATAACTTTAGGAAGCAACGATGCGGATATTGCGGGATCATAGGGTGGCAATATCGGGCGATCGTATGAGCATGCGCAGCTAGCCTGGTGTATATATATGTATGTAGCAAATCCCGCGGTCATAGCAAAAAATCCTGACATGGGTAATGCCCTACGGGTGCCTAATATTGGCCTACCCGGTGTCAGCCTGGCAGAGGCCCACGAGATTACCCACTACCTATGGCAAAGCCCAAGAAGGATTCAGGTGACCAAGGCCCATATAAATGCGACTTTTTAAAGAACACGACTAGCTATAGATAGAATTTCAAAGGGTCCAACCCTAATCTGTAACCAACTCGACCTACCCCGAGACCTGGCCTCCCCATATAAAGGCCAGGAGGGCACGTCGAGGAGGCTCTCTCAACTCTCATACCCACCATGCCAGATCCAATCTGCACACCCTTGTAACCTTCGGTTCCGCCATTAGTCAAGAACAGACAAACATGAGTAGGGTTTTCCCTCCGGAGGCCTGAACAGGGGTAAACCTTGTGTCCCCGTGTTGTGAATCTTTTAGACGTTCCACGATTTCCAGCGTCCCCTCCTTCTCCAAAATCCAATTCCATAACAATGGGCATTGACGAGTCGAACCCTCGTCAATTAGCGCCTTCTGTGGGAACTGGGGATGCTGATTGTGCGATCGTGACGACCCCATTGTGGCATCCCGCTAAAACCACTACTAAAAAATCGCGGTTGTTTTTATTTTTGTGCATCATCATGACATCATCATGCATGTGTTTGACTAAACCTATTCCCCTAAAGCCTATATTGTTTTCTAATTATACCCTTCTCTATTTCAAATTGAAATCTCGGTCTTTTCCGAATATTTTGTTTTGTCTAAAAATTATTTATAAAAGGCCTCATAAATAAAACGGGAAAATATTAACGTAAAATATTTTTATCGGGGAAGGCAGCCACAGGCTAGGCTCAAAAGCCCAGCCGCAGCCACCTACCACCCCAACCTAGTCAAACCCTAATCTAACCTACCCCAAACCCTAACCACCTCTTTCACCCCACCCCTCCACCAGCCGCCGCCACCCCTGCTACCGACGCCACCTCCCCGTCGCACTACCCTGGTCCCACCCCGATCCCTGCCGCGTACGCCCGCTCCCCCACGCACTTTGACCCCATCGCCCTCCCTCACACACGAAACCCACGCACACCGACCGCCCTCCCCGCCCGTTGGACCCCACCTCGTGAACTCACCGCGCGGACCCCGTCCCTCACGCCGCAATTCCCGTCCCCGACCCGCGTCGCCAACCACCCCGCCTTCATCCCTTCCTCGATCCCCGCCGCCCTTCCTCACCACCTCTCACCCTGCCGCCAGCGACCTCTGCCCTGAGTACCGCCACCGCCCCAGACCCTCTCTGCTGGTCGTACCTCCCTCTCCCTCGGCCGCCAGCCGTCTCCCCGAGCGAGCTCTGCCACCGTCCTGTCTACCCCGACCCCGAGCTCGCCCCGTCGCACCTCCACTCGGGCCGCTGCCGTCGCCAGGAGGATCCCCCGCCGCCAGAACCCCGCCTCCTGAGCCCACCTCGCCTCTCGGTCTCCGGTCTCCGGTCGCCGTCTCCTGTGGCGTGTCGACGTCCCCGACGACAGCTGACGCCGCGAGCATCGCCCGGAGCCCCTCCGCGACCCCCTCCTTCTGCATGCCTCCCGCGAGCCCTGCGGCGGCCTCGCCTCGCCTCCGTCCGCCGCGGTTCCGCCCTCTCGCAGGACGCCCCCAACCGCCGGCGACCTCGCCGACTCCGTCCGCCTCCACCTCAGGCTCCGCCTCAGTGCTCCTCCGTATCCCTCCACCTGCGCGCCTCCCGGGCCCGGCGCCGTGTGCCTCGCGACCCTCCTGCTTGAGCACATCCTTGTCCCTGTCGGCATGCCCTGCCTCCACCCTCTTCAACAGCAGCAGCTATGGTCCGTGTCCTTTACCCTCGGTCGAAGACCAGCAGCAGTCTAGCTCACTCCATGGCTTTGTTTTGAGTGCTCCTTGCGTGATGTGGTGCTGATGCTTGCCGAAGTGGTGACCGGGGTGTTGACAGATGGTGTCGTGGTGTCGTGGGGGCTCAAGATCTTCTCTGAAGAAAGGATACGAGGTACCTGGTACAGAACAAGCTCGCCACCGACCACCGACGTCGCCTTCACGGACGACAAGCTCTCCATCACGGATTCCAAGATGCCTCACCCCGAGTTCTTCTACCTAGAGTGCTAAGACCCCGTTCCCGGAGGCGAAGCCTGAACCCCCAAGATCGCTAAACCCCTGATATCCGTGATCGTCCTGCCAAGCCCAACACCGACAACGGAACCAATACCCCAAGGTCTACTTCCCGGACGCCAAGTTCGCCGAGAACCCGAAGGCCAAGGTCACCGACGCGGAACGACAAGACCTCCTTCCCGCACCGATGCCGACGATGTCGCACGCCAAGTTCTTCTTCCCGAACGCCAAGACCGACCCGATACGAGGACCCGACAAGATCTTCTTGACGACAAGATCGGCACCGACCAGGGCGGATCCGATGTGCCCCGACGCCAACCAAGTCCTTCTTCTCGGATGCGACAAGATCGACTTCCGTTGTCCGAGACCGATCCCGCCGAGACCGAATCCCAGATCCGGACCCTGAGACCCAACCCCGAACCCCCGGAACCAAGATCGTCGAACCCTAAAGTGTGAACCTTTTCCCGAGCCCCTATTTTATAAATGCTTTATATAAAACTTGTTGCATATTAATTGTTCATCTTGCATGCATACTTGTCTGTGGTTTGGGGGCATTATGCCAATTCATCTCATAATTAAATATGGAGTCCATCTGCGGGATATCGTTGTCTTATTCCGGACTTCATTTAAATTGGTGTAGCGAACCGATGCCATGTTTCGCCCTGTTAATCCAACACTTAATTTGCGGGGTAGATAAACAACATAAACCTATTAATTAATTGTCGGGACCCCCGGTTCCGCTTAATATTGCCTAATTGCATTGCACCTTTGCCATGTCATACATCATACATGCATCATGCCCGATCTTCTGTCATAGTATTAAATAGTACATCCGGTGTTTGTGCTAGTGTTTTGCTTCTTCACGGACTAGGCCGATGAGTTGATGCGAGTGTCGACCCGATCTTCGGATGAACCTTCGGCAATGTTTTCCAGGCGAGCATTTCCCCCTTTATACCTATCTTACTTTTATAGTATTTATTCCCTCCTGTTGATCTATTGCTATCTGTGTTGCGATGCTCTAGCTTTCGTACCCGTGATATCCCTTGCAGCCTTATATTGCCTTGGACACCTCCTATTACCTGTTGTTTGGTAGATAGTTGGACCTGCGCGTCGTGGTCGCTTGCTCAAGTGCTGTTGCGTGTCGTCAAGTACCACAGTTGTTGGAGTATTGCCGTGTGTTTCTGTGCATCCCACAAAACCACTACTAGAAAATCGCGTTGATTTTGTGCATTGCATCATCATGACAACAGCATGCAACTAATTGATTAAAACTATTTTGCTAAAAGACCTACTTTGTTATCTATATTAATATCCTCCCCCTTTGTTCAAACCAAACCGTCAGTCCAGCCGGATCTTTTATTTATCTAAAACTATTTACAAATTTATTTTAAATAAAAGAAAACCCTAGTCTAAAATATCTAATCCTAAAACCGCCTAAATCTTTTCTACCTAAACCTAGTCTACCCGCCTCCCTCCACCAACCAGCCACATCACCCCCTCCAATCGCTGGTCGCCACGTCACCCTGCCCCAATCCCCATCCAACCAAACACTGCCACCTCACCAGAAATCCCCTCTCTCACCCCCACTCCCCTCCACCTCACCCGTCTGGCCCCACCTCCCACCTACCACCCGACCCCTGGCCCCACCCACAGACACCGTCCGCCCCGGCCCCTCTCCCCTGTCCCGATCCCACCTCCCCCCGCTCGAGCCTCCCCCCACCAACCCCTCTCTCCCTAGCCCGACGACCCCGCGCTCTCTTCTTCCGCATGCGACCACCGCCCGGCCTCCTTCCTCCGGCCTCCCCTCCCCGCGCCCTGCCCGCTCTCTCCTTCCTCTCTCTATCCTCCGCTCACCATCCCCGCCTCCCCATCGTCCTCCGCTCGCCCCATCTCCTCTCCGGACCCCCTGTGCCGCCGTTTCCCGCCTCGCCTGCGGAGCTGGGACTTCCCCGCCTCGCCGGTCCCGTCTCCCGACCGCTGCCGTTCCTTCCCGCGAGCTCCCCTCGTCGCCCTTTCCGCGCCATCGACCTCTGTCTCGCGTCGAGACCTCGCCCTCCTGCAGCGACCACCGGCCACGCCTTCCGCCGCTGCAGGCGTTCGTCCTCGCCCTGGTCGCGTTGCGCCGTCGCCTCGATGATCCCGCTTGTCGCCAGCGCGCCGCCCCTCTTCGTCGTGCACCTCCTCGCCGGCCGCTGCCAAGTCCCGAGCAAGCCCTCCCCCGCCGTTTGCCTGAACCGCTCCCCTTCGCCCAGCAAGCGCCGCCGCCGTCCGGCCCAGCCGCCCCGCCGTTCGCCCCCCCTCCCCGTCGCCAGGCACCACCAAGGAAGATCCTCCCCGACTTGTGCAGGAGCCTTTTCCTGAGCGCATCCCCGCATGAAGCCCCGCAACACTTGATGCGGAAGTCTCTGTTTGGTTGTTTAAGACCGGAGGCCCGATGTCATGCTCTGCTGCCGCATCGACAAGTTCTACCACTAGCCCCGTCTGCGTATGTTCACAAGTTTTTCCGAGTGCCAACGGTGCCGAACAGAACCCTGGGCCTCCGACGTGGTATGACAAGAACTTCTACCGGAGTCGAACCCAGGAGGTCTTCGACATGGAGCATCGAGACCTTCTTCTCGGACCATCAAGACCTTGCTCCTGGAGTCCGAAGACCGATCCCACCGAGACCCTCGGCACGCCAAGATCTCCTTCACAGATCTGATGACCGAGACCCCGAAGCCCGATCCCGGTGATCCAAAGGCCACGCCAAGACCCAGATCCGAAGACCGCCAAGATCGTCACCGGAACGACAAGCACTTCATCATGGAACACCATGACCTCCAACCCGGAACACCGAGTGCACCGACATGGATCCGAAGGCCGAGCCCTCGACACGCCAAGGCCTTCTCCCCGGAACGCCGAGTTCTCCATTTTGGACGTCAAGCACGTCGACATGAAACCGAAGGACGCCGAACGCCAAGCTCTTCATCTCGGACCCAGTAGCCCTGATCCGCACCTGATCCCCGTCGAACCCTGAGACCAACCCCGAACCCCTCGGAGCCCAAGATCTCCGACCCCCTAATGTGTGACCCTAAGCCCCTATTTTTATAATATATAAACTTGTTGCATATTAAATCATTCATGCCTGCATACTTGTCTGTGGTTTGGGGGCACTATGCCGATTCACCTCATAATTAAATATGGGCTCCATATGCGGACATTTCTAGTCTCATATTGGTTCCATTTAAATTTGTGTAGCGAACCGGTGCTATCTTTTGCCATGTTAAGACAACATTTAAATGGCGGGTATCTAAACAACATGAACCTATCAAATAGTTGTTGGGACCCCGGTTCCGCTAAATATGGCCTAATTGCATCGCATCCTTGCCATGCCATACATCATACATGCATCATGCCCGATTTTCTACCGTAGTATTAAATAGTGCATCCGGTGTTTGTGCTAGTGTTTTGCTTCTTCACGGACTAGGCCGATGAGTTGATGCGAGTGTCGACCCGATCTTCGGATGAACCTTCGAAAATGTTTTCAGGCGAGCACCTCCCCCTTTCTACCTATCTTACTTTTATAGTATTTATTTCCCTCCTGTTGATCTATTGCTATCTGTGTTGCGTTGCTCTAGTTTTCGTACCCGAGATATCCCTTGCAGCCTTATATTACCTTGGACACATCTTATTACCTGTTGTTTGGTAGATAGTTGGACCGCGCGTCGTAGTCGCTTGCTCAAGTGCCGTTGCGTGTCATCAAGTACCAAAGTTGTTGGAGTATTGCCGCATGTTTATTGTTGGAGATGGTCAAGACTTTAATTACTGTTTAACAACTAAAATTGAAGTAGGTAAATGCAGAGGCACAGGTGGGCAATAGATGTTATTTGGTTGTTAACCGTCCACTTGTGTCCCGTAGGACCCCGAGTACTTGATACCTGTTCCTTGAATATTCGCGCTATCCACATCCGGGAGGATTATGGGACCCCCCTGAGCCAGAGCTTGATTCATTCTTATTTCTTGGGGCCACAAACTAGTTTGAGGTTTTATTTACTATCCTGTACTTATGCCATGCTTTACTGCTTTATTACGATTGTGCGAGGAGCACCTGTACTGTTTAGGGAAGCGGAGTGTTTTCGCGGTATCGACAAGCCCAGTTTTGGGTTCCCAGTCGTTTACAGCCATTGACGCAAACCTTGGGTCCGTCTCGGAGTCAGCTAACTTCGTTGCGGGTGTACTCAATGGGGTGGCCCCCTGAAATATTTCTGAATCCTGTGATTGCTTTGTCGTGAAGGCCTCGTTGGGTTTTGATTTGGTTTTTCCGAGGTTGATCGAGTGTGTGTTGCTATTTGTGCACCCCTGCAGGGTAAAACTTTCTGAAAGCCGTGTCCGCGGTTATGGACGACTTGGAGCACAGTATCTCGATCATAGACAACTATAACTAAAGTAGTGCTATAAATTTGACTTTATAATGACTAGTAATCAGCTTCACTATAATGGAATGGCTAAATAAAACTGCCAACAAATGCTTGTTTGGGTTGTCGCTTGCGACCATTGTATCTGACTAGTAAGTATTGCAACTATAACGGAATGGCTAAATAAAAGTACCAACAACTGCTGGGTTTGGGAATATCTCATGCTAATTGTATCTGACTAGTAAGTGTCGCAACTACAACGGAATGGTTAACTAAAAGTGCCCACTGCTTATTATATCAGGATGACCATCTATACCTGACTAGTAATCGCTGCAACGATAACTGAATAAATAAAACTGCCAACTGTGTGAGTTCCTAGGTTGACTTCCTCGTTTGGTCTCGAGGGGGAAACACCAGGATGGGTATGTTTGGTGGTAGTATCAGGTTGGTTCCGAATAGGTATTTCTTATCCCTCTCTGATAGCCGACAGTTATATCGAGTCTCTATAGGTTGTTTAGTGCATGCCGCGCTGCCGCTTCAGTCCACCATACCTATGTAGGCGAGGACCGCCGAATTCTAGTCTCGCCGTGTACTGGCCTCAGTACTGACCGCTCTCTCTCTTTTCCTTTGCCCTTTGTCGGCACCCCTTTTTGTTTAAGCAGGTTTTGAGATCGACGTCGTTAGCAGGGTTACCCTTCCGGCTTGGCCTGGGCAGGGTTATGGACGCCATTGGTTATTCTTCAGGGCTCTTAGCCCCATTTGCATCTTGTCCGTAGCGGGACGCTCTATCGTTTTCAAGGTGATTTGGATCTTTGTTCTGTATATCTGTATTCTTGACTCATGGAGTCGTGTTGTATATATATCTGTTCTGTGGGTCCCATCGAGGACTGTTGTGTAATGTTATTACTTCGTTTTCCACCCGCACGAAAGTGCCTGGTGGGCACCTTTGAATCGTTTCTATGCGGGTTTTGGCGGGAAGCGCTGGAACTTGCATAGGGCCGATTCTGAGGGTGTTACAGAGTGGTATCAGAGCCTAGCAGTTGCGATACCCCACAAGTCCAGCCTGTAGGATAACCTAGCTAACGACCGAAGTAGAGAGTCAAAACTATTTTTGCAAAATCGGTTGGATAGTTCTGATTAGGTCTAATTTTACTCCTTACCCTCTGCTGCTCTCCTCTCGCCTCTGCGTGTTTTGAATCCGCTCTCTTCTCTCTCTCTCTTCGAGTCCAGGATTTCTCGTGGTTGGGTTCCGTCGTACCTTCAGGGTTTCGCTTCCTCCTTTGGTAACGGTGTGTCTACATATGGTCTTCATGCTATCCGAGGAACCCTTCGTCTGGTGGACTTCCCTTTGTTCCTTCTCGTGCCTTCCGGTGTTTCCGACGCGACGACATCATCTACGCCAGATCCGATGCAGAGTCTGCATCACTCCTTTGTTCCTGAGCCTCGATTGTCGAGATCTTCAGTCTGATTCCGAGAATGGTTGCGCGCTTTTCTACTGATTGTGCAGAGTAATAGTTTGGGTGCGTGATGGATTGGCCCCCATGTCGACTACTCACTCTATTCGCTTGTCTACATTGAAGTGGATGAGAATGCATCGGTTCCCTCTTTCCATCGAAGCTAGAGGTGGCTTTATTTGTTGATACCTCTACCTTCGACCTTTTGTTCCCGGAGTGTTCTCTCGACGATCACGGACAACGACCTCTTGTTAGTGGTGTCGCGAGGATCTACACGACGCGAGAAGATTCAGATCACCGCCCTTCTTCCCGGTACCATGAGGCGGATCTCGAGGGCGAGATCCATTGTTAGTGGTGTCGAATTGTGGCATCCCGCAAAACCACTACTAGAAAATCGCGTTGATTTTGTGCATTGCATCATCATGACAACAACATGCAACTAATTGATTAAAACTATTTTGCTAAAAGACCTACTTTGTTATCTATATTAATATCCTCCCCCTTTGTTCAAACCAAACCGTCGGTCCAGCCGGATCTTTTATTCATCTAAAACTATTTACAAATTTATTTTAAATAAAAGAAAACCCTAGACTAAAATATCTAATCCTAAAACCGCCTAAATCTTTTCTACCTAAACCTAGTCTACCCGCCTCCCTCCACCAACCAGCCACATCACCCCCTCCAATCGCTGGTCGCCACGTCACCCTGCCCCAATCCCCATCCAACCAAACACTGCCACCTCACCAGAAATCCCCTCTCTCACCCCCACTCCCCTCCACCTCACCCGTCTGGCCCCACCTCCCACCTACCACCCGACCCATGGCCCCACCCACAGACACCGTCTGCCCCGGCCCCTCTCCCCTGTCCCGATACCACCCCCCCGCTCGAGCCTCCCCCCACCAACCCCTCTCTCCCTAGCCCGATGACCCCGCGCTCCCTTCTTCCGCACGCGACCACCGCCCGGCCTCCTTCCTCCGGCCTCCCCTCCCCGCGCCCTGCCTGCTCTCTCCTTCCTCTCTCTCCTCCGCTCGCCATCCTCGCCTCCCCATCGTCCTCCGCTCGCCCCATCTCCTCTCCGGACCCCCTGTGCCGCCGTTTCCCGCCTCGCCTGCGGAGCTGGGACTTCCCCGCCTCGCCGGTCCCGTCTCCCGACCGCTGCCATTCCTCCCCGCGAGCTCCCCTCGTCGCCCTTTCCGCGCCATCGACCTCTGTCTCGCGTCGAGACCTCGCCCTCCTGCAGCGACCACCGGCCACGCCTTCCGCCGCCGCAGGCATTCGTCCTCGCCCTGGTCGCGTTGCGCCGTTGCCTTGATGATCCCGCTTGTCGCCAGCGCGCCGTCCCTCTTCGTCGTGCACCTCCTCGCCGGCCGCTGCCAAGTCCCGAGCAAGCCCTCCCCCGCCGTTTGCCTGAACCGCTCCCATTCGCCCAGCAAGCGCCGCCGCCGTCCGGCCCAGCCGCCCCGCCGTTCGCCCCCCCTGTCGCCAGGCACCACCAAGGAAGATCCTCCCCGGCTCGTGCAGGAGCCTTTTCCTGAGCGCATCCCCGCATGAAGTCCCGCAGCACTTGATGCGGAAGTCTCTGTTTGGTTGTTTAAGACCGGAGGCCCGATGTCATGCTCTGCTGCCGCATCGACAAGTTCTACCACTAGCCCCGTCTGCGTATGTTCACAAGTTTTTCCGAGTGCCAACGGTGCCGAACAGAACCCTGGGCCTCCGACGTGGTATGACAAGAACTTCTACCGGAGTCGAACCCTGGAGGTCTTCGACATGGAGCATCGAGACCTTCTTCTCGGACCATCAAGACCTCGCTCCTGGAGTCCGAAGACCGATCCCACCGAGACCCTCGGCACGCCAAGATCTCCTTCACAGATCTGATGACCGAGACCCCGAAGCCCGATCCCGGTGATCCAAAGGCCACGCCAAGACCCGGATCCGAAGACCGCCAAGATCGTCACCGGAACGACAAGCACTTCATCATGGAACACCATGAACTCCAACCCAGAACACCGAGTGCACCGACATGGATCCGAAGGCCGATCCCTCGACACGCCAAGGCCTTCTCCCCGGAACGCCGAGTTCTCCATTTTGGACGTCAAGCACGTCGACATGAAACCGAAGGACGCCGAACGCCAAGCTCTTCATCTCGGACCCAGTAGCCCTGATCCGCACCTGATCCCCGTCGAACCCTGAGACCAACCCCGAACCCCTCGGAGCCCAAGATCTCTGACCCCCTAATGTGTGACCCTAAGCCCCTATTTTTATAATATATAAACTTGTTGCATATTAAATCATTCATGCCTGCATACTTGTCTGTGGTTTGGGGGCACTATGCCGATTCACCTCATAATTAAATATGGGCTCCATATGCGGACATTTCTAGTCTCATATTGGTTCCATTTAAATTTGTGTAGCGAACCGGTGCTATCTTTTGCCATGTTAAGACAACATTTAAATGGCGGGTATCTAAACAACATGAACCTATCAAATAGTTGTTGGGACCCCGGTTCCGCTAAATATGGCCTAATTGCATCGCATCCTTGCCATGCCATACATCATACATGCATCATCCCGATTTTCTACCATAGTATTAAATAGTGCATCCGGTGTTTGTGCTAGTGTTTTGCTTCTTCACGGACTAGGCCGATGAGTTGATGCGAGTGTCGACCCGATCTTCGGATGAACCTTCGATAATGTTTTCAGGCGAGCACCTCCCCCTTTCTACTTATCTTACTTTTATAGTATTTATTTCCCTCCTGTTGATCTATTGCTATCTGTGTTGCGTTGCTCTAGTTTTCGTACCCGAGATATCCCTTGCAGCCTTATATTACCTTGGACACATCCTATTACCTGTTGTTTGGTAGATAGTTGGACCGCGCGTCGTAGTCTCTTTCTCAAGTGCCGTTGCGTGTCATCAAGTACCACAGTTGTTGGAGTATTGCCGCATGTTTATTGTTGGAGATGGTCAAGACTTTAATTACTGTTTAACAACTAAAATTGAAGTAGGTAAATGCAGAGGCACATGTGGGCAATAGATGTTATTTGGTTGTTAACCGTCCACTTGTGTCCCGTAGGACCCCGAGTACTTGATACCTGTTCCTTGAATATTCGCGCTATCCACATCCGGGAGGATTATGGGACCCCCCTGAGCCAGAGCTTGATTCATTCTTATTTCTTGGGGCCACAAACTAGTTTGAGGTTTTATTTACTATCCTGTACTTATGCCATGCTTTACTGCTTTATTACGATTGTGCGAGGAGCACCTGTACTGTTTAGGGAAGCGGAGTGTTTTCGCGGTATCGACAAGCCCAGTTTTGGGTTCCCAGTCGTTTACAGCCATTGACGCAAACCTTGGGTCCGTCTCGGAGTCAGCTTACTTCGTTGCGGGTGTACTCAATGGGGTGGCCCCCTGAAATATTTCTGAATCCTGTGATTGCTTTGTCGTGAAGGCCTCGTTGGGTTTTGATTTGGTTTTTCCGAGGTTGATCGAGTGTGTGTTGCTATTTGTGCACCCCTGCAGGGTAAAACTTTCTGAAAGCCGTGTCCGCGGTTATGGACGACTTGGAGCACAGTATCTCGATCATAGACAACTATAACTAAAGTAGTGCTATAAATTTGACTTTATAATGACTAGTAATCAGCTTCACTATAATGGAATGGCTAAATAAAACTGCCAACAAATGCTTGTTTGGGTTGTCGCTTGCGACCATTGTATCTGACTAGTAAGTATTGCAACTATAACGGAATGGCTAAATAAAAGTACCAACAACTGCTGGGTTTGGGAATATCTCATGCTAATTGTATCTGACTAGTAAGTGTCGCAACTACAACGGAATGGTTAACTAAAAGTGCCCACTGCTTATTATATCAGGATGACCATCTATACCTGACTAGTAATCGCTGCAACGATAACTGAATAAATAAAACTGCCAACTGTGTGAGTTCCTAGGTTGACTTCCTCGTTTGGTCTCGAGGGGGAAACACCAGGATGGGTATGTTTGGTGGTAGTATCAGGTTGGTTCCGAATAGGTCTTTCTTATCCCTCTCTGATAGCCGACAGTTATATCGAGTCTCTATAGGTTGTTTAGTGCATGCCGCGCTGCCGCTTCAGTCCACCATACCTATGTAGGCGAGGACCGCCGAATTCTAGTCTCGCCGTGTACTGGCCTCAGTACTGACCGCTCTCTCTTTTTCCTTTGCCCTTTGTCGGCACCCCTTTTTGTTTAAGCAGGTTTTGAGATCGACGTCGTTAGCAGGGTTACCCTTCCGGCTTGGCCTGGGCAGGGTTATGGACGCCATTGGTTATTCTTTAGGGCTCTTATCCCCATTTGCATCTTGTCCGTAGCGGGACGTTCTATCGTTTTCAAGGTGATTTGGATCTTTGTTCTGTATATCTGTATTCTTGACTCATGGAGTCGTGTTGTATATATATCTGTTCTGTGGGTCCCATCGAGGACTGTTGTGTAATGTTATTACTTCGTTTTCCACCCGCACGAAAGTGCCTGGTGGGCACCTTTGAATCGTTTCTATGCGGGTTTTGGCGGGAAGCGCTGGAACTTGCATAGGGCCGATTCTGAGGGTGTTACAGTTTATTGTTGGAGATGATCAAGACTTTAATTACTGTTTAACAACTAAAATTGAAGTAGGTAAATGCAGAGGCACAGGTGGGCAATAGATGTTATTTGGTTGTTAACCGTCCACTTGTGTCCCGTAGGACCCCGAGTACTTGATACCTGTTCCTTGAATATTCGCGCTATCCACATCCGGGAGGATTATGGGACCCCCCTGAGCCAGAGCTTGATTCATTCTTATTTCTTGGGGCCACAAACTAGTTTGAGGTTTTATTTACTATCCTGTACTTATGCCATGCTTTACTGCTTTATTTAAAATTGTGCGAGGTACTGCACCTGTACTGTTTAGGTAAGCGGAGTGTTTTCGCGGTAACGACAAGCCCAGTCACATTTTCGGGTTCCCAGTCGTTTACAGCCACTGGCGCAAACCTTGAGTCCGTCTCGGAGTCGGCTAACTTCGTTGCGGGTGTACTCAATGGGGTGGCCCCCTGAAATATTTCTGAATCTTGTGATTGCTTTGTCGTGAAGGCCTCGTTGGGTTTTGATTTGGTTTTTCCGAGGTTGATCGAGTGTGTGTTGCTATTTGTGCACCCCTGCAGGGTAAAACTTTCTGAAAGCCGTGTCCGCGGTTATGGACGACTTGGAGCATAGTATCTCGATCATAGACAACTATAACTAAAGTAGTGCTATAAATTTGACTTTATAATGACTAGTAATCAGCTTCACTATAATGGAATGGCTAAATAAAATTGTCAACAATTGCTTGTTTGGGTTGTCGCTTGCTACCATTGTACCTGACTAGTAAGTTTTGCAACTATAACGGAATGGCTAAATAAAAGTACCAACAACTGCTGGGTTTTGGGGATATCTCATGCTAACTGTATCTGACTAGTAAGAGTGCAACTACAATGGAATGGTTAACTAAAAGTGTCCACTGCCTATTATCAGGATGACTCATGCCATCTTTATTTGACTAGTAATTGCCGCAACTGTAACGGAATGAATAAAACTGCCAACTGTGTGAGTTCCTAGGTTGACTTCCTCGTTTGGTCTCGAGGGGGAAAATACCAGGATGGGTATGTTTGGTTGTAGTATCAGGTTGGTTCCGGATAGGTCTTTCTTACCCCTCTCTGATAGCCGCCAGTTGTATCGAGTCTCTATAGGTTGTTTAGTGCATGCCGCGCTGCCGCTTCAGTCCACCATACCTATGTAGGCGAGGACCGCCGAATTATAGCCTCGCCGTGTAATGGCCTCAGTACTGACCGCTCTCTCTTTTTTTCCTTTGCCCTTTGTCGGCACCCCTTTTGTTTAAGCAGGTTTTGAGATCGACGTCGTTAGTAGGGTTACCCTTCCGGCTTGGCCTGGGCAGGGTTATGGACGCCATTGGTTATTCTTCAGGGCTCTTAGCTCAATTTGCATCTTGTCCGTACTCGGACGCCGTATTGTTTTCAAGGTGATTTGGATCTTTGTATTGTATATCTGTATTCTTGACTCTTTGAGTCGCTGTTGTATATATATGTTTTGTGGGTTCCATCGAGGACTATTGTGTAATGGTATTACTTCGTTTTCCACCCGCACGCAAGTGCCTGTTGGGCACCTTTGAATCGTTTCTATGCGGGTTTTGCGGGAAGCGCTGAAATTTGCATAGGGCCGATTCTGAGGGTGTTACAGAGTGGTATCAGAGCTCAGCAGTTGCGATACCCCACAAGTCCAGCCTGTAGGATAACCTAGCTAACGGCCGAAGTAGAGTGTTAAAACTATTTTTGCAAAATCGGTTGGATAGTTCTGATTAGGTCTGATTTTACTCCTTACCCCTCTGCTGCTCTCCTCTCACCTCTGCGTGTTTTGAATCCGCTCTCTTCTCCCTCTCCGAGTCCAGGATTTCTCGTGGTTGGGTTCCATCGTACCTTCAGGGTTTCGCTTCCTCCTTTGGTAACGGTGTTGCTACATCTGGTCTTCATGCTATCCGAGGAACCCTTCGTCTGGTGGACTTCTCTTTGTTCCTTCTCGTGCCTTCCGGTGTTTTCCGACACGACGACATCATCTACGCTAGATTCGATGCAGAGTCTGCATCACTCCTTTGTTTCTGAACCTCGATTGTCGAGATCTTCAATCTAAATCTCGAGGATAGTTGCAAATTCTTCTATTCATGTACAAGGTAATGCTTTGAGTGCGGGATGGAGTCGCGACCATACCACTACTCTTATCATTCGCTTTTGTACAGGGAATAGCGGATTGATGCAATTTTACTCTTTCCATGGAAGTGAGAGGTGGCCTTATCTTTTTATGCCTCTACCTTCGTCTTTGTTTATCTGGAGTGTTCTCTCGACGAACGAGAACAACGAGCCCTTGTTGGTGGTGTCGCCGATTTCAAGATGAAGAAGGAACCCTTGTTAGTGGTGTCGCGAGGATCTACACGAAGTGAGAAGATTCAGGTCATCGGCTTTCTTCCCTGTACTAGGAGGCGGATCTCGAGGGCGAGATCCATTGTTAGTGGTGTCGAATTGTGGCATCCCGCTAAAACCACTACTAGAAAATCGCGGTTGTTTTTATTTTTGTGCATCATCATGACATCATCATGCATGTGTTTGACTAAACCTATTCCCCTAAAGCCTATATTGTTTTCTAATTATACCCTTCTCTATTTCAAATTGAAATCTCGGTCTTTTCCGAATATTTTGTTTTGTCTAGAAATTATTTATAAAAGGCCTCATAAATAAAACGGGAAAATATTAACGTAAAATATTTTTATCGGGGAAGGCAGCCACAGGCCAGGCCCAAAAGCCCAGCCGCAGCCACCTACCACCCCAACCTAGTCAAACCCTAATCTAACCTACCCCAAACCCTAACCACCTCTCTCACCCCACCCCTCCACCAGCCGCCGCCACCCCTGCTACCGACGCCACCTCCCCGTCGCACTACCCTGGTCCCACCCCGATCCCTGCCGCGTACGCTCGCTCCCCCACGCGCTTTGACCCCATCGCCCTCCCTCACACACGAAACCCACGCACACCGACCGCCCTCCCCGCCCGTTGGACCCCACCTCGTGAACTCACCGCGCGGACCCCGTCCCTCACGCCGCAATTCCCGTCCCCGACCCGCGTCGCCAACCACCCCGCCTTCATCCCTTCCTCGATCCCCGCCGCCCTTCCTCACCACCTCTCACCCTGCCGCCAGCGACCTCTGCCCTGAGTACCGCCACCGCCCCAGACCCTCTCTGCTGGTCGTACCTCCCTCTCCCTCGGCCGCCAACCGTCTCCCCGAGCGAGCTCTGCCACCGTCCTGTCTACCCCGACCCCGAGCTCGCCCCGTCGCACCTCCGCTCGGGCCGCTGTCGTCGCCAGGAGGATCCCCCGCCGCCAGAACCCCGCCTCCTGAGCCCACCTCGCCTCTCGGTCTCCGGTCGCCGCCTCCTGTGGCATGTCGACGTCCCCGACGACAGCTGACGCCGCGAGCGTCGCCCGGAGCCCCTCCGCGACCCCCTCCTTCTCCATGCCTCCCGCGAGCCCTGCGGCAGCCTCGCCTCGCCTCCGTCCGCCGCGGTTCCGCCCTCCCGCAGGACGCCCCCAACCGCCGGCGACCTCGCCGACTCCGTCCGCCTCCACCTCAGGCTCCGCCTCAGTGCTCCTCCGTATCCCTCCACCTGCGCGCCTCCCGGGCCCGGCGCCATGTGCCTCGCGACCCTCCTGCTTGAGCACATCCTTGTCCCTGTCGGCATGCCCTGCCTCCACCCTCTTCAACAGCAGCAGCTATGGTCCGTGTCCTTTACCCTCGATCGAAGACCAGCAGCAGTCTAGCTCACTCCATGGCTTTGTTTTGAGTGCTCCTTGCGTGATGTGGTGCTGATGCTTGCCGAAGTGGTGACCGGGGTGTTGACAGATGGTGTCGTGGTGTCGTGGGGGCTCAAGATCTTCTCTGAAGAAAGGATACGAGGTACCTGGTACAGAACAAGCTCGCCACCGACCACCGACGTCGCCTTCACGGACGACAAGCTCTCCATCACGGATTCCAAGATGCCTCACCCTGAGTTCTTCTACCTATAGTGCTAAGACCCCGTTCCCGGAGGCGAAGCCTGAACCCCCAAGATCGCCAAACCCCTGATATCCGTGATCGTCCTGCCAAGCCCAACACCGACAACGGAACCAATACCCCAAGGTCTACTTCCCGGACGCCAAGTTCGCCGAGAACCCGAAGGCCAAGGTCACCGACGCGGAACGACAAGACCTCCTTCCCGCACCGATGCCGACGATGTCAAACGCCAAGTTCTTCTTCCCGAACGCCAAGACCGACCCGATACGAGGACCCGACAAGATCTTCGTGACGACAAGATCGGCACCGACCAGGGCGGATCCGATGTGCCCCGACGCCAACCAAGTCCTTCTTCTCGGATGCGACAAGATCGACTTCCGTTGTCCGAGACCGATCCCGCCGAGACCGAATCCCAGATCCAGACCCTGAGACCCAACCCCGAACCCCCGGAACCAAGATCGTCGAACCCTAAAGTGTGAACCTTTTCCCGAGCCCCTATTTTATAAATGCTTTATATAAAACTTGTTGCATATTAATTGTTCATCTTGCATGCATACTTGTCTGTGGTTTGGGGGCATTATGCCAATTCATCTCATAATTAAATATGGAGTCCATCTGCGGGATATCGTTGTCTTATTCCGGACTTCATTTAAATTGGTGTAGCGAACCGATGCCATGTTTCGCCCTGTTAATCCAACACTTAATTTGCGGGGTAGATAAACAACATAAACCTATTAATTAATTGTCGGGACCCCCGGTTCCGCTTAATATTGCCTAATTGCATTGCACCTTTTCCATGTCATACATCATACATGCATCATGCCCGATCTTCTGTCATAGTATTAAATAGTACATCCGGTGTTTGTGCTAGTGTTTTGCTTCTTCACGGACTAGGCCGATGAGTTGATGCGAGTGTCGACCCGATCTTCGGATGAACCTTCGGCAATGTTTTCCAGGCGAGCATTTCCCCCTTTCTACCTATCTTACTTTTATAGTATTTATTCCCTCCTGTTGATCTATTGCTATCTGTGTTGCGATGCTCTAGCTTTCGTACCCGTGATATCCCTTGTAGCCTTATATTGCCTTGGACACCTCCTATTACCTGTTGTTTGGTAGATAGTTGGACCTGCGCGTCGTGGTCGCTTGCTCAAGTGCTGTTGCGTGTCGTCAAGTACCACAAATGTTGGAGTATTGCCGTGTGTTTATTGCTGGAGATGATCAAGACTTTAATTACTGTTTAACAACTAAAATTGAAGTAGGTAAATGCAGAGGCACAGGTGGGCAATAGATGTTATTTGGTTGTTAACCGTCCACTTGTGTCCCGTAGGACCCCGAGTACTTGATACCTGTTCCTTGAATATTCGCGCTATCCACATCCGGGAGGATTATGGGACCCCCCTGAGCCAGAGCTTGATTCATTCTTATTTCTTGGGGCCACAAACTAGTTTGAGGTTTTATTTACTATCCTGTACTTATGCCATGCTTTACTGCTTTATTTAAAATTGTGCGAGGTACTGCACCTGTACTGTTTAGGTAAGCGGAGTGTTTTCGCGGTATCGACAAGCCCAGTCACATTTTCGGGTTCCCAGTCGTTTACAGCCACTGGCACAAACCTTGAGTCCGTCTCGGAGTCGGCTAACTTCGTTGCGGGTGTACTCAATGGGGTGGCCCCCTGAAATATTTCCGAATCTTGTGATTGCTTTGTCGTGAAGGCCTCGTTGGGTTTTGATTTGGTTTTTCCGAGGTTGATCGAGTGTGTATTGCTATTTGTGCACCCCTGCAGGGTAAAACTTTCTGAAAGCCGTGTCCGCGGTTATGGACGACTTGGAGCACAGTATCTCGATCATAGACAACTATAACTAAAGTAGTGCTATAAATTTGACTTTATAATGACTAGTAATCAGCTTCACTATAATGGAATGGCTAAATAAAATTGTCAACAATTGCTTGTTTGGGTTGTCGCTTGCTACCATTGTACCTGACTAGTAAGTATTGCAACTATAACGGAATGGATAAATAAAAGTACCAACAACTGCTAGGTTTTGGGGATATCTCATGCTAACTGTATCTGACTAGTAAGAGTGCAACTACAATGGAATGGTTAACTAAAAGTGCCCACTGCCTATTATCAGGATGACTCATGCCATCTTTATTTGACTAGTAATTGCCGCAACTATAACAGAATGAATAAAACTGCCAACTGTGTGAGGTCCTCGGTCGACTTCCTCGTTTGGTCTGGAGGGGGAAAATACCAGGATGGGTATGTTTGGTGGTAGTATCAGGTTGGTTCCGGATAGGTCTTTCTTACCCCTCTCTAATAGCCGCTAGTTGTATCGAGTCTCTATAGGTTGTTTAGTGCATGCCGCGCTGCCGCTTCAGTCCACCATACCTATGTAGGCGAGGACCGCCGAATTCTAGCCTCGCCGTGTACTGGCCTCAGTACTGACCGCTCTCTCTTTTTTCCTTTGCCCTTTGTCGGCACCCCTTTTGTTTAAGCAGGTTTTGAGATCGACGTCGTTAGCAGGGTTACCCTTCCGGCTTGGCCTGGGCAGAGTTATGGACGCCATTGGTTATTCTTCAGGGCTCTTAGCTCAATTTGCATCTTGTCCGTACTCGGACGCCGTATTGTTTTCAAGGTGATTTGGATCTTTGTATTGTATATCTGTATTCTTGACTCTTTGAGTCGCTGTTGTATATATATGTTTTGTGGGTTCCATCGAGGACTATTGTGTAATGGTATTACTTCGTTTTCCACCCGCACGCAAGTGCCTGGTGGGCACCTTTGAATCGTTTCTATGCGGGTTTTGGCGGGAAGCGCTGAAACTTGCATAGGGCTGATTCTGAGGGTGTTACACCCATCCACCGCGGTCTTCGACTCCTCTGCTGTGGAGAACTACCTCCTCTTCGGCGCCATCTGCTTCACCGTCCACTCGCATGCAACCCGCCATGATTTCGATTCCGTGGGAGAAAGAGTCGACATGATGCTTGGAAACCTACGCTTCCAGGTAGGCAAGATCGACACCAGCCGCCTCCCAGAGAGGGTGTTACCTCCGACAATTGTTCCTTCTTCATGGGTGCCACCAATCGGTGTCCTGAGCGCACCGTCGCTAACAAGCGATTCCGATGACAGCAACAGCTGCAACTCCAACCTCTACGACCCTCCTACGGTGGAAGAAACCTACGGTTTCAGATCAAAGAGTTGTGGGAGCAACGATCTCCCCCATTGCTACATGTGTGCGGCCATCCACGATGGCAACATCGACAATGGAGCCGAACCAATGGCCCCCCCTCTCAATCCGTAGGCTGCTAACACCGGAAACGGAGTCAACGGCCCACCCCTGGCCAATCCCAACGGGAACGGGCCACACGAGGCTGCCAAACGATGGCAGTCGCAATCGTCAAGAGATCCATCTCAATGACGCTCAGTGGGAAAGAGTCCGGGAGGCCGTGCGAGGTACTAATCCTTTTCCAATGGATGCCTCTCGGGGCATGCTAATTGGCTATCAGTGGCTCCTCATAAAGGAGCACAATCGATAAGTCGAGCAACACAAGGAGCTCGAACAGCGCAGACAAGCGACCAACGAATCAAGCATGCGAAGAGTTTCTCTGTCGGATGATCCTCCTCGAAAGGCTACAATGGACACAAGCATCGCTCCCGGCTAGAGCACATGGACCCCGCTGCTAGACGCGAGGCCACCAAGGCACTCGACTTGTCCTTCATGTCGATGGACTCGCAGGGCAACATCATGCCCAAAACACCGCAAGCCACGGTCATGGCCGCATACTTGGCGGCAAACTCACCACCGGTTGGGGACCCCAGACACGCAATCCATAAATCTGCGATTGCGTCCCTCGGGCTTGTGGGAGCTTACTCGGAGAAACAACCCCAGAGCCTAAGAAAAAGGCCGTGGTAAAATTCACTAGAAGTCCCACACCCTCATCCGACGAGGATGAGCATGACCTATCGCGGCATCGCTGCAACCCGCGACGAAGGAGCCACAACTATGCCACCCGAGACGAGCTCACGCAGCGCAAAATCGACAAATCACGCGCAAAACATGCATGCTCTACAGAGTCCGAGGAGGAGAACACAGAGCCATGCGGTGCCAGATGCTTCAGTAGAGCCATCCGGCAATCCCGGATGCCTAAAGGCTTCAAACTCCCTTCATACAATCCCAAGTTTGACGGCTTGCAGGAGCCTACGATTTGGTTGGATGACCACATGTCGTTAGTCAAGTTTCATGGCGGATATACAAACACAGCCATGCAATGCCTTTAGCTGCAGCTGAAGGGCACGACCAGGGCCTGGCTTAATAATCTTCCCTCCAGATCCATCCGCAGCTGGGAGGAGCTGGTATACAGCTTCATCCGCAACTTCAAAGGCACCTACGAGAGGCCCGCTTCAATCGAATAGTTGTGCGCTTGTTGCCAACGCTCCAACGAGTCGATCCGCTCTTACGTGCAACGCTGGTCCGTAATCAAGAACTCTGCCGAGGACATCTCGGAAGAGAGGGAAATCGACGCCTTCAACGGTTGTGTGAGGCACGGCGAGCTCAAAGAGGAGCTAGGTCGGGTCAAACCCAAGACCATCCACCACCTGATGGACATCTCCAACCGCTGGGCAGATGGCGAGGACGCCATCAACCGCAACCATTCGAATGAAGAATATGATCTCGGCTGTAGACACGACCACCGAAGAAAGAGAAGGGTGCGCGTATATGACGATCGCAAAGAAATCGACATGGTCGCGACTGGCTACGCCGAACGCCGCAACGACGGTAACCACAACAGTGGCTATCACAGCAGCGGCTATCATGACAGTGGAAAGCCCACTCAGTCCTGGCAACGCCGCAATCGGGACGATAATCCCTCCGCACTCCAAAAACCGTCGGGTCTCTGCACCATCCACTTCTACATTGACAAGCAGGATGACAAGAGGAAGGCCATCCACCTACTCAAGGACTGCAGGGAATTCCAAAACTTCCATGAAGGATACGCCCAGATGTGGCGCGAGGCGGTGAATCAAGGGTTCGTCCCTGCCCCAGGAGCCGTCGCATATGGCGCCCCACCTCCGTGTAGCACCCCGGGTAAACCCTAATTAAAATATCGCATGTTGTCATCTATTTTGTGCACCATCATTGCATCATGCATATTTTTGCACTAAACTATTATCAAAATCCCTATTTGTTTTCTACAAATGCCTCTCTCTTTATTCAAATGCGAAACCTCGGTCTTTTTCGGATCTTGTATTTGCCTAAAACTATGTTTTAAAATATTTGTTTTATAAAAATAATAAAATATTTCTAATCTGGGAGGCAGTCCAGCCGGCCGGCCCAAAGGCCCAACCGACCAGACCACCTACTACCCCATATAAATTCCTAAGCCTAACCCTAACCCTAGAACCACCCCTACCCCCAACCCCAATCTCCCTCACCCGCCGCCGTCACACCCTGGCAAGCGGTCAACCACCTCGCCAATCCCGTCACCAAAACCCACCCCACTAGCGCCCGATCCCCCTGCCGCCTGACCCCACCACCGTTCGACAGGACTCAGTCGCCTACCCATCCACGCCGCGCGCGTGTTGCCTCGACCCCGCTCCCCTCCCGATCGATGCCCGACCCCGCCAAACACCGCTGACCGCGTGACCCCCACCCGCTCGCGATCCCCTCTCTCTCTCTCTCCCCGTGTCGCTCGCCTCCGCCGCCAGACACTCCTCTCTCTGCCTCTTCCCCTCGCCACCATCCTCTCCTTCCTCGCCTCCTCCCTGCAGGAGCCCTGCCGACGCCCCTCTGTGGCTGCTCGACGAGCTCCCCGCCGTCCTCGACCCCTCTCCCTCCCTGTCAAGGACGACTGACGCCATCAGCACCCCGTCGGCCCTCTCCTGCACTGCGACCCGTGCCTCCCCGCCCCTGAGCGCCGCCCTGAACGCGACCACGCCGTCGGCCACGCCCGTCCTTCCCCGCCTCCTTTCCGACGGAGCCGACGCCCCCAACCTCGCGGGCCCTCCCTCGACCCAAGCCCCGTCGCCTCCATCGATCCTCGAGGCCCGTCGCCGCCATGCCTTCTCCGAGCGCCTTCTGCGAGCAGCGCCGCCCACGACCCCCTCTCTGCCGCGCCTGCCTCTCCGTTTGTCGAGTCCCTGCACCGTCGCCCTCCTCCTCGGCCGTGGCTGCGCCAGCGTCCTCCCCGTCTCCTCCATCAGCGCCCTTCCCTCCCTCTGCACCCCGCGCGACCCTGCGACGACCCCGCCACCGCTGCAGGTTCTCGCCCTCGTTACCAGGCCCTGCAGACCGGTCGCACCCCACCCCGTTCGATCCCCTCTCCTACCTGCGCCATGGCACATTCACGCGACCTCCTGCTCGGCCTTCCCCACATAGGCACCATCCGGCCGTGAGTTTGTCTGCGACCTGCTCGCCGGTTGTCGTTTGCCACATCGGTTGGTTGTGTTCATGGCCTGGTTTGTAAGATCAGGTTCCTCTCCATGTTTTACTTGCAGGCCGAACCGTGTTTCTATCCTGGTACCCACCCGCTGCCGCTCCCGGTGTCCTGCAGTTGTGGTGGACCGTGTGGACGTCGACGCCTCCGTTCAGCCGTCTGAGTTGCAAAACCGACCCAAAGCCACACGTGCCCTGTGGCAAGTTCGCCACTGCACTTTCTGTCGACACGACCTTCACCAGGGGCTACGACAAATGGATCAACGCAAAGTCGGACATGTGAACCCGAAGCCGTAATTCAACATTTTCATCGACACAACCAAGTTCTCCTTCGTGGACAACAAGATCTTCTACATGGTACGTCAAGAACCCCGGACACGGATGACAAGATCATCGGCATGAGACCGAGACCCCATACCCGAAGGCCCATCCTGTCAAGCCAAACCCCCAGAGGCGAACCTTCCAAGCCACCCAAGATCATCGATACCCCGATGTGTGACCCCTTTACCTCCAAGCCCTATTTTTATAAAGGATATATCTTGTTGCATATAATCATTCATACTCGCATACATATAGTGTGGTTTGGGGCATTATGCCGATTCACCTCATAATTAAATATGGAGGCCATATGCGGGCGAATCTAGACTTATATTGGCCCCATTTAAACTTGTGTAGCAAACCGATGCCATGTTTTGACTTGTTAAGACAATATTTAAATTGCGGGGTATCTAAATAACTAGAACCATATATCAATTGTCGGGACCCCGGTTTCGCTTAATATTTCCTAATTGCATTGTATCCTTGCCATGCCATACATCATACATGCATCATGCCCGATCTTTTATCGTAGTATTAAATAGTGCATCCGGTGTTTGTGCTAGTGTTTTGCTTCTTCACGGACTAGGCCGATGAGTTGATGCGAGTGTCGACCTGATACCCGGTGAATCTTCAGCAATGTTTTCAGGCGAGCATTCTCCCCCTTTCTACCTATTTTACCTTTCTAGTCTTTATTTCCTCCTGTTGATCTATTGCTATCTGTGTCGCGATGCTCTAGTTTTCGTACCCATGATATCCCTTGCAGCCTTATATTGCCTTGGACACATCCTATTACCTGTTGTTTCATAGATAGTCGGCCTTGCGTGTCGTAGTTGCTTGCTCAAGTGCTGTTGCGTGTCCTCAAGTACCACAGTTGTTGGAAGACTGCCATATGCTTTATGTTGGAGCTAATCATGACTTTAAATTACCGTTTAATAACTAAAATTGAAGTAAGTAAATAATGCAGAGGCACAGGTGGGCAATAGATGTTATTTGGTTTTTAACCGTCCACTTGTGTCCCGTAGGACCCCGAGTACTTGATACCTGTTCTTTGAATATTCACACTATCCGCATGTGGGACCATGAATCCCCCTAGCCAGAGCTTGAGTCATATTTATTTCTTGGGGCCACAAAGTAGTTTGGGGCTTTATTACTATCCTGTACTTATGCCATGCTTTACTGCTTTATTTACGATTGCGCGTGGAGCGCCTGTACTGTTTAGGAACAAATGTGGAATGTTTTCGCGGTATCGACAAGCCCAGTCACACTTTCGGGTTCCCGGTCATTTACAGCCATTGGCACAAACCTCTGGGTCCGTCTCGGAGCCGGCCAACTTCGTCGCGGGTAGCTTGGTGGGGTGGCCCCCTGAAATTTATATGAATCTTGCAATTGCTCTGTCGTGATGCCTCGTTGGGTTTTTATTGGTTTTTCTCGAGGTTGATCGTGCGTGTGTTGCTATTTGTGCCCCCTGCAGGGTAAAACTTTCTGAAAGCCGTGTCCGCGGTTATGGACGACTTGGAGCACAGTATCTCGATCATAGACAACTATAACTAAAGTAGTGCTATAAATTTGACTTTATAATGACTAGTAATCAGCTTCACTATAATGGAATGGCTAAATAAAAGTGCCAACAATTGCTGGTTTGGATTGTCACCTGTTACCATTGTATCCGACTAGTAAGTATTGCAACTACAACGGAATGGCTAAATAAAAGTACCAACAACTGCTGGGTTTTGGGATGCCTCATGCTATATGTATCTAACTAGTAAGTACTACAACTACAACAGAATGGTTAACTAAAACTGCCCATTGCTTATTATATCAGGATGACTCGTGCTATCTATATCTGACTAGTAATTGCCGCAACTATAACGAAATGAATAAAACTGCCAACTGTGTGAGTTCCTCGGTTGACTTCCTCGTTTGGACTCGAGGGGGAAATACCAGGATGGGTATGCTTGATGATAGTTTTAGGTTGGATCCGAATAGGTCTTTCTTATCCCTATCTGATAGCCGCCAGTTATATTGAGTCTCTATAGGTTGTTTAGTGCATGCTGCGTTGCCGCCTCAGTCCACCATACCTATGTAGGCGAGGACCGCCGAATTCTAGTCTCGCCGTGTACTGGCATCAGTACTAACCACTCTCCTTTTTTCCTTTGCCCCTTGTCGGCACCCCTTTTGTTTAAGCAGGTTTTGAGATCGATGTCGTTAGCAGGGTTACCCTTCTGGCTTGGCCTGGGCAGGGTTATGGACGCCATTGGTTATTCTTCAGGGCTCTTAGCCCAATTTGCATCTTGTTCGTACTCGGACGCTGTATCGTTTTAAAGGTGATTTGGATCTTTGTATTGTATATCCGTATTGTTGACTCTTTGAGTCGTTGTTATATATATCTGTTTTGTGGGTTCCATCGTGGACTATTGTGTAATGGCATTACTTCGTTTTCCACCCGCACGAAAGTGCCTGGTGGGCACCTTTGAATCGTTTCTATGCGGTTTTGGCGGGAATTGCCGAAACTTGCATAGGATCAATTCTGAGGGTGTTACACTCCGCCACCCGGAGCACCCGCACAACCTGCGGATGCACGAGCCCAGAACAACGGAGCAGAGCCATACCCACGGTCGTTGGGGGCTATGATGATACAAAAGGTATGTCCATCCAACATGGTGCAGAAGATGATTACCCGGTAGGTCAACTTGGCCGTTATGTCTTCGCCTGCCATACCTGAGTACCTTAGTGGCTCGGAGTCATGCATCACCTTCGATCGTTCGGATCACCCACGGAAAATACCTCGCCTGAATCACTCTGCCCTGGTGCTTGAGGCCCAGATCAGAGTATTCGAAATGAGTCGTGTCTTTATGGACGATGGAAGCGGCATCAATCTGATGTTCGCCATCACACTCGCAGCTATGCGGATCCCGCTATACAGTCTGGAGGCATCAGACATGACCTTCCACGGCATCGTCCTAGGAAAAGGAGTATATCCCCTAGGCAGAATATGGCTCGACATCATCTTCGCCACCACCAAGAACTTCAGGCGTGAGAGGCTCGAGTTCGAGGTGGTGGACTAGCCCTCACAATACCACGCCATCCTCAGGCGCGTGGCATTCCCACGATTCATGGCAGTACCGCACTATGTGTATCTTCTGCTGAAAATGCCAGGGCCTAACGGTGTCATCATCGTCCCAGGTAGCTTCACCAAGTCCGACAGCTGTGACAGAGACTTTAACAGAATCTCCCAGTCATTCGGCATGCCGGAGGAGCTCGCAAGGCTGAAGGAGTCAATAGACAATTGCCTGCCCCTGTCAGCAAGCAAAACACTCCTGATATGTCATTCGACTCCATAGTCAATACCAAGGCGGTGCAGGTCTACCCAATGGACCCCACCAAGACGGCTCTGATCGCCAACAACCTGAGTTCCACACAGGAATTCACGCTCGTCGAATTCCTCCGTGAGCGCTGGGAAATCTTCGCCTCGTGTCCTGCAGATATGCCAGGAGTTCCCAGGGGATTCACCGAGCATGCACTCAACATGTATCCGGATGCGAGGCCGGTCAAGAAGATGATGCGTCGACTGTCCGAGGGCAGAACTGAAGCAATTGGCACCAAAATTACCATACTCCTTGATGCCAACTTCATAAGGGAGATCAAGGAAAGCACCTTGGTAGCTAAAGCCGTGCTGGTCCCTAAGAAGGACACAGACGTGTGTGGACTTTATGGCGCTTAATAAGCATTGTCATAAGGACCACTTCCCCTTGCCACGGATCAATCAAATAATCAACTCCACTTCAGGATGCGAGCGACTCTCATTTCTCGACGCCTACTCATGCTACCACCAGATTCGACTGAAGGTCGAAGATCAAGAGAAGACGACATTCATCACACTGTTCGGGGTGTTCTGCTACAACACAATGCCTTTCGAGCTCAAGAACACAGACACAACCTACCAACGATGCATGCAAGCATGCCTAAAGAACCAAATTGGTCGCAACATCCAAGTCTATGTCGAAGACATAGTAGTCAAGACCAAGGAAAGTCGAACACTGGTCGACGATCTCCGCGAGATGTTTGACAACCTTGATCACTACAGGATCAAGCTAAACCCAGAAAAATGCGCCTTCGGCGTCCCATCCGGACAGTTACTCGGGTACTTCATCTCTGAAAGAGGCATCAAGGACAACACAAAGAAAATCAAGGATAAACTAGCCATGGAGAGGACGAAGAACGTCAAAGGAGTCCAGAAGCTAGCTGGGCGAATTGCGGCGCTCAACAGGTTCATCAGCCGCATGGGTGAAAAGGCTCTCCCTTCTACCAATTGCTCTGCAAGGCTGATAAGTTCGAGTGGACGGCTGAAACCGATGAGGCATTCGAAGACCTCAAGCACTTACTCTCTACATCCCCCGTACTGGTAATGCCAAAGGAGAGAGAGCCCATGCTTCTCTACATTGCTGCCACGCATCAAGTGGTCAGCACGGCCCTTTTGGCCGAACGACCCGAAGACGGCAAAACCCACGGGGTACAGAGCCCAGTCTATTACTTCAGCGAGGTACTGACGCCTATAAAGCAAATGTATCCCCACTACCAAAAGCTTGCCTACGGCGTATTCATGACTGCGCATCAACTGCGCCACTACTTCGAGGAGCATCAGATCGTGGTCGTCAACGATGCACCACTATCACACATACTCAACAACCCCGAATCTACGGAGCGAGTAGACTTATGGGGCATCGAGCTGTCCCCACGGGACATCATCTATGAGCGCACGCCGCCATCAAGTCATAGGTGCTTCCTGACTTCTTTGTCCACTAGATGGAGCTCTAGCTTCCGAATACTCCGGACATGTCGCAACTCTGGACGATGCACTTCGATGGCTGCAAGCGCGACGCCGGAGTGGGAGCCTGAGTAATCTTGACATCCCCTCAAGGGGACAAGATGAGGTATGTGCTGCGAATGAAATTCCGCGCATCCAACAATGAGGCTGAGTACGAGGCACTCCTACATGGCATGCGGATGGACAAAGTATGTGGCGCCACGCGATTGGTCATCTACGGTGACTCCAATCTTGTCGTCCAACAGACGATGAACCAACGGGATGCCGTTAGCAACGACATGATCGCATACCACGACCTCTACAACGCACTCGAAGGAGACTTCGACGACTGCGAACTCCGGCATGTCGGTCGGGAAAGGAATGAAGAGGCCACCAAGCTCACCAACATCGGGTCCACTTGCACCCCAGTACCGTCGGGCGTGTTCCTCGAACAGATCTGTGAACGCTCCATCAAGCGCAAGACTCCTGAAGGCACAATCGAAGCTGCATGACACTCGAGGGCTGCGCCACCCAAAAAAGCAAGGCACCTGAGGAGCTGGAAACGGACGTCAAACTAGTCAGCCTCATGCAGGTCCTTGCAATTGAGAAAACATGGACCCAGCCATACCTCCGGTACCTGCTAACCAAGCAACTACCGAGGACCCGACGGACGCCAGGCACATCGCTCACCGATCAAAAGCCTTCACCATCATCAACAACGGGCTATACAAGCGCAACATTACAGGAGTACTCCAGCGGTGCGTCACCAATAGTGACGGGAAGAGCATCCTTCTCGACATCCACGAAGGCATCCGCGGCCACCACATAGGCAGCCGCGCCCTAGTCACCAAGGCTCTGCGAGCTAGCTTCTACTGGCCAAATGTGATGCGCGACGCCAAAGACATCGTCAAGAAGTGCAACGCCTGCCAAAGGTTTGCAGACAAGCCACACGCGCCAGGCTCAGAGCTACGACCCATACCATTAGCCTGGCCCTTCGCCTAGTGGGGAGTCGACATGGTAGGGAAACTGCAGAAGTCCTCACCCGGAGGACATGTCTTCCTCCTGGTGGTAGTCGACAAGTTCACGAAGTGGATTGAAGCCATGCCTGTCACTAACCAACCGTCACCACTGCCGTTAAGTTCTTCCAATGCATTGTCTATAGGTTCGTAGTGCCTCACAACATCATAACCGACAACGGCACGGACTTCACCTCGAAGGAGTTTCGATACTTCTGCGAAGGGCTCGGCATCAACATCACGTACAACTCCGTGGCGCACCTGCAGACTAACGGTCAGGTCAAAAAGGCCAACGGCCTCGTTTGCAATGGAATCAAGAAGCGACTATTACGCCCACTCGAATGACTGGTGGGAGCGTGGGAAGATGAGCTACCTTCTGTCCTCTGGAGCCTACGCACAACACCAAATAGCACCACCGTCTACACGCCTTTCTTCATGGTGCACGGAGCCGAATCAATGTTACCCGCTGAGGTACGCTATAAGGCCCCACGGGTCATCACTTAAAGAGAAGCCGAATCAACGCCCGCACTTGAAGATGCCATCGACACACTAGACGAGGCTCGCGACATCGCCGCGGCCCATTCGACAGTGTACCAGCAAAGTCTCCGCAACTACCATAGTAGACGGCTATGCCCAAGGTCCTTCGTCGAAGGAGACCTTGTCCTGCGACTCAAGCAGAAAGGGCACTTGAAGCTAGAGTCACCCTAGGAAGGACCCTACATGGTCACCGAAGTAATCCCAGGTGGCGCCTACCGCCTCAAGGACATCGAGTCCATACTAGCATACTCCAATCCTTGCAACGTCGCACAACTATGACGCTTCTATCCTTAGTCGTCTTTACTTTCAATAAGGCTATTCAGCTAGGCTACTCAGCCGAAATTTGTACCCCCTACTATTCGATGAATAAAAGCCAAGTTCCTTAGCCAACATATTTTTCTCTCTTATATACATTTACATTCCTAAATACGCTCGGGGGCTGCGCCTCACCCTACGACTTCGTCGACTGCCACAATAATGCATCACCCTGAGTAGCTGACCACGTCAGGCTAACGAAAAGGACATGCACAAACTAACACCAACAATGCACTACGTGCAAATACATCTTTACAAATTTTACATGGGTACAAAACGTCCAATCGAAACTATATAGATTTTACATTACTATGTTCAAAACCTGCAGGACTCAAATACGCTGGAGCAGGACGTTCATCCGCTCGTCGAAGAAGTCCATGGTGTCTTCAGCATGGCGAGCCACCGCAACATAGTGCGGGCGCATGTTCCATGCCATACCATCTGAATCGTTTCTATGCTCGTCGAAGAAGTCCATGGTGTCTTCAGCATGGCGAGCCACCGCGGCATAGTGCGAGCGCATGTTGCATGGTGGGCACCTCTGAATCGTTTCTATGCATGTTCCATAGTGCGGGCGCATGTTCCATGCCATAGTGCGGGCGAATGTTCCATTACACATTAGTCCACGATGGAACCCACAGAACAGATATATACAACAACAACTCCATGAGTCAAGAATACAAATATATAGTACAAAGATCCAAATCACCTTAAAAACGATACAACGTCCGAGTACGGACAAAATGCAAATTGGGCTAAGAGCCCTGAAGAATAACCAATGGCGTCCATAACCCTTGTAACACTCTCAGAATCGGCCCCCTATGCAAGTCTTAGCGATTCCCGCCAAACCCGCATAGAAACGATTCAGAGGTGCCCACCATGCACTTCGTGCGTGTGGAGAACGAAGTAATATCATTACGCAATAGTCCACGATGGAACCCATAGAACAGATATATACAACAATGACTCAAAGAGTCAAGAATACAGATATACAATACAAAGATCCAAATCACCTTTAAAACGATACAACATCCGAGTACAGACAATATGCAAATTGAGCTAAGAGCCCTGAAGGATAACCAATGGCGTCCATAACCCTGCCCAGGCCAAGTCGGAAGGGTAACCCTACTAACGACGTCGATCTCAAACCTGCTTAAACAAAAGGGGTGCCGACAAAGGGCAAAGGAAAAAAGGAGAGCGGTCAGTACTGAGGCCAGTACACGGCGAGACTAGAATTCGGTGGTCCTCGCCTACATAGGTATGGTGGACTGAAGCGGCAGCGCAACAGGCACTAAACAACCTATGGAGACTCGGTACAACTGGCGGCTATCAGATAGGGATAAGAAAGACCTATTCGGATCCAACCTGAAACTATCACCAATCATACCCATCCTGATATTTCCCCCTCGAGACCAACCGAGGAAGTCAACCAAGGAACTCACACAGTTGGCAGTTTTATTCATTCCGTCATAGTTGCGGCAATTACTAGTTAGATATAGATAGCATGAGTCATCCTGATAACATAAGCAGTGGGCAGTTTTAGATAACCAATCCGTTATAGTTGCAATACTTACTAGTCAAATACATATACCATGAGATATTCAAAAACCCAGCAGTTGTTGGTACTTTTATTTAGCCATTCCGTTATAGTGAAGCTGATTACTAGTCATTCCAAAGGCAAATTTATAGCACTACTTTAGTTATAGTTGTCTATGATCGAGATACTGTACTCCAAGTCATCCATAACCGCGGACACGACTTTTAGAAAGTTTTACCCTGCAGGGGGGCACAAATAGCAACACACGCACGATCAACCTCGAAAAAAAACCAAATAAAAACCCAACGAGGCATCACGACAGAACATTCGCAAGATTCATATTCGATTTCAGGGGGCCACGCTACTAAGCAACCCGCGACGAAGTTGGTCGGCTCCGAGATGGACCCAGAGGTTTGTGTCAATGGTTGTAAATGACTAAGAACCTGAAAGTGTGACTGGGCTTGTCGATACCGCGGAAACATTCCACTTACCTAAACAGTACAAGCGCTCCACGCGCAATCGTAAATAAAGCAGTAAAGCATGGCATAAGTACATGATAGTAATAAAGCCCCAAACTACTTTGTGGCCCTAAGAAATTAAATATGACTCAAGCTAGGGTTAGAGGGATTCATGGTCCCACATGAGGATAGTGCGAATATTCAAAGAACATGTATCAAGTACTCAGGGTCCTACGGGACACAAGTGGACGGTTAAAAACCAAATAACATCTATTGCCCACTTGTGCCTCTGCATTATTTACCTACTTCAATTTTAGTTATTAAATGGTAATTAAAGCCATGATAATCTCCAACATTAAACATGCGGCATTACTCCAACAACTGCAGAAGATCGACAACACGACACATCACCTGTGCAAGCAACTGCGACTCGCAAGGCCGACTATCTACCAAACAACAGGTAATAGGATGTGTCCATGGCAATATAAGGGTTGCAGGGAAGTATAACGGGGTACGGAATCTATAACATCGCAACACAGATAGCAATGGATCAACAGGAGGAAATAAATACTATAGAAGTAAGATAGGTAGAAAGGGGGAGATTGCTCGCCTGGAAAACATTGCCAAAGTTGCATAACCAAAGAACTTGTCGAAGCTCACAACATCTCATCGTTCTATCCGGGAAGAAGCAAACACTAAAAGGAACAAGCGATGCAACAATTACAACTAATGCGGAAGAATCGACATGATCATGATATGATGCATGACATGACAAGTTAATGATGCAAACTATGTCGAAAAGGTATTAGGGGCATAGCACATTGATGATATAGCATTCGTGAGGCATTATTAATAAGAACAATTAGTTCCCAATTTTATTTATCATGTTTTTATTTATCATGTTTTCCTTGCATAAACAGTACCAATTATAAAACTGCTCTTAATGCATGATGCAAATGATAACATGGTTATCATGGTTGGAATCATCGCGCTGATCGATTTAGACATATCATATGTTGAATTCGGAGTTACAGATTTAAAGTTATGCAATAATTAAGAAATAGTCATTTATGATCATTTATTAATTCGAAAATTTTAAGATGTTCAATTGATATTATAAATAGCATAAACAGATTCCTCATTTTTTTCTGATTCAAAAACATATATTAAACTTATTATTTGGAAATATGAATTTAAATTAATATTAAAGTCAAATATATAAAAGAGGGGTTAAAGTCAATGGTTTGACTAGATAGAGTCAACCCTGGTCAAATTTGAAAACATGTTTGAATTTATAATTGAAAAACATTCATATTTCATTTTTTTTTCAAATTCAAAACATTTCAAAAGATATGAACTATTTAAGTTATAAATATTTTCTAAATTTATTTGATTTCAGAAAAACTCTGGCGACTTTCCTCACTCAGGGATATACTACCCACCGCCAATGACATGTGGGCCAGGAGACAAAGGGGGGCCACTGACGCGCTGGGCGACGTGGTGGTGACAAGTGGCACCTTAGAGGGCCGCGGGTTGAGGAGATAAAAGAGCCAGGGGCCTGATTGTAAAACCTTCTGGGAGGGTCTCTGGCGAAATTGAATATTGACACGCGAAATGTGCTAGCTGATTCGGTTTTTGGATGAATATGGAAAGCAAACCATCGAGAATTTCACGTTTCCGTAAAAAGGAAAAAAGTGGATGAATTGAAGGGCTTCAAGTTTCGTTTAGGATTCACCGCCATAAATCGAGCGTAGAGCCAGGAAAACGAAGGAGAACAGAGGTTGTAACACAGTCGGAAACTGAATTTTTCTGCACCCGAAATCTGCTAGCTCGATCGATCTTGCGAGGAGGATTCTAAGGGCTGTAGGGCACCAAATCGTGCACGGTTTGATGCAGGAAGGAGCTGGATGATACCCCTTCGAGCTAGGTTGTTGGGTGGCACTAGGGGAGGACCGAGGGAGTTGTAAAAATAGGAGGAACAAGGCATATGCGGGACTGCTGCTGGAGTTTGTTTACTGAACCTCTCGGCGTTGCTATTCTGGACATGGGAACTAGGCGAGCGCACGACAGAGCGTTAAAGGAAGAAGCAGGGCATCGGCAACAGCGCAAGAGAGAGAGAGCGGAAGGACAATCGGAATTGGATAGTGGTCTCATCGGGAGGGTGTTGGCGTAGACGCGGGTGCCTGAGATCGAGGGAGACGACCGGAGAGGATCGAGATGGCGACCTGGCAGACGAACTTGGCCATGTTTCCTGTCGCTCCAAGAAGAAAACTCAACCTTGACGACGACCTGAGACTGCTCCAGCCTCCTCCTTCGTGCTAGATGTTCTGTGAGGTAGCGGCGGTTCCCTTCCCATGTTCTTCTCGGAAGTCCCCTCGCGGTCCTGCCGGCATTGGCCACCTGAAGCCGCGACGATCTCCCTCTCTCTCTCCCAGGGTTTTTGATTCAAAGGGGAAAACAGAGAGGAAGGGAGTGGCAACGCGAGATGGGAGAGGGGAACTAGGGTTCCTGGGAATCATTCTGGTCCTTTAAGGAGAGCGGAAAAAGGGGGGCAGGTGGTGGTTGGCGTTGCTGACGTCCGGAGGGAGGAGGGGATCATGCACCCTGCGTGTGTTCTTTCTCCACTAGGAAGAAGACAAAGGAGATGGAGGAAGGAGGGGGTTGTTGGGCTGAGATGGGCCAGATGGTGTGCTACGGTTGGGCTCCTCCTTTCTCAATTTTATTCTTTTATATTTTCATTTTTACTTGATTGTTTTTTATTATTCTTTTACAATTTCAAACCAGCTTCTAATTTCAAATCCTTTTGAACCTTTTCAAGAAAATTTGAATAGAGGGTTTTACTATGAGAGGCAAGAGGGAACAAGAGATAGAGGGAGAAGGAGATGCCCACATGCATAATATGGGTATGTGCCAATTTGGGCATTTTACAAGATTAGTGTTTTAGAAAAAGAACTAAAGACCCTTTTAAAAATATTGGACCCTAGAAATGGCCCTTGTTTGTAGAAAACAAAATAGAGAGATGCAAAGAGGGAGAAAGTATTTGTAATAGCCACACCACAAGCAAGACAAAAAAACAAGGTTTGATATGATGCTCCAATGCAATATGGCATGATGACATGAGGATGATGTCATGATGATGCAACAAATAACAAGCATAAGGTAGTGTTGATCGGTATTTCTTATGTAGCATTCCAATGTTAGACAATTGGGATGCTACAACCCTGCCTAGGCCAAGCCGGAAGGGTAACCATGCTAACGACATAGATCTCAAACCTGCTACTATAAAAAGGGTGCCGATAAAGGACAAAGGAAAAAGAGAGTGGCCAGTACCGAGGCTAGTACACGGCGAGTCTTAGAATTCGGCGGTCCTCGCCTACATAGGTATGGTGGACTGAAGCGGCAGGGAGGCAGACACTCAACAACCTATAGATACTTAATACAACTGGTGGCTATTAGAGAGAGATAAGAAATACCTACTCGGATCCAACCTGATACTAACACCAAACATACCCATCCTGACGTTTCCCCCTCGAGACCAAACGAGGAAGTAAAATCGAGGAACACACAGTTGGCAGTTTTATAGTTGCAGCAATTACTAGTTAGATATAGCCAGCATGAGTCATCTTGATATCATAAGCAGTGGGAAATTTTAGTTAACCATTCCGTTGTAGTTGCAATACATGCTAGTCAGATACAAATAACATGAGACATCCCAATTCTAGCAGTTGTTGGTACTTTTATTTAGCTATTCGGTTGTAGTGAAGCTAACTACTAGTCATTCCAAAGTCAAGTTTATAGCACTACTTTAGTTATAGTTGTCTATGATCGAGATACCGTGCTCCAAGTAGTCCATAACCGCGGACACGACTTTCAGAAAGTTTTACCTTGCAGGGGGCACAAATAGCAACACATGCACGATCAACCTCGAAAAACCCAAATGAAAACCCAACGAGACATCACGACAAAGAAATCACAAGATTCATATAATATTTTAGGGGGCCACCCCACCAAGCTACCCGCGCCGAAGTTGTCCGGCTCCGAAACGGACCCAGAGGTTTGTGCCAATGACTGTAAACGACTGGGAACCCGAAAGTGTGACTAGACTTGTCGATACCATGAAAACATTCCACTTACCTAAACAGTACAGTAGTAAACGCTCTCCACGAGCAACAGTAGTAAATAAAGCAGTAAACACGGCATAAGTACATGATAGTAATAAAATCCCAAACTAGTTTATGGCCCCAAGAAATAAGATATGACTCAAGCTCTCGCTAAGGGGATTCATGGTCCCACATGCGGATAGTGCGATAGTCAAGGAACATGTATTGAGTACTCGGGATCCTACGGGACACTAGTGGGCGGTTAAAAACCAAATCACATCTATTGCCCACCGGTGCCTCTACATTAGTTATAACTATTCCCAACATTTTAATATCAAGTTGTAATTTAAGTCATGATCATCTCCAGCATTAAGCATGAGGCAGTCCTCCAACAATTGTGGAACACCGACGGCATGAAGCAACACCTATGCAAGCAACTACGACTCACAAGGCGACTATCTACCAAACAACGGGTAATATGAGGTGTCCATGGCAATATAGAGGCTACAAGGAAGTATAAAGGTGTATGGAATCTATAGCATCGCAACACAGGTAGCAATAGATCAACACGAGAAAGTAAAGACTAGAAATGTAAAATAGGTAGAAGGAGGAGAATGCTCGCCTAGGAAAACACTGCCGAATGTTCATCCAAAGATCGGGTCGGCACTCGCATCAACTCATCATCCTAATTCGTGAAGAAGCAAAACACTAGAAAAAACACCGGATGCACTATTTAATACTACGGAAAAAGATCGGGCATGATGCATGTATGATGCATGACATGGCAAAGATGCGATGCAATTAGGCAATATTAAGCAGAACCTGGGTCCCAGCAATTAAATATATGGTTCATGCTGTTTAGATACCCTGCAATTTAATGTTGTATTAACAAGGCAAAATACGACATCGGTTCGCTACACAAATTTAAATGGAGCCAATGTAAGACTAGAAAAGCCCGCATATGATCTCCATATTTAATTATGAGATGAATCGACTATACAACCCGGACCCATGAAATATGTATGCAAGCATGTACAATTTAATATGCAACCATTCATATAGATGTCAATTTATAAAATAGGGCTCGGATAAAGGGGTCACACATCTCGGTTCGACGAACTTGGGGCTCGGAGGGGTTCGGGTTTGGTCTTGGGCTCCAGGATCGGTCTTTAGGATTGGGCTATGAATCCAGCTCTGGGAAGGCGTTCTTGTCGATCTGGCATCATCGCCTCTGGTTCCATGTTGGAGTTCTTGTCGTCTGTCTTTTTTCAGTGTCGAACTTCAAGGAGCGATGCCAATTGTTCATCGGGGTGGATCTTGTCGGTGTGGATCTTCTCTCATAGCATTGGCATCGAGGTTCTAGCCCGACTAGCCATTCTTGTCACCAGGGAGGTATCACATAGCCACAGATACATGCCCATACCAACACCACTATCCACTGCACATAAAAAATTCTCCACGACATCGCCAAATAAAACAGGGACCATAGAGTAGCAGCGAACCATAATGTTCAGGAACGAAGTGTTGGCTAGAGGCATAGGGAGCATTCAGGACGACCTTGGGGTCACAGGTACCTGCAGGACAGGGGTGATGGCGACACAGAGCTTGGGCGGGGAAATCACCGGCAGGGACGATCGTGGAGGAGCCAGGGCATGCACGGGGAGGCAGGGGGTCGCGCGGGAAAAACTGCGGCGAACGGAGTATTTGGGAAGCAGAGGCGCGGGACGTAGAGACGAGGCAGAGGCGGCTCGACGACGGCGGACCAAGGAGCTGGCGGGGCCATGCGCTTGCGGACATGGCAAGGAGGAAGAAGGCGCATGGGTGATGGAGAGGGGGCCTGGCGGCATGGCATGCTAGAGAGGAGGGCGGTGCGAGGAAGCCGGCGAGAGGGGCGGATGTGCAGCGAACGGAGGGCGCACGCTGCAGTGGCTGAGCGATGGTGGTGAGGGCGCTCGATCGAGGAAGCCGGCGGCGCCTGGGATACGTGGAGAGAAGCGGGGCCAGGGGAGGAAGGAGGAAGCGGTGTCGGGGATTGGGTTTGGGAGTAGAACGACGCATGGGTTAGTGGGGCCAAGCGGGGTAAGGGCGATCGTGCGTGAGGTGATTGGGTTGGTCGGGTGCAGGAGCGGGCGTGGTGTGCATGCGTTGTGTTGGTTGCATGCAAAGCGGGTGTGTGTGTGTTATGTGTGTCTTGCCGTGATGGGTCAGGTGGGGTGTGTGGGGTCCGCGTGCGCTATTAGGGTGGCCTGTATGGTGAGTGTCACCGCTAGGGTGTGGGGTGGTGGTGTCCGGCAGCGGGATGGAGGAAAAGGTTAGGTGGTCTAGGGTTTCCAGGAACTAGGGTTAGGGTTTTCTATATGGGGTAATAGGTGGTCTGTATGGTTGAGCCTTTGGGCCTGACCGGAAGGACTGCCTCCCCCTAACCAAATATTTAAACTTGTTTTATTTCTTTTGTCTAAAACAAAACATTTGTAAATAGACTTTTAGACAAATAAAATATCTGGAAGACGCGGGCTTTATAATTTGAAACGAAGGAGAGGATATGTAGAAAACAAAGATGGCTTTTATAAAATAGTTTTTGGCAAAAGATGCATGATGACATGACGATGCTCAAATGCAATGTGGCATGATGACATGAGCATGCAGTCATGATGATTCACAAACAATGAGCGATTTCTGGTAGTGGTTTTACCTGAGGTGCTACATGGCCCCGTCGCTATTTCCGCCAAATCGACATCACGACGATGCAGCCGATCAAGCGCCAGCGCCGCCTTTGCACCAGACAAAAGTTGTTGATGAACGAGATCTTTCACGGCGTCTACGCTTCAGAACTTCCCCAATAGCTCCAAGAAACTGGACAGAACCGCATCCACGGGAACATCACAACCCAAATAGATGCAAGTGTAGACCTCATGCGCTTCAAGACCTGAAGCACTTGGTGAACACGATCCTGAACCGTTGCGACCATAGTCGCCCGGTCATGGTCCATCCAAAAGAAACCTTAGGCCTCCAACCCCTGTTGGGTAAGGCAATTAAGTTGAATGGCAACGTGCTCATTCTCTTCTCGTGGAAGAAGATTGACAACTACAAACAAGAGCAACAACTCAGAAGCCGCAGGGGTCGGGCTCAATCGAAAAACAAAACACGGACACCCATGATGACTTACATTGGAGTTGCTTGCCGATCTACCGAAATTCTTCAAGGAGAAATTACTCTCTCACAACGGCCTATTCTGTCTTGGATTTCCAAACATCTACATGGCCACGAATGATGAGAACATCTTTCTCTAGGTTTCGGATGCGATCACGTAGCAAAGGCAACCGCGATGCCTCACTTGACGGCGAACGGGCAATAGCCAAGGCAGATGATGTGCTCACGGGATCAACATTTGAAGGGCCCTAATAGGCGCACAAGCGACAGAGTGTAAAGACAAGGGCAATCAATAGTAGTAAAAGGAAATACGTATATTTACATCAAAATAACCACTGCATGGTAGAGTCAGATTCATCTAGTACGGGGCATTACAGGCATAGTGTAAAAGCAAACTCAAAAATTACAAGGAAACTATGGTGCAAGGACCCTAAGAAGAAGCCGCATCCGGAGAAACTTCGGACTCCGAGGCCTTCGCCTTGGCTGCCCGCTGCTGCTCCATTGCATATGTGGCTAGCAGGTCAATGAGGCGCGGATCAAAGTGCTTGTAGCGAGAGGTGAATGAAGCAAAGGATACCTCAGTGCAATCCGCTGCCACCGGCATCTTGGAGGTGACTGACTCAGGTTCAGCTGTGCGCTAGCTGCCATCGCCAAGCCCAGGGTAGCGCCCACACCCTTCTGGGTCTTCTTGTAGTCTGCAGGGGCATCACCCGCCAGGGCCTTCGCTAGGGAGTCAACGTCGTCTAGGGCGACGACCTTCGGGAAGATCTCCCGATAGAAGTGGGTGAGGACCTCCTTGGCCTTGACCAGCGTCATGACGATAGAGCTGCAACGGTCTTCGACCACCGCAACAACATCCTCCATGGGCTCCCCATGCTCCAAGACACCGCGATCAAATGCGATGCCAGTGGCATCTGCAGATTGCAACAAAGAAATTTCGAGTGAGGCGAAAGAAATGCACCAGAAAAGCACATAGGAATGTATGGTAACTTACCAGACAACGCTTTGGCAGCAGCCATAAGCTGTCCCGCCATCGCCTTCTCCCAAGACACCGCGGCAGCCACAAGCTTCTCCTCGCGTTCCTGGGCCTCCTGCCTGCAGCACTCAAGGGCCTCGACGACATCCTTCGCCTTGGTCTCCGCCTGGATTTGCCTCTTTTCGAGTGCGTTCAGCTTATGGAGAGCCTCATTATTCTCATCTACGAAAACCAAAAGGAACAATGATCAGAAAAGTAAAACCCATCATCAGTATCTGAGGAAAACGAGCAGAAGTATACACACCTTAGAGTTGACAAAAGCTCTCCTCCAAGGTGAGGTATTGTTGCCCAAGGCGGTTGATGTCGCGGATGAAGGGCTGCAGCAAAGAAACAACAGACCAGGTAAACAAAGGACTCAGGGCTCGCCCGTGTCAAAATGACAAAATACTTACATGGACACCCAAAGACTCCGAAGGAGTAGCTTGCGTCTTCCGGGTAACAACCGCATGAGTCCTCGGCTTCGAGGAGCTCGATGCAACATCACCGACGTTGGCCGATATCTTCGGAGAGGCGGTTACATGCTCCGCATGCACCATCCTCGACTCTAGAACAACTTCTTCAGTCTCATCCTTTATGGATTCGGCTGAGGAAGACCTCCTGATACAACCAGAACGAACGAGTCACTCAAAACATCTAGAAGATCAAGCACAACCAAACACAAAGAAGAATCCGATACTAACAAGGGGATATCGGAGAGGTTGAAAACCGGCATCTTTTTCTTCTTCTTGGCCGGCGGCTGAGGGCTCATGGCCGAAGGGGCACCGTAGGAATGGGGGAGGTAACACCTTCATCCCTAGAGTGTCGCTCTAGGAAGGCGGTGTTGGAGATATGCCCTAGAGGCAATAATAAATGTAGTTATTATTATATCTTTGTGTTTATGATAAATATTTACATTCATGCTATAAAAGTATTAACAAGGAAACATTAATACTTGTGTGATTTGTAAACTAATTTAGAGTCCCTAGTAAAGCCTCTTTATAATACTAGCCTGTTGGTTAATAAATGATTGTGGTTTCCCTATCATGAACATTGAGATGTTATTAACAACAAGATCATATCGCTAGGAGAATGATATGATGGACATACTCCTATAGATAAGAGTAGCATAAAGATCAAGTCATTTTAATAGTTCAATTGCTATAAGCTTTCTGATACATAGTAACCTAATTCCTTTGACCATGAGATCATGTTTATCACCATCACCGGAAGGATGCTTTGATGACATCAAACACCACACCGTAACTGGGTGGCTATAAAGGTGGCATTGAGTGTTCGAAAAGTATGGGTTGAGACACATGGATCAAGAGTGGGATTTGTCCATCCATATGACGGATAGATATACTCTGGGCCCTCTCGGTGGAATGTCATCCAATTGGCTTGCAAGCATGTGACTGGCTCACAAGGGATCACATATCACGGGAACGAGAAAAGAGTACTTATCAGTAACGAGGTTGAACTAGGTATGCAGAGATACCGACGATCAAAACCTCGGATAAGTAAACTATCGTGAGACAAAGGGAAATTGGTATCATATGTAAGTGGTTCATTCGATCGCAAAGTAATCGTAGAAATATGTGGGAACCATATGAATTTCCAGATTCCTCTATTGGTTATTGTTCGGAGAAGTGTCTCGATCATGTCCACATAATTCACGAACCGTAGGGAGACACACTTAAGGATTCGATGTTGTTGAGTAGTTATGGAATGCTGAGTAAGAGACCGAATGTTGTTCGGAGTCTCGGATGGGATCCGGGATATCACGAGGAGATACGGAATGGTCCGGAGAATAAGATTCATATAAGGAAAGTCCTGTTTCGGGGTTGGAGAATGGTTCCGGTGTTTTCATCGGGAATGTTCTAGAAGGTTCTGGAAGGTCCACCACTCCGGAAGGGAAGGGTACATGAATGTGTCATAACAAGTTGGAATGGTTGCATCATGTACTAGGTGTCATCGCTGAGCAAAATAAAGGGATAAATCAAATCCTAGTTTGAAAAGTCAAACGCCAATTTGAAAAGTCAAACGGCAAGTTTGCTTGGTGGAGGGAGAGTAGGAAACCTACTTGGGAGGAGTTCCTCTTCCTCCACCGCCGGCCTTGGAGGCCGAGTTGGGGGAGGACTCCCTCCCCCTTGGCTGGCGCCCTCCACCTATAAAAGGAGGGGCAGGGCTGCCCCTCTAGACACACACCTCCACCACCCAAAACCCTAGCCCTAGCCGCCGGCCCTCCTGCAGCCGCCGCCGCCCTAGGGCAAACCCTAGCTGCCGACTTGGGGCTTTTCCTAAGCCCTAGCCACCGGCCTATCTCTCTCTCCTTGGTGTGTCTAAACCCTAGATCACGAAGGCCTCTCTCATAGTCCACCATACTCGCTCCGGCTTAAGGCGAAGCCCTGCGAGATCTCCCCTCTACTTCCGATACCACGCCGTCGTGCTACCGGAATCGCGAGGAGAGTGCTACAACCTCCGCTGCCTGCTAGAACAAGGGAGTGGAAGGTCTTCATCAAGTACTGAACGTGTGACCGACTGCGGAAGCGCTGCCGGAACGCAGTGCCGGAAGGATCGTCTACACGATCTTGAGATCGGCAAGAGTACGAGTACATCACCCACGAGAATCCGCTCTCGTTAAACACTTTGGAATCTTCGAGGGTGAGTTATTCTATCGACTCGTTGCTACAATCTAGTAGATAGATCTTGGCTTGTTTGTTTGTATGCGGTAGAATTTTTTTGTTTTCCATGCTACGAACCCCTACAGTGGTATCAGAGCCGTGTCTATATGTAGATTTGTTGCACGAGTAGAACACAATGGTCATTGTGGGCGGTGGTGCTTTTATTATCAATTGCTTCTTGTGTACTTTGCATCTTGCGGTATGATGGGATGAAGCGGCCCGGGCTAACCTTACATGACATCGTTCATGAGACTTGCTCCACGCTCAACATGCAACTTGTATTGCATAAGTGGCTTTGCGGGTGTCCGTCTCTCCCATTATAGTATAGATCCAATTTATAACAGGCACTTGATAGTTCAAACATCAACATTGTGGTTCTTGTTCGTAAGTTAGATCGACACTTATTGAAAGCCCCAAACCACGTAAAATATGCAAAGAAATTAGAGGCGTCTAACTTTGTTTTGCAGGGGTGTGCTGTGATGTGATATGGCCATGATTGTGGTTATATTTGATGTATGCAATGTTCCTTATTGTAAGTTGGCAACTGGCAGGAGCCACATGGTTGTCTTTAATTTCTGTTAAGACCCGCGTGTCTATTCAAAGTAGTTGTAATAGTTGAAGCTAGTGGACGACAATCATGGAGCAGCATCATTGATCTTGATGCAATGCCGGTGATGATGGAGATCATGTTCGTGCTTGAAGATGGAGATCGGAAGCACAAAGAAGAAAGGCCATATCATATCACATATTATGAATTGCATGTGATGTTAATCCTTTATGCATCTTGTATTGCTTAGTTAATGACGGTAGCATTATAAGATGATCCCTCATGCACATAAATTTCAAGTTCTAAAGTGTTCATCCTTAGTAAGCATCGTTGCTAAAGCTTGTTGTTTCGAAGCACCACGTGATGATCAGGTGTGTTAGATTCTGCAAGTGTATACAACGTGAGCAAGCCAGATTTGCTCATGCGGAAGCTAAGGTTTGATCTTGACGACCCTAGCATGTACAGACATGGTCTCGGAACACGGATCACCGAAAGGTAAAGCATGAATCATATAGTAGATATGATGAACATGTCGATTGTTCGCCATTGAAGCTACATCAACTCTCGTGATGATCGGTTTTGATGTGGTGGATTTGGTTCGTGTGATCACTAAAACAATGTGAGGGATATTGTTTTGAGTGGGAGTTCACCTAGATTAATTTAACTATTAATTAGAACTCAATTTGTCATAAACTTAGTATAAACTATTGCAAATATGTTGAGGATCAATGGTGGCCCCTACCATCAATTTTAATGCGTTCCTAGAGAAAGAAAAGTTGAAAAACAATGGAAGCAACTTCGCGGATTGGTTCCGCAATTTGAGGATTGTCCTCAATGCTGGTAATTTGACCTATGTGCTGGATGCACCGCTGGGTGACCCGCCTACAGCTGATGCTACCGATGAAGTAAAGAATGTTTACCTCGCTCGGAAGAATCAGCACTCCACAGTTCAGTGTGCTATCTTGTATGGTTTGGAATCGGAGCTTCAGAAAAGGTTTGAGAATTCAGACCCACATGATATTGTCCGTGAACTCAAACTGATATTTGAGACTCACGCGACAGTTGAGAGCTATGAGGCTTCTGAAAAGTTCTTTAACTGCAAGATGGAAGAGGGCATCTCCGTCAGTGAGCATGTGCTTAAGATGTCTGGGCACGCAAACAAACTCCAAAGCTTGGGTATAGTGATTCCTAATGCTTTGGGGATTTACCGTGTCCTCCAATCAATACCACCAAGTTACAAGAACTTTGTGATGAACTACAATATGCAAAGCATGAACAAGCAGTTGCCAGAACTCTTCTCCATGTTAAAATCTGCAGAAGTGGAGATCAAGAAAGAGCACCAAGTGTTGATGGTCAATAAGACCACAAAATTCAAGAAAGGCAAGTCTAAGCAAAAGGTACACTTCAAGAAGGGTGGTAAGAAAGTTACCGCACCGACAAAGAAGACCAAAGCTGGACCTAAGCCTGATACTGAGTGCTTTTACTGCAAGGGAGAAGGTCACTGGAAGCGGAATTTCCCAAAGTACTTGGCGGATTTGAAGAACGGCAACATCAAGAAGAAAGGTATATCCTATATACATGTTATTGATGTGTATCTCACTAGTACTCGTAGTAGTGCCTGGGTATTTGATACTGGTTCGGTTGCTCATATTTGTAACTCGAAACAGGTGCTGCAGAATAAACGGAAGCTAGCGAAGAACGAGGTGACGATGCGCATAGGAAATGGATCAAAGGTTGATGTGATCGCGGTCGGCACGCTACCTCTTCATCTACCATCGGGATTAGTTTTATACTTAAATAATTGTTATTTGGTGCCTGCGTTAAGCATGAACATTATATCGGGATCTTGTTTATTGCGAGACGGTTACTTGTTTAAGTCCGAGAATAATGGTTGTTCGATTTATATGAGTAATATGTTTTATGCACATGCACCTTTGATAGATGGTCTATTCTTATTGAATCTCGATAGTGGAAATACACATATTAATAACATTGAAGCTAAACGTTTGAAATCGAGCGATAACTCGACCTATATGTGGCACTGTCGTCTTGGTCACATTGGAGTGAAGCGTATGAAGAAACTCCATTCCGATGGACTTCTTGAATCACTTGATTTCGAATCACTTGAAAGATGCGAAGCATGTCTGATGGGTAAAATGACTAAGACTCCATTTTCTGGTATGATGGAGCGAGCTACGGAATTATTGGAAATCATACATACCGATGTGTGTGGTCCAATGAGTGTAGCATCGCGCGGTGGTTATCGTTATGTTCTTACCTTCACGGATGACTTGAGTAGATATGGGTATATCTATTTCATGAAACATAAGTCCGAAACTTTCGAGAAGTTTAAGGAATTTCAAAGTGAGGTGGAGAATCAACGTAACAAGAAGATTAAATTTCTATGTTCTGATCGTGGAGGTGAATATCTAAGTTACGAGTTTGGCGAGCATTTGAAGAAATGCGGAATACTTTCACAATTGACACCGCCGGGAACACCACAGCGTAATGGTGTGTCCGAACGTCGTAATCGAACTCTCTTAGATATGGTTCGTTCTATGATGTCACTTACAGATTTACCGCTATCATTTTGGGGTTATGCATTAGAAACAGCCGCATTCACTTTAAATAGGGCACCTTCTAAATCCGTTGAAACGACACCGTATGAATTATGGTTTGGGAAGAAACCTAAATTGTCGTTCCTTAAAGTTTGGGGTTGCGAAGCCTATGTAAAGAAGTTACAACCGGACAAGCTTGAACCCAAAGCAGAAAAATGCGTCTTCATAGGATACCCAAAGGAAACTATTGGGTATACCTTCTATCATAGATCCGAAGGCAAAATCTTCGTTGCCAAGAATGGATCCTTTCTAGAGAAGGAATTTCTCTCGAAAGAAGTGACTGGAAGGAAAGTAGAACTCGACGAGGTTGTCGAACCTTCTCTCGAACTTGCGAGTAGCGCAGCACCGGAAGAAGTTACTGTGGTGCATGCACCAATAAGAGAGGAAGCTAATGATGATGATCATGAAACTTTAGTTGAAGTTGCTACAGAGCCTCGCAGGTCAACGAGAACTCGTACCACTCCTGATTGGTATGATCCCGTTATGAGTGTCATGTTGGTGGACAACACCGATGACCCTGCGACATATGAGGAAGCGATGATGAGCCCAGATTCCAATAAATGGCAAGAGGCCATGAAATCCGAGATTGGATCCATGTACGAAAACCAAGTATGGACTTTGGTGGACTTACCGGATGGCCGGAAGGCTGTCGAGAACAAATGGATTTTCAAGAAGAAAACAGATGCTGATGGTAATGTTACTGTCTATAAAGCTCGACTTGTCGCAAAAGGGTTTCGACAAATTCAAGGTGTTGACTACGATGAGACTTTCTCACCAGTAGCAAAGCTAAAGTCTGTGAGGATTTTGTTAGCAATCGCTGCATATTATGATTATGAGATATGGCAGATGGATGTCAAAACAGCGTTCCTCAATGGAGACATTGATGAAGAGTTGTATATGATGCAACCCAAAGGTTTTGTCGATCCTAAAGATGCTAACAAGGTATGCAAACTTCAACGGTCCATATATGGATTGAAGCAAGCATCCCGAAGTTGGAATCAACATTTTGAGAAGGTAATCAAAAGTTTTGGTTTTATACAAACTTATGGAGAAGCTTGTATTTACAAGAAAGTGAGTGGGAGCTCTGTAGCATTCTTAATACTATATGTAGATGACATATTGTTGATTGGGAATGATGTAGACCTTCTTAATAGTGTCAAGGAATATTTGAATAATAGTTTTTCAATGAAAGATCTTGGCGAAGCAGCTTACATATTAGGCATAAAGATTTATAGAGATAGATCGAGACGCCTAATATCATTGTCACAAAGTACATATTTGGACAAAGTTCTAAAGAGGTTTGGAATGGAAGATAGCAAGAAAGGGTTCTTGCCCATGTTGCCCAATACGACCTTGAGTAAAACTCAAAGTCCAGCAACGGCAGAAGATAGAGAAAGGATGAGTAAGACTCCCTATGCCTCAGCCATAGGATCTCTAATGTATGCCATGCTATGTACTAGACCCGACATTGCATATGCTGTTAGTTTGACTAGCAGATATCAAAGTGATCCAGGAGTGGATCATTGGACAGCGGTCAAAAACATCCTTAAGTACTTGAGAAGAACTAAGGATATGGTTCTTTCTTATGGAGGTGATGAATAACTCGTTGTTAATGGTTACACCGATGCTAGTTGGAACACCGATCCGGATGATTCTAAATCTCAATCTGGATACGTATTTACTTTGAATGGTGCAGCAGTTAGCTGGAGGATTGCAAAGCAAAGCATTGTGGCGAGATCTTCAACTGAATCGGAATACATAGCTGCTTCAGAGGCTTCACAAGAAGCGATATGGATGAAGGAGTTCATTACAGAGCTCGGTGTGGTTCCAAGTGCGCTGGACCCAATGTCTATCTACTGTGATAACATGGGCGCCATAGCCAATGCGCAAGAACCAAGGTCACACAAGAAGCTGAAGCACATCAAGCTACGTTTTCATGCTATTCGAGAACATGTCCAAGATGGTGACATAAAGATTTGCAAAGTACACACAGATCTGAATGTGGCGGATCCGTTGACTAAACCTCTCCCGAGGGCAAAACATGACCAACACCAAACTGCCATGGGTGTTCGGTATATTACCATGTAATCTAGATTAGTTGACTCTAGTGCAAGTGGGAGACTGTTGGAGATATGCCCTAGAGGCAATAATAAATGTAGTTATTATTATATCTTTGTGTTTATGATAAATATTTACATTCATGCTATAAAAGTATTAACAAGGAACCATTAATACTTGTGTGATTTGTAAACTAATTTAGAGTCCCTAGTAAAGCCTCTTTATAATACTAGCTTGTTGGTTAATAAATGATTGTGGTTTCCCTATCATGAACATTGAGATGTTATTAACAACAAGATCATATCGTTAGGAGAATGATATGATGGACATACTCCTATAGATAAGCGTAGCATAAAGATCAAGTCATTTTAATAGTTCAATTTCTATAAGCTTTCTGATACATAGTAACCTAATTCCTTCGACCATGAGATCATGTTTATCACCATCACCGGAAGGATGCTTTGATGACATCAAACACCACACCGTAACTGGGTGGCTATAAAGGTGGCATTGAGTGTTCGGAAAGTATGGGTTGAGACACATGGATCAAGAGTGGGATTTGTCCATCCATATGACAGATAGATATACTCTGGGCCCTCTCGGTGGAATGTCATCCAATTGGCTTGCAAGCATGTGACTGGCTCACAAGGGATCACATATCACGGAAACGAGAAAAGAGTACTTATCAGTAACGAGGTTGAACTAGGTATGCAGAGATACCGACGATCAAAACCTCGGATAAGTAAACTATCGTGAGACAAAGGGAAATTGGTATCGTATGTAAGTGGTTCATTCGATCGCAAAGTAATCGTAGAAATATGTGGGAACCATATGAATTTCCAGATTCCTCTATTGGTTATTGTTCGGAGAAGTGTCTCGATCATGTCCGCATAATTCACGAACCGTAGGGAGACACACTTAAGGATTCGATGTTGTTGAGTAGTTATGGAATGCTGAGTAAGAGACCGAATGTTGTTCGGAGTCTCGGATGGGATCCGGGATATCACGAGGAGATCCGGAATGGTCCGGAGAATAAGATTCATATAAGGAAAGTCCTGTTTCAGGGTTGGAGAATGGTTCCGGTGTTTTCATCGGGAATGTTCTAGAAGGTTCCGGAAGGTCCGGCACTCCGGAAGGGAAGGGTACATGAATGTGTCATAACAAGTTAGAATGGTTGCATCATGTACTAGGTGTCATCGCTGAGCAAAATAAAGGGATAAATCAAATCCTAGTTTGAAAAGTCAAACGCCAATTTGAAAAGTCAAACGGCAAGTTTGCTTGGTGGAGGGAGAGTAGGAAACCTACTTGGGGAGGAGTTCCTCTCCCTCCACCGTCGGCCTTGGAGGCCGAGTTGGGGGAGGACTCCCTCCCCCTTGGCCGGCGCCCTCCACCTATAAAAGGAGGGGCAGGGCTGCCCCTCTAGACACACACCTCCACCACCCAAAACCCTAGCCCTAGCCGACGGCCCTCCTGCAGCCGCCGCCCTAGGGCAAACCCTAGCCGCTGACTTGGGGATTTCCCCAAGCCTTAGCTGCCGGCCTAGCCCTCTCTCCTTGGTGTGTCTAAACCCTAGATCGCCAAGGCCTCTCTCATAGTCCACCATACTCGCTCCGGCTTAAGGCGAAGCCCTGCGAGATCTCCCCTCTACTTCCGGTACCACGCTGTCGTGCTGCCGGAATCGCGAGGAGAGTGCTACAACCTCCGCTGCCTGCTGGAACAAGGGAGAGGAAGGTCTTCATCAAGTACTGAACGTGTGACCGACTGCGGAAGCGCTGCCGGAACGCAGCGCCGGAAGGATCGTCTACACGATCTTGAGATCGTTAAGAGTACGACTACATCACCACGAGAATCCGCTCTCGTTAAACACTTTGGAATCTTCGAGGGTGAGTTATTCTATCGACTCGTTGCTACAATCTAGTAGATAGATCTTGGCTTGTTTGTTTGTATGCGGTAGAAATTTTTTGTTTTCCATGCTACGAACCCCTACAGGCGGGCCCTTTCGATGACGGCGATGTCACGCCATCCGAACTTTTGCTTCGGGTTCTCTTGCGAGAGATCCCTTTGCTATGCTCGAGGGCTTCCGTATTTGGCGACTACGCAGGAGGGAGCATGGAATCAGATTCCGCATCCCCGCCATCTGGCGAAGCCGTATACTTTTCAGGAAGGGGAGTCATCATGCTCTCCACCTTAAGCTCCCGTGGAGCACCGAAGACGCATGTCCAAATCAAGAATAGAAGACACAAACAAAACAAAGCGCACTACGTGCAAGTACAAGACTTAACTGAGGAACTTCCTTCCTGGCAGTGAACGGAGCAGTCAAAGACTTCCCCGGCAACTCCTCGTCAAGCCTGTACTTCAGCAGGGGTCAGAGCACCCGGTCAAGGTCATCTAAGGAAATATCCTCATCCAACACTCTCGGCGGGTCAGTGGTGCCGGAATACAAATAGATCGGGTACGCCCTCGCTTGGAGGGGCTACACCTGAAGCTTGAGGAACATCCAGATGATGTTTACGCTGCAAACCTTCTTGCCCTGCACCAGCTAGAGCGCTTCTACTCACTTTTACATCTTCTCCACCACCTCGGTGTCACCCTCCATAATGTCGTTAGACCACGAACGTTTTTGGGTGACCACCTTGCTGGCGTCGAAGGGATATAATCCATAGTGCTGGCCATGGAGCTTAGAGTCGCGTAGGTAGAACCACTTGTTCCTCCATACATGGATGGATTCACAGAGGTGGAAGGTGAAGTACTAAACGGTGGGGCGGATGGATATCCCGCACCCACCCAGCGCGTAAACGCCACCAGTACTAGATTGACTCTTCAGGGAATAGAGATTCATGAAGAGGCCAAAGTGCGGCTTGATTCCGAGCCAGCACTCGCATAGCGTGATGAAGCATGCAATATGCAAAAGGGAGTTGGGCAACAACTAGTGGAGTTGTACCCCGTAAAGAAAAAGAATCCCACGAAGAAATTCGTGGGTAGGGAGAGAAAGCCCTCGGATGACAAAAGCGTAAAACATGACCCGAAAACCTTCGGGTGGGTCCGGGGTTACCTCGTTACCACAAAGAATGGCATCACCCTTCTCCTGTGAGATCAGGCCAGACTCACGCAGGCGGCGCAAGTCTACCTCCCTGGTCAAAGACCGCCGCCAACCACCATCGGTGACACGTCCAGCGGTGGTGGCCTTCTTGGCAGCGCCGGCGGTGCTCGTCCCAGCGAGAGCAGAAGCAGATGAGCTCTGGGAATGGAGAAGGCAGAAAGATAGAGAAAGAAGAAAGCAAATGGCAAGGGGAAAATTACCACTGTCCACCGCAATATAAAACAACAAGGATGATGATGCAGGGCCGTCGATCCAGCTACCCTAACACGTGTCCTACCTCGTGGCATACACGTGGCGGGCATCGCCCGAACCGTCGCGAGCATGCCGTCCAGTACTTGCAGAAATCGAGGAGATACAGTAATTATCGCGTAAACTACACATGACTAGTCAAATCCCGGTCAGATAGTGGGACCCACGATCGTCTCATCACATCGCTTCTGCTACCGCAGACGATTGAGCTTACCAAGCGTCAGCAAAAGCAAAGGCCAGCAACGTCTATAATTTTTCGGCTGCAGTACTTACTCGAGTCTACGACTCAACCAACTACTCGGGGGCTACTCCTATCAGGAGCGCTGGTCGCGCACCTGGGAATTTAATATGGTCCCTGAGTCAATCGAAGAACTTTCTAAAGCTTTGAGTCCTTCTTTGAGTCTACGACTCCACTACGAACTCGGGTGCTACACCCATAGGGAGCTCTGGCCGTGCATTTGAAAAAGTGTCAGCGCTAGTCACGTTTTAGGTCATCCGAAGAACTTCCAGATCGCCGTAATGCACAACTGATGATTATGAGTCTCTGCTCGAGTCTGCGACTCGAACAGACACTTGGGGGCTACTCCCATAGGGAGCACTGGTCGTGCACCCTATGAATTACAGAAATGAAATCTTTTGGATCCTTCATGATTACAATAAAGCATACATTTTGTTCATCAACTCTGGTAAAAATAGCACTAAGATAGGAAACGTCTCCTTGGTCACCCGAAACTCCTCCGTGGAGATAAACATTCGGATGTTGCGTCTGTGACGCAAAGGTAAGACCTACAGATACTTTTGATGGCCAGGTAATGCACCCAGCTGCGCTCTGCTAGTAATATTTCGTGTCAACAGGCACGATGAAAAATCTCGACGAATGCGTTGGGTACATAACTTAAAACACTGTAATTCGACTCCTGTAAGACCTCCGAGGCCCGAGTCAAATTACGCCAGCAATTTTATGGATTTGAGTCCAAAGTAGATAGTGTTGTTTTGTCCAAATACAGTTAACTGAACCTGATCTATCGGGTGAGTCACACACACGTATCAATAATTCTTATGAACCAACACACTAACTCAAAATTTGTTCGGATGAAAGCACTCGAAAGACTTAAGAGTCTCCAGTCGAACTTGCGGTTCTATTGAACACTCGGGGGCTACTGACATGGGTATGCCCTACGGGTTCTTAATGTTGGCCTACCGTGTGTTAGCCTGGAAGAGGCCCACGATATTAGCCACTACAGATGGCAAAGCCCAGAAAGGATTCGGGTGACCAAGGCCCGTACGGAAAGGATTCGGGTGACCAAGGCCCGTACGGATGCGACTTCTTGGAGAACACGGCTAGCTATAGATAGAATTTCAAAGGGTCCAACCCTAATCTGTAACCAACTCGACCTACCCTGAGACCCGGCCTCCCCATATAAAGGCCATGAGGCATGGCGAGGAGGCTCTCTCAACTCTCATACCCTAGCATACACCATGCCAGATCCAATCTGCGCACCCTTGTAACCTTCGGTTCCGCCATCAATCAAGAACAGACAAGCAAGAGTAGGGTTTTCCCTCTGGAGCCTGAACCTGGGTAAACCTCGTGTGCCCGTGTTACGAATCTGTTAGATGTTCCACGATTTCCAGCGTCCCCTCCTCTAAAAACCAAGTCCATAACAATGGGCATTGACGAGTCAAACCCTCGTCAAATCCCCAACATGAAAATCCGCCGCTCCGTTCGGCCGTCGGTAACAACAACGATGGATGTCGGTAGCTAAAATGCCAACCATTTGTAGCAAAATCCCCTAGTGTGTGGGGCGCCACATTGAACTGGTGTTCCTCGCCGAAGGTCGGAGCAGTGGGGCGACGTCCGATAATGCCCCTAGCGAGCCCGTGCAAGGGAGTAGTGCCGTCGTTCCCCTCCCAGGACCAGTGCACGCCATCTTGCTGCGTCGGTGTTCCACTTGTAGGATAACAAGCTTTGTCTAGCAAGATGGGAAGGCGGTAAGCTCCGGCGGCACGATGGTGCGGGGCAAGGAGCGGGTGTGGCGAGCTCCGAGGATGCGCGGCGAGCTTCGGCTGGCACATAGTGATGTAGGAAGACGAGCGTCGGGCGAGCTCCGGGGATGGAGCCGGTGGAGCACGGGCCAAGCTCCGGCGGCGGAAGCGGCAGAGGGCAGGGCGAGCTCCAACGGTGGAGCGCGCATGCGCTGGGAAAAGCGAGAGAGGACGAGGAGTAGATGGGGCATGTGATGGAATCGTGCATGGCCCTACCACGAGCGCGACCCGGGGGATAGAAAGTCATCGATCGCCCGGGTACGGGTATCATTTTTCTCATATAAATCTGTTAAGCAGGTAAGAAATTTTCTATAAGAGATAATTTAACTGTAGTTTACAAATAATTATTATACAAATAATTATTATGGAAAACAATACGAATATTGTTGACCAAAACTGAATATTCCATTATATTTTGTAGATTTGTATAATAGATATTCCATTTGAATCTAGAATTTTGATAGAATATTTATGAAAACTTGGAAGGCTGGATCTAAACTACTCATTAGATCTAACACCCCCGGTCCACAACAAAACCCATAGCTCATGTGTGAGTTCATTACGAGTACTACTCGCAGTGCAATTCAATCATGCACTCTGTACAAGCCTGAGATGGACGTCAAGTTGAAATACCACAACATATATCCCTACGACTCAAAAAGATTTATATAACAAGCCATACAAGAGAAAATATCCAAATATAATAACTTAGGACACATGTACCAACAATACATTAATCATCATGCTGAATCAAAGTTATAGGATCCAAGTATGGATAAAAGTACAAATATGCATAAGATGCCATGAACACAATTAAGCAGAACCCATATCCAAATTCTCTGGATCCTGCCTAGGATATCCTCGTAGTCATCATCAACGCATAATCAGATGTATATGTACAATTTTCCGGAAAAGGGAGAAAGAGAGCGGTAAGTAAAAAGTGTACCCGCGAGACGAGTTCGATAACACTCGCCTACAAGGTATGATTGGTTAAGCGGCAACAAAGCTTACACTAGAATAAACTATAGAGACACGCTACAATTTGCATCTATTATATAGGAATACGAGAGCCCATTTTAAAACCAACTATAACTAACTCGATACATGATACATCCCGAGATCTCCCCCTCGAACCCAAACGCGGAATCAATCCAAGTAAACTCACACATTGGCAATTTATTAGTTAGTTAGTTAACTAGACTAACTTACTAGTCAAGTTATTAATATTATTTACTGTAAGTTTTCTATGATCAAGAGATGTTGCTCTTGAGTAGTGCACAATCACATACACGGCTTCATGAAAAGATTTATCATTCAAGGATGCACTATTGTACCCATACACGTTCGATAAACCCTTCAAGCACACCACCGAAGAAGATCCACCACCATAGTTCATCCTCTCCACCCTCCATCCACTTTATATCCATTGCCATCATCTTATACTTGAGATCTTGTTGTGAAATGGCGATCATTGTAAGAATATTTGATTTTAATATAAATATTTTGCACAATGTTTTCTATCCTTTATCTTATTGTTACGAGTGAGTAGTTCTCACGGTATGCGCGTTGGCGTGAAACCTCACATCGATTATGTGTATCTAATACATGGGAATATTGTGTCGTGATTGAATAGAGACACGTATGTTTGTCTCTTTTCTCGATCCATGGACTTGTAGGTACCCAAGATCCCAGGGATTGATAAAGGCTAGAGGTGAGATGAGTAGTGACGACTTCATACGAAACCAGTGACAACAAGGGGAGTACGGTCTTTCTTTAGGGATCCACTTGGGAGTAACAACAACATCACTTCTTAAAGCTTTGATCTATATTTTAGTTAATAATTATTCTAGCCCGGTTGTTCATGGTATAACGATTGGATCAAAAGACTATTGCTATGCCTATGGCTCGCAGAGGCTTCAGTGTATAGTGTAACATGATGTGTTGCCCACCATTTCACACATAAATGTGCTTATTATTATTATCTTTATCCCATATGTATGTGCAGCTGCAGGTGAATCTTCAACCCTGTCCTATTTCCATCCATTACAGCAATCAACAATTCAAAGTAAACTATGAAGGTCTGGTAAACATAAGGTAAAACAAATAAACAAGTCTTGTAGACGTCCCTCATATTTTCCATACATAAATTTTTTCTCAAGGTTCGATCAAACCTAGGTCTACACTATATACTGCATCCGTAAATCCGGATCAAAGGTATCAAGCACCGTCCCACAAGCAGATCGAGCGAGGAGAGGTCACTGGAATGAGCAGGGGAGCAGGGAGCTCGACCATGGTGGGTTTGGTGGAGGTGAAGTCGAGGGGCGCGACACAATTTAGGACGAGGAGAAGAGCAGAAGGGAGATCAAGGGGCCGCATGTGAGGTCATGATGACAGTTGATGCAACAGGAAGGGGGAGATCCTGAGGACTGAGGAGGTGCAAGTTAGAAAAAGATATTTAGAGGAGTGAAAATTGAGAAGGATTGGGTCATAGGGAGTGAGACATTGAGTTGGAAGAGATAAGGATGTGAGGGGATCAAGAGTTATTTTAGATGAAAATCGGGAGAGTTGAGAGAAGGGATATTATTTCTGCTTTTTTATAGCTGTCGCTTGCTATTTACTAATTGCTTGTCACTATTTTTCTTGTCTAGTACTGTTGAGTACCTGTCCGGGGATGCTGTAATTATGAAAAATGTAGATATTTTTATTATCGATTTGAGGGAAAATCTAATCATGACAAGAAGGTAAAAAAATTGGGCCATCGAAATATAAGGGGAAAATTTGCAGAGGACACCGTTATTTTCTGGCGTTTCCCGAAACACTACCATTATAATTTTGTGGAACATTTGCAAAAACACATGGCATAGCCAAAAATGGTAAGTTTAGCACTTGTGCATAGGATGGACATGCTATTGACGGGTTTGAATTTTTTGCCAAACTTTCCATTTATGTCCATGTGGTGGGTTTTGGAAAATATGTCACAAAATTATAATGATACCTGGTAAAGACATAATCGAACGGTGTGTTTTATCAAACGCTAGAATATAACGGTGTCCCATAGCTAATTTTCCCAAATATAAGGTATCAATTAGATCCTTAGTAAATATATAGGAGACCGCACTTTTATAGAAGAGGGAGGAATTTGGGAGGTGGTGTTTTGCCTCATGGGTGTAAATACACCTATTATAAAAAGGCATAATTTTTTTGTCAGAATGTTAAACCAATTTAACCGAAAATTTCTATGTACATTTGAACATTCTATGTTGGTGATCATGAAAAGAATATTTTATGGCTTGTGCAAGAAAGACCAAAAAAGGTCTTGCGAATAGTCACCTTAGAGCATCAGAAATTGTATTTTTATGGAAGCCAGAAAAAATGTCCTTTTGCGTCTAAACTTTGTGCAAACATAAACATAGGGAATTCTTTTCAGAATTTTTGACATTTTAAAACATGTATTTAAACAATGGATGCATCTACACCTATGACCCAAAGTGGATTTCTCGAGAAAACTACACTTCATCTCTTTTAAGCTTCCATAAAGATGGGACAATTAAGCCTTGCTTGTTCATTATATGTGTCTATCCCATAACAATAGTTGGAATTTACCTTCGGAAACAAGTGTCAACATATCAAATAAAGCAAGAAAGTGTCAAATTATATTCAATTAATACCCACATTCGTAAAATGTGAGTAGTAGAAATAATTTTGTCTAAAAAACTTGTAAAAGTTTGACAAAGTATATAAAAAATTATAAACTTTGGCATGATAAACAAATATAAGGACCGATTTCATGATACATCTATGTTGTTCACTGGATGATAGAGATTGATATTTTCTAGAACTTAAATTTGAAACAAGCATAATATGACATATTTTTGAAAAGTAAGATATACTATTATTTTCCCGTGACAATGCACAGACACACTACTAGTATCTCATCAATATGAAAATACCCAGAGAGGGGCAGAGCCAAGAAATCATGGACATAGAATGAACATTTAATTGTTGAAATTCCTCTCGTCATTAATGCTAAAACAGGACAGAACTAACAACGGAAGTCGCTAATCAAACAACCTGTCTCGTTAATCATGTTCCCCACGCACCAAAACCGCCGGACGTGCCGCCCTGCCTCCATGACGCCGTGTATCCACGACGCGACCTGGCTCCACGTTGCAGCCCTACACATGCAAGGACCCTGTCGGCCATCTGTGTTAGGCCCCAGATGGAATCATAGCAACACAAATCAAATCCATCACAGGAATAACAAGAACCTACTACTAATTTGGTAGATCTGGTGAGGAATATGCCTCACTTAGATACTAGAATATATACTGACTATATGAGTATATTGTTTGTTGCTCAAGGCAATAATAGAGATCGAATACTCTAATGCCAAGCGCGGCTGGACTTTAGTACCGCCACCACTGTTACAACTCGTACAGTAAAGGTAGGAGGTAGTAAGAAGGTAACTAGCTCAAACGGTATCAATGCATCTATACCGTTGGTGCTGTTTTCCCACTATCATCGGATAGCTGAATATTACTTGATGCTTCGTTAGTGTCTGACAATTCCCCCTGCTTGAGAAGTTTCTTGTCGTCAAGGAACAGAATCTGGGTGCATCCACGCATCAACAATTGCCCTGAAGAAGGAAGGGAAGATCTTCTTGATGAAATCAACATCTTCCCATGTAGCTTCTTCCGGAGACAGGTTTTCCCATTGTATTAGCCTTTCGACAACTAGTAGGTTGTTCCTTGGTATCTAACGTACCTGCAGAACTATGGATGGAGTAGTGTGTATCTTACCACTGTCATCGATGAGTGGTAAGTTTGGGCATGGTATGACAATAGGACCAATATACTTTTTTACCTGGCTGACATGGAAAACTGGGTGAATTTTGATCCATTCAGGTAGCAGGAGTTTATATGCTCTGTTGCCCACTGTTTGCAGCATTCTGAAAGTACCATAGAACTTGGTGTGAAGTTTAATGGCTCCTCGCAAGCCTAATGCAGCCATCCTGTAAGGTTGCATATTTAGGTAGACCATATCACCCACTTGGAGTGTTCTTTCAGATATGTTAGCATCAGCAAACCTCTTGATTCTGGTAGTAGTTTGAGCTAAATGCTCTTTGAGTTGCACTAGCATTGCTTGCTTAGCTTGAATGAATTCAGCTAGATCCAATTCAGGAGGTCTAGGAACAGACAGTTCACTAATCTGTGGGGGGATAATGACCATACATGGCTTGAAATGGTGTGATGTTTAAAGCAGTATGGAATGAAGTGTTGTACCAAAACTCTGCCAGGGGTAGCCAAAATACCCATTTGTGTGGCTCATTGAATATCATGCACCTCATATAAGATTCCAAACATCGGTTTACTCTCTCAGTCTGTCCATCTGATTGAGGGTGATAGGCTAAGCTGAACCTTAATTCAACTTGGAAGATTTGAAGATTGCTTTCCACATAGTGCTTGTGAAAATTCTGTCCCTATCAGAAATTATTACTTTGGGAGGTCCATGGAGTTTCACTATGTTGTCCATGAAAATGATATGGGGTGGCCCGATCTTCTCAACAAGCACTTGTCGATGATGATGGTGTATGTAAGATAACTAGCCTGTAGCTATGAACTCTCCCGCTCGAACCCTGATGCCAATGCAACAGATCTCGAACCCTATGGGATATTCACAACACGACGCTATTGTGCATGCAGCCGTCGACCATGAACGGTAGTTTGCAATCTACTGATTCCCAGTGGAACAACAGATCACACTCAATTGTAGTTGGTAGAAATAGATCACAAGTAATTCCAGAGGTTCTAGATAGAAACAACTCTAAAATATTTTAACATGGTCTAACCCTAATTGTGATGGCTTCTGGGGTTTATATGATGGCTGGGGCGTCCTCCCACTAACCGGGCCTAAAAATAACCATAACTTGGCCCAACCTGACTCGGTTCAACTCAAACTGATACATACCGACCCATAGATGGGTTCGGTCTACTTGGCGCGCAGACCATATGTCATGGTGCACCTCAAACATGTCCTGACGTGCCACATATCTCTCTTGATCCTGCATGCTCTCCTTATTGCCTCCTAGTGCGTCTTCCATCTCTCTGTCGCCTTCCACCCTCTGCTCCCGCTGGCGCTATTTCGATAGATGCCAAATCTAGTCAAACAATAACACAATGATTTAGGTAGTATAAAGTTCTTATAAATCAAAGTATCATGTCCAACTAGGAATGAATTCACCTTGTGATATTTTTCAATGAGGCTCAATATTTGTTTCTAGTTCAAACAGCCGAAATCAGCATGATACATGATTGTATCAGGTATAGGTGAAGTACAAAGAATCATGATCATGTTGAAAAACAAATAGATATATAGTCTTGTTGTTCAATATTAAATTCAGTTTTCTCAAAGAAGATCTATGATCAAATTTGTGATGAACAAGATCAAACCAATTCAAACTATGTGAAAACCAAATTGATTCAGGACATGCTTCAACTGTGTTACTCTGATTATTATGAACATAATCATTTTGTTCAGTATGTAACATGCAACTCAATTGGCAAATATCAGTGAAGTATATAGTAGTATCACACTTATGCAACATGTTGTGGGACAAACACAAGGGGTATGAAAAATCTGATTCAAATCTGGAAAGATTGGAACAATCGAACATAGGTAAAGTTACTTTTGTTGGATGGACTATATTAACTAGATGAGAATTTACTTTCATATTATCACAAATTGTAGTACCTATCCCACCACAAAGATATCTTGACACATAGCATGTATGGCTAAACACTGCAAGTTTCAATTCAGCAATTCTATCACATGTAATGCATATGTGATCCACAAGAAAATTTTCATCCATGCTATATTCACCAATTTGATTAAAGATGAAATAAGGAGAATATGTGCTTGAATTCAGACATGAAATTTTAGAAATCTTATCCAAAGCACAACTCATATTCATAGGTTCATTTAGCATGATGGAATACACAATATCATTAGGTGGTATTCGAGCAAGTCTTTCCTTATGTGTAATTAGTACCACATGTGTAAATATTGAATGGAGTAAGCTATTACATGGTGCTATAACATTAGTACACGACAAATCACAAGGAGGCAGGAACAAAGGAATAGACTCACAATATGTTGCGCTTGTTGGCTATAGCTCCAAATCAGTACTAATATCAATAGTGTTTTTCTCACATGTAGTAGGCACTGGTACATCCTCCTCAAGTGACAATGCACAAATTAGCGATACATGTTGTAACATAGATGGCTCCCTTTCTTCAAAAACAACCTGGATATCACAAGAAACAACACTAGGAGTAGAGATGATTACATTAGTAGAAACCTCATTTGTCTCATCAACTCTCACTCTCGGTTCTTCTACGACAGGATCAACATGTGTTTTATGTTGGTGGTTATAGGTACACATAGGTTTTGACGCCCAATCTCGTGAAATTGCTTAATACGTGTACGTGCTAACCATGTGTGCTTATCATTCCAAACGATAGAAGGATTAGAACACTCACTACCAAACACAACATGGAATATATCACACCACCTTTTTCCTAACACGATATGGCAGTAGTTAAACGCTCTAGGAACGACAAAACAAGAAATATATCTTCTAGGGCCATAAATGGTGAGTGGAACACATGCGATCTGAGTAACTGTTAGTGCATGATCAGAAGTTGCTAACATAAATGGGTTTGGTAATGCACGTGTGTATAATTGTAAAACAACCTCAACACTGACCAAATTTATGAAAGAACAAGTATCAATGGTAGTAGCAGCATGTCTACCACAAATTTCTGTCGTGAAGTGGAACAAACCCAAAGTAGGCACCACTCCCGACTCCTCCTCCCAGAATGTGTTACTGCAATGGTATTGTAATGGTAAGGGATAATCATCGGCATCCATTTTCTGCATGACAACAACACTACTAGAATACATGATTAACATATGAGTGCAATAAACAAAATCTGTTTGGTGGAACACTCAACTAACTCACAACTGACAAGAAAGTAGATCTTACCGTTCCAAAGTGAATAGAGATGCGTAACCAAAACGATATCAAGACTGATGCACTGATGTGATGAAGTGAATATCAAGGGTATAGAGAACGATCATAGGGCACACGTGTTATTTATGGTGGACCTGTAGGTATGAAATTCTAACTACACCATAAACAAGTCCTAGTGCTGATTGTACAAACACCCAAGAAACACACACGTGGATATAAATGTGGCAATGCAACTATGAAGGGTGTTGCACTACGCTGGAGAGACACTAGCAAGGCTCAATGTCACAGGCACAAGAATGCTCAATCTACCGGTGCACAAAGAAATCAGTAGGCCTCTTGCACAATTCACTTCTCCTCTTTTTTTTATATAATCCTTTTTCTTTTCTCTTTTTTTTTGCTTTTTATTTTGCTCTATTCTCTTTTTTTACACTATGAAGCACACTTTGATCATGGCCAATTCACAAACACAGCACCATAACCTATGAGCAGCCTAGAGGAGCAGAAACTAGTCTCAATGGGCAAGTTCCTAACACCTATGTGTGAATGGCTGTGGCTAAAGGTTGCAAGAAAACAATGATCAAAAGTTTATGTGTAAAGTTGTCGTGGCAGAAAAACAGGACAAAAACGTGCCGTGGCAAAAATCTGGCAGCCCTGTCGTGGCAGAAAAAGAGGCCTTTTCTCAGCCGCGACAGAAAAAATTTCTCGCCTGGGCTGAGAATTGTCTTAGGTCCGGCGGTAGGAAAACGGGGCTTTTCTATGCCGCGGCAGACCAGGACTCCAATTTTTTTATTTTTTTGTGAATCCGAATTGGCAAAAGTAATCTAAGAGGACTCTTTGCTTGGATCGGATCTGAGGTGATGGCGGCGGAAAAATAGATGGGAATTACGGCTAGAAATAGAAACGAACTATTAGAAGAAATCTAGATTAGATCTAAAGGAAGAACATGATCAGCAACTAAAACTCGAAAGCAATGTAATCTAGTCTATGGCAAATCTTTTTGTGAGGCTTTTTCTGTATAGGACAAAAAATAAACTAATCTATGGATGGATTTGTGGATGCTCACTGAGTAAACGAGGAAACTCTGATACCAAGATGATATGGGGTGGCCCGATCTTCTCAGCAAGCACTTGTCGATGATGATGGTGGATGTAAGATAACTAGCCTGTAGCTATGAACTCCCCCGCTCGAACCCTGATGCCAATGCAACAGATCTCGAACCCTGTGGGATATTCACAACACCACGTTCTTGCGCACACAGCCGTCGGCCATGAACGATAGTTTGCAATCTACTGATTCCCAGTGGAACAACAAATCACACTCAATTGTAGTTGGTAGAAATCGATCACAAGTAATTCCAGAGGTTCTAGATAGAAACAACTCCAAAATATTTTAAATTGGTCTAACCCTAATTGTGATGGCTGCTGGGGTTTATATGATGGCTGGGGCGTCCTCCCCCCTAAACGGGCCTAAAAACAGCCATAACTTGGCCCAAACTGACCCGGTTTGACTCAAACTGATACATACCGAGCCATAGATGGGTTCGGTCTACTTGGCATGCAGGCCATATGTCGTGGTGCACCTCAAATGTGTAGCATCCCAGTTGTCTAACACCTGTAATGCTACTTGATCTAGTAATAAAAGGGCCACTTCCTACAAATAATTGTTGCATCATCATCATGTCATGTTCATGTCATCAGGCCACCTTGCATTTGAGCATCATACAAAAACCCTTTTGTTTTGGTTCTTATCTCATAGGCATTAATATTTGTATTTGTCTCTTGATATTGTATTTGGTTCTTGATATATTGTTAAGTGCCCAAGTTGAGTTGGGGGCATATCTCTCATTGACTCCACCACCTTGTCTTCACCACCTTATAATTCCACCATCCAATTAATATGAGCTGGCATTTATTTGAGTTTACCTAGCTCATGTGGGTTGGGTGGATCCAATGCTTGTCCCTTTTCTTTGCTTGGCCTTTTCCACCTTTTGGGAATGCAGGAAATAATGCCATGTGATCTTATGTTGTTTTCACAATATGAATACATGGCATTTATTAATTGCATGGGCCATGCAAGAACCACCTCATATCTCTACCTCTGTTTTCTTTTTGACAAGCCTTAGATCCATGTGAAGGTTCCCTAATTTTACAAATGTTTTCCATCTAAATTGCAAAATCCCATATCTTCATATGCTTGCAAAATGCCCCACTTGGCTCATTCATAAATTATGTATGTATGCATCAAACATCTCCACTTCTTTTGTTCCCCTTTTCTATCCTTGGCCTTCCCTTTTCTCTGTTCAAAATTATCTGCTAGGTTCAAAAAGTTTTGAAATATAAAGGTTGTTGGGATTTGAAACAAACAAAACAAATAGAAATAAAAAGAAGAATAAATAAAGAGGAGAGAAGCAAACCTGGCAGCACACCTGGGCCTCAACCAGCCGCAGCAGCCCAGGTGCAACAGCAGCAACCAGCCCACCCCGGCCTAGAACCCCTCCACCCCGCCTCGTTCCTGTTCTTCTTCCTGGCGACTGACGCCGTTCCCCTGCTTCCTCTCTCTCGCGACAGAGGACGGAAAGCAGACGGAGCAGGTGGGCGTCGACCTCCGTCAGCCTCGTCATCCACCGCCCCTTCTTATCCCCAAGCCACGAAGGCCCCCTCGAACCCTAGCTTTCCTCCCCCTCCTCTTCGCCGCCATCCCCTGTTTCCCTGTCCTCCTTCCTCCCGCAGCAGCAGCAAGCGGAGCCGCAGTGGACGCCATGGTCGCCGGTGAGCGCCGCTGAAGCCGGGATCGCACGCTTCGTCCGCGCCGCTGTGGGGGTACATCGAGAGGAGCTGCACGCCCAGGAGCCCTGCTTCCCCTCCTTCCTGACCAAGTACCGGAGCCGCGCAGCCCTCGTTCCCCTCCGCTCCGACCACCTCCTGCCTCGATTCCAGTGGGAATCGACCGAGGTGAGCTCCTCCCTAAACCCTCTACCGTTTACCCCCCCTCTGCTTGCCTAGCGCCGCCTGTTTGTGACCCCCGCCGACGAGCCGCCCCGCCGACGCGCAGTCCCAGCCCGACGCTCCCCCTCTGTTCCCCGGCGTGCCCCGTCCAGCACAGCACGCCGCCGTCGACCCTTCCTCGTGAGATCGGTAGCCGGAGCCTCCCTCTGCAAGTTCCGTTTTGTCGGCCAGAGCCATCTCGCCGCGGACGCGACGCCATCCTCGCCGGAAGTTCTCGCCGTCGCCAGTTGTCGACGAGATTCAGAGAGCGGCATCGGTTCAGTCATCTCGCGTGTAGTTTTTGCGAAGCCCCCCCCCCAAGTTACGGTCGATCACGCCCAGATCCCTAGCAGCCAGTGCCCCACCTGTCAGCCGCCCGGTACTTTGACCGAAACCCCCCCAGCATTCCAGGCCCTCACCCCGCACCCCCCCCTTCCTCGCTGCGCGTCGTGGCTCACCCAGGCCCTCGCTGTCACGTGGGACCGGCTGCACCGTTGGGCCCGCACGTCAGCGACTGGGCTGGCTAAGCCGCGGTAGCAGACGTCGCCCAGCGCTGCCGTGGCCCCCTTATGCCCTCTGCCCCACCTGTCATTAACCGTGGGTAGCTTTCATCTGAGTAACAAAAGTTTGCCAAACTTTTCAATACAAACAAAAATTTCAGAAAATGCTAATATACCAAATAATTCATATCTTTTGAAATAATTCGAATTTGTAAAAACTTTCCAAATGAAAAGTAAATGTTTTCCAAATATGAATTCAACCATGTTTTCGAATTTGACCAAGTTTGACTCTATCTAGTCAAACCTTTGACTTTGACCCTAATTAATAATTTTGACTTTTAATAAATTTAAGTTCATAATTCCAAATAACACAAATAATATATGTTTTTGAATCAGAAAAATGTGAGGAATTCAAATATGCCATTCAAAATATTATTTGGACACTTTATATTTCAAGTTGAATTAAATTACAACAAAATGCCCCTGGACCTAAATAAATTAATAACTTTTGTTTTATAACTCCGAATTTGACAAATGATATGTCTAAGATGATCAGCTCGACGAGACCTTTCTGTTTATGCTATCCATGGCTTCAATTGCAGCATGCATCATATAAAAATATAGTGTACAGCAACTATCATGACAATAAAATGTGATCAAGACCCAATAAAAATGTTATTTCTTGTATTCTACACCTCACCCATGCCATGTTACATTATTGCCATGCAACTTGTGCATCATTCATCATGGCATGCTTGTTTGCTTGACGCATTTATTCCTATGCTTGTGCATTTTATTCATGTTGGCCCTTGTTTGTTTGGTTCTTCTTCGAATAGACACTGAGCAGGGGATATATCAAGAGAACCAGGAGCACTACCCAGATCCGTCTCTCGCTTCAACTGAGTTGCCAGGCAAGCACTACCACATGCTTGCATACATACAGTACCTATTGCCTCTATCTTACTCTTGCATCATTGAGTCGCAATTGCATTAAACTGAATCCCAAGTATTGCATAGCCTTTATTTTTAAACCCCACCAAGCTTGTTCCTCCATCCCATGAGCCATTACTATAGGAGTTGTTTGAGCCATGCGAGTCGTAGAACAGCATGTGTAGGGTATGTGAGAGTCTGATGGATAACGAGGTACCTAAACAACTTAACCTGAGTAGTAATGAGATAACTAATGAAAGTGGCACCGGTGGGAAATATCTGCTATTTGGTTTTTCCTGCTCACTTGTGTCCCGTAGGACCCCGAGTACTTGAAACCTGTTCCTTGAACATTCGCGCTATCCACATCCGGGAGGCTTATGGGACCCCCTGAGCCAGAGCTTGATTCATTCTTATTTCTTGGGGCCACAAACTAGTTTGAGGTTTTTATTTACTATCCTGTACTTATGCCATGCTTTACCGCTTTATTACGATTGTGCGAGGAGCACCTGTACTGTTTAGGATGGTGACCCGTTTTCGCGGTATCGACACCCCGAGTTTTCGGGTTCCCAGTCGTTTACAGCCGGCCCCACAAACCTTGAGTCCGTCTCGGAGCCGGCCAGTTTCGTTGCGGGTGTACTCCAAGGGGTGGCCCCCTGAAATATTTCTGAATCCTGTGATTGCTTTGTCGTGAAGGCCTCGTTGGGTTTTGATTTGGTTTTTCCGAGGTTGATCGAGTGTGTGTTGCTATTTGTGCACCCCTGCAGGGTAAAACTTTCTGAAAGCCGTGTCCGCGGTTATGGACGACTTGGAGCACAGTTTCTCGATCATAGACATGCATAATTAAAGTACCGCTTTTAACTTGACTAAATAACTGACTAGTAAATAGTGCAACACTCATGGAATCGATAATAAAATTGCCAACGGATGGGGGTTGTTCGTCCGCTTCCTCGTCGGTAAGCGAGGAGGAGGATGGATCTGGTGATATTACTGTTATAACTGTTGTCATTAATTCACGTACATCCGTCTATCATTGGTTAGGCGGATGGTTAGCGAGTATCTATAGAACTGTTAGGGTTTATCTTTTGCTGCAATTGCGTCACCCCAGGTTGTGTCCCCTTTAGAGGCATAAAGACTTGCTGAGTACCCTTAGGGTCTCACACGATAAATTATTGGTTCAGATGAACAGGTACACTCGCAGGACGGATACTGGGTGGAGGAGGCTGATGATATGGGCAACGATCGTTCGGTGTAGAGATTCCGGGAACGGGGATCCGTGAGATCTGTGGGCGGGATGTGCTTATTTCTGTGGCATCTTATGCCGATTTGCTTCTTATCCGTACTCGGACTTGTTTTGCCGCTTCCGCTTGATACTCTTATGTGTGATGTATGAGGAATTATCCTAAAATATTATATCTATCTAGGTCATTTGAATCTTGCCGTATGGCGTTGCTATATTTTCCTTTCTTTCTAGATGGAATGGCTCTGATGTACTTTTGTATGGTGGCTTGCATACATACTCATTTGTGTATGTAGTTGATCCCTTCGCCTGCCGATTACGCCGCCCGTACAGGTCCCGATGAACTGGAAGTGGTTGGGACGGCCGAAAGGTCTACCCGTGAGTGGCTTTTGGGGCCCCACCGTACTATTTCAACCACTTCCGCTCATCCAGGCTTGTATCTAGGAGCGTAATTCACCGAGGTAGTTACAATTGGTATCAGAGCCATCCCGACCTTCAGGGTCTCAGCCAAACGGTCGTTGTCAGTCTAGCAAATATTTTTGGTAGTTATGTATACTAGGGAAAAACAAAACGCGAGAGTAGGACTGCTTCCATTTTTCTTCTTAACCTTCCACCCACCCTTTTCTGGTAAGGAAGTGTAACGTTTTCAATCCTCTTCTTAAAAGTTCAAACTAGGATTCACGTGTTCTGGGTTTCCGTAGTACCATAGGTTGTGTGTTTGTGTGTGTGTGTGTGTGTGTGTAATTCTTTGTCTATCTGTTGCATCCAAGTTGTTATCTAATCAACCTTTGGTTATCAACTGTTGGTACATTCCATACCGACAGGCTTTTGCAAACCGACGCGATCTATCTGATTCGTTGTTTACCGACGCAATCTGTCTTACTCTTTGTTATCCGACGTTATCTTGTTTGGGGTGTTCGTTTCCGTAGTGCTAATCTTAGGTTAAACGTGAGAAGAAGGGGTTAGGATATGTGTTCCACTTGTTCATGTGCGGAGTAATGCTTTGAGTGCGGGATGGAGTCGCGACCATACCACTACTCTTATCATTCGCTTTTGTATATTGAATTGGTAGAGTCACTAATCTTGATTCGTTAAGTAATTTTGCGCATCTATTGGTATTTTAATGCCGAAATTTGTGGAAAATTTTTCTTTGATATATTTGTGTACCACACTCCTTTTCAGTCGTGTGCGATATGCTTAATATCTTCTAGGTGCTTTGAACTTTGTTGATATTTTAATATCATCTTAGTAAATTGTATCCTTTAATCTTGGTTAATTCCATCTTGGTACTATTTTGGATTATTATTATTCTCCATTATAGTACTGACTTGTGTTTTATATCAATCTCAGGATGGCTCCACCACGCCGTTCAGATGAGGACATACCACCGGAATTGGGGGCCGCGTTGTCAAACATAGCCAATGCCTTGGCAGCAATGCAGCAGAACCAGCAGCGTTTGGAAGAAAGTGTCAGGAGAAATGAGTTTGCTCCACTCCCTCCACCTCCCAAGCGGGGCGACATCAAAAGCTTCCTGAAGTTCAACCCTCGCCAATTTGATGTTTCGGATCGACCACTTGATGCTGATGATTGGTTACGTGAGACGTCAAGGCTACTGGAGACTGCTGATGTTCCTGAGCAAGAATGGGTGAAATGTGCTACTCACCTTCTGAAGGGAGATGCAGCTCTCTGGTGGGAGAATTATCTGAAGGCAAGCTGCACTGGTTTTCAGCCCACTTGGGAACAGTTCTCTGGAGCTTTCAAAGAGCAATTCCTGTCAGAGATTGTCATGGAAAGGATGAAGGAAGCGTTTCTCAACCTCAAGCAGGGAAATGATAATGTCAACACCTACATCAGGAACTTCATGAATCTTTCCCGTTATGGTGGCGATGAGGTATCTGATGATAAGAAGAAGCAAAAGAGGTTCAGGCAAGGGCTCAATGCATCGATCAAATATGCAATCACACATGCAAGGCCGACATCTTTTCTGGAACTTCAGCATACAGCTCTGCAGGAGGAAGCAAGTAGGCAAGTGTTTGAGGAGTCCAAGAAACACAACTGTGATGCACCAAGCTCTTCAGCTATGTCAGCTCCTTCTAAGCGGCGTGTCTGGGTTCCTAACACCCCACCGTCGCTCCCGGCTTCACCAAGACCTGCAAGCTACACGTCAAGGCCACCAAACTTCATCACTGCTGCTCCCAGGGGCTACACCCACAACTACCCTGGAGCGCCTGGCGGAGTCCCTGGCTACGTTGCTCCACGTCCACCTGGTGCTTGCTTCACGTGTGGAGACCCTGGACATCTAAACTGGAACTGTCCGTTGAAAAACAAAGCTCTTCCTCCACCCCCTCCAAGATCTGCGGCAAGCTCTCCTATGGTTCGTGCACCACCACCTCGGGCTCTCAACATCAACACTAAGCCCGGGTCTACGGTTGCTCGTGCCACTGTGTCAACACCGCTCAAGCTGAGCATGCACCTGGAGTTGTGATGGGTATGCTTCCCGTTAACTCAGTCCCTGCACGAGTTTTGTTTGATTCTGGTGCTTCGCATTCTTTTGTTTCGCATAAGTTTGCACAAGAGCAGGATCTGGATAGGGTTCCTTTATCACGTCGTCTGGTGGTTCTATCTCCTGGTTCAAACATGAGGGCTGCTCATATCAGCCATGGCAATCAAATTGAGATTGGTGGCTCTTCGTTCTCGGCGTCCTTAATTCTTCTGGGCAATTCTGACATTGATGTCATTTTGGGCGTGGATTGGTTGACGGCAAATGCAGCTATGATTGATTGTGCTGAACGCTCGGTTTCTTTGAAGATTCCTGAAGGCCATATAGTCTTTTATCCAAGTCTGACTCCTGCTGTCCAGCTTTTCTCTTTGGCGGCTCTAAATGATGATGCTTTGGAAGCTATTCAGAGTGTACCGGTGGTCTGTGAGTTCCCAGATGTCTTTCCTGAAGAGTTGCCGGGTATGCCTCCGGATCGTGAGGTTGAGTTTGTAATTGAGCTTGAACCTGGAACGGCTCCTATCTCCAAGCGGCCTTATAAAATGGGTCCTTCTGAGTTGGCTGAACTCAAACGACAACTTGATGAACAAGAGAAGTTGGGTTTCATTCAACACAGTACTTCTTCTTGGGGTAGCCCAACAATCTTTGTGAAGAAGCGTGACAGGACTGATAGACTTTGTGTTGACTATCGGGCTCTCAATGATAAAACCATCAAGAACAAATATCCCCTCCCGCGGATTAATGATCTCTTCGATCAGCTAGCTGGAGCTGTGGTGTTCTCTAAGCTGGACTTGAGAAGTGGTTATCACCAAATCAAGATTCGCAAGGAAGATGTGCCTAAAACAGCTTTCACCACCCGCTATGGCCTGTATGAGTACACGGTCATGTCTTTCGGTCTCACCAACGCTCCTGCTACCTTCTCGAGGCTGATGAACTCGGTTTTCATGGAGTACCTTGATAAGTTCGTTGTGGTATATCTGGATGACATCCTGGTCTATTCTAAGTCCAAGGAAGAGCATGAAGAACACCTTCGGTGTGTCCTGAACAAGCTTCGCGAGAACTGCTTGTATGCAAAGTTCTCAAAGTGTGAGTTTTGGCTGCCTGAAGTAACCTATCTTGGCCATGTCATCTCTGCCAAGGGCATTGCAGTCAACCCGGAAACTGTGAAGACAATTGTTGAATGGCTTCCTCCTGTTAATGTCAAAGAAGTGCGGAGTTTCCTTGGTTTGGCTAGTTATTGCCGTCGCTTCGTTCATAACTTCTCGAAGATAGCGAAGCCTCTTACCGATCTCCTCAAGAAAGGCAAGAAATACCTTTGGACTCCTGCATGTCAAGCAAGCTTTGAGACACTCAAAGAGAAGCTCACTTCCACACCAGTCTTGGTTCCTCCGGATACATCCAAGCCTTTCCAGATATTCTGTGACGCCTCTTTGCAAGGATTGGGTGCGGTCCTTATGCAAGAAAAACAAGTTGTTGCTTATGCCTCTCGACAGTTGAAGACGCATGAGATCAACTATCCCACACATGACCTCGAGCTCGCAGCAGTTGTCTTTGCTTTGAAGCTATGGAGGCACTACTTGCTTGGCAACCGATGTGAGATCTTTTCTGATCACAAGAGTTTGAAGTATATCTTCACTCAACCTGATCTCAACCTTCGGCAGAGGAGATGGATTGAAGCAATCAATGATTTTGATTTGACCATCAACTACACACCGGGCAAAGCTAATGTCATGGCTGATGCTCTCAGCCGCAAAGCTTATGTCAACAACCTCATGAGGGAAGAACAGCAACCTCTTTTGTGCAAGGAATTCCGTCAGCTCAACCTGGAAGTTGTGGAACAAGGGCATCTCCTGAACCTTCTGGCTACTCCTCTCTTGGAAGAAAAGATTCGTTTTCGTCAGCGTGGTGATCCGCACACCAGAAAGATCACCTCCCAGCTTCAGCTTCCGAAGTATGAGTCCTTCCACGTAGATGATCAAGGCACGCTTTTCTTTGAACACCGGATGTTTGTTCCGAACTACCCGGGTTTGAGAGAGCAAGTTCTCAAGGAGGCGCATGATTCTGTTCTATCTATCCCCTCTGGCAGCACAAAGATGTACATGGACTTGAAAACACAGTATTGGTGGCCTGGTTTGAAACGATATTGTGCAAAGTATGTCTCGGAGTGTGATGTCTGCCGCAGAGTGAAAGCTGTCCATCAAAAACCTTTCGGTCTTCTACAACCATTGAAACCTCCGGAATGGAAATGGGAGAAAGTAGAGATGGAATTAAAACCTTGTTTTCCAAGGTCGCAGAAGGGCAACAATGCAATCTTTGTTGTCATTGACAGGCTTTCCAAAGTGGCTCATTTCTTCCCCGTCAAGGAAACAATTTCTGGAATTCAGTTGGCTGAGCTCTATATCAACAGAATTGTCTCTCTGTATGGGGTTCCGCTTGAGATCAGTTCAGACCGTGGAAGCATCTTCACTTCAAAGTTCTGGGAAAGTTTCCAAAATGCTTTGGGAACAAAGTTGAACTTCAGCACTGCTTACCACCCTCAGTCGCAAGGACAAGTGGAAAGGATCAATCAGATTCTGGAAGATATGCTTCGTGCTTGCGTCATCTCTTTTGGCATGAAGTGGGAGGAATGTCTTCCTTATGCTGAATTCTCCTACAACAACAGCTTCCAGAAGAGTCTGAAGATGGCACCATTTGAGGCTCTCTATGGTCGCAAGCGCAGAACTCCGATCGGTTGGTCAGGTGCAGGAGAAAGAATATGGTTTGGCCCTGATATTGTAACTCAAGCGGAGGAGAAGGTGCATATCATTCTTGAGAACCTGAAGATTGCTCAAAGTTGCCAGAAGAGCAATTATGACAGGAAGCACACGGACATGGTGTATGTCCCTGGTGATCTCGTGTACCTTCGTGTCACTCCCATGAAAGGCACACACCGCTTTGGTATCAAAGGAAAGCTGGCTCCTAGATACGTCGGTCCTTTCAAAATTCGTGGAAGAAGAGGAGAAGTTGCTTATGCCCTTGAGCTCCCGGAAAAACTCAAAGTCCATGATGTTTTCCACATCTCTCAGCTCAAGAAGTGCTTCAAAGATCCCGGCAGGACCGTGGATCATGAGCTAATCAATCTCCAAGAAGACCTGTCTTATCAAGAACACCCCACCAAAATCCTTGAGACCGCAGAAAGAAGGACTCGCAACAAGTCCATCAAGTTCTGCAAGGTGCAGTGGTCACACCATTCTGTTGATGAAGCCACTTGGGAACGTGAAGATGAACTCCGTGCCAACTACCCTACCCTCTTTGTGTCTTCTTCTTCTTCCTAGAATCTCGGGGCGAGATTCCTGTTTAGTGGGGGAGAGTTGTAGCATCCCAGTTGTCTAACACCTGTAATGCTACTTGATCTAGTAATAAAAGGGCCACTTCCTACAAATAATTGTTGCATCATCATCATGTCATGTTCATGTCATCAGGCCACCTTGCATTTGAGCATCATACAAAAACCCTTTTGTTTTGGTTCTTATCTCATAGGCATTAATATTTGTATTTGTCTCTTGATATTGTATTTGGTTCTTGATATATTGTTAAGTGCCCAAGTTGAGTTGGGGGCATATCTCTCATTGACTCCACCACCTTGTCTTCACCACCTTATAATTCCACCATCCAATTAATATGAGCTGGCATTTATTTGAGTTTACCTAGCTCATGTGGGTTGGGTGGATCCAATGCTTGTCCCTTTTCTTTGCTTGGCCTTTTCCACCTTTTGGGAATGCAGGAAATAATGCCATGTGATCTTATGTTGTTTTCACAATATGAATACATGGCATTTATTAATTGCATGGGCCATGCAAGAACCACCTCATATCTCTACCTCTGTTTTCTTTTTGACAAGCCTTAGATCCATGTGAAGGTTCCCTAATTTTACAAATGTTTTCCATCTAAATTGCAAAATCCCATATCTTCATATGCTTGCAAAATGCCCCACTTGGCTCATTCATAAATTATGTATGTATGCATCAAACATCTCCACTTCTTTTGTTCCCCTTTTCTATCCTTGGCCTTCCCTTTTCTCTGTTCAAAATTATCTGCTAGGTTCAAAAAGTTTTGAAATATAAAGGTTGTTGGGATTTGAAACAAACAAAACAAATAGAAATAAAAAGAAGAATAAATAAAGAGGAGAGAAGCAAACCTGGCAGCACACCTGGGCCTCAACCAGCCGCAGCAGCCCAGGTGCAACAGCAGCGACCAGCCCACCCCGGCCCAGTACCCCTCCACCCCGCCTCGTTCCTGTTCTTCTTCCTGGCGACTGACGCCGTTCCCCTGCTTCCTCTCTCTCGCGACAGAGGACGGAAAGCAGACGGAGCAGGTGGGCGTCGACCTCCGTCAGCCTCGTCATCCACCGCCCCCTTCTTATCCCCAAGCCACGAAGGCCCCCTCGAACCCTAGCTTTCCTCCCCCTCCTCTCCGCCGCCATCCCCTGTTTCCCTGTCCTCCTTCCTCCCGCAGCAGCAGCAAGCGGAGCCGCAGTGGACGCCATGGTCGCCGGTGAGCGCCGCTGAAGCCGGGATCGCACGCTTCGTCCGCGCCGCTGTGGGGGTACATCGAGAGGAGCTGCACGCCCAGGAGCCCTGCTTCCCCTCCTTCCTGACCAAGTACCGGAGCCGCGCAGCCGCCGTTCCCCTCCGCTCCGACCACCTCCTGCCTCGATTCCGGTGGGAATCGATCGAGGTGAGCTCCTCCCTAAACCCTCTACCGTTTACCCCCCTCTGCTTGCCTAGCGCCGCCTATTTGTGACCCCCGCCGACGAGCCGCCCCGCCGACGCGCAGACCCAGCCCGACGCTCCCCCTCTGTTCCCCGGCGTGCCCCGTCCAGCACAGCACGCCGCCGTCGACCCTTCCTCGTGAGATCGGTAGCTGGAGCCTCCCTCTGCAAGTTCCATTTTGTCGGCCAGAGCCATCTCGCCGCGGACGCAACGCCATCCTCGCCGGAAGTTCTCGCTGTCGCCAGTCGTCGACGAGATTCAGAGAGCGGCATCGGTTCAGTCATCTCGCGTGTAGTTTTTGCGAACCCCCCCCCAAGTTTCGGTCGATCACGCCCAGATCCCTAGCAGCCAGTGCCCCACCTATCAGCCGCCCGGTACTTTGACCGAACCCCCCCAGCATTCCAGGCCCTCACCCCGCACCCCCCCCCTTCCTCGCTGCCGTCGTGGCTCACCCAGGCCCTCGCTGTCATGTGGGACCGGCTGCACCGTTGGGCCCGCACGTCAGCGACTGGGCTGGCTAAGCCGCGGTAGCAGCCGTCGCCCAGCGCTGCCGTGGCCCCCTTATGCCCTCTGCCCCACCTGTCATTAACCGTGGGTAGCTTTCATCTGAGTAACAAAAGTTTGCCAAACTTTTCAATACAAACAAAAATTTCAGAAAATGCTAATATACCAAATAATTCATATCTTTTGAAATAATTCGAATTTGTAAAAACTTTCAAAATGAAAAGTAAATGTTTTCCAAATATGAATTCAACCATGTTTTCGAATTTGACCAAGTTTGACTCTATCTAGTCAAACCTTTGACTTTGACCCTAATTAATAATTTTGACTTTTAATAAATTTAAATTCATAATTCCAAATAACACAAATAATATATGTTTTTGAATCAGAAAAATGTGAGGAATTCAAATATGCCATTCAAAATATTATTTGGACACTTTAAATTTCAAGTTGAATTAAATTACAACAAAATGCCCCTGGACCTAAATAAATTAATAACTTTTGTTTTATAACTCCGAATTTGACAAATGATATGTCTAAGATGATCAGCTCGACGAGACCTTTATGTTTATGCTATCCACGGCTTCAATTGCAGCATGCATCATATAAAAATATAGTGTACAGCAACTATCATGACAATAAAATGTGATCAAGACCCAATAAAAATGTTATTTCTTGTATTCTACACCTCACCCATGCCATGTTACATTATTGCCATGCAACTTGTGCATCATTCATCATGGCATGCTTGTTTGCTTGACGCATTTATTCCTATGCTTGTGCATTTTATTCATGTTGGCCCTTGTTTGTTTGGTTCTTCTTCGAATAGACACTGAGCAGGGGATATATCAAGAGAACCAGGAGCACTACCCAGATCCGTCTCTCGCTTCAACTGAGTTGCCAGGCAAGCACTACCACATGCTTGCATACATACAGTACCTATTGCCTCTATCTTACTCTTGCATCATTGAGTCGCAATTGCATTAAACTGAATCCCAAGTATTGCATAGCCTTTATTTTTAAACCCCACCAAGCTTGTTCCTCCATCCCATGAGCCATTACTACAGGAGTTGTTTGAGCCATGCGAGTCGTAGAACAGCATGTGTAGGGTATGTGAGAGTCTGATGGATAACGAGGTACCTAAACAACTTAACCTGAGTAGTAATGGGATAACTAATGAAAGTGGCACCGGTGGGCAATATCTGCTATTTGGTTTTTCCTGCTCACTTGTGTCCCGTAGGACCCCGAGTACTTGAAACCTGTTCCTTGAACATTCGCGCTATCCACATCCGGGAGGATTATGGGACCCCCTGAGCCAGAGCTTGATTCATTCTTATTTCTTGGGGCCACAGACTAGTTTGAGGTTTTTATTTACTATCCTGTACTTATGCCATGCTTTACCGCTTTATTACGATTGTGCGAGGAGCACCTGTACTGTTTAGGATGGTGACCCGTTTTCGCGGTATCGACACCCCGAGTTTTCGGGTTCCCAGTCGTTTATAGCCGGCCCCACAAACCTTGAGTCCGTCTCGGAGCCGGCCAGTTTCGTTGCGGGTGTACTCCAAGGGGTGGCCCCCTGAAATATTTCTGAATCCTGTGATTGCTTTGTCGTGAAGGCCTCGTTGGGTTTTGATTTGGTTTTTTCGAGGTTGATCGAGTGTGTGTTGCTATTTGTGCACCCCTGCAGGGTAAAACTTTCTGAAAGCCGTGTCCGCGGTTATGGACGACTTGGAGCACAGTTTCTCGATCATAGACATGCATAATTAAAGTACCGCTTTTAACTTGACTAAATAACTGACTAGTAAATAGTGCAACACTCATGGAATCGATAATAAAATTGCCAACGGATGGGGGTTGTTCGTCCGCTTCCTCGTCGGTAAGCGAGGAGGAGGATGGATCTGGTGATATTACTGTTATAACTGTTGTCATTAATTCACGGACATCCGTCTATCATTGGTTAGGCGGATGGTTAGCGAGTATCTATAGAACTGTTAGGGTTTATCTTTTGCTGCAATTGCGTCACCCCAGGTTGTGTCCCCTTTAGAGGCATAAAGACTTGCTGAGTACCCTTAGGGTCTCACACGATAAATTATTGGTTCAGATGAACAGGTACACTCGCAGGACGGATACTGGGTGGAGGAGGCTGATGATATGGGCAACGATCGTTCGGTGTAGAGATTCCGGGAACGGGGAACCGTGAGATCTGTGGGCGGGATGTGCTTATTTCTGTGGCATCTTATGCCGATTTGCTTCTTATCCGTACTCGGACTTGTTTTGCCGCTTCCGCTTGATACTCTGATGTGTGATGTATGAGGAATTATCCTAAAATATTATATCTATCTAGGTCATTTGAATCTTGCCGTATGGCGTTGCTATATTTTCCTTTCTTTCTAGATGGAATGGCTCTGATGTACTTTTGTATGGTGGCTTGCATACATACTCATTTGTGTATGTAGTTGATCCCTTCGCCTGCCGATTACGCCGCCCGTACAGGTCCCGATGAACTGGAAGTGGTTGGGACGGCCGAAAGGTCTACCCGTGAGTGGCTTTTGGGGCCCCACCGTACTATTTCAACCACTTCCGCTCATCCAGGCTTGTATCTAGGAGCGTAATTCACCGAGGTAGTTACAAAATGTGTCCTGGCGCGCCACATATCTCTCTTGATCCTGCATGCTCTCCTTATTGCCTCCTAGTGTGTCTTCCATCTCTCGGTCGCCTTCCTCCCTCTCCTCCCGCTGGCGCTAGTCCGGTAGATGCCAAATCTAGTCAAACAATAACACAATGATTTAGGTAGTATAAAGTTATTATAAATCAAAGTATCATGTCCAACTAGGAATGAATTCACCTTGTGATATTTTTCAATGAGGCTCAATATTTGTTTCCAGTTCAAACAGCGAAAATCAGCATGATCCATGATTGTATCCTCATCAGAAAATATTTACCACAGTATTCACTGAGTATGGGTGGGACAATGGTATAAAATGTGCATACCTAGTAAATTTATCCACCACCACTAAAATTACTTCCTTGCCTTGTGATTTTGGGAGATCCTCAATAAAATCCATAGATACAGAGCCCAAGCCATGTCAGGTGTAGGCAATGGATCTAGTAATCCTGGGTACTTGCAATTTTCGTGTTTACTTATTTGACAAACTAGGCACTGGGCAACCATGGATTCCACATCTTTATTCATTCCATTCCATTCCAGTAAAACAGTATCTTCATTCTCTGGTATGTAGCTTTCATTCCAGAAGGGCCTGCAATTGCAGAATTGTGGAGAGCTGAATAACCTTCCCTTGTATCTCAAGACTCCTACTTTCATGGAATAGTCAGAAGTTTCCCCTGGTGGTGTTATTAGGTACTGATGTACTAATTGTTGTGTTTTGTCATTATCTGAGTAGCTTTGCATGACTTCCAACATCCAAGTAGGGGTAATAGCTGAAATTGCAAAGATAGAAGCAAACTTTCTAGATAAAGCATCTGCTGCTGTGTTTTCTCTTCCTTTTTTATATTCCACAATAAAATCGAACTCCACTAACTTCAACATTAGTTTGTGTTGTATTCCATCTGCAATCCTCTGTTCGGGGATATATTCACACTTTGTTGGTCTGATTTGATAATCAACTGATTGCCTAGGAAGTAGTGTCTCCAACGTTTCAAAGCTTCGAGAACTTCTAAGGCTTCTTTTTCATATGTAGAAAGGGAAGAATTTTAGGACCCAAAGCAACACTGAAGTATGCTAAGGCTCTACCCTCTTACATCAATACTGCACCCAGTCCACTACCAGACGCATCAGTCTCTAGGATGAATGACTTGGTGAAGTTAGGTAGAGCCAAAACTGGAGCACTGACTAAAGCAGTTTTCAAGGCTGAGAAGGCAGTGTCATGTTCTTTTGTCCAGATGAAAGGAACTGTTGTCGAAGTATCACCAGCGAGAAGCAATCTGCACAAGAGGAACACAAGAAATTTCTAGAAAACTCTACTACCTGATCCATTCATTCCCCATCTAACATATACACTTCTCATTTTACACTTTAACCCCTCCTTCTTATCTATCCTGCAACTAAGCCCCTACAACACTCCCCCTCAAGATGGGGAGAAAATATCTAAGAGCCCCATCTTGTCACATAGCTTCAAAAAGGATACAACACTCACACCCTTTGTTAATACATCAGCGAGTTGATCTACAGTTTTGACAAAGCCTACTTGGAGTTCTCCCTTATCAAGTTTCTCCTTAATGAAATGTTTGTCAATTTCAATATGTTTTGTTCTATCATGCTGAAATGGATTGTTTACAATATTGATTGTGGCTTGATTATCACAGTAGAGCCTGAGAGATCCTCCTCGGAAAAACCGAAGTTCAGTTAAGAATAATCGAAGCCAAAGTAATTCACATAGACCTAAAGCCATGGATCAAAGTTCTACTTCTGCTGTGGACCTTGCAACAACACTTTGCTTCTTACTTCTCCAACTAACTAGACTTCCACCCACAAAGGTGCAATAATCTGACGTGGATCACCTATCATCCAAGCATCCAGCCCAACCATCATCTGTATATCCTTCTACTTCTAAATGTCCATGATTTGAGAAGAGAATTCCTTTTCTAAGACAACCCTTGAGATACCGCAGAATTTTGTTTACAATATCTAGATGATTTGACCGAGGATCATGCATTTATCTACTCACCAGGATTACAGCATATGCAATGTCAGGTCTACTGTGAGATAGATATATTAATCGCCCCACACATCTTTGATATCTCCCCTATCAATAGGTACCCATGAATTGGCTGTGATGCGGAGATTTGGTTCAATTGGCGTGGATGCAGGTTTACTTCCAAGCATCCCAGTTTCAGCAAGAAGGTCCAGTACGTATTTCCTTTGAGAGAGACATATACCTTGATCCCCATAAGCTACTTCATTTCCCAAGAAGAAGTGAAGGAGGCCAAGATCTTTGACCTCAAAAGATTTTGCCAACATTTTCTTCAAGTTCCTAATCTCCTCATCATAATTCCCCGTAATCACAATGTCATCCACGTATACAACCAAAATGGCAATTTTTTCTTGGTGACGCTTGAAGAAGAGGGTATGGTCGGCATTGCTTTGTTGAAACCCTAAAAGCAGACTTCCTTGCAAAACCTCCCAAACCAAGCCCTTGGCGATTGTTTAAGTCCATAAAGTGGTTTCTTTAGTCTGCACACTTTACCCTTTTTCTCAGGCCCTTTGAATCCCGGTGGAATTTCCATATATACTTTTTCATACAGACTTCCATGAAGAAATGCATTCTTTACATCTAGCTGGAATAACTTCTAGTTATTATTTGCTGCCACTAAAATTAAAGTTCTGATGGTGCTCATTTTTGCAACTGGGGCGAAGGTTTCATCATAGTCCACCCCATAGGTCTGGCTATAACCTTTTGCCACGAGTCTCGCTTTATATCTTTCCACTTTCCCTTCTGGTGTTTGTTTTATGGTGAATACCCATTTGCAACCAACTACCTTCTTATTAGCAGGAAGTGGAGATATTACCCATGTATTATTCTTGTCAAGAGCAGCCATCTCCTCTAGCATTACTGCCCTCCACCTTGGATTTAGTTTGGCCTCCCACCATTCCTGTTGTAGAGGTCCTATAGAGTCCAATGCCGCAATAAATGCCTTATAAGATGAACCAACAGTGTCATATGTGACATAGTTAGAAATATTATAAGGATCCATCTTGGAGGGCAACTTTCCAGCATTAGGGCGTAGTTGCTTTCTCTGAGCTATAGGCACATCAAGATCATCATACTGAGGAGATATGTTACCATTATCCGAGGGCATTCTAGTGTCATCAGTTTGACCTTGAGTATCATCTCTAGTGTCATCAGTTTGACCTTGAGTATCATCTCTAGTGTCATCACTTTGACCTTGAGTATCATCTCTTTGGTCAACCTATTGCCCCTCATGCTCCCGATGTTGTCCATCTGCCTCTTCGGTACGCCGTCTTCGTGCATATACCCGAATCTCTTTTTCTTCGTTTGGTTTTGGCAATCAGAGTACCTCATTTAATGAGTCATTTTATCTCCATGCCTTTGTTCTTATTATGTCCCCACTAGAATTACCCCAATTATCATCTCTCTTGAAGATGATGTATCATCTTCCTCTACCTCATCTCTCCCCGCCTCAAAATCTTCACCTGTGATATCATTAGTAAACATATCAGGGAATACATCAGTTAAGTCTATTGGTTCACCATAAAATGGTATGTGCTCCCTAAATACCACATCTGCACTCACAAACATTCTCCTTTCATACGGACACCAACACTTATAACCCTTCTATTTACCGGAATAACCCACAAATACACACTTTAATGCCCTTGGATCGAGTTTGCCAACAGATGGTGACATGGTTATACCCCACGGGTACAAAACATTGGTATACCTGGTCCAGCCCAAGGAAGGCCCACGTCAAGACACGTGGCCCATGGAGATTTTGGGTGGCCCAAGCCCATGATGTCTTCGGATCCTTGGAGGACAAGTCTAGAGTAGATAGAATTTCAAAGGGAACCAACCCTAATTTGTAACCGACTCGACCTAAGCCCGGGACTTGCCTATCTATATAAAGGCCAGGAGGGTACAGCGAGAAGGACCTCTTCCACCATCGCATACGCACCTCACGCCAGATTACATCTGCGCACCCCTGTAACTTTCGGTTCCGCCGTAATCAAGAGTAGACAAGCAGGAGTAGGGTTTTCCCTCTAGGGGCCTGAACCTAGGTAAATTTCGTGTCCTGCATTGCTTGTCTGTTAACCGTTATGTGATCTCCAGCATCCCCATCTTCTCCAAAACCCAAGTCCATAATAATGGGCATTGACGAGATCGAACCTCGTCAATTGGCATCGTCTGTGGGAATAGGGGACGCTGATTGTGCGACCGTGATGGTTCCATCCGGAGCGATTTACAACTCATCGGCGATAGAGATTCACCTCCTCTCTGGCACCTTCGACTTCACCGCCCACTCGCCGGCCACCCTGAGGGATTTTGAGTCCGTTGGCGACGGACTCGAGATGCTGTTCGGGAGCTTCTGCTTCCAGGTGGGGCAAGACCGGCACTCTCCGCCCCCTAGAGCGGGTGCCACCACCATCAATCAGGCCCGCTTCATGGGTCCCACCTATCGGTGTGTTACACGCGATGACAGATGAGTCAGACGACAGGATCTGCTGCAACTCGACTATGTGCGGCCCTCCCTCAGATGAAGGAACCTACGGTTCCGGATCAGAAAGCTACGACAGCAGCGACCCCATCCATGGACGTTACCTATGCGCCGTGGTCATCCAAAATGAAACGGAACTGCCACAAGGTTCGAGTGCACCCAACCCGCCTCCCAACCCGCAAACTGGGAATGGAGGAAACAGGGAAGATCCGTCGCTCAGGCCCAACAAAGGCAATGCTCACGCCTACCAGAAGATCAACCTCAACGAGGAAGGCTAGCGCCAAGCACGCGAAGCCGTGGCAGGCAACATCATCCTACATGTGAATGCTTCACGGGATCTGCCGATGGCCTACCACCTCCTTCTCATCAACGAGCATAACCGACAGGTGAAGCTGATGTAGGAGCTTGACAAGCGTAAGCAGGCGGCTTCGGAGTCTAGCGCGCGGCGAGCTGCGCTCTCCACCGCTGGCGGCTCCAGTTCGCATGGCAACAACACCAACAAACACCGCTCCTGCATGGAGCACATGGACCCCGCCGCGTGACACGAGGTCACCAGGGCCCTCAACACATCTTTCATGATGATGGACGTAAATGGCAACGTCGTGCCGAAAACACCGTAGGCTGTGATCAGGGCGGCCACTACATACTTTGCGTCCCATCCACCTCCGGTGGGTGACCCGAAGAGTGCAATGCACAAATCCGCGCTAGCCGGTCTCGGACTCGTCGGAGCCGTGCTCCACAACAAGGCTCCTGCGGAGCCGAAGAAAAAAGTTGTGGTCACCCGCATCCCAATACCCTCATTCGAGGAGGACGAGCATGATCTGCCCTGACATCGCAAGAGCCCACGGTGCCGCAGCAGCGACTACGATGCTCGAAACGATCTCACCCAGCGCAAGATCGACAAGGCACGTGCTAAACGCGCGTGTTCAACTAAGTTCGACGAGGAAGACGACGAAGAGCTGTGCGGAGCTAGATGCTTCAGCAGATCCGTTTGGTGAACGCGGATGCCGAAAAATTTTAAGCTCCCTTCGGACACTCCGAAGTTCAATGGTACGCAGGACCCAAAGGCCTGTCTCAGTGACCACCTCTCATCCGTCAAGCTGCACGGCGGTAACAGGAACACCGCCTTACAATGCCTTCAGCTACAGCTAACAGGCGTAGCTAGGATCTGGCTCAGCAGCCTGTCCTCCGGCTCCATCCGAAGCTGGGAGGAGCTGGTGTACAGCTTCATCCGGAACTTCAAGGGCACCAGCAAGTGGCCAGCCTCGATCGAGGAACTGCGAGCCTGCACCCAATGTACCGCGAGTCCATTCACTCGTACATACTATGCTTGTCCCATATCAAGAATTCCGCCGCACATATCTCTGAAGAAAGGATAATCGACGCCTTCAAGGATGGTGTCAAGCGCCCGGACTTCAAGGAAGAACTTGGGCGTGTCAAGCCCAAGACGCTCGACCACCTCATGGACATCGCCAACTGATGGGCATATGGGGAGGATTCTGTCCACCGAACGCATTTGGATGACGAGGACGACTACGGCCACAGGCACGAACGCCGCAGCAAACGAAGATTGCGCGTCTATGACGATCGCGACGGAGTCGACATGGTCGTGGCTAGATACGCCGACCGACGCAATGAGGGAAACCGCAGCAGCGGATACCGCGGAGGCAACTACCATGACGGAGGGCGACCCACACAGACGTGGCAACGTCTCAGCCGCGGCGACGAGCCTTTGGCATACGCCAAGTTGTCTGGTCCTTGCACCATCCACTTCTACATCGACAAACAGGATGGCAAGAAGAAGGCCAGCCATATGCTCAAGGACTGCCACGAGTTCCAGAAGCTCAGTGAGGGTCTCACCCAAATACGATGGCAGATCGTAAACCCTGGATTTGGGCCCGCACCTGTACTGGGTGACATCGCTCACGGAGCTCCTCCACCACCACATGTCGGACCGTCGAATCCAGCAATTGCACCAGCACCAAATAATAGTGTTGACGGATACCCGCCACCAAAAGGGTCCCTGATGATCCAGAAGGGGCGCCCACCTAACAGGGTGCAGAAGAAAATCACCCGCCAAGTTAGCCTGATAGTGACCTCTCCACCAGCCATACCTGAGTACCTCAGCGGCTCGAAGTCCTGCATCACGTTCGATCGCTTGGATCACCCATGCTAGATCCTCGCCTAGGTCATGCTGCTCTGGTGATCGAGGCGCAGATCAGAGGGTTCGAGATGAGCCGCGTCTTCATGGACGGCGGCAGCGGCATGAATCTGATGTTCGCCAGCACACTCACAGCGGTGCGGATCCCGCTATGCAGCCTGGAGCAATCAGACACGACGTCCCACGGCATAGTCCTAGGAAATGGCATATACCCTCTGGGCAAGATATGGCTCGACATCATCTTCGGCCAGCCCAAAAACTTCAGGCGTGAGCAGCTAGAGTTCGAAGTGGTGGACTGGCCATCACAGTACCACGCCATCCACGGGCGCGTGTCGTTCGTGCGATTCCTGGCAGTACCGCACTACGCGTACCTGCTACTGAAGATTCTAGGACCTAGGGGTGTCATCATCGTCCAGGGAATCTTCACCCGATCCGACCACTACGACAGAGACTTCAATAGAATATCCTAGTCGTTCGGCATGCAGGAGGAGCTCACAAGGCTTCGAGAGGTGACAGACAACGGGGCACCCCCAGTCACCAGGAAAAACGCACCTGACATGTCATTCGACTCCACGGTCAACACAAAGAAGGTGCAGGTCCACCTGACGGACGCTTCCAAGACGGCATTGATCGCCAATGACCTCAGCCTCGCATAGGAAAGCACGCTCGTCGAATTCCTCTGAGAGCGCTGGGAAATCTTCGCCTGGTGTCGTACGGATATGCCAGGAGTTCCTAGGGAATTCTCCAAGCACGCACTCAATGTGTTCCCTGACGCGAAGCTAGTCAAGCAGTCGATCTGATGACTGTCCGAACCAAGAGCTGAAGCCGTTGGAATCAAAGTCAACAGACTGCTCGATGCTAACTTCATCCGGGAAATCAAGGAGAGCGAGTGGCTGGCCAACACCGTACTGGTCCCCAAAAAGGACACGAACAACCTGCAGATGTGCGTGGACTTCACATTGCTCAACAAGTACTATCCAAAGGACCACTTCCCTCTACCACGGATCAATCAAATCATCGATTCGACTGCCGGATGCGAGAAACTCTCCTTCCTCGACGCCTACTCAGGCTACAACCAGATTTGGCTGAAGGTCGAAGATCAGGAGAAAACGGCGTTCATCACGCTGTTCAGAGTGTTCTGCTACAACACTATGCCCTTTGGGATGAAGAATGCAGGTGCCACATACCATATGTGCATGTAGGCGTGCCTGAAAAACCAGATCGGTTGCAACATTCAAGTCTATGTCGACGACATAGTAATCAAGACCAGGGAGGCCAAGACGCTGATCAACAATCTCTGCGAGACGTTTGATAACCTTGATCACTACAAGATCAAGCTGAACCCGGAAAAGTGCGCCTTTGGCATCCCATCTGGCCAACTACTCGGCTACTTCATCTCCCAACAGGGGACCGAGGCAAAACCGGAGAAGATCAGGGCCATACTGGCCATGGAGAAGCCGAAGAACCTCAAAGGTGTCCAGCAGCTGGCCGGGCGGATCGCTGCACTAAGCAGATTCATCAGCCGCATGGGCGAGAAGGCCCTACCCTTTTACCAGCTGGCCGGGCGGATTGCTGCACTACGCAAAACAGACAAGTTCGAGTGGACACCCGAAGCAGACGACGCCTTCGTGGACCTCAAGCGGCTGCTCTCCACCTCACCCGTCCTGGTCACGCCTAAGGAATGAGAGCCTTTGCTGCTATACATCACAGCAACGCCTCAGGTGGTAAGCACCATACTCGTGGTCGAACGACCCGAAGATGGCAAAACCCATGGGGTCCAACGCCCAATCTACTACCTCAGCGAGGTACTGACTCCAACAAAGCAGAGGTACCCTCACTACCAGAAGCTCGCCTACGGCGTATTCATAACGGCTTGTCGGCTGAGCCACTACTTCCAGGAGCATCAGATCATGGTCGTCAACGACGCCCCACTGTCCAACATCCTGAACAACCCCGAAGCCACGGGACACGTAGCCCTGTGGGGCATTGTAACACCCTCAGAATCAGACCTATGCAAGTTTCAGCGATTCCCGCCAAAACCCGCATAGAAACGATTCAAAGGTGCCCACCAGGCACTTTCGTGCGGGTGGAAAACGAAGTAATAACATTACACAACAGTCCTCGATGGGACCCACAGAACAGATATATATATAACAGCGACTCAAAGAGTCAAGAATACAGATATAATATACAAAGGTTCAAATCACCTTGAAAACGATAGTGCGTCCAGCTACGGACAAGATGCAAATGGGGCTAAGAGCCCTGAAGAATAACCAATGGCGTCCATAACCCTGCCCAGGCCAAGCCGGAAGGGTAACCCTGCTAACGACGTCGATCTCAAAACCTGCTTAAACAAAAGGGGTGCCGACAAAGGGCAAAGGAAAAAGAGGAGCGTCAGTACTGAGGCCAGTACACGGCGAGACTAGAATTCGGCGGTCCTCGCCTACATAGGTATGGTGGACTGAGCGGCAGCGGCAGCATGCACTGAACAACCTATAGAGACTCGATACAACTGGCGGTTATCAGAGAGGGGTAAGAATGACCTATCCGGAACCAACCTAATGCTACCATCAAACAAACCCATCCTGGTATTTCCCCCTCGAGACCAAACGAGGAAGTCAACCGAGGAACTCACACAGTTGGCAATTTTATTTATTCAGTTATCGTTGCAGCAATTACTAGTCAGGTATAGATAGTCATCCTGATAAAATAAGCAGTGGGCACTTTTAATTAACCATTCCGTTGTAGTTGCGACACTTACTAGTCAGATACAAATAGCGTGAGATAACCCCAAAAACCCAGCAGTTGTTGGTATTTTTATTCAGCCCTTCCGTTGTAGTTGCAATACTTACTAGTCAGGTACAATGGTCGCAAGCGACACACCAAACAAGCAATTGTGGGCAGTATTAATTAGCCATTCCGTTATAGTGAAGCTGATTACTAGTCATTATAAAGTCAAATTTATAGCGATAAACTTTGGTTATGCTTGTCTATGGTCGAGATACTGTGCTCCAATTCGTCCATAACCGCGGACACGGCTTTCAGAAAGTTTTACCCGGCCGGGGTGCACCAATAGCAACACACACTCGATCAACCTCGGAAAAACCAAATCAAAACCCAACGAGGCTTTCACGACAAAGCAATCACAGGATTCGGAAATATTTCAGGGGGCCACCCCATTGAGTAGACCCGCAACGAAGCCAGCTGACTCCGAGACGGACTCAAGGTTTCCGACAATGGCTGTAAACGACTGGGAACCCAAAACTGGGATTGTCGATACCGCGAAAACATTCCGCTTACCTAAACAGTACAGGTGCTATCTGTCGCACAATTTAAATAAAGCAGTAAAACATGGCATAAGTACAGGATCGTAAATAAAACCTCAAACTAGTTTGTGGCCCCAAGAAATAAGACTGAATCAAGCTCTGGCTCAGGGGGGTCCCATATACCTCCCGGATGTGGATAGCGCGATAAATCAAGGAACATGTATCAAGTACTCGGGGTCCTACGGGACACAAGTGGGCGTTCGGAAACCAAATATTATCTATCACCCACCGATGCCTCTGCTTACTTCAATTTTAGTTGTTAAACAGGAATTAAAGTGAACGATAAGTAAAACTATGATCATCTCCAACATCAACATGCGGCAAAACATCAACAACTGTGGCACTAGACGACACGCAACAACACTTGAGCAAGCGACTACGACGCGCAAGTCCATCTATCTACCAAACAACAGGTAATAGGATGTGTCCAAGGCAATATAGGGTTGCACGGTATATCCAGGTACGGAAACTAAAGCATCGCAACACAGATAGCAATAGATCAACAGGAGGGAATAAATAATATAAAAGTAAGATAGGTAGAAAGGGGGAGATGCTCGCCTGGAAAACATTGTCGAAGGTTCATCCGAAGATCGGGGCGAAGCTCACATAAACTCAACGGCCTTATCCGCGAAGAAGCAAAACACTAGAAGAAACACCGGATGCAATATTTAATACTACGGCAAAAGATCGGCATGATGCATGTATGATGCATGACATGGCAAAGGTGCGATGCAATTGGGCCAGATTAAGCGGAACCGGAGCCCCGACAATTATTTAGATGGTTCAAGTTGTTTAGAACCCCCGCAAATTAAATGTTGTTTAACAAGGCAGAATATATCACCGGTTCGCTACACAAATTTAAATGAGGCCAATATAAGACTAGATTTGCCCGCATATGGGCCCCATATTTAACTATAAAGTGAATCGGCCTAAGGCCCCCAAACCACACAAATATGCATGCGAAATGAACAATTAGATATGCAACAGGTTTTATGTTTAACATTTATGAAAATATGGGTTCGGATAAGGGTTCACACATTGAGGGGTCTCGACGGTCTTGGGGTTCCGGGGTTCGGGGTTCGGTCTCAGGGTCCGGATCTGGGGTTCGGCCTCGGCGGGATCGTTCTCGGATAACTGAGGTCGATCTTGTCGCATCCGCGGTGGTCGGCCATGTTGTCGGTCTTGTCGTCTCACGCGGAGATCTTGGCGTTCCGGGAGGGAGTACTTGGTCTGGCGTCGGGGCATCGGACTTGCCCTGGTTGCTGTCGTTCTTGTCGCCATGTCGATCTTGTCGGGTCCCACAGGGTCGGTCTTGCCGTTGCGAGGGTCTTGTCGAGCCCGCGCCATCGAGTCGGTCTTGGCGTCCGGGACGAAGTGCTTGTCGTACCGGTGGCGATCTTGGCGGTCTTCGGGTCCGGACTTCGCCCCCGGGAACGGTCCTCAGGGTCTCGACGAACTTGGTGTTCTGGCATCTCTGAGTCGTGGTTCTTGTCGGGGTTCTCGGCTTCGGGCGCCGGGATCGGTCTTCGGTTATGGCACCGGAAGATCTTGTCGGGGTTCCCGGCTTCGGTTGTCCGTGACGGTGATTATGGCGTTCCTTGACGTAGATCTTGACATCCGATGGTTCCTGTCATTTTTCCTTTGGGTACACCTGCTCTAGACAGTCTTGGGTCGTCGTCCGGCGGAACTTGACATCGTACGCCTTCGAAGGTCTTGGATGAGAAACACGTAGGTAACGTCCTGGTGATGGCCCGGCGACGAGCACTAGCAGCCGGAGGTGGCGGGGCACTCCGGTGGAGGAAAGCAGCAGAGACGAAGCCGGGGCGCGGGACCATCGCCGGGGAGCCCCTGGCTTGCACGGGCGGCCGGAGGCAGACGGGGGCGACGGCGGCGCTCGCGGTGGCCGGGCGCAGAGCTCGCAGGCGGTGGCGGGGCCCGCTGCAGCGGCCGGAGGAGCGGAGGGCGACGGCCTGGAGACGGCGGAGAGGAGCAGAGGGAGAGGGGCGGCTCGGGGCGAGGACGGCAGAGGGCGGCCGGAGGAGGAGGAAGGGCGGCGGGAGGAGCGCGGGCCGGCGGTGGCGCAGACGCGGTCTCGGGGTGGACGGCCGGAGGGGCGGAGCTTGGGAGCGGGGCGACGCCGGGCGAGGCTCGGAAGGCGGTGGAGGTGGAAGCGGCGAGCGGCGGCGGACAAGGCCGGCAGCGGTCGCTGCTGGAGGCGGACGACCGGGCGCAGCGGCGCGGCTCAGGGAAGGCCGGCCGGAGAGAAGAAGAAGGGGCGGCGAGGAGCTTGGGGGAGGAGGGGGTCGCCGGCCTGGGGGAGAGGCGCCGCGGAGGGGGCTCGGGGCGAGGGGGAGCTCCGGCGGCGAGGACGAGCGGTGGGGAGGAGGCAGAGAGGTAGCAGGTCGGCGGAAGGGTGGAGGCGGCGGGATGGGCCGGAGAAAAGGAGGCGGAACGAGCCCGAGCGGTGGCGGGGTGGAGACGGACGCCGGCCGACGGCGAGCGGCGGAAGGCGGAGGCGGGGAGGCGCAGAGGGCGGCTGCTGCGGTGAGGAAGAGCGGCGGGGAGGGTCGCGGGGCGAGCGCGTGGGGGCGTGCGGGAGGAGGAAGACGACCAGGGAGGGTGCGGGGCATGCGGCCAGGGAGGTGGGGCCGGGTGGGGGTCAGGTGGCGTGGGGATCTGGGCAGGGGCGGGCCAGGTGGGGCTGGGCGGCTGACCAGGGTGGGACCCAGGGGGCAGTGGCAGGAGTGGGTGGGTGTGTGTGACTTGTGTGTGTGCGTGAGGTGTTGTGTGCTGGTGGTTGAGAGAGAGTGGGGGTGAGGGTTGGTCTAGGTGGCAGCGTCTGGTTGGTTGGGGATAGGGAGAGAGGTGAGGTGGCAGCGTGGGACTGGTCAGGGTGAGGTGGCCGGTGGGTGTGGGTAGATAGGTTGGTAGCTTTAGGATTTAGAGGGGACTGATTAGGTGGACCAATTTTATTTCTGGGGTGGTCGTTCGGGTCGAATCGGCCCGTTCGACTGCCCCACTGAAAATAATTCAAAGTTTTATTTATTTTAAACAGGGCCTTGGCAACCCGATAACAGGCAAAACAAAATAATCCGGAGACCCGGGGTTTGCGTTTGAATTAAGACGGGGCGGTTTAGAAAACAAAACAGGCTTTGCGAAAATAGTTTTAGGCAAACAATGCATGATGATGACGATGCAATGCACAAATTCAACGCGATTTTCTAGTAGTGGTTTTGCGGGATGCCACAATTCGACACCACTAACAATGGATCTCGCCCTCGAGATCCGCCTCATGGTACCGGAAAGAAGGTCAGCGGTCTGCATCTTCTCACTTCGTGTAAAGCTTCGCGACACCACTAACAAGAGGTCGTTGTCCGTGATCGTCGAGAGAACACTCCGGGAACAAAAGGTCGAAGGTAGAGGTATCGACAAATAAAGCCACCCCTAACTTCCGTGGACGGAGTAAAACTGCTGGATCCACTGATTCGATGTACAAGAGCGAATGATAAGAGTAGTCGGATGGTGATCAGTCCATCGCGCACCCAAACCATTACTCGGCACCCGAATAGGCGGATTATGCAACCAACTCTCGGAAGCAGACTGAAGATCTCGACAATCGAGGTTCGGAAACAAAGGAGTGATGCAGACTCTGCATCGGATCTAGCGTAGATGATGTCGTCGCGTCAGAAAACACCGGAAGGCACAATCAAGGAACAAAGAATGGTAACACCGTAGACGGATTCATCAGGAAGCTTGAACACCGGCTGGTAGAACACCGTGATCCGAGGAGGAAGCGAAACCCTGAAGGTACGACGGAAACCCAACCACGAGAATTCCTGGACTCGAAGAAAAAGAGCGGATTCAAAACACGTAGAGGTAAGAGGAGAATAGCAGAGGGGTAAGGAGTAAAATCAGACCTAACCAGATCTATCCAACCGATTTTTGCAAAAATAGTTTTGACACTCTACTTCGGCCGTTAGCTAGGTTATCCTACAGGCTGGACTTGTGGGGTATCGCAACTGCTGAGCTCTGATACCACTCTGTAACACCCTCAGAATCGGACCTATGCAAGTTTCAGCGATTCCCGCCAAAACCCGCATAGAAACGATTCAAAGGTGCCCACCAGGCACTTTCGTGCGGGTGGAAAACGAAGTAATAACATTACACAACAATCCTCGATGGGACCCACAGAACAGATATATATAACAGCGACTCAAAGAGTCAAGAATACAGATATAATATACAAAGGTTCAAATCACCTTGAAAACAATAGTGCATCCAGCTACGGACAAGATGCAAATGGGGCTAAGAGCCCTGAAGAATAACCAATGGCGTCCATAACCCTGCCCAGGCCAAGCCGGAAGGGTAACCCTGCTAACGACGTCGATCTCAAAACCTGCTTAAACAAAAGGGGTGCCGACAAAGGGCAAAGGAAAAAGAGGAGCGTCAGTACTGAGGCCAGTACACGGCGAGACTAGAATTCGGCGGTCCTCGCCTACATAGGTATGGTGGACTGAGCGGCAGCGGCAGCATGCACTGAACAACCTATAGAGACTCGATACAACTGGCGGTTATCAGAGAGGGGTAAGAATGACCTATCCGGAACCAACCTAATGCTACCATCAAACAAACCCATCCTGGTATTTCCCCCTCGAGACCAAACGAGGAAGTCAACCGAGGAACTCACACAGTTGGCAATTTTATTTATTCAGTTATCGTTGCAGCAATTACTAGTCAGGTATAGATAGTCATCCTGATAAAATAAGCAGTGGGCACTTTTAATTAACCATTCCGTTGTAGTTGCGGCACTTACTAGTCAGATACAAATAGCGTGAGATAACCCCAAAAACCCAGCAGTTGTTGGTATTTTTATTCAGCCCTTCCGTTGTAGTTGCAATACTTACTAGTCAGGTACAATGGTCGCAAGCGACACACCAAACAAGCAATTGTGGGCAGTATTAATTAGCCATTCCATTATAGTGAAGCTGATTACTAGTCATTATAAAGTCAAATTTATAGCGATAAACTTTGGTTATGCTTGTCTATGGTCGAGATACTGTGCTCCAAGTCGTCCATAACCGCGGACACGGCTTTCAGAAAGTTTTACCCGGCCGGGGTGCACCAATAGCAACACACACTCGATCAACCTCGGAAAAACCAAATCAAAACCCAACGAGGCTTTCACGACAAAGCAATCACAGGATTCGGAAATATTTCAGGGGGGTACCCCATTGAGTAGACCCGCAACGAAGCCAGCTGACTCCGAGATGGACTCAAGGTTTGCGACAATGGCTGTAAACGACTGGGAACCCAAAACTGGGATTGTCGATACCACGAAAACATTCCGCTTACCTAAACAGTACAAGTGCTATCTTTCGCACAATTTAAATAAAGCAGTAAAACATGGCATAAGTACAGGATCGTAAATAAAACCTCAAACTAGTTTGTGGCCCCAAGAAATAAGACTGAATCAAGCTCTGGCTCAGGGGGGTCCCATATACCTCCCGGATGTGGATAGCGCGATAAATCAAGGAACAGGTATCAAGTACTCGGGGTCCTACGGGACACAAGTGGGCGTTCGGAAACCAAATATTATCTATCACCCACCGATGCCTCTGCTTACTTCAATTTTAGTTGTTAAACAGGAATTAAAGTGAACGATAAGTAAAACTATGATCACCTCCAACATCAACATGCGGCAAAACATCAACAACTGTGGCACTGGACGACACGCAACAGCACTTGAGCAAGCGACTACGACGCGCAAGTCCATCTATCTACCAAACAACAGGTAATAGGATGTGTCCAAGGCAATATAGGGCTGCACGGTATATCCAGGTACGGAAACTAAAGCATCTCAACACAGATAGCAATAGATCAACAGGAGGGAATAAATACTATAAAAGTAAGATAGGTAGAAAGGGGGAGATGCTCGCCTGGAAAACATTGTCGAAGGTTCATCCGAAGATCGGGGCGAAGCTCACATCAACTCAACGGCCTTATCCGCGAAGAAGCAAAACACTAGAAGAAACACCGGATGCAATATTTAATACTACGGCAAAAGATCGGCATGATGCATGTATGATGCATGACATGGCAAAGGTGTGATGCAATTGGGCCAGATTAAGCGGAACCGGAGCCCCGACAATTATTTAGATGGTTCAAGTTGTTTAGAACCCCCGCAAATTAAATGTTGTTTAATAAGGCAGAATATATCACCGGTTCGCTACACAAATTTAAATGAGGCCAATATAAGACTAGATTTGCCCGCATATGGGCCCCATATTTAACTATAAAGTGAATCGGCCTAAGGCCCCCAAACCACACAAATATGCATGCGAAATGAACAATTAGATATGCAACAGGTTTTATGTTTAACATTTATGAAAATATGGGTTCGGATAAGGGTTCACACATTGAGGGGTCTCGACGGTCTTGGGGTTCCGGGGTTCGGGGTTCGGTCTCAGGGTCCGGATCTGGGGTTCGGCCTCGGCGTGATCGTTCTCGGATAACTGAGGTCGATCTTGTCGCATCCGCGGTGGTCGGCCATGTTGTCGGTCTTGTCGTCTCACGCGGAGATCTTGGCGTTCCGGGAGGGAGTACTTGGTCTGGCGTCGGGGCATCGGACTCGCCCTGGTTGCTGTCGTTCTTGTCGCCATGTCGATCTTGTCGGGTCCCACAGGGTCGGTCTTGCCGTTGCGAGGGTCTTGTCAGGCCCGCGCCATCGAGTCGGTCTTGGCGTCCGGGACGAAGTGCTTGTCGTACCGGTGGCGATCTTGGCGGTCTTCGGGTCCGGACTTCGCCCCCGGGAACGGTCCTTAGGGTCTCGACGAACTTGGTGTTCTGGCATCTCTGAGTCGTGGTTCTTGTCGGGGTTCTCGGCTTCGGGCGCCGGGATCGGTCTTCGGTTATGGCACCGGAAGATCTTGTCGGGGTTCCCGGCTTCGGTTGTCCGTGACGGTGATTATGGCGTTCCTTGACGTAGATCTTGACATCCGATGGTTCCTGTCATTTTTCCTTTGGGTACACCTGCTCTAGACAGTCTTGGGTCGTCGTCCGGCGGAACTTGACATCGTACGCCTTCGAAGGTCTTGGATGAGAAACACGTAGGTAACGTCCTGGTGATGGCCCGGCGACGAGCACTAGCAGCCGGAGGTGGCGGGGCACTCCGGTGGAGGAAAGCAGCAGAGACGAAGCCGGGGCGCGGGACCATCGCCGGGGAGCCCCTGGCTTGCACGGGCGGCCGGAGGCAGACGGGGGCGACGGCATCGCTCGCGGTGGCCGGGCGCAGAGCTCGCAGGCGGTGGCGGGGCCCGCTGCAGCGGCCGGAGGAGCGGAGGGCGACGGCCTGGAGACGGCGGAGAGGAGCAGAGGGAGAGGGGCGGCTCGGGGCGAGGACGGCAGAGGGCGGCCGGAGGAGGAGGAAGGGCGGCGGCCGGAGCGTGGGCCGGCGGTGGCGCAGACGCGGTCTCGGGGTGGACGGCCGGAGGGGCGGAGCTTGGGAGCGGGGCGACGCCGGGCGAGGCTCGGAAGGCGGTGGAGGTGGAAGCGGCGAGCGGCGGCGGACAAGGCCGGCAGCGGTCGCTGCTGGAGGCGGACGACCAGGCGCAGCGGCGCGGCTCAGGGAAGGCCGGCCGGAGAGAAGAAGAAGGGGCGGCGAGGAGCTTGGGGGAGGAGGGGGTCGCCGGCCTGGGGGAGAGGCGCCGCGGAGGGGGCTCGGGGCGAGGGGGAGCTCCGGCGGCGGGGATGAGCGGTGGGGAGGAGGCAGAGAGGTAGCAGGTCGGGGGAAGGGCGGAGGCGGCGGGATGGGCCGGAGAAAAGGAGGCGGAACGAGCCCGAGCGGCGGCGGGGTGGAGACGGACGCCGGCCGGCGGCGATCGGCGGAAGGCGGAGGCGGGGAGGCGCAGAGGGCGGCTGCTGCAGTGAGGCAGAGCGGCGGGGAGGGTCGCGGGGCGAGCGCGTGGGGGCGTGCGGGAGGAGGAAGACGGCCAGGGAGGGTGCGGGGCATGCGGCCAGGGAGGTGGGGCCGGGTGGGGGTCAGGTGGCGTGGGGATCTGGGCAGGGGCGGGCCAGGTGGGGCTGGGCGGCTGACCAGGGTGGGACCCAGGGGGCAGTGGCAGGAGTGGGTGGGTGTGTGTGACTTGTGTGTGTGCGTGAGGTGTTGTGTGCTGGTGGTTGAGAGAGAGTGGGGGTGAGGGTTGGTCTAGGTGGCAGCGTCTGGTTGGTTGGGGATAGGGAGAGAGGTGAGGTGGCAGCGTGGGACTGGTCAGGGTGAGGTGGCCGGTGGGTGTGGGTAGATAGGTTGGTAGCTTTAGGATTTAGAGGGGACTGATTAGGTGGACCGATTTTATTTCTGGGGTGGTCGTTCGGGTCGAATCGGCCCGTTCGACTGCCCCACTGAAAATAATTCAAAGTTTTATTTATTTTAAACAGGGCCTTGGCAACCCGATAACAGGCAAAACAAAATAATCCGGAGACCCGGGGTTTGCATTTGAATTAAGACGGGGCGGTTTAGAAAACAAAACAGGCTTTGCGAAAATAGTTTTAGGCAAACAATGCATGATGATGACGATGCAATGCACAAATTCAACGCGATTTTCTAGTAGTGGTTTTGCGGGATGCCACAGGCATCGAGCTGTCCCCGCTGGACATAATCTACGAGCGGCACAAGTCCATCAAATCTCAGGTCCTCCCTAACTTTCTCGTCCACTGGATGGAACTCTAGCTGCCGGACACTCCGGACATGTCGCAATCATGGACGATGCACTTCGACGGCTCCAAGCGTGAGGCTGGAGCAGGAGCTGGCATCATACTGACGTCCCCTAAGGGGACAAGATGAAATACGTCCTTCGGATGAAGTTTCGCACCTCCAACAAGAAGGCCGAATACGAGGACCTCATCCATGGCATGAGGATGGCCAAGATCTGCAGCGCAACACGCCTCGTCATCTACGGTGACTCGAACCTTGTCGTCCAACAGACAATGAACGAGTGTGACGCTCACAGCGCCAACATGATCGCTTACCACGCGCTCTACAACTCACTGGAAGGGGACTTTGATGGCTACGAGCTTCGGCACGTCGGAAGGGAAAGCAACAAAGAATCCAATAGACTCGCCAACATCGGCTCCACCTGTGCACGGGTGCCACTAGGTGTGTTCCTCGAACAAATCTGCGTACCCTCTATCAAGAGAAAATTCCCAAAGGGTTTAGCTGAAGAAGCAGAACACTCGGGGGCTGCGCCACCCGAGGGACCCAAAAATCTTGACATCAAGGCCGAGCTGGTCAGCCTGATGCTGGTCATAGCGGTTGAAGAGACATGGGCACAGTCGTACCTTCGGTACCTGATAAACAAGGAACTGCCTAATGACTCGACGGATGCCCGACGCATATCTCGCCGGTCTAAGGCCTTTCACCATCCACAATGGCGAGTTGTACAAGCGCAGCATTTCGGGTGTGCTCCAGAGGTGTGTCACCATCGGTGATGGAAAAACCATCCTCCAAGACATCCACGAGGGCATCTGTGGCCATCATGCAGGCAACCGCGCCCTAGTCGCCAAAGCTCTACGAGCTGGATTCTACTGGCCAACAGCTATGAACGACGCCAAGGACATCGTCCAAAGGTGCAATGCCTGTAAGAGGTACGCGGGCAAGCCGCACGCACCAGGATCCGAGTTAAGGCCCATACCATTGGCCTGGCCCTTCGCCCAATGGGGCCTCGACATGATCGGCAAACTTCCCAAATCGTCGAAAGGAGGCCACGTCTTCCTCCTAGTCGCAGTCAACAAGTTCACCAAGTGGATCGAGGCCATGCCCGTCACTAACCAAAGTGGCAAAACTGCCGTCAAGTTCTTCGAGTCCATTGTCTACAGGTTCGGCGTGCCACACGGCATCATCACGGACAATGGCTCGAACTTCATCTCGAAGGAATTCCAAGACTTCTGCGAGAACCTCGACATCAACATATCATGCGCCTCCGTGGCGCACCCGCAGACCAACAGACAGGTCGAAAAGGCCAACGGCCTCATATGCAACGACATCAAGAAATGCCTGCTATGCCCACTCGAAAGGCTCACGGGGGCCTGGGCGGAGGAGCTACCCTCCGTCCTCTGGAGCCTACGTACAACGCCGAACAGCTCAACCGGCTTCACGCCCTTCTTCATCGTGCACGGAGCCAAAGTCGTGCTACCCGCCGAAGTACGCCATAAGGCCCCACGGGTCGTCGCTTACAGCGAAGCCGAATCATCAGCAGCACTTGAAGATGCCATCGACACACTCGACGAGGCACACAATATCGCTGCAGCTCGCTCAGCGGTCTATCAACAAAGCCTCCGCAACTATCACAGTCGTCGGCTGCGCCCAAGGTACTTCGTCAAAGGAGACCTCGTCCTACGACTCAAGCAAGAACGGACGAATAAGCTCGAGTCACCCTGGGAAGGACCCTACATCATCACAGAAGTCATCCTAGGTGGCACCTACTGCCTCATGGACATCGCATCAGGAGTCGAATACTCCAACCCCTGGAACGTCGCACGTCTGCGATGCTTCTACCCCTAGTTACCCTTTACTTTCAATAAGGCAACTCAGCCGAACAATGTACCTCCTCGTTACGATATGAATAAAAGCTAAGTTCCTCGGCCCAAATATCTTTTTACCTTACATTATTTCTCGCTAAATATGCTCGAGGGCTACACCTCACCTCACGACCTCGTCGACTGAGAACAATGCATACAACCTGAGTAACTGACCACGTCAGGATAACGAAAAGGACATGCACATAACAAAGCACCACGTGCTAGTACATAAAAACTTTACAAAGGCACTACGAGCCCACTCGAATAAATACAAATTTTACATTAAGTTTTTATTTATAGGATCTACCTATTCTGGAGCATTACATTCGCCCGCTGCGCGAACAGATCTATGATCTCTTCAGCATGTTGCGTCACAACCGCATATTGTGGGCGCATGTCCCATAGGGTGCCATCCGGTCAAAGGGGCGACCCAGTCGCCACCTCTGCGAGATTGACATCACGACGATGCAGCCAAACGAGCGACAAGGCAGCCTTCACCACAGCAATCAGCTGATGCCGCACCAACTCTTTGATGTGGCCTACGTCCCGAAATTTTGCAAGAAGACCCAGGAAGGTAGAAGGCGCAGCATCCAAGGGAAACATGGCAGCCCAGATAGCCGCCAATGACGACCTCGCCTGTCTCAGCTCCCGAAGAACCTGGTTCACGTGATCTTGCACCGTCGCAAGGACGATGGCCCGATCACGGTCCATCCAAAAGAAGCCACCAGCCTCCAGGTATTGCTGGGTCAAACAATTCATCCGAATGGCGACGCGCTCCTTCTCTTCCTTCGACACGAGATTCACACCTGCAGAACGCACGCAATGAGCAAGCATATAGAGCTACACCCGAAATAACAACAATTCACGAAGACTCACATTGCAGTTGCTCGCTCATCTGCCGCATCTCCCCCATCAAGAACAACTCCTGAGATGTGGCTCGCTCGACTTTGGACTTCCAGACATCTGCGTGGCCTCGTATGCTAAGGATATCCTTCTGCAAGCTATGGACACGATCGCGCAGAAAAACTAACTGCGACGCATCATCCAAGTATGGTCGTGGCTCAGGAGCAATCGGAGTGACAATCGGAACCTCACTCGAAGGACCCTAAAGGCAAATAAACCAAGCATGAACATCACAAGAATTTATGGCAGCAGCTCAAAATATAACATTATACATTAAAGCCACCTCGTGGCATAGTCGGGCTTGTTCATCAGCAAAAGATTACAGCCGGAAGCAAAAGATAAAACTACATCATCTATATTACAAAGGCCTACGCCCCCGCATCCTGGGTGGCCTCGGAACCAGACTGCCTACTCTTGGCCTCCTGCTGCTGCTTCGCCACATAACCAGCCAGAAGATCGATGAGCTTAGGCCCATAGCGCTTACAACGAGAGGCAAAGAGGGCAAAAGCTACCTCTGAACCATCCGCAACCGTCGGCATCTGGGACGTGATGTGCGGTAGGTCCAACTCAGCTCCGGACGCCATTGTCATCGCCAGCCTCATGGAGGCGCCGATGCCCTTCTGCTTGCGCTTATACTGTGCCGGAGCTTCCTCTGACAGAGCATCCACAAGGGCGTCGACATATTCAAGGGCAACGCCCTTGGGGACGACCTCCCTGTAGAAGCGCGTGAGCACTTCCTTGGCCTTAGCCAAGAAGCCAGCGGCAGCGGCGCAGTAACCTTCGACCGCCGCGATAGCATCAACCAACGCATCTCCATGCTCCAGCGCACCACGATCAAACATGATGCCTGAAGCATCTGAAACAAAGAAGAAAAGCACTCGAATGAGAAAGGACAAGACGCAGTCGAAAAAACACAAGACCCAAACAAGTCAAGGAAAATTCACCAGAAACAGCTTTGGCCGCAGCCATAAGCTTATCCGCCATCTCCTTCTCGTGGGCAGCTGCTGCAGCCACGAGCTGCTCCTCGCAATCGGCAGCCTCCTTCTGCAAGCGCTCCTTAGCCTCCGCAGCATCCGTGGCCTTCTTCTATGCTCGACCAAGGCTCTTCTCGAGAGCATCCAGTCTTTGGAGAGCCACATTGTTTTCATCTCCAACATGAAGAAACACCTGATCAATACAAGCAAATCCTTGGGACAGATGAACTAAAACAGGGTGAAAAATTACGTACCTTGAATCTGCTGCAGGTTAACCTCCAGCGCCAGGTGCCGCTGAGTAAGGAGGTTGGCGCTGTGCACAAAGGGTTGTAGAAGAAACAAAAACAAAAGATCAAGAAATCATCCAAAAGGGCTCGAGGGCTCTGCCCCGCAAAAGCAAAACGACCAATAGGTCACCCAAAAAGGCTCGGGGGCTCCCCCCAAGAAGTAAAATAGACAGTTACATGTTCAGGCGTGGACTCCGAAGGTTTGCGTGTTGTCTTCTGAGCTATGACTGCCCGAGCATCTCGCCTGGAGGAGTTCGGGTCGTAGTCCTCAGAGTCGTCCACCACCTAGGGGATAGAGACCGTCGGCTTCGACTCCCCCATAACCTCCTGGGTGTCCCCGTCAAGGGACTCCTCCGAAGAATGGCCGCAAGAAAAGATTTGATCAACAACAACTCACACTACTCAGATAGACGACAGGAAAAAGACTCAGGTGAAGCCACTTAAGACTCGATATCCGATAAGTTGAAGACGGGAGCCGCCTTCTCCTTCTTCTTCTCCTTGGCCGACGGCTGTGGAACCAGCGCCCAAAGGGGCAGAACAAGGAAAAGTGCAGACGATGCACCTTCATCCTCACCATGCTGCTCGAGGAAGGACAAACCCCTTGGAGTTGGCAGGGTAGACACATCCGAAGACTCGCTCCGGGAGCGCTTTTGGGTCTACCCTTCGCTCGGCTCGGGGGCTTCCAAGGTCGGAGATTACGCCGGAGGAAGCTCAGACTTAGAGTCCAACTCCTCATTGTCCGGCGCTTCCGTATACTTCTCAGGCAGAGGAGGCATAGACCCCGTTACCTTGAGGCGCTGCATGCGAAAGGAAAAGGGAAACAAGATAAATAACAACAGAAAACAGCAAACACTTGAAAAAAGCACTACGCGCACGAACAAGTATCACCTGGGAAACCCCTTTATTGGCGCTAAAAGGAGTGGTCAAAGATTTCCCCGGGAGGTCCTCATCGACTTTGGCCTTCATCAGGGGACTAAGGGCCCTATCCAGGTCACCCGAAGACAATTCTTCAGATGAAACCCTCGTCGGATCGCTGGAGCCGGCGTAGAGGAACATTGGGTGCACCCTTGCTTGGAGTGGCTGCACCCCACGCTTGAGGAAGGTGCGGATGATGTTGACACCATTGACCTCTTTGCCCAGCACCAGCTGAACAGCCTCCACCCGCTGGTAAAGCCTCTCCACCTCTTCGGATTCACCTTCCAGGATGTGGTTCTTCCACGATCTCTTTCGGATGATATGATGGGAGGAATCGAAGGGGGCAAGCCCATATTGCTGACTGTCCATCTTAGCATCACGGATATAGAACCACTTCCGGCGCCATTTGATGCAGCCCGTCCTTCGGATGCGTCTACATCCCCACCAACTAGTCCCCCAAGTGGACCGATGACCCGCGCTCGAACCAAGCTCCTACAAGCTAAGGTTAACTCGCTCCTTTCCTCGTGTGATTTCGATACACCCTTGGATGGCTTGCTACTTCATTCCCAAACCTTGTGCATCCTCAGCTATGAACCCAATGAAGCATCGTCAAGGGAGTGACCAAAGGCAGCCAAGGAAATACTCCAGAGCAAATCGGCGCCAGGCCCGGCGAACCGATCCCCACGCCGATAATTCTGGCGATAGGCCCGGTCGACCGGCCCCCTCGCCGACAATTCCGGCAACGACCGAAACTTCCGGTGAACGACCGACAAGGTGTTCTGAAAGGCTTTCCGGTGGGCGACCGGAAATGTCGGCGGCGACTGGAATTTCCGGCGACCACTCCAGCGCCGCTGAACCCCTCGCCGGAAACCCTCAGATTCAAGTCAACTTTCGGGCTTGGCCCGCGTAACCCCTTATTTCGCCTAGACTTTACCGTTTCGTACCTAAACTACCCCTGTTTATGTGGCAGGCCTATAAATAGCCCCCACCCTCTATTGTAAACCCTAGACTTGGATAATTGTAGTTGAAGACACCCCTTTGAGGATCTATCAACTATTTGTCTCATGCTCCTTGACAAGGAGCACCAAATTATCCATAACCTCTTGGATTTTGCCTCGTGCGTTCAAGTTGTACAAATCCTTGGGATCTCGGTGTCTCGTGCCCAAGTAGTCAAGATCTCATCAAGCCTCTCACCCCCGTTGTTGGCCGTGGGAGAGTGCCTTGCCCAACGCCGATTCCAGGGATTGTGTTTGACCGGTTGCCACCGGCGTGAGCTATCGGCTTGTATCGTGTTTTCGTGTGTGTGAGTTCATTGATTTCTTCGCGTGTGTGTTCGTGGATTTCATCCCCTCCCTCCTTCCACCGATTTCCCCTCGATTCCCACGGAATTCGTGAAAGATCATGCCACCCTAAGGGGTCACCCCTAACATATTGGTATCAAGAGCAAGGTTGATCACGAATTCCCCCTCAATTTTTCTTCTATCCACCATAAAATCGAAATTTCCCCAAAAAAGAGACCCAAATTGCCTTCGATTCAATCTCTGGATTTGGTGAGTTTTTCGTAGTTTTGGTCCATATATCTGTTGCTTTGGGTCTTGATCTACATCCCTTGACCTTTCCACAGCCCAATTTTGTCGAAATTTTGACGGAATTCTCAGTTGACCTTTTGGAGTTCATCTCGAACAGGTTTCGGCGCCAGATCCGGCGAACAGGTTCTGCAACCGTAATTTCCGGCGATAGCTCCGGTCAGACTGGACCGACGACTGGAATTTCTGGCGGCAGACCCGGCGCCGCCGGTTCCTGCGCCGAAAATTTTCCAGACCATAGATTTTGACTGTTTCCCCCCTTGATTTGTTCGGGTTTCGCGTGCGTGTCGCCAAAAACTAACAACAATCTTCCTCAAATCCCTTCATCACGCGCTCCTCGACACCGCGACTTCCGAACATCTTCCACATCACCGGTTGCAAGTCGTCAATAATACCAAACGTATAACTTGCGCCACTTTAACAGCCCCATATCTTGCTTTGTGTGTATCTATCCTATGAGAGCAACTCATTTTGTGTTTGTCTAAGCATTGTGCACTTGCCTTTGGAAAGTGAGAGTGTGAGGGCAAATACAAAAGTTAACATAGTAGTATAGAAAGGGAGAAAAAGAATTGAAAAAAAGCAAAAGAAAGATATAAAGATACATAGTCTCCCAATACAAAGAGAGTATCAAGCTTGTAAGAAAAAAGAGCGCGCCAAGGCAAGTGCACAAATCCGTTGCTTATCCTTTTTTGGCAAACGAGTTGTGGTCTCTCCTTGAGTTGGCACGACAACCAAGCGTAGTCTTCGTTAGGACCTTTTGTGCTCATTTTCATAGTCGTGCTAACCCCTTTAGTCTCCATGTGTGCGTTCTCCCATGTTTTTGTAGATCGTATCCTTTTTGCTTTTTGATCTTTGGTTCTTTACCACGTCGAACAATAACCTTTTGCTTGGATCATTTCGTTTGGTTTTCCACAACCCTAACCTTCCACCAAAAGCTTATTTGTGTGTGAGTTTCTTTGCGATTTCACTTTGCAAGCTATTAGCTCTCTTGTGTGGCAATTGGTTTGATACAATCTCCAAGGTGAGGTAAAAGGCTAACTCCCCGCGTTCTTCTTCTCCATATACAACCCTTGTCGGCTTTGCATCATGGACAGGAATGGCGAGTCGTCCCAACCACCACCACCTCCAGAGGACGACACACAATACATGACAAGATGGGATCATTGGAAGGTCCGAGAAGAATTCAACTACAGTTGTGAAGCCCTTGAGCGGCGCCAAGACGAACAATTTAGCGAAGCCCGAGTGGAATTCAAGAACATCGACAACCGCTTCGAAGAAGTCCGAGGACAAATGCATGCCATGCAACACAACCTCGGCCATCAAAATGAAGCTCTTGGTCGCTTCCTCGCCGCAATGGATGAGAAGCTTCAACGCCTCATTGATGGTCTAGCAAGGCCACGATCGCGCGACTCAAGCTCGTCATGACACTCCTCAAGTGAATCAAGCGCTCCTCACCGTCACGCTTCAAGGCACCAAGATGGACCCGTCCTTCACTCCATGAGCTCTTCGCAAGCGGTACCATCTCGGCGACACGCCGCGACGTCAAGCTATGATGGTGACCTCTCTGCAAGACCTCCAAGACGTGAAGCGAACAGTCCACAACCAAGGGCACTCGTGATTCAACAAGAGCAACCTCACGTGGACCATCAAGCCCATCGCCAATGACATGTCCCGTCAACAACAAGTGAAGCATCCGAAGTGGAAGAACAAGATCGCCGTCGGCGTGAAGAACTCGAAGATCCACCAAGGCGTCATCATCGACATGAACGTCAACGTCGACAACATGATCATCATGACGAACCTCCTCCACATCAAGAAGAAAGGGAGCAGCCCATTGCGCATGCGGTTCGTCGTCCTCCTCGCCACATGGCGCAAGACAATGCTCATCGGCATCAACCTCGACAAGAACAAGAGAAAGCTCCTCAAGCTCGTCGTGAGGACCAACAACCTCCTCCTCATCCTCAACCGCGCCAACAACACGAGCAAGCTCCCCAAGCTCGTCATCAAAATCAAGTTCCACCACAAACGCGGCACCTCAACAACCGCAAGGGCAACGCAGCCATCACCAAGCAAGACATGAGAGCTCGGATGATGATGATGGCCGCCAAAATCATGGCAACCGCCGCCACCGGAAACGCAATGAAGAAGAAACTTTCGGCAAGCTCAAATTCACCATGCCCAAGTTCACTGGTTCCAATGAGCCCGAAGAATATCTCTCGTGGGAACTCAAGGTTGACAAGATCTTCCGCATGCACAACTATAGCAATGAGAAGATGATGGCCATGGCATCCCTCGAGTTTGATGAGTATGCCAACCTTTGGTGGGAACAAGTCCAACTCGCTCGTGAAGCAAAAGAAGAGCCTCCAATCTCAACTTGGCAAGATATGAAGGCTCATATGAGATCCCACTTTGTTCCTTCGCACTACACGCATGACCTTTTCAACAAGCTTCAAACGCTTAGTCAAGGGACAAAGACCATGGAAGAGTACTTCAAGCAAATGGAGCTCAACATGATCCGTGCCAACATTGAAGAGCGTGATGAGCAAACAATGGCATGTTTCCTCAATGGCTTGAACCATCCAATCAAGCGCATCACCGAGTTCCAAAAGTACAACAACATGGTTGAGCTTGTACACATAGCTTCAAAAGCCGAACGTCAAGTGCAAGAGGACATCAAGTACAACAAGCCAAAGACATACTTCACATATAAGCAAGCGCCAACCACTACTCCAACAACTCCAAGTGAAAGCTCATCAAGTACCACCAAGCTTCCTTTCAAGCCAACACTTCCTCAAGGAAAACCACCCCCAAGTGGCAAATACACAAAGGATGAACAACCATTCAATGGTGAGTGCTACAAGTGTGGAGGCAAAGGACATAAGTCGGCCGCATGTGGAAACAAGAAAGTTTTGTTCATCCACGACAATGGCGATGAAGAATACTTGAGTGAAGATGAGTTTGATGCAAGGGTCAAGGAAGCAATGGCAAGGCAACATTTGGAAGATGACCAAGAACTAATTGTGTGTGAGCATGACGCAAGTCCATCGCTTGTCGTCACAAGGGTCTTAACTACTCAAGTCAATGAGATTGAAGACCAATGATCGAACATCTTCCAAACTCATGCCGGTATCAATGGGAAGTCCATCAAAGTTGTCATCGATGGAGGGAGTTGCCACAATCTTGCAAGCACGGAATTGTGTGAGAAACTCAATCTCACCCTCCATCCACATAAGCATCCCTACCATATACAATGGCTAAGTGACCAAGGGTCCGTCAAGATCAAGCACACCGTCTTGGTAACGTTCTCAATTGGACCATACAAAGACACGGTGGAATGTGATGTGGTCCCCATGATGGTTTTCCATATGTTGCTAGGAAGGCCGTGGCAATATGACAAGCGTGCTTTGCATGATGGTCACAGAAACAATTATACCTTCAAATGGCTTGAAAAGACTTGTGTTTTACAACCAATGACTCCTAGCCAAAAAATTGCGGACAATGCAAAGGCTTTAGCGAGGGCACAAAGCACAAAACCACCTTGTGAGAAGAGCGGTGAGCGAGAGAACCACATTATAGTGAGTGAGAGCCACAAATCAAACTCGAGTGAAAAAACAAAGAGTGTTCTTCTTGCCACCAAAAGTGAGATGAGAGAAGTACGGAACAACCCATCCATCTTGCACTATGTCCTTGTATGCAAGGGACTAGCGCAAGGAACTAATGACTTGAAAAATGTTCCTCCTTCTTTGATGGCTATTTTGTAGGAATTCCAAGATGTATTTCCCGAAGAGCTTCCATATGGGCTACCCCCTCTTCGCGGAATCGAGCACCGCATCGACCTCATACCCGGCGCTCCACTCCCAAACCACGCCGCGTATCGCACGAACTCGGAAGAGACGAAGGAGATAGAACGACAAATCAACCAACTCGTCTCCAAAGGTTTGATCCAAGTAAGCACTAGCCCAAGCGCGGTACCCGTGATTCTCGTGCCAAAAACGGATGATACGTTGCGGTTATGCATGGACTGCCGTCCAATCAATGCTATCACCGTGCGTTATCGACATCCTATACCGCGCCTTGATGACATGCTTGATGAGTTATGTGGAGCCACTATATTTTCGAAAATTGATCTTCGTAGTGGTTACCATCAAATCCGCATGGCCGAGGTGATGAGTGGAAAACCGCCTTCAAGACCAAGCTTGGTCTCTATGAATGGTTGGTTATGCCTTTTGGCTTATCAAATGCCCCATCTACCTTCATGCACCTCATGAACCATATTTTGAGATCTCTCATTGGGAAGAGTGTTGTTGTTTACTTTGATGACATCCTTGTCTATAGCAAGTCACTAGAGGAGCATGTTACTCATGTTAAGGAGGTCCTTCAAATCCTTCGTCATGAAAAGCTCTATGCTAATCTCCCAAAGTGCACGTTTGCAAAAGACAAACTGATTTTCCTTGGTTTTGTTGTGTCTTCTAATGGCATTGAAGTCGATGTCTCAAAAGTTAAGGACATACGAGATTGTCCCATCCCTACCAATGTTAGTGAACTTCGTAGTTTTCATGGGTTGGCCGGTTTTTACCATCGCTTTGTGAAAGACTTTTCTACCATTGCTTGCCCTCTCAACGAATTAACCAAGAAAAATGTCACATTCGTTTGGGGCAAAGCACAACAAAAAGCGTTTCATGAGCTCAAAAGGAGGCTCACCGAAGCACCACTCCTCGCTTTACCGGATTTCACAAAAACTTTTGAGATCGAGTGTGACGCTAGTGGTATTGGCATTGGAGGTGTCCTTATGCAAAATGGGCGTCCTGTTGCATACCATAGTGAGAAACTTTATGGCGCACGCCTTAACTATCCAATTTATGAGAAAGAACTTTTTGCCTTGGTTCGTGTCCTTCAAGTGTGCCAACACTACCTTTGGACCAAAGAATTTATCACCCATTCCGACCATGAGTCAAGGCACTCCAAATGGGTTGAGTTCATGGAATCTTTCCCTTACATTGTAAAATACAAGAAGGGCAAAGAAAATGTGGTAGCGGATGCCTTGTTGCGCAAAAACACAAACCTTCTTACGCGACTCGAAGTAAATGTCTTGGGTCTTGATGACATCAAATTGTTGTACGAGTCCGACCCATTCTTTGGACCAATTTTTGCAAAGTGTTCAATGGACAAAGGGATTGACGATTTCTATTTGCATCAGGGTTTTCTTTTCAAACAAAACAAGCTTTGCATTCTGAAGTCGTCTCTCCAAATTTTGCTTCTTCAAGAGTCCCATGGTGGAGGCCTTATGGGTCACTTTGGCCGTGACAAGACATATGACATGCTATCCACTCACTACTTTTGGCCAAAGATGAAGCGCGACATGGAACGCCACGTCCAACGATGCACTACATGTATCCAAGCTAAGTCTAAGTCTAACCCCTTTGGTCTTTATATGCCACTACCTATTCCTCATGCACCTTGGTCGGACATTAGCATGGACTTTGTGTTAGGATTGTAGGGTTCGCAGCATAGAAAACAAAAAAAATCCTACGATGGGAACTATGTGCCAAGATCTATCTACTAGATACAAACAACGGGTGGATGTATATCCGTAGAGAACATACCCTTGAAGACCGACAAAGCTTAACGAGTTCAACTCGTGTTTGATGTAGACGATCTCTTGCCGATCTCAAGATCGAGAGGAAGTCCTAGCGCCGCAAAGCAGCAGCGCATCCGTGCTCGCACACACGTACAAGACACCGGGAAACCTCCGCCTCCTCGCTCTAGCGATGCAGCGGAAGCACAACCCTTTCTTGCCGAATAGCCACCGGGAACATGTATCTCGCTAGTCCGAGACCATGGGGGATAAATTCTAGAGGGGGAGAGAGATCCTTCACGAGGAGGTGTGAGTGAGAAGTTAGGAGGGGGGCTCCTTTTATAGGAGGAGGGGGAATCCCAAGGGGGTGGCCGGCGCATGGGGGATGCCCCCTTGCCCTCCCCTCTTCATGTGGGTGGACACTCCACTCACAAAATTCCTTTAAATTCCCTCCACTCAAAATCCCACTCAAAAATGCCATTAAATTTCCACCAAATTTAATGCAAACTCTCATTAAATAAAACTCTTTTATTTTATTCAGAATTTTGTCAATTACTTTAATGACAAACATTCACAAATAACCCCTTGCTAGAATTCCATTTCACATGCATAACCACTTTATGCAATTTCACCCGAAAACCTGTTTCGGTATCTAGTGAAATAAATTCCTGCGCTTGTTTATTCTTTCGGCATGAAACATTTGCTCCAACTGGATGCCAGTTTCCCTTAAGTGTGTCACCCTATGGTTCGTGAATAATGCGGACATGATCGAGACCCTTCTCCGATCAATAATCAGTAGCGGGACCTGGAGATCCATACTGACTCCCACACATTCAACGATGACTTTTCCTGTGATCGTCGGAACCTTTTACGCTTGTATCTTAATCCCTTTGTTTCACGATATATTACATGTCCGAGATTCGATCATCGGTATCTCCATACCTAGTTTGATCCCGTTACTAACATGCACTCTTTTCTCGTTCCCGTGATATAACATTCTAGTGATCAAATCACTTGCTTGCAAGCTAACCAATGTGATATCACCGAGAGGGCCCAGAGCATATCTATCCGTCATCGGGATGAACAAATTCCACTCTTGATCCATGATTCTCAACATAACACTTTAGTAGCTTTGAAGCCATCTTTATAATCACCCAGTTACGTAGTGACGTTTGATGTCAACAAGAAACTCTTCCGGTGTTAGTGATTGGCATGATCTCATGGTCTAAGGATTAGGACTACTTCGTAGTTTGTTTATAACAATATAAACTCAATGACTTTGATCATAATGCTATACTTCGGATGAATGTTCATCACACCATTACACTAATGTTGTGATCTCGTTATTAACAACATCTAATGTCTATGATCAGGAAACCGTGATCATCTTGTTAATCAACGAACTAGTTTATGAGAGAGGCATAACTAGGAACTTTCTGTTTGTTTATTAAAAACACATGTATTAACGTTTACGTATTAATACAATTACAGCATGAAAAATAAACATCTATCATATACTTGGAATACACATAATAAACATTTTATTATTGCCTCTCAGGGCATATTCCCTTCAGTCTCCCACTTGCACTAGAGACAATAATTTAGTTACATTGTGATGTATCTAACACCCATGGAGTTCTGGTGTAGATCATGTTTTGCTCTAGGGAGAGTTTTAGTCAACGGATCTGCTACATTGAGATCCGTATGTACTTTACAAATCTTTATATCTCCATCCTTGACATGCTCGCGGATGGAGTGAAACCGACGCATAATATGCTTGGAATGCTTGTGAGACCTTGGCTCTTTGGCATTGGCAATGGCACCATTGTTGTCACAATAGATCACCATTGGGTCCAACGCGTTTGCAACCACACCTAGTTCGGATATGAACTCCTTCATCCAAACTCCTTCCTGAGCCGCTTCTGAAGCAGCAACATATTCAGCCCCCTTGTTGATCCCGCCACCACAGGTTGTTTGGAGCTCCTCCAACTAACCGCTCTGCCATTCATGAGAAATACGTATCCGGATTGAGACTTAGAGTCATCTGTATCGATGTCAAAGCTAGCGTCGACATAACACTTAGCGACGAGCTCTTATTCACCTCCGTATATAAGAAACATATCCTTAGTTCTTCGTAAGTACTTAAGGATATTCTTGACCGCTTTCCAGTGTTCTGAACCTGGATCCGATTGGTACCTACTAGTCAAACTAATAGCATGTGCCACATCCGGTCTTGTACATAGCATGGCGTACATTATAGAGCCTATGGCTGAAGCATAGGGGACCTTGTCCATTATCTCTCTTTCTTCCGCCGAAGCCGGACTTTGAGTCTTACTCAATGTCGTGCCTTGTGTCATAGGTAAGAACCCCTTCTTACTATCTTCCATTTTAAACTTCTTTAAAATCTTATCAAGGTATGTACTTTGCGATAGCCCTATTAGGCGCCTAGATCTATCTCTATAGATCTTTATGCCTAATATGTATGACGCTTCACCTAGGTCCTTCATTGAAAATTTGTTGTTTAGATAACTTTTAACACTGTTTAAAAGATCTATATCATTTCCGATCAATAATATGTCATCCACATATAATATCAGAAATGCCACATTGCTCCCACTCACTTTCTTGTAAATGCAAGCTTCTCCATAAGTTTGGACAAATACAAACTCTTTGATCACCTCATCAAAGCGGAGATTCCAACTTCGTGATGCTTGCTTCAATCCATAGATGGATCGCTGAAGCTTGCACACCTTGTTAGCATCCTTAGGATCGACAAAACCCTTTGGTTGTATCATATACAACTCTTCTTCAATATTACCATTGAGAAACACGGTTTTGACATCCATCTGCCATATCTCATAATCGAAATATGCAGCAATTGCTAACATAATCCTAACTGACTTTAGCATCGCTACGGGAGAGAATGTCTCATCATAGTCAACTCCTTGAATTTGTCGAAACCCCTTTGTGACAAGTCGAGCTTTATAGACGGTTACATTACCATCAGCATCAGTTTTCCTTTTGAAAATCCATTTGTTCTCCACGGCCTTTCGGTCGTGAGGTAAGTCCACCAAGTTCCAAACTTGATTTTCATACATGGATTCCATCTCGGATTTCATGGCTTCTAACCATTTGTTGGAATCCGTTGCAGGGTCATCATTTTCATCAACCATGAAATTCATGACAGGATTTCCGTACAGCTCGGGAGCTGCACGTGTCCTGCTTGACCTGCGAGGTTCGGTAGTACTCTCTTTCGGAGTTTCATGATCATTATCATTAGTTCCCTCTTCAACAGGTGGATCCAACTCCGGAACAACTTCCGGCGCTGCGCTACTCGCCATACTTTGAAGAGAAGGTTCAATAACCTCTTCGAGTTCTACCTTCCGACTACTCACACCTTTCGCGAGAAACTCTTTCTCTAGAAAGGATCCATTATTGGCAACTAAAACCTTGCCCTCGGATCTGTGATAGAAGGAATACCCAATAGTTTCCTTAGGGTATCCTATGAAGACGCATTTTTCCGCTTTGGGTTCGAGTTTATCCGGTTGAAGTTTCTTCACATAAACATCGCATCCCCAAACTTTAAGAAATGACAGCTTAGGTTTGTTTCCAAACCACAATTCATACGGTGTCTTTTCAACGGATTTAGATGGTGCCCGATTTAAAGTGAATGCAGCAGTTTCTAGTGCATAGCCCCAAAATGATAATGGCAAGTCCGTCAGAGACATCATAGATCAAACCATATCTAATAAAGTACGATTACGACGTTCCGACACACCATTTCGCTGTGGTGTTCTGGCAGGTGTGAGTTGTGAAACAATTCCACACTCTTTCATGTGAGTGCTAAACTCGTAACTTAGATACTCACCTCCACGGTCGGACCGTAGAAATTTGATCTTTCTATTACGATGATTTTCCACTTCATTCTGAAATTCCTTGAAATTTTCAAAGGTTTCGGACTTGTGTTTCATCAAGTATATATAACCGTATCTACTCAAATCATCCGTGAAAGTAACAAAATAACGATATCCACCTCGCGCCGACACACTCATTGGACCGCATAGATCAGAATGTATGATTTCCAATAAATCTGTCGCCCGTTCCATTGAACCGGAAAACGGCGTTCTAGTCATCTTGCCCATAAGACATGGCTCACATGTATCAAATGATTCATAATCAAGTGATTCCAAAAGTCCATCCGAATGGAGCTTCTTCATGCGTTTAACGCCAATATGACCTAGATGGCAGTGCCACATATATGCGGATATATCATCATTTAGTTTAATCCTTTTAGCATCAACATTATGAATATGTGTAACATTATTATCGAGATCCAAAAGAAATAAACCATTCATCATCGGTGCATGACCATAAAAGATTTCATTCATATAAATGGAACAACCATTGTTCTCGGATTTAAATGAATAACCACTTCGCATCAAACACGATCCAGATACAATGTTCATGCTCAGTGCAGGCACCAAATAACAATTATTCAAGTTTATAACTAATCCCGACGGCAAGTGGAGAGGTAACGTTTCGACGGCGATCACATCAACGCTTGATCCATTGCTGACACGCATCTTGACCTCACCCCTTGCTAGCGGTCGCTTGTTCCGCAGCCCCTGATTCGAGTTACAAATATTAGTAACTGAACCGGTATCAAATACCCAGGTGCTACTGCGAGCACTAGTCAAGTACACATCAATAACATGTATATCATATATACCTTTGTTTGCCTTGCCGGATTTCTTGTCTGCCAAATACTTGGGGCAGTTGCGCTTCCAGTGGCCAGTCCCCTTACAATAGTAGCACTCGGTATCAGACTTAGGTCCAACTCGGGGTTTCTTTTCAGGCACAGCAACAGGCTTGCCGCCCTTACTTCCCTTCCGTTTTCCCTTCTTGTCTTTCTTGAAACCAGTGTTCCTATTGATCATCAACACTTGATGTTCCTTTTTGATCTCCACTTCTGCAGTTTTAAGCATTGACAGAAGCTCGGGGACAGACTTCTTCATGCCTTGCATATTATAGTTCATCACGAAGCTCTTATAGCTAGGTGGCAGAGACTGCAGAACACGATGGATGCCTAAGTCAATGGGAATCGATATTCCCAAGGACACAAGCTTATCGGCGTAACCTGACATCTTGAGTACATGCTCACTAACGGAGTTGTGCTCTTCCATCATGCAGCTAAAGAACTTTTCTGAAGCGTTGTATCTCTCTACAGCAGCATGTGCATCGAAAATCATTTTCAACTCACCCATTGTATCAAAAGCATTGCCATTTTAGAAACGCTTTCGAAGTTCCGGCTCTATCCCATACAATATGCCGCAATGAACTAAGTTGTGGTCCTCCTGACGAGTCTGATAGACATTCTTCTCCTTGTCAGGGGCATCATCAAAAGGTGGGGGGCCTAACGGCGCTTCTAGCACATATTGCTTTTGTGCAGCAGAGAGGAGAATCCTCAAATTCATGGCCCATTCGGTAAAGTTGATACCGTTCGTTGCAAGTTTCTCTTTCTCCATGAACACATTGAAATTAAAAGCAGGTGGTGCCATCTACAATAGAATTTGTAAAGTTTAGACTAAGTGTATGATAGATTGAGTTCAACTAATCCATATTACGAATGAACTCCCACTCAAAAACGACATCCCTCGTGCCTTTTTGGTGACTACATGAACCAAATCCACTACACCAAGTCCGATCATCACGTGAGTCGGTGTAGCTTCAAAGGCGAGCATCAAATGGGCATCATATCTACTATATGACTCATGCTTAACCTTTCGGTCCGTGTTCCGAGGCCATGTCTGTACATGCTAGGCTTGCCAAGTTAGAACCTTAGTATTCGCGTGTGTAACTGTTTTACACCCGAAATATGGTCGTGGATCCAAGAACACCCGATCATCACGTGATGTCTTGAAGCGACGAAAACATAATCGGTGCATACTAAAGGAAGAACACATTCTTATCTTGATATTTAAAAGAGGGATCATCTTATTAGGCTAACAAAGCGCTAAACAAGCAATATAAGATGCTATCAAACATCACATGTTTATTAGTGAAATGATATGGTTCCCGCATATGATCTCTATCATGTGCACCGTGGTATGATCACTATCATACCTATATGTGTAAGTCCAAGGTCTATGGATATTACACGTTATGTATGTTGTAAGAGTATCATCTCATACTTCTACTTACAACATCACCATATCATAACACTAGCCCAGCAACAATCTAAACTAGACGCCTCTAATTTATCCATTGCAAGTTTTACGTGGCTTAGGGCTTTCGAGATAGAACCGTTCTTACCTACGAACATGAACCACAACGAGGATAACCAAATTGTTGACAACTCATTGCAAAATAGATATTGACTATAGTAGGAGAGACAGACACCCGCTAGCCACTTATGCAAACTAGTTGCATGTCAAGCGTGGAACGGGTCTCATGTGCGAGGACATGTAAAGTTTGTCCGGGCCGCTTCATCCCACTATGCCACCAATATCCAAAATTACAACAAAGGAGCAACAACATAATCATCATCGCCCACATACTCATATGTGTACTACCCGTGTAAAGTATCTACGCAAAGATCCAGCTCTGATACCACTGTAGGGTTCGCAGCATAGAAAACAAAATTTTTCCTACGATGGGAACTATGTACCAAGATCTATCTAGTAGATACAAACAACGGGCGGATGTATATGAAAGGGTTTCGCGGCATAGTAAATCAAAATTTTCTACGGATGCGAACAGAGGGAAAGCCAAGATCTAATCTAGGAGATGCAAACAACGAGAGAGATTGGATTAGATCTTCATACCCTTGAAGATTCGCACAGCGGAACGTTCGTCGGAACGTGGGTGATGTAGTCGTACTCGCTTCTCCTCCTTGCGATCCGATCCGATCTAGCACCACAAGTGGCGGTGCCTCCGTGAGATGCACACGTGCAGCACCTCGATGTCTCCTCCTTCCTTGGACCAGCAAGTATGGTGGAGAGACGGATTGGATCTACAACACGACGGCGTGGTGTATATGGTGGAGAATTTCTGCAGCAGGGCTTCGCCTACAAACAGTCGGGAGGGAGAGAGGAAGGCAGCAGGGCGGTTAGGGTTGGAGGGGAAGGTGTGGGGGGTTGGTGCGCCCCCAGCCCTCTTTATATAGAGGGGCGGGCGCAGCCCTAGCCCCTCTCCCAAGCCCAAACCGGTGGCCCCAAGGAGGAGTGGGGGGCAAGGAAACCCCCCCCCTTCTAGAAGGTCTATCTCGAGTTTAAAACCCCCTTGGCCGGCTGGGCCCTATGGGGCCTTGTGCCCCTGGACCAATGCGGCCAGGGCACTCCCTCATAGGCCCATGCCCCCTCCCGGAAGGTGGGGCCACGTTGGTCCCTTCCGGAAGGTTCTAGAAGCTTTCGGTACAATACCGATTAACCCTGAACAATTCCGAACTCCAAAAACTGCACTGCCTTATATGAATACCACTCCGGAACCTCTCGTGATGTCCCGGATCCCATCCGAGACTCCGAACAAAAACTCATAAACCAGTTATCCAATCTATCCTAGCGTCGAGACACGTTAAGTGTGTGACCCTGCGGGTTCGAGAATATGCAGACATGATCTTCTATCAATAATCAATAGCGGGGTCTGGGCACCCATATTGACTCCCACACATTCATCGATGATCATATCGGATGAAACATGATGCCAGGATTCAATCAATCCCATATATATATTCCCTTCGTCTCGCGATATTTTACTTGCCCGAGATTCGATCGTCGGTACCGTCATACCTAGTTCAATCTCGTTCACAGCAAGTACTTTACTCGTTCCATAATCCGATATCACTTTGTGATTAACTCCTTAACCACATGCTTGCAAGCGGTGTTGATATCGATTACCGAGTGGGCCCGAAGTATATCTCTCCGACTTGGGAGGGACAAATCCCATCTCGATACATACAACCCAACAGATACTTTCCGATCACCTGAGAGACACCTTTATGATCACCCTCTCATAGGATGACGTTTGATGACCTCAAAGCTTTCTTCCGATACCAGGGAGTTGTATTATCTTATGGTCTAAGGAATACAATATTTGACATAAGAAAAGCTTCGCAAAGACGAACACAATGACACGATCTAATTGCTTCGCTTAGTTTGGGTCTGTCCACCATATCATTCTCCCAATGATATGATCTCATTATTAATTGACAACTCATGCCCATGTTTAGGAAACCTTAACCATCATTAATCAATGAGCTAGTCCTTAGAGGCGTACTAGGGACACAGTGTTGTTCACAAACCACACAAGTATTAAAGTTTCCGCTTAATACAATTCTAGCATGGAATATAAACATTATCATGAACAAGAATTATAATAATAACATCTTTATTATTGCCTCTAGGGCATAATTCCAATAGTCTCCCACTTGCACTAGAGTCAATAATCTAGTTTACATTTGGCAACAATCTCACACCCATGGCACTGAGGTGCTGATCATGTTTTACACGTGGAAGAGGTTTAGTCAATGGATCTGCGACATTCAGATCTGTATGTACTTTGCTAATCTTCAGATCTCCATCTGCTATATAATCTCGGATTATATGAAACTTGCGGTTGATATGCTTGGTCTTTGGATGATATCTTGGTTCCTTAGCGAGTGCTATGGCGCCAGTGTTGTCACACAATATCTCCAGTGGGTCCAATGCACTTGGAACCACGCCAAGCTCAGTGATGAAGTTTCTGATACAAACTCCTTCACTTGACGCTTCTGCAGCAGCCATGTATTCCGCTTCTACTGTAGATCCCGCGATCACGCTTTGCTTGCAGCTTCTCCAGCTCACAGCTCCTCCATTCAAAAGATACACGTATCCTGTCTGAGATTTAGAATCATCCTTGTCGGTGTCGAAACTAGCGTCGACGTAACCTTTTACGACGAGTTGTTCATCACCCCCATAGACTAAGAACATTTCTTTAGTTCTATTTAGGTACTTTAGGATGTTCTTCACGGTTGTCCAGTGTTCCACTCCTGGATCACTTTGATATCTGCTCGTCAAACTAAGAGCATTGGACACATCCGGTCTAGTACACAGCATGGCATACATGATAGAACCTATGGCCGAGGCATAAGGCACTTTGCTCATAGCTTCCCTATCATTTACCATAGCTGGACACTGAGCCTTGCTCAATATCTTACCTGACAACATAGGCACTGAACCTTTCTTTGCCTTATCCATTCTGAACCTTTTCAGAACTTTGTCTAGGTATGTACTCTGGCTTAAAGCTATCAGGCGTCTTTGTCTATCTCTATAGATTTTGATGCCCAATATATAAGCAGCTTCACCTAGGTCTTTCATTGAAAAACACTTGTTCAAATAACTCTTCACATCGTTAAGCATGTTGATGTCATTTCCGATAATCAATATGTCATCCACATATAGTACCAGAAACGTCACCGAGCTCCCACTCACTTTCTTGTAGATACAAGCTTCATAGCAATTTGGAACAAATCCAAAGCTCTTGATCACTTGATCAAAACGAAGGTTCCAACTCCGAGATGCTTGCTTCAGTTCATAAATGGAACGCTGAAGTTTGCATACTTTATCAGCATCCTTAGGATCGACAAAACCTTCAGGTTGCATCATATACAACTCTTCATCAATGTTGCCATTGAGGAACGCAGTCTTGACATCCATCTGCCATATTTCATAATCATGAAACGCAGCAATTGCTAATAAAATCCGAATGGACTTAAACATCGCTACGGGAGAGAAAGTCTCATCATAGTCAACACCTTGAACTTGTCGAAAACCTTTCGCAACAAGCCGTGCTTTATAGACGGTAACATTACCATCCACGTCTGTTTTCTTCTTGAAGATCCATTTACACTCAACGGCCTTTCGGTCGCTAGGAGGGTCCACCAAAGTCCATACTTGGTTTTCGCTCATGGATCCCAATTCGGATTTCATGGCTTCTAGCCATTTCTCAAAGTCTGGGCTCATCATCGCTTCCTCATAGTTCGTAGGTTCACTGTCTTCTACCAACAAGACAGTCAAGACAGGGTTGCCGTACCACTCAGGAGGGGCACGCGACCTTGTCGACCTGCGACGTTCAGTAGCAGCATCGTCCGAAGCTTCATGATCCTTGTCATTAGCTTCCTCTATTGTTGGTGCAGGCGGCACTGGAACAATTTCAGGTGCTGCGCTACTCTCCAACTCAAGAGAAGGTTCAATAACCTCATCTAGCTCTACTTTCCTCCCACTCACTTCTTTCGAGAGAAACTCCTTCTCAAGAAAGGAACCGTTCTTTGCGACAAACACTTTGCCTTCGGTTCTGTGATAGAAGGTATACCCAATAGTTTCCTCAGGGTATCCTATGAAGACGCGTTTCTCCGCTTTGGGTTCGAGCTTGTCCGGCATCAACTTCTTGACGTAAGCTTCGCATCCCCAAACTTTAAGAAACGACAACTTAGGTTTAGCACCAAACCACAGTTCATACGGTGTCATCTCAACGGATTTATATGGAGCCCTATTTAAAGTGAATGCAGCGGTTTCTAATGCATAACCCCAAAATGATAACGGCAAATCAGTAAGAGACATCATCGATCGGACCATATCTAATAGGGTTCGGTTCCGGCGTTCAGACACACCATTGCGCTGTGGTGTTCCGGGTGGCGTGAGTTGTGAAACGATTCCACCTGCTTTAAGATGCGTGAGAAAATCATAACTCAAATATTCACCTCCACGATCGGATCGTAGAAACTTAATCTTTCTGTTACGATGGTTGTCCACTTCACTCTAAAATTCTTTGAACTTTTCAAACATTTCAGATTTATGTTTCATTAAATAGATATACCCATATCTACTTAAGTCATCGGTAAAAGTGAGAAAATAGCGATATCCACCGCGCGTCGAAACACTCATCGGTCCGCATACATCGGTATGTATGATTTCCAACAAGTCCATTGCTCGCTCCATCATGCCGGAGAACGGGGTTTTGATCATCTTGCCCATGAGGCATGGTTCGCATGTGTCAAATGATTCAAAATCAAGAGACTCCAAAAGTCCATCAGAATGGAGTTTCTTCATGCGCTTTACTCCAATATGACCTAGACGACAGTGCCACAAATAAGTAGTATTATCACTATCTACTTTGCATCTCTTAGCCTCTATGTTATGGATGTGTGTTTCATCCCTTTCGAGATTTAGAAGAAATAAACCATTCACAACAGGTGCATGACCATAAAAGATGTTACTCATATAAATGGAATAACCATTATTCTCCGATTTAAATGAATAACCGTCTTGCAATAAACAAGATCCAAAAATAATGTTCATGCTCAATGCAGGCATATAATAACACTTATTAAGGTTTAAAACTAATCCCGAAGGTAAAACTAAGGAGAGCGTGCCGACGGCCATCACATAAACTCTTGATCCGTTGCCAACGCGCATCGTCACCTCATCCCTCGCAAGCCGCCGTCTATTCCGTAGCTCCTGTTTCGAGTTACAAATATTAGCAACTGAACCGGTATCAAATACCCAGGCACTACAACGATGGCTAGTAAGGAAAACATCAATAACATGTATATCAAATATACCTTTGATGGTGCCAGCCTTCCTATCCGCTAAGTACTTCGGACAGTTGCGCTTCTAGTGACCCTTGTCCTTGCAATAGAAGCACTCAGTGTCCGGCTTAGGACCAGACCTGAGCTTCTTCTCAGCAGGGGCAACGCGCTTGCTATAACACCCTCAGAATCGGCCCTATGCAAGTTTCAGCGATTCCCGCCAAACCCGCATAGAAACGATTCAAAGGTGCCCACCAGGCACTTTCGTGCGGGTGGAAAACGAAGTAATACCATTACACAATAGTCCACGATGGAACCCACGGAACAGATATATACAACAACGACCCAAAGAGTCAAGAATACAGATATTCAGTACAAAGATCCAAATCACCTTGAAAACAATACAGCGCCCGAGTACGGACAAGATGCAAATGGGGCTAAGAGCCCTGAAGAAAAACCAATGGCGTCCATAACCCTGCCCAGGCCAAGCCGGAAGGGTAACCCTGCTAACGACGTCGATCTCAAAACCTGCTTAAACAAAAGGGGTGCCGACAAAGGGCAAAGGAAAAAGAGGGCGGTCAGTACTAAGGCCAGTACACGGCGAGACTAGAATTCGGCGGTCCTCGCCTACATAGGTATGATGGACTGAAGCGGCAGCGCAGCATGCACTAAACAAGCTATAGAGACTCAATACAACTGGCGGCTATCAGATAGAGATAAGAAAGACCTATTCGGATCCAACCTTTAACTATCACCAAGCATACCCATCCTGGTATTTCACCCTTGAGACCAAACGAGGAAGTCAACCGAGGAACTCACAAAGTTGGCAGTTTTAACTATTCAGTTATCGTTGCAGCAATTACTAGTCAGGTCTAGATAGTCATCCTGATATAATAAGCAGTGGGCACTTTTAGTTAACCATTCCGTTGTAGTTGTAGTACTTACGAGTCAGATACATATAGCATGAGGCGTCCCAAAACCCAGCAGTTGTTGGTAATTTTATTTAGCCATTCCGTTGTAGTTGCAATACTTACTAGTCAGATACAATGGTAGCAGGCGACAACCCAAACAAGCAATTGTTGGCACTTTTATTTAGCCATTCCATTATCGTGAAGCTGATTACTAGTCATTATAAAGTCAAATTTATAGCACTACTTTAGTTATAGTTGTCTATGATCGAGATACTATGCTCCAAGTCGTCCATAACCGCGGACACGGCTTTCAGAAAGTTTTACCCTACAGGGGGGCACAAATAGCAACACACGCACGATCAACCTCGAGAAAAACCAATAAAAACCCAACGAGGCATCACGACAGAGCAATTGCAAGATTCATATAAATTTCAGGGGGCCACCCCACCAAGCTACCCGCGACGAAGTTGGCCGGCTCCGAGACGGACCCAGAGGTTTGTGCCAATGGCTGTAAACGACCGGGAACCCGAAAGTGTGACTGGGCTTGTCGATACCGCGAAAACATTCCACATTTTGTTCCTAAACAGTACAGGCGCTCCACGCGCAATCGTAAATAAGCAGTAAAGCATGGCATAAGTACAGGATAGTGATAAAGCCCCAAACTACTTTGTGGCCCCAAGAAATAAATATGACTCAAGCTCTAGCTAGGGGGATTCATGGTCCCACATGCGGATAGTGCGAATATTCAAAGAACAGGTATCAAGTACTCGGGGTCCTACAGGACACAAGTGGACGGTTAAAAACCAAATAACATCTATTGCCCACCTGTGCCTCTGCATTATTTACTTACTTCAATTTTAGTTATTAAACGGTAATTAAAGTCATGATCTACTCCCACATAAAGCATATGACTCTTCCAACAACTATGGTACTTGACGACACGCAACAACACTTGAGCAAGCGACTACGACTCGCAAGTCCAACTATCTCCCAAGCAACAGGTAATAGGATGTGTCCAAGGTAATATAAGGCTGCAAGGGATATCCCGGGTACGAAAACTAGAGCATCGCAACATAGATAGCAATAGATCAACAGGAGGAAATAAAGACTAGAAAGGTAAAATAGGTAGAAAGGGGGAGAATGCTCGCCTGAAAACATTGCCGAAGTTTCGTAACCGAAGAACCTGTCGAAGCTCACAACATCTCATCGTCCTATCCGGGAAGAAGCAAAACACTAAAAGAAACAAGCGATGCAACAATTACAACTAATGCGAAAGAATCGGCATGATCATGATATGATGCATGACATGGTAAGGATGTGATGCAATTAGGCATTATTAAGCGGAACCGGGGTCCCGACATTTAATTAGATGGTTTAAGTTGTTTAGATACCCCGCAATTTAAATGTTGTATTAACATGGCAAAAGATAGCACCAGTTCGCTACACAAATTTAAATGGGGCAAGACTAGAAAAGCCCGCATATGGCCTTCATATTTAATTAAGATGTGAATCGGCATAATGCCCCCAAACCACATGATATGTGTGCAAGCATGATAATTTAATATGCAACAAGTTTATATTTCATTTTATTAAAATAGGGCTCGGGAAGGGAATCACACATTAGGGTTCGACGATCTTGGGGTCCGGGGGTTCGACGAGTTCGGTCTCGCCGGGATCGGTCTTCGGGCTCAGGTATTGGGGTCTTCGGGTCCATGTTGAAGGCCTTGGCATCCTAGGAGAAAGGCCTTGGCGTTCGGCCCCAGACTCGAAGGTTCTGTGACACCACAACGCCATTTTCACATAGTCGGTCTCGGGGTCACACATCAACAACAAAGATCTTGGCAAACAGAGAGGGCCTTGGTACATGAAGGAGCGACAACGACTTCCGCAGGCCGTCAACACATCACTGCCACAATGTGCAGGCAGAGGCGAAGAACTAGAATCGTGTAACGGCAGCACCTTGTGTCCTTATGGCAACATTGGGGCACAGAAAAGCAAACACCACATCGGCATGGGACGTCACGCACGCGGAGCAGAACAAAATGCGCGGACATGCGCTGCTACCAGCGAGGAAGAAAGGAACCGGCAGGCGGCGTCCACGGCGCGTTGTGCAGGGGGCCTGACGGCGCACTAGAGCAGGAGGAAGAGCCCGTGCTCGAGCTGGGAACGAGGAGGCCGATGGCGATGGGTCAGCAGCCGGAAGGGCGAGCACGAGCGATGGCAAGAGGGTGCAGAGCCCAAGGCGGCTGTTGGCGGGGCTCGTGGGTGCAGCAGGATCGAGGCAGCGAGGCAGGGGTCAGCCGGAGATGCTCGGGAGAAGGCACCCTCGAGAACGCGTGCAGGACAAAGAGGCACAGAGGCGAGGACCAATAGGAGGACGCGAGGCGGTTGCTGGCGCACGTACGGGCACCAAGACGAGGCGAGGACGGCCCGCTGCGCAGGAGGAAGCGGTCCATGGCGATGCGGCGCCGGGCCCGAGTTCCGGCGGCTGGAGAAGGGAACCAAGGCAGCGGCGAGGTTGGTTTTCGACGACGGCGAGCGCAAGGGAAGACACAACGGCAAGGAGGTCAGGCGCGAGGTCTGCGGCCATCTGCAGAGGGGGAAGGTGCTGCCGGCGGCGCTGCGGGAGGCCGGAGGCGCACGCGAGGTCGACACAGGGTTCCGAGGAGGGGCGAGCTCGCCTGGCCGGAGGGAAAGGAGAGGCCGCGGCAGGGAGGGATAGAGGCGACGGCTCCAGGCGAGGCAGAGGCAGGGTGGAGCGAGCGGGGGTGGGGGAGAGGTCGCGTGCGGGGATGCGAGAGAGGGAGCGGGGTTGCGTGGGCGTGGTGGGGCCAGGGGATCGAGATCGGGGAGGTGGGTTGGGGTGCGGCAGAGGATGGTTTTCCTTGGCGTGGCGTGTGTGATATTGTGTGTGGCCGGCGGCGGTGGGTAGGAATAGGTAGGTGGGGATCTAGGGTTTGGGAATAGGACTAGATTAGGGTTTTCGGTGAGATTGGGTTGGGCCGATCGGGGTGGTAGGTGGCCTGGCTTTTGGGCCGGGCTGCCTCCCCCGATCAAACAATTTTATTTTAAAAAATATTGTTTGTTTTAATTTAGTAAAAGATTTCGTATTTAGTTTTAGATAAACAAAATGTCCAGAAACATCCGGGGATTTGATTTGAAATCAAGACGGGGTTTATTTTGGAAAATGAAGAGAGACTTTGATAAAATAGTTTTGGCAAATAATATGCATGATGATACGATGATGTAATAAAGTATGAATAACATGTGATTTTCTAGTAGTGGATTTACCCGGGGTGCTACAATTCGACACCACTAACAATGGATCTCGCCCTCGAGATCCGCCTCATGGTATATGGAAGAAGGCCGGTGATCTGAATCTTCTCGCTTCGTGTAGATCCTCGCGACACCACTAACAAGATTCCTTCTCCGTCTTGAAATCCGCGACACCAACAACAAGGGTTGATGCTCTCGTTCGTCGCGGAACACTCCGGAAAACAAAGGGCGAAGGCAGAGGTCTCAAAAGGTAAGGCCGCCTCTAACTTCCGCAGAAGGAGTATAATTGCATCGATCCACCATTCCATGTACAAGAGCGAAGGATAAGAGTAGTCGGATGGTGATCAGTCCATCGCGCACCCAAAGCATTACTCTGCACATGAATAGGGAAATTATGCAAGCAACTCTCAGAATCAGAATGCAGATCTCGACAAGCGAGGTTCGAAAACAAAGGAGGGATGGAGATTCTCATCAGATCTGATGTAGATGACTTCGTCGTATCGGAAAACATCGGAGGATAGAAAGAAAACTTTTAGTGAATTTTTGGTTCACTGAAAGGTACAACAGATGAAAGATTCATCAAATAGCGTGAAGGTCGGATGGTCGAAGCACCGTTACAAGAGGAGGAAGTGAAAGCCTGAAGGTACGACGGAAACCCAACCACGAGAATTCCTAGACTCGAAGAAAAGATAAGAGAGAAGATTCAAAACACGTCGAGGTAAGAGAAGAATAGCAAAGGGATAAGGAGTAAAAGTATACCTAATCAGATCTATCCAACCGATTTTTCCAAAATAGTTTTGACACTCTACAACGTCCGTTAGCTAGGTTATCCTACAGGCTGGACCAGTGGGTATCGTAACTGCTGAGCTCTGATACCACTCTGTAACACCCTCAGAATCGGCCCTATGCAAGTTTCAGCGATTCCCGCCAAACCCGCATAGAAACGATTCAAAGGTGCCCACCAGGCACTTTCGTGCGGGTGGAAAACGAAGTAATACCATTACACAATAGTCCACGATGGAACCCACAGAACAGATATATACAACAACGACCCAAAGAGTCAAGAATACAGATATTCAGTACAAAGATCCAAATCACCTTGAAAACAATACAGCGCCCGAGTACGGACAAGATGCAAATGGGGCTAAGAGCCCTGAAGAAAAACCAATGGCGTCCATAACCCTGCCCAGGCCAAGCCGGAAGGGTAACCCTGCTAACGACGTCGATCTCAAAACCTGCTTAAACAAAAGGGGTGCCGACAAAGGGCAAAGGAAAAAGAGGGCGGTCAGTACTGAGGCCAGTACACGGCGAGACTAGAATTCGGCGGTCCTCGCCTACATAGGTATGGTGGACTGAAGCGGCAGCGCAGCATGCACTAAACAAGCTATAGAGACTCAATACAACTGGCGGCTATCAGATAGAGATAAGAAAGACCTATTCGGATCCAACCTTTAACTATCACCAAGCATACCCATCCTGGTATTTCCCCCTCGAGACCAAACGAGGAAGTCAACTGAGGAACTCACAAAGTTGGCAGTTTTAATTATTCAGTTATCGTTGCAGCAATTACTAGTCAGGTCTAGATAGTCATCCTGATATAATAAGCAGTGGGCACTTTTAGTTAACCATTCCGTTGTAGTTGTAGTACTTACTAGTCAGATACATATAGCATGAGGCGTCCCAATACCCAGCAGTTGTTGGTAATTTTATTTAGCCATTCCATTGTAGTTGCAATACTTACTAGTCAGATACAATGGTAGCAGGCGACAACCCAAACAAGCAATTGTTGGCACTTTTATTTAGCCATTCCATTATCGTGAAGCTTATTACTAGTCATTATAAAGTCAAATTTATAGCACTACTTTAGTTATAGTTGTCTATGATCGAGATACTGTGCTCCAAGTCGTCCATAACTGTGGCGCCCCGCAAAAACCACTACCAGAAAATTGCGTTGTTTTTGTGCATTGCATCATCATGACATCAGCATGCATCTAATTGATTAAAACTATTTTGCTAAAAGACCTACTTTGTTTTCTACTTTTATATCCTCCCCCTTTTGTTCAAACCAAACCGTCGGTCCAGCCGGATCTTTTATTCATCTAAAACTACTTACAAAATTTATTTTAAATAAAATAAAACCCTAGACTAAAATATCTAACCCTAAACCCTTTTCTACCTAGTCCTAATCTACCCAGCCCCCTCCACATCATCCCCACCAATCCCCTCCCTCCACCTCACCGTTCCCTCCACCTCATCCTCCACACAGCCACCTCACCAATCCCCTTCTTTTTCTCCACTCCTAGCCTCCACCCCACCGCCACCTGGGCGCGTCCCCACCTCCCTCTCCCCACACTCCACCCACACAGCAACACACCCATGCCACCTCCCTGGGCCCGGCCCCACCCCGCAGCCACTCCCTCTCTCCACCCGACACCCTGGTCCCACCCACAACACACACACGCACGCACCCCACCCCGATTGCTCGCCCTGGCCCCACCTGCCGCTAGCCGCCAGCCCCGCACGCTCCTCTCCTCTCCCACCTCGCGTGCGCGCCTCTCCCCTCCCTTCCCCGATTCCACCGCCGCCTCCCCGTCACCAGCGAGCAGCGCCGCCCTCGTCAACCTCCTTCCTCTCCGGCCACCACCCCTACCTCTCTCGGCCGCGTGCGCCTCCCCTTCCTCGCGGCTCCGACCTCCCCACCGCGTCGCCCCACCTCCACAAGCTCCGCCGCCCTCCTCCGTTTGTCCCCGCACCCCCGGCGCTCGGCCGCCTCCACCTACCCTCGCCCTCCCTCCTCCGCGGACCCCCTACTCCGCCATCCGCGTCCGGCCGCCGCCCGACGCCGCGCCTCCGCGAGCCTCCACGCCCAGTCGCCTGCGAGCTGCGCCGCCCTGCGCGACCGGCCTCGCCATCCGTTCCCCGGCCGCGCCCCTGGAGCGCCGCCAGGCTCGCCGCACCCCCCGTGTGCCCTGACCGCCGGCGCCTCCTTCCTCTCCAGCCGCCGCCCTCCCGGCCAGCGAGCCTCGCCGTCGTCGCGGTTCCCCCCTCCATCGCCGGCCGTCGGGCCTCCTCCTTCCGCGACCATGCCTGCCAGAACATCTCCTCCCTGCCTCGGCCTCCCACCTTCCAGGCCGCTGCCGCAAGCACGCGAGGCCAGGGCCGCCCCTCCTCTGTTTTCGGGTCCAGGCCCTTGTCTCTGGCCGTTGTGACCGGCCGCCTGAGCGCCTTCCAGCGGCCCGTCCTCGCCGCCATCCGCGGTGACCTCTGCGTGCGCCCTGGTCATTCTGTGGCCTCTTCTGTTGAGGTCCTCGTTTCGATTCTGCCTCGCCTAGATCTTCGTCATGGGTTTTCCTTATCCAAAGTCGCTGTCATGAAACGGATGACCGCAGAGCGCTATCATGGAACGTCAAGATCTTCATCTCGGACGCCAAGATCGCCCCATGGAACCGAAGGTGTCGAGACCCTGAAAACTGATCCTCCTGGAGACGGAAGACCGAACCCTGGCGTGCCAAGTTCTTCGACCCGAAGGCCACATATGCGACAAGAACTTCTTCCCGGACGCCAAGGTCTTCGACACGGATACGCCGAGGCCTCCTTCACGGACACCAAGTTCTCCGACCCGGATCCATAGACAGATCCACCGAAGACCGAACCCTCGGCACGCCAAGATCTTCTCCGCGGAACGCCATGACCTCCTTCACAGATCCGAAGACCCTAACTCCCGGAGTCCGAACCTCGTTCCCCGACGAACCCTGTCGAACCCCGAACCCCTCGGAGCCCAAGTTCGCCGAACCCTAATGTGTGAACCTTTTCCCGAGCCCCTATTTTATAAATGCTATATATAAAACTTGTTGCATGATAATTGTTCATCTCGCATGCATATTGGTGTGGTTTGGGGGCCTTATGCCGATTCACCATATAATTAAATATGGGATCCACATGCGGGCAAATCTAGCCTTATATTGGCCCCATTTAAATTTGTGCATCGAACCGATGATATATTTTGCCATGTTAAGACAACATTTAAATTGGGGGCATCTAAACAACATGAACAATATAATTAATTGTCGGGACCCCGGTTTCGCTTAATATGATCTAATTGCATTGCACCTTTGCCATGTCATGCATCATACATGCATCATGCCCGATCTTCTGCCGTCGTATTAAATAGTGCATCCGGTGTTTGTGCTAGTGTTTTGCTTCTTCACGGACTAGGCCGATGAGTTGATGCGAGTATCGACCCGATCGTCGGTTGAACCTTCGGCAATGTTTTTCAGGCGAGCATCTCCCCCTTTCTACCTATCTTACTTTTATAGTATTTACTCCCTCCTGTTGATCTATTGCTATCTGTGTTGCGATGCTCTAGTTTTCGTGCCCGAGATATCCCTTGCAGCCTTATATTGCCTTGGACACATCCTATTACCTGTTGTTTGGTAGATAGTTGGACCTGCGCGTCGTAGTCGCTTGCTCAAGTGCTGTTGCGTGTCGTCAAGTACCATAGTTGTTGGAGTATTGCCGCATGTTTAATGTTGGAGATGATCATGGCTTTACTTATCGTTTACTTTAATTATTGTTTAATAACTAAAATTGAAGTAGGTAAATGCAGAGGCACCGGTGGGTGATAGATAACATTTGGTTTCCGACCGCTCACTGGTGTCCCGTAGGACCCCGAGTTCTTGACACCTGTTCCGAGATCGAGCGCGCTAACCACATGTGGGATGTATGGGCACCCCATCGATTTAGTACCTGATTTCAAAGTACTGTACTGGGGGCCACAGCTAGTTTGAGGTTTTATTTACTATTATGTACTTATGCCATGCTTTACTGCTTTATTTACGATTGTGCGAGGAGCACGTGTACTGTTTTGGAAGCGGAGTGTTTTCGCGGTATCGACAAGCCCGAGAGTTTTGGGTTCCCGGTCGTTTACAGCCACTGACGCAAACCCTGAGTCCGTCTCGGAGACCGTCCGACTTCGTTGCGGGTAGACTTAGTGGGGTGGCCCCCCGTGCTTACTTTGGGTCTGGGAAACGTCATGACTTAGGCCCCGCCGACATACCGATGGGTGTATGTTAATTGATCTGGCAAAAAGGGTCGAAGTGCGTGTGGATACTTTGGTGCACCCCTGCAGGGTTAAATCTTTTCGAGAAGCCGTGTCCGCGGTTATGGACGACTTGGAGCACAGTGCTTGATCATAGACAACTATAACTAAAGTTTACTGTTATAATTTGACTTGTATCCGATATGACTAGTAATCAGCTTCACTACAACGGAATGGCTAAATAAAAGTACCAACAACTGCTGGGTTTTGGGATATCTCATGCTAATTGTATCTGACTAGTAAGTGTTGCAACTACAACGGAATGGTTAACTAAAACTGCCCACTGCTTATTATATCAGGATGACTCATGCTATCTATATTTGACTAGTAATTGCCGCCACTATAACGGAATGAGTAAAAACTGCCAACTGTGTGAGTTCCGCGATTGACTTCCTCGTTTGGTCTCCAGGGGGAAATGCCAGGATGGGTATGTTTGATGGTAGTATCAGGTGGTTCCGAATAGGTCTTTCTTACTCCTCTCTGATAGCCGCCAGTTATATTGAGTCTCTATAGGTTGTTTAGTGCATGTCGCGCTGCCGCTTCAGTCCACCATACCTATGTAGGCGAGGACCGCCGAATTCTAGCCTCGCCGTGTACTGGCCTCAGTACTGACCGCTCTCTCTTTTTCCTTTGCCCTTTGTCGGCACCCCTTTTGTTTAAGCAGGTTTTGAGATCGACGTCGTTAGCAGGGTTACCCTTCCGGCTTGGCCTGGGCAGGGTTATGGACGCCATTGGTTATTCTTCAGGGCTCTTAGCCCCATTTGCATCTTGTTCGTAGTCGGACGCTCTATCATTTTCAAGGTGATTTGGATCTTTGTATATTATCTCTGTATTCTTGACTCATTGAGTCGCTGTTATATATATATCTGTTCTGTGGGTCCCATCGAGGACTGTTGTGTAATGTTATTACTTCGTTTTCCACCCGCACGCAAGTGCCTGGTGGGCACCTTTGAATCGATTCTATGCGGGTTTGGCGGAAAGCGCTGAAACTTGCATAGGGCCGATTCTGAGGGTGTTACAGAGTGGTATTAGAGCTCAGCAGTTGCGATACCCCACAAGTCCAGCCTATAGGATAACCTAGCTAACGGCCGAAATAGAGTGTCAAAACTATTTTTGCAAAATCGGTTGGATAGTTCTGATTAGGTCTGATTTTACTCCTTACCCCTCTGCTATTCTCCTCTTACCTCTACGTGTTTTGAATCCGCTCTCTTTTCTTTCTTCGAGTCCAGGAATTCTCGTGGTTGGGTTTTCGTCGTACCTTCAGGGTTTCGCTTCCTCCTTGGGTAACGGTGATGCTACATCTGGTCTTCATGCTATCCGAGGAATCCTTCGTCTGGTGGACTCTCTTTGTTCCTTCTTGTGCCTTCCGGTGTTTTCCGACGCGACGACATCATCTACGCCAGATCCGATGCAGGGTCTGCATCACTCCTTTGTTTCTGAACCTCGATTGTCAAGATCTTCAGTCTGATTCCGAGAATGGTTGCACGCTTTTCTACTGATTGTGCAGAGTAATAGTTTGGGTGCGTGATGGATTGGCCCCCATGCCGACTACCCCTTCTATTCGCTTTTGTACATTGAAGTGGATGAGAATGCATCGGTTCCCTCTTTCTATCGAAGCTAGAGGTGGCTTTATTTGTTGATACCTCTACCTTCGACCTTTTGTTCCCGGAGTGTTCTCTCGACGATCACGGACAATGACCTCTTGTTAGTGGTGTCGCGAAGATCTACACGATGCGAGAAGATTTAGATCGCCGCCCTTCTTCCCGGTACCAGGAGGCGGATCTCGAGGGCGAGATCCATTGTTAGTGGTGTCGAATTGTGGCGCCCCGCAAAAACCACTACCAGAAAATTGCGTTGTTTTTGTGCATTGCATCATCATGACATCAGCATGCATCTAATTGATTAAAAATATTTTGCTAAAAGACCTACTTTGTTTTCTACTTTTATATCCTCCCCCTTTTGTTCAAACCAAACTGTTGGTCCAGCCGGATCTTTTATTCATCTAAAACTACTTACAAAATTTATTTTAAATAAAATAAAACCCTAGACTAAAATATCTAACCCTAAACCCTTTTCTACCTAGTCCTAATCTACCCAGCCCCCTCCACATCATCCCCACCAATCCCCTCCCTCCACCTCACCGTTCCCTCCACCTCATCCTCCACACAGCCACCTCACCAATCCCCTTCTTTTTCTCCACTCCTAGCCTCCACCCCACCGCCACCTGGGCGCGTCCCCACCTCCCTCTCCCCACACTCCACCCACACAGCAACACACCCACACCACCTCCCTGGGCCCGGCCCCACCCTGCAGCCACTCCCTCTCTCCACCCGACACCCTGGTCCCACCCACAACACACACACGCACGCACCCCACCCCGATCGCTCGCCCTGGCCCCACCTGCCGCTAGCCGCCAGCCCCGCACGCTCCTCTCCTCTCCCACCTCGCGTGCGCGCCTCTCCCCTCTCTTCCCCGATTCCACTGCCGCCTCCCCGTCACCAGCGAGCGGTGCCGCCCTCGTCAACCTCCTTCCTCTCCGGCCGCCACCCCCGCCTCTCTCGGCCGCGTGCGCCTCCCCTTCCTCGCGGCTCCGACCTCCCCACCGCGTCGCCCCACCTCCACAAGCTCCGCCGCCCTCCTCCGTCCGTCCCCGCACCCCCGGCGCTCGGCCGCCTCCACCTACCCTCGCCCTCCCTCCTCCGCGGACCCCCTACTCCGCCATCCGCGTCCGGCCGCCGCCCGACGCCGCGCCTCCGCGAGCCTCCACGCCCTGTCGCCTGCGAGCTGCGCCGCCCTGCACGACCGGCCTCGCCATCCGTTCCCCGGCCGCGCCCCTGGAGCGCCGCCAGGCTCGCCGCACCCCCCGTGTGCCCTGACCGTCGCCGCCTCCTTCCTCTCCGGCCGCCGCCCTCCCGGCCAGCGAGCCTCGCCGTCGTCGCGGTTCCCCCCTCCATCGCCGGCCGTCGGGCCTCCTCCTTCCGCGACCATGCCTGCCAGAACATCTCGTCCCTGCCTCGGCCTCCCACCTTCCAGGCCGCTGCCGCAAGCACGCGAGGCCAGGGCCGCCCCTCCTCTGTTTTCGGGTCCAGGCCCTTGTCTCTGGCCGCTGTGACCGGCCGCCTGAGCGCCTTCCAGCGGCCCGTCCTCGCCGCCATCCGCGGTGACCTCTGCGTGCGCCCTGATCATTCCGTGGCCTCTTCTGTTGAGGTCCTCGTTTCGATTCTGCCTCGCCTAGATCTTCGTCATGGGTTTTCCTTATCCGAAGTCGCTGTCATGAAACGGATGACCGCAGAGCGCTATCATGGAACGTCAAGATCTTCATCTCGGACGCCAAGATCGCCCCATGGAACCGAAGGTGTCGAGACCCTGAAAACCGATCCTCCCGAAGACGGAAGACCGAACCTTGGCGTGCCAAGTTCTTCGACCCGAAGGCCACATATGCGACAAGAACTTCTTCCCGGACGCCAAGGTCTTCGACACGGATACGCCGAGGCCTCCTTCACGGACACCAAGTTCTCTGACCCGGATCCATAGATAGATCCACTGAAGACCGAACCCTCGGCACGCCAAGATCTTCTCCGCGGAACGCCATGACCTCCTTCACAGATCCGAAGACCCTAACTCCCGGAGTCCGAACCTCGTTCCCCGACGAACCCTGTCGAACCCCGAACCCCTCGGAGCCCAAGTTTGTCGAACCCTAATGTGTGAACCACATGTGGGATGTATGGGCACTCCATCGATTTAGTACCTGATTTCAAAGTACTGTACTGGGGGCCACAACTAGTTTGAGGTTTTATTTACTATTCTGTACTTATGCCATGCTTTACTGCTTTATTTACGATTGTGCGAGGAGCACGTGTACTGTTTTGGAAGCGGAGTGTTTTCGCGGTATCGACAAGCCCGAGAGTTTCGGGTTCCCGGTCGTTTACAGCCACTGACGCAAACCCTGAGTCCGTCTCGGAGACCGACCGACTTCGTTGCGGGTAGACTTAGTGGGGTGGCCCCCCGTGCTTACTTTGGGTCTGGGAAACGTCATGACTTAGGCCCCGCCGACATACCGATGGGTGTATGTTAATTGATCTGGCAAAAAGGGTCGAAGTGCGTGTGGATACTTTGGTGCACCCCTGCAGGGTTAAATCTTTTCGAGAAGCCGTGTCCGCGGTTATGGACGACTTGGAGCACAGTGCTTGATCATAGACAACTATAACTAAAGTTTACTGTTATAATTTGACTTGTATCCGATATGACTAGTAATCAGCTTCACTACAACGGAATGGCTAAATAAAAGTACCAACAACTGCTGGGTTTTGGGATATCTCATGCTAATTGTATCTGACTAGTAAGTGTTGCAACTACAACGGAATGGTTAACTAAAACTGCCCACTGCTTATTATATCAGGATGACTCATGCTATCTATATTTGACTAGTAATTGCCGCCACTATAACGGAATGAGTAAAAACTGCCAACTGTGTGAGTTCCGCGGTTGACTTCCTCGTTTGGTCTCGAGGGGGAAATGCCAGGATGGGTATGTTTGATGGTAGTATCAGGTGGTTCCGAATAGGTCTTTCTTACCCCTCTCTGATAGCCGCCAGTTATATTGAGTCTCTATAGGTTGTTTAGTGCATGCCGCGCTGCCGCTTCAGTCCACCATACCTATGTAGGCGAGGACCGCCGAATTCTAGCCTCGCCGTGTACTGGCCTCAGTACTGACCGCTCTCTCTTTTTCCTTTGCCCTTTGTCGGCACCCCTTTTGTTTAAGCAGGTTTTGAGATCGACGTCGTTAGCAGGGTTACCCTTCCGGCTTGGCCTGGGAAGGGTTATGGACGCCATTGGTTATTCTTCAGGGCTCTTAGCCCCATTTGCATCTTGTCCGTAGTCGGACGCTCTATCATTTTCAAGGTGATTTGGATCTTTGTATATTATCTCTGTATTCTTGACTCATTGAGTCGCTGTTATATATATCTGTTCTGTGGGTCCCATCGAGGACTGTTGTGTAATGTTATTACTTCGTTTTCCACCCGCACGCAAGTGCCTGGTGGGCACCTTTGAATCGATTCTATGCGGGTTTGGTGGAAAGCGCTGAAACTTGCATAGGGCCGATTCTGAGGGTGTTACAATAACCGCGGACACGGCTTTCAGAAAGTTTTACCCTGCAGGGGGGGCACAAATAGCAACACACGCACGATAAACCTCGAGAAAAACCAATAAAAACCCAACGAGGCATCACGACAGAGCAATTGCAAGATTCATATAAATTTTAGGGGGCACCCCACCAAGCTACCCGCGACGAAGTTGGCCGGCTCTGAGACGGACCCAGAGGTTTGTGCCAATGGTTGTAAACGACCGGGAACCCGAAAGTGTGACTGGGCTTGTCGATACCGCGAAAACATTCCACATTTTGTTCCTAAATAGTACAGGCGCTCCACGCGCAATCGTAAATAAGCAGTAAAGCATGGCATAAGTACAGGATAGTAATAAAGCCCCAAACTACTTTGTGGCCCCAAGAAATAAATATGACTCAAGCTTTGGCTAGGGGGATTCATGGTCCCACATGCGGATAGTGCGAATATTCAAAGAACAGGTATCAAGTACTCGGGGTCCTACGGGACACAAGTGGACGGTTAAAAACCAAATAACATCTATTGCCCACCTGTGGCTCTGCATTATTTACTTACTTCAATTTTAGTTATTAAACGGTAATTAAAGTCATGATCAACTCCAACATAAAGCATATGACTCTTCCAACAACTGTGGTACTTGACGACACGCAACAACACTTGAGCAAGCGACTACGACTCGCAAGTCCAACTATCTCCCAAGCAACAGGTAATAGGATGTGTCCAAGGTAATATAAGGCTGCAAGGGATATCCCGGGTACGAAAACTAGAGCATCGCAACACAGATAGCAATAGATCAACAGGAGGAAATAAAGACTAGAAAGGTAAAATAGGTAGAAAGGGGGAGAATGCTCGCCTGAAAACATTGCCGAAGTTTCGTAACCGAAGAACCTGTCGAAGCTCACAACATCTCATCGTCCTATCCGGGAAGAAGCAAAACACTAAAAAAACAAGCGATGCAACAATTACAACTAATGCGAAAGAATCGGCATGATCATGATATGATGCATGACATGGTAAGGATGCGATGCAATTAGGCATTATTAAGCGGAACCGGGGTCCCGACATTTATTTAGAGGGTTTAAGTTGTTTAGATACCCCACAATTTAAATGTTGTATTAACATGGCAAAAGATAGCACCAGTTCGCTACACAAATTTAAATGGGGCAAGACTAGAAAAGCCCGCATATGGCCTTCATATTTAATTAAGATGTGAATCGGCATAATACCCCCAAACCACATGATATGTGTGCAAGCATGATAATTTAATATGCAACAAGTTTATATTTCATTTTATAAAATAGGGCTCGGGAAGGGAATCACACATTAGGGTTCGACGATCTTGGGGTCCGGGGGTTCGACGAGTTCGGTCTCGCCGGGATCGGTCTTCGGGCTCAGGTATTGGGGTCTTCGGGTCCATGTTGAAGGCCTTGGCATCCCAGGAGGAAGGCCTTGGCGTTCGGCCCCAGACTCGAAGGTTCTGTGACACCACAATGCCATTTTCACATAGTCGGTCTCGGGGTCACACATCAACAACAAAGATCTTGGCAAACAGAGAGGGCCTTGGTACATGAAGGAGCGACAACGACTTCCGCAGGCCGTCAACACATCACTGCCACAATGTGCAGGCAGAGGCAAAGAACTAGAATCGTGTAACGGCAGCACCTTGTGTCCTTATGGCAACATTGGGGCACAGAAAAGAAAACACCACATCGGCATGGGACGTCACGCACGTGGAGCAGAACAAAATGCGCGGACGCTGCTACCAGCGAGGAATAAAGGAATCGGCAGGCGGCGTCCACGGCGCGTTGTGCAGGGGGCCTGATGGCGCACTAGAGCAGGAGGAAGAGCCCGTGCTCGAGCTGGGAACGAGGAGGCCGATGGCGATGGGTCAGCAGCCGGAAGGGCGAGCACGAGCGATGGCAAGAGGGCACAGAGCCCAAGGCGGCTGTTGGCAGGGCTCGCGGGTGCAGCAGGATCGAGGCAGCGAGGCAGGGGTCAGCCAGAGATGCTCGGGAGAAGGCACCCTCGAGAACGCGTGCAGGACAAAGAGGCACAGAGGCGAGGACCAACAGGAGGACGCGAGGCGGCTGCTGGCGCACGTACGGGCGCCAAGACGAGGCGAGGACGGCCCGTTGCGCAGGAGGAAGCGGTCCATGGCGATGCGGCGCCGGGCCCGAGTTCCGGCGGCTGGAGAAGGGAACCAAGGCAGCGGCGAGGTTGGTTTCCGACGGCGGCGAGTGCAAGGGAAGCCACAACGGCAAGGAGGTCAGGCGCGAGGTCTGCGGCCATCTACAGAGGGGGAAGGTGCTGCCGGCGGCGCTGCGGGAGGCCGGCGGCGCTGCGGGAGGCCGGAGGCGCATGCGAGGTCGACACAGGGTTCCGAGGAGGGGCGAGCTCGCCTGGACGGAGGGAAAGGAGAGGCCGCGGCAGGGAGGGATAGAGGCTACGGCTCCAGGCGAGGCAGAGGCAGGGTGGAGCGAGCGGGGGTGGGGGAGAGGTCGCGTGCGGGGATGCGAGAGAGGGAGCGGGGTTGCGTGGGCGTGGTGGGGCCAGGGGATCGAGATCGGGGAGGTGGGTTGGGGTGCAGCAGAGGATGGTTTTCCTTGGCGTGGCGTGTGTGATATTGTGTGTGGCCGGCGGCGGTGGGTGGGAATAGGTAGGTGGGGATCTAGGGTTTGGGAATAGGACTAGATTAGGGTTTTCGGTGAGATTGGGTTGGGCCGATCGGGGTGGTAGGTGGCCTGGCTTTGGGGCCGGTCTGCCTCCCCCGATCAAACAGTTTTATTTTAAAAAATATTGTTTGTTTTAATTTAGTAAAAGATTTCGTATTTAGTTTTAGATAAACAAAATGTCCAGAAACATCCGGGGATTTGATTTGAAATCAAGACGGGGTTTATTTTGGAAAACGAAGAGAGACTTTGATAAAATAGTTTGGGCAAATAATATGCATGATGATACGATGATGCAATAAAGTATGAATAACATGCGATTTTCTAGTAGTGGATTTACCCGGGGTGCTACACTTGCCGCCGCCTTTCTTGAAGGGCTTCTTTGCACCCTTACCTTTCTTAAAGGTGGGCTTGTTGACCATCAACACATGATTATCCTTTTTGATGTCCACTTCCGCGGCCTTCAGCTTTGCGAAGAGCTCGGTGATCGTATCAGTGGAACCAATCTGATTATGAGTCACTACAAAACTTTTGTAGCTGGGAGGGAGTGATTGCAGAACCCTGTCAATCTTGAGCTCCTCTGGAATCGTGCATTCCAGTTGCTCAACGCGTTGAGTGTAGCCCGTCATCTTAATGGCGTGCTCACTAACGGAACTCCCTTCCTCCTTCTTGCAGTTAAAGAACTTCTCAGAGATCTCATATCTCTCAGAACGGGCCTGAGTCTAAAACATGGTTTTCAGCTCTTCGAGAATCTCAAAGGGCCCGGGATAGTCTTCAAAACGATTTTGAAGTTCCGGTTCCATAGCAAACAACATGGTGCTCTTAATCAGACCATAATCATCTTTGCGCGACTGATAGACAGTTTTCTCATCAGCCGATGTAGTTGCAGCAGGGGGGTCACCTAACGCTTTCCCAAGGACATAGTCCTTTTGACCGCCACAGAGAATGATTCTTAGATTGCGGAACCAATTGGTGAAGTTAGACCCATTGTTTCTAAGCTTTTCCTTCTCAGCAAAAACGTTGAAGTTGAAGTTGGACTTAGCCATTTGATCTACAGTATTGCAAGTACAAATTAGACTATGTTCATGATAACTAGTTCAACTTTTAATCAAATTACTAGATGAACTCCCACTAAATTCAACATCCCTCAAGTTGTTTAGTGAACACGATCCAAATTCACCACACCTAATCCGATCATCACGAGAAGAGATGTGGCTTCAATGGTGGACAACGAAGTGTCGATCATATCATTCATATGACTCATGCTTAACCTTTCGGTTCATGTGTTCCGAGGCCATGTCTGTACATGCTAGGCTCGTCAAGTTAGACCCAAGTATTTCCGCGTGTGCAAAACTGGCTTGCACCCGTTGTATGTGAGCGTAGAGTCTATAGCACCCGATCATCACGTGATGCTTGGACACGACGAACTTTCGCAATGGTGCATACTTGGGGAGAACACAGTTTTTATATTGATCTTTAAGTGAGGAATCATCTTATAATGCTACCGTCGCGATCTAAGCATAATAAGATACATAAAAGGATAAACATCACATGCATGTAACTTTATGTGACATGGTATAGCCAATCTTCGCGCAATGATCTCTATCTTGTGCGTTCCGGCATGATCTCCATCACTCCACCATGATTGCCTCCACCACGAATAGCAACTACAACTATTGCTAACTACTTAGCGATAAAGTGAAACTATTACATGGCGCATAAGAAGTTGACACACAGGTCATACACAATTATAAAGACAACCATATGGCTCCTGCCGGTTGTGTACTCATCGACATGCAAGTCGTGAAACATTACAAAACATGATCATCGCATACATTATACACATCACATCTTGGTCCATACCATATCACAGAAAACACTCCCTGCAAAAACAAGTTAGACGCCTCTACTTTGTTGTTGCATGTTTTACGTGGCTTATGGGAGTAGATGCTAAGAACGATTCTTACCTACGGAAAGCCACAACGGTGATATTATGGTTGCCAAACTCCGGTGTTAATCCCATGACAACTATAGTGAGAGAAACTGGCATCCACCAGCCGCATGTGTGGAACAAGCCACACGTCAAGTGCGGAGCCGGTCTCGCGAACGACGTAACGTAAGGTTGGCCTGGACCGCTTCAATCTCACTATCCCGCGTCATAAGAAGAACACAAACAAGAGGCTTGCAACAGAAAACATCAACGCCCGCAACAACCATGTTGCGTTCTACTCGTGAAACACATCTACGCATAGATCTAGCTCTGATACCACTGAAAGGGTTTCGCGGCATAGTAAATCAAAATTTTCTACGGATGCGAACAGAGGGAAAGCCAAGATCTAATCTAGGAGATGCAAACAACAAGAGAGATTGGATTAGATCTTCATACCCTTGAAGATTCGCACAGCGGAACGTTCGTCGGAACGTGGGTGATGTAGTCGTACTCGCTTCTCCTCCTCGCGATCCGATCCGATCTAGCACCACAAGTGGCGGTGCCTCCGTGAGATGCACACATGCAGCACCTCGACGTCTCCTCCTTCCTTGGACCAGCAAGTATGGTGGAGAGACGGATTGGATCTACAACACGACGGCGTGGTGTATATGGTGGAGAATTTCTGCAGCAGGGCTTCGCCTACAAACAGTCGAGAGGGAGAGAGGAAGGCAGCAGGGCGGCTAGGGTTGGAGGGGAAGGTGTGGGGGTTGGTGATCCCCCAGCCCTCTTTATATAGAGGGGCGGGCGCAGCCCTAGCCCCTCCCCCAAGCCCAAACCGGCGGCCCCAAGGAGAAGGAATGGGGGGCAAGGAAACCCCCCCCCCTTCTAGAAGGTCTATCTCGAGTTTAAAACCCCCTTGGCCGGCTGGGCCCTATGGGGCCTTGTTCCCCTGGCCCAATGCGGCCAGGGCACTCCCTCATAGGCCCATGCCCCCTCCCGGAAGGTGGGGCCACGTTGGTCCCCTTCCGGAAGGTTCTAGAAGCTTCCGGTACAATACCGATTAACCCGGAACAATTCCGAACTCCAAAAACTGCACTGCCTTATATGAATCTTATTCTCCGGACCACTCCGGAACCTCTCGTGATGTCCCGGATCCCATCCGAGACTCCGAACAAAAACTCATAAACCAATTATCCAATCTATCCTAGCGTCGAGACACGTTAAGTGTGTGACCCTGCGGGTTCGAGAATATGCAGACATGATCTTCTATCAATAATCAACAGCGGGGTCTGGGCACCCATATTGACTCCCACACATTCATCGATGATCATATCGGATGAACCACGATGCCAGGATTCAATCAATCCATATTTATATTCCCTTCGTCTCGCGATATTTTACTTGCCCTAGATTCGATCGTCGGTACCGTCATACCTAGTTCAATCTCGTTCACAGCAAGTACTTTACTCGTTCCATAATCCGATATCACTTTGTGATTAACTTCTTAACCACATGCTTGCAAGCGGTGTTGATATCGATTACCGAGTGGGCCCGAAGTATATCTCTCCGACTTGGGAGGGACAAATCCCATCTCGATACATACAACCCAACAGATACTTTCCGATCACCTAAGAGACACCTTTATGATCACCCTCTCATAGGATGACGTTTGATGACCTCAAAGCTTTCTTCCGATACCAGGGAGTTGTATTATATTATGGTCTAAGGAATACAATATTTGACATAAGAAAAGCTTCGCCAAGACGAACACAATGACACGATCTAATTGCTTCGCTTAGTTTGGGTATGTCCACCATATCATTCTCCCAATGATATGATCTCATTATTAATTGACAACTCATGTCCATGTTTAGGAAACCTTAACCATCATTAATCAATGAGCTAGTCCTTAGAGGCGTACTAGGGACACGGTGTTGTTCACAAACCACACAAGTATTAAAGTTTCCGCTTAATACAATTCTAGCATGGAATATAAACATTATCATGAACAAGAATTATAATAATAACATCTTTATTATTTCCTCTAGGGCATAATTCCAACAGTCTCCCATTTGCACTAGAGTCAATAATCTAGTTTACATTTGGCAACAATCTCACACCCATGGCACTGAGGTGCTGATCATGTTTTACACGTGGAAGAGGTTTAGTCAATGGATCTGCGACATTCAGATCTGTATGTACTTTGCTAATCTTCAGATCTCCATCTGCTATATAATCTCGGATTATATGAAACTTGCGGTTGATATGCTTGGTCTTTGGATGATATCTTGGTTCCTTAGCGACTGCTATGGCGCCAGTGTTGTCACACAATATCTCCAGTGGGTCCAATGCACTTGGAACCACGCCAAGCTCAGTGATGAAGTTTCTGATCCAAACTCCTTCACTTGACGCTTCTGCAGCAGCCATGTATTCCGCTTCTACTGTAGATCCCGCGATCACGCTTTGCTTGCAGCTTCTCCAGCTCACAGCTCCTCCATTCAAAAGATACACGTATCCTGTCTGAGATTTAGAATCATCCTTGTCGGTGTCGAAACTAGCGTCGACGTAACCTTTTACGACGAGCTGTTCATCACCCCCATAGACTAAGAAAATTTCTTTAGTTCTATTTAGGTATTTTAGGATGTTCTTCACGGCTGTCCAGTGTTCCACTCCTGGATCACTTTGATATCAGCTCGTCAAACTAAGAGCATTGGACACATCCGGTCTAGTACACAGCATGGCATACATGATAGAACCTATGGCCGAGGCATAAGGCACTTTGCTCATAGCTTCCCTCCACTCACAAAATTCCTTTAAATTCCCTCCACTCAAAATCCCACTCAAAAATGCCATTAAATTTCCACCAAATTTAATGCAAACTCTCATTAAATAAAACTCTTTTATTTTATTCAGAATTTTGTCAATTACTTTAATGACAAACATTCACAAATAACCCCTTGCTAGAATTCCATTTCGCATGCATAACCACTTTATGCAATTTCACCCGAAAACCTGTTTCGGTATCTAGTGAAATAAATTCCTGCGCTTGTTTATTCTTTCGGCATGAAACATTTGCTCCAACTGGATGCCAGTTTCCCTTAAGTGTGTCACCCTACGGTTCGTGAATAATGCGGACATGATCGAGACCCTTCTCCGATCAATAATCAGTAGCGGGACCTGGAGATCCATACTGACTCCCACACATTCAACGATGACTTTTCCTGTGATCGTCGGAACCTTTTACGCTTGTATCTTAATCCCTTTGTTTCACGATATATTACATGTCCGAGATTCGATCATCGGTATCCCCATACCTAGTTTGATCTCGTTACTGACATGCACTCTTTTCTCGTTCCCGTGATATAACATTCTAGTGATCAAATCACTTGCTTGCAAGCTAACCAATGTGATATCACCGAGAGGGCCCAGAGCATATCTATCCGTCATCGGGATGAACAAATTCCACTCGTGATCCATGATTCTCAACATAACACTTTAGTAGCTTTGAAGCCATCTTTATAATCACCCAGTTACGGAGTGACGTTTGATGTCAACAAGAAACTCTTCCGGTGTTAGTGATTGGCATGATCTCATGGTCTAAGGATTAGGACTACTTCGTAGTTTATTTATAGCAATATAAACTCAATGACTTTGATCGTACTGCTATACTTCGGATGAATGTTCATCACACCATTACACTAATGTTGTGATCTCGTTATTAACAACATCCAATGTCTATGATCAGGAAACCGTGATCATCTTGTTAATCAACGAACTAGTTTATGAGAGAGGCATAACTAGGAACTTTTTGTTTGTTTATTAAACACACATGTATTAATGTTTCCGTATTAATACAATTACAGCATGCAAAATAAACATCTATCATATACTTGGAATACACATAATAAACATTTTATTATTGCCTCTCAGGGCATATTCCCTTCAAGGATTGCCTAGATCTAAGCATGGACATGATTCTATATTTGTGGTAGTGGATCGCTTTTCCAAAATGGCGCACTTCATTCCGTGCCATAAGACCGATGATGCTTCACATGTAGCAAATTTGTTTTTCAGGGAAATAATTCGGCTACACGGTGTACCAAGAACAATCGTCTCCGACCGCGACGTCAAATTCATGAGTTACTTTTGGAAGACCCTCATGGCCAAGATCGGCATCAAGCTCCTATTCTCGCCCGCCTCGCATCCTCAAACGGATGAACAAACCGAGGTTGTCAACCGAAGCCTTGGCACACTTCTCCGCGTGTTGATAAAGAAGAATCTTAAAGATTGGGAGGAATGCATCCCACACGCCGAGTTCGCCTACAACCGCGCAAAACACTCCACCACCATGAGGAGCCCGTTCATGATCGTCTATGGGTTCGAGCCTCTCACCGCGCTCGACATATTACCCCTTCCGCTACACGACCGCACCAACATGGACGTTGACAAGCGTGCCCAATCGCCTTCAAGGTCCTCAAAAGAATCAACAACAACGCCTACATCATCGATATTCCAACATCAAAGTACCTTGTGAGTCCGACGTTCAATGTCAAGGACCTTTCACCGTACCATGGAGAAGATGAAGTTGAGAAGGTTGAAGAGTCGAGGACGACTCTTTCCCAAGGGGGGAGCTGATGCATCCCGTCCTTTGGATGCGTCTACATCCCCACCAACTAGTCCCCCAAGTGGACCGATGACCCGCGCTCGAACCAAGCTCCTACAAGCTAAGGTTAACTCGCTCCTTTCCTCGTGTGATTTTGATACACCCTTGTATGGCTTGCTACTTCATTCCCAAACCTTGTGCATCCTCATCTATGAACCCAATGAAGCATCGTCAAAGGAGGGACCGAAGGCAACCGAGGAAATACTCCAGAGCAAATCGGCGCCAGGCCCGGCGAACCGATCCCCACGCCGACAATTCCGGCGATAGGCCCGGTCGACCGGCCCCCTCGCCGACAATTTCGGCGACGACCGAAACTTCTAGCGAATGACCGACAAGGTGTTCTGAAAGGCTTTCCGGTGGGCGGTCGGAAATGTCGGCGGCGACCACTCCGGCACCGCCGGACCCCTCGCCGGAAACCCTCAGATTCAAGTCAACTTTCGGGCTTGGCCCGCGTAACCCCTTATTTCGCCTAGACTTTACTGTTTCGTACCTAAACTACCCCTGTTTATGTGGCTGGCCTATAAATAGCCCCCACCCTCTATTGTAAACCATAAACTTGGATAATTGTAGTTGAAGACACCCCTTTGAGGATCTATCAACTATTTGTCTCATGCTCCTTGACAAGGAGCACCAAATTATCCACAACCTCTTGGATTTTGCCTCGTGCGTTCAAGTTGTACAAGTCCTTGGGATCTTGGTGTCGCGTACCCAAGTAGTCAAGATCTCATCAAGCCTCTCACCCCCGTTGTTGGCCGTGGGAGAGTGCCTTGCCCAACGCCGATCCTAGGGATTGTGTTGGACCGGTTGCCACCGGCGTGAGCTATCGGCTTGTATCGTGTTTTCGTGTGTGTGAGTTCATCGAGTTATTCGCGTGTGTGTTCGTGGATTTCATCCCCTCCCTCCTTCCATCGTTTTCCCCTTGATTCCCACGGAATTCGTGAAAGATCGGGCCACCCTAAGGGGTCACCCCTAACACCATTGCTGGACGGACTCGCAAATACAAAAAGAGAAGAATTGGACGGAGGAGCGGATGGAAATGTTGCAGCCGCCAAGCGGATAGACTCCGCCGGTGCCGAACTGCCTCTTCACGGAATAGAGCTTCCGGAAGAGGCCAAAGTGCGGCTCGATACCGAGCCAGCACTCGCAAAGAGTTATGAAGCAAGCAATGTCAAGAAGAGAATTGGGAGACAAATGGTGCAATTGAATCCCCTAGAAGAAGAGGAGTCGACGAAGAAAATCATGAACAGGGAGAGAGAGACCACGAATGACAAATGCATAAAACATCACCCGAAACCCTTCGGGTGGGCGGGGGATTACCTCATCACCAGGAAGGATGGCGTCCTCCTTGTTCTGGGGAATCAACCCAGAATTGCGCAGCTTGCGTAGATCCCCGTCGCGCATCTCTGTGCGCCTCCACCCGCTGTCAGTGATGCGGGCCGTCGCAGCGACCTTCTTGCCGCTGGTGGCGGCGCTCGAACCAGCTCCGGTGGTGGTCTTCTTCGGCTTGCCCATAGTGCGGCGTTGAGTGCGCCAGTGTGCGTGGAGAAAATAAGAGGGAAAGATGCGAAGAACTTCCAGTGCGCAGTGGAGGAAAGCAAGGCTCGCGAAAATGGAGGCAAGAAAGATGAGCAAATGGCAAAGGGTAAAAGAAAATCACTCTTTACCCACGGTATTTAAGGAGGAAGACGACGCACATGGGCCGTTGATCCAGAAGCCCTAGCGCGCGCCCCAAATCTAATCCTACATGTGTCAGCACAGCAAAGAACCGTCGCCAGCACGACGTCCACTACACATGGAAATCGAGGAGACGCCGTAATTTTCGCCACGTTTGCACGTGACTAGTCAACTTCAAGTTAGGCGGTGGGACCCACAATCGTCTCGTCGCATCATCTCTGTCTCCGCAGACGGTTGAGATCACCAATCATCAGCACTGATGTCATCAAGGCCAAGCTAGCAATGGCTGAAAGTTTTCGGCTGATCAATCAAGTACTTACTCGAATCTATGATTCGAGAAACTACTCGGGGGCTACTCCTATCAGGAGCGTTGGCCGCGCACCTGAGAAATGACTAAGGTACTACACCTCGCAACTATCTTCGAGTCCTACGTCGAGTCTGTGACTCCACTACGGACTCGGGGGCTACTCCCATAGGGAGGATCGGTTGAGCATCCGAAGAAAAAATTGTGTCCTTCGAACCTAAGCTGAAAACAACTGAACTAAAGTCTCTGCTCGAGTCTACGACTCGAACAGACACTCGGGGGCTACTCCCATAGGGAGCGCTGGTCGCGCACCCTATGAATTTTTTGACTGTGATCCTTCGGATTAAATACGATAAAAATATTTTTGGCAACTTTTCCCAAACCAATGCTAAGTGAGAAGCAATCTCCTTGGCCACCCAAAACACCTCCGTGGTGACAAAAACTTCGGATGTTGTGTCTGCGACGCAAAGATAAGTCCTACAGATATCATCTGATGGCCTAGTAACGCACCTGACTGTGCTCTGCCAGTAAACTCCCGTGTCAACAGGCACGATGAAAATCCTGACGGACGCGTTGGGTACATCACTTGAAAATCACTGGGATTCGACTCTTGTAAGTCTGCAATGGCCTGAGTCGAACCACACCAGCAATCGTTCCGAATTCGAGTCCGGGGACTTGAGTTTGATGAAGATCGTGTTGTTTTGTCCTATGACAGTTAACTGGCCCCGATCCGTCGGGAGAGTCAGGCACGCGCATCAACAATCCCTATGAACTAAACATTTCTCCTTGTAAAACAGGTTCAATTACATAGCACCCGAAAGATTGAAGAGTCTCTAGCCGAATCTATGATTCGACTGAACACTCGGTGGCTACTGACATGGTTATACCCCACGGGTACACAACATTGGTATACCTGGTCCAGCCCAAGGAAGTCCCACGTCAAGACACGCAGCCCGTGGAGATTTCGGGTGGCCCAAGCCCATGATGTCTTCGGATCCTTGGAGGACAAGTCTAGAGTAGATAGAATTTCAAAGGGTACCAACCCTAATTTGTAACCAACTCGACCTAAGCCCGGTACCTGCCTATCTATATAAAGGACAGGAGGGTATGGCGAGAAGGATCTCTTCCAGCATCACATACGCACCTCACGCCAGATTGCATATGCGCACCCCTGTAACTTTCAGTTCCACCGTAATCAAGAGGAGACAAGCAGGAGTAGGGTTTTCCCTCCGGGGGCCTGAACCTGGGTAAATATCGTGTCTCATATTGCTTGTCTGTTAACCGTTCTGCGATCTCCAGCATCCCCATCTTCTCCAAAACCCAAGTCCATAACAATGGGCATTGACGAGATCGAACCTCGTCAAATGGTCTGTAGTCCTTGACAAAGCACACACACCCAAAGACCTTTGGTGGAACCACATATGTTGTTTCACCGGTTAAACACTCTATCAGTGTCTTATATCCAAGTATCCGGGATGGCATTCTATTTATCAAATAAGCAGCTATCATCACAACTTCACCCCATAGAAACTTTGGAACATTCATAGTTGTCCTTATGCAATGAGTGATCTCCAGAAGATGGCTATTCTTTCTTTATGCCAAACCATTCTGCTGAGAAATACTTGGACAAGTTGTTTGATGTACGATCCCAAAACTGGATAAGTACTTATCAAATTCCTTGTTCACATACTCTGTTCCATTGTTAGTATGGAATACTTTCATGCATGCATTGTATTGTGTCTTGATCATATTATGAAAATCAACAAAGCATTCGAGCACATTATCCTTGTTTCTCAACACAAAAACCCAAGTGACTCTAGTACAACAGTCAATGAAGGTAACAAATGAGCGGTAATCATTTAAAGTTGAAACTCCACTAGGACCCCACACATCAGAATGTATAACTTCAAGGGGTGTGTCACTTCGATTATTAGATGACACATAAGAGCTCCTAGTTTGTTTTCCAAATTGTCATGCATCACATACTAGGTTTTCCTTTTTAAGTTTATTATAAAGGTTAGGATAAAGATGGCCCAACATAGCAAAGGACATATGCCCCAATCTGCGGTATTGAAGTAGAAACCCTTCTAGGGGTGAAGTAGATAGAACAGATGCAACTGCAGGAGAAACCTCCTTGTCCAGGTAATACAAGCCATCTCGCATACTCCATGTCCCTAATTTCCTTCCACTTCCAAGTTCCTGACATATGCATCTGGTTGGAAGAAAGATAGCAGCACAGTTAATCTCACTGGTTATGCAACTAATTGACAAAAGATTAATTGGGAACGAGGGAATATACAACACTGATGATAGCGTCATGTTTGGACTACATTTAATCTCTCCCGACCCCACAATACTTTGAATAGAACCATCAGCAAGTGTGACATTCTGTTCTGAAAAATCAGGAGTATAGTCACAAAAATCCTTATAAGATCCTGCCATATGTTTAGATGCACTAGAGTCAATTATCCATCTTGCATTGGAGCAATTGTGTTTGTGCAAATCATATTTACCACTCTAGCATACTTCTTTAAATCTTTGTCATTTCTCCCATTCATCAACTGTCATTTGGACCTTCACGGTGTGTGAAAATTCCCTAGTAACTTCATAACCATGTACTCTTTTTGTTGGTCTTCTTCCAAAGCAACTCCCACTTGTGGCAGTGACTATATTATATGCACTTCCATATCCACATCCATACCCATAGAAATCACCAATACCCATCTTGTTCTCCTACACCAGCACAACTTGATCCTCTCCCACTTCTACTATCACTAACACAACCTCAAATAAATAGACTCCGTCCACACCTTGATCACTCTACAACCATGACCCAAATCCCTGCATAACAAAATCGACACCAACCACTTTTGGACTGCTTGCTTGAGCCTCCAATCAACTCCACTTTGCAAATTGCAGCTAAAGAAACTGCCTGTAGCTGCTTCCTCCTAGAATCGCAGCTAAAGAAACTGCAGCTGCTCCCTCCTGCACTCCTTCTCCTCTCTTCTCTGCTGGAACAGAGCAGCGGCTCCTTCCTCCTCCACAACAGGAAACTTTCCCAGCAACACCAAATCAACCAAGTGTAGGAGCAAAGACACACTTCCCTGAACCCAGCCGCTGCTGGTCCCCAACCCACTACAGGGCTGCTACTTCTCCTGGCCGCACGCCGCTGCCAGCCGGCACCATCGAACCTCTGATTCAAGTCAGTAGCACGTCCGCCTCATCACCACCTGCCTTTCCTCCGCAGCCAGATCGAGCACGGCCGGCGTTGTTGGCTTTGATACCATGTTGTCAAAGTATCACCAGCGAGAAGCAATCTGCACAGGAGGAACACAAGAAATTTCTGGAAAACTCTAGTACCCAATCCATTCCTTCCCCATCTAACATATACACTTATCATTTTACACTTTAACCCCTCCTTCTTATCTATCCTACAACTAAGCCCCTACAATAGGAACTTTCTTCAGTAGATTGTATAATGGGCGACAAATGAGGCCATAGTTCTTGATGAAGCGCCTATAGTAGCCAGTAAGACCTAAAAATCTTCTTAACTGTTTGGTTGTCACAGGAACCTCCCATTCTGCTACAATAGAAATCTTTGTTGGGTCTATAGATACCCCATCTCCTTTGATTATATGGCCCAGGTAGTCCACCTGAGGCATGCCAAAAACACACTTGCTCCTCTTAGCAATTAGCTTGTTAGCCTGTAACAATTGCAAGGCAATGGTTAGATGTTGATAGTGTGACTGTACATCAGGGCTATAAATGAGAATATTATCAAAGAACACTAGGATGAACTTCCTGAGTTAATTGGAAAAAATAGCATTCATTAATGCTTGGGAGGTTCTAGGAGCATTTGATAAGCCAAATGGCATAACCATGTATTCATAGTGGTCGCAATAAGTTCTGAATGATATCCTAAGGAGACATTCTGATATGATGATAGCCAGATCTCAGGTCCAGCTTGTTGTGAGCATAGTAGGTGTGCTTGCTGTGGATTGTTGGCCTAGAGATTGTAATGAAATGTTCATGATCTGAGAAGACTGTTCTTGTGGAGTCTTAGTCATTTCTTCACTCACTTCCTCTCTAGGTTGTGCAAGTTGATCTCCCTGTTCTTGATCAATGATTTGTGCTAAAAAATTAACACTGGAATTTGCCTACATTTCTGACCAGGTTGCCAAATGGGTTCTCCACATCTCCAGCATTCCCCTTTCACCCTCTGTTTGGAAACAGTTGCTTCAGGAATTTTATTAATGATTGGAGCTTGTCGTTGCTAGTGTTTATAGTGATTTGTAGCACTGAATTTCTGGAATTGGGGAACATGACTTTTCTTTGCAACTTGGAAGAAGGTCGCTACAGTCAAGGAAGAAGGTCGTAAGGGCCTGAGTTGAGCTTTGATGGAATCTCTCATTCCATTCACATAGCATCTCACAAACCAGTCTTCTTGAATATCTAGATTTTCCTCTCTGGCATCAGCCATTAATCCTTCAAAGAGTTCAGTGTACTGCTTAATTGTCAAATTGTTTTGCTTGAGGCTGTTGAATCTTTCAGCTAACTCATAGGTACTTCTTTCAAAAAACCTGTTAGTGACTTCCTCTGCAAATTGAGTCCACAACAATTGTTGTTTATGTAAGCCTGAATGTCTAATCCACACATCAGCAGACCTAATGAAATACAATTGTGCTAAGTGTAATTTATACTCTTTAGGGCCGCAACCATTTGGAAATATTTTTCACACTGTCTATCCAGCCCACAGGATTATCTCCGTCAAACTTTGGAAATTCCATTCTAGGAACCTTAGAGATGGACTTAAAGAATTGAATCCTCATTATTTTTCATATTCTCGGCATATCCATCCCATTTCTCCTGTATCTTGGTATTCACTTGTTGATAATTCTGGAAAGCTGGAGTGGACACTTGCTTAGGAGAGTTAATCTACATATTTACTCTATGCTTGTTGAAGCCAGTAAATCCTGGAGGTGCTGATATTCTTCTTGTATTGATTGGTGTAAGATTTATGGAAGTCACTAGATCAATCATCTTAGTTTTCTATTGTTCATGAAGCAGACGTTGTTTCAATTCCTTTGTCAACTGGCCAGCCTGCTGTTGCTGTGATTGCTGGAGAGTAGGTGATTTCAGTTGGTTCTGTTCTAGAATGACAGGTTGTTGTGGGTGTGGAATGACAACTGGGCGCAAGAAATTGATAGCTTGTGCCATTGCAGTTAACTGAGTTCCTATATTGTCGACTGCAGAGTTCATATCGGTAACATCCTCTACCACATCATCCTGTTTGTGCGAGAGAACAGTAATATCTGCTTTGATTCGACTTACTTCCGTGAGCAGATTGTTGGTGTCCTTGCGAGTTTCATTCAGTTCATGTCGAAGTGCTCGTGGTTCTAGCAAATCGTCTCCATCCATGCTAGAGTTCGACCCCCGAGGCATACCGATCGTAGTAGTGAGGAGAGGAATTTTACACTGAAACTAGTTCAATAACCCGGACCTCGCCCTAGATCATGCCGCCGCCGCGTCGTCTTGCCTCCAAAAGCACATGGATCGAGTTTCCGGGCGGGTTTTCCAACAAGAGGGGATGTTCTCTTGCAACTGCCTTGAACTCTCGATCTGTGCCTGAATTTTGTGTTGCCGCCGCCAAGCCGTCGCCGTCGACCTTGTCCATGAGAAGGACTTCATTGTCGACTTTCAGCACTGCCGCCATGAATAGGGTGAGGAGGGAGGGATTTTATTGGATAGCCAAACCTAGCTCCTCAAACCAATTCGACTCTGCCGTCGAGGACCGATGTCTCTGATACCAATTTGGTAGGTCCCAGATGGAATCGTAGCAACACAGATCAAATCTGTCGCAGGAATAACAAGAATCTAGTACTAATTTGGTAGATCTGGCGAGGAATATGCCTCACTCAGATACTAGAATACATATTGACTATATAGAGTATATTGTTTGTTGCTCAAGGTAGGAGATAAAAATAAGAAGGTAACTAGCTCGAGCGGTATCAACGCATCTAAACCGTTGGTGCCGTTTGCCCACTGCCGTCGGATAACTAAATATTACCTTGATGCTTCGTCAGTGCCCGATAATCTGCCAGGACGAGGCACCTCGCCGTGTTCCAGGAAGCTGCCGACCGTCCCGACGCAAGGACGCCGCCGACCGTCCCAGCGCCAGGACTCCGGAGACTTCAAGCCATCCTATCCTACTCCGTGAAATTTCATAGCCGCAGCGGTATGTTATGTCTTTCGTTCATGTATGATATGTTGACTTTTCAGTATGCACGGAAGTATGGGCATGCCCCTGTCTGATCGAACTTGCATACATGAGTTCTGAAATTTTGTTAGAGAAGGTGTAACTTATTGGGTATGATTGGGACTTTTCAGATTGTTTCAGGCCAAAGTTTGGATTATTAAGAAATATCGTTAGTGTTACTTAATATATTCTCTCCGTCTCAAACTAGATATCTTAGATTTATCTAGATTCTCATGTATCTAGATGTGTTTTAATATATAGATATATTTAGATTCAGAGAAATTTCCGACATCTAATTCGAGACAGGGGAAGTATATGCTTGTACTAATTTAATGTTATCCAATCAGCTATGGTTTAGATTTCATTGTTCAGTGATCATAGAGGATAGCGAATGCCAGCTACAAAAAGTAGTGGCCAATGTCATACAACTATCGTCTATCGAAGAAAAATCTATAAAAGCCAATATCAACATACACACGCACATCCCAGCTGTCGGTTGCAAACACCTGATTTATACTTGATGTTTGATGTATTATTACACATGGACTCTCCTGAGCTTGAATTGGTACTAACTCAAAATATAATTAGACTGACGCATGTAAGTTTAAGAAAATCAAAAGGTATCTGAATTGCTGAGAAATGATAATTGTACATGATGAAATAACCGCTGATGCATATTCTGAACCTAATATTGGTATATATTTGTTGCAGTTGCAAACATTTTGAACCACAATGGTGAATTATTGTTGCCAAAGTCTTTCGTACCATCATTACAATGACAGGGAGGAGGTATTCTTTAATACCAGTTACTTTTTGAGGACATACTAAGAAGAAATACACATACACTCCATTAGGAAGCTAGAGTAACATGTGTCCTCTCCTCCCCGTCTGTTCCTAGAGTCCCTCTCCTCTGAGCGCTGTCCGTGAGGGCCCGGGCTGATCCCGAGCTGTCTTCGCCGGCGGCGCCGGTCGGAGATGGCGGAGGAGAGGCACCGGGGTTGTAGGTAGGAGTAGTTTTAGGGTTTTCGGCTGTATGCCGGTAGTTTGGAGTAGGGCGTCGGATTTCTTCGGCCAGATCCGGCGTATCTGGTGGTGGTGCTGGCTCTCGCTGCTGCTTCGATGGTTGGAGCAGGGATTGAGCTCCGCTGCTGCAGAGATCTCCGTCAATAAGGCCGTCTCTTCCTTAACCCTTATCTGGGCCCCCGCTTCTCTGCGTCCTCTCTTGCTGGCCGGCCTTGGCGGCGAGGGGGAGGGAGGTTGCAGAGGTGGCGTGGCTAGTCTGGGTGTGAGGTGGGGGTCCTTCTCCGTCCTGGTGCTTCTGCTCGACGCCAGACGGTCGCCGTCTTCTCTCGCTGCTAGGTCACCAAGGTGGTGGCCTGTGGATTTGGAGTGGATGGTGAGCCCCCTGCCAAATAAGAGCAGTTTCCTCTATCAGATCAGAGGAGATGGTGGGAAGTGGTGACTCCTGGCCGGCCGTGGAGGCGAGGAGGAGCTGCTCCCCCAGGCCCTGGCGTTCGTGTCTGTCGCCCCTTGGCCGGCCGCGGTGGCGAGGGAGGGTGGAGTGGAGACGGCCCAGATTCTGCTATGTTCTGGTGGTTGTTTGGGCTTCCTATCTGGGAGGCCTTCTTCTGGATCGATTGCTGCTGCATCTTCTACGGCCTCTTCCCCTCATCTCGGGCAGGAGCTCTGAGGGGAGGGCTCGGCTTCATCGAGCGGCGGCAATGGATCATGGCTAGTCGAATACGCTTCTCGATGGATCTTCTCCTCCTAGGCGCTATGGCGGCGTGTAGAAGGAAGGGGTCTCCATGGAGTAGCGGCGGAGGCTGGCCTTGGAGAAGTGAAGCCACTTTTTGCTGCAGATCCAAATTGGAAGCTTGGTGCCAGCCGATTATCTTGGCCATGTTGAGGCCTTTGACCTCGCCGGCGTGCTCCGGCGTTTCTTCAACCTCCGTCGTGAGGCCCAGTAGTTGCAGAGTCGGGATGGGAGTAGGACCTGATTGCTTTCTATTGCATCTTTTTAGGGTCCTTGTTGTAAAGTGTAAGGCCTTGTTTTCATTTTCCTTTTCTCTAGGGGCCTGCACGAATATTTGTATCCCTACCATCTTGGTTTATTGAAAGGCTTCCAGCCCCTTCGGGGGCTCTCCTGTTCAAAAAAAAAAAAGAAATACACATGTCAGCTTCCAAGCACACTCCATTTCTATACATAACCAACGGGAAAAACCTAGGTGATTAACAACAGTCGTTTCATTGAACTCGATTATTATTATGTGGATATATAATAAATTGTGCCATATATGCATATCCTAAAGAGGCCAAGAGGCAAAGGGATAGAGAGTAGTATGCAAAAAATAAAGATGATATTTCAAAGTGCTAGCGCCAAGCACGATAACTTAAAAAACAAGCTGAGTTCAACGACCCCTTTGAATGACGATAACATATTATGTCATACACCAGGTGCTAGACAATCGGGAGTCACCCAACTGCAATACAGAACACCGGCAGAAGGTCATGTGTTCTAAACTCTCAACATGTAGGTGGCGTGTTTTTTAACTGCTACGCAATACTGATTTTTCACACAAGGAATTTGTAGGTATGACTCCAATTCTTCAACAGACCTGCACATCTCAAATACCTCCACCAGATTCATCGCAATTCTATGTAGATGGTTCACCCAACTATATCGCAGGTATGGTCATATGTGACTTCATGTTGTTCACTTTACAGATATATTGCGATAATAATTTCTGCCAATGTTTGAGGTGTTCAGGTGTTGGGGCTATTGTGGGCTGCAGTAATGTTTCTCTCGATCAACCAGGCACATCTTCGCGATCTGATGAGTGTGCCTCAATTACAAAACTATTAAACAATCGTAATAATCAGATTCGTCAATGTCAAAATGAGCAAATTGGTCAAAGTTGGTATGCTTGATTGTCTGACGAGAAAAGAAGTGGAGTATATACAGAGGTAGCATATAGCCTGCCGACAGAAGAATGCAACAACTAGAAGTTACAACTAGAAGTTTTGTTAATCGCGCAGAAGTGTCTCCGAGACAGGTAACCGTGTCAGGTGCAAATGGTACATAAACCTGACTTCGTTGTCGAATTTGTAATAACGGCATAGGTCTAAGTGTTTCATGTCTGCCTGTAGGGGTATGTGCAGATACAACCCCGGATGGTATGTGCACATGCAAGATTGGGTTTTTCTAGTAGTACCATATTTCAGACCTATTTGAATGGCATGATGTGCAACTCCAGCGTCCACTGTGTGTGCGATTCAGGACACTCAGCCACAAAGAGAAAATTCACATGATGAAAAGGTCTGCTTCAAGAATTTTGATCCGGACTTGTTTTCACGGTTTGGACACTCTTCTTCCTTTGGATATATGATATGAGGCACATAGATATATATTCACGTGTAGTTCCTTGTGAGATTCACATCTGTATCTTATGCCCATAGCTTTCCGATTAAATATTGGCCTGCTAGATATCCCCTGCACATCTCCATAATAAGCTGGTATGTATTACTAGGAACGTAGTCCTGAGTTTTGTGTCATTCCATCAGTGATTATTATGGCTTGTTTGATTTTTTTATTTGACAGGAAAAGGAGCAAATTATGATCTTGCCAAGTATATATAATTTATAAATTTCTTATATCTGAATATATTTCTGCGAATTTCCAATAATCGCCGACGATCACCCGAGTCAAAAGATCTAGAAGGCCGATGCAAAGGGTGGCAGATAAATTCATAAGACTACACGTGAGTGCATGTGCACATTTACTTGTCTTATCAAGGAATGCAGTTCCCTTTTCGGTTACTGTGTGGTTAGGTGTTGCACTAATCATGGCAGTGTGGTCAAGTCGCCAGCAAAATTATAGCTTCCAAAAGAAAAGCGTCCTTGTCATGCCATTGGGGCTCTTCCGACAGTTTCATGCCGGTTAGTTGCAATGTAACCCTCATAGAGGATGTGGAATGAGTTGAAAGTTCAGAATCACATCGTATTCCAAGCGCTGCTAGAAATACAAACTTCAGGAAAGATTCTGGATCCAACAGTACATGTGGTCGATGATGCCTTGGGTGATGATATCCGAGGGAGGAACAGACAAAGAACTGCTGGGTACTGGGAATACGTATAATTTCATTGTTTTGTGACCATTGTTAAGGTTTTTGTCTTCATTGAAAAATCATTTTCTTGCACAAAGGAAAACTTTCAGAGTAAGCTGTTTCTGGAAATGGACGTTTCACACAGTTTTCAGCCTGGTATCCTGAACTTTTATGTGTACATTACATGAAACTGCAGTGCTTTCATACCTTTTTCCACCTTTGATAAGTAATCATTTTTCCCTTTTGCCGCTAGCACAAACAGCAAAGCAGCGATCTACACGATCCATCAGCGTCTGACTGCATAACAGAAGTAGATCATTAAATCTAGTGGATCTTCCAAGAGGAAGTAAAACCTTGTGCAACAACAATGATGTCATCGGCTCTGTTCATTTCTTTTGATTGCGTAATCTATTAACATGAACATAATAGACTGACATACAAGAATGTACATGTACAACCCTGGCCTTTGGCTACTCAATAGAAAATTGTAGACTATCGGCTGAAATTGTGCTAAACTGTATTAAGACCTCGCTAGAAAACTTCAAATTCCACCTCCTCAGCATTACTGAAGTCGAGGCATTTGCCCTCTTTCTTCTTGCGCACGGTCGCAAGGGTCACGACATCGCAAGGTCGTGTCTCTGGTGGGGCAGCAGATCGTATCAAGGCCCAATTCAAGTCTTCAAAGAAAGGATGCTGCTTGATTTCGGCTGCTCCTCTCATCGTTCCCAGTCTATTCTCTGGCTCCTTGACAAGCAACCCTCTGATGAGATCTCTGGCGTTGCTGCTGACAACTGGGTTATCCGGGAACCGGAGATTCTGGGAAACAACGTTTGCCAACGTTTCGTCATTTCCAGGACCTCTGAAGGGTGTCTTACCATATAGAAGTTCATAAAGGAAGACACCAAAGGTCCACCAGTCAACAGCACTCCCATGACCATCCCCTTTGATGATTTCTGGTGCGAGATACTCATGTGTGCCAACAAAGGAATTGGACCGTGCTTCTGTAGGCTCTACAACAAGTTGAGGCAGTCTCTTCAAGGAAGATTTAGGCTTCCTTGGCTTTGGTATCGAGGGACGTGGCCTGAAACAAGATGTCTGGGCACAAGAAGTGGGCTGGAGGCATGACGAATTGATGCAGTTGCTCTCTGCACAAGGTCCTGCATGTTTCTTTGGTTGGTGGTTAGCTGCTATAGAGGATGATCGGAGAAGCACGGCGCTAACGGAACACCTTAGCGAGAGATCAAAATCTGATAGCATGATGTGACCATCATCACGGACTAAGATATTCTCTGGCTTAAGATCACGGTATATGACTCCCAGCATGTGAAGATATTCCAGCGCAAGGAGAACTTCTGCAACATAAAACCTGCAACCAATGATTTTATTAGTACAAAAGAGATAACAATGACACAAAAGCAAATTAGAAATATCAGAACATAGAAAAATATATGGAGAGTGGCACACTAAATGATGAAAAGCATGTACAATCACCGATGAATTGATAATATATCAGTCTTGTTAGAGCAACTAGTAGTGGTGGGCATAAAACCCAAAAACCGATCTACCGAACCGGTTTAACCTGAACCGATGCCAAATTGACCAAAACTGAATTCTTCGGTACTTATCTCGGTTGTCGATTCTAAGAAACCGAAATATATTCGGTTGTCTCGGTCTGTAACCTCGGTCAACCGAACTGACCAAAGCACCGACGCCCACCTCCCTGTCCCCCGATTCTCCTCCACCCGCACAGTCGCACTCTCCCGCACAGCTGAACTGGCGGCCGCTTCCCAAATTTCCAATCACAGGAACCATTTCCTCCCCAAAATCCCTCCCAAAAATCACGCTTCGATGGTTCTTTCCCTTTCCGTGACTGCAAATAAAGCTGGTTTCCTTGGTCTAATGATTTGTTGCCTCCCCAAATCCTTATATGAGCCACAAGTCCCAGCTGCCCAGATGCATTACTTCGCCGCTCCAATCCCTAGCTGTGGGCGACAGCGCCGTCCTACCAAACTCCGCACAAGTAGAGCAACGGCGGCTTCTGCAAGCCACGGCAAGAAATTTGACTGAATCTGCACCGAACACTGCTGCTAGCCTGCATCGTCAGTCTAGTTCTTTTCTATGCCAATCCTAGTTCTTTATTATTTGATCCAACTTCCGATGTGTAGATAGTAGTATTTAGTACATTGGAAAACTGTGCACCTCGGAATTTACTGTGTCTGAACCTGCCAACAGGCCAGCTTTTCCAGCCCAGCCCAAAAGGAGAACAGTGAAAAATTGATTTAACAAAACAATGGGATAAGAGGCATGCAGCCTAGCCTAGCCCAACATGTTTCTCGGTGTTGTTCGGTCCAAACCGAGAACCGACCCGAAGTACCGAGGCACCGATCACTCGGTTAGTAGAATTTAGGTGCACCGGTCGGTGCGTGTTTTTCCAACACCGAATTCTCTTCACAACCGAAGTACCGAACCGAACGGTCCGGTTGCCCAGCCCTGGCGACTAGCTATGCTAAGAATAAGAGATGTAGCATATGAGTAGATAACATGTTGTAGGGATCTAACATATGATATGATCCATAGACACCGAAACAAAATCAAAGCCGGTCACATAAGATTGACAAAAATAACAAAAGGTTGTTCTGGTACAGTACATTTCATTTAAGACTATTCAGGTATGTAAACTAAAACAGCTTTTATTGCCTCATTGCGCAGTTCACACAGATCCGAGTTTATATTTATGCAGACCAACAGCAATTTGTGTCTATGCTGTAACTCTAAAGAGAGCTAAACAATAGAGTTTTTAAATTTTTAGCATCAAAAACTGCTTTTGTAAACTTAACCAACATAAGGTACCACACGCACAGAATAGTTGTACTTGTAAATCACTAGGCAAGTTCAGATTATAAACTGATTGATTGGAGTAATGAAAAGGAATACACTAATCATGTAAATTTCCAGAGCAGTAAATGTTGATATGTTAGTAAGTTCTAAGTACTCAATGACATGTACCTAGCAGATGGCTCTGGAAATCTTCTACCAGGCTGTCTTTGACGAAGAACGTGCAAATCACCACCTGGACAGTACTCCATGACCAAACATGAGAGATTGTCTGTGGTAAAATGGGCATAAAGAGTGGGAAGGAAAGGATGATCAAGCATTTCTAGTATCTCTCTCTCAGCCTGTGCTCGCAGCATCTTCTTTCTACTAATCAGGTACTCAATATCCATAACCTTCAAGGCAAATAAGCAATCCGAATCGACCAACTCCGCAAGATACACAGTCCCAATGTCCCCACATCCAAGCCTCTTCAAAAGCTTGAAATTATCAAGTCCTAAGGATCCCTGTTGCAATGCCAACTGACGAATGGTTATCCAACGGAGATCCTTCGCCATGTGGGGCCTGTTGTTATAGTTACATAATCCAAATTGACTCTCATCGCTGATACTAGTGCTACATCCATACTCACTAATGCTGCTTTGGGAGCACTTGCCTTTTTCCTCTGTTCTCAACCATTCAGACGATCTCTCATCAGATTTTTCAAGGCCCGGATTTGTCTCCTGTTCCGCACAGCTGGTGGGATTTGTAACACTGGACGTTGACGAGCAGCTGGTTGATGCAAGGGAAATGGACTCCTTTGATGAGCAGAATTTAGTGCTATTGGAGGAATTACCAAGTGAAGATTGTTCTTCTTTCATTTTACTCTTACTGCTGGCTTTGCATCGAAAAGCTGGCTTCGCAAGCCGGGATGTTGTGATGGGTTTACTCAATATAGGGATTCTGGGAGAACTACCATCAGTATCTGCAGAAACTTTTCCACCCAATTTTCCATTTTGCATAATGGAGCTCTCGCTTTCTATTGTGTCACCACTGATAACATCTTGAATCCTAACCTTCCGTATATCAGCTGATGTAGAAGACACATAATGCATTGAGGTAACTGCACTTCCATCAGCTGTTTCAAAATCATAGTCTTCGCTGAAGTCGCTAGTTCCTTTAGATGGATTCTTACTGATATTTTCTGGAGTGATTGATATTTCAATCAAGTTCATCTTTTCATCATCATGCACAAGGCTTTCATCACTGCTCTGGACCATCAATGAGGCATACAGCCTTTGGATAGTTCCAGCTTCTGCTGAACTCGATGAACCAGGCGACATTGACAACCTCTTCATTGCAGCCATTTCTGAGGCCTGGGAAATGCAAAGCCTTCTGAGCGCCTGCTTCATGTTGACAGGCCTGGAGCATATCCCGATGCCTGCAGTTTGAGATGACCCTGACCTAGATGTTTTATTTTGAGCATTCTTCAAGAAAGAATCAGGATCAGCTTGACCAGGACTAAGCGCTCGACGGTATGTCCTGTTATCAATTGCCTTAAGAAGCTGGTCGAGCTCATCTTCCAAAGCGTAACCACGACACCTTCCATCTTTCTCCTCAGGTTTCACTTTAATATGCAGCAAGCTGGAGCCACTAGCAGGCGCTTTGTCCAATTCTTCGTTGGACTCGACTATCTCAGAGCTGCAACCAGAAGACCCCATCACCCTCCAAGTAGACAAATTCAACACAGACAGTATGCCAACTTATCTAGCCTACAGCCGGCAAAGCCATCGAAGGCAGCAGGTCATACTACTACACTTGTGCCTTTTACCAAGACGTTGAAAGCGTCCTCCTCGAGACTGGACCAAAAACAACAATTATTGTTTGCCTGTAACCACCCTGGAAAAATGATGAGATCCAGAGTTAGTGATCAAATACATGACAATCGCCGAACTGCTGATAAATTCCTAAAGAAAGGGAGAAATCCAAGGCAACTGGTAAGCAAGAGTCCAAGAAGAAAGGTATAGATGCAATCAGAAGCGTCCCTGTCACAACTGGGAAACAGAGGTAGCTGAAAATCAAGAACTCGGGAAGCCAAACTTTGGGGGAAGAGGGCCAGATTTCCAGCAAGAAGCCATTTTAACTCCTTATTTCAGCTCAATTCTCCCGGAACATATGAGGCAATCAACAACCCAGAACGAAAAGTATTGCGCGAATGGATGCAGCTAAATCTGCGAAATTTTGAGAGTGGGAGGGAAAAATACTGAACGAAATTGCAGGTGCACGGAAGGCTGCTTCCAGATCCGGCGACCGTGGTCCTCCTGGGAGGCCACATTCCGCAGGAGCCTCCACGAGATCGACAGCAGCAACAAATTTCCCGAATAATTCGACCACGCCCGCGAATAACCAAAGAGCAACTGGATTTGAGATTAGAGAAATTACTCCAGAGTGACGACGCTTACCTGGAAAAATGCCAGTCCGGATCTCCAAGCTGTGACTAGCAGCGGAGCGGAGTGGAGCCTCTGGCCAGCTCGCGTTCGGTAGGTTCTGAGATGTCGAGATCCGGCGCTGAAATGCTAATAATGGGAATTGACGGCTTCGGAGAAGGTGAAGAGAGATACTGAGAGAGAGAGAGAGAGAGAGAGAGAGAGGTTAGACAAAAAAAAGGGTGTGGGAGATGCGCCCCACGAAGACGGAATCGGCCTGGATCGTCTCTGCAGAGAGCACGGATGGAGCACGTCCGGCGATCCTACACACGTCAGATTATGGAGCGGACGGCTGGGATTATCTACCCGGGAAAGGTTTCCACCTTGTGATAATCCATTCTGACCGTGTGAATGAAAGCGCCGTATTTCGCTGGATCATCGCTCATCAGCTGCCAGAGAGCTGTACAAATTGAGACTTTGTTTGGAAGCAAAGTTTTTAATATAAACCACAGTATTTGGATGAGAAACGAGTTCTAGTTCTTTGCCGATATCTTTAGTTTAATCCTAAATTATTAAAATTACACATCAAAGTATTAAATCTTTCGTAAGTGATTTATTCGAGATTCTATTTTGCTCTGAACGCTTTGCCCTATCTACTTGGCGTTTTGACCACTTCCACGTCGATAGTAGGGTCCAAGAGGAATACCAATTAGACGTGTATATTTGTGAAAAAGGTCCTTGGATCCTTAGGTGAATCACGTTAGAGGGATACCAGTTCTCGCGATGCGGTGCTCGGTTGATGACGAGTGTCGGTGACGTCAATGGAGCTTAATCATGCTAGGGTGAAAACCATTTGTACTACTTCCGGCTCGACCCATGCCATGCCCTCAAGGCACATGCTCTCGCGCCATGCGCTCGTGGCCACGGCCTACTCTTGGTCCGTGGCCATCGCACAGTCCTTCTCGTCGGCACAGACGAGCATGTAGACGCACCGGAGGTTCACTAGCCCCAGCGCGTCGGACGCAATCGGGTGCATCCTCGGGTGAAAGAGCATTTTTCTATCCCTCTGATTTTGATGTTTGATAACAACACACTTATCAGTTTAATCGTGTGCTAAGTGTATCACAGGTTTGATAAGAGTGTGGCACAAATATTGACCTAACCAATTACCCTTGCGAAAAACCAATGTGACAACCGGTAGTACCGGAAATTTGTCCGGTACTACCGCTTGGCACCGGTACTACCGGTCCTAGTACCGGTTGGATCCGTGCAAGGTTGACAAGGATGAGTTTTCCTCAGTACCACCCGGTACCACGGAGCGGCACTACCGCTCCAACCGGTAGTACCGCTTGAGACAAGCGGTACTACCGCTTGGACACGGTTGTACCGCTCAGCAGTACCAGACAGTTCTGAGGAACGACCACCCCTCTCGTTCTTGCTCAGTACCAAGCGGTACTTGAGACCGGTACTACCGCCCATACCGGTAGTACCGCGTCATACGACCGGTACTACCGCTTGGTGGTAGTACCGCAAGGGAATACCGGGCAATACTAACGCTGGCTCGACCAACTATGGCATCTCCGGTACCTGGTCCGGTACTGGACCGGTAGTACCGCTTGAGTACCGGTACTACCGCTGCATTAAAGGCTCCAACGGCCAGATTTTCTGGAGGGGTATAAATACCCCTCCACCTACCTTGGGACAAAGTGCTCATCCACATTAAAGTCAAGACCACCATTGGAGCCACCAAATCTTCAAGATCTCCTCAATCCACCACCCAATGTCTTTGATCTTTGGGGAATCGAAGGAGGAGGCCCTGATCTACTACTTCACCAAAAGAGATCTTCATTTCCCCCTCATTCAATTGAGGGATCCTTTGCTCTAGTGTTTTCTTGGAAACCCTAGTTCTTGTTTTGGTTCATACAAACTTGTCTTTGATTGCTTTGACAGCTTGCTTGTATTTGGGAGCCTCCGATTAAGTTGTGGATGTGTGCCCCAAACTTGTAAAGGTGACGGCTTCCACCTTGAAGGTTGCCGATATAGTGGAAGGTGAATCGATCCCGTTGGGGTGAGATTCATCGGAGAACAAGGGAGGCCTTTCATGGCGTTGGTGGTTTGAAACCACCCCCTCTCCAAACATAGACGTACTTCCCCTCAAAAGGAAGGAACTACGGGAAACAAATCCTTGTGTCTCCGCGTTCACCACTTTGGTTACTTCTATCCTTTACCGCACTTTACTTACTTGTTCTTACTTTGTGTTGTGGTAGCTCTTGCATAATTGTCATATAGGTAAATTCACCTTAGTTGCATTATCTAGAGAATTTACCTTATTGTCAAACCTTAATTTGAAAAAGAAGAAAATTTGAAGTATCACCTATTCACCCCCCCCCCCCTCTAGGTGCCCATACGATCCTTTCAATTGGTATCAGAGCCTCGGCTCTTTATTTGGGCTTTTCCGCCTAAGAGAATATGGGTAGCCAAGAAGGGGATGGTGGTAGTGAGCCGACCACGGTGACCATGGAAGATCTCAGTGGAAACAAGATTGAGTTCTTCCTTGGTCAACGAAGTCAAGAAGATGCTAGAGCAACTTCTTAAAGACAAAGATGGCTCATCACCCCCATCTCCTCAATAGTATCTACCATCCGTTGTACCTAAAGGGAATACTTCGGTATCCCCCGAGGGTATGATGGTGGGGGGTAAACAAGAGAATGCTAATTCCTCCACACACAATGATGGTGGTAAGGGTGAGCACCGTGATTCATGGTACTCTCCCGACCCTCCAATCCCTCACCCTCATGTGTACAATAGAGGTGACCCACCTAAGCTTGAAGAATCTGCTACTTTTGCTCAATGGCAATCACTAATGAGAACTCATGTGCGCAGCTCTTGCATTGAACTATGGAACATCATCGAGCATGGACTCTTTATTGGTGTAACACCCTCATAATCGACCCTATGCAAGTTTCAGCGATTCCCGCCAAACCCGCATAGAAACGATTCAAAGGTGCCCACCAGGCACTTTCGTGCGGGTGGAAAACGAAGTAATAACATTACACAACAGTCCTCGATGGGACCCACAGAACAGATATTTATACAACAGCGACTCAATGAGTCAAGAATACAGATATACAGTACAAAGATCCAAATCACCTTGAAAATGATAGAGCGTCCGACTACGGACAAGATGCAAATGGGGCTAAGAGCCCTGAAGAACAACCAATGGCGTCCATAACCCTGCCCAGGCCAAGCCGGAAGGGTAACCCTGCTAACGACGTCGATCTCAAAACCTGCTTAAACAAAAGGGGTGCCGACAAAGGGCAAAGGAAAAAGAGGAGCGGTCAGTACTGAGGCCAGTACACGGCGAGACTAGAATTCGGCGGTCCTCGCCTACATAGGTATGGTGGGCTGAGCGGCAGCGGCATGCACTAAACAACCTATAGAGACTCGATACAACTAGCGGCTATCAGAGAGGGGTAAGCAAAACCTATCCGGAACCCACCTGATGCTACCATCGAACAAACCCATCCTGGTATTTCCCCCTCGAGACCGAACGAGGAAGTCAACCGAGGAACTCACACAGTTGGCAGTTTTATTTATTCAGTTATCGTTACAGCAATTACTAGTCCGGTTTAGATAGTCATCCTGATATAATAAGCAGTGGGCACTTTTAGTTATCCATTCCGTTGTAGTTGCGACACTTACTAGTCAGATACAATTAGCATGAGATAACCCAAAACCCAGCAGTTGTTGGTACTTTTATTTAGCCATTCCGTTATAGTTGCAATACTTACTAGTCAGGTACAGTGGTCGCAAGCAACAACCCAAACAAGCAATTGTTGGCAGTTTTATTTAGCCATTCCATTATAGTGAAGCTGATTACTAGTCATTATAAAGTCAAATTTATAGCACTACTTTAGTTATAGTTGTCTATGATCGAGATACTGTGCTCCAAGTCGTCCATAACCGCGGACACGGCTTTCAGAAAGTTTTACCCGGACGGGGTGCACCAATAGCAACACACACACGATCGACCTCGGAAAAACCAAATCAAAACCCAACGAGGCTTTCACGACAAAGCAATCACAGGATTCAAAAATATTTCAGGGGGCCACCCCATTGAGTAGACCCGCAACGAAGCTAGATGACTCCGAGACGGACTCAAGGTTTGCGACAATGGCTGTAAACGACTGGGAACCCGAAAGTGTGGTTGGGCTTGTCGATACCGCGAAAACATTCCGCTTACCTAAACAGTACAGTGTGCTCCTCGCACAATCGTAAATAAACAGTAGCATGGCATAAGTACAGGATAGTAAATAAAACCTCAAACTAGTTTATGGCCCCAAGAAATAAGACTGAATCGAGCTCTGGCTCAGGGGGGTCCCATATACCTCCCGGATGTGGATTGCGCGATAAATCAAGGAACAGGTATCAAGTACTCGGGGTCCTACGGGACACAAGTGGGCGTTCGGAAACCAAATATTATCTATCACCCACCGATGCCTCTGCTTACTTCAATTTTAGTTGTTAAACAGGAATTAAAGTGAAGGATAAGTAAAACTAGGATCATCTCCAACAACAACATGCGGCAATACATCAACAACTGTGGCACTGGACGACACGCAACATCACTTGAGCAAGCGACTACGACGCGCAAGTCCAACTATCTAACAAACAACAGGTAATAGGGTGTGTCCAAGGCAATATATGGCTGCAGGGGATTTCACGGGTACGGAAACTAGAGCATCGCAACACAGATAGCAATAGATCAACAGGAGGGAATAAATACTATAAAAGTAAGATAGGTAGAAAGGGGAAGATGCTCGCCTGAAAACATTGTCGAAGGTTCAACCGAAGATCGGGGTGAAGCTCATATCAACTCAACGGCCTTATCCGCGAAGAAGCAAAACACTAGAAGAACACCGGATGCAATATTTAATACTACGGCAAAAGATCGGGCATGATGCATGTATGATGCATGACATGGCATAGATGCGGTGCAATTAGGTCATGTTAAGCGGAACCGGGGTCCCGACAATTAAATATATGGTTCATGTTGTTTATCTACCCCACAATTTAAATGTTGTTTAAACAAGGCAAAACAATGACACTGGTTCACTACACAAATTTAAATGGGGCCAATATAAGACTAGATTTGCCCGCATATGGGCCCCATATTTAATTATGAGGTGAATCGGCAGAAGGCCCCCAAACCACAGACAAGTATGCATGCATGATCATTTAATATGCGACAAGTTGTGTTATATTATAGAATAGGGTTTTCGGGAAGGGGTTCACACATTAGGGTTCGGCGAACTTGGGGTTCCGGGGTTCGGGGTCGGTCTCAGGGTCCAGGGTTCAACGGGATCGGACTCGGCGGGATCGTTCTCGGTGACGGGGTAGATCTTGTCGCATCCGGGAAGCAGGACTTGGGTCGGTGTCATGGGCGCATCGGACTCGCCCTGGTCGGTGTCGTTCTTGTCGCATGCAGATCTTGTCGGGTTCCACGGGGTCGAGCTTGCCGTTGCGAGGGTCTTGTCGGGCCCCACGGGGTCGAGCTTGCAGTTGCGAGGGTCTTGTCGGGCCCGCGCCATTGCATCGGTCTTGACGTTCGGAATGCAGCACTTGGTGTCCGGGACGGAGTGCTTGTTGAACCGGTGGCGTTTTTGGCGGTCATCGGGTCCGGACTTCGCCCCCAGGAACGGGTCTTCAGGGTCTCGACGTACTTGGTGTTCCGGCATCTCCGAGTCGCGGGTCTTGGCAACCGGGTCCTCGGTCATCGGTAGATATTGTCGCTTCCGAGGTTCTGGGTGAGGTACTCGTCGGACTTGTTGGGTGGGGGTCACTGAAACCCGAGGGTCGCCACTGATCCATCTCCACGCGATCGCCATAGCAACCATCTTCACACCCCACTTTCTCCTGAACATCACCAAAACATGGCACATGGGGCAACCCACTGGTACTAGAGGTACCCTGGACTAGCACCAAAACACCACGGCAGCAGCATCACGACATGAACAGAAGAACGGCCAGAGGAGGCGCGCGGCAAGCGGACGAGGTTGCTGGCGGCAGAGGGCCTCGGCGTCGCGGATGCAGCAAGGCGACGCAGGAGGGGCAGAGGAGGCGCGGCCGCAGGGCGACGGGAACGCGGCCGAGGCAGGCGGGGTGTTGAGCTCGCCGGCGGCGCTGTTGCAGGAGCCAAACGGCGGGGTCGCGAGCGGCTGGAGGAGCGACGGAAGAGGGAGGGCCTGGCGGGGCGAGCGGCGAGGTGAGGAGGGGGTGTCGCCGGGGACGGGTTCTGGCGGGGCCGGCCGCTGGCGGAGCCGCGGCTGCCGGAAGGAGGCAGAGAGGCGGGGCAGAGGATGGGGTCGGGTGGGGCTGGCGTGTGTGTGTCGGTGTGTTGTGTGGTGGGTGGAGTTGAGGGAGTGGGGGCAGGTGGCGGCATGGGATTGGGTAGAGGGGAGGGAGAGGGTGAGGTGGCAGCCAGGGATTGGTCCGGGTGAGGTGGAGGAGGGGTGGGTAGATTAGGATTGGGTGAACTTAGGAATTAGAGGGGCTGGTTTAGGTGGACCGATTTAATTCCGGGGGTGGTCGACTGGGTCGAATCGGCCCGTTCGACTGCCCCACTAAAAATAATTAAATATTTTATTTGTTTTAAACGGACCGTTTGCAAACCGATAGCAGACAAAACAAAATAATCCGGAGACCCGGGTTTTGCGTTTGAATAAAGACGGGGCGTTTAGAAAACAAATTAGATTTTCCCGAAAATAGTTTTATGCAAGCAAATGCAAGATGATGACGAAGCTCAAATGCAATGTGGCATGATGACATGAGCATGCGGTCATGATGATGCAATGCACAAAAACAACGCGATTTTCTAGTAGTGGTTTTGCGGGATGCCACAATTCGACACCACTAACAATGGATCTCGCCCTCGAGATCCGCCTCATGGTACCGGAAAGAAGGGCGGCGATCTGAAACTTCTTGCTTCGTGTAGATCCTCGCGACACCACTAACAAGAGGTCGTTGTCCGTGAGCGTCGAGAGAACTCTCCGGTAACAAAAGGGCGAAGGTAGAGGTGTCAACAAATAAAGCCACCCCAAACTTCCGTGGATGGAGTAAAACTGCTGGATCCACTGATTCGATGTACAAAAGCGAATGATAAGAGTAGTCGGACGGTGATCAGTCCATCGCGCACCCAAACCATTACTCTGCACACGAATAGGCGGATTATGCAACCAACTCTCGGAATCAGACTGAAGATCTCGACAATCGAGATTCGGAAACAAAGGAGTGATGCAGACTCTGCATCGGATCTGGCGTAGATGTTGTCGTCGCGTCGGAAAACACCGGAAGGCACAAACAAGGAAACAAAGAATGGTACCATAGTAGACGGATTCTTCAGACAGCACGAACACCGGATGGTAGAACACCGTTATCAAAGAAGGAAGCGAAACCCTGAAGGTACGACGGAACCCAACCACGAGAATTCCTGGACTCGAAGAAAAGATAAGAGAGCAGGTTCAAAACACGTCGAGATAAGAGGAGAATAGCAGAGGGGTAAGGAGTAAAATCAGACCTAATCAGAACTATCCAACCGATTTTCAAAAATAGTTTTGACACTCTACTTCGGCCGTTAGCTAGGTTATCCTACAGGCTGGACTTGTGGGGTATCGCAACAGCTGAGCTCTGATACCACTCTGTAACACCCTCAGAATCGACCCTATGCAAGTTTCAGCGATTCCCGCCAAACCCGCATAGAAACGATTCAAAGGTGCCCACCAGGCACTTTCGTGCGGGTGGAAAACGAAGTAATAACATTACACAACAGTCCTCGATGGGACCCACAGAACAGATATTTATACAATAGCGACTCAATGAGTCAAGAATACAGATATACAGTACAAAGATCCAAATCACCTTGAAAATGATAGAGCGTCCGACTACGGACAAGATGCAAATGGGGCTAAGAGCCCTGAAGAACAACCAATGGCGTTCATAACCCTGCCCAGGCCAAGCCGGAAGGGTAACCCTGCTAACGACGTCGATCTCAAAACCTGCTTAAACAAAAGGGGTGCCGACAAAGGGCAAAGGAAAAAGAGGAGCGATCAGTACTGAGGCCAGTACACGGCGAGACTAGAATTCGGCGGTCCTCGCCTACATAGGTATGGTGGGCTGAGCGGCAGCGGCATGCACTAAACAACCTATAGAGACTCGATACAACTAGCGGCTATCAGAGAGGGGTAAGCAAAACCTATCCGGAACCCACCTGATGCTACCATCGAACAAACCCATCCTGGTATTTCCCCCTCGAGACCGAACGAGGAAGTCAACCGAGGAACTCACACAGTTGGCAGTTTTATTTATTCAGTTATCGTTGCAGCAATTACTAGTCCGGTTTAGATAGTCATCCTGATATAATAAGCAGTGGGCACTTTTAGTTATCCATTCCGTTGTAGTTGCGACACTTACTAGTCAGATACAATTAGCATGAGATAACCCAAAACCCAGCAGTTGTTGGTACTTTTATTTAGCCATTCCGTTATAGTTGCAATACTTACTAGTCAGGTATAGTGGTCGCAAGCGACAACCCAAACAAGCAATTGTTGGCAGTTTTATTTAGCCATTCCATTATAGTGAAGCTGATTACTAGTCATTATAAAGTCAAATTTATAGCACTACTTTAGTTATAGTTGTCTATGATCGAGATACCGTGCTCCAAGTCGTCCATAACCGCGGACACGGCTTTCAGAAAGTTTTACCCGGCCGGGGTGCACCAATAGCAACACACACACGATCGACCTCGGAAAAACCAAATCAAAACCCAACGAGGCTTTCACGACAAAGCAATCACAGGATTCAGAAATATTTCAGGGGGCCACCCCATTGAGTAGACCCGCAACGAAGCTAGCTGACTCCGAGACGGACTCAAGGATTGCGACAATGGCTATAAACGACTGGGAACCCGAAAGTGTGGTTGGGCTTGTCGATACCGCGAAAACATTCCGCTTACCTAAACAGTACAGTGTGCTCCTCGCACAATCATAAATAAACAGTAGCATGGCATAAGTACAGGATAGTAAATAAAACCTCAAACTAGTTTGTGGCCCCAAGAAATAAGACTGAATCAAGCTCTGGCTCAGGGGGGTCCCATATACCTCCCGGATGTGGATAGCGCGATAAATCAAGGAACAGGTATCAAGTACTCGGGGTCCTACGGGACACAAGTGGGCGTTCGGAAACCAAATATTATCTATCACCCACCGATGCCTCTGCTTACTTCAATTTTAGTTGTTAAACAGGAATTAAAGTGAACTATAAGTAAAACTAGGATCATCTCCAACAACAACATGCGGCAATACATCAACAACTGTGGCACTGGACGACACGCAACAGCACTTGAGCAAGCGACTACGACGCGCAAGTCCAACTATCTAACAAACAACAGGTAATAGGGTGTGTCCAAGGCAATATATGGCTGCAGGGGATTTCACGGGTACGGAAACTAGAGCATCGCAACACAGATAGCAATAGATCAACAGGAGGGAATAAATACTATAAAAGTAAGATAGGTAGAAAGGGGAAGATGCTCGCCTGAAAACATTGTCGAAGGTTCAACCGAAGATCGGGGCGAAGCTCATATCAACTCAACGGCCTTATCCGCGAAGAAGCAAAACACTAGAAGAACACCGGATGCAATATTTAATACTACGGCAAAATATCGGGCATGATGCATGTATGATGCATGACATGGCATAGATGCGGTGCAATTAGGTCATGTTAAGCGGAACCGGGGTCCCGACAATTAAATATATGGTTCATGTTGTTTATCTACCCCACAATTTAAATGTTGTTTAAACAAGGCAAAACAATGACACCGGTTCGCTACACAAATTTAAATGGGGCCAATATAAGACTAGATTTGCCTGCATATGGGCCCCATATTTAATTATGAGGTGAATCGGCAGAAGGCCCCCAAACCACAGACAAGTATGCATGCATGACCATTTAATATGCGACAAGTTGTGTTATATTATAGAATAGGGTTTTCGGGAAGGGGTTCACACATTAGGGTTCGGCGAACTTGGGGTTCCGGGGTTCGGGGTCGGTCTCAGGGTCCAGGGTTCGACGGGATCGGACTCGGCGGGATCGTTCTCGGTGACGGGGTAGATCTTGTCGCATCCGGGAAGCAGGACTTGGGTCGGTGTCATGGGCGCATCGGACTCGCCCTGGTCGGTGTCGTTCTTGTCGCATGCAGATCTTGTCGGGTTCCACGGGGTCGAGCTTGCCGTTGCGAGGGTCTTGTCGGGCCCCACGGGGTCGAGCTTGCAGTTGCGAGGGTCTTGTCGGGCCCGCGCCATTGCATCGGTCTTGACGTTCGGAATGCAGCACTTGGTGTCCGGGACGGAGTGCTTGTTGAACCGGTGGCGTTCTTGGCGGTCATCGGGTCCGAACTTCGCCCCCGGGAACGGGTCTTCAGGGTCTCGACGTACTTGGTGTTCCGGCATCTCCGAGTCGCGGGTCTTGGCAACCGGGTCCTCGGTCATCGGTAGATTTTGTCGCTTCCGAGGTTCTGGGTGAGGTACTCGTCGGACTTGTTGGGTGGGGGTCACTGAAACCCGAGGGTCGCCACTGATCCATCTCCACGCGGTCGCCATAGCAACCATCTTCACACCCCACTTTCTCCTGAACATCACCAAAACATGGCACATGGGGCAACCCACTGGTACTAGAGGTACCCTGGACTAGCACCAAAACACCACGGCAGCAGCAGCACGACACGAACAGAAGAACGGCCAGAGGAGGCGCGCGGCAAGCGGACGAGGTTGCTGGCGGCAGAGGGCCTCGGCGTCGCGGATGCAGCAAGGCGACGCGGGAGGGGCAGAGGAGGCGCAGCCGCAGGGCGACGGGAACGCGGCCGAGGCAGGCGGGGTGTTGAGCTCGCCGGCGGCGCTGTTGCAGGAGCCAAACGGCGGGGTCGCGAGCGGCTGGAGGAGCGACGGAAGAGGGTGGGCCTGGCGGGGCGAGCGGCGAGGTGAGGAGGGGGTGTCGCCGGGGACGGGTTCTGGCGGGGCCGGCCGCTGGCGGAGCCGCGGCTGCCGGAAGGAGGCAGAGAGGCGGGGCAGAGGATGGGGTCGGGTGGGGCTGGCGTGTGTGTGTCGGTGTGTTGTGTGGTGGGTGGAGTTGAGGGAGTGGGGGCAGGTGTCGGCATGGGATTGGGTAGAGGGGAGGGAGAGGGTGAGGTGGCAGCCAGGGATTGGTCCGGGTGAGGTGGAGGAGGGGTGGGTAGATTAGGATTGGGTGAACTTAGGAATTAGAGGGGCTGGTTTAGGTGGACCGATTTAATTCCGGGGGTGGTCGACTGGGTCGAATCGGCCCGTTCGACTGCCCCACTAAAAATAAATTAAATATTTTATTTGTTTTAAACGGACCGTTTGCAAACCGATAGCAGACAAAACAAAATAATCCGGAGACCCGGGTTTAGCGTTTGAATAAAGATGGGGCGTTTAGAAAACAAATTAGATTTTCCCGAAAATAGTTTTATGCAAGCAAATGCAAGATGATGACGAAGCTCAAATGCAATGTGGCATGATGACATGAGCATGCGGTCATGATGATGCAATGCACAAAAACAACGCGATTTTCTAGTAGTGGTTTTGCGGGATGCCACAATTGGGGATCCAAACAACTTGACAAGAAGAGAGGTTGTCAATAGTCAACTCAATGCCACTGCTTTGCATATGACTCAACAAGGATTGGGGACAAAGGATTATCCACACATTGAGAACTTTAGCATTGCCAAGGAAGCTTGGGATGCCCTCACTGTATTGTTTGTTGGAAATGAGAGTATGAGGAGGAACCGATATGATGCTCTAAGCAATGAAGCCGAAGGCGTCTACATGAAAGAAGGTGAAGATCGCGAAGACATGTACCAAAGGCTCAAGACCACCGCCACCGCTTTTAGAAATGTGGGTGCCTCACATGTGGACGATGCATGGATAAAAAGGAAATATGTGGGTGCACTCATGCCTTTTGAGCCCACCGACTTGAAGAGCCTACAAGGAAGACACAACTACCATCTCATGACCTCAAATGAAGTTATGCAAGAGATGGCCGCCTTCAAAGTAGCCACTAAGAATGCCAAAGATGCTCGTGCTCGTGCCCTTGGTATGAGAAATGTTGTCAATGTTGCATTGAAAGCCAAAGTTGTGGACCATGGGGATGAAGATGATAGTGATGAAGGCCCCTCCATGGACCATCCCGATGAAGTCAAGATTGCTCATGGTCAATATATGGCCTTCTATGCAAAGAAGTTTTGGAAGAACCCCGCCAAGGCCAAGATGGAAATGCAACGGAGAAGCAACCCAAATGGGAAAAGAGAGAATACCACTAGATTGAGAACTTGCTTCAATTGCGGTGACCGCTATCACTTTGTGGCAAGTTGCCCCTATGAGAAGAGATAAGATCATGGTGGTAATCTTGTGTTGAAGAAGACTCTCAAAGGATCTCACAAGAAACCCTTCATCAAGAAGAATCCCGTCAACAAGAAGCCGAGAGAAATTGTCTTGATCACTCATGAAGAATACTCCTCCGACGATGAAGATGATGAGGAAGAAGAAACATCTAATAATATGGCGGCCCTAGCCACTACTTCTACTCCGACTTTCTCACTCTTCGATTCTCCAAATGAGAATTCCCCCATCAAGAATGTCACTTGCCTTATGGCAAGAGGAACGGAGGTATCCTCATCTTCTCACTCTTCTCTCTTAGACAATGATGAAATTGATGATGATATATCTCTTGATGTTAAAAAGGAATAATTGCCTTTGATGAGTTTATGACTAACCTACAAGGAGATGCTAAGATACATTTTGGAAACATCTTAGATCAACTTTCTCATACACAAGAGCTTCTAGATGTAAGATGTAAACTTGGGCATGAACACATGATTGAGCTAGAAGCTTTAAACATTGCTCTAGAAGAAGAACAAGAAACTAGGTTGTCACTTGAATTAAAACTTGAAGGGATTGATGAGGCCAATGACACTATTGTTAACAAACTCATCAAAGAGCGTGATCATGCTATTGCTAAATACAAAAGGGCTAAAAAGGACAAGATTGAGTTTGGTGTGGTCCATGAAAAACTTGCCGAGGACTTTAGGTTGCTTAACAAGGCCCATAAGGCTTTGGAGAGTGAACTCTTGTCACTCACAAAGTCCCATGAAACGCTTCAAACTCAATTGGCCAATATTCCTTCACCTAGTAACTTCATTCCATCTAGTAGTACAACTATTCTTGAAGAGAATGCTAGGTTGAAGGGGGAGCTTGCTAAGGCCACATTTCCACAAGGCAACAAGTACATTGATGATCTTTTGAGCAAGCAAAGGCCTAGTGGTGATAAAGGGGCATTGGTTTTGTTTCCAAAACCAAGAAGAAGAACAATAAGAAGAAGAAGGCCAAGCCCGCACAAGAGACCAACAAGACCATTGTGGATAGTAAGACCACAAGTGGTAAAACTATGTCTCATGATGACTTTGCGGGAAGTGCTAACCCTCACTATGTTCTAATGTGTGATTATTATGGTGATGTGTATGCACAATATGTTGGCCCTTATGATGGTTATATTGCTTGGTCTATTTGGGTTCCCAAGACCCTTGTTGCTAACAAAAGAGGACCCATTGAAAAATGGGTACCTAAAAATTAGCTTGATCTTTTGTAGACTTATGCTTCCGGAGGGTCAAAGTGGGTGCTTGATAGTGGTTGTACAAGTCATATGACCGGAAGCTCGTCTATTGTCAAGGAGTTAAAGCCAAATGATGATCAAATCTCCATGACATATGCCGACAAATCAAAGTCTAAGGTAATGGGTTTCGGCAAGGTAGTGGTTGCTCACGACATTACACTTGTGGACGTCATGCTTGTTGAGACCCTTGGATACAATTTACTTTCAGTCCTTGCTCTTGGAAAGATGGGCTTTGCCGTATTTATTGATGTTGATATTGTGGTCCTCTTGTGGAGCAAGTCTCTCAAGGTCGCTTTCGTTGGGTACGTCGAACATGACTTGTATGTGGTGGACTTTTCGGAGCAAGCCACTACAGGTCCGATGTGCTTATTAGGAAAGGCCGATGTGGGTTGGCTATGGCATAGCCGACTAGCCCATGTCAATATGATAACTTTGCAAAGTCTCCATAAGGAGGGCCATATTGTTGGACTAAAAGAAAATGTTTCCTTTGCCAAAGATCGTGTTTGCAGGGCATGTGTTCTAGGGAAGATGCATGACGCTCCTCACAAGCCTAAGAACTGTATCAAGTCTACCAAGATCTTGGAACTCCTCCATGTGGATCTCTTTGGTCCTCCATCTCATGCAAGTCTTGGTGGGAAGAAATATTGTTTGGTGATCGTTGATGACTTTTCAAGATACTCATGGGTATACTTCTTCCAGTTGAAGAGTGAGACCCAAAAGACCTTCATCGACTTCATCAACATGGTCCAACGACAATACAATCTTCCCGTGTTGATCATAAGGAGTGACAACGGCACCAAGTTCAAGAACTACACCTTGAATGATTTTCTTAGTGATGAGGGGATAAAACATCAATATTTCGCTGCATACACCCCTCAACAAAATGGTGTGGCCAAAAGGAAGAACCGGACTCTCATTGAGATGGATAGGACCATGTTGGCGGAGTTTAAATCTCCATATGAAATCTCCACCGCTTGCCATGCTACAAACCGGCTCTACCTCGGCAAAGAAATCAACAAGACTCCATATGAAATTCTTACCGGTAACAAGCCCAACATATCTTACTTCCGGGTGTTTGGTTGTAAGTGTTTCTATCTCATAAAAGGTGTCCGTTTGTCTAAATTCGAGTCTAAAGCATTAGAGGGTATTTTTGTTGGCTATGGTCTCGAATCCCACACTTATAGAATCTATGATAAGCTCTCCGGAGCCGTCATAGAATCTTGTAGTGTGACCTTCGAAGAATATGATGGTCCCTAAGGGGGGCGTGTTGATGCTTGTGATGCAGATGATGAAATGCCTCAGGATGCCATAGGAAGAATGGGTGTGGGATATATCCGCCCCGTTGAGGAACCCCTTATGGCGGATCGAGAAGAACTATGCTCCACTCAAGTGGATCCCTCATCTTCACAACCTCAACATGCTCCATCCACCGAAGAGGACATTGACTCAAGCCAAAGACAAGATGTGGACCCTCAACATGGTGATCAAAGTGACAACTCTAGTCAAGGTGAGATTGATTCATTCGCTAGGATGTCAAGTGGTTCCAAGGCAATTACTCAAGGAAGATCCATACAAACTGCTTTGAGACAAGCTCAAATTGATGCGAGAAGAGCACTTGATCAAGACCAAGGTCAATCTTTGCCTCCCAATATAGAGGATGATTCCAATGATGATCAAGGTCAAGTTGATGGTCAAGACAAGGATCAAAATGAAGAAGAGGGTCCCCCAAGAAACAACACGGAGATCCACGCTCGTCACAAAGTTAGGAAGGAAAGAATGTTGGAATTAAGAGACCACACTCTACAAAATGTTGTTGGTGACCTAAGGAAAGGCATTTCCACAAGAGCACAATTGAATAGGTTTAGTGAACATCAAGCTCACATCTCCATGATTGAACCTAAGAAAGTGTGGGAGGCTCTTGAAGATTCGGATTGGTTGGAAGCTATGCACAAAGAGCTCAACAACTTTGAGAGAAACAAAGTATGGAAGTTAGTTGAGAAGCCAAAGGATTGCCGCAATGTTATTGGAACAAAGTGGATATTCAAGAACAAACAAGATGAGCATGGAATTATAGTAAGGAACAAGGCTAGATTGGTTGCACAAGGGTATTCTCAAATTGAAGGCATTGACTATGTAGAGACTTATGCACCTGTGGCTCACCTTGAGTCCATTCGTATCCTTCTTGCTTATGCGGCACATCATAACTTCAAGTTACAACAAATGGATGTAGAAAGTGTTGGAGATATGCCCTAGAGGCAATAATAAATATAGTTATTATTATATCTTTGTGTTTATGATAAATGTTTACATTCATGCTATAATAGTATTAACAAGGAAACATTAATACTTGTGTGATTTGTAAACTTAATTTGAAGTCCCTAGTATAGCCTCTATACTTCACTAGCTTGTTGGTTGATTAATGATTGTGGTTTCCCTATCATGAACATTGAGATGTTATCAACAACAAGATCATATCGTTAGGAGAATGATATGGTGGACATACTCCTATTGATAAGCGTAGCATAAAGATCAAGTCATTTCAATAGTTCAATTGCTATATGCTTTCTGATACATAGTAACCTAATTCCTTCGACCATGAGATCATGCATATCACCTTTACCGGATGGATGCTTTGATGACATCAAACACCACACCGTAACTGGGTGGCTATAAAGGTGGCATTGAGTGTTCGGAAAGTATTGGTTGAAACACATGGATCAAGAGTGGGATTTGTCCATCCATATGACGGATAGATATACTCTGGGCCCTCTCGGTGGAATGTCATCCAATTAGCTTGCAAGCATGTGACTGGCTCACAAGGGATCATGTGGCATCCCGCAAAACCACTACTAGAAAATCACGTTGTTTTTGTGCATTGCATCGTCATGACCGCATGTTCATGTCATCATGCCGCATTGCATTTGAGCATCGTCATCATCTTGCATTTTCTTGCCTAAAAACTATTTGCGAAAGTCTATGGTTTTCTGAAACTAGTCCTCCTTCTATTTCAAATTAAACCCCCGGATGCTTCCGGATATTTTGTTTGTCTAAAAACTATTTACAAAAATGTATTGCAAATTAAATAAAAGTTTGAATTATTTTAGTGGGGCAGTCGAACGGGCCGAATCGACCCGAACGACCGTCCTAGAAATATAATCGGTCCAACCTAAATCCTAAAGCTACCAGATAACCTACCCAGCCCTTCCCTCCACCTCACCCGGACCAGTCCCACGCTGCCACCTCACCTCTCCCCCCTCTCTACCCAATCCTAAGCTGCCACCTCAGCCTACCCCACTCCCCATCCCCAGCACACACCCTGGGCCACACACACACAAGCACACACGCACACCACACCCGATCCCCACCAACCCCACCTGGCCCACCACGACCGGCTCTCCCCCCCACGCGCCCCCTCCCTCTTCCCCAGCGCGCGTGCCCTGCTTCCTCCCGTCTTCCTCCCCCGCGCTCTGCCCCCACCCCGACGGGCCCCTCGCCGCCGGCGTCCCCATCCTCCGCTCCGGCGTCGCCGCTCCCGTCCACCTCCTTCCCCGCGTCGGCTCCCTCCACCGAGCTCCGCCCTCCGCCGCCGGAGCCGGTCCGTCTCGCCCCGCCGCCACGCTCCCGCCGCCCCGCCACCCTCCTCTTCCCCGGCGCGCCACCCTCCCTCTCCCAGGCGCTCCTCCCTCCCCGTCGCCGCGCGGCCCCCTCCGCGAGCGCTTTCCTCCCAGCCCTTCCGCAGCCTCCTTCCCCCAGGTTCCTCCCCGCCTACGCCAGCAGCCGCCACCCCGCCTCCCTCCGCTCGCGCGCCGGCGCCACCGCGAGCCCCGTACCCCCCCTCCAACCTCCTCCGGCCGCCCATCGCCGCCCTCCCCGAGCCCGCCGCCGGTCAACCCGCCTCTGCGCCACCCCTCGCCGTCCCGAGCTCGCCTCCCTCCTCCTCTCGGGCTCCTCCCAAGCGCCGCCCCGAGCTTCCTCCGGCCCTGCCGCTGGAGCCCGACGACCCCGACGCCGTCTGCCCCGAGCACCGCGCCGCCCCTGGCCTCGTCGGCCCTGCCCTCTCGCCGTCGAGCCCCTCGCCGTCTTTGCCTCCGTGTGCCGCCGCCGGCAAGTTCCTCGCCCGGCGTCCACGGGCCCTTCTTCTCGAACAACGCATCCCGCGGACTCGAGTACCCCGACGCCCCGAGACCCGAAGGACCCCACAAGACCACGGGCGCGAGACTCCAAGACCGTACCGAGCCGAAGGTGTCCGAAGAATCTCCTACAAGAACTCCATCACGGAACATCTAGCACTCCGACAGGGAACCCTGGAGACCCCGGCGTCGAGCCCCAAGTTCGCCCCCGATAATCAAGGTGGAACCCCAAGATCCTGAGGCACCGAGCCGAAGACCGATCCGAAGCGCCAAGGCCTTCGACAGGGAATCGACAAGATCATCGCGGAACTCCAAGATCTACCGCCGAGCCAAGTACTCCTTTCTGGACGCCGAGTCCGCCGAGAACCCGGATGCGACAAGATCAGCCCCGTTGTTCGAGAACGATCCCGCCGAGACCGAACCCGTCGAACCCTGAACCCTGAGACCGACCCCGAACCCCGGACCAAGATCGCCGAGACCCAATGTGTGACCCTTATCCGAACCCTTATTTTTATAAATGCTAAACATAAAACCTGTTGCATATTAACTTGTCATTCTTGCATGCATGCTTGTCATGTGGTTTGGGGGCCTTATGCCGATTCACCTAATAATTAAATATGGGGCCCATATGCGGGCAAATCTAGTCTCATATTGGCCTCATTTAAACTTGTGCAGCGAACCGGTATCTTATTCTGCCTTGTTAAACAACATTTAAATTGCGGGATATCTAAACAACTTGAACCACTTAAATATTTGTCGGGACCCCGGTTCCACTTAATATTGCCTAACTGCATCGCACTTTTGCCATGCCATGCATCATACATGCATCATGCCCGATCTTCTGCCGTAGTATTAAATATTGCATCCGGTGTTTATTCTAGTGATTTGCTTCTTCGCGGATAAGACCGTTGAGTTGATGCGAGTGCCGACCCGATCTTCGGCTGAACCTTCGACAATGTTTTCAGGCGAGCATCTCCCTCCTTTCTACCCATCTTACTTTTATAGTATTTATTCCCTCCTGTTGGTCTTCATGCTATCCGTGTTGCGTTGCTCTAGTTTTCGTACCCGTGATATCCCTTGCAGCCCTATATTGCCTTGGACACACCCTATTACCTGTTGTTTGGTAGATAGTTGGACCTGCGCGTCTTAGTCGCTTGCTCAAGTGCTGTTGCGTGTCGTCAAATGCCACAGTTGTTGGAGCCTTGCCGCATGTTTGATGTTGGAGATGATCATGGTTTTACTTATCATTCACTTTAATTCCTGTTTAACAACTAAAATTGAAGTAAGCAGAGGCATCGGTGGGTGACAGAAAATATTTGGTTTCCGACCGCCCACTTGTGTCCCGTAGGACCCCGAGTACTTGATACCTGTTCCTTGATTTATCGCGCTATCCACATCCGGGAGGTATATGGGACCCCCCTGAGCCAGAGCTTGATTCAGTCTTATTTCTTGGGGCCACAAACTAGTTTGAGGTTTTATTTACGATCCTGTACTTATGCCATGCTTTACTGCTTTATTTAAATTGTGCGACAGATAGCACCTGTACTGTTTAGGATCGGGACACGATTCCGCGGTGTCGACAAGCCCAGTTTTGGGTTCCCAGTCGTTCACAGCCGTATACCCAAACCTTGAGTCCGTCTCGGAGCTTGCTTACTTTGTTGCGGGTAGCTTAATGGGGTGGCCCCCTGAAATATTTCTGAATCCTGTGATTGCTTTGTCGTGAAGGCCTCGTTGGGTTTTGATTTGGTTTTTCCGAGGCTGATCGAGTGTGTGTTGCTATTGGTGCACCCCGGCCGGGTAAAACTTTCTGAAAGCCGTGTCCGCGGTTATGGACGACTTGGAGCACAGTATCTCGACCATAGACAAGCATAACTAAAGTTTATCGCTATAAATTTGACTTTATAATGACTAGTAATCAGCTTCACTATAATGGAATGGCTAAATAATACTGCCCACAATTGCTTGTTTGGAGTGTCGCTTGCGACCATTGTACCTGACTAGTAAATATTGCAACTACAACGGAATGGCTAAATAAAAGTACCAACAACTGCTGGGTTTTGGGTTATCTCATGTTAATTGTATCTGCCTAGTAAGTGTCGCAACTATCACGGAATGGTTAACTAAAACGGCCCACTGCTTACTTTATCAGGATGATTATCTAAACCTGTCTAGTAATTGCTGCAACAATAACTGAATAAATAAAACTGCCAACTGTGTGAGTTCCTCGGTTGACTTCCTCGTTTGGTCTCGAGGGGGAAACACCAGGATGGGTTTGTTTGGTGTTAGCTTTAGGTTGGCTCCGGATAGGTCATTCTTATCCCTCTCTGATAGCCGTCAGTTGTATCGAGTCTCTATAGGTTGTTTAGTGCATGCTGCCGCTGCCGCTTCAGTCCACCATACCTATGTAGGCGAGGACCGCCGAATTCTAGTCTCGCCGTGTACTGGCCTCAGTACTGACGCTCCTCTTTTTCCTTTGCCCTTTGTCGGCATCCCTTTTGTTTAAGCAGGTTTTGAGATCGACGTCGTTAGCAGGGTTACCGTTCCGGCTTGGCCTGGGCAGGGTTATGGACGCCATTGGTTATTCTTCAGGGCTCTTAGCCCCATTTGCCTCTTGTCCGTAGTCGGACGCTCTATCATTTTCAAGGTGATTTGGATCTTTGTGTATTATATCTGTATTCTTGACTCATTGAGTCGCTATTATATATATCTGTTCTGTGGGTCCCATCGAGGACTGTTGTGTAATGTTATTACTTCATTTTCCACCTGCACGAAAGTGCCTGGTGGGCACCTTTGAATCGTTCCTATGCGGGTTTGGCGGGTTTTCGCTAAAACTTGCATAGGTCCGATTCTGAGGGTGTTAAAGAGTGGTATCAAAGCTCAGCAGTTGCGATACCCCACAAGTCCAGCCTGTAGGATAACCTAGCTAACGGCCGAAGTAGAGTGTCAAAACTATTTTGCAAAATCGGTTGGATAGTTCTGATTAGGTCTGATTTTACTCCTTACCCCTCTGCTGTTCTCCTCTTACCCCTACGTGTTTTGAATCCGCTCTCGTCTCTTTCTTCGAGTCCAGAAATTCTCGTGGTTGGGTTTCCGTCGTACCTTCAGGGTTTCTCTTCCTTCTTTGATAAACGGTGTTCTACCATCCGGTGTTCATGCTGCCTGAGGAATCCGTCTACTGTGGTACCATTCTTTGTTCCTTGTTTGTGCCTTCCGGTGTTTTCCGACGCGACGACATCCTCTATGCCAGATCCGATGCAGAGTCTGCCTCACTCCTTTGCTTCCGAACCTCGCTTGTCGAGATCTTCAGTCTGATTCCAAGAATGGTTGCACTCTTTTCTACTGATTGTGCGGAGTAATAGTTCGGGTGCGTGATGGATTGGCCCCCATGCCGACTACCCCTTCTATTCGCTTTTGTACATTGAAGTGGATGAGAATGCATCGGTTCCCTCTTTCCATCGAAGTTAGAGGTGGCTTTATTCGTGGATACCTCTACCTTCGACCTTTTGTTCCCGGAGTGTTCGCTCGGCGATCACGGACAACGACCTCTTGTTAGTGGTGTCGCGAGGATCTACACGAAGCGAGAAGATTCAGGTCGCCGCTCTTCTTCCGGTACCATGAGGCGGATCTCGAGGGCGAGATCCATTGTTAGTGGTGTCGAATTGTGGCATCCCGCAAAACCACTACTAGAAAATCGCGTTGTTTTTGTGCATTGCATCGTCATGACCGCATGCTCATGTCATCATGCCGCATTGCATTTGAGCATCGTCATCATCTTGCATTTTCTTGCCTAAAAACTATTTGCGAAAATCTATGGTTTTCTGAAACTAGTCCTCCTTCTATTTCAAATTAAACCCCCGGATGCTTCCGGATATTTTGTTTGTCTAAAAACTATTTACAAAAATGTATTGCAAATTAAATAAAAGTTTGAATTATTTTAGTGGGGCAGTCGAACGGGCCGAATCGACCCGAACGTTCGTCCCAGAAATATAATCGGTCTAACCTAAATCCTAAAGCTACCAGATAACCTACCCAGCCCTTCCCTCCACCTCACCCGGACCAGTCCCACGCTGCCACCTCACCTCTCCCCCCTCTCTACCCAATCCTAAGCTGCCACCTCAGCCTACCCCACTCCCCATCCCCAGCACACACCCTGGGCCACACACACACAAGCACACACGCACACCACACCCGATCCCCACCAACCCCACCTGGCCCACCACGACCGGCTCTCCCCCCACGCGCCCCCTCCCTCTTCCCCAGCGCGCATGCCCTGCTTCCTCCCGTCTTCCTCCCCCGCGCTCTGCCCCCACCCCGACGGGCCCCTCGCCGCCGGCGTCCCCATCCTCCGCTCCGGCGTCGCCGCTCCCGTCCACCTCCTTCCCCGCGTCGGCTCCCTCCACCGAGCTCCGCCCTCCGTCGCCCGGAGCCGGTCCGTCTCGCCCCGCCGCCACGCTCCCGCCGCCCCGCCACCCTCCTCTTCCCCGGCGCGCCACCCTCCCTCTCCCCGGCGCTCCTCCCTCCCCGTCGCCGCGCGGCCCCCTCCGCGAGCGCTTTCCTCCCAGCCCTTCCGCAGCCTCCTTCCCCCAGGTTCCTCCCCGTCTGCGCCAGCAGCCGCCGCCCCGCCTCCCTCCGCTCGCGCGCCGGCGCCACCGCGAGCCCCGCACCCCCCTCCAACCTCCTCCGGCCGCCCATCGCCGCCCTCCCCGAGCCCGCCACCGGTCAACCCGCCTCTGCGCCACCCCTCGCCGTCCCGAGCTCGCCTCCCTCCTTCTCTCGGGCTCCTCCCAAGCGCCGCCCCGAGCTTCCTCCGGCCCTGCCGCTGGAGCCCAACGACCCCGACGCCGTCTGCCCCGAGCACCGCGCCGTCCCTGGCCTCGTCGGCCCTGCCCTCTCGCCGTCGAGCCCCTCGCCGTCTTTGCCTCCGTGTGCCACCGCCGGCAAGTTCCTCGCCCGGCGTCCACGGGCCCTTCTTCTCGAACAACGCATCCCGCGGACTCGAGTACCCCGACGCCCCGAGACCCGAAGGACCCCACAAGACCACGGGCGCGAGACTCCAAGACCGTACCGAGCCGAAGGTGTCCGAAGAATCTCCTACAAGAACTCCATCACGGAACATCTAGCACTCCGACAGGGAACCCTGGAGACCCCGGCGTCGAGCCCCAAGTTCGCCCCCGATAATCAAGGTGGAACCCCAAGATCCTGAGGCACCGAGCCGAAGACCGATCCGAAGCGCCAAGGCCTTCGACAGGGAATCGACAAGATCATCGCGGAACTCCAAGATCTACCGCCGAGCCAAGTACTCCTTTCCGGACGCCGAGTCCGCCGAGAACCCGGATGCGACAAGATCAGCCCCGTTGTTCGAGAACGATCCCGCCGAGACCGAACCCGTCGAACCCTGAACCCTGAGACCGACCCCGAACCCCGGACCAAGATCGCCGAGACCCAATGTGTGACCCTTATCCGAACCCTTATTTTTATAAATGCTAAACATAAAACCTGTTGCATATTAACTTGTCATTCTTGCATGCATGCTTGTCATGTGGTTTGGGGGCCTTATGCCGATTCACCTAATAATTAAATATGGGGCCCATATGCGGGCAAATCTAGTCTCATATTGGCCTCATTTAAACTTGTGCAGCGAACCGGTATCTTATTCTGCCTTGTTAAACAACATTTAAATTGCGGGATATCTAAACAACTTGAACCACTTAAATATTTGTCGGGACCCCGGTTCCACTTAATATTGCCTAACTGCATCGCACTTTTGCCATGCCATGCATCATACATGCATCATGCCCGATCTTCTGCCGTAGTATTAAATATTGCATCCGGTGTTTATTCTAGTGATTTGCTTCTTCGCGGATAAGACCGTTGAGTTGATGCGAGTGCCGACCCGATCTTCGGCTGAACCTTCGACAATGTTTTCAGGCGAGCATCTCCCCCCTTTCTACCCATCTTACTTTTATAGTATTTATTCCCTCCTGTTGGTCTTCATGCTATCCGTGTTGCGTTGCTCTAGTTTTCGTGCCCGTGATATCCCTTGCAGCCCTATATTGCCTTGGACACACCCTATTACCTGTTGTTTGGTAGATAGTTGGACCTGCGCGTCTTAGTCGCTTGCTCAAGTGCTGTTGCGTGTCGTCAAATGCCACAGTTGTTGGAGCCTTGCCGCATGTTTGATGTTGGAGATGATCATGGTTTTACTTATCGTTCACTTTAATTCCTGTTTAACAACTAAAATTGAAGTAAGCAGAGGCATCGGTGGGTGACAGAAAATATTTGGTTTCCGACCGCCCACTTGTGTCCCGTAGGACCCCGATGTGGCATCCCGCAAAACCACTACTAGAAAATCGCGTTGAATTTGTGCATTGCATCGTCATCATCATGCATTGTTTGCATAAAACTATTTTCGCAAAGCCTGTTTTGTTTTCTAAAAACGCCCCGTCTTGTTTTCAAATTCAAACCCGGGTCGCCGGAATTTTTTTGTTGTCTATTATTGGTTTACAAACGGTGCGATTAAATTAAATAAAACATTTAATTATTTTTAATAGGGGCAGTCGAACGGGCCGATTGACCCGAACGACCACCCCAGAAATACAAACGGCCCACCCCATTATTCCTACAGCTACCAACTAACCTACCCACACCCAGCCTCCACCTCACCCTGGCCAATCGCCATACGCCACCTCATCTTCTCCCCTCCCCTTAGCCAATCAAACTCTGCCACCTAGCCACTCCCACTTCCTCTCTCTCTAAACCCACCCTCACAGCTCACCCCCTGGCCCCACCACACAACCCACACACGCACTCACACGCGCCAGCTACCCCACTCAGCCCCTGGCCCCTGGCCCCACCACGTCACCGTCCCCTTCCTCCCACCTCTCTCCCGCCCGAGCCCCGCGTGCCTTCCTTGCTCCCACCGGCACCGCCTCGCCGCTCGCCGCCCCCACGCCACCGCTCGCCGGCCTCCCTCTCCACCCCGCGCTCGCCTCCCGCCTCGACCAGCTTCTCCCCTTCCCGCTCGCCCCGCCGCCAAGCAGAGCGCGCAGCACCCCGCCTCCCCCGAGCACGCCGCCGCCCCCCTGCTTCCGAGCGCCGCCGGCGACCGCGCCCCCACCTCCTCTGAGCCCTCCCGCCAGCACGACCGCCCTGAGCCGCCTTTTCTCCTCCCCTCCCTCCGCTCCGCCGCCTCCTCTACGCGCACCTCCGCCCCGCCGCCAGCGTCCACCGGCACCGCCTCCCCGAGCCCAGCGGCCGCTGCTCGCCCCGGCCCGTCCCCGCTCTCCGCCGCCTCGCCTCGTCGCCGCTCCCGCGCCGCCGGGCCCCGCACCTCTGGCCGTCGCCCAAGCACCGCCTCCCCGAGCCCTCCGGCGAGCCGCTCGAGCTCGGCCCCGCACCTCCGCCCGTCTCCCAGCCGCCTCGGCCGCCTCGCCCAGACAGAGCCCGCGGCCCCGCGCCGGCGCCCCGTCGAGCTCCCCTCCACCCGCCGGCTCCTCCTTCCCCGGTCCTCCCCGAGCCCGCGCGGTCGGCCGCTGCCGCGTCCGTCCCTTCCCGCAGCGCCGTCCGCCGCCCCAACGCCAGACCGCCCGTCGCCGCGTCCGTCGCCCCACCACCTTGCTTCCTCCCCAGCAGGCCCCCCCCTCGCCGCTGCGCGGGAGCCCCACATCGCCGTCCGCCGGAGCCCCCAGGCTCGTGCAGGATCCGCCTCCGTCGCTCTGCCTCGGTTTCCTCGCCCCGCGCAGGCCCGGCAGCGCACGTCTGCGACCCCGATGCCTAGCGCCCGCACCTCGTCGGCCTCTTCCTTGCAGCCTCCAGTGGCGTCGACCTCATCTGCGTGTAACCGTGACGAGTTTCGCTGCCAAGGTAGTCGGGAGGCCGCCGGCGCCGAACAAGCTCGCCACGGACCCTTGGAGCCCGAACCACAAGTACCCCGCCTCGGATCCGATGATCGAACAACGCCATCTCGGAACGCCAAGCGCTTCTTCCCCGCCCCGGAGCCCAAGCCTCGACACCCCGAACCCTGGCGCCGTTTCCAAGTTCGCCACCGACCAAACGAACCCGAGGTGCTTAGATCATCTACACGACACTTGAAGATGGCGATGCCTGTTTCCAAGACCTCCTTCATGCATACCACAAGCCCTCTTCTTCGGAACGCCAAGTACTCCTTCACGGACCCGAGGAACCCCGAGACCGAACCCTGGCGAGCCAAGTTCTTCGACCCGGAGACCGCAGACGCGACAAGTTCTTCACTCCCGGACGCCAAGACCGACTCGATGGCGCGGGCCCGACAAGACCTCGCAACGGCAAGACCGACCCCGTGGGACCCGACAAGAGCTTCACAACGACAAGAACGACACCGACCCGGAAGAATCCGATGCGACCGACACCGACCCAAGTCCTTCGCCCCGGAACGACAAGACCTACCTCTGTTATCCGAGAACGAACCCGTCGAACCCTGAACCCTGAGACCGAACCCCGAACCTGGAACCCCAAGATCGTCGAGCCCCCTCAATGTGTGACCCCTTTTCTCGAACCCTATATTAAGATGATATTAATTGTTGCATATTAAATTGTCATACTTGCATGCATCTTATCATTGGTTTGGGGGCCTTTTGCCGATTCACCTCTAATTAAATATGGGGCCCATATGCGGGCAAATCTAGTCTCATATTGGCCTCATTTAAACTTGTATAGCGAACCTGTGATATATTCTGCCTTGTTAAACAACACTTAATTGCCGGGGTTCTAAACAACTTGAACCATTTAATTAATTGTCGGGACCCCGGTTCCACTTAATATTGCCTAATTGCATCACACCTTTGCCATGCCATGCATCATACATGCATCATGCCGATCTTCTGCCGTTGTATTAAATATTGCATCCGGTGTCTCTTCTAGTGTTTGCTTCTTCGCGGATAAGGCCGTTTAGTTGATGTGAGCTTCGCCCCGATCTTCGGTTGAACCTTCGGCAATGTTTTCAGGCGAGCATCTCCCCCCTTTCTACCTATCTTGCTTTTATAGTATTTATTCCCTCCTGCTGATCTATTGCTATCTGTGTTGCGATGCTCTAGTTTCCGTACCCTTGATATCCCTTGCAGCCATATATTGCCTTGGACACATCCTATTACTTGTTGTTTGGTAGATAGTTGGACTTGCGCGTCGTAGTCGCTTGCCCGAGTGCTGTTGCGTGTCGTCAAGTGCCACAGTTGTTGATGTATTGCCACATGTTGATGTTGGAGATGATCATAGTTTCACTTATCGTTCACTTTAATTCCTGTTTAACAACTAAAATGGCAGTAAGCAGAGGCATCGGTGGGTGATAGATAATATTTGGTTTCCGAACGCCCACTTGTGTCCCGTAGGACCCCGAGTACTTGATACCTGTTCCTTGATTTATCGCGCTATCCACATCCGGGAGGTATATGGGACCCCCCTTAGCCAGAGCTTGATTCAGTCTTATTTCTTGGGGCCACAACTAGTTTGAGGTTTTATTTACTATCCTGTACCTATGCCATGCTTTACTGCTTTATTTAAATTGTGCGACAGATAGCACGTGTACTGTTTTGGAAGCGGAATGTTTTCGCGGTATCGACAGTCCCCGTTTGGGGATTTGCTGTCGTTTACAGCCATTGTCGCAAACCTTGAGTCCGTCTCGGAGCTTGCTTACTTCGTTGCGGGTGTACTCCAAGGGGTGGCCCCCTGAAATATTTCTAAATCCTGTGATTGCTTTGTCGTGAAGGCCTTGTTGGGTTTTGATTTGGTTTTTCCGAGGTTGATCGAGTGTGTGTTGCTATTGGTGCACCCCGGCCGGGTAAAACTTTCTGAAAGCCGTGTCCGCGGTTATGGACGACTTGGAGCACAGTATCTCGACCATAAACAAGCATAACTAAAGTTTATTGCTATAAATTTGACTTATAATGACTAGTAATCAGCTTCACTATAATGGAATGGCTAATTAATACTGCCCACAATTGCTTGTTTGGAGTGTCGCTTGCGACCATTGTACCTGACTAGTAAGTATTGCAACTACAACGGAATGGCTGAATAAAAGTACCAACAACTGCTGGGTTTTGGGTTATCTCATGCCATCTGTATCTGATTAGTAAGTGTTGTAACTATCACCGAATGAATAACTAAAAGGGCCCACTGCTTCTTTTATCAGGACAATTATCTATACCTGACTAGTAATTGCTGCAACGATAACCGAATAAATAAAACTGCCAACTGTGTGAGTTCCTCGGTTGACTTCCTCGTTTGGTATCGAGGGGGAACCCCAGGATGGGTTTATTTGGTGTTAGTTTCAGGTTGGATCCGGGTAGGTCATTCTTACCCCTCTCTGATAACCGCCAGTTGCATCGAGTCTCTATAGGTTGTTCAGTGCATGCTGCAGCTGCCGCTCAGTCCACCATACCTATGTAGGCGAGGACCGCCGAATTCTAGTCTCGCCGTGTACTGGCCTCAGTACTGACGCTCCTTCTTTTTCCTTTGCCCTTTGTCGGCACCCCTTTTGTTTAAAGCAGGTTTTAAGATCGACGTCGTTAGCAGGGTTACCCTTCCGGCTTGGCCTAGGCAGGGTTATGGACGCCATTGGTTATTCTTCAGGGCTCTTAGCCCCATTTGCATCTTGTCCGTAGTCGGACGCCGTATCATTTTCAAGGTGATTTGGATCTTTGTATATTATATCTGTATTCTTGACTCTTTGAGTCGCTGTTGTTTATATCTGTTCTGTGGGTCCCATCGAGGACTGTTGTGTAATGTTATTACTTCGTTTTCCACCCGCACGAAAGTGCCTGGTGGGCACCTTTGAATCGTTTCTATGCGGGTTTGGCGGGTTTCGCTAAAACTTGCATAGGTCCGATTCTGAGGGTGTTACACCCGAGTACTTGATACCTGTTCCTTGATTTATCGCGCTATCCACATCCGGGAGGTATATGGGACCCCCCTGAGCCAGAGCTTGATTCGGTCTTATTTCTTGGGGCCACAAACTAGTTTGAGGTTTTATTTACGATCTTGTACTTATGCCATGCTTTACTGCTTTATTTAAATTGTGCGACAGATAGCACCTGTACTGTTTAGGATCGGGACACGATTCCGCGGTGTCGACAAGCCCAGTTTTGGGTTCCCAGTCGTTCACAGCCGTATACCCAAACCTTGAGTCCGTCTCGGAGCTTGCTTACTTTGTTGCGGGTAGCTTAATGGGGTGGCCCCCTGAAATATTTCTGAATCCTGTGATTGCTTTGTCGTGAAGGCCTCGTTGGGTTTTGATTTGGTTTTTCCGAGGCTGATCGAGTGTGTGTTGCTATTGGTGCACCCCGGCCGGGTAAAACTTTCTGAAAGCCGTGTCCGCGGTTATGGACGACTTGGAGCACAGTATCTCGACCATAGACAAGCATAACTAAAGTTTATCGCTATAAATTTGACTTTATAATGACTTGTAATCAGCTTCACTATAATGGAATGGCTAAATAATACTGCCCACAATTGCTTGTTTGGAGTGTCGCTTGTGACCATTGTACCTGACTAGTAAATATTGCAACTACAACGGAATGGCTAAATAAAAGTACCAACAACTGCTGGGTTTTGGGTTATCTCATGTTAATTGTATCTGCCTAGTAAGTGTCGCAACTATCACGGAATGGTTAACTAAAACGGCCCACTGCTTACTTTATCAGGATGATTATCTAAACCTGTCTAGTAATTGCTGCAACAATAACTGAATAAATAAAACTGCCAACTGTGTGAGTTCCTCGGTTGACTTCCTCGTTTGGTCTTGAGGGGAAACACCAGGATGGTTTTGTTTGGTGTTAGCTTTAGGTTGGCTCCGGATAGGTCATTCTTATCCCTCTCTGATAGCCGTCAGTTGTATTGAGTCTCTATAGGTTGTTTAGTGCATGCTGCCGCTGCCGCTTCAGTCCACCATACCTATGTAGGCGAGGACCGCCGAATTCTAGTCTCGCCGTGTACTGGCCTCAGTACTGATGCTCCTCTTTTTCCTTTGACCTTTGTCGGCATCCCTTTTGTTTAAGCAGGTTTTGAGATCGATGTCGTTAGCAGGGTTACCCTTCCGTCTTGGCCTGGGCAGGGTTATGGACGCTATTGGTTATTCTTCAGGGCTCTTAGCCCCATTTGCCTCTTGTTCGTAGTCGGACGCTCTATCATTTTCAAGGTGATTTGGATCTTTGTGTATTATATCTGTATTCTTGACTCATTGAGTCGCTGTTATATATATCTGTTCTGTGGGTCCCATCGAGGACTGTTGTGTAATGTTATTACTTCGTTTTCCACCCGCACGAAAGTGCCTGGTGGGCACCTTTGAATCGTTCCTATGCGGGTTTGGCGGGTTTTCGCTAAAACTTGCATAGGTCCAATTCTGAGGGTGTTACAGATCACATATCACGGGAATGAGAAAAGAGTACTTATCAGTAACGAGGTTGAACTAGGTATGCAGAGATACCGACGATCATAACCTCGGATAAGTAACATATCGTGAGACAAAGGGAAATTGGTATCGTATGTAAGTGGTTTGTTCGATCGCAAAGTAATCGTAGAAATATGTGGGAGCCATATGAATTTCCAGATTCCTCTATTGGTTATTGTTCGGAGAAGTGTCTCGATCATGTCCGCATAATTCACGAACCGTAGGGAGACACACTTAAGGATTCGACGTTGTTTTGAGTAGTTATGGTATTATGAGAAAGAGACCGAATGTTGTTCGGAGTCTCGGATGGGATCCGGGATATCACGAGGTGATCCGGAATGGTCCGGATAATAAGATTCATATAAGGAAAGTCCCGTTTCGGAGTTCGGAAATGATTCCGGTGAATGTTCTAGAAGGTTCCGGAATGTCCGGCACTCCGGGAGGGGGGAGGGGTACATGAATGTGTCATTACATATTGGAATGATTGCATCATGTACTAAGTGTTCTTGATGTTCCAAATAAAGGATTAAATTGAATCCTAAAACAGAAAAGTCAAATGTCCAGTTTGAAAGTCAAACGGCTAAAACAAGAAACTGTGGGAAACAAGCAAGAGGAGGCAAAAACCGACTTGGGGGAGGAGTCCCTCCTCTCCAAGCCGGCGGCCCACCTAGGCCGAGTTGGGGAGGGACTCCCCTCCCTCCCCTGGCGCGCCGGCCCCTCCACCCATAAAAGGAGGGGCAGGGCCTCCTCCTCTAGACACACAAGTTTCTACCTCTAATCTCCGGTTTAGAGCCGTTTTGGTTTAGAGCTTCTAATTGCTTTAGCCTGCGGTTTAGAGCCTTCTAATTGGTGTGTCTAATCTCTAGACCACTAATAGCCCTCTCTCATAATCCACCATACTCGCTCCGGCTTAAGGCGAAGCCCTGCGGGATCTCCCCTCTACTTCCGGTACCACGCCGTTGTGCTGCCGGAATCGCGAGGAGAGTGCTACAACCTCCGCTGCCTGCTGGAACAAGGGAGAGGAAGGTCTTCGTCGAGTACCGAACGTGTGACCGACTGCGGGAGCGCTGCCAGAACGCAGCGCCGGAAGGATCGTCTACACGATCTTGAGATCGGGAAGAGTACGACTACATCACCCACGAGAATCCGCTCTCGTTAAACACTTTGGAATCTTCGAGGGTAAGTTATTCCATCGACTCGTTGCTACAATCTAGTAGATAGATCTTGGCTTGTTTGTTTGTATGCGATAGAAATTTTTTGTTTTCCATGCTACGAACTCCTACAGTGGTATCAGAGCCGTGTCTATATGTAGATCTGTTGCACGAGCAGAACACAATGGTCATTATGGGCGTTGATGCTTTTATTGTCGATTACTTCTTGTGTACTTTGCATCTTGCGGTATGTTGGGATGAAGCGGCCCGGGCTAACCTTACATGACATCGTTCATGAGACTTGCTCCACGCTTGACATGCAACTTGTATTGCATAAGTGGCTTTGCAGGTGCCTGTTTCTCCTAGCATAGTTAAGATCCAATTTACAACGGGTGATCAACAATGCTAGTATCAATGTTGTGGTTCTTGTTCGTAAGTTAGAACGACACTTATTGAAAGCCCCAAACCACGTAAAATATGCAAAGAAAGTAGAGGCGTCTAACTTTGTTTTGCAGGGGTGTGCAGTGATGTGATATGGCCATGATTGTGATTATATTTGATGTATGCAATGTTCCTTATTGTAAGTTGGCAACCGGCAGGAGCCATATGGTTGTCTTTAATTTATGTTAAGACCCGCGTGTCTATTCAAAGTAGTTGTAATAGTTGAAGCCGGTGGACGACAACCATGGAGAAGCGTCATTGACCTTGATGCAATACCGGTGATGATGGAGATCATGTTCGTGCTTGAAGATGGAGATCGGAAGCACAAAGAAGAAAGGCCATATCATATCACATATATATATTGAATTGCATGTGATGTTAATCCTTTATGCATCTTGTATTGCTTAGTAGACGACGGTAGCATTATAAGATGATCCCTCATGCACATCAATTTCAAGTCATAAAGTGTTCACCCTTAGTTAGCACCGTTGCTAAAGCTTGTTGTTTCGAAGCACCACGTGATGATCGGGTGTGTTAGATTCTGCAAGTGTATACAACGTGAGCAAGCCAGATTTGCTCATGCGGAAACTAAGGTTTGATCTTGACGAGCCTAGCATGTACAGACATGGTCTTGGCACACGGATCACCGAAAGGTAAAGCATGAATCATATAGTAGATATGATGAACATGTCGATTGTTCGCCATTGAAACTATGTCAACTCTCGTGATGATCGGTGTTGATATGGTGGATTTGGTTCGTGTGATCACTAAAACAATGTGAGGGATATTGTTTTGAGTGGGAGTTCACCTAGTTTAATTTCATTATTAATTTGAACTCAATTTGTCATAAACTTAGTCTAAACGATTGCAAATATGTTGTAGATCAATGGCAGCCCCTACCATCAATTTTAATGCGTTCCTAGAGAAAGAAAAGTTGAAAAACAATGGAAGCAACTTCGCGGATTGGTTCCGCAATTTGAGGATTGTCCTCACAGCTGGTAATTTGACCTATGTGCTGGATGCACCGCTGGGTGACCCACCTGCAGATGATGCTTCCGATGAAGTAAAGAATGTTTACCTCGCTCGGAAGAATCAGTACTCCATAGTTCAGTGTGCTATCTTGTATGGTTTAGAATCGGAGCTTCAGAAAAGGTTTGAAGAGTCAGACCCATATGATATTGTCGAGGATCTCAAATTGATTTTTGAGACTCATGCGGCAATTGAAAGCTATGAGGCTTCTGAAAAGTTCTTTAACTGCAAGATGGAAGAGGGCAGCTCCGTCAGTGAGCCTGTGCTTAAGATGTCTGGGCACGCAAACAAACTTCAAAGCTTGGGTATAGTGATTCCTAATGCTTTGGGGATTTACCGTGTCCTCCAGTCACTACCACCAAGTTACAGGAACTATGTGATGAACTACAACATGCAGAACATGAACAAAGAGTTGCCAGAACTATTTGCTATGTTAAAGTCTGCAGAAGTGGAGATCAAGAAAGAGCACCAAGTGTTGATGGTCAATAAGACCACCAAATTCAAGAAAGGCAAGTCTAAGAAAAAGGGACACTTCAAGAAGGGTGGTAAGAAAGTTACCACGCCGGCGAAGAAGACCAAGGCTGGACCCAAGCCTGAAACTGAGTGCTTTTACTGCAAGGGAGAAGGTCACTGGAAGCGGAATTGCCCAAAGTACTTGGCGGATCTGAAGAACGGCAACATCAAGAAGAAAGGTATATCTGATATACATGTTATTGATGTGTATCTCACTAGTACTCGTAGTAGTGCCTGGGTATTTGATACTGGTTCGGTTGCTCATATTTGTAACTCGAAACAGGTGCTGCAGAATAAACGGAAGCTAGCGAAGAACGAGGTGACGATGCACGTGGGAAACGGATCAAAGGTTGATGTGATCGCGGTCGGCACGCTACCCCTTCATCTACCATCGGGATTAGTTTTATACTTAAACAATTGTTATTTGGTGCCTGCGTTGAGCATGAACATTATATCGGGATCTTGTTTATTGCGAGACGGTTACTTGTTTAAGTCCGAGAATAATGGTTGTTCGATTTATATGAGTAATATGTTTTACGCACATGCACCTTTGATAGAAGGTCTATTCTTATTGAATCTCGATAGTGGAAATACACATATCAACAACATTGAGGCTAAACGTTTGAAATCAAGCGATAATTCGACCTATATGTGGCATTGTCGTCTTGGTCACATTGGAGTGAAGCGTATGAAGAAACTCCATTCCGATGGACTTCTTGAATCACTTGATTTTGAATCACTTGAAAGATGCGAAGCATGTCTGATGGGAAAAATGACTAAGACTCCATTTTCTGGTATGATGGAGCGAGCTACGGACTTATTGGAAATCATACATACCGATGTGTGTGGTCCAATGAGTGTAGCATCGCGCGGTGGTTATCGTTATGTTCTTACCTTCACGGATGACTTGAGTAGATATGGGTATATCTATTTCATGAAACATAAGTCCGAAACTTTCGAGAAGTTTAAGGAGTTTCAAAGTGAGGTAGAGAATCAACGTAACAAGAAGATTAAATTTCTACGTTCTGATCGTGGAGGTGAATATCTAAGTTACGAGTTTGGCGAGCATTTGAAGAAATGCGGAATACTTTCACAATTGACACCGCCGGGAACACCACAGCGTAATGGTGTGTCCGAACGTCATAATCGAACTCTCTTAGATATGGTTCGTTCTATGATGTCACTTACAGATTTACCGCTATCGTTTTGGGGTTATGCATTAGAAACAGCCGCATTCACTTTAAATAGGGCACCATCTAAATCCGTTGAAACGACACCGTATGAATTATGGTTTGGGAAGAAACCTAAATTGTCGTTCCTTAAAGTTTGGGGATGCGAAGCCTATGTAAAGAAGTTACAGCCGGACAAGCTTGAACCCAAAGCGGAAAAATGCGTCTTCATAGGATACCCGAAGGAAACTATTGGGTATACCTTCTATCATAGATCCGAAGGCAAAATCTTCGTTGCCAAGAATGGATCCTTTCTAGAGAAGGAATTTCTCTCGAAAGAAGTGACTGGAAGGAAAGTAGAACTCGACGAGGTTGTCGAACCTTCTCTCGAAATTGCGAGTAGCGCAGCACCGGAAGAAGTTCCTGTGGTGCCTGCACCAATTAGAGAGGAAGCTAATGATGATGATCATGAAACTTCGGTTGAAGTTGCTACAGAGCCTCGGAGGTCAACGAGGACTCGTACCACTCCAGATTGGTATGATCCCGTTATGAGTGTCATGTTGGTGGACAACACCGATGACCCCGAGACATATGAGGAAGCGATGATGAGCCCAGATTCCAAAAAATGGCAAGAAGCCATGAAATCCGAGATTGGATCCATGTATGAAAACCAAGTATGGACTTTGGTGGACTTACCGGATGGCCGAAAGGCTGTCGAGAACAAATGGATTTTCAAGAAGAAAACAGATGCTGACGGTAATGTTACTGTCTATAAAGCTCGACTTGTCGCAAAAGGGTTTCGACAAATTCAAGGAGTTGACTACGATGAGACTTTCTCACCGGTAGCAAAGCTAAAGTCTGTGAGGATTATGTTAGCAATCGCTGCATATTATGATTATGAGATATGGCAGATGGATGTCAAAACAGCATTCCTCAATGGAGATATTGATGAAGAGTTGTATATGATGCAACCCAAAGGTTTTGTCGATCCTAAAGATGCTAACAAGGTATGCAAACTTCAGCGGTCCATCTATGGATTGAAGCAAGCATCCCGAAGTTGGAATCAACGTTTTGATAAGGTAATCAAAAGTTTTGGTTTTATACAAACTTATGGAGAAGCTTGTATTTACAAGAAAGTGAGTGGGAGCTCTGTAGCATTCTTAATACTATATGTGGATGACATATTGTTGATTGGGAATGATGTAGACCTTCTTAATAGTGTCAAGGAATATTTGAATAATAGTTTTTCAATGAAGGATCTTGGCGAAGCAGCTTACATATTAGGCATAAAGATTTATAGAGATAGATCGAAACGCCAAATATCATTGTCACAGAGTACATATTTGGACAAAGTTCTAAAGAGGTTTGGAATGGAAGAAAGCAAGAAAGGGTTCTTTCCCATGTTGCCCAATACGACCTTGAGTAAAATTCAAAGTCCGACATCGGCAGAAGATAGAGAAAGGATGAGTAAGACTCCCTATGCATCAGCCATAGGATCTCTAATGTATGCCATGCTATGTACTAGACCCGACATTGCATATGCTGTTAGTTTAACTAGCAGATATCAAAGTGATCCAGGAGTGGATCATTGGACAGCGGTCAAAAACATCCTTAAGTACTTGAGAAGAACTAAGGATATGGTTCTTTCTTATGGAGGTGATGAACAACTCGTTGTTAATGGTTACACCGATGCTAGTTGGAACACCGATCCGTATGATTCTTAATCACAATCTGGATACGTATTTATTTTGAATGGTGCAGCAGTTAGCTGGAGGAGTGCAAAGCAAAGCATTGTGGCGAGATCTTCAACTGAATCGGAATACATGGCTGCTTCGGAGGATTCACAAGAAGCGATATGGATGAAAGAGTTCATTACAGAGCTGGGTGTGGTTCCAAGTGCGCTGGACCCAATGTCTATCTACTGTGATAACATGGGCGCCATAGCCAATGCGCAAGAACCAAGGTCACACAAGAAGCTGAAGCATATCAAGCTGCGTTTTCACGCTATTCGAGAACATATCCAGGATGGGGATATAAAGATTTGCAAAGTACACACAGATCTGAATGTGGCGGATCCGTTGACTAAACGTCTCCCGAGGGCAAAACATGACCAACACCAAACTGCCATGGGTGTTCGGTATATTACCATCTAATCTAGATTAGATGACTCTAGTGCAAGTGGGAGACTGTTGGAGATATGCCCTAGAGGCAATAATAAATATAGTTATTATTATATCTTTGTGTTTATGATAAATGTTTACATTCATGCTATAATAGTATTAACAAGGAAACATTAATCCTTGTGTGATTTGTAAACTTAATTTGAAGTCCCTAGTATAGCCTCTATACTTCACTAGCTTGTTGGTTGATTAATGATTGTGGTTTCCCTATCATGAACATTGAGATGTTATCAACAACAAGATCATATCGTTAGGAGAATGATATGGTGGACATACTCCTATTGATAAGCGTAGCATAAAGATCAAGTCATTTCAATAGTTCAATTGCTATATGCTTTCTGATACATAGTAACCTAATTCCTTCGACCATGAGATCATGCATATCACCTTTACCGGATGGATGATTTGATGACATCAAACACCACACCGTAACTGGGTGGCTATAAAGGTGGCATTGAGTGTTCGGAAAGTATTGGTTGAAACACATGGATCAAGAGTGGGATTTGTCCATCCATATGACGGATAGATATACTCTGGGCCCTCTCCGTGGAATGTCATCCAATTAGCTTGCAAGCATGTGACTGGCTCACAAGGGATCACATATCACGGGAACGAGAAAAGAGTACTTATCAGTAACGAGGTTGAACTAGGTATGCAGAGATACCGACGATCATAACCTCGGATAAGTAACATATCGTGAGACAAAGGGAAATTGGTATCGTATGTAAGTGGTTCGTTCGATCGCAAAGTAATCATAGAAATATGTGGGAGCCATATGAATTTCCAGATTCCTCTATTGGTTATTGTTCGGAGAAGTGTCTCGATCATGTCCGCATAATTCACGAACCGTAGGGAGACACACTTAAGGATTCGACGTTGTTTTGAGTAGTTATGGTATTATGAGAAAGAGACCGAATGTTGTTCGGAGTCTCGGATGGGATCCGGGATATCACGAGGTGATCCGGAATGGTCCGGAGAATAAGATTCATATAAGGAAAGTCCCGTTTCGGAGTTCGGAAATGATTCCGGTGAATGTTCTAGAAGGTTCCGGAATGTCCGACACTCCGGGAGGGGGGAGGGGTACATGAATGTGTCATTACATATTGGAATGATTGCATCATGTACTAAGTGTTCTTGCTGTTCCAAATAAAGGATTAAATTGAATCCTAAAACAGAAAAGTCAAATGTCCAGTTTGAAAGTCAAACGGCTAAAACAAGAAACTGTGGGAAACAAGCAAGAGGAGGCAAAAACCGACTTGGGGGAGGAGTCCCTCCTCTCCAAGCCGGCGGCCCACCTAGGTCGAGTTGGGGAGGGACTCCCCTCCCTCCCCTGGCGTGCCGGCCCCTCCACCCATAAAAGGAGGGGCAGGGCCTCCTCCTCTAGACACACAAGTTTCTACCTCTAATCTCCGGTTTAGAGCCGTTTTGGTTTAGAGCTTCTAATTGCTTTAGCCTGCGGTTTAGAGCCTTCTAATTGGTGTGTCTAATCTCTAGACCACTAATAGCCCTCTCTCATAATCCACCATACTCGCTCCGGCTTAAGGCGAAGCCCTGCGGGATCTCCCCTCTACTTCCGGTACCACGCCGTTATGCTGCCGGAATCGCGAGGAGAGTGCTACAACCTCCGCTGCCTGCTGGAACAAGGGAGAGGAAGGTCTTCGTCGAGTACCGAACGTGTGACCGACTGCGGGAGCGCTGCCGGAACGCAGCGCCGGAAGGATCGTCTACACGATCTTGAGATCGGGAAGAGTACGACTACATCACCCACGAGAATCCGCTCTTGTTAAACACTTTGGAATCTTCGAGGGTAAGTTATTCCATCGACTCGTTGCTACAATCTAGTAGATAGATCTTGGCTTGTTTGTTTGTATGCGATAGAAATTTTTTGTTTTCCATGCTACGAACTCCTACAGAAAGTGCATTTCTTTATGGCCCATTAAATGAATTAGTATATGTTAAGCAACCCCCGGGATTTGAGGACCCCAACTTCCCAAACCATGTCTACAAACTTGATAAGGCACTCTATGGGCTCAAGCAAGCCCCACACACGTGGTATGAGCACCTTAGAGAATTATTGTTTGGCCGTGGATTTGAGGTTGGGAAAATCGATCCCACTCTTTTTACTAAGAGGGTCAATGGGGAGCTTTTTGTATGCCAAATATATGTTGATGATATTATCTTTGTGATGAGGATACGATCATGGATCATGCTGTTTTCAACTGTTTGAACTCGAAAGAAATATTGAGCCTCATTGAAAAATATCACAAGGTGAATTCATTCCTAGTTGGACATGATACTTTGATTTATAAGAACTTTATACTACTTAAATCATTGTGTTATTGTTTGACTAGATTTGGCATCTATCGGACTAGCGCCAGCGGGAGGAGAGGGAGGAAGGCGACCGAGAGATGGAAGACGCACTAGGAGGCAATAAGGAGAGAAGGCATGATAAAGAGAGATATGTGGCGCACCAGGACACGTTTGAGGTGCACCACGACATATGGCCTGCGCGCCAAGTAGACCGAACCCATCTATGGGTCGGTATGTATCAGTTTGAGTCAAACCGAGTTAGTTTGGGCCAAGTTATGGCTGTTTTTAGGCCCGTTTAAGGGGGAGGACGCCCCAGCCCTCATATATACCCCAGCAGCCGCCGCAATTAGGGTAAGACCACGTTTAGATTAAACCAATACTTGTTTCGTTGAACTGCTGCAAGCATTCATCTGAAATTATATGTTCCTCTTTGATTCGATCAGGAATATCTACCATACCTCCACTTTGATTCGATCTGGAGTTTGCTACTGAAAGTCTTCGTGTTTTCTGCTGTTCCATTGGGAATTGGTAGATTGCAAACCGCTTCAAAGTGGAGGTATGGTACTACCGGTTGGATGAGCGGTACTACCGCCCCTGGGAAGTTCCCAGGTCGTACCCTGGAAACTGCTCCAGGAGCGGTACTACCGCCCACACGCCCGATACTACCGGCCACCGGTACTACCGGTTGCTGGACCGGTACTACCGCTCACGAGCGATACTACCGCTTCATGGACTGGTACTACCGGTTGACGGAGTATGGTATATATTGGCTGAGCGTGGCGTGGCACCCATCAGTGCCCCATTCTTTCCCACGTCCTCCACTGATACCTGCGCCGCCATTGGAGCCATTAACGCCGCCGGAGCCCTGCCGCGCCCTACTCTCCCCGAATCCTCCTTGGATTCGGCCTCTTGGCGGGCTCCCCTCCTTTCCACCGCCATGGATCTCGGTACAACCGCCCTTTCTCTCTTCGTTTAATTTCCTCATCGGATCTAGGTTTTGGCATAGATTTGTGAAGAAATTGACATGTTGTAAGGTTGTACTGCCATATGCTTCCCTTGTTGCCGAGTAGAATCGTTTATTTACAGATTATTGCTGTCCTTTTGGTCCGTTTCTACCAGATCTGACGAACACGTACCGTTCAACCGGTAGTACCGGAACTTTTTCCAGTACTACCGCTTGCAAGCGGTACTACCGGTCGTCAGGACCGGTAGTACCGGCCCCAACTGACATCAATTTTCTGTTAAATATTGGGTTCTCTCTTTGCTCCTTGTGATTCTTGTGCCCTTACCCCCTTGTTGTCCTCCCTCGTGCTTTCACACATGCAGGTGGTTCTAGGGGTGCGCCAAGCGTTCCAAAGCTAGTCGTGAGATTGTTGAGGAAGAGACGGAGTCTGAGGAAGAGGTTATGCCACAGCCAAGACATCGTTCCAAGTTTCCTGCCACTCGAGGTGGCCGTGGGGGTCGTGAGGGGGTTACCAAGCGCTCTGCTGGGCGTGGAAACGCTCCTCCTTCTCGCCCCCCCTTCCTCAGGGCGCACCAAAAGTCTCAGATCAGGGCCATCAGGGCCAAGGAAACTGTCTGACATCTCTGACTCGGAGTTTCGGGCTCTCAGGATTGACAATGCATACTCCCGCAACCGGGACAAGGACAGAGAAGACAGTCTTTTCTACAATGATTTCCAAGAGCGCGTTTATCATGAGGTTGTTTTGACCAATATTCAGATGGTGGTGCCTCAGCAGTGGATTGACATGGAGCACATCAACAAGAACCTTAACTACTTTGATGAAGCTAAGGAAATCTGCTCTCACCTGGGCTTGTTACCCATTATGGAGTTCCAGTATGACTATGAGCCACTCCTTATTGCACAGTTCTATGCCACTGCACATTTCCATACTAGCCGCTCTCGGAAGATCACCTGGATGACTCAAGGTGCAATCAAGGAAGCCACACTTGCGGAGTTTGCTGCAATATTGGGGTATGAAGATCGCGGCCGAGACACTCCTTGTGGTTTCCGCTGTCACATGCGGGATCACCCCTCCAAGAAGGATGTCCTTACACCTTTGTATATCCAGGGCCGCGGGATTGCTGGCAAGATCAAGGATCTTCTCCCCACGTATGACATTCTCCATCGCATTTTCCGTGAGACTGTTGATCCTCGTGCAGGCAAAAAGGATGAGATACATGGGTTCTCTGTAGACTTGCTGTTCAACACCTTCCTCAACCGCGACTCAGGCAATCCTCTTGATGTGTCAGACTACATATGGAATGAGATGATTGCTGCTGCACACTATCGGAGGGTTCCACCATTTGCTCCATACATTATGGCCCTCATTGTGTCAAAATGCCCTCCCATTGCTAGGACACTATCCACTCGTCCTCTCATTGTGCACAGGCCCAAGGCACTCAAGATCAAGACACATGCTAAACCCCGCGTTGTGGCGGAAGAGGAGGAAGGGGATGACTCTGAGGATGCTGATAGTGGTCGTGACACTGGCTATGTTGTCTCCCGCCGCAAGAATGCCAAGCCCACCTGGGCCAAAAGGATGGAGGCCAATCTCAAGAAGATCTTCTGCTTCCAAGTTGACAACCAGAAGCGCATGTATGAGGCACATGTGTATGCCAAGAAAGCTAGTGCTCGGCAGAAGGACATGATGGCTGCCCAGGGCTTGACCGTCTCCGAGGGGTCCGAGACCAACATCACTACAGAAGAACAGTGGATCTCTCAGCACAGCCGTTGGAACGATGATGTCTCTTCCTCGCACCGCGCCCCACCCCCTACGAGGAGGACTTTGAGGATGATGATGAGGAGGAGGAGGATTGACTGTTGGGACGGTAGTATTGCACTTTTCCCTTTTTGTCATCTTGATGCCAAAGGGGGAGAAGTTGCACTTTAGGCACGGGTGTTGCATGGGAAGTCATAAGCTCGTTCTTATTTTTTATCCTTTTATTGCTTGTGAACTTCGATTTCCCTCTATTTATGTGTGAGACTATGTGGTTATGTCGTGGATCCATCTTATGAGACTATGTGGTTTATTTCATTGGATCCATCTTGTGATGATATGCGTTATCTATTGTCTATGTGTTTCTCATCACAAGTTATTGTGCAAAGGTATGATTTCAAATGCTAGTATCTATATTTGTGCACCTATGTTGGGTTTGTAAAATAGAGGGGGAGGTTTGCTTCTACACATCTAGGGGGATCCCCGTCTCTATTTTACAAATCCCATGTGTTTCCTATCAAAATTATCTTGCAAAAGTGTATTATCATCAAACACCAAAAAGGGGGAGATTGAAAGAGCATTTTTCTATCCCTCTGATTTTGATGTTTGATAACAACACATTTATCAGTTTAATCGTGTGCTAAGTGTAGGGTTTCGTAGCATGGAAAACAAAAAATTTCTACCGCATACAAACAAACAAGCCAAGATCTATCTACTAGATTGTAGCAACGAGTCGATAGAATAACTCACCCTCGAAGATTCCAAAGTGTTTAACGAGAGCGGATTCTCGTGGGTGATGTAGTCGTACTCTTCCCGATCTCAAGATTGCGTAGACGATCCTTCCGGCGCTGCATTCCGGCAGCGCTCCCGCAGTCGGTCACACGTTCGGTACTCGACGAAGACCTTCCTCTCCCTTGTTCCAGCAGGCAACGGAGGTTGTAGCACTCTCCTCGCGATTCCGGCAGCACAACGGCGTGGTACCGAAAGTAGAGGGGAGATCTCGCAGGGCTTCGCCTTAAGAGGGAGCGAGTATGGTGGAGTATGAGAGAGTCCCTCGATGATCTAGGGTTTAGACACGCCGAGGAAGAGGTGCTAGAGCCGGCGGCTAGGGCTTGGAGATGCCCAAGTCGGCAGCTAGGGGAGAAACCCTAGGGGGCGGCGGCGGCTATGGTGGGCAGCAACTGCTAGGGTTTGATGCGTGGAAGTTGTGTGTCAAGGAGGGGAGCCCTGCCCCTCCTTATATAGGTGGAGGGGGCCGGCCGGTCAAGGGGAGGGAGAGGAGTCCCTCCCCAACTCGGCTTGGGTGGGAGCCGCCGGTTGGAGGAGGGAACTCCTCACCAACTCGGTTTCCCACTCCTCCTCTTTCCAAAAACTGCCGTTTGACTTTCAAACTAGCCATTTGACTTTTTCAAACTAGGATTTGAATAAACCCTATATTTTAATCAGCGATGACACCGAGTACATGATGCAACCATAGCAACTTGATATAACACATTCATGTGCCCTTCCCCCCCGGAGTGCCGGACATTCCGAAACCTTCTAGAACATTCCCGATGAAAACACCGGAACCATTCCCCAACTCCGAAAGGGGACTTTCCTTATATGAATCTTATTCTCCGGACCATTCCGGATCTCCTCGTGATATCCCGAATCCCATTCGAGACTCCGAACAACATTCGGTCTCTTTCTCATCATTCCATAACTACTCAAACAACGCCGAATCCTTAAGTGTGTCTCCCTATGGTTCGTGAATTATGCGGACATGATCGAGACACTTCTCCGAACAATAACCAATAGAGGAATCTGGAAATTCATATGGCTCCCACATATTTCTACGATTACTTTGCGATCGAATGAACCACTTACATACAATATCAATTTCCCTTTGTCTCACGATAGTTTACTTATCCGAGGTTATGATCGTCGGTATCTCTGCATACCTAGTTCAACCTCGTTACCGATAAGTACTCTTTTCTTGTTCTCGTGATATGTGATCCCTTGTGAGCCAGTCACATGCTTGCAAGCTAATTGGATGACATTTCACCGAGAGGGCCCAGAGTATATCTTTCCGTGATATGGATGGACAAATCCCACTCTTGATCCATGTGTTTCAACCAATACTTTCCGAACACTCAATGCCACCTTTATAGCCACCCAGTTATGGTGTGGTGTTTGATGTCATCAAAGCATCCATCCGGTAAAGGTGATATGCATGATCTCATGGTCGAAGGAATTAGATTACTATGTATTAGAAAGCATATAGCAATTGAACTATTAAAATGACTTGATCTTTATGCTACGCTTATCTATAGGAGTATGTCCACCATATCATTCTCCTAACGATATGATATTGTTGTTAATAACATCTCAATGTTCATGATAGGGAAACCACAATCATTTATTAACCAACAAGCTAGTATTATATAGAGGCTTTACTAGGGACTTCAAATTAAGTTTACAAATCACACAAGTATTAATGTTTCCTTGTTAATACTATTATAGCATGAATGTAAACATTTATCATAAACACAAAGATATAATAATATCTACATTTATTATTGCCTCTAGGGCATATCTCCAACAGTCTCCCACTTGCACTAGAGTCATCTAATCTAGATTACATGGTAATATACCGAACACCCATGGCAGTTTGGTGCTGGTCATGTTTTGCCCTCACGAGAGGTTTAGTCAACGGATCCGCCACATTTAGATCTGTGTGTACTTTGCAAATATTTATATCCCCATCTTGGATATGTTCTCGAATAGCGTGAAAACGTAGCTTGATGTGCTTCAGCTTCTTGTGTGACCTTGGTTCTTGCGCATTGGCTATGGCGCCCATGTTATCACAGTAGATGACATTGGGTCCAGCGCACTAGGAACCACACCCAGCTCTGTAATGAACTCTTTCATCCATATCGCTTCTTGTGAAGCCTCCGAAGCAGCCATGTATTCCGATTCAGTTGAAGATCTCGCCACAACGCTTTGCTTTGCACTCCTCCAGCTAACTGCTGCACCATTCAAAATAAATACGTATCCAGATTGTGATTTAGAATCATCCGGATCGGTGTTCCAACTAGCATCGGTGTAACCATTAACAACGAGCTGTTCATCATCTCCATAAGAAAGAACCATATCCTTAGTTCTTCTCAAGTACTTAAGGATGTTTTTGACTGCTGTCCAATGATCCACTCCTGGATCACTTTGATATCTGCTAGTTAAACTAACAGCATATCCAATGTCGGGTCTAGTACATAGCATGGCATACATTAGAGATCCTATGGCTGAGGCATAGGGAGTCTTACTCATCCTTTCTCTATCTTCTGCCGATGTCGGACTTTGAGTTTTACTCAAGGTCGTATTGGGCAACATGGGCAAGAACCCTTTCTTGCTATCTTTCATTCCAAACCTCTTTAGAACTTTGTCCAAATATGTACTTTGTGATAATGATATTTGGCGTTTCGATCTATCTCTATAAATCTTTATGCCTAATATGTAAGCTGCTTCACCAAGATCCTTCATAGAAAAACTATTATTCAAATATTCCTTGACACTATTAAGAAGGTCTACATCATTCCCAATCAACAATATGTCATCCACATATAGTATTAAGAATGATACAGAGATCCCACTCACTTTCTTGTAAATACAAGCGTCTCCATAAGTTTGTATAAAACCAAAAATTTTGATCACCTTATCAAAACGTTGATTCCAACTTCGGGATGCTTGCTTCAATCCATAGATGGACCGTTGAAGTTTGCATACCTTGTTAGCATCTTTAGGATCGACAAAACCTTTGGGTTGCATCATATACAACTCTTCATCAATGTCTCCATTGAGGAATGCTGTTTTGACATCCATCTGCCATATCTCATAATCATAATATGCAGCGATTGCTAACATAATCCTCACAGACTTTAGCTTCGCTACTGGTGAGAGAGTCTCATCGTAGTCAACTCCTTGAATTTGTCGAAACCCTTTTGCGACCAGTCGAGCTTTATAGACAGTAACATTACCATCAGCATCTGTTTTCTTCTTGACAATCCATTTGTTCTCGACAGCCTTCCGGCCATCTGGTAAGTCCACCAAAGTCCATACTTGGTTTTCGTACATGGATCCAATCTCGGATTTCATGGCTTCTTGCCATTTATTGGAATCTGGGCTCACCATCGCTTCCTCATATGTCGCAGGGTCATCGGTGTTGTCCACCAACATGACACTCATAACGGGATCATACCAATCTGGAGTGGTACGAGTTCTCGTTGACCTGCAAGGCTCTGTAGCAACTTCAACCGAAGTTTCATGATCATCATCATTAGCTTCCTCTCTAATTGGTGCAGGCACCACAGGAACTTCTTCCGGTGCTGCGCTACTCGCAATTTCGAGAGAAGGTTCGACAACCTTGTCAAGTTCTACTTTCCTTCCAGTCACTTCTTTCGAGAGAAATTCCTTCTCTAGAAAGGATCCATTCTTGGCAACGAAGATTTTGCCTTCGGATCTATGATAGAAGGTATACCCAATAGTTTCCTTCGGGTATCCTATGAAGACGCATTTTTCCGCTTTGGGTTCAAGCTTGTCCGGCTGTAACTTCTTTACATAGGCTTCGCATCCCCAAACTTTAAGGAACGACAATCTAGGTTTCTTCCCAAACCATAATTCATACGGTGTCGTTTCAACGGATTTGGACGGTGCTTTATTTAAAGTGAATGCGGCTGTTTCTAATGCATAACCCCAAAATGATAGCGGTAAATCTGTAAGTGACATCATAGAACGAACCATATCTAAGAGAGTTCGATTAAGACGTTCGGACACACCATTACGCTGTGGTGTTCCCGGCGGTGTCAACTGCGAAAGTATTCCGCATTTCTTCAAATGCTCGCCAAACTCGTAACTTAGCACCTCCACGATCAGAACGTAGAAATTTAATCTTCTTGTTAAGTTGATTCTCTACCTCACTTTGAAATTCCTTAAACTTCTCGAATGTTTCGGACTTATGTTTCATGAAATAGATATACCCATATCTACTCAAGTCATCCGTGAAGGTAAGAACATAACGATAACCACCGCGCGATGCTACACTCATTGGACCACACACATCGGTATGTATGATTTCCAATAAGTCCGTAGCTCGCTCCATCATACCAGAAAATGGAGTCTTAGTCATTTTACCCATCAGACATGCTTCGCATCTATCAAGTGATTCGAAATCAAGTGATTCAAGAAGTCCATCGGAATGGAGTTTCTTCATACGCTTCACTCCAATGTGACCAAGATGACAGTGCCACATATAGGTCGAGTTATCGCTCGATTTCAAACGTTTAGCCTCAATGTTATTAATATGTGTATTTCCACTATCGAGATTCAACAAGAATAGACCATCTATCAAAGGTGCATGTGCATAAAACATATTACTCATATAAATCTAACAACCATTATTCTCGGACTTAAACAAGTAACCGTCTCGCAATAAACAAGATCCCGATATAATGTTCATGCTTAACGCAGGCACTAAATAACAATTATTTAAGTATAAAACTAATCCCGATGGTAGATGAAGGGGTAGCGTGCCGACCACGATCACATCAACCTTTGATCCGTTTCCCACGCGCATCGTCACCTCGTTCTTCGCTAGCTTCCGTTTATTCTGCAGCACCTGTTTCGAGTTACAAATATGAGCAACCGAACCAGTATCAAATACCCAGGCACTACTACGAGTACTAGTGAGATACACATCAATAACATGTATATCAGATATACCTTTCTTCTTGATGTTGCCATTCTTCAAATCCGCCAAGTACTTTGGGCAATTCCGCTTCCAGTGACCTTCTCCCTTGCAGTAAAAGCACTCATTATCAGGCTTGGGTCTAGCCTTGGTCTTCTTCGTCGGCGTGGTAACTTTCTTACCACCCTTCTTGAAGTGTCCCTTCTGCTTAGACTTGCCTTTCTTGAATTTGGTGGTCTTATTGACCAACAACACTTGGTGCTCTTTCTTGATCTCCACTTCTGCAGACTTTAACATAGCAAACAGTTCTGGCAACTGCTTGTTCATGTTCTGCATGTTGTAGTTCATCACAAAGTTCTTGTAACTTGGTGGTAGTGACTGTAGGACACGGTAAATCCCCAAAGCATTAGGAATCACTATACCCAAGCTTTGAAGTTTGTTTGCGTGCACAGACATCTTAAGCACATGCTCACTGACGGAGTTGCCCTCTTCCATCTTGCAGTTAAAGAACTTTTCAGAAGCCTCATAGCTTTCAATTACCGCATGAGTCTCAAAAATCAATTTGAGATCCTCGACAATATCATATGGGTCTGAATTCTCAAACCTTTTCTGAAGCTCCGATTCTAAACCATACAAGATAGCACACTGAACTATGGAGTATTGATTCTTCCGAGCGAGGTAAACATTCTTTACTTCATCGGTAGCATCAGCTGCAGGTGGGTCACCCAGCGGTGCATCCAGCACATAGGTCAAATTACCAGCTGTGAGGACAATCCTCAAATTGCGGAACCAATCCGCGAAGTTGCTTCCATTGTTTTTCAACTTTTCTTTCTCTAGGAACGCATTAAAATTGATGGTAGGGGCTGCCATTGATCTACAACATATTTGCAATAGTTTAGACTAAGTTTATGACAAATTGAGTTCAAATTAATAATAAAATTAATCTAGGTGAACTCCCACTCAAAACAATATCCCTCACATTGTTTTAGTGATCACACGAACCAAATCCACCACATCAACACCGATCATCACGAGAGTTGATATAGTTTCAATGGCGAACAATCGACATGTTCATCATATCTACTATATGATTCATGCTTTACCTTTCAGTGATCCGTGTTCCGAGACCATGTCTGTACATGCTAGGCTCGTCAAGATCAAACCTTAGTTTCTGCATGAGCAAATCTGGCTTGCTCACGTTGTATACACTTGCGGAATCTAACACACCCGATCATCACGTGGTGCTTCGAAACAACAAGCTTTAGCAATGGTTCTAACTAAGGGTGAACACTTTATGACTTGAAATTCATGTGCATGAGGGATCATCTTATAATGCTACCGTCGTCTACTAAGCAATACAAGATGCATAAAGGATTAACATCACATGCAATTCATAATATGTGATATGATATGGCCTTTATTCTTTGTGCTTCCGATCTCCATCTTCTAGCACGAACATGATCTCCATCATCACCGGCATTGCATCAAGGTCAATGACGCTTCTCCATGGTTGTTGTCCACCGGCTTCAACTATTACAACTACTTTGAATATACACGCGGGTCTTAACATAAATTAAAAACAACCATATGGCTCCTGCCGGTTGCCAACTTACAATAAGGAACATTGCATACATCAAATATAATCACAATCATGGCCATATCACATCACAGCACACCCCTGCAAAACAAAGTTAGACGCCTCTACTTTCTTTGCATATTTTACGTGGTTTGGGGATTTCAATAAGTGTCGATCTAACTTACGAACAAGAACCACAACATTGATACTAGTATTGTTAATCACCCGTTGTAAATTGGATCTTAACTATGCTAGGAGAAACAGGCACCCGCAAAGCCACTTATGCAATACAAGTTGCATGTCAAGCGTGGAGCAAGTCTCATGAACGATGTCATGTAAGGTTAGCCCGGGCCGCTTCATCCCAACATACCCCAAGATGCAAAGTACACAAGAAGCAATCGACAATAAAAACATCAACTCCCACAATGACCATTGTGTTCTACTCGTGCAACAGATCTACATATAGACACGGCTCTGATACCACTGTAGGGTTTCGTAGCATGGAAAACAAAAATTTTCTACCGCATACAAACAAACAAGCCAAGATCTATCTACTAGATTGTAGCAACGAGTCGATAGAATAACTCACCCTCGAAGATTCCAAAGTGTTTAACGAGAGCGGATTCTCGTGGGTGATGTAGTCGTACTCTTCCCGATCTCAAGATCGCGTAGACGATCCTTCCGGCGCTGCGTTCCAGCAGCGCTCCCGCAGTCGGTCACACATTTGGTACTCGACGAAGACCTTCCTCTCCCTTGTTCCAGCAGGCAGCGGAGGTTGTAGCACTCTCCTCGCGATTCCGGCAGCACAACAGCGTGGTACCGGAAGTAGAGGCAAGATCTCGCAGGGCTTCGCCTTAAGCCGGAGCGAGTATGGTGGAGTATGAGAGAGTCCCTCGACGATCTAGGGTTTAGACACGCCGAGGAAGAGGTGCTAGAGCCGGCGGCTAGGGCTTGGAGGTGCCCAAGTCGGCGGCTAGGGGAGAAACCCTAGGGGGCAGCGGCGGCTATGGTGGGCAGCAGCTGCTAGGGTTTGAGGCGTGGAAGTTGTGTGTCAAGGAGGGGAGCCCTGCCCCTCCTTATATAGGTGGAGGGGGCCGGCCGGTCAAGGGGAGGGAGAGGAGTCCCTCCCCAACTCGGCTTGGGTGGGCGCCGCCGGTTGGAGGAGGGAACTCCTCCCCAACTCGGTTTCCCACTCCTCCTCCTCTTTCCAAAAACTGCCGTTTGACTTTCAAACTAGCCATTTGACTTTTTCAAACTAGGATTTGAATAAACCCTCTATTTTAATCAGCGATGACACCGAGTACATGATGCAACCATACCAACTTGATATAACACATTCATGTACCCTTCCCCCCCGGAGTGCCGGACATTCCGGAACCTTCTAGAACATTCCCGATGAAAACACCGGAACCATTCCCCAACTCCGAAACGGGACTTTCCTTATATGAATATTATTCTCCGGACCATTTCGGATCTCCTCGTGATATCCCGAATCCCATTCGAGACTCCGAACAACATTCGGTCTCTTTCTCATCATTCCATAACTACTCAAACAACGTCGAATCCTTAAGTGTGTCTCCCTACGGTTCGTGAATTATGCGGACATGATCGAGACACTTCTCCGAACAATAACCAATAGAGGAATCTGGAAATTCATATGGCTCCCACATATTTCTACGATTACTTTGCGATCGAATGAACCACTTACATACGATATCAATTTCCCTTTGTCTCACGATAGTTTACTTATCCGAGGTTATGATCGTCGGTATCTCTGCATACCTAGTTCAACCTCGTTACCGATAAGTACTCTTTTCTCGTTCCCGTGATATGTGATCCCTTGTGAGCCAGTCACATGCTTGCAAGCTAATTGGATGACATTTCACCGAGAAGGCCCAGAGTATATCTATCCGTCATATGGATGGACAAATCCCACTCTTGATCCATGTGTTTCAACCAATACTTTCCGAACACTCAATGCCACCTTTATAGCCACCCAGTTACGGTGTGGTGTTTGAAGTCATCAAAGCATCCATCCGGTAAAGGTGATATGCATGATCTCATGGTCGAAGGAATTAGATTACTATGTATTAGAAAGCATATAGCAATTGAACTATTAAAATGACTTGATCTTTATGCTACGCTTATCTATAGGAGTATGTCCACCATATCATTCTCCTAACGATATGATCTTGTTGTTAATAACATCTCAATGTTCATGATAGGGAAACCACAATCATTTATTAACCAACAAGCTAGTATTATATAGAGGCTTTACTAGGGACTTCAAATTAAGTTTACAAATCACACAAGTATTAATGTTTCCTTGTTAATACTATTATAGCATGAATGTAAACATTTATCATAAACACAAAGATATAATAATAACTACATTTATTATTGCCTCTAGGGCATATCTCCAACACTAAGTGTATCACAGGTTTGATAAGAGCATGGCACAAATATTGACCTAACCAATTACCCTTGCGAAAAACCAATGTGACAACCGGTAGTACCAGAAATTTGTCCGGTACTACCGCTTGGCACCAGTACTACCGGTCCTAGTACCGGTTGGATCCGTGCAAGGTTGACAAGGATGAGTTTTCCTCAGTACCACCCGGTACCACGGAGCGGCACTACCGCTCCAACCGGTAGTACCGCTTGATACAAGCGGTACTACCGCTTGGACACGGTTGTACCGCTCAGCAGTACTTGGCAGTTCTGAGAAAGGACCACCCCTCTCGTTCTTGCTCAGTACCAAGCGGTACTTGAGACCGGTACTACCGCCCAGACCGGTAGTACCGCGTCATACGACCGGTACTACCGCTTGGTGGTAGTACCGCAAGGGAATACCGGGCAATACTGACGCTGGCTCGAACAACTATGGCATCTCCGGTACCTGGTCTGGTACTGGACCGGTAGTATCGGTACTACCGCTGCATTAAAGGCTCCAACGGCCAGATTTCCTGGAGGGGTATAAATACCCCTCCACCTACCTTGGGACAAAGTGCCCATCCACATTAAAGTCAAGACCACCATTGGAGCCACCAAATCTTCAAGATCTCATCAATCCACCACCCAAAGTCTTTGATCTTTGGGGAATCGAAGGAGGAGGCCCCGATCTACTACTTCACCAAAAGAGATCTTCATTTCCCCCTCATTCAATTGAGGGCCCCTTTGCTCTAGTGTTTTCTTGGAAACCCTAGTTCTTGTTTTGGTTCTTACAAGCTTGTCTTTGATTGCTTTGACAACTTGCTTGTATTTGGGAGCCTCCGATTAAGTTGTGGATGTGTGCCCCAAACTTGTAAAGGTGCCGGCTTCCACCTTGAAGGTTGCCGATATAGTGGAAGGTGAATCGATCCCGTTGGGGTGAGATTCATCGAAGAACAAGGGAGGCCTTTCGTGGCGTTGGTGGTTTGAAACCACCCCCTCTCCAAACGTAGACGTACTTCCTCTCAAAAGGAAGGAACTACGGGGAACAAATCCTTGTTTCTCCGCGTCCACCACTTTGGTTACTTCTATCCTTTACCGCACTTTACTTACTTGTTCTTACTTTGTGTTGTGGTAGCTCTTGCATAATTTTCATATAGGTAAATTCACCTTAGTTGCATTATCTAGAGAATTTACCGTATTGTCAAACCTTAATTTGAAAAAGAAGAAAATTTGAAGTAGCACCTATTCACCCCCCCTCTAGGTGCCCATACGATCCTTTCATCGGGTTCATCTTCAGGTCATTCGTGTCACCCATCGCACCGAGGCAGGCGAACCCCTAGATCATGTGTAACACCCCAACTTTTCTACACTTGATTTTGTGTCCTGATTGCAAAAATTAGGAGGAAAAAAACATTTTCTTACTAAGTGGTGAAGTATTTTGCTTGCTTTATTGTCTTACTATCTTGTTTGATCCTTTGTTGTAAAATATAAAGAAGATTGTTTTCTTATTCTATGTCACATTTGTAGTCGATCTCAAAGCACATTTCTTCCTGTTAACTAATGAAATGTAATCCTGATCAAGTAGTTAGACATTTGACTTGTAAATGATGGAGGCACATATGTGTGGAATCTTCCACTCAATATTCATGCTCATCTGTCATTACCTTCTTCATATTTCTTCACATCAAATTGTGTTGAATTTTTTGCCACAACGCGCGGGGTATCCTTGTAGCATCACAATTGTCTAACAGTTGCAATGCTACTTACCTAGTCTATATATTGCTACTACCTACATGTTATTTATTGCATCATCATTATATCATGCTCACGTCACCATGTGTAACGTCCCCGAATTGGGTCTATGTGGATCTTAGCATTTCCCGCCAAAACCCGAATAGAAGTGATTCAAAGATGTCCACCAAACACTTTCGTGTGTGTGGGATTTGATTACAAGTAGTTACATCATAATAGTTTACAACAGAGTCCACAAGAACTTATATATACATCAACGACTCGACGAGTCAAAAATACAAATGATACAATTCAAAGAGAAAGCGAAATATTATCCGACTATGGATAAGAACCAAATGGGACTAAGAGTCCTGAAGAATAACTAAGCGGTGTCCATAAACCCTAGGACAAGTCGGAAGGGTAACCTTACTAACGTCATCAATAAGATACATGTCAAAGCCAAAGGGTGCCGACAAAGGGAAAAGGAAAATAGAAAAAAAAGGTCAGTATTGAGGTCAGTACACAGCGAGTCTTAGAATTCGGCGGCTCTCGCCTACACGGTATGGTGGGCTCAGCGGCAGCAAAGCTTCCACTACCTAACTTATAGAGACACGCTATAACTTCGGCTATCAGAGCGAGATAAGAGAGCGTGAAACGATAACTATAATATAACACCAAGCATAACCCATACGAAGATGATGAGGACATCTGTAACACCCTCAGAATCGGCCCTATGCAAGTCTCAGCGATTCCCGCCAAACCCGCATAGAAACGATTCAAAGGTGCCCACCAGGCACTTGCGTGCGGGTGGAAAACGAAGTAATATCATTACACATTAGTCCACGATGGAACCCACATAACAGATATATACAACAATGACTCAAAGATTCAAGAATACAGATATACAATACAAAGATCCAAATCACCTTGAAAACAATACAGCGTCCGAGTACGGACAAGATGCAAATTGAGCTAAGAGCCCTGAAGAATAACCAATGGCGTCCATAACCTTGCCCAGGCCAAGCCAGAAGGGTAACCCTGCTAACGACGTCGATCTCAAAACCTGCTTAAACAAAAGGGGTGCCGACAAAGGGCAAAGGAAAAAGAGAGAGCGGTCAGTACTGAGGCCAGTACACGGCGAGGCTAGAATTCGGCGGTCCTCGCCTACATAGGTATGGTGGACTGAAGCGGCAGCGCAGCATGCACTAAACAACCTATAGAGACTCGATATAACTGTCGGCTATCAGAGAGGGATAAGAAAGACCTATTCGGAACCAAGCTGATGCTACCACCAAACATACCCATCCTGGTATTTCCCCCTCGAGACCAAACGAGGAAGTCAACCGAGGAACTCACACAGTTGGTAGTTTTATTTATTCAGTCATCGTTGCAGCAATTACTAGTCAGGTATAGATAGTCATCCTGATATAATAAGCAGTGGGCAATTTTAGTTAACCATTCTGTTGTAGTTGCAACACTTACTAGTCAGATACAATAATCATGAGATATCCCAAACCCAACAGTTGTTGGTACTTTTATTTAGCCATTCCGTTGTAGTGAAGCTGATTACTAGTCATATCGGATACAAGTCATATTATAACAGTAAACTTTAGTTATATTTGTCTATGATCGAGAACTGTGCTCCAAGTCGTCCATAACCGTGGACACGGATTCTCGAAAAGATTTAACCCTGCAGGGGTGCACCAAAGTTTCCACACGCACCTACACCCTTGTTGTCAGATCAGGTAGGTACAAGATCACAAAACATACACCCAACGGTATGTCGACGGGGTTTCGGACACGACGTTTCCCAGACCCAAAGCAAGCACATGGGGGGCCACCCCACTAAGCTACCCATAACGAAGTCGACCGGTCTCCGAGACGGACCCAGGGTTTGCGAGAACGGCTGTAAACGACTGGGAACCCGAAAGTGTGACTGGGCTTGTCGATACCGCGAAATCGTGCCGCGATCCAAAACAGTACAGGCGCTCCACGCGCAATCGTAAATAAAGCAGTAAAGCATGGCATAAGTACATGATAGTAATAAAACCCCAAACTACTTTGTGGCCCCCGGTACAGTACTTTGAAATCAGTTACTAATCGATGGGGGTGCCCACACACCCCACCTGTGGTTAGCGCGCTCGATCTCGGAACAGGTGTCAAGAACTCGGGGTCCTACGGGACACTAGTGAGCGGTTAAAACCAAATATTGTCTATTACCCACCGGTGCCTCTGCATTTACCTACTTTCAATTTTAGTTATTAAACAATAATTAAATCCATGATCATCTCCAACATAAAGCATATGGTAGCCTTCCAATAGCTGTGGTACTGGACGACACGCAACAGCACTTGAGCAAGCGACTACGACGCGCAAGTACAACTATCTACCAAACAACAGGTAATAGGATGTGTCCAAGGCAATATAAGGATGCAAGGGATATCACGGGCACGAAAACTAGAGCATCGCAACACAGATAGTAATAGATCAATAGGAGGGAATAAATACTATAAAAGTAAGATAGGTAGAAAGGGGGAGAATGCTCGCCTGGAAACATTGCCGGATATTCGTCCGAAGATCGGATCGTCACTCACATCAACTCATCGGCCTAATCCGTGAAGAAGCAAAACACTAGCACAAACACAGGATGCACTATTTAATACTACGGTAGAAGATCGGGCATGGTGAATGTATGATGCATGACATGGCAAAGGTGCGATGCAATTAGGCAATATTAAGTGAAACCGGGGTCCCGACATTTAATTAGGTGGATCAAGTTTTTTAGCTACCCCGCAATTTAAATATTGCCTTAACAAGTTAAAACATGGCATCAGTTACACAAATTTAAATGGGATAAATATTAGACTAGATTCGCCAGCATATGGCCTCCATATTTATTATGAGGTGAATCGGCATAAGGCCCCCGAACCACTAAACATGGATGCGAATATGAATAATGTAATATGCAACAAGTGATAAATATCATATTATAAAAATAGGGTCTTAGAAAGGCGTCACACATTAGGGTTCGACGAACTTGGATCCGAAGATTCGACGGGTTCGGTCTTCGAGGTCTCGGCTCGGCTTCGGTTCCGGGAACGGGCTTCAAATCCAGGAACGAGGGTCTTCGGTTCCCGTGAGGAAGATCTTGATGTACCGAGGGTTGCGAGTCCTTGACGGCAACAGTCTCGCGGACGAGCTTGGTTAGACATCAGCACATGGTACATGGTTTCTCGGAAGGAATTGGCGTTACGGACTTGGTCTTCGTTTGGACGCTTCAACGAGTGATCGAGTGGCGAACTTGGTCGATGGCCTTCGGGTCACACCAACAGAGGGTCGATCTTGTCTAGTACCCATGGAAGAGATCTTGGCAGAATGCCAAGATAACAAACACGACAAAAAGGTACACATGTCAAATTGTGCCATAACCAAACATGTAATAGCACAAGATGAACAGAGGGCACGAGGCAGTGCCTGGCTTGAACGACGACCAGGGGCGACGGACGTGGAGCCAAAGAGGTGGGGTCGGCGCTGGCCGGAGCACCACTACGGCGACGGCTTGGTGAGGCGCGGCCGTGGGGTCGAGCGGAGGGAGGGCAGCGGCTGGCAGGGCGACGGCGGGGAAGCGCTCGACGATAACGGGGTGAGGCGGCCTCCAACACTGCGGCAGGCAGAAGAGCTCCGTGGCGTTCCCGGGGCAACAACGCTCTCAGAAGGAGGGGAGAGGTCGGGCTCTGAGGGCGATGGGGCAGGTGCCATGGCGGCGGAGGAGACCGGGGACGGCCGCACGGCGGGGCTCACGAGGATGCAGGCAGAGGGGAGCCATGGAGATAGAGACGGTGGCTCTAGCGTCGATAGGAAGGCAGCGCCCGCGAGCAATAGTGACTCGGCCGGAGGCGGATGATAGTGACGAGCAAGGAGGAGCTCGCGATGCAGGGCTCGAGTTCGAGCTAGAGGCGCTCAGGACAAGAACAACGAGGTGGGGAGGATACCGAGCGCGTCTCCAGCGCTGAGAAGGAGGAGGGCTTGATCGCGTTTGGAAAAATAACATGAGGGGGCAACTACAGAAGTGTAGGGGATCACGATGTGGTTTGGTGGAGATGTGTGTTGCCGCTGCGTGTTGAGTGTGTGACAGAACGTGGTGTGTGTTGGTTTGGGTTGTGGGTGGTGGCGTTGTGTACAGAGGTGTACCGCGTGGGGTGGTGGGGCCAAGGGGAACAGGGAGGTGGGGTTGTGCTCACGCGCGTGCGTGCTGGCGTGTAGTGGACGCGCTGTGTGTGTGCGCTGCGGGTGCCAGGGGAGAGTGGCGGCGGGGTGGATGGGAAGGAGTGGAGGCTGTGTAGGGATATTAGGGTTAGGGGTGGGATGGAATTTAGGGTTAGGTTTGGAGGTGGCCGGCTGGGTTTTCGGGCCTGGCGGGCTGCCTCCTAAAAATAATATAAAATTTTATGTATTAATTAAAAGACTTGTGTAATTTGGTTTTTAGACAAAACAAAATATCTGGAAGGGTCCGGGGATTACTTTTGAAATACAGAGGGATCTTTATAGAAAGCAAAACTAGGTTTTAAGAAAAACAGTTTTAGTCAATTAGATGCATGATGATGTCATGATGATGCACAAAACAAAATACCAAGCGATTTTCTAATAGTGGTTTTCCCCAGGGTGCTACAACATCCCTACTATTGATACACCCGGTACACCTACGACAACGTTACATGGACCTCTCACAAGATCTCATGCACGACTACTCAATTATTAGGACGAAAGGGGCAAGCATTGGAGCATGGGTGTCCATGGAGAAGGCCACAAGCGAGTGAGGATTGACGATGAAGCTGCGAGTGGAGATTTCAGAACTTTGAAGCCACCATAATGCTGCAAAGGATGCTTGGACAAGTTTCCAAAGATAACTACTCGTATTATTCGTCCAAGACTTTATTTGATGCAGTGTCACCTTATTTGATGGGCCAGACCCATGTATTTTATAGCTACATAATACACGGATTTTCTGGAGGCTATTTGAGTGGAAGAAGGCCCATCTAGAGGTGTTTTCGGTGGCCCATTAGGGTTGGACGAAAATCTCCTCTCTTCATCCATATAAACCCCCCCAGCCGTTATTAGAACTCGGATTTTGTTTAGACATAAAGTTAGCTATCATAGCAACTTCGCCAAGGCTCGAGCGTCGCAGAGGCCTCTTATACTTCGCACCTATACATGATCCCACATTTTTAATAAAGCTTTCATCTATATCCGCAATATCTTGATTGCAATATTAATTTTTACTTGTTCTTGATTTTAGGTAGGAATTAAGACCCTCGCCGGTCAGGCTGATCGTGCTTCTGCAAGATCGGTAACCTCCGGAAGAATGACCTAGCGATTGCATTGGCACTCGTGCTCGCACGTGTAGTCGGATCGTCAAGCTTGAACTCCACCCAAATCGACTATCACCATCTCATCAAAGATCGGACACCTTTGCCCTATCAAGTGGTATTATATATCATGTTGCTCGGTGAGATTTACAGTTTTTCTAGTCTAGATTTGTTTTCACTTAGAGTCCAGAAAAAGTCTAAAAAAAGATCCTTGTCCCAAAACCAATCTCAGACTTTTCACTTTGATCACTTAGTTTTGTTTTATTGAATCTTCGTTGCATCGTTCGTAAAGTGGCTGGTTCTCGTGTTAGTCTTTTAGAGTTTCTGAGTTCGACGTTTTGGCCGATGTCTTTTCTGCCGCCGCTCGTCCATCTGTCTACCACCGCCACCGCTAGCCAAAAAAAAAAAAAAATACAGCTTGTTTGTCGATCTGCTTCTGTCTGGCTCATAGACAATACCGAATACGTTTGTTTTGGCAATAATTGACCAGATCGTTCGTGGATCGAAGTTCCAAGAAAATCCCTATCTTAATTCCACGCATCCTTTATAGTTGGTATTTTCTGGTTAGATCGATTGGCAATTTTTAAGGCAACAACTGTTTGTTCACGTTCCAAGGAAAAGATAGATTTCGATGTCCTTATACCTGCCGGAATATTAGCATCAAGTTTGAAAAGTTTTTTTGGCAAAAAGGGATTTTTATTTTCGCGCCCTAATTCGTTAGGTGTACTCACTTTTTCCCAGCCGTTTAGTTTTTTCCCATTTTTATCCAGCTCCTATTATGGAACTCTCACATTGGCCTGAAACTTGCTCTCCGCCGGGTCTCGTTAGTGGTCCCTTGTCATTACGTGCTGACAAGTCGGACCGTATTCAGGTGGGTCTTATAGTGGACCCTCGCCGTTACGTGCTGACAAGTAGGACCCACCCCCGTTACGTGATGACAGGCGGGGCCACGTTCAGTCGGGTCTCGTAGTAGGACCCCCATGGTGTGAGACCGGTTTGTTGGGAATGCGTTTTGGAGATGTGGTGTGGGACCATGTGGAGCGCGCATGGTATTTAGCCTTGTCGCCTAAATTGAAAGATTTCTTTTTTGTTATTTTTATGATTGGTCTTTTTAAGAGCGTATTTTCCCCTTTATGTCGCTAACAGTTGTTATTTTTGCCCCAAAAGGCAGAATCTAGAGCATCTTCTCTCTTTATTCATGGTTCCTTTTGGCCCTCGTATTTTGCCAATATGGCAGTAAATCTAACCAGCACCATAAATATGTAGATGAACAGAGCAGATGTAGATAAAAAACTAATAAATGATTATATAATACGATACTTACATCAGGTTCGACAATTAGGCTGCTCAGCAGCAGCAGCTTACAAGTTCAACACAGAAAACAAAACAAAAGCTGCTGTTTTACAGCAGCAGCAGCATCAGCACAGGATCAGTGACCCCTCATGGCCTCTGCCTCCTCCCTGTGGCGCTTCCTCCACTTCCTGCTGCCCAGTCCCTTGACCTTGGGTGCCTTGGGCTTGATAGGGGGCATGCGACCCTCCTCGATGGCCACCTTCTGGAGGTTGCGGAGGTGAAAACCGAGCGCCTTATGCTGGACTCTGAAGACATTGGCGTTCTTTGACGGGCTGCAGGTCTTCACGTCCTCGACATGCATCACGGGGGATTTGAAGTCGGTGGCGAGGCTCCTGGTGCAGAAGGGGCACCTGTAGACGTCGCCGGTGAAGAAGCCGTTGAACTGGCCAGACTTCATCTTCCTCAGCACCTGACGAGTCTTGGTGTCTATGGACTTGTCATCGCTGCAGACGTCGCTGCTATCCACCTATTACAAAAATAGTAGCATGCAATAAGGACATGATTAGGATACCTTGATTATCGGGATTGATTACTTGCATAAATTAACCGATTGAGATCCCCTGATTATTCCCCAGTCCCCAAATCTCAAACCAAATCGAATACTAATCCCAACTACAGAGTGCTAGTACTGATCCCAACTATAGATCGGTGCTAGTACTGATCCCAACTACAAATCGGTGCTAGTACTGATCCCAACTAGGGGCATTCATCGAAATACGAGATCTAACACAAGAGGATTAGCTACTGTAAAAATACCAAGCATCCACCGATTGAAAATACGAACAGCCGAGCCCTAATAACACACGATCTAGCATCCAACAATGGGAATGGGGAAAGAAGAAAGGAAGGGGAGAAACCCTAGTTACCTTCGACCATGGGTCGGCTAATCTGGTGTCGAAGGGTTCTCTGGCCTGATGTAATTGTTGTCCCCGTAGGGGTCCTAGCCGTGCAGGGTCTGCAGGAGAACAGCGGGGGCCTGTACGGGGACGGGGGCCTCCTCGCCGGCGGCTACGGCGGAAGCGGGGACGGGGGTCTAGACGGGGATGGCGGCTGCCTTCAATGCCTCGACGGGGGCTAGTACGGGGATGGGGGCCTCCTTGTCGGCCGCCTTGGAGGCGACGATGGACACCGCGCCGTTCTTCTCCATCGCCGGCGTGGTTGGGGTTTTCTTGGGGGTTTGCAGAAGGTGTTGGGACAGTGGAGATGGTTGCGTGAGTGAGTGAGCAAGTGAGTGATGAGTGAGGAGGCCTCTATATAGGTGAAGGGAGGAGACGTTTCGTTGCACCACCGTGCACCGCGTAACCGCGTGCGCTACTGCACCGTGCACGGGCACACGCGTCCGCTACCGCCCCATGCACCGCAACACGCGTACCGTGCGTCACGTTTTCCCCCTCGTGTCTAACCTTGGCCACTTAGTTGTGCTCAGTTATACCCTCGAGTGTAGCACTGGCAGTTTGGTTGTACTCAGTTTTGCCCTCCAATACTAACACCGCTGTGTGCAATATACTCACTTTTACCCTCCAGTGGCTGGTCAACAGGGAGTCAACGAATGGGTTTTGGCTAGCTAATTGAGTCATTTTATGCACAACAAATTCAAAAAGATAAAAACATAGTGGCATCTACCCAGGGAGTCTTATTATGTGACCTGCCGCCATAAGAAATGTATATAAATCAAGTTTTAACCTAAATCACCACTTCTCAAATCACCTACTATCTATGAAGGTTCATGGCTGCGGTGACCAAGCATACCACTGCATGTGTAGTACACTATAGTTGTTGACATGACATCCACAGAACACCGTTTCGTAAATATCACATCCCTTAGAGTGGTACAACAGAAACATTGCGGGTCCATATTACAAACATACACACATTATTATTATTATAATACCAGAAGTTCAAGACTTCAAAAGATTCAACTTACAAATCAAAATATAAGGTGTTTCAGTGGAAGTTGAAAGTAACAACTCCATCCCAGAGTTGAGCTCAACAGCTTATTGTATAAAGTTCATGCTGCTCGGCTCAATTGATTACTAATAACTAAGGCAACTAATCTGACTCGTTGTCGTCCACTCCATATCGGATCTCGTAGTCCACCCCTTCAATACCTCGTGACAGGTCAGGCTCCTCATAGAAGACATCATCCTGACATTCTGCTGCATACATTGGAGTATCTTCTGGATCCTCAGAGTCCAAGCAGGGGATCAAAGGAAAGGGTGAGTAACAGCGTTACCCAACAAGTTCATTATATGCAAGGTAGGAAGTTTGATGCTCTATCTACCACCTCAGACTATAAGTCCTTGGCACTATGCAGTCATAAATCTTTCTTCAAAGATTGATTTTATTGTGAAAATCTATGCCCATTAGCCTTCACAGGTTTACCAGAACTTTCATGGAGTTCCTTTCCTGCCGCGTTCGTAGCTCCTTCCCGTAACAGGGAGTAACAAGTTACAGTTCTTACACTCTGCAGAGGTGCGTTACTTTACCCATGAGAGAGCAACTCCTTGTTGCAAAACCGGGCGTACTTTTCCGTCCACAATTCCTTGATGTGGGGCCCAGTAGGTGATCCAAGCCAATCATTGCCCCCTTCGCGACCTCGCATGCCTCCTTGGTGTACACCATGCCCACCCATTGAATTATGGCAATGGTTTGTACAGACCGTTAGATGCCAGAACTATCGTGGGACGATGAGGTTTCCCACCCATATGCTGCATATACTCTACGAATTACCAATTAATGCACTCTACGAGGATAATAGCCACGACCTGCACATCCGGCTACATGCGAGAGGAAGAAGATACAACTGACTTCTTTGTCCTATTCCAAATCTCATGGTTAACTCGCAATATACGGCGCTAGAATCACTGATGTCAGGGGTTGTTAAATTCCTAGATGATTACCACCGTTGCAAATAGAACCCTAAGTTCTATTGCTTCTCTATATCATCACTTAGGATGATATCATCATTTTATTGTTTAATAAAATACTATTTTCTTTGCTTGAACATAGATGATAACACACAATTTATAAATACTTTCGTAAGGACTCTTCAAAAGGACATGATCAAGTGATGAACTTGCCTTGTGATTGCAAGGTAGTGAAGTCGGATGCTTGCATTGGACCTTGAGCTTCTATGTGATGCAGCCCGTCCTACGGACGCACCTCCATCTACAACACCTAGTCCCCCAAGTGGACCAATGACTCGCGCCCGAGCCAAGCTCCTCCAAGCCAAGGTTAACTCGCTCCTTTCCTCATGTGATTTTGGTCTACCTTTGGATGGCTTGCTACTTCATGCAACTACGTTATGTATACTCAGCTATGAAGCAACATCACCACACCAAGCCCCCAAGGAAGAAGGACCAGGAGAAGAAGTTGCTGGAGCTCTGCACACCGGAGTCTCCGGTGTATACCGGAATCTCCGGACCTTCCTCCGGTCCGGCCCCAAGAACCAAGCCCGGGACAGCCAGATGCCCCCTCCGGAGACGGGTCCGGAGATTTACTGGAGTCTCCGGCCCAGACCGGAGTCTCCGGACCCAACACCGGAGTCTCCGTCCTGCTCGATGACAAGCATGTTAAGGCCTTTTGGGCCTGGCCCATGTAACCCCCAGTTTCGCCCAAACTTCCAGTTTTATTCCAAAACTACCCCTGTTTAAGTGGTTGGCCTATATAAAGCCCCACCCCTCATATGTAAACCCTAGACTTGGATAATAATAGAATGAGGACACCCCTTTGAGGATCTTTCATCTATTGGTCTCATGATCCTACCAAGGGGCACCCTATTATCCACAACCTCTTGGATCTTGCCTAGTGCGTTCAAGTTGTACAAGGCCTTGGGTTCTCGGTTTCTCGCCCCCAAGTAGTCAAGATCTCACCAAGCACCTCGCCCCCGTTGTTGGCCGTGGAGAGAGAGCCTCGCCCAACACCGATCCTAGGGATTATGTTGGACCGGTTGCCACCGGCGTGAGTTATCGACGTGTATCGTGATTTGTGTGCGTGAGTTCATCGGGTTCTTAGTGTGCGTGCGTTCGTGGATTTCGTCCCCTCTTCCCCTTCCACCGCTTTTCCCTCGATTCCCACGGAGATTCGTGAAAGATCGGGCCACCCCAAGGGGTTACCCCATAACATATTGGTATCAAGAGCAAGGTTGATCACGAATTTCCCCTCAATTTTTCTTCTATCCACCATAAATTCGAAAATTTCCCAAAAAACAGCCCCAATTTGCCTTTGGATCGATCTATCGTTTTGGAGTGTTATTTGTGGTTTTAATCCGACCAAATCTTGTCTAAGGTGTTGGTCCAGCTTTTGCCTGCGTTTCCTAGCCCAATTTTGGCCAAATTTTCGCGGATTTGAGGACTCTAGGCGTGAATTTCCGCTCAAGAATACGAGCAGATCTTCCACACCGGAGTCTCTGGCCCTGTGCATCGGAGTCTCCGGTCTACACCGGAGTCTCCGGCCCAGACCGGAGTCTCCGGCCCTGGACGCCGGTTTTGCTCTTTTTCCTCCTTTCTGCATTGGCTAATCTGTCCGCTTGTTGTTTGTGTTCCGTGTGCGTGTCACCAACTAACAGTTAGCTTCCGCAACATCGCCGCGCTCTTCGACACCACGGACCCCAAACTCTTCCCCGCTCCATCGACACAAGATCATCATCAACAACTAAGGTATAACTTGTGTCAACCCTTGTAGCCATATCTTCCTTTGTGTGTACCTATCCTATGAGAGCAACTCATTTTCTGTTTGTCTAAGCATTGTGCACTTGCCATTGGAAAGTGAGAGTGTGAGGGCAAATACAAAAGTTAACATAGTAGCATAGAAAGGGAGAAAAAGAAAAAGAATCAAAAAAAGAGAGGAAAAGAAAAATAGAAAGATACATAGTCTCCCAATACAAAGAGAGCATCAAGCTTGTAAGCAAAAGAGAGAGGAAGAAGCGCGCCAAGGCAAGTGCACAGATCCGTTGCTTACTCTCTTTTGGCAAACGAGTTGTGGTCTCTCCTTGAGTTGGCACGACAACCGAGCGTAGTCTTCGTTAGGCCATTTCGTGCTCACTTCCATAGTCGTGCTAACCCCATTTTTCTCCACGTGTGTGTGTAGTCGTAGGTTCTCGTCACCTTTTGAGTTGACCATTTCCTTTTGACTTGAGTTTGTTGGATCTTCTCCACTTTTGACTATCCTTTGCGTTCGGTTGGTTCTTTGGCTTTCCCATAATCCTACCCATCCACCAAAAGCTTTTGGGAGTTGTAGCTTATTTGTGTGTGAGTTTCTTTGCCATTTCACTTTGCACGCTGTTCGCTCCTTTGTGTGGCAATTGGTTTGATATAATCTCCAAGGTGAGGTAAAAGGCTAACTCTACGCACCCTTATTATCCATATACAACCCTTGTCGGCTTTGCATCATGGACAGGAATGGCGAGCCGTCCCAACCACCACCACCTCCGGAGGACGACACACAATACATGACAAGATGGGACCATTGGAAGATCCGAGGAGAATTCAACTACCGTTGTGAAGCCCTTGAGTGGCGCCAAGATGAACAATTTAGCGAAGCCCGAGTGGAGTTCAAGAACATCGACAACCGCTTCGAAGAAGTCCGAGGCCAAATGCATGCCATGCAACACAACCTCGGTCATCAAAATGAAGCTCTTGGTCGCTCCCTCGCCTCAACAGATGAGAAGCTTCAACGCCTCATTGATGGGTTAGCAAGGCCACGCTCGCGAGACTCAAGATCATCACGGCACTCCTCAAGTGAATCAAGTGCACCTCGCCGTCACGCTTCAAGGCACCGAGATGGACCCGTCCTTCAATCCATGAGCTCTTCTCAAGCGGTACCATCTCCGCGACATGCCGCCATGTCAAGCTATGATGGTGACCTCTCCGCAAGACCTCCAAGACGTGAAGCGGACCGGCCACAACCAAGGGCACTTGTAATTCGACAAGAGCAACCTCACATGGACCACCAAGCCCATCGCCATCGACATGTTCTTTCAACAACAAGTGAAGCATCCGAAGTAGAAGAACAAGTTCGCCGTCGGCGTGAAGCACTTGACGATCCACCAAGGCGTCATCATCAACATGAACGTCAACGTCGACAACATGATCATCATAACGATCCTCCTCCACATCAAGAAGAAAGAGAGCAGCCCATTGCGCACGCGGCTCGACGTCCTCCTCGCCACATGGCGCAAGACAATGCTCCTCGGAATCAACCACGACAAGAACAAGAGCAAGCTCCCCAAGCTCGTCGTGAGGATCAACAACCTCCTCCTCGTCCTCAACCGCGCCAACAACATGAGCAAGCTCCCCAAGCTCGTCATCAAAACCAAGTTCCACCACCAAACGCGGCACCTCAACAACCGCAAGAGCAACTCCACCATCACCAAGCAAGACATGAGAGCTTAGATGATGAAGATGGCCGCCACAATCATGGCAACCGTCACCACCAGAACCGCAATGAAGAAGAAACTTTTGGCAAGCTCAAATTCACCATGCCCAAGTTCACCGGTTCCAATGAGCCCGAAGAATACCTCTCGTGGGAACTCAAGGTTGACAAGATCTTCCGCATGCATAACTATAGCAATGAGAAGATGATGACCATGGCATCCCTCGAGTTTGATGAGTATGCCAACCTTTGGTAGGAACAAGTTCAACTCGCTCATGAATCGAAAGAAGAGCCCCCAATCTCAACTTGGCAAGATATGAAGGCCCATATGAGATCCCGCTTTGTTCCTTCGCACTACACGCCTTTTCAACAAGCTTCAAACACTTAGTCAAGGGACAAAGACAGTGGAAGAGTACTTCAAGCAAATGGAGCTCAACATGATCTGTGCCAACATTGAAGAGCGGGATGAACAAACAATGGCACGTTTCCTCAATGGCTTGAACCATCCAATCAAGCGCATCACCGAGTTCCAAAAAGTACAACAACATGGTTGAGCTTGTGCACATCGCATCAAAGGACGAGCGTCAAGTGCAAGAGGACATCAAGTTCAACAAGCCAAAGACATACTTCACATACAAGCAAGACCCAACCACTACTCCGACAACACCAAGTGGAAGCCCATCAAATACAACCAAGCTTCCCTTCAAGCCAACACTTCCTCAAGGAAAACCGCCCCCAAGTGGCAAATACACAAGAGATGAACAACCATTCAATGGTGAGTGCTACAAGTGTGGAGGAAAAGGACACAAGTTGGCCGCATGTGGGAAAAAGAAAGTTTTGTTCATCCATGACAACGGCGATGAAGAATACTTGAGTGAAGATGAGTTTGATGCAAGGGTCAAGGAAGCCATGGCAAGGCAACATTTGGAAGAGGTCCAAGAACTACTTGTGTGTGAACATGACGCAAGTCCATCGCTTGTGGTCACAAGGGTCTTAACTACTCAAGCCAATGAGAATGAAGACCAACGATCAAACATCTTCCAAACTCGTGCCGATATCAATGGGAAGTCCATCAAAGTTGTCATCGATGGAGGGAGTTGCCACAATCTTGCAACACGGAATTGTGTGAGAAACTCAACCTCACCCTCCATCCACATAAGCACCCCTACCATATTCAATGGCTAAGTGACCAAGGGTCCGTCAAGATCAAGCACACCATCTCGGTAACGTTCGCAATTGGACCATACAAAGACACGGTGGAATGTGACGTGGTCCCCATGACGGTTTGGCATATGTTGCTAGGAAGGCCGTGGCAATATGACAAGCGTGCATTGCATGATGGTCACTCAAACACTTATACCTTCAAATGGCTAGAAAAAACTTGTGTTTTGCAACCAATGATTCCTAGCCAAATAATTGTGGACAATGCAAAGGCTTTAGCGAGGGCGCAATACACAAAAACACCTTGTGAGACGAGTGGTGAGCGAGAGAACCACACTATAGTGAGTGAGTCCCACAAGCCAAACTCTAGTGGAAAAACTACGAGTGTTCTTCTTGCCACCAAAAGTGAGATGAGAGAAGTGCGGAACAACCCATCCACTTGCACTATGTCCTTGTATGCAAGGGACTAGCGCAAGGAACTAATGACTTGACAAATGTTCCTCCTTCTTTGATGGCTATTTTGCAGGAATTCCATGATGTATTTCCCGAAGAGCTTCCTCATGGTCTACCTCCTCTTCGTGGAATAGAGCACCGCATCGACCTCATACCCGGCGCCCCACTCCCAAACCGCGCCGCGTATTGCACGAACCCGGAAGAGACGAAGGAGATAGAATGACAAATCAACCAACTCGTCTCCAAAGGTTTGATCCAATTAAGCACTAGCCCAAGTGCGGTCCCCATGATTCTAGTTCCAAAAACGGATGATACGTTGCGGTTATGCATGGACTGCCGTCCAATCAATGCTATCACCGTGCGTTATCGACATCCTATACCGCGTCTTGATGACATGCTTGATGAGTTATGTGGAGCCACTATATTTTCGAAAATTGATCTTCGTATTGGTTACCATCAAATTCGCATGGCCGAAGGTGATGAGTGGAAAACCGCCTTCAAGACCAAGCTTGGTCTCTATGAATGGTTGGTTATGCCTTTTGGCTTATCAAATGCCCCATCTACCTTCATGCGCCTCATGAACCATATTTTGAGATCTCTCATTGGGAAGAGTGTCGTTGTTTACTTTGATGACATCCTTGTCTATAGCAAGTCACTAGAGGAGCATGTTACTCATGTTAAGGAGGTCCTTCAAATCCTTCGTCATGAAAAGCTTTATGCTAATCTCCCAAAGTGCACTTTTGCAAAAGACAAACTGATTTTCCTTGGTTTTGTTGTGTCTTCTAATGGCATTGAAGTTGATGTCTCAAAAGTTAAGAACATACGAGATTGTACCATACCCACCAATGTTAGTGAACTTCGTAGTTTTCATGGGTTGGCTGGCTTTTACCGTCGCTTTGTGAAAGACTTTTCCACCATTGCTTGCCCCCTCAACGACTTGACCAAGAAAAATGTCACATTCGTTTGGGGAAAAGCACAACAAAAGGCTTTTGATGAGCTCAAAAAGAGGCTCACCGAAGCACCACTTCTTGCATTACCGGGTTTCACAAAAACCTTTGAGATTGAATGTGACGCTAGTGGAATTGGCATTGGAGGCGTCCTTATGCAAAATGGGCGTCCTACTGCATACCATAGTGAGAAACTCGATGGCGAACGCCTTAACTATCCCATTTATGACAAAGAGATTTTTGCCTTGGTTCGTGTCCTTCAAGTGTGGCAACACTACCTTTGGCCCAAAGAATTTATCATCCATTCCGACCATGAGTCGTTGAAATATCTTAAGGGCCAAGCCAATTTGAGTAAAAGGCACGCCAAATGGGTTGAGTTTATGGAATCTTTTCCTTAGATTGTCAAGTACAAGAAGGGCAAAGAAAATGTGGTAGCGGACGCTTTGTCTCGCAAAAACACAAACCTTCTTACGCAACTCGAAGTAAATGTCTTGGGTCTTGATGATATCAAATCTTTGTACGTGTCCGACCCTTTCTTTGGACCAATTTTTGCAAGATGTTCAATAGACAAAGGGATTGATGATTTCTATTTGCATAGGGGTTTTCTTTTCAAACAAAACAAGCTTTGCATTCCGAAGTCGTCTCTCCAAATTTTGCTTCTTCAAGAGTCCCATGGTGGGGGCCTTATGGGTCACTTTGGCCGTGACAAGACATATGACATGCTATCCACTCACTACTTTTGGCCAAAGATGAAGCGCGACGTGGAGCGCCACGTCCAACGATGCACTACATGTATCCAAGCTAAGTCTAAGTCTAACCCCTTTGGTCTTTATATGCCATTGCCTATTCCTCATGCACCTTGGTCGGACATTAGCATGGACTTTGTGTTAGGCTTGCCTAGATCTAAACATGGACATGATTCTATATTTGTGGTAGTGGATCGCTTTTCCAAAATGGCACACTTCATTTCGTGCCATAAGACCGATGATGCTTCACATGTAGCAAATTTGTTTTTCAGGGAAATAATTCGGCTACACGGTGTACCAAGAACAATCGTCTCCGACCGCGACGTCAAATTCATGAGCTACTTCTGGAAGACTCTCATGGCCAAGCTCGGCATCAAGCTCCTCTTCTCATCCGCCTCGCATCCTCAAACCGATGGACAAACCGAGGTCGTCAATCGAAGCCTTGGCACACTCCTACGTGTGTTGATAAAGAAGAATATTAAAGACTAGGAGGAATGTATTCCACACGCCGAGTTCGCCTACAACCGCGCCAAGCACTCCACCACCATGAGGAGCCCGTTCATTATCGTCTATGGCTTCGAGCCACTCACCGCGCTCGATATCCTTCCACTTTCGCTTCATGAACGTGCCAATATGGACGTTGTCAAGCGTGCCCAAACAATGAAGAAACTCCATGAAGACACAAGAGCTACGATCGAGCAACAAGTCCTCCGCCAAGCATCAAGGCTAAACAAGAACACGAAAGAGATGATCTTCGAAGAAGGCGACCTTGTGTGGATACACTTGAGTAAAGACCGTTTCCCCAAGGACCGCGACTCCAAACTCAAGCCAAGAGGTGATGGACCATTCAAAGTACTAAAGAGAATCAACAACAACGCCTACATCATCGATATCCCAACATCCAAGTATCTTGTGAGCCCGCCATTCAATGTCAAGGACCTATCACCCTACCATGGCGAAGATGAAGTTGAGAAGGTTGAAGAGTCGAGGACGACTCTTTCCCAAGGGGGGGGGGAGCTGATGCAGCCCGTCCTACGGACGCACCTCCATCTACAACACCTAGTCCCCCAAGTGGACCAATGACTCGCGCCCGAGCCAAGCTCCTCCAAGCCAAGGTTAACTCGCTCCTTTCCTCATGTGATTTTGGTCTACCTTTGGATGGCTTGCTACTTCATGCAACTACGTTATGTATACTCAGCTATGAAGCAACATCACCACACGAAGCCCCCAAGGAAGAAGGACCAGGAGAAGAAGCTGCTGGAGCTCTACACACCGGAGTCTCTGGTGTAGACCGGAGTCTCCGGTCCCCTACACCGAAGTCTCCGGACCTTCCTCCGATCCGGCCCCAAGAACCAAGCCTGGGACAGCCAGATGCCCCCTCCGGAGACGGGTCCGGAGATTGACCGGAGTCTTCGGCCCAGACCGGAGTCTCCGGACCCAACACTGGAGTCTCCGGCCTGCTCGATGACAGGCATGTCAAGGCCTTTTGGGCCTGGCCCATGTAACCCCCAGTTTCGCCCAAACTTCTAGTTTTATTCCAAAACTACCCCTGTTTAAGTGGTTGGCCTATATAAAGCCCCACCCCTCATATGTAAACCCTAGACTTGGATAATAATAGATTGAGGACACCCCTTTGAGGATCTTTCATCTATTGGTCTCATGCTCCTACCAAGGGGCACCCTATTATCCACAACCTCTTGGATCTTGCCTAGTGCGTTCAAGTTGTACAAGGCCTTGGGTTCTCAGTTTCTCGCCCCCAAGTAGTCAAGATCTCACCAAGCACCTCGCCCCCGTTGTTGGCCGTGGAGAGAGCTTCGCCCAACACCGATCCTAGGGATTATGTTGGACCGGTTGCCACCGGCGTGAGTTATCGGCGTGTATCGTGATTTGTGTGCGTGAGTTCATCGGGTTCTTAGTGTGCGTGCGTTCGTGGATTTCGTCCCCTCTTCCCCTTCCACCGCTTTTCCCTCGATTCCCGCGGAGATTCGTGAAAGATCGGGCCACCCCAAGGGGTTACCCCATAACACTATGTCTACAAAACATCATTATTGCCCGGTAAGGACAATATTTAAAGAAGCAACATGAATATGCATAGTAATGAAATGAATTATTTCTTATTTATCTTCTTTGTGTGTTTTACCCAATATTTTAGTTTCTAGAATTACTTTAAGTAATAAAGAAATTTATTTTAAAGAATAGCCTTTCATTATTTTATAAATATTACATTCACTATTTTTATAATGTAATATATTACTAAAAGAGTTAAAATCCAAAAAAAATATTTAATAGGAACTCTTGTATTTATTTGTTTAATAATTCCTTCTAAGAATTATCATTTAAATAAAAGGGAATTTCTTTTGGTAACTCTAAATATTTATTTAGTATTTTTCTAAAATACTACAATATCAAAATATAATAAAAGTGATTTTTATTTATTATTATCCTCTTTCTTTAATTTTATAAAAATCCATAAGTAATATATATATTATAAAATTCTTGACCAAAAATTATATATATAAAAATTATTTCTTAATTTAATTAAATAGGTTGGTTTATTATGAATCTCAAAAATATATTATTTGTATTTTTCAGACTTCTATTTTATTTTCTAGAATTTATTCAGTTCTAGGGTTATTTTGGTCTTTTTAGAAATTATTCAAATTTATTCTAGGATTTTGAGCCAACCCATTGGGCTTACTGGGCCAAACTTGGCCCAAGTGACCTATTCAAAAGCCCTCCCTGAAGGGTTTCTAGCCCTATCGGCCCAACTCTCTGTCTCTCCCTCTCTCGACCTTATCTCTTCTCCTCCTCGACCCCGTGGTCGCTGGCGCCGCCGCCGTGGTCCTCCCTGGCCGCCGCCGTGGTGTATGGCGAGGTTTTCGACCACGCTCCTTCATCTACTCCAACTCGATTTGGTTCTGGGGCCCTCCTGCGCCCAGGCTAGCCCCGTCCCGAACCCTAGGGTTTAGGGTGGTACTGTTGACGCCGTCGTTGACATGGTTATACCCCACGGGTACACAACATCGGCATACCTAGTCCAGTCCAAGGAAGGCCCACGATAAGATGCGTGGCCTGCGGAGGTTTCGGGTGGCCCAAGCCCATGACGCCTTCGGATGCTTGGAGAACAAGACTAGAGTAGATAAAATTTCAAAAGGGGCGAACCCTACTCTGTAACCGACTCGACCTATGCCCGGGACCTGCCTATCTATATAAAGGCTAGGAGGGCACGACGAGGATGCATCCTCAACTCACCTCATACACATCTCACACCAGATTGCATCTGCGCACTCCTCTAACCTTCGGTTCCATCGTAATCAAGAGCAGACAAGCAGGAGTAGGGTTTTCCCTCCGGGGCATGAACCTGGGTAAACTTCGTGTCCCCGTGTTGCTTGTTCTCTAACCGTTCCACGATCTCCAGCATCCCCATCTTCTCCAAAACCTAAGTCTAGAACAATGGGTATTGACGAGTCGAAACCTCATCAATTGGCGCCGTCTGTGGAAACCGGGGGCGCTGAATGTGCGATTGTGACGGTCCCATCCGGAGCGATCTACAACTCCTCGGTGACGGAGAGCCATCTCCTCTTCGGCACCTTCGACTTCACCGCCCACTCGCCAACCACCATGAGGGATTTCAAACCTGTAGGCGACGGGCTCGAGATCCTGTTCGGGAGCTTCTGCTTCCAGGTGGGACAGACCGGCACCCGCCGCCTCCTAGAGCGGGTGCCAGCGCCATCCATCAGACCCGCTTCGTGGGTCCTGCCCATCGGCGTGCTACACACGTCGACGGTGACAGATGAGTCCTATGACAACAGCAGCTGCAACTCAGATCTGTGTGGCCCTCCATCAGACGAAGAAACATACGGTTCTGGATCCGAAAGTTGTGGCAGGAGCAACCCAATCCGCGGGCGCTACCAATGCACCATGATTATCCAGGGAGAATCGGAACTGCCACCAGGTTCGATCGTGCCCAACCCACCACCCAATCCACCGCCCAACCCGCAGGCTGGGAACAGAGGGAACGGAGGAAACCCTCCCCTCCAACCGAACGAAGGCGGCGCTGACGCCTACTAGAGGATCAACCTCAACGAGGATGGATGGCGCCAGGCACGCGAAGCCGTGGCGGGAAACATGATCCTACCTGTGAATGCTCCACGGGATCTGCTGATGGCATACCACCTCCTCCTCATCGGTGAGCATAACCGGCAGGTAAAACTGCAGGAGGAACTCGACAAACACAAGCAGTCAGTTTTAGAGTCTAGCACGCGGAGAGCTGCGCTCTCCGCCGCTGGTGGCTCCATCTCGCATGGCAACAACTCCAACAAGAACCGCTCTCGCACAGAGCACATGGATCCTGCCACACGCCGTGACATCACAAGGACCCTCAACATGTCCTTCATGACCATGGACGTCAACGGCAACATCGTGCCGAAGACACCACAGGCTGCAATCATGGCAGCTACAACGTATCTCGCGTCCCATCCACCCCCGGTGGGGAACCCTAAGAGTGCCATGCACAAGTCTGCGCTAGCTGGACTCGGACTCTTCGGAGCTACGCTCCACGATGAAGCTCCTGTGGAGCCGAAGAAAAAGGTTGCAGTCAGATTCAACCGTAGCCCCACACCCTCATCTGACGAGGATGAGCACGATCTACCTCGACGTCGCAAAATCCCAAGGCATTGCAGCATCGAGTACGACACTCGAAATGACCTCGCCCAACGCAAGGTCGACAAGGCTCGCGCCAAACACACATGATCAACCGAATTCGACGAGGATGACGACGGAGAGCTGTGCGGAGCTCGATGCTTTAGCAGATCTGTTTGGCGCACACGGATGCCGAAAAATTTCAAGCTTCCCTCGGACACTCCGAAGTTCGATGGCACGCAAGACTCGAAGGCCTGGCTCAGCGATCACCTCTCGTTTGTCAAGCTGCACGATAGTAACAGAAACACCGCCCTGCAATGCCTTCAGCTGCAGCTGACAGGCGCAACCCAGATCTGGCTCAGCAGCTTGTCCTCAGGATCCATCTGAAGCTGGGAGGATCTAGCGTACAACTTCATCCGCAACTTCAAGGGCACCACCAAGAGACTAGCATCGATCGAAGAACTACAGGCATGCACTCAACACACAGGCGAATCCATTCGCTCGTACATCCTACACTGGTCCCATATCAAGAACTCCGCCACACACATCTTCGAGGAAAGGACAATCGACGCCTTCAAGGATGGTGTCAAGGGCCTGGACTTCAAGGAAGAACTTGGGCGCGTCAAGCCCAAGATGCTCAACCACCTCATGGACATCGCCAACATGTGGGCAGATGGCGAAGATTCCCTCCATCGAATGCATTCAGATGACGAGGACGACTATGACCATAGGCGCGAACGCCGCAACAAGCAAAGATCGCGCGTCTACGATGACCGCGATGGAGTCGACGTGGTCGCGGCTGGCTACGCCGATTGACGTAACGACGGCAACCGCAGCAGCGGATACCGCGGAGGCAACTCCCGCGATGGAGGGCGCCCTACACAAGAATGGCAGCGCCGCAGCCGTGATGACGAACCCTCGGCATACGACAAGTTGTCTGTCCCCTGCACCATCCACTTCTACATCGACAAGCAGGATGGCAAAAAGAAGGCCAGCCACATGCTCAAGGACTGCCGCGAGTTCCAGAAACTCGGCGAGGGTCTCACCCAAATGGGACACCAGATCATGAATCCCGGGTTCGGACCCACACCCACACTAGGTGACATCACCCACAGAGCTCCTCCACCACCACCTGTGGGACCGTCGAATCCAGCAATCGCACCTGCACCAAACAATGGTATAGGAGGACACCCACCGCCAAAAGGGGCCCCGATGATCCAGAAGGGACGCCCTACCAACAGGGTGCAAAAGAAGATCACCCGACAGGTCAGCCTGGCCGTGACCGCTCCACCTGCTATCCCTGAGTACCTCAGTGGTTCGGAGTCCTGCATCACATTCGATCGCTAGGATCACCCTCGCCCAGGTCATGCTGCCCTGGTGCTCGAGGCGCGGATCAGAGGATTCGAGATGAGCCGTGTCTTCATGGACGGCGGCAGCGGCATCAACCTGATGTTCGCTAGCACCCTCGGATCCCGCTGTGCAGCCTGGAACAATCCGACACGATGTTCCACGGCATAGTCCTAGGGAAGGGCATTTATCCCCTAGGAAAGATATGGCTCGACGTCATCTTCGGCAAGCCCGAAAACTTCCAATGCGAGCGGCTGGAGTTCGAAGTGGTGGACTGTCCATCATAGTACCACGCCATCCTCGGGCGCTTGGCGTTTGCAAGATTTCTGGTAGTACCGCACTATGTGTACCTGCTGCTCAAGATGCCAGGGCCCAGGGGTGTCATCACAGTCCAGGGAAGCTTCACCCGATCGGACCACTGGGATAGAGATTTCAACAGAATCTCCCAGTCATTCGGCATGCAGGAGGAGCTCACGAGGCCCCAAGAGGTGACAGACAACAGGGCACCCCCAGTCGCCAGGCAAAACGCACCCGATATGTCGTTTTACTCTACGGTCAACACGAAAAAGGTGCAGGTCCACCCAACGGATGCCTCTAAGATGGAGCTGATCGCCAACGACCTCAGCCCCGCATAGGAAAGCGCGCTCGTCGAATTCCTCCATGAGCGCTGCCTGGTGTCCTACGGACATGCCAGGAGTTCCCAGGGAATTCGCCGAGCACGCACTCAATGTGTTCCCCGACGCAAGGCCAGTCAATCAGTCGATCCGACGACTGTCCGAACCACGAGCCAAAGTAGTTGGAATCAAAGGCAACAGACTACTCGACACCAACTTCATCCGAGAAATCAAGGAGAGCGAGTGGCTGGCCAATACTGTGCTGGTCCCCAAAAAGGACACGCACATCCCGCGGATGTGCGTGGACTTCATGTCACTCAACAAGAACTGCCCCAAGGACCACTTTCCTCTTCCTCGGATCGACCAGATCATCGATTCGACCGCATGATGCGAGAAACTCTCCTTCCTTGATGCCTACTCAGGCTACAATCAGATTCGGCTGAAGGTCGAAGATCAGGAAAAAATAGCGTTCATCATGCTGTTCGGAGTGTTATGCTACAACACCATGCCTTTCGGGCTGAAGAATGCAGGTGCCACGTACCAGAGGTGCATGCAGGCGTGTCTGAAAAACCAGATCGGTCGCAACATCCAAGTCTATGCCGATGACATAGTAATCAAGACTAGGGAAGCCAAGACACTGATCGACGATCTCCGCGAGACGTTCGATAACCTTTGATCACTACAAGATCAAGTTGAATCTAGAAAAGTGCGCCTTCGGCGTCCCATCTGGCCAACTACTCGGCTACTTCATCTCCCAACGAGGGATCGATGCGAATTAGAAGACAATCCGGGCCATACTGACCATGGAGAAGCCGAAGAACCTCAAAGGTGTCCAATAGCTAGCTGGGCGCAGCGCGGCGCTGAGCAGATTCATCATCCGCATGGGTGAGAAGGCCCAGCCCTTTTACCAGCTGCTGCGCAAGACGGACAAATTCGAGTGGACACCCGAAGCAGACGACGCATTCGAAGCACTCAAGCGGCTGCTCTCCACCTCGCCTGTCCTGGTCACGCCAAAGGAGCGAGAGCCTCTGCTGCTATACATCGCAGGCACGCACCAGGTGGTAAGCACCATACTCGTGGTCGAATGACCCGAAGATGGCAAGACCCATGGGGTCGAACGCCCAATCTACTACCTCAGCGAGGTACTGACACCAACAAAGTAGAGGTACCCTCACTACCAGAAGCTCGCCTACGGCATATTCATGACGACTTGTCGGCTGAGCCACTACTTACAGGAGCATCAGATAATGGTCGTTAACGAGGCGCCACTATCCAACATCCTGAACAACCCTGAAGCCATGGGACGCGTAGCCCTGTGGGGCATCGAGCTATCCCCTCTAGACATAGTCTATGAGCGGCGCAAGGCCATCAAATCTCAGGTCCTCCCTGACTTCCTAGTCCACTGGATGGAACTCCAGCTGCCGGACACTTCGGACATGACGTAATCATGGACGATGCACTTCGACGGATCCAAACGTGAGGACGGAGAAGGAGCTGGTGTCATACTGACATCCCCTCAAGGCGACACGATGAAATACGTCCTTCGGATGAAATTCCGCGCCTCCAACAATGAGGCCGAACATGAGGCCCTCATCCATGGAATGCGGATGGCCAAGATCTGCGGCACAACATGCCTAATCATCTCTGGTGACTCGAACCTTGTCGTCCAGCAGACGATGAACGAGTGCGACACGCACATCGCCAACATGATCGTGTACCGCGCGCTCTACAACTCACTCGAAGGAGAGTTCGATAGCTATGAGCTTCGGCACGTTGGATGGGAAAGCAACGAGGAAGATGATAGACTCGCCAACATCGGCTCCACCTGTGCACGGGTGCCACCAGGTGTGTTCCTCGAACAAATCTGCGTAACCTCTATCAAAAGGAAATTCCACAGGGGATCACTCGAAGAAGCAGCGCACTCGGGGGCTGTGCCACCCGAAGGACATGAAGGGCGCGAAAAGCTTGACACAGAGGCCAAGCTCGTCAGCCTCATGCAGGTCATGGCAATCCAGGAGACGTGGACGCAGCTGTACCTTCCGTACCTGCTAAACAAAGAACTGCCCGACGACCCGATAGATGCCCGTCACATATCTCGCCGGTCGAAAGCGTTCACCCTCCACAATGGCGAGCTATACAAGCGTAGTATTTCGGGTGTACTCCAAAGGTGCATCACCATCGGTGATGGCAAAACCATCCTCCAAGACATCCACGAGGGCATATGCGGTTATCATGCAGGCAGCCGCGCCCTCGTCGCCAAAGCTCTACGAGCTGGATTCTACTGGCCAACGGCCATGGACGATGCTAAGGACATCGTCCGAAGGTGCAACGGCTGCCAAAGGTTCGCGGACAAGCCACACGCACCAGGATTGGAGCTTAGGCCCATACCACTGGCCTGGACCTTCGCCCAATGGGGCCTCGACATGATTGGCAAACTACACAAATCTTCGAAAGGAGGCCACGTCTACCTCCTGGTCGCAGTCGACAAGTTCACCAAGTGGATCGAGGCCATGCCCGTGACCAACCAAAGCGGCAAAACTACCGTCAAGTTCTTCGAGTCCATAGTCTACAGGTTCGGCGTGCCGCACAACATCATCATGGACAACGTCTCGAACTTCATCTCGAAGGAATTCCAGGACTTCTGCAAGGTCCTTGGCATTAACATATCATACACCTCTGTGGCGCACCCACAGACCAACGGGCAGGTCGAAAAGGCCAGCGGCCTCATAGGCGGCGGCATCAAGAAACGCCTGCTCAGCCCACTCGAATGGCTTGCGGGAGCATGGCCAGAGGAGCTACCCTCCATCCTCTGGAGCCTACGCACAACGCCGAACAGCGCAACTAGCTTCACACCTTTCTTCATGGTGCACGGAGCCGAGCCATAATACCTGTCGAGGTACGCCACAAGGCCCCACGGGTCGTCGCCTACAGCGAAGCCAAATCAACGGCCGCACTCGAAGATTCCGTCGACACACTCGACAGGAACGTGACATCACCGCGGCTCGCTTAGCGGTCTACCAGCAGAGCCTCCATAACTACCACAGCCTTCGGCTGCGCCCAAGGTCCTTCGTCAAAGCAGACCTCGTCCTACGACTCAAGCAAGAGCGGCCGAAAAATCTCGAGTCACCCTGGGAAGGACCCTACATTGTCAAAGAAGTCATCCCAGGCGGCGCTTACTGCCTCATGGACATCGCGTCAAGAGTCGAATACTCCAACCCCTGGAACGTCGCACGTCTGTGATGCTTCTACCCTTAGTTATCCCTTTACTTTCAATAAGGCTACTCAACCAAGGCTACTGAGCCGAACAATGTACCTCCTCGTTACGATATGAATAAAAGCTAAGTTCCTCGGCCGAAAATTCTTTTCCTTACTTTTCGCTATAACACGCTCGGGGGGCTACGCCTCACCTCACGACTTCGTCGACTGAATACAATGCATACAACCCGAGTAGCTGACCACGTCAGGCTAACAAAAAGGACATGCACACAACAAAGCACAATGTGCTAATACAAATAAACTTTACAAAGGGCACACCAAGCCCACTTGAATACATACACATTTTACATCAATCTGTTTTCTTTATAGGTCCTACCTATTCTGGAGTATTACACTCGCCTGCTGCTCGAACATATCAACAATTTCTTCGGAATACTGCCTTACAGCCGAATAATGCAGGCGCATATCCCAAAGACTACCATCTGGCCGAAGGGGTGGCGCGGTCGCCACCACCGTGAGATCGACGTCGCGACGATGCAGCCAAACAAGTGAAAGAGCGGCCTTCACCCCAGCAACCAACTAACGCCGCACCAATTCCTTGACATGACCCACGTCCCGAAACTTTGCCAGCAGGCCCCAAAGGTTGGAAGGTGCCTCATCCAGGGGAAACATGACGGCCCAGATGGACGCCAGGTAAATCCTCACCTGCCTCAGCACATGAGAAACCTGGTGCGCGTGATCTTGAACCGTCGCAAGGACGATGGCCCGATCGCGGTCCATCCAGAAGAAGCCGCCAGCCTCCAAGTCCTGTTGGGTCAGGCAACTCATCCGAACAGCAATGCGCTCCTTCTACTCCTTCAGAACGAGATTGACGCCTACAACAAACACAAGAAGAAGATGACACATAAGAAAGGTGCATCCGAAAAGAACAACAGTTCACAGAGACTCACATTGAAGCTGCTCGCTGATCTGCAGCAGCTCCCCCATCAAAAATTCCTCCTTGACAGTGGCTCGCTCAGCTTTCGACTTCCACACGTCCGTGTGGCCTCGAATGCCAAGGATATCCTTCTCCAAGCTACGGACGCGGTCACGAAGGAATGTGAGATGCGACGCATCATCGAACGATGGTTGCGGATCAGGAGCAGTCAAAGTATCAACGGGAGTCCCACCCGAAGGACCCTAAAGGCAAACAAGTAAGGAAATGAACATCACAAACATCGCTGGTGGGAGATCAAAACATAACTTATATACATAAAAGGCTACCCCGTGGCATAAGTCAAGATTGTTCATCCACAAAAGCATACATCAAAAAAGGAAGAGGATATACTATCCTAAACTACAACAACAGAGCCTAGGCACCCGCATCCGGAGTGGCCTCAGAGCTAAACTGCCTGCTCTTGACCTCCTCCTGTTGCATCGCCACGTACTCCGCCAGCAGGTCAATGAGCTTTGGCCCATAATGCTTATAGCGGGAGGCGAAGGGAGCGAACACTACCTCTGAGCCATCAGCAGCCGTTGGCATCTGGGAGGTGATGTGCGGCAGGTCCAGCTCCGCTCCGGATGCCATGCCCATGGCCAACCCTATCGAGGCGCCGATGCCCTTCTGTTTGCGCTTGTAGGCCGCCAGAGCATCCTCCGATAGGGCATCCGCCAGCGTGTCGACATCCTCAAGAGCAACGCCCTTGGGGACGATCTCCTTGTAGAAGCGTCGGAGCACCCCCTTGGCCTTCACCAAGGCACCAACAGTAGTACCGCAGCGGTCTTCGACCGCTGCGCTGGCATCATCCAGAGCATTTCCGTGCTCTAGCACACCGCGATCAAACGTGATGCCTGACGCATCTAAAGACAATGAAGAAAGGACCCAAATAAGAACAGAGCAAGGAACGGCCGAAAAAGTACAAGACCTGGGCAAGTACAAGATACTCACCGGAAAAAGCCTTGGCCGCAACCATTAGCCTATTGGCCATCTCCCTCTCGCGAGTAGCAGCCGCAACAGCAAGCTGCTCCTCGCGATCAGCAAACTCCTTCTGTAGGCGCTCCTGAGCTTCGGTAGCGTCAGCTACCTCCTTCTGTAGGCGCTCCTTCACCTCCGCGTCATCTGCAGCTTTCTTCTCCGCACGATCAAGGCTATTTTCAAGAGCGTCCAGCCGACGGAGAGCCGCATTATTTTCATCTACAAACATCGAGAACAAAGGATCAACAAAAGCAAAGACAAAGGGGACAGCCGAAGCAAGCAAAGGATGATCAAACCACGCACCTTGCAGCTGCCGCATGTCGGCCTCCAGCGCCAAATGCTGCTGGATAAGGAGATTAGCGCTATGCACGAAGGGCTGCAAAAACAAAAACACAATGAAGCATCAGAAATGGCTCGGGGGCTACGCCCCACAAGAGAAAAACTAGAACAACAGATCATCCGAAAAAGGGCTCGGGGGCTCCCCCCACAATACAAAGGAGCAGACAACTTACGTGCTTAGACGGAGACTCCGAAGTTCCACGTGTGGTCTTCTGAGTAATGACTACTCGAGCCTCTCGCGGGGAGGGGTTCGGGGCATCATCCTTAGAGTTGACCACCATCTGAGGGTGAGGGGTTCTCAGCTTCGACTCCCCTATAGCCTCTTGAGAGCCCTCACTAAGAGAACCCTCCGAGGAGTGGCTGCAAGGACAATATCGATCAAGACACGAAGAAACAATGTACAAAGAATAAAGCGCAGCCAAAACTACTTACGAGTCAATGTCTGACAAGTTGAAGACGGGTGGTGCCTTCTCCTTCTTCTTCTTTGTCGCCGGTTGCGGCTCCATCACTCGAAGGGGAACAACTGGAAACGGTGCGGAAGAAGCACCATCATCCTTGCCATGCTGCTCGAGGAAGGACAGGCCCCTCGGAGTTGGCGGGGTAGACGCGTCCTACGATTCGCTCCGCGATCGCTTTCGGGTCAGCCCCTCACTCGCCTCAGGAGCATCCACAGTCGGCGACTGAGCTAGAGGAAGCTCAGACTCGGAGTCCACCTCCTCATTGTCTGGTGCCTCCCTATATTTCTCAGGCAGAGGGGGCATAGACCCCGTAACCTGGAGGCGCTGCAAGCAAAAATGACAATAACATGAGAAATTGCAATAAACAAAAAAAAGCATGGAAAAGCGAAACGCGCACGAACAAACTTCACCTTCGAAGCCCTTTACTGGCGCTAAGAGGGGGAGTCAGCGACTCCCCTGGAAGGTCCTCACCTGCCTTGAACTTCAGTAGCGGACGGAGGACCCTATCAAGATCACCTAAAGATAACTCTTCGGATGACACTCTGGTTGGATCCCTGGGGCCGGTGTAGAGAAACATCGGGTGCGCCCTGGCCTGACGTTTGAGGAAGGTGCAAATGATGTCGACCCTGTTGACCTCCTTGCCTGGCACCAGCTGAAGAGCCTCCACTCGCTTCTAGAGCCTCTCCACCTCCGCAACTTTGCCCTCCAAGATGTGGTTTTTCCACGATCTCTTTGGGACAATCTTCTGCTCGGAGTCGAAGGGAGCAAGACCAAATTGCTAACCGTCTAGCTTGACATCGCAGATGTAAAACCACTTACGACTCCAATACTGGACGGACTTGCAAATGGATAAGGAGAAAAATTGGACAAGAGGACGAAGGGAGATGATGCAACCGCCAAGCGGATAGACTCCGCCGGTGCCGGATTGCCTCTTCACGGAATAGAGCTTCCGGAAGAGGCCAAAGTGTGGCTCGATGCCGAGCCAGCACTCGCAAAGCATGATGAAGCACGCAATGTTAAGAAGAGAATTGGAAGATAGATGATGAATCTGAATCCCATAGAGAAAAAGGAGCCCACGAAGGAGATCGTGGGAAGGAAGCAAAAAACTGCGAAGAATGAAGGCAACAAAGATCACCCGAAACCCTAAGGGTCGGCGGGGGATTACCTCATCGCCGGGGATCCTGACGTCCTCCTTGTTCTACGGGATTAATCCCGCATCGTGCAGCTTGCGCAGATCGGTGTCACGCACCTCGGAGCGCCTCTACTTGCCATCAGTGGAGCGCGCAGGAGCGGCAACCTTCTTGCCGCCGGCAACGGCACTCGAGCCAGCTCCAGCAGCGCCCTTCCTCGACTTGCCCATGGCGCGACGGTGAGTGCGGCGATGAGCGCGAAGAAAAGACGAAGGAAATGATCTTAGAACGTCCAGTGCGCAAGGGTGAGATGTGGTGCTCGAGAAAATGGAGGCAATGGTGAAAGCAAAATGGCAAGGGTGAAACAAAATCACTGTTTCCCCACAGTTATAAAAGACGAGGAAGACGAACAAGAACCGTTCATCCAGAAGCCCTAATGTCCAAGATAGATCCAACCATACACGTGTCAACACAACAACGAATCGTCACCAGCACGCCGTCTACTACGCATGGAAACCGAGGAGACGCCGTAATTCTCGCCACGTCACGCATGACTAGTCAACTCCAAGTCATAAAGTGGGACCCACGTTCGTCCTGTCACGTCATCTCTGACGCCGCAGACGGTTGAGATCAGCATTCGTTGGCACTGACATCATCAAGCACCAACCTAGCAACAGTTGGAAACCTTTGACTGATGAATCAAGTACTGACTCGAATCTACGATTCGAGCAACTACTCGGGGGCTACTCCTATCAGGAGCGCTGGCCGCGCACCTGAGACATGATTAACACACTGCACTTCTTACTAATCTTCGAGTCCCATGTCAAGTCTACAACTCCACTAAGGACTCGGGGGCTACTCCCATAGGGAGGATTATTCAAAGCATTCGAAAAAATTGTGTCCTTCGGACCTAAAGTTAAAAACAGCTGAACTAAAGTTTCTGTTTGAGTCTACAACTCGAACAGACACTCGGGGGGCTACTCCCATAGGGAGCGCTGGCTGCGCACCCTATGATTTCTTAGACTGAGATCTTTCGGATCAAAATACAAACTTCTTCTAGTAACTTTTCCCAAACCAACGTCAAGTGAGAATCAATCTCCTTGGCCACCCGAAACACCTCTGCGGTGATGAAATTTCGGATGATGCGTCTATGACGCAAGGATCTGGGTCCTGACTCCGCTCTGCTAGTAAAAAACCGTGTCAACAGGCGCGATGAAAAATCCCGACGGACGCGTTGGGTACATCACTTGAAATCCACTGGGATTCGGCTCCTATAAGACCTCAATGGCCTGAGTCGAATTACGCCAGCATCCGTTCCAGATTCGAGTCCAGGGACTCGAGTCTGAAGAAGATCGTGTTGTTTTGTCCTATGATAGTTAACTAACCCTGATCCGTCAGGAGAGTTAGGCACACGCATCAACAATCCCTACAAACTAAATTGCTTTCTATTATTAGCAGGCCTAAAGTTGTACCTGAAAGACTGAAGAGTCCTCAGCGAATCTATGATTCGACTGAGCACTCGGGGGCTACTGACATGGTTATACCCCACGGGTACACAACATCGGCATACTTGGTCCAGTCCAAGGAAGGCCCATGATAAGATGCGCGGCCTGCGGAGGTTTCGGGTGGCCCAAGCCCATGACGCCTTCGGATGCTTGGAGAACAAGACTAGAGTAGATAGAATTTCAAAAGGGGCGAACCCTAATCTGTAACCGACTCGACCTATGCCTAAGACCTTCCTATCTATATAAAGGCTAGGAGGACACGCTGATGAGGACTCCTCAACTCACCTCATACACACCTCATGCCAGATTGCATCTGCGCACCCCTGTAACCTTCGGTTCCACCGTAATCAAGAGCAGACAAGCAGGAGTAGGGTTTTCCCTCCGGGAGCCCGAACCTGGGTAAACTTCGTGTCCCCGCATTGCTTGTTTGCTAACCGTTTCGCGATCTCAGTGCCTCAGTGCTTGCTGTCATGCTTTGATTATTTGATGATGTTATTGATCTGATGCTAGTGGTTCATAGTGTTGCCTCTGATTGGTGATTAAGATTGGTTATCCTAATGGTACAATTGTGAAATCTGATTGGTGAAATTGATGCTTAGTGTGTTCATCTACTGTCAGTACTTTGATACTGACAGTAACACTATTAGTGGTGATTCACTGCATCAGTGGGTGTTGGCTTGTATAGTTATCACTAGACCGAACTTAATCATTGGAGTCTAATGATACTTTGAAGATAGATGGATATGTTAGATGATCTCTGAGTGTAATCTCAGTAAAATGATAATTATTGGCTTACTGGTTTATTCATGAAAGCTAAAATAATTGTTTGGCTTGGTTGTAGGATTTGTTCTTGTGACACCATCTTAGAATGGCACATAAGTTGATTCTACTACTGGCTTTACTATGGTCTGTACTTGAGATTGGATAGATGCCTAAAAATAAGTTGAAAGCTTCTCTTGATATTTATGCCTATGATGTTGGTCTGAGGCTCTAGGAACTAGATTCCTATCTTGCTGTCCCTTTCAAATATGCTAAAGTATCATGGTTGCTCACTGGATCTTGGATCCTAGTTGGTTTGTTTGTAGCTTATGAAATCTGAGGTGCTATTCTTTTAGGAGATGTGCCCAGATTTTATATAAACAAATGATGGAATATATAAGTTGTTTTGGTATCACTAGATCTATGATGCTGGTCTGAGATTTTGGTGGATTTGGTAGAGTTTACTTATGGTCTTTATATTTCAAATCCTCTAGGATAGGTTCACCCCACTTGGGTGATCACTGAGAGGTTAACTCTAAAACAACACATGCATTTCTGTTTGGATAAGATGACCAGATGTTTTATGATACTCACCACAACAGTTGATGATTTGTGATGGTTGTTGGTTGATCTGTGGCTTGATCTTGCTGATTATGTTGCTGGCCTGATCTTGTCCTTCACCTCCTGGTGCTGCTCCTGTTACTTCTGGTTCCTGTGCTTGGCCTTGATCAACCCTTCACCTCCTAGCTCCTGCAGCTTGACCTTGCTATCCACCTGATCCACCCCCTCCTTATGTCACCATCTGGTGATGCTAGGTTGATCTGGTGTGTAGTTTTGGCTGGTGGTTTGCTTAGCTCTGTGAGGCTGAGTGTTCTTGGTGTGGTATTGGAAATGCAAAGATGAACCAGTGGCGGCCATGGCTGTGCTTGGTCCTTTTACTTGGGTGAGCTATTGTGGATGTGTCGACAACACACCCCATGTAGTTAAGTGATTGTGCTGCCTGTGTGCCTGTTGCACAATTTTGGATCAGATTAGTGAGATGTCTCACCTTTTGATCATTTAACATTTATCTTTCCTGGTGAAACTGGCCCTCTTATTGGCTGTGAATATTTGACTTGTGGGTTATTTATTATGAAAGATCAAATTATTTCATATTGGTGAAACTTGCCCCTAAAATATTTACTCAATGATGTAATCTTGAGCAGTGCAACTCACTGCTCTCTACTGAGAGTAAAATTAATAATTTAACTTTCATTTTCCTTTTTTGTTTGTTCTATATTTTGTAGGTATAAGATCTGGGGATTAAAGATTTAGTATAGGATTACTTAGATAAACAGATTCCTTTGTAATCTTTATTTCATTCTTTTGTAATAAATTTGTAATAATTTATTCATATAGACATCTTTCTCTTTTTGTAATTTCTTGTTGTAATGAATCTTTATTAACTCTATGAGTTAATCTTTGTAATTTATTCATGGAATAAAGATAAGGAATAAAAGATTCATTTCTTATTTGAATTTCTATTACTATTTATTATTTCTTGATTAAATTAAATAATATTACTAAATCATTTTGAAATTCATTCTAAAATATCAATTCTTAACTTTAAAATATAAACTCAAAGTTCAAATTTGAATTCAAATTCTTCCCCCCAAAACACTCTAATTCATAAAGATCATGTCAAAATTTATAACGATCACTCTCCAGAGCTATTCCTACACTTAGATAGTGAAAGAAACTCTGATCACTTTAGGTTTTTATTTGGCGAAAAATTTACCCACATTTTACAGATGAATGCATGCATATGCACAAATTCCTAAATCTACCCTCCGTTGGTTCCTAAATGCTGGGATGTTACAGACTTCCCCCTTAAATTAAACTTCGTCCCGAAGTTTGCTGAAGTATACCTGAATAGTTCTGGATAGGCTTCTCTTAAGTCATCCTCTTTCTCCCATGTGGCTTCTCTCTCGGGGTGATGCTCCCACTATACCTTACAGTACTTGATTGCCCTATTTCTTAACCTTTCCAGTTCTCTTCCAGAATTTTACAGGGTTTCTCAACATAAGTCATGTCTTCTTGTAGTTCTATCTCTTGATGTCTGATTGCATCATTAGGAACCTTAAGATATTTTCGGAGTTGTGACACAAGGAAAACATTGTGAACTTGAGCTAATCTTGATGGTAACTCTAAATCATGAGCTATGGTCCTGTTCTGACTCAGTACTTTGAATGGTCCTATATATCTTGGACTCAATTTTCCTTTAACTCTGAACCTCTTAACTCCTTTCATTGGGCTTACTTTGAGATATACCATGTCTCCTACTTCAGGATGCCATGACCTTTGACTTAGATCAACATAACTTTTCTGCCTACTTTGAGCTATTTTTAATCTATCTTTGATTATATCAATGATATCTTGCCTTTCCTTGATATAGTCTGGCGCAAATTCTTTGCTACTCCTAGGCTCATACCAACATATTGGTGATCTACATTTCCTTCCATAAAGTACTTGATATGGAGCTGCCTTCAGACTACTCTGATAGCTGTTATTGTAGGAAAATTCTGCCAATGGTAGATGATGTTCCCACGAACATCCAAAATCTAATGCACAAGCCCTAAGCATGTCTTCTAGTATTTGATAGGTTCTTTCAGTTTGACCCCCAGTTTCTGGATGATAGGCTGTGCTGAAATCCAACTTTGAACTAAGTGCTTCATGTAATTGCTTCCAAAATGCTGATGTAAACACATATCCTCTATCAGTTACGATCTTCTTGGGCACTTCGTGCTTACTTACTATCTCCTTGATGTAAACTTCTGCTAACTTCTTGGCATTATCTTTCTGATTCACCGGAATAAAATGTGCACTTTTAGTGAGTCTATCAATAATCACCCATATCATATCTTTACATTTAGGTGTCATGGGTAATCCTATGATGAAGTCCATACCAATTTCCTCCCATTTCCACTCAGGAATTTCCAAGGGTTGTAATGGTCCTGCTGGACTTTGATGTTCAGCTTTTACCCTTTGACAAGTATGGCATTCTGACACATATTTTGCACTGTCGCTTTTCATGTTATTCCACTAGAATAATTCTTTCAAATCCATGTACATCTTAGTACTTCCTGGATGAATGGAATATGGTGTCTCATGTGCCTCTCGAAGTATCACTTCACGAATCCCTGGCACATCTGAAACACAAAGACCATCTTGGAACCATAAAGATCCATAATCTCCTAAGCGAAAAACTAATGCTTGTCCTTGAGATATCCTACGAATTTCTTCAGCAATAAAAGGATCTTCTGCTTGATTTCTAAAAAATTTGTGCTTGAGATCACTATTCTGTTCTGCAACTACCTGCATAGTAGCTAATCCTCCAAGAGTCTCTATTCTTATAAATTGAAGCTCTAATCTTTCCAAATCAATCTGTAACTCTTTTGATAGCTCCCGATTGCTAGGCTGAATATCTGCGCTCTTTCGACTTAAAGGATCTGCTACAACATTTGCTTTTCTAGGGGTATAATTAATTGTCAGATCATAATCTTTAATTATCTATAACCAATGCTTCTGTCTCATATTCAATTCCTTTTGGGTGAAGAAATATTTGAGGCTTTTGTGGTCAGTGTATAACTCACACCTTGCTCCATAAAGAAAATGCCTCCATCCTTTCAACGCAAAGACTACGACTGCTAATTCCAAATCATGGGTTGGATAATTAACTTCATGTGGTGTCAGTTGTCTGGATCCGTAAGAAATTACTTTACGATCTTGCATTAACACACAACCCAAACCTTCTTTAGATGCATCATAGTATACTATAAAGTCCTTCCCTCTTTTAGGAACTGCTAAAATTGGAGCGGTAGTTAATCTAGTCTTTAACTCTTGAAAACTTGCTTCACACTTCTCATCCTAGATGAATGGTGTATTCTTACTTAACAATTTGGTCATTGGTCTAGCTATATTGGAGAAACCTTCAATGAACCTCCAATAATAATCAGCCATACCCAAGAAACCTCGAGTTTGTTTCACATTGGTTGGTGCAGTCCATTCTAATACTGATTGAACTTTGGATGGATTACAGCAATCCCATCCCTACTGATCACATGACCTAGGAATTCTACCTCATCTAGCCAGAATTCACACTTGCTGAACTTAGCATAAAGCTTGTGTTCTCTTAGTATTTGCACTGCTATTATCAAATGATCAGAATGCTCTTCCTTATCCTTGGAATATATCAAAATATCATCAATAAACACTATGAAAAACTTGTCCAAGTATGGCATGAAGATTTTGTTCATCGGATTCATGAATATTGCTGGTGCATTGGTCAAACTAAACGGTACAACAAGATACTCATAATGTCCATACCTTGAGACAAATGCTGTCTTCGGAACATCTTCCGGTTTGATTTTTATTTGGTGGTATCCGGATCTTAGATCAATCTTAGAAAATACTCCAGCTCCTTTAACTTGATCAAACAGATCCTGAATTCTAGGCAATGGATACTTATTCTTGATGGTAACATTGTTGAGATTTCTATAGTCCCCACACATCCTTCTTCCTCCATCTCTTTTATCTACAAAGATCACCGGAGTTCCCCATGGAGATACACTTTCTTGAATGAATCCTTTTCTGGCTAACTCATCAATTTGCTCTTTAAGTTATTTTAATTCTTTCGGACCCATCTTGTATGGTGCTTGAGATATTGGTGCTGTACCCGGGATTAGATCAATAGTGAACTCTATTTCCCGATCCGGTGGCATTCCTGGTAACTCTGCTGGAAAAACGTCTTGAAACTCATTTACTACAGGAATATCCTCCAACTTGACCTCCTTCATTGAATTCAACTGAAGTTCCACCATGATATGACTGTGCTTATCAGCTTGATAAACTATCCTTGCTCCACTTGGAGTCTTGATTGAGACAGTTTTATCCTCACAATTGATCTGAGCCCCATGTTCAGTCATCCAGTCCATACCCAACACTACTGCAATTCCCTTCAAAGTAATCACATAAAGGTCCACAAAGTAGGTGTAACACCCTCAGAATCGACCCTATGCAAGTTTCAGCGATTCCCGCCAAACCTGCATAGAAACGATTCAAAGGTGCCCACCAGGCACTTTCGTGCGGGTGGAAAACGAAGTAATAACATTACACAACAGTCCCCGATGGGACCCACAGAACAGATATATATACAACACGACTCCATGAGTCAAGAATACAGATATACAGAACAAAGATCCAAATCACCTTGAAAACAATAGAGCGTCCAGCTACGGACAAGATGCAAATGGGGCTAAGAGCCCTGAAGAATAACCAATGGCGTCCATAACCCTGCCCAGGCCAAGCCGGAAGGGTAACCCTGCTAACGACGTCGATCTCAAACCTGCTTAAACAAAAGGGGTGCCGACAAAGGGCAAAGGAAAAAGAGGAGCGTCAGTACTGAGGCCAGTACACGGCGAGACTAGAATTCGGCGGTCCTCGCCTACATAGGTATGGTGGACTGGAGCGGCAGCGGCAGCATGCACTAAACAACCTATAGAGACTCGGTACAACTGTCGGCTATCAGAGAGGGATAAGAAAGAGCTATTCGGATCCAACCTGATACTACCATCAAACAAACCCATCCTGGCGTTTCCCCCTCGAGACCAAACGAGGAAGTCAACCGAGGAACTCACACGGTTGGCAGTTTTACTTATTCAGTTATCGTTGCAGCAATTACTAGTCAAGTATAGATAATCATCCTGATAAAATAAGCAGTGGGCACTTTTAGTGAACCATTCCGTTGTAGTTGCAACACTTACTAGTCAGATACAATTAGCATGAGATAACCCAAAACCCAGCAGTTGTTGGTACTTTTATTTAGCCATTCCGTTGTAGTTGCAATACTTACTAGTCAGATACAATGGTCGCAAGCGACAACTCAAACAAGCAATTGTTGGCAGTTTTATTTAGCCATTCCATTATAGTGAAGCTGATTACTAGTCATTATAAAGTCAAATTTATAGCACTACTTTAGTTATAGTTGTCTATGATCGAGATACTGTGCTCCAAGTCGTCCATAACCGCGGACACGGCTTTCAGAAAGTTTTTACCCGGCCGGGGTGCACAAATAGCAACACACACTCGATCAACCTCGGAAAAACCAAATCAAAACCCAACGAGGCTTTCACGACAAAGCAATCACAGGATTCAGAAATATTTCAGGGGGCCACCCCTTGGAGTACACCCGCAATGAAACTGGCCGGCTCCGAGACGGACTCAAGGTTTGTGGGGCCGGCTGTAAACGACTGGGAACCCGAAAACTCGGGGTGTCGATACCGCGAAAACGGGTCACAATCCTAAACAGTACAGTGTGCTCCTCGCACAATCGTAATAAAGCAGTAAAGCATGGCATAAGTACAGGATCGTAAATAAAACCTCAAACTAGTTTGTGGCCCCAAGAAATAAGAATGAATCAAGCTCTGGCTCAGGGGGGTCCCATAATTCTCCGTATGTGGATAGCGCGAATATTCAAGGAACAGGTATCAAGTACTCGGGGTCCTACGGGACACAAGTGGACGGTTAACAACCAAATAACATCTATTGCCCACCTGTGCCTCTGCTTACCTACTTCAATTTTAGTTGTTAAACAGGAATTAAAGTGAACGATAAGTAAAACCATGATCATCTCCAACATCAAACATGCGCAATACACCAACAACTGTGGCACTTGACGACACGCAACAACACTTGAGCAAGCGACTACGACGCGCAAGTCCAACTATCTACCAGACAACAAGTAATAGGATGTGTCCAAGGCAATATAAGGCTGCAAGTGATATCACGGGTACGAAAACTAGAGCATCGCAACACAGATAGCAATAGATCAACAGGAGGGAATAAATACTATAAAAGTAAGATAGGTAGAAAGGGGGAGATGCTCGCCTGAAAACATTGCCGAAGATTCAACCGAAGATCGGGTCGACACTCGCATCAACTCAACGGCCTTATCCGCGAAGAACCAAAACACTAGAATAAACACCGGATGCAATATTTAATACTATGGCAAAAGACCCGGCATGATTATGATATGATGCAGATGCGGTGCAATTAGGCAAGATTAAGCGGAACCGGGGGTCCCGACAATTAATTAATAGGTTCAAGTTATTTACCTACCCCGCAAATTAAATGTGGAATTAACATGGCAAAAGATAGCACCGGTTTGCTACACCAATTTAAATGGGGCCAATATAAGACTAGATTTGCCCGCATATGGGCCCCATATTTAATTATAATGTGAATCGGCATAAGGCCCCCAAACCACACAATTATGCATGCGAGTATGACAATTTAATATGCAACAATTTATTATTACATTTATAAAATAGGGCTCGAGAAAAGGGGTCACACATTAGGGTTCGGAAGATCTTGGTTTCGGGGGTTCGGGGTCGGGTATCGGGGTCCGGATCTGGGGTTCGGGGTTCGATGGGCTCGGTCTCGGATAACGGAGGTAGGTCTTGTCGCATCCGGGAAGCAGGACTTGGTTCAGTGCCGGGGGCGCATCGGATTCTTCCGGGTCGGTGTCGTTCTTATCATCGCGAAGATCTTGTCGGTACCGCGTACCGGTCGGTCTTGGCGTTCGGGATGCAGAACTTGGTGTCCGGGACGGAGTACTTGTCGCTCCGGGGTCTCGGTGTCCTCGGATCCGATTGACGATCTTGGCGTCCGGCGGGATGGGTTTTCGGGTTCTCGACGTCCGAGAACAGGTCTTCGGGGATCGGTCTTCGCGTTCCGGAACCAGGGCCTTCGAGTCCATGTAGCAGATCCCGCGTTCCATGACAGAGGTCTCGGGGTTCCGCGGCTTCGGTTGTCGGACGACCTCGATCAACATACTCAACTGGTTGGGGAAAAGAACTCGCGACTTGTCGGTGGAGGAGCTCTGTGATACTCTTGGAGAGGCAGCGCTCGAGGGCAGAGGAGACGACGTCACCGCGGGCGGGACAGACTTGCAGGGACCGAGCGAGGCGGAACAGGGGACGGCGTAGGCCGCGCTGCCTCCAGCGACAACCGGAGGAGCAGCAGACGGAGAGACGCCAGGGCGATTGGGGAGGCAGACGTGCAGAGCTCGAGGCGGCCGGCGCACGCGGTCGACGGGGGAGCTCGAGGGCAGAGGCGGCTGCGGACGCGGCGGCGGCGAGGGCGAACTTGAGGAGAACGGGGAGTTGGCGGCGGGGTCCCACAGGGAGACGACGAGGCCACCGGCGGCTTGAGCTCGGGCACGGAACGCGCGACGAGGAGCCTGGGGCGGGGAGGCGGTCGCAGCGGCTCGGTCCGGCGAAGGAGGCAGACGGGGCGACGCGGGTTGGAGGCGGGGCGACGCGCGCAGACGGGCTCGGCCGGAGGACGAGCACAGGACGCCGGAGACGGCGAAGAGGGCGCTGGCGGCGGACGGGGGAAGGAGCGGCCGACGCCGGGGAGAGAGGGAGGCCGAGCGGGCGAGGTCGAGGGCGGCTCGCCGACGGGGTTGCGGGGAGGAAGGCAGGGTGGCGGGGCGACGGACGCGGGCCGGGGCTCTGGCGGAGGCGACTGAGAGCGAGGCTGGCGGAGGAGGCGAGGCGGCCGGCGGTGCCGAAGAGAGCGAGGTCGGCGGCGCACGGGAGGAGGGAGGCGCCGGAGGGGGGGAGGAGAGGCGACGCGGGGGAGAGAAGAGGGAGGGAGCGGCGAGCGGGAGGTGGAAGAGAGGCAGAGAGGAGGGAGGAAGCGAGGCAGAGCGGAGGGGAGCGTGTCGGGGAGAGAGAGAGGGTGGGGAGGGGAGAGAGGCGGGCGCGTGGTGGGTCTCGTGGGTGGGGCCGGGGGTTGGTGGGGTGTGACGTGGGAGTGGGGGGTCAGCAGGTGCGGGCTGGGTGCGTCGCGTGTGTGCGTGGTGAGGGAGTGGGGAGAGGGTCCAGGGATCGGTGGGGCCGGGGTGGCAGCGTGTGTGGGTGTTGTGTGGTGTGGGTGTGGGCTGAGTGGGGTGAGAGAGGAGGGAGTAGGTGACGTGGCAGCCAGGGAGTGGTGGAGGGAGGGAGAGAGGTGAGGTGGCGAGAGAGGATTGGGTGGGGTGAGGTGGCTGGAGGGGTGGGTAGATTAGGACTAGGTAGTTTAGGGATTTTTGGGTGGACCGATTTGTTCTGGGGGTGGCCGACTGGGTCGGATCGGCCCGGTTTGGCTGCCCCCTTTAAAATAATTTAATATTTTATTTGTTTAAAACAAGGCTTCTGCAAACCGATAGCAGACAAAACAAAATAATCCGGAGACCCGGGTTTTGGTGTTTGAACATAGACGGGGCGTTTAGAAAACAAAAATAGGTTTTTCCGAAAATAGTTTTATGCAAGCAAATGCAAGATGATGACGATGCTCAAATGCAATGTGGCATGATGACATGAGCATGCGGTCATGATGATGCAATGCACAAAAACAACGCGATTTTCTAGTAGTGGTTTTTCGGGATGCCACAGTAGGTACAACCATAAATCGAGATAACCCGATATTTTTTAATGTGGCGTACAACTACATTTCCCCTGCCGTCACCACGGTCATAGGGTTTTCTAACGTTGCCCTTCTAATCCTGAATTTATCACAGAATTCTTCAGAAATAAATGAAGTAGTTGCACCAGTATCAAATAGAAATTTTCCGGGATTGGTAAGGATATTGAGCGTACCTATCACTACATGCTCTAAGTTATCCACCTCCTCCAAGGTTGCACAATTTAGCTTCCCGGTGGGTCTATTCCTCTTGCCATTGTTGTTCTTGACATAATTTCCTCCTCGATTGGGCTGTCCATTACCTCCACTGGATTGTCCTCCACCCTTTGTAGGACAACCACCCGTTGGTTTATTCGGACAATCAGGCTTGATATGACCTTTCTTCCCACAACCGTAACAAATAACTACTGACTTTTTGCATTCTCTCTGGAAATGCCCTGGAAGTCCACAATTGTTGCAAATAACATTTCTCTAGGGATTGGACTGATTTCCACCATTGCCCTTGTTATTGTTATTGTTGCTATAAGCTTTGTTCCTGGGTTTGAACTCCAGATTGGGTTTAGGTTTACTTGCTTGAATCCTCTTTGTCTCTTTCTTGGCTCTCTTCCTTCGGTCCTCTTGGACATTCTTATAGTCATCTTCAAAAGTGATGGCTGCATCCAGTAACTGCTGAAAAGTTTGTTTATTGTCCAACCTCAACTACATCTTCACGAATGGGCTTAACCCCCGCAGAAAATGCTTCTTCCTTTTCTCTTTAGTACTTACTTCATATTTGGCATAACGAGACAACTGGCTAAACTCCCGGATGTACTTCATGACACTAGTATAACCTTGCTGAAGCTCCTCAAACTCCCTCCGCTTCAGCTCCATAACACTTTTTGGAACATGATACTCACGGAACCTCTGCTTGAACTCTTCCCAAGTATACTCTCTTCCTGGCTGTTGCATGGCTAACTGATTTTCCCACCATGATGCTGCATGTCCTATCAAAAGATGAGTTGCATACCTCAGCTTTTCCTCATCATTACAACCTACAGTCTTCAGCGTTCTCTCTGTATCTGCTAGCCAATCTTCCGCATCCATTGGTTCAGGGGATGATGCAAAAGGTAATCGCCTTGCATTCTGGAAGTTGAAAAGACTCACTCCTCCACCTTCAGGTGCTCTCTGGTTTCTAGCTCGTCCCAATAACTCTTCCATGAACTTGTTTTGGTTTTCTTGCATCATTTGCATGAACTTCATAAAATTCTGCTCCATTAGCAGCCTCATTGGTGGTGGTAATGTTCCCTGATTTCCGACATCTGCATCTGTCTTCTCCTTGGCCTCACGCTCCATGCGCTGCTGCTCAGATTAGGTTTCTACACTCGATTCCATGACCCCCTAGTCTTGCAACATAAAGCGAATACTCATAATTACATCATGCACATGTGTTCTGAGCTTAACTTTACGCACAGAACTAGTCACACAATGGAAATCAAAATCCAAATATGCGTTTTACATATTTTAAATTACAAACAACTTAGTAATACAAAGTCATTACAACATGTACCATATAGGTACACTAACAATTAACAACACTTCCTTATTTATTTAGCTACATCATTCTCTCGGATTACAATACGCCATACCTGATACTTCCTAATAAGTAGCCTGCTTCTAGTATCCGTGACACTCATCATACATGCCTGAAGTCCAACCGTGATGACGTAACGTCCGTCACACATTTTTTGGAACAAATGGCCTTCCAGAAGGAACATACTCAATATCTGAATTATTAGGACTTGAGTCATTACTCAGCCTGAGTGCATTGACTCCATCCAGCTCGGCTGAAAAGTCTTCAGAACCCTGTTCAGCATTATCACCCACTTGCATCTCCTGAGCTTCATTCCTAGAGTTATCAACAGAATACACAAATTCTGCTGCTCCCTAGGTGCTCTGTTGGGCAAGATAGTTAAACACTGAATAATGTATATTCCCTGGGTTTTGAGAATATGTTGATGATTCAAACACTCTCTCCTCAGGATCTTCTTCCTCATCCTCATCATCTACGAATATGGTATTTATACTACTGTTATTAGGATTGGTTCTTGCACCCATCCAACTGGATTGTCCAACATTTCTGTCAGACCCATCTATGGACATCTAATTCTCTTGACATCCTTCAATTGACCCTATTCTCCATCCATCAGAATTCTCGATAGGAAGTTTTGAATCAGACCCTTCCTCAGAACCCTGTGGCATAGAATCCCTCATATCTAATGTAGGATCATAGGTAGGTTCTGGTCTGGGTGAATGAGGATATGGTGTAAAAGATTCAGGATCTATGGTATATCCTTAAAAATTGGTTTTGCACTACTCCTTGCTTCTTTCTCCAACTGGAACTCTAACTATTTCCTTCTTTCCGGATCAGTTAGGTCCTCTAACATGTCATTTTTATCTTCAACTATAACTTGATGTGTCTTCCAAAAAAATGCAACAAGTGTTCGATATCGATCCATAAACTTGGAAGCTAACTTAGGATGCTTCTTCACCAAAGTAAGATGATCCGGTACTAGCTCCGAGTCTATAGAATCATGAGGAATCACAGAAAATGTGCTCCCTTCTAACTCCTTGGCTTTATGCTCCCGGATATTGGCTATCGCCTCCACAACAGCAACATGATATGCTGCTAAATGACTCCTACCTTCACCTATGGGTAGATCGTGATATAATCCAAGCTCCTCTAGAAGTTGAATACTCACATGATACTTGGATAACATGCGACCATCATAATAGGTTATGGTATTCACCAGAATTTTAGTTGGACAACTAAAAATCCTCAAGAGTTGACGAAGCTGATCAGTGAATGATCCTTGGTAGTCATCAAGAGTCTCCTCTTACCTTACCAAAGTTTGTTTTGGAAACTTTGGTTCCATAACTCTGTATATTAATTTGCTTATTAGTAACCAACAATATATTGCATCATAACAAAGAATTATCGCACTAAAACATATAACGGAATATTCTCATTTTAATACCCATCATATCCTTTTAGAGAATTCTTTATCGTTGCTCTACACTCCTACAGGTAATACCCTTTACTAGGTTTCCAACCTAAGGTCAAAGCAATTTGCTCTCATACCAGCTACGGTGACCCAGCATACCACTGCATGTGTAGTACACTATAGTCGTTGACATGACATCTACAAAACACCGTTCCGTAAATATCACATCCCTTAGAGTGGTATAACAGAAACATTGCGGGTCCATATTACAAACATACACACATTATTATTACAACAATACCAGAAGTTCAAGACTTCAAAAGAATCAACTTACAAACCAAAATATAAGGTGTTTCAGTGGAAGTTGAAAGTAAGAACTCCATCCTAGAGTTGAGCTCAACAGCTTATTATATAAAGTTCATGCGACTCGGCTCAATTGATTACTAATAACTAAGGCAACTAATCTGACTCGTTGACGTCCACTCCATATCGAATCTCGTAGTCCACCCCTTCAATACCTCCTGATAGGTCAGGCTCCTCATAGAAGACATCATCCTGACATTCTGCTGCATACATTGGAGTATCTTCTGGATCCTCAGAGTCTAAGCAAGGGATCAAAGGAAAGGGTGAGTAATAGCGTTACCCAACAAGTTCATTATATGCAAGGTAGGAAGTTTGATGCTCTATCTACCACCTCGGACTATAAGTCCTTGGCACTATGCAGTCATAAATCTTTCTTCAAAGATTGATTTTATTGTGAAAATCTATGCCCATCAGCCTTCACAGGTTTACCAAAACTTTCATGGAGTTCCTTTCCTGCCACGTTCATAGCTCCTTCCCGAAACAGGGAGTAACAAGTTACAGTTCTTAGACTCTGCAGAGGTGCATTACTTTACCCATGAGAGATCAACTCTTTGTTGCACAACCGGGCGTACTTTCTCATCCACAATTCCTTGATGTGGGGGCCAGTAGGTGATCCAAGCCAATCACTGCCCCGTTCGCGACCCCGCATGCCTCCTTGGTGTACACCATGCCCACCCATTGAATTACGGCAATGGTTTGTACAGACCGTTAGATGCCAGAACTATCATGGGACGATGAGGGTTCCCACCCATAAGCTGCATATCCTCTACGAATTACCAATTAATGCATGCTACGAGGATAATAGCCATGACCTGCACACCCGGCTACATGCGAGAGGAAGAAGATACAGCTGACTTCTCTGTCCCATTCCAAATCTCATGGTTAACGCGCAATATACGGCGCTAGAATCACTGATGTTAGGGGTTGTTAAATTCCTAGATGATTACCACCGTTGCAAATAGAACCCTAAGTTCTATTTCTTCTCTATATCATCACTTAGGATGATATCATCATTTTATTTGTTTAAGAAAATACTATTTTCTTTGCTTGAACATAGATGATAACACACAATTTATTAATACTTTGGTAAGGACTCTTCAAAAGGACATGAGCAAGTGATGAACTTGCCTTGTGATTGCAAGGTAGTGAAGTCGGATGCTTGCACTGGACCTTGAGCTTCTATGTCTACAAAACATCATTATTTCCCGGTAAGGACAATATTTAAAGAAGCAAAATGAATATGCATAGTGATGTGGACATCCCATCTATTGATACAACCGTTGTACCTACAGCTACACACATACAAGGACAGATCACTCGATCTCGTGCTAAACAACTTAACTATCAGGTACTTTCGTTTCTTGGAACTATTCCTCACATACATGAGAATATGATGCTGCCTAAATCAGATGTATTTCTTACTCTTAGGAATGATGGACCAAGCATGGATGAGAGGGACAAGCATTGGAGCATGGTCATGCATGGAGATGGCAGCAAGCATGTGAAGATCCAAGAGAAGGCTACGAATGAAGATTTCAGAACTTTGAGGCCACCATAATAAAGAAAGAAGGCTTGGACGAAATATTCAAGATTAATACTTCACAAATTCGTCCATAGCTTAATATGGTGCTGCGACACCTTTATTTTGGGCCAGGCCCATGTAATTTTCGCAGGATTTTAAATAGCCACTTTTTAGAGTCCGTATTTGAGGAGAAAAGGACTTCTAGGGTTGGATTCGGCCACCACTTCTATGGCTGGCCGAAACCCTACCTTTTCCTCCTTAAATACTCGCCTTAGCCATCACCATAGACTCGGATTTTGTTTAGACATTAAGTTAGCCATCATAGCAACTTCTCCAAGGCTCGAGCGTTGCAGAGGCCTCTTGTACTTCGCACCTATACAGGATCCCACCTTTTCAATAAAGCTTTCATATTAATCCGCAATATCTTGATTGCAATATTAGTTCTTACTTGTTCTCGATTTCAGGTAGGAATTAAGACCCTTGCTGGTCAGGCTGATCGTGTTTCCGCAGGATCGGTAACCTCCAGGAGATTGGCCTAGCAATTGCATTGGCGCTCGTGCTCGCACGTGTAGTCGGATCGTCAAGCCCGAACTCCACCAAATCGACTATCACCATCTCATGGAAAGATCAAACACCTTTGCCCTATCAAGTGGTATCAGATTTTAGGTTGCTCGGTGAGATTTTACTGTTTTCGTAGATTAGATCTGTTTTACCTATAACCCACGAAAAAAGCCAAAAACACAGTTAGAGTTTAGATCCATCCCATCACCAATCTACGCCTTGCATTATCTTTTTAGTTTTGCATTGTTGAATTTGTGTCTACATCGTCGCGTCGAGTTGTTGGTCTTAGTGTCTCGTCCCTTAGAGTTTCGAGTTTTGATCACAGTAGTCACCGCCACACTCGCAGATCACCGCCACCATATTCCGCCACCATATTCCGTCGCCATACACCCAGCCACCATAAACCCTAAAACTCCGCCACCGCCTTCCTACCGCGACACGGATCCAATCACCTTTCCTGCCGCGGCACGAGTCCGAGTTGAGTTATTGTTTCCTAGTTTTTCTTTTGACTTTCCTTCCTTGTTGTTTCCGTGTTGAGCTACAGTCCGTGTCGAGTTAGAAGTTCAGCCGTAAGTCCAGAAGGAGAGCAAAAAAAAAAGTCTGGAACCACCTCCGAATTTTTTTCTGGCTATACTGATTTTCGGCTCCGGGGATCACTTTTCTCCATCAGCCGTTATAGCGATATTTTTTGGCGCCTGTGCGCTTTCCGGAGCATAATACAAAAATTTCGATTTTTTTTTGGGCTAACCTGTTTTTAGACCCCGTCGATCAGTTCTAGACACTCGCCATCATAGTGATTTTCGACATCTCGGTTCGCTTTTCAGGGTGCCATATCATCATACATTGCTTGTTGTGTCGCGTCGTGACATCGTTGGTGATCTAGGCTCACGTCTCTAGTACGGTCTAGCCTAGGACCAGCACAGTACCGTCGTTGAGCATTCTTTCAACATTTGCATTGCTGTTTTGATAATTGCTAACCCCTTTGCTAAGCCTTCCCAGAGCTCCATAGATTTCTCCACGTGCGGTGTCTCGAATCCTGGTAATCGCTCGGTTCAATTTCTGGATCCACTGCTCCTCACGGTTGCACATCGCCTTTTCCTGCTGTTTGGTAAGAACTTGTAAGAGCTTCGTATATTGCTTGATGGATTGCGCGTGCCTTCCACCATATTTCCGTAGTTATAGGCATATATACCTATGCTTTTTAAAGGACTAACCATGACAGATACCTCGCGCAACCCTGCCACAATGACGAACCAAGAACTACATGCCCACTTCTCCGAGCTCTTGGTGAGTCACGGTAAAGATGTGGATGCACGACTAGGGGAGTTTGACACCAAGATCACCAATGCCATGGACAAGATCGATGGACTCAAGAAATCCTTCAACGACAAGCTTGACGCTCGGTTCAAGGAGGTTTTGGACAGATTGCCGGCACCCACACCCGCACCCACCCCATTGGCACCTCGGCATGGCGCACGACGCATTCCGATCACGGGTCATACTGCTAGTTCAGCGGCCGCCGCACCTCAGCCAGCTACCGCTGCAGCTGAGGCACCTCAGGCTTCCACCGCGCCTGCTGCTGCGACATTGGGGGCAGACGATGGGTACTACTACGACCTCGATGATGATGATCTGTTTGACGAGGAGGTTGAAAAACCTCCACACCCTGCTGGCTGACCCCGACATTACCACCACAATGCTCGACCACCGGTACGTGATGATGATCATGTTGCAAAGCTTAAATTAAATATTCCATCTTTTGAGGGTAAATATAATCCTGATGCATATCTTACATGGGAGATGGAAGTAGAACAACGTTTTGCATGTTTAAAATATCCTGAGAATATGCGTGTTAGTGATGCTACATGTGAATTTACTAAATTTGCTTCCCTTTGGTGGTCTGAGTATTGTCGTTTAAATCCTACTACTATTCCTCGTACTTGGACTACTTTAAAAACTGCTATGCGTGTTCGTTTTGTGCCTCCCACTTATCAACGTGATTTACTAAAGAATCTGACACGTTTGGAACAAGGGAAAAATTCTGTAGAAGAGTATTATCAGGAATTGCAAACGGAGATGGTTCGGTGTGGTCTTGTTGAATCTACTGAACAAATGCTTGCACGTTTCTTTGGTGGATTAAACAAGGACATTCAACACATATTAGACTATAAGGAATATAATTCCATCACTCGTTTGTTTCATCTTGCTTGCAAAGCTGAACGTGAAGTGCAGGATCGCCAAACCCCATGGAGGAGGACTAATAATTCTGCAGGTCACACATCCACTTGGACATCCCGACAATCAACGCCTCCTTCTCGTGATTCTCCATCAGCTACTACCACATCCAAGGCCACCACAAGATTTCTGTCAGCTGCTCCTCCACCATCATCCAATGCTCCTTCTCGTAGTGCGTCTTCTATGGCTTCCACGGGTAAAACAAAGGATATACAATGCCGCAAGTGATGGGGTTTTGGTCATATTGAGAGACAGTGCACAACCTAACGTGTTATGATGGTGCATGATGATGGTCAATATGATTCAGCGAGTGACTTTGATGAAGATACATTAGCCCTTATTTCTGCTCGAGATGGAGACAATTGTGATTCTGATGAAGAGACAGAGGTAATGGGAGCTGAAACTGCTGATCAATACAAGATCTTAATTACACAACGTGTGTTGAGTGTGTAATTGAGCAAATCTGAGCAAGATCAACGCCACAACCTGTTCCAAACACGTGGTGTTGTCAAGGAAAGAGCTATAAGGATCATCATTGATGGAGGGAGTTGTAATAATCTGGCTAGTGTTGACATGGTAGAGAAGCTTGCACTTCCAACAAGACAACGCAGACATTCATATTACATCCAATGGTTTGAGAGTTCTTGCAAGATCAAGGTAACAAGAACGGTACGCGTGCATTTTACTATTGGTACATATTCTGATTTTGTTGATTGTGATGTTGTACCTATGCAAGCTTGTTCTTTGTTACTTGGTAGACCATGGCAATTTAATAGAGAATCTGTTCTTAATGGCAAAACTAATCATTATTCTCTTATGCATGATGGAAAGAAAATTGGTCTAAAACCTATGACTCCCGAACATATTTAAAAGATGATCTTGCTAGAGCTAGTAGGGCTAAAACTGAGGAGAAAAATAAAAGTGAGAATCAGATTGTTGCTGCAGATTTTGTACCACCAAAGAACACTAAATCTGATTCTAAACATGCTACTGAAGTTCGTTTGAAGAGTCCATGTATGCTTGCAAATAAAATTGATATTGCTGAACTAGATGTAAACAATACTCAATGTTATGCAATTATCTGCAAAGAGGTTTTGTTTTCATTTGAGGATATGCCTCCTTCTTTGCCACCCGCTATTGCTAACCTTTTGCAGGAATATGAGGACGTCTTTCCCGCTGAGTTGCCACCAGGACTGCCTCCTATTAGAGGAATTGAGCACCAAATTGATCTAATTCCTGGTACTACGTTGCCCAACCGCACGCCATATAGAACCAATCCAGAGGAGACAAAGGAGATACAACGCCAAATCCAGGAACTACTCGACAGAGATCATATTCGTGAGTCCCTTAGCCCCTGTGTTGTTCCTATTATTTTGGTACCTAAGAAAGATGGTTCTTCGCGCATGTGTACTGATTGTAGAGCTATCAATAATATTATTATTCGATATCGTCATCCTATTCCACGTTTGGATGACATGCTTGATGAATTGAGTGGCTCTACCATGTTTTCTAAAGTTGATTTGCATAGTGGTTACCACCAGATTCGTATGAAATTGGGAGATGAATGGAAAACAGCATTTAAAACTAAGTTCGGTTTATATGAGTGGTTAGTGATGCCGTTTGGTTTAACTAATGCACCCAACACTTTCATGAGATTAATGAACGAAGTTTTACGTGCTTTCATTGGACGTTTTGTGGTAGTCTACTTTGATGATATTCTGATTTATAGCAAATCTTTAGAGGATCATTTGGACCATTTACGTACTGTTTTCAATGCTTTACGTGATGCACGTTTGTTTGGTAATCTTGAGAAGTGCACCTTTTACACCAATCGAGTTGCGTTTCTTGGCTATGTTGTTACATCACAGGGTATTGAAGTGGATCCAGCCAAGATTGAAGCTATTGAGAATTGGCCGCAGCCCAAGACGGTCACACAAGTGAGGAGTTTTGTTGGCCTAGCTGCTTTTTATAAGCGCTTTGTCAAAGACTTTGGATCAATTGCCGCGCCGCTGAATGAACTTACCAAGAAGGATGTGCCCTTCGTTTGGGGCGATGCACAACAACAGGCCTTCGTCATATTGAAAGATAAGCTAACACATGCTCCCTTACTCCAACTTCCTGATTTTAATAAGACTTTTGAGCTTGAATGTGATGCTAGTGGAATTGGTTTGGGAGGTGTGTTATTACAAGAGGGAAAACCTGTTGCATATTTTAGTGAGAAATTGAGTGGGGCTAGTCTGAACTATTCTATTTATGAAAAAGAATTATTTGCGTTGGTTCGGACATTAGAAACTTGGCAACATTATCTATGGCCTAAAGAATTTGTTATACATTCTGATCATGAATCTTTGAAGCATATTCGTAGTCAAGCTAAGTTGAATCGTCGTCATGCAAAGTGGGTTGAATTTATTGAGTCTTTTCCTTATGTTATCAAACACAAAAAGGGTAAAGATAATATTATTGCTGATGCTTTGTCGCGTCGTTATACTTTGTTATCTCAACTTGACTTCAAAATATTTGGATTGGAAACTATTAAGGAACAATATGTGCATGATGCTCAATTTAAAGATGTGTTACAGAATTGTAGTGATGGTAGAACATGGAACAAGTTCGTCTTCGCTGATGGATTTGTGTTCTGTGCTAACAAACTATGCATTCCGGATAGTTCTGTTCGTCTTTTGTTGTTACAGGAGGCGCATGGAGGAGGATTGATGGGACACTTTGATGTCAAGAAAACGGAGGATGTTCTTGATGCACACTTCTTTTGGCCACATATCCGTCAAGATGTTGGGAGATTTGTGGCACGCTGCACTACTTGTCAAAAAGCTAAGTCTCGCCTTAATGCACATGGTTTATATATGCCTCTTCCTGTTCCTAGTGTTCCTTGGGAGGATATTTCTATGGACTTTGTTTTGGGATTGCCACGTACACAGAAGGGGAGGGATAGTATTTTTATTGTTGTGGATCGGTTTTCAAAGATGGCACACTTTATTCCTTGTCATAAAACGGATGATGCTGCACATATTGCTGATTTGTTCTTTCGTGAAATTGTTCGTTTACATGGTGTGCCAAATAATATTGTTTCTGATCGTGATACTAAATTTCTTAGCCACTTTTGGAGATGTTTATGGGCTAAGTTGGGGACTAAATTGTTGCTTAGTACTACATGTCATCCCCAAACTGAAGTAGTAAATAGAACTTTGTCTACTATGTTGCGGGATGTTTTAAAGAAGAACTTAAAATTGTGGGAAGAGTGTTTACCTCATATAGAATTTGCTTATAATCGTTCGCTGCATTCTACCACAAAGATGTGCCCGTTTGAGATCGTGTATGGTTTTGTTCCTCGTGCACCTATTGATTTATTGCCTTTACCTTCTTCGGTGCAAAATAATTTGGATGCTATACAACACGCCGAAATGATATTAAACTTGCATAAGACTACTAAAGATAACATAGAACACATGAATGCTAAGTATAAACTTGCTAGGGATAAAGGGAGAAAGCATGTTGTGTTTGATGTTGGAGATCTTGTTTGGTTACATTTGCGTAAAGATCGTTTTCCTGATTTACGCAAGTCTAAGTTAATGCCGCGTTCTGCTGGTCCCTTTAAGGTGTTAGAGAAAATAAACGATAATGCATATAAACTTGAGTTGCCTGCAGACTTTGGTATGGTTAGTCCTACGTTTAACATTGCAGATTTGAAGCCTTACTTTGGTGAGAAAGATGAGATTTCGTCGAGGATGACTTCAATTCAAGAAGGGGAGCATGATGTGGACATCCCATCTATTGATACAACCGTTGTACCTACAACTACACACATACAAGGACCTATCACTCGATCTCGTGCTAAACAACTTAACTATCAGGTACTTTCGTTTCTTGGAACTATTCCTCACATACATGAGAATATGATGCTGCCTAAATCAGATGTATTTGTTACTCTTAGGAATGATGGACCAAGCATGGATGAGAGGGACAAGCATTGGAGCATGGCCATGCATGGAGATGGCAACAAGCATGTGATGATTCAAGAGAAGGCCACAGATGAAGATTTCAGAACTTTGAGGCCACCATAATGAAGAAAGAAGGCTTGGACGAAATATTCAAGATTAATACTTCACAAATTCGTCCATAGCTTAATATGGTGCTGCAACACCTTTATTTTGGGCCAGGCCCATGTAATTTTCGCAGGATTTTAAATAGCCACTTTTTAGAGTCCGTATTTGAGGAGAAAAGGACTTCTAGGGTTGGATTCGTCCACCACTTCTATGGCTGGCCAAAACCCTACCTTTTCCTCCTTAAATACTCGCCTTAGCCGTCACCATAGACTCGGATTTTGTTTAGACATTAAGTTAGCCATCATAGCAACTTCTCCAAGGCTCGAGCGTCGTAGAGGCCTCTTGTACTTCACACCTATATAGGATCCCACCTTTTCAATAAAGCTTTCATCTTAATCTGCAATATCTTGATTGCAATATTAGTTCTTACTTGTTCTTGATTTCAGGTAGGAATTAAGACCCTCGCTGGTCAGGTTGATCGTGTTTCCGCAGGATCGGTAACCTACAGGAGATTGGCCTAGCGATTGCATTGGCGCTCGTGCTCGCACGTGTAGTCGGATCGTCAAGCCCGAACTCCACCAAATCGACTATCACCATCTCATCGAAAGATCGGACACCTTTGCCCTATCACATAGTAATGTAATGCATTATTTCTTATTTATCTTCTTTGTGTGTTTTACCCAATATTTTAGTTTCTGGAATTACTTCAAGTAATAAAGAAATTTATTTTAAAGAATAACCTTTTATTATTTTATAAATATTACATTCACTATTTTTATAATGTAATATATTATTAATAGAGTTAAAATCCAAAAATTTATTTAATAGGAACTCTTGTATTTATTTGTTTAATAATTCCTTTTAATAATTATCATTTAAATAAAAGGGAATTTCTTTTGGTAACTCTAAATATTTATTTAGTATTTTTCTAAAATACTACATTATCAAAATATAATAAAAGTGATTTTTATTTTTTTTATCCTCTTTCTTTAATTTTATAAAATTCCATAAGTAATATATATATATTATAAAATTCTTGACCAAAAATTATATATATATAAATTATTTGTTAATTTAATTAAATAGGTTTGTTTATTATGAATCTAAAAATATATTATTTGTATTTTTCAGACTTCTATTTTATTTTCTAGAATTTATTCAGTTCTAGGGTTATTTTGGTCTTTTTAGAAATTATTCAAATTTCTTTTAGGATTTTTGAGGCAACCCATTGGGCTTATTGGGCCAAACTTGGCCCAAGTGACCTATTCAAAATCCCTCCCCAAAGGGTTTTTGGCCCTATCGTCCCAACTCTCTGTCTCTCCCTCTCTCGACCTTATCTCTTCTCCTCCTCGACCCCGTGGTCGCTCGCGCCGCCGCCATGTGATGCCCGCCGCCGTGGTCCTCCCTGGCCGCCGCCGTGGTGTATGGCAAGGTTGTCGACCACGCTCCTTCGTCTGCTCCAACTCGATTTGGTTCTAGGGCCCTCCTGTGGCCAGGCTAGCCCTGTATCGAACCCTAGGGTTTGGGGTGGTGCTGTTGACGCTACCGCTAATGCTCTAATGGTGTTGGTGAGGTGCTCGTGTGTTCTCGTGTGCTGCAGTGGCCACCGCCACGACTAGGTGAGGGTTGCAGCACCCTCTAGGGTGCTCCCCGTGCCGCCGTGAGCTCGTCGGCCCCTCTGCTTCTTCTTCAATTCTCCAGCGAGGATCACATGTGAGTTGGTTCTTGTTTAACACACGTTCCTCTGTCTTCTTCGAGTATATCTGTGTGTAACTAGTGGCTATCCTTCATTTGGGTTCATACTGGTTCTAGGGTTCAACCCTGGTTCTAGGGTTCAACCCTTTGTGTGCTTGTAAGATGGTGATTTTGATCTGGTAATGATGCCTAGTGAGGATTGTGCTCTCTGCACCTCAATGCTTGCTGTCATGCTTTGATTATTTGATGATGTTGTTGATATGATGCTAGTGGTTCATAGTGTTGCCTCTGATTGGTGATTAAGCTTTGTTATCCTAATGGCACAATTGTGAAATCTGATTGGTGAAATTGATGCTTAGTGTGTTCATCTAGTGTCAGTACTTTGATACTGATAGTAACACTGTCAGTGGTGATTCACTGCATCAGTGGGTGTTGGCTTGTATAGTTATTACTAGACTGAACTTAATCATTGGAGTCTAATGATACTTTGAAGATAGATGGATATGTTAGATGATCTCTGAGTGTAATCTCAGGGAAATGATAATTATTGGCTTACTGGTTTATTCATGAAAGCTAAAATAATTGTTTGGATTGGTTGTAGGATTTGTTCTTGTGACACCATCTTAGAATGGCACACAAGTTGATTCTACTACTGGCTTTACTATGGTCAGTACTTCAGATTGGATAGATGCCTAAAAATAAGTTGAAAGCTTCTCTTGATATTTATGCCTATGATGTTGGTCTGAGGCTCTAGGAACTAGATTCCTATCTTGTTGTCCCTTTCAAATATGCTAAAGTATCATGGTTGCTCACTGGATCTTGGATCCTAGTTGGTTAAGATGATTGGTTTGTTTGCAGCTTATGAAATCTGAGGTGCTATTCTTTTAGGAGATGTGCCCAGATTTTATATGAACAAATGATGGAATATATAAGTTGTTTTGTTATCACCAGATCTATGATGCTGGTATGAGATTTTGGTGGATTTGGTAGAGTTTACTTATGGTATTTATATTTAAAATCCTCTAGGATAGGTTCACCCCACTTGGGTGATCACTGAGAGGTTAACTCTAAAACAACACATGCATTTCTGTTTGGATAAGATGAACTGATTATGTGGATGTTTTATGATACTCACCACAACAGTTGATGACTTGTGATGGTTGTTGGTTGATCTGTGGCTTGATCTTGCTATTATGTTGCTGGCCTGATCTTGTCCTTCACCTCCTGGTGCTGCTCCTATTACTTCTGGTTCCTGTGCTTGGCCTTGATCAGCCCTTCACCTCCTAGCTCCCGCAGCTTGACCTTGCTATGCACCTGATCCACCCCCTCCTTATTGTCAAGCTTCATGCACTAGCCAACGCAACCAAAAGTCCGAACTGATGGAAAGGGCTAGTGCAATTCACTTATACACTTCAACACCCCCTCTCACGTGTGACGGGGAGAAGTCAGCACGTGCAACCGGAAGAGAGCGACGGCGCACGAAACTCACGTATAACTCAAGAGGCCTATACGTGGACACAGAGGGGTATACAACAAATTTAGGATAAATTGCGAAAGCCAGGACTCGAACTCGAGACCTTATGCTCTGATACCATGTCAAGCTTCATGCACTAGCCAACGTAACCAAAAGTCCGAACTGATGGAAAGGGTTAGTGCAATCCTCTTATACACTTTAACACCCCCTCTCACGTGTGACGGGGAGAAGTCCACACGTGCAACGGGAAGAGAGCAACGGCGCGCGAAACTCACGTATGACTCAAGAGGCCTATACGTGGACACAGAGGGGTCTACAACAATTTTAGGATAAATTGCGAAAGCCAGGACTCGAACTTGAGACCTTAGGCTCTGATACCATGTCAAGCTTCATGCACTAGCCAACGCAACCAAAAGTCCGAACTGATGGAAAGGGCTAGTGCAATTCACTTATACACTTCAACACTTATGTCACCATCTGGTGATGCTAGGCTGATCTGGTGTGTAGTTTTGGCTGGTGGTTTGCTTAGCTTTGTGAGGCTGAGTGTTCTTGGTGTGGTGTTGGAATGCAAAGATGAACTAGTGGTTGCCATGGCTGTGCTTGGCCCTTTTACTTGGTTGAGATACTGTGGCTGTGTCGACAACACATCCCATGCAGTTAAGTGATTGTGCTGCCTGTTGCACAGTTTTGGATCAAATTAGTGAGGTGTCTCACCTTTTGATCTTTTAACATTTATCTTTCCTGGTGAAACTTGCCCTTCTTACTGGCTGTGAATATTTGACTTGTGGTTTATTTATTATGAAAGATCAAATTCTTTCATATTGGTGAAACTTGCCCCCTATTAGATTTACTAAATGATGTAATCTTGAGCAGTGCAACTCACTACTCTCTAATGAGAGTAAAATTAATAATTTAACTTTCATTTTCCTTTTTTGTTTGTTCTATATTTTGTAGGTACAAGATCTGGGGATTAAAGATTTAGTATAGGATTACTTAGATAAACATATTCCTTTGTAATATTTATTTCATTCTTTTGTAATAAATTTGTAATAATTATTTCATATAGACATCTTTCTCTTTTTGTAATTTCTTACTGTAATGAATCTTTATTAACTCTATGAGTTAATCTTTTTAATTTATTCATGGAATAAAGATAAGGAATAAAGATTCATTTCTTTTTTGAATTTCTATTACTATTTATTATTTCTTGATTAAATTAAATAATATTACTAAATCATTTTGAAATTCATTCTAAAATATCAATTCTTAACTTTAAAATATAAACTCAAAGTTCAAATTTGAATTCAAATTCCTTTCCCCCAAAACACAATAATTCATAAAGATCATGTAAAAATTTATAACGATCACTCTCTAGAGCTATTCCTACACTTAGAGAGTGAAAGAAACTCTGATCACTTTAGGTTTTTATTTGGCGAAAAATTTACCCATATTTTATAGATGAATGCATGCATATGCCAAATTCCTAAATCTACCCTTCGTTGGTTCCTAAATGCTAGGATGTTACAATGGATTTCTACTCAAGCCTCTCCCCAAAACATCCCTCCCCAAAACATAATTTGTCTGAATGAGGCAATAATTGTCAAACTGATGTATATTTGAATTGCAAATAGTTTAATGTATGCCAATATGTATTTTATTTTATAAAAGAAGCATTTTACATTTTTTAAATCTCTTGTTGTTTTCTATTTGAACCCCCTTGTCAGTTTTGCCCTTGGTTTTAAAGTTCTACTCAGTTTTCCCCTCCCTCTTAGTGACAAACTCTCACACATGTGCTCATCTTGGCTGCTACGCTCTGATTGGTCGAGACAGTTGTCACGCGGATGGTACCCACCAACCATTGATTCTCTGATTGATCCTTTGCGATCCAGCGGACAGGATAACCAATGTATCTGTTGTGGGGGCACCCTCTATCCATGCAAAATAACGAGTTTGCCACCGATGCTTTAACTCCATAAACAAATGATTTTATATATAATTTGAAGGGAAAGTGTTCAAAGGTGTATACGTTTTGCATTATATTTCACTCCATGTCCTAAGTGCGATTTCAAAGAGTTCAAAGGTGTATAATTTTTGCCATATGCAAGTTTATGTATTACATCCCTACATTCTATGAAAATGATAATCTCTCAAGATTTTTTTAGCATATCATTATCACGTAAGTGCGATTTCATAGTGTTTAAAGGGTTTATAATTTTCGTATACGCAAGTTTAGAGATCACTTTTCACACTATAAAAATGGTAAACACCCTTTTCCTTTACATTAAGAGTTGTATAATTTTTCAATTTGAAAGTGTTCAAGAGTAGTGTCAATTATAAATACTCTTTTACATTAAGAGTTGTATAATTTTTCAATTTGAAAGTGTTCAAGAGTAGTGTCAATTATAAACACTCTTTTACTATAAGAGTTGTATATTTTTTTAGTTTGAAAGTGTTCAAGAGTAGTGTTAATTATAAACACTCTTTTACATTAAGAGTTGTATATTTTTTTAATTTGAAAGTGTTCAAGAGTAGTGTCAATTATAAAGACTCTTTTACATTAAGAGTTGTATAATTTCTTCAATTTGAAAGTGTTCAAGAGTAGTGTCAATTATAAACACTCTTTTACATTAAGAGTTGTATGATTTTTTCAATTTGAAAGTGTTCAAGAGTTGTGTCAATTATAAACACTCTTTTACATTAAGAGTTTATGATTTTTTAAATTTGAAAGTGTTCAAGAGTTGTGTCAATTATAAATACTCTTTTACATTATGAGTTGTATAATTTTTTTTAATTTGAAAGTGTTCAAGAGTTGTGTCAATTATAAACACTCTTTTACATTAAGAGTTGTATATATTTTTTAATTTGAAAGTGTTCAAGAGTTGTGTCAATTATAAACACTCTTGTACATTAAGAGTTGTATAATTTTTTTAATTTGAAAGTGTTCAATAGTTGTGTAAATTAGAAAAACTCTTTGACATTAAGAGTTGTATAATTTTTTTAAATTTGAAAGTGTTCAAGAGTTGTGTCAATTATAAACACATTTTTTCATTAAGAGTTGTATAATTTTTTTAAATTTGAAAGTGTTCAAGAGTTGTGTCAATAATAAACACTCTTGTATAGTAAGAGTTATATAATTTTTTTTAATTTGAAAGTGAATCGCTAGACGTGCGAGAGTTGTGTCAATTATAGTTTCAGACCGCGCGAGAGTTTCATAATTATAAACACTCTTGCAAACCAACTGAATCGCCACTGCTCCAAGGGAATTTACAATAGATTTTAGGGAGATTTTATCTATCTCTGAGAGTTATGGAGGTTGAAACCATCTCTAGGAAGTAAAATCCAGAGAAATATTGTTCACAACCACGAATTACGCCAGCACTGGATCAATCCTATTCGAAAAGCAGGGAAGTTAGTTGAGCACCAACTATTCCCATTCAAATACTCCCAATAATCAACCCACAAAAGGGAAACGATGCTTACCTAGATGGAATCCATGCGTTAGATCCCTACGATTCCACCCAATCTTCTCTGTGCTCGACAGGGATGGACGGTGCACCAACCGGCATTGCATACTGTTCCGCGAAAGGGGTAGATCTAGCAGGGGAGAGAGCAGAGCCGGAGGTGGAGTGGGCTCCACGGCTAGGGGGAGGGGGCGGCTCTGGGGCCGAGACTGACATAAGGTAGGAGGGCACGACGGCGGGGCAGCGGAGCGGCGGTGTGGGAGCTGTTCCAGGCTCGGGGGGAAGCGAATGCTTTGGGTGGACGAGAATGGCCGGTCCGACGTGTCTCCATGCGGCCCCACTCTTCACCACGTATGCAAGACCCGTCCCAAAGTAGCCCCACCCTTCACCACGTATGCAGGACCCGTCCCAACGCGGCCCCACTGGTCAGGCATGCAACGGTCGAGGTCTCATAACGTAACGCTCAACGCTCGACCCGCCGCAGTCCACCAGTCAGCATGTAATAGTCAAGCCTTTGACCTGACGGCATCGCTCCGTCCGAACACCTGCGAGCGCCCGCGAGGGTTTCTTAACATGGCGAGGGGAAAAGTAAGGAAAAGTTAAGCGGCTGGGGAAAAGTGAGTACAACTAATGAACCAAAGGCACAAAAATAAAATTCTCAAGAAAAAAAGAGACGTAACAGACCGATCAGATTCTTTAACACTATTGATATCTTGGAAAGAAAAGAGACGTAACAGACCGATTGGTTTGTTTGAATTTTCAAGAAAGATGGCAGTGCGCTAGTTGTTTTGCCAAATTTCTAATCGGACAAGAAAAAAGAGAAAAAAGTGCCGACTTTTGTACTGCTATGTTCTGGTGGTCCTATTGATATCCGTTTCAATTGAAGTTGATCTAAAGGGGGGCTCTTGCCATGCAATTCCTTGCCTACGCGGCTCTTATTACAAGCACAACCATCAGTTGTGCTATGTTTCGCGCATTTGTCATTTTTTTCTGCTGCCGCTTTTCCGTGCTCATATCGATTATCTCTCCGGTGTGTGATTTCATCTGTATTTTAGGCTTGCGTTTCTAGTATAGTCTAGCCTAGAACCAACACTTGACAACTTTGAGCATATTTTCAGCTTTACATTGACTAATATGGTTGCAGCATATTTCTCCATATATATTAAGCCTACCTATAGCTCCACATATTTCTACATTGTGCAATATTTGTCGCCTGGTAATCCCTTTGTCCAATCTTCAGAGTTACTTGATATTGCTGGTTGCCGATCGCCGCCTACTGTATGGTAAGAACTTGTAAGAATTTAGTATTTGCAATCTTGTGAGCGACTTGCCACCATATCCTAGTAGTTGATAGGAACATATACTTATTATTTGTCTCTTATTTCTACTAGTTATGACAGGTTCTAATGTTAGAAGTTCTTGGGCTTTGTCTATAGTTGGAGATGTGCCACCACCTAGCAAATCATGACGACCACCACAAAAGGTAATAGTACGTGACCAGATTACCGTCTCTATGCTGCAATTTAATGGTCGCTCTAAACCTGATTTATATATTGAATGAGAGCTTGAGTTAAATGATATATTTGTTTTCCAAAAATTTTGTGAGCGTAAGAGAATACAAGCTGCACTTAGTATATTCATTGATTTTGCTTCTATGTGGTGGAATAACTATTGTCAATTATATCCTGATTATATACCTACTACTTGGTATGATTTGAAACTTGCTATGCGACATAAATTTGTTCCATCATATTATACTCGTGATATGGCTAGAAAATTGCAACATTTACATCAAGGTAGTGACACCATGAGAGAATATTATGATGCTTTGGAAACTACCTTGTTGCATTCTTTCATAGAAGAAAGTGAGGATGGATTTATGGATAGATTTTGGAGAGGTTAAACAATGATATTCAGGATATTCTTATGTATGAACAATATTATTCTATTATTTGTATGTTTCGACTCGCTTACAAAGCTAAACAGATGAGATGTGTCCATGGGAGTAGCAAGTGTAAGAAGATGGTGAATTGTTATGCTTCCCCACCAGCTGTGATTGAAGCATCTCGCAATTATGATACACCTTCACCAATAGTACCCCCATCACCTGAGCCGTATGTACAAGGTAATAGTAAAGGTACCAACTTTGTTCATGCACATGAGATTGATCAATGCCCTCTTGATTTAGCTAGGCCATGTGTTGAGATTGCCAATGATTTGGTCACACCACCTTTTGTAGATGATTGTGCTATTGATTTAAACATTTCATGTGATCAAATAATTGTGATGCCTACTGTTTTGAGTGCCCCTATTGCTGCGCTTGATTCTTCTACTGATTTGAATGCGCCGGTCAAAATAAATGTTGAGAATGACCTTAAAGACTTGCCTACCGAATATGATTTGGATCACATAAAATTGGTTAGACATGATGAAGTTTTAGCTATAATTTTTGCTGCAACTTCTTTGTGGTCTATTACACTGGATATGTCTTTGTCTTTGTCACATGCTAAAAATAAGATTGCTGAACTCACATGTTTGAACAGTGTTTATGTACCTAATTTTCAATTTAATTTGATTGGAGAATATGGCGTAGACAATAGGATTTGCATAATGTGTGATGAACCTGCTAGTTTGAAAGATAATAAAATAATGCATGTGCTTATTCGTTTTGATAGGACCTCCAATATTAGTATTGATTGTGTAGCGCATATCTTGAAACACGATTACTTTTTTAATGATGTTGTGTCTAGGTATTTGAAGTATTTCAATCCTTTCTTACCAGCGCTAGGATGGTTTAATGACAAGCATTACAATGTAAAATATAATACTATATGCTTCATTTACATGTGCAAATTCAGTTGCAATACATATTGTTGGAATGTGATTAATCATCGTCATGCATACTACATGTGCTATTGCTGTGTAATAATAATTATGCAACATGGAAGTGAAGTTAAAATGGATGACATATACATATACCATGCATACACGTTGTCTCTTTTATTGCCATATTTACAGAATAAACATCATCGAGGACAAGATTCCTTTTAAGAAAGGGAGGACGATGCAGACATGAATAGTCCGGATATAACCAAAACTATTACTTCTGGACATGTTCTTCAGGTGAATTCTAGTACTAATAATTTTATATCTTATTTTAGTATTAAAGAAAGAGATACAACACATCTTGTTATTACATACAGAATTATGGATTTATACAAACCACGAGTTAAGATGCGAGAGAAGTCTACTCCACCAATGGAGCTATACAATACACATGCATTATATGGAGAGATATACTTTGAAGAGGAAGATAAGATTGCATCGAGGATGACTTTAATTCAAGAAAGGAAAGATGATGAGGATATCCCTACTATTGATACACCCGGTACTCCTACGACAACGTCACATGGACCTCCCACAAGAGCTCATGCACGACTACTCAATTATCAGGACGAAAGGGGCAAGCATTGGAGCATGGATGTCCATGGAGAAGGCCACAAGCGAGTGAGGATTGACGATGAAGTTGTGAGTGGATATTTCAGGACTTTGAAGCCACCATAATGCTGCAAAGGATGCTTGGACGAGTTTCCAAATATAACTACTCGTATTATTCGTCCAAGGCTTTATTTGGTGCTGCGTCACCTTATTTGATGGGCCAGACCTATGTATTTTCGAGCTACATAATATAGCGATTTTCTGGAGGCTGTTTGAGTGGAGGAAGGCCCATCTAGAGGTGTTTTCGGGTGTCCCATTAGGTTTGGACAAAAATAACCTCTCTTCCTCCATATAAACCCCCTCCCAGCCGTCATTAGAACTCGGATTTTGTTTAGACATAAAGTTAGCCATCATAGCAACTTCGCCAAGCCTCGAGCATCGCAGAGGCCTCTTGTACTTCGCACCTATACATGATCCCACCTTTTCAATAAAGCTTTCATCTATATCTGCAATATCTTGATTGCAATATTAGTTTTTACTTGTTCTCAATTTCAGGTAAGAATTAAGACCCTCGCTGGTCAGGCTGATCGTGCTTCTACAAGATCGATAACCTCCAGGAGATTGGCCTAGAGATTGCATTGGCGCTCGTGCTCGCACGTGTAGTCATATCGTCAAGCACGAACTCCACCCAAATCTACTATCACCATCTCATCGAAAGATCGGACGCCTTTGTTGTAAAATATAAAGAAGCTTACATGATTGTTTTCTAATTCCATGCCACATTTGTAGTCGGTCTCAAAGCACATTTGTTTCTGTTAACTAATGAAATTAGTGTTTTCACATCCCAAATTTTAGATTTGGTACTGCATATCATACATGTCATTGCACCATAGTCATGTCTGCAAAATTTTAGTTTTAAAAGCTTTTGTCAAAAACCATCACTTGCATATGCCTTTTGTCACCTACACTAGAATGCTCGGTTTTTACCTTGCACCTGCTAGAAAGATTTAGTTTAGTCTTTTGGTTGGCACAGGTGCATAGAGGGTTCCGACACGAACCCGTAGCACTTTGAATCACCTCAAACGGAGCTTCGGAGCAGATTCTGTAGCAATCTGAATTTCTGCTTATTTTTCAGACAGTTCGGACAAAAGATCTAGTTAAGTAATTCTCCAGGAAAAAGAATAAGAGAAGAACAAAAAAAAAGAAAAGAAGCAGTGCCCGCCAGCCGCGGCCCACCCGGGGCCTGCCAGCGCGCCGGCAGCGCAACAGTCCGCCAGTCGACCGGGCGACACACACTAAACGCCGCACGGGCATGCGCCAGCACCACCAGCCCGCCACCCGCTGCCACTGCCAAGTAGGCCCCGCTACCAGCATGGCGTTGCCACTGCCGCGTCTGGCACGGATGTCGAGGCAGGTTCGGCGCAGAATCAGACGCCTCCCCTAGCGCCGCTAGCACCGCCTTAAAGCCCTCGAGATCCTCTACGGAAACCCCCGAAAGATTTTCCCTAAGGCGCCGCCACCGTCCCGCGATTTCTCACCGGAGATTGGAGCCATCGCCGCCGTCGTTGCTCTCGGTAGATCTCGAATCCGAGCGTGCCTCTACCCCCTTTTTCCCTTATCGAGTTTCCCATCCTCGACTGACTCTCCTAGACCCGTTTCCCGTGCCGCGCAGGACCGCCGACGCCGCCAATGACCTTGCCGGAGCACCCCACCGCCGCCCCGTCCCCTGCATGCCACCGTTGCCGCCCGCAGACTCGGGAGGCATCGCCGTCGCCGCCTTGAGCTTCAGCATCGCACCCCGGACGCCGTACGCCACCCCGCCGCCGCTGAAGACCGCCGGAGAAGCCTCGCCGTCGACCGTCGACAACGCCCGGTGAGCATCCCCGTCACGACCACCCCCTGCCCTTGGATCGGCCATGGACGGCCTAGATGGCCCGTGGACTGACTTTGACTATTAATTTAAATCGAATTTAAATTGGCAGGAAATAGCTAAATCTTGTAAAATTCATAGAAATTAATCTACTGGGCCAAAAATTGCAAATGAGATACCGATGGATTCAGGTTTTCACATAGAAATTGCTGAACTTTTGTTTCAGACATTTGCAGCAAGGTTTTTCCGTGAATAAATAAATAGTTGAATGGCCTATTGAGAGTAATAAATTCATAGGAAAAGTTCTACAACTCCAAAAATTGCAAATGAGGTGTCCCTGTTATCAGTAGAACAAGAGGAATCTGTTAGTGAATTAAAAAGGTAGCCTTACAGTACTGGAAGTTGCAGAAACTATTAAAAGGCTTTCTGGAGTAATTTAATTACTCAGGAAGTTCTATAAATCCTTTTTGAGTGATTCCAGTTGGTACTAGTTCTATTTTAGGTTGCCTACACAGTAGTTATTTTTCTAAGATTTTACGAACTATTCAATAGTAGTGGCTTAATATTTGGATTATAGCTCCATTGTTTGGCCATTTAAAATTGCATGCTTTATTTTCAATGCTTTTAAAATGTTTTCCATGCATGCATACAGTAGGTATACTGAACAAAGGTTGTAGAATGCTACTGAAGCTTTGTTCAACTTGTCATGCATGCATCTTGCATTGTTATGTTTGTATATGATTGTGTTTGGATTGTTTATGTGTTGCAATTGTATCGTGTAGATTGTGACGAGTGCAACGCTTGCTCGTGTGAGGATTGTTCGTTCGACCGTTACAGCCAAGGCAAGTAGATGCTACTTTGTTCATGAAATTGTCCTACTATTTTCAATGCATTGTCGTGTATTTTGTAGATGCATGTGTAGGAAAGTATTATCGCTATGCTATGTCCTATTATGTGGTAGGGATCTCTTGTAGATGAGCCACCGTTGGTAGATGTGCTTGGCCGTGCTATGATGGACGAGGGGTGGGTTACATCACTGAAAGTTGTTTCTAAATGTGTTGGTTTGCGAAAACTAAAAACAACTTAATCAATGAATCTCCTGGATGTGATGAGATTGATATTTTTTGGTGGTATCATTGCGGAAAGGCACCCAGGCATCAAGAGAAAATGATTGGCTTCTTTATTTGGTAGCTTACGTGTACACAATCATGTGCCAATAATGAAATGGGCGGTTGATTGGACTCAGTAGGTTGTGGTAACTTGAACCCACGTATCCAGAGATGTAGAATTTTGTTAGGTTGGTACGATGCATGTCGGGTTTGAGGAGCTACTTCCCGAACGGTCCCTTCTTGGACTTCTCCCTATCATCATCCAATATGAGAGTGGTGGTACGAGCTGGGCTGGCCAAGTCACATGGGTAAAGTGTACTAACCTGTGCAGGGTGTATAATCTAATCGATTAGTCGTGTCCCCGGTTATGGATATATGAGTTTCTTGATATTGAGTTCATGCCATGTTTCTCGTTCATTACAATTTTCTAATTGCTTTAATGTTGATGGGTTAACTTAATTGGGATCTTTTCAAAGAAAGACAAAACTATTTACGAAAGTAGGACAAAGGTATTTGCAAATGCAAGCTAGCCACAACTCCACTAGACAAATATGCATGTAGATGCTAGTTCTATTGTCTCCTTTAATAGCTCTACTTGCCATACATTCCATGTATTGACCCTTCGGGGCTGCTACGTTTCATGTTGCAGGATATTCAGATTCTGAGTGATCGATTAGGTCGCGGTACTCCACTCGGCACTTGTTCAATTGTGGGCAATTTGAAGAATGGAGGAGTTATTTTATTTATGTTGCTACTTGAATACGTTGAGCTAGCCTAGAGCTAAGCCTTATTGTAATAATGTAACTCTGAATCTTTCGTTATTTATGATATACGGATATTTGCTATGTTATTCATCTTTATTCTATTGTGGGCCAATGAATTGATTCGGGGATTGGCATGTCACATAGAAGCTATGGTATTTTCAGAACTATAGTGTTACAACTTACAAGATGGTATCAGAGCCCGCGTGTCGACTGTAGGATCGTGACCTAGGTTTGGAATAGGAAGCCATAGAATTACTAAAGCTTATAACTCTGTATTTCATCTTATGCCTTTCACTCTCGTAAATCTTTACCATTTGCTATTCTCACACTTTCCTATTTTAATTGATAGATGGGAGAAGTCAGGACTGAGTATGCTGGGATTGAGTCGCCAAGGCCCTTCGCAAGATAGTTGGGACATCTCTCACAATCATTGGGCTTGCCGCTGCCCATGTTCAGGGAAGAAGGCTATACACCTATGGATATGGCGAGGACGCCAGGGAGATCACCACTATCATCTTCAGGGATATCGCCTTGCCAAACCTTGTGCATCTGGTCTACACTAAGCGGTATTGAAACTGGGAGCTTGGAATAAACTTGGCCCTGCATGAAGCCCTATCACGCCAGTGCCACCTTGTTCGACACCTGCTACTAGAAAACTCCCCTTATCGTGACTACAGAAGGCGTGATGAAGATGGGAACTTTGTGGTTACCCCGGGCAACAGGAATAACATGCCGCCCCGTCGAAGGCACATGGAGGATATTGAGGTGGAGAATGAAGTCCTAGCTGAGAAGGTGATGATGGTAAAGGAGATAGCTGATTTTGCCAGCAACAGTATAGTGGTCCAAGGACAGGAGATTGATACCCTACACGAAGCTGTGGATGTTCTGAAGCAAGTACTTATTGGCAGGGATGCGATCATAACACAGCTGAATGAATCCGCCCAAGAGAAGGATGTGACCGTGGCATAGCTGAATGAGACCGTCCAGGAGAGGGAACAAGCCATAGAGCAGATGCAAGGGACTATCTAAGAAAGTAACCAAGTGGTGATAGAAAGGGATCAGACCATTGTTGATATGGCAACCCAGATTGCCGCTCTCCAAGAACAATTGAATCTACCCCCTGATGACAATAATGGAGATGATGGCAATGATGATGATGAAGACGGAGGGAACAATGATGATGATGAAGACGGAGGGAACAATGATGATGAGGATGAAGAAGAAGATGATGATGATGGGGATGGAGATGACGATGGTGGAGGAGATGAAGCTGTTGCTGCTGTAGCAGAGGATGAAGAAGAAGAGGACGATCCAGAAGAGGTGGATTTTGAGGTCTCAAGTGAGGATTCAGGAGAAGTATATACACCACTACCATGGATGGTCCGTGGACTGAAGCGCCAACACATGAACACAAGGACCTACTACAACCTCTTCATGAAGTAGTTAGACGGCCACCAATTAGTCTTTGTTAGGATACATCGTTAGTTTAAGGCCTCGATCAATGTAAAACTTTGTTGCTATTAGTTTAAAGTGTTTAGTTGCTCCTATGTGTACTCTAAAGTTTCAAGATTATTTGTGCGAATTTTATAAATGAGTTATTCCAAAGTTTTGGTTGATATTCGTCTTTTTCCTGCTGCAGTTTTCTGCTGACCCTGCTGTACTGTATGATTTTTCATGTTTTTTTAACTGGGAAAAATCTGAAAAATAGTGTCTGGTTCGAAACTCTCTGTACTGTATGCAAAAAAATCAGCAAAAATTCCTGATGAGATTAAGTCAGGTAGAAAAATTCATGAACACTGTTGGACTGTTCTGGCAGATTTCTGTTTTATTGCCTTGTTGGCCTGTTTATATTTTTAATTATTGCCAACGCTTCTAAAACTATTTCAGTAGCTATATACTGCTAGGATAACCCCTGGAACATTGCTTGATTGCTGATGTGTTGCTTGCTCATGATGGTCTGTGATTGTTTTGTTGTTGTTTGGTCATAATGCATGGGTAGAATCCTATTTTTGTAAATGATTCTTTCTAAGCTTACCTGTGATGAACCGCAGATGCCTCCCCGCTGTCAACCAACTAAGATGGAGCAGCTTATGGTAGCTCAGGCATAGCTAGCCCAGGTGATGACCCAGTTCATGGCTGCTCAAAACAACAATAACAACAATGATGGAAACAACCAGCCCCAGGGAGATGCACTTACAAGGTTCCTGAGGCTAAGGCCACCGAAGTTCTCTACTGCACCTGAGCCAATGGTTGCTCTCGACTGGTTGCATTCAGTGAACAAGGATCTGGTAACTATTGGATGCATAGATGCGGAAAAGGTGAGGTTTGCTGCTCCACCTACTAGAGGGACTAGCTGCTTCGTGGTGGGATACTTTCCAGATCACCCACCCGCTGGACACTGTAACCTGGGCCATGTTTGAGGAAGGTTTCAGGACCAACCATGTCTCTTCAGAAGTTCTGAGTCTGAAGAGGAAGGAGTTCCGCAACTTGCGCCAAACCAACCGCACCGTGGCTGAATATATAGAGGAGTTCAACAACCTATCGTGTTATGCCCCTGAGGATGTTGACACTGATGCCAAGAGGAGAGAGAGGTTCCTGGATGGCCTCAGTGATGATCTCTCGGTACAGCTGTTAGTGGTTTATTGCCCCACTTTCCAGGAGCTTATGGACAAGGCCAGAATCTTGGAGGGAAAGCACAAACAGGTGGAGAACCGCAAGAGAAAGAACAAGAATCACCACTCTGTCTCTCACCACAAGTCTCACACTTCTTATGATGGATACTCCAAGCATGGAGGGAGTGACTATGGGCGCCATGGAAGCCATGACCGCCACAGCCATGGAAGCAATGGACATCGCCATGAGAGACAGAAGAGCAGCCGCCAGAGCCACGAGGGAGGACACACCCACCATTCTAGAGGACACAATGGACATGACCGCAACCGTGATCGCAACTTTGTGAAGAAGGACCTGAGTGAGGTGACATGCTTCAAGTGCAACCAGAAAGTTCATTATGCAGACAACTGTCCGGAGAACAAGGGACTGAAGCCAGGCAATAACCAGAAGGCCACAGTGAACCACATGAATGTGGAGGAGATCCTAGATGAGCCCGATCTTGTGGTTGGTAAGCTTCCAATCAACACTCACCCTGCAATTATTCTTTTTGATACTGGTGCATCGCATTCATTCATATCAAGGGCATTTGTGGATAAGTATAAGTTACCTATGGAGTCTCTAAAAGGGTCTATTAGAGTAAGCTCACCTAGCGCGGGATGCCGCAACTTAACTGTGAGGATTGGAGCACACAATTTCATTGCACATCTGGTAATATTGGAGTCGCAAGGTTTAGATGTAATACTAGGCATGGATTGGATGTCTATGCATGAGGGGCACATAGATTGTGCACAGCGAGCGGTTTCGCTCAAAACCCCAGATGGTAAGAGAATTAGGTTCAAGTCATCAGTGCGATTGGGAAGGTGTAAGCTGAATTCTCTTAAGGGGGTTAGCATGGATACATTGCCTGTAATAAGGGAGTACCCCTACGTGTTTCTAAGGGAGTTACTAGGGATGTGTAACACCCTCAGAATCGGCCCTATGCAAGTTTCAGAGCTTCCCGCCAAACCCGCATAGAAATGATTCAAAGGTGCCCACCAGGCACTTGCGTGTGGGTGGAAAACGAAGTAATAACATTACACAACAGTCCTCGATGGGACCCACAGAACAGATATATATACAACACGACTCCATGAGTCAAGAATACAGATATACAGAACAAAGATCCAAATCACCTTGAAAACGATAGAGCGTCCAGCTACGGACAAGATGCAAATGGGGCTAAGAGCCCTGAAGAATAACCAATGGCGTCCATAACCCTGCCCAGGCCAAGCCGGAAGGGTAACCCTGCTAACGACGTCGATCTCAAAACCTGCTTAAACAAAAGGGGTGCCGACGAAGGGCAAAGGAAAAAGAGAGAGCGGTCAGTACTGAGGCCAGTACACGACGAGGCTAGAATTCGGCGGTCCTCGCCTACATAGGTATGGTGGACTGAGCGGCAGTGCGGCATGCACTAAAAAACCTATAGAGACTCGATACAACTAGCGGCTATCAGAGAGGGGTAAGAAAGACCTATTCGGAACCAATCTGATTCTACCACCAAACATACCCATCCTGGTATTTCCCCCCTCGAGACCAAACGAGGAAGTCCACCGAGGAACTCACACAGTTGGCAGTTTTATTCATACAGTTATCGTTGCAGCAATTACTAGTCAGGTATAGATAGTCATCCTGATATAATAAGCAGTGGGCAATTTTAGTTAACCATTCCGTTGTAGTTGCAACACTTACTAGTCAGATACAATAAGCATGAGATATCCCAAAACCCAGCAGTTGTTGGTACTTTTATTTAGCCATTCCGTTATAGTTGCAATACTTACTAGTCAGGAACAAGGGTAGCAAGCGACAACCCAAACAAGCAATTGTTGGCAATTTTATTTAGCCATTCCATTATAATGAAGCTGATTACTAGTCATTATAAAGTCAAATTTATAGCACTACTTTAGTTATAGTTGTCTATGATCGAGATACTGTGCTCCAAGTCGTCCATAACCGCGGACATGGCTTTCAGAAAGTTTTACCCTGCAGAGGTGCACAAATAGCAACACACACTCGATCAACCTCGGAAAAACCAAATCAAAACCCAACGAGGCCTTCACGACAAAGCAATCACCAGATTCAGAAATATTTCAGGGGGCCACCCCATTAAGCTACCCGCAATGAAGTTAGCTGACTCCGAAACGGACTCAAGGTTTGGGTGGACGGCTGTAAACGACTGGGAACCCGAAAGTGTGACTGGGCTTGTCGATACCGCGAAAACGTGTCCTGATCCTAAACAGTACAGGTGCAGTACCTCGCACAATTTAAATAAAGCAGTAAAACATGGCATAAGTACAGGATAGTAAATAAAACTCAAACTAGTTTGTGGCCCCAATAAATAAGAATGAATCAAGCTCTGGCTCAGGGGGGTCCCATAATCCTCCCGGATGTGGATAGCGCGAATATTCAAGGAACAGGTATCAAGTACTCGGGGTCCTACGGGACACAAGTGGACGGTTAACAACCAAATAACATCTATTTCCCACCTGTGCCTCTGCATTTACCTACTTCAATTTTAGTTATTAAACAGTAATTAAAGTTATGATCATCTCCAACAATAAACATGCGGCAATACTCCAACAACTGTGGTACTTCACGACACGCAACAGCACTTGAGCAAGCGACTACGACGCGCAGGTCCAACTATCTACCAAACAACAGGTAATAGGAGGTGTCCAAGGCAATATAAGGCTGCAAGGGAGAACACGGGTACGAAAACTAGAGCATCGCAACACAGATAGCAATAGATCAACAGGAGGGAAATAAATACTATAAAAGTAAGATAGGTAGAAAGGGGGAGGTGCTCGCCTGAAAACATTGCCGAAGGTTCAACCGAAGATCGGGTCGACACTCGCATCAACTCAACGGCCTTATCCGCGAAGAACCAAAACACTAGAATAAACACCGGATGCAATATTTAAGATTACGGCAGAAGATCGGGCATGAAGCATGTATGATGTATGACATGGCAAAGGTGCGATGCGATTAGGCAATATTAAGCGGAACCGGGGTCCGACAACTAATTGATAGGTTCATGTTGTTTAGGTACCCTGCAATTTAAATGTTGTCTTAACATGGCAAAATATATCACCGGTTCGCTACACAAATTTATATGGGACCAATATAAGACTAGATTGTCCGCATATGGGCCCCATATTTAATTATATGGTGAATTGACATAAGGTCCCCAAACACCCACAAATATGTATGCAAACATGAACAAGTTGATATGCAGCAATTCATATAGGTATTAATTTATAAAAATGGGGCTCGGGAGAAAGGGCCACACATCTGGGTTCAGCAGATCTTGGGGTTCCGAGGGTTCCGGGTCCGGTCTCAGGGTTCGGCGGGGGAAACGGTTCGACGGGATTGTTCTCGGACAACGGAAAGAGAGCTTGGCGTTCCGGTGAAGAAGGACTTGGTTCGGCGTCGGGGGCGCATCGGACTCGCCCTGGTCGGTGCCGATCTTGTCGTGGCGAAGATCTTGTCGGGTCCGCGCCATCGAGTCGGTCTTGGCATTCGGGGTGAAGAACTTGGCGTTCCATGGCGATCTTGGCGGCTTCGGAGGGTTTGAAGATCGGTCTTCGGATCCATGAGGTAGACCTTGGGGTTCCAGGTCGGAGTACTTAAAACCCGTGGAGAAAGTCTTGTCGCCCTTGGGTGGAGAACTTGTCATCCCGAGGGTCCGTGGCTTCGGTGGTCGATGACGAACTTGGAATTAGGACCGGATGTTCGGGCGGCTTCTCGGGTGCTTATCCGACTTGGATCTCTTGTTCGCCGAGAGGGTTCTAGTCAGCAATACCAACACTGCTAACCTAAACAAACGCCACCCAAAACAAGGACAACACGCTGGAGGAGGCTCATGTCTCGTTCGGGCATTAGCTCGAGCAGCTTGTGGTCGGGTTGCAGCGGGAAGGCGACGAGAACGAGCGGCGGCCGGACGCAGCCGGGGACGCAGGGACAGCAGGAAGAGGGCCCGACGGAGGAGGCCCGGGCAAGGCGGCGCCAGGGACGGAGCCAGGGACGGAGAGGAGCACTGGCGGCAGGGCAGGCTCGTCAGGACGGTGGCGGCCACGGGGAGGCGCGAGCGAAAGGGACGACTCCTGCAGGCCGGGGGAGGGCGCGCGCGGCCGGAGGTGCTGCAGCGGCCGGCAAGGGATCGTGAGGTGGGCCAGAACCGCAGAGCCTGCCAGCAGGGACGGCGACGTGGCGATGTGGTGGGGCAGCCGGCGTGGCCAGAGGACGCACGACAGCGGCGGAAGGCGGAGGAGGCAGGCCGCGGTGGAGGAGGTCGGCCGAGAGAGGCAGCTCGCACAGAAGGGGAAGGCGACGGGTGCTCGCCGTGGCTGATGATGGAGGCGGGCGCTAGCGGCGGCTCCATGGCGATAGGGCAGCGAGCGGGGACGGGGTGGTGCACGGGGTGCTCGGGGCTGGGGCGGCCTGGCGACGCGGCCCGCGGAGGCGGAGAGGTCGGTAGCGACCGCAGGGAGGAAGGTGGCGGGGGACCCGAGCTTACGGGAGCGCTGGCGGAGGGGAAGCAGGGTCCAGAGTGCCGGCGGCGGGGCAGAGGAGCTAAGGGAGAGAGGCGACGAGGGTGGGGGAGGAGACGAGCGAGGAGGGGACGCGGGGGTTGGTGGGGAGCGTCAAGGCCGCGTGAGGGAGGTGGGGCCAGGAGTGGGGGCGCACGCGGGGATTGGGTCGATGGGGTGGGGCCGGGGAGCGGAGCGAGGATGGGACACGGGGTGGGTCTGGTGGGGGTGGTGCGTTGCGTGCGTGTGTTATGCGCGTGTTGGGTGGGGGTCGGGAACAGGAGATGGAGAGGAGTGGGGTGAGGTGTCAGGTGGTGGGGCCAGCAGGGTGGGGATCGGTGGCTGGGATAGGTGAGTGGGTGAGGTGGCGTGATGGGATTGGAGGGAGGAAGGGAGAGGATGAGGTGGCAGTTTGCGATTGGCCGGGGTGAGGTGGCTGAAGGGTGGGTAGAATAGGACTGGGTAGGAAAAGGGTTTAGGGGGGACTGGTTTTGTACTGGGGGTGGCCGACTGGGTCGGATCGGCCCGGTTCGGCTGCCCCCTAAAAATAAAATAAGTATTTTATTATTTAAAACGGGACGTTTGAAATCCGTTGGTAGACGAAACATAATAATCCGGAGACCCGGGTTTTGCGTTTGAACAAAGACGGGGCGTTTAGAAAACAAAAATAGGTTTTTCCGAAAATAGTTTTATGCAAGCAAATGCAAGATGATGACGATGCTCAAATGCAATGTGGCATGATGGCATGAGCATGAGGTTATGATGATGCAATGCACAAAAACAACGTGATTTTCTAGTAGTGGTTTTAGCGGGATGCCACAGGATGCCACCTGACAGGGATGTGGAGTTTCTCATCGATCTGATGCCGGGAACAGGACCTATAGCAAAGAGGCCATACAAGATGGATGTGGATGAGCTGAAGGAATTAAAGAAACAACTAAGGGAGCAGTTGGACAAGGTATTTATTCAGCTCAGTTCATTGTCATGGGGTGCACCTGTTCTATTTGTGGAGAAGAAGGAAAGTAGCAAGAGGTTAGTGGTGGACTATCGCTCCCTAAATGAAGTGACCATCAAGAACAAATATCCCCTGCCGAAAATAAATGATTTGTTTGATCAACTGGAAGGAGCAAAGGTGTTTAGCAAAATTGATCTGAGATCGAGCTATTTCCAATTGAAGATTCGGGAGGAGGACATTCCCAAGACTGCTTTTACCACTAGGTATGATTTATATGAGTATACAGTTATGTCTTTTGGACTAACAAATACTCCAGCATATTTCATGACCATGATGAACAAGGTGTTTATGGAGTACTTGGACAAGTTCGTGGTTGTGTTCATCAATGACATACTGATATATTCCAATGATGATGTTGAACATGAGAAACATCTGTGACTGATTATGGAGAAGCTGACGGAACACAAGTTGTATGCCAAATTCAGCAAGTGTGAATTTTGGCTTAACACTGTTGGATTTCTTGGACACGTGGTGTCAGGAGAAGGAGTCGCTGTTGACCCAAGCAAAGTGACGTCAGTTACTGAATGGGAAGCGCCCAAGAATGTGGGCGATATTCAGAGCTTTTTGGGACTTGCTGGATACCACAGGAGGTTCATAGAGAATTTATCCCAGATCGCTAAGCCAATGACGGAACTACTGAAGAAGGAGAAGAAGTTTGAGTGGACAGAGGTGTGTGAAGCTAGCTTTCAAGAACTGAAGCGTCTCCTAGTAACCGCACCTGTTCTGTGTTTACCTAATTTTCAGAAGGATTTCCAAGTGTACTGTGATGCATCTCGACAGGGACTTGGAAGTGTGCTTATGCAAGATGGGAGAGTGGTGTCATATGCCTCGCGAAAACTTAAACACCATGAGAGGAACTACCCCACACACGATTTGGAATTGGCATCGGTTGTACATGCACTCAAGGTATGGAGGCACTATCTGTTGGGAAAACACTGCGATGTGTACACCGACCACAAGAGCCTGAAGTACATATTCACATAGAAGGAACTGAACATGAGGCAAAGGAGATGGTTGGAACATATCAAGGATTATGATATGAATCTGCAATACCACCGAGGAAAGGCCAATGTAGTAGCGGATGCTCTAAGCCGGAAGGTCTATGCCAATGTATTGGCTGTTGGAGAATTGCCCAAGGATTTGTGTAAGCAATTCAAGGAGCTTAGCCTGGAGGTAGTGTCCGAGGGATATTTGGCAGCAGTGGAAATCCAACCAATGCTACAGGACATGATTAGGAAAGCTCAAGTAGAAGACGAGGATATAGAGGTGATAAAGGAAAAGATGAAGGAGGATCGAGAAAAATAATTCCGCGAGGATGAGCAAGGAACCTTGTGGTATGGAGATCGTTTGTGCATGCCCAATGATCCGGAGATAAGGAAGCTAATTCCAAACATCCGGGAAATACAAAGATGTATATGGATCTGAAGGATAGATTTTGGTGGAACAACATGAAGGGAGATATCGCCGAGCATATTGCTTTATGTGATGTATGCAGCCGAGTGAAGGCGGAACACCAGAAGCCAGCAGGATTACTACAGCCATTACCCGTGCTGGATTGGAGGTGGGATAGAGTGGGAATGGACTTTATCACAGGATTGCCCAGGACCAGGTCTGGATACGACTCTGTTTGGTTAGTGGTCGACCATTTGACCAAGGTAGCCCACTTTATACCGGTGAAGATGACCTACACAAGTACGAGGTTAGCCAAAATCTATATGGACAGGATTGTGTGCCTACATGGAGTCCCCAAGAGCATTGTATCAGATAGAGGCACCCAATTTACATCACACTTTTGGCGCCAGCTGCACGAGTCATTGGGAACTAGGTTGGAGTTTAGCACAACATTCCACCCTCAGACAGATGGACAGACAGAGAGGGTGAATCAGATTTTGGAGGATATGTTGAGAGCTTGCGCTTTGGCTCATGACTCTAGTTGGCATGAGAATTTGCTGTATGCCGAGTTTTCCTACAACAACAGCTATCAAACCAGCATCAAGACGTCTATGTTTGATGTTCTATATGGGAAAAGATACCGTACACCATTGCTATGGGATTGAGTAGGAGAGCGTCAGCTATTTGGGCCTGATTTGATCAAGGATGCCGAGGAGAAGGTCACTTTGATTAGGGATAGGCTGAAGGTAGCACAATCGAGACAGAAGAGCTACGCTGACGCCAAGTGCAAGGAAGTGGTTTATGAGATCGGTGATAGAGCGTATCTCAGAGTATCGCCACTGCGTGGGATTAAGAGATTTGGAATCAAGGGTAAGCTGGTGTAGCACCCCAGGTAAAACCACTACTAGAAAATCGCCTGCAGTTACATCTGTGCATCATCATGATATCTGCATGCATGTTTTAATCTAAAACTATTTTGCTAAAATCCTATTTTTGTTTTCTAAAATATCCCCTCTCTATTTCAAATGTAAAACCCTCGGTCCGTCCGGATCTTTTGTTTGCCTAAAGTATTTTACCAAAAGGATATTTTAAAACTAAATAAATAATAAAACTATTTTGACCGGAGATGCAGTCTAGCCGGTCAGGTCAGAGGCCCAACCGGCCAAACCACCTACTATCCGGCCCATCTAAAATAAAACCCTAACCCTAAAAACCACCCTAAACCTACCCCAAACCAAACCCTAGACAATCCTATCCCCACCCCAACCGCCGCCGCCAGCTAGGGTACTACCCGCGCGCACTCGATCCTCTGTCCCGCTCCCGCTTCACCCAATCCCACCGACGCGGTCAACCAGCACCTCGCGTCCTCGGTTCCACCAATCCCACCCACAACTGCCCATGCTCCTCATGTTTTTCCCTGGCCCCACCACTTCCCACGTGCCCCCGTCCTCTCCTACCACATGACCCGCTCCTCTCGTTCTCGCATCCCATCCCGAAACCTCACCGCCGCCACGATGCTCTCGTCCCAGGACGCGGCCGTCCGCGTGCCTCCCGAGACTGCCGCCACCCCGAAGCCTGGCCTCCCTCGCCGGAAGGAGCCGCGGTGCCCTCGCCCCATCTCTATTCCCGCTCACCTCCCGTTCTTCTCTGCACCCCTCCGCTGTGCGCCCGGCAGCAGCCGCTTGACACCGGCCCACCGACGGCCGCTTCTCCACCCTGCGCCGCTCGGCAGCCCGCCTCTACAGGGCGCCTCCTCGAAGCTCCACCTCGCCTCCTTCCGCCCTCTGCTCCGCCTGCGAGCACCGCCGCCGCCTCTGCGCCCCCCGCCGTCGCCCGCTCCCCGCTCTCCCTCGTCCGCATCCAGGGCGCCGTCATCGTCGCCTGGCAAGCCGGCCCCAGCGTTGCCGCTCCCGCCGCCTTCCGGCTTCGGCCAGTACCCGTCGTTCGAGCCTGACCTCGGCACCGCGTTGGCGCAGACGCCCGCATCGTCCCGTGTTGGTCTGCCCCTGTGCGCCTATGGAGTCCCTTCCCGTGTTTGTCTCTTGATGTTGTCAAGTTGCGAGAATCTGGGCATCGAGGCCACTATTCTGCTGGCTCCCTGTCGCTGCTAGTTGTGTTGGTTGATGTAAAATACCAAGGTACATCTGGCGACACGGGAATGGTGGTACCGCTCATGTCATGGATGTGATGTTCGTATGAAGATTGCTTGGTTCCACCTGAAGTCCGAACCGGAACCAAGTCCATCGTCAACATCGAGATCGAGACACTGTGTACCCTGACCATCGGACCAAAGGCCATTCCGGACCCGAAGATGCCCGGAACGCCAAGTCCGTCTTCCTGGACGCCATGCTCTTCTTCATGGATCCTCATGAACTTCTTGCAGGAGGCCCGAACCTCGTCGAACCCCTCGGCATCCAAGACCACCGCCTCATGTGTGACCCCAAATACGAGCCCCTATTTTATTAAATGCTATATACACTTGTTGCATGTTAAATTGTCATGCTTGCATACATATTGTGATTTTGGGGGTCTTATGCCGATTCACCTAAATTAAATATGGAGGCCATATGCGGGCGAATCTAGTCTAATATTGGATCCATTTAAATTTCTGTATCGAACCGATGATATAATTTTGCCCTGTTAATACAACATTTAAATTTTGGGGTATCTAAACAAGATGAACCACCTAATTAATTGTCGGGACCCCGGTTCTGCTTAATATGGCCTAATTGCACCGCATCTTTGCCATGTCATACATCATACATGCATCATATTCGGTCTTCTTCCATAGTATTAAATAGTGCATCCGTTGTTTCTGCTAGCATTTTGCTTATTTGCGGATTAGGCCGATGAGTTGATGCGAGTGTCGACCCGATCTTCGGATAAACCTTCGACAATGTTTTCAGGCGAGCATCCTCCCCCTTTCTACCTATTTTATATTTCTAGTATTTATTTCCTCCTGTTGATCTATTGCTATCTGTGTTGCGATGCTATAGATTCTGTACCCCATTATACTTCCCTGCAGTTCTTATATTGCCTTGGACATATCCTATTACCTGATGTTTGGTAGATAGTTGTACTTGCGTGTCGTAGTCGCTTGCTTAAGTGCTGTTGCATGTCGTCAAGTACCACAGTTGTTGGAAGGCTGCCATATGCTTTATGTTGGAGATGATCATGGCTTTAATTATCGTTTAATAATTAAAATTGAAGTAGGCAAATAATGCAGAGGCACAGGTGGGAAATAGATGTTATTTGGTTTTTACCCGTCCACTTGTGTCCCGTAGGACCCCGAGTACTTGATACCTGTTCTTTGAATATGCGCACTATCCGCATGTGGGACCATGAATCCCCCTAGCCAGAGCTTGAGTCATATTTATTTCTTGGGGCCACAAAGTAGTTTGGGGATTTATTACTATCCTGTACTTATGCTATTTAGGTACGTGGAATGTTTCCACGGTATCGACAAGCCCAGTCACACTTTCGGGTTCCCAGTCGTTTACAACCATTGACACAAACCTCTGGGTCCGTCTCGGAGCCGGCCAACTTCTTCGCGGGTTGCTTAGTGGGGTGGCCCCCTAAAATTTATATGAATCTTGCAATTGCTCTGTCATGATGCCTCGTTGGGTTTTATTTGGTTTTTCTCGAGGTTGATCGTGCGTGTGTTGCTATTTGTGCCCCCCTGCAGGGTAAAACTTTCTGAAAGTTGTGTCCGCGGTTATGGACGACTTGGAGCACAGTATCTCGATCATAGACAACTATAACTAAAGTAGTGCTATAAATTTGACTTTATAATGACTAGTAACCAGCTTCACTATAATGGAATGGCTTAATAAAAGTGCCAACAATTGCTGGTTTGGATTGTAACCTATTGCCATTGTATCTGACTAGTAAGTATTGCAAGTACAACGGAATGGCTAAATAAAAGTATCAACAACTACTGGGTTTTGGGATGCCTCATGCTATATGTATCTGACTAGTAAGTACTACAACTACAATGGAATGGTTAACTAAAACTGCCCACTGCTTATTATATCAGGATGACTCACACTATCTATATATGACTAGTAATTGCCGCAACTATAACGGAATGAATAAAACTACCAATTGTGTGAGTTCCTCGGTTGACTTCCTCGTTTGGTCTCGAGGGGGAAATACCAGGATGGGTATGCTTGGTGATAGTTTCAGGTTGGATCCGAATAGGTCTTTCTTATCCAGATCTGATAGCCGCCAGTTGTATTGAGTCTCTATAGGTTGTTTAGTGTATGTTGCGCTGCCGCTTCAGTCCACCATACCTACGTAGGCGAGGACCGCCGAATCCTAGTCTCGCCGTGTACTGGCCTTAGTACTGACCGCTCTCTTTTCCTTTGCCCTTTGTCGGCACCCCGTTTGTTTAAGCAGGTTTTGAGATCGTCGACGTTAGCAGGGTTACCTTTCCGGCTTGGCATCGGCAGGGTTATGGACGCCATTGGTTATTCTTCAGGGCACTTAGCTCAATTTGCATCTTGTCCGTACTCGGACGCTGTATCATTTTAAAGGTGATTTGGATCTTTGTATTATATATCCGTATTCTTGACTCATGGAGTCGTTATTTTATATATCTGTTCTGTGGGTTCCATCGTGGACTATTGTGTAATGATATTACTTCGTTTTCCACCCGCACGCAAGTGCCTGGTGGGCACCTTTGAATCGTTTCTATGCGGGTTTGGCGGGAATTGCTAAAACTTGCATAGGGCTGATCCTGAGGGTGTTACAGAGTGGTATCAGAGCTCAGCAGTTACGATACCCCACTGGTCCAGCCTATAGGATAACCTAGCTAACGGACGTCATAGAGTGTCAAAAACTATTTTCGAAAATCGGTTGGATAGATCTGATTAGGTCTGCTTTTACTTCTTACCCCTCTTCTATTCTTCTCTTATCTCGACGTGTTTTGAATCTTCTCTCTTATTATATTTTCTTTGAGTCCAGGATTTCTCGTGGTTGGGTTTCCGTCATACCTTCAGGGTTTCGCTTCCATCCTCTTTTAACGGTGCTTAGACATCCAGTCTTCATGCTATCTAAGGAATTTTCCTTTGTTGAATATTTTAGTGGAACGAAAATCCACTAAATTTTTTCTTTGTATCTTCCGGTGTTCTCCGACACAACGACATCATCTACATCAGATCTGATGAGTACTTGCATCCCCTTGTTTCCGAACCTCGCTTCGTCGAGATCTACAATCTGAATTCCGAGAGTTGGTTGCATAATTTTCTATTCATGTGCAGAGTAATGCTTTGGGTGCGCGATGGACTGATCACCATCCGACTACCCTTATCATTCGCTCTTGTATATCGAATCAGTGGATTAAGCAATTCAACTCATTCTACAGAAGTTAGAGGTGGCATTATCGTTTGATACCTTTACCTTCGTCCTTTGTTTATCCGGAGTATTCTTGCAATGAACATGAGCAACGCCCCTTTGTTGGTGGTGTCGTCGAATTCAAGATGGAGAAAGAATCCTTGTTAGTGGTGTCGTAGAGATCTACACGAAGCAAGAAGATTTAGGTTATCGGTCTTCTTCCCGGTACCATGAGGCGGATCTCGAGGGCGAGATCCATTGTTAGTGGTGTCGAATTGTAGCACCCCGGGTAAAACCACTACTAGAAAATCACCTGCAGTTACATCTGTGCATCATCATGATATCTGCATGCATGTTTTAATCTAAAACTATTTTGCTAAAATCCTATTTTTGTTTTCTAAAATATCCCCTCTCTATTTCAAATGTAAAACCTTCGGTCCGTCCGGATCTTTTGTTTGCCTAAAGTATTTTCCAAAAGGATATTTTAAAAATAAATAAATAATAAACCTATTTTGACTGGAGAGGTAGTCTAGCCGATCAGGTGAGAGGCCCAACCGGCCAAACCACCTACTATCCGGCCCATCTAAAATAAAACCCTAACCCTAAAAACCACCCTAAACCTACCCCAAACCAAACCCTAGACAATCCTATCCCCACCCATACCGCTGCCGCCAGCTAGGGTACTACCCGCGCGCACTCGATCCTCTGTCCCGCTCCGGCTTCACCCAATCCCACCGACGCGGTCAACCAGCACCTCGCGTCCTCGCTTCTGCCGATCCCACCCACAACTGCCCATGATCCTCACGTTTTTACCTGGCCCCACCACTTCCCACGTGCCCCCGTCCTCTCCTACCACGCGACCCGCTCCTCTCATTCTCGCATCCCCATCCCGAAACCTCACCGCCGCCACGATGCTCTGGTCCCAGGACGCGGTTGTCCGCGTGCCTCCCGAGACCGCCGCCACCCCGACGCCTGGCCTCCCTCGCCGGAAGGAGCCACGACGCCCTCGCCCCGTCTCTATTCCCTCTCGCCTCCCGTTCTTCTCTGCACCCCTTCGCTGTGTGCACCGGCAGCCGCCGCTTGACACCGTCCCACCGACGGCCGCTTCTCCACCCTGCGCCGCTCGGCAGCCCGCCTCTTCAGGGCGCCTCCTCGAAGATCCACCTTGCCTCCTTCCGCCCTCTGCTCCGCCTGCGAGCACCGCCGCCGCCTCTGCGCCCCCCGCCGTCGCCCGCTGCCCGCTCTCCCTCGTCCGCATCCAGGGCGCCGTCGTCGTCGCCTGGCGAGCTGGCCCCAGCGTCTCCGCTCCTGCCGCCTTCCGCCTTCGGCCAGTACCGTCGTTCGAGCCTGACCTCGGCACCACGTTGGCGCAGACGCCCGCATCGTCCCGTGTTGGTCTGCCCCTATGCGCCTATGGAGTCCCTGCCCGTGTTTGTCTTTTGATGTTGTCAAGTTGCGAGAATCTGGGCGTCGAGGCCACTATTCTGCTCGCTCCCTGTCGCTGCTAGGTGTGTTGGTTGATGTAAAATACCGAGGTACATCTGGCGACACGGGAATGGTGGTACCGCTCATGTCATGGATGTGATGTTCGTATGAAGATTGCTCGGTGCCACCTGAAGTCCGAACCAGAACCAAGTCCATCGTCAACATCGAGATCGAGACACTGTGTACCCTGACCATTGGACCGAAGGCCATTCCGGACCCGAAGATGCCCGGAACGCCAAGTCCGTCTTCCTGGACGCCATGCTCTTCTTCATGGATCCTCATGAACTTCTTCCAGGAGGCCCAAACCTCGTCGAACCCCTCGGCATCCAAGACCACCGCCTCATGTGTGACCCCAAATCCGAGCCCCTATTTTATTAAATGCTATATACACTTGTTGCATGTTAAATTGTCATGCTTGCATACATATTGTGATTTTGGGGGTCTTATGCCGATTCACCTAAATTAAACATGGAGGCCATATGTGGGCGAATCTAGTCTAATATTGGATCCATTTAAATTTGTGTATCGAACCGATGCTATAATTTTTCCCTGTTAATACAACATTTAAATTATGGGGTATCTAAACAACATGAACCACCTAATTAATTGTCGGGACCCCGATTCCACTTAATATGGCCTACTTGCACCGCATCTTTGCCATGTCATACATCATACATGCATCATGTTCGGTCTTCTGCCGTAGTATTAAATAGTGCATCCGTTGTTTCTGCTAGCGTTTTGCTTCTTTGCGGATTAGGCCGATGAGTTGATGCGAGTGTCGACCCGACCTTCAGATAAACCTTCGACAATGTTTTCAGGCGAGCATCCTCCCCCTTTCTACCTATTTTATATTTCTAGTATTTATTTCCTCCTGTTGATCTATTGCTATCTGTGTTGCGATGCTATAGATTCTGTACCCCGTTATACTTCCCTGCAGCTCTTATATTGCCTTGGACACATCCTATTACCTGATGTTTGGTAGATAGTTGGACTTGCGTGTCGTAGTCGCTTGCTTAAGTGCTGTTGCGTGTCGTCAAGTACCACAGTTGTTGGAAGGCTGCCATATGCTTTATGTTGGATATGATCATGGCCTTAATTATCGTTTAATAACTAAAATTGAAGTAGGCAAATAATGCAGAGGCACAGGTGGGCAATAGCTGTTATTTGGTTTTTAACCGTCCACTTGTGTCCCGTAGGACCCCGAGTACTTGATACCTGTTCTTTGAATATTCGCACTATCCGCATGTGGGACCATGAATCCCCCTAGCCAGAGCTTGAGTCATATTTATTTCTTGGGGCCACAAAGTAGTTTGGGGCTTTATTACTATCCTGTACTTATGCCATGCCTTACTGCTTTATTTACGATTGCACGTGGAGCGTCTGTACTGTTTAGGTAAGTGGAATGTTTCCACGGTATCGACAAGCCCAGTCACACTTTCGGGTTCCCAGTCGTTTACAGCCATTGATACAAACCTCTGGGTCCGTCTCGGAGCCGGCCAACTTCGTCGCGGGTTGCTTAGTGGGGTGGCCCCCTGAAATTTATATGAATCTTGCAATTGCTCTGTCGTGATGCCTCGTTGGGTTTTATTTGGTTTTTCCCGAGGTTGATCGTGCGTGTGTTGCTATTTGTGCCCCCCTGCGGGGTAAAACTTTCTGAAAGCCGTGTCCGTGGTTATGGACAATTTGAAGCACAGTATCTCGATCATAGACAACTATAACTAAAGTAGTGCTATAAATTTGACTTTATAATGACTAGTAATCAGCTTCACTATAATGGAATGGCTTAATAAAAGTGCCAATAATTGCTGGTTTGGATTGTCACCTGTTGCCATTGTGTCGGACTAGTAAGTATTGCAACTACAACGGAATGGCTAAATAAAAGTATCAACAACTGCTGGGTTTTGGGATGCCTCATGCTATATGTATCTGACTAATAAGTACTACAACTACAACGGAATGGTTAACTAAAACTGCCCACTGCTTATTATATCAGGATGACTCACGCTATCTATATATGACTAGTAATTGCCGCAACTATAACGGAATGAATAAAACTGCCAACTGTGTGAGTTCCTCGGTTGACTTCCTCGTTTGGTCTCGAGGGGGAAATACCAGGATGGGTATGCTTGGTGATAGTTTCAGGTTGGATCCGAATAGGTCTTTCTTATCCCTATCTGATAGCCGCCAGCTGTATTCAGTCTCTATAGGTTGTTTAGTGCATGCCGCGCTGCCGCTTCAGTCCACCATACCTATGTAGGCGAGGACCGCCGAGTCCTAGTCTCGCCGTGTACTGGCCTCAGTACTAACTGCTCTCTTTTTCCTTTGCCCTTTGTCGGCACCCCTTTTGTTTAAGCAGGTTTTGAGATCGTCGACGTTAGCAGGGTTACCTTTCCGGCTTGGCCTGGGCAGGGTTATGGATGCCATTGGTTATTCTTCAGGGCTCTTAGCTCAATTTGCATCTTGTCCGTACTCGGACGCTGTATCGTTTTAAAGGTGATTTGGATCTTTGTATTGTATATCCGTATTCTTGACTCATGGAGTCGTTGTTTTATATATCTGTTATGTGGGTTCCATCGTGGACTATTGTGTAATGATATTACTTCGTTTTCCACCCGCACGCAAGTGCCTGGTGGGCACCTTTGAATCGTTTCTATGCAGGTTTGGCGGGAATTTCTAAAACTTGCATAGGGCCGATCCTGAGGGTGTTACAGCTGGCACCTCGGTTTATAGGACCATACCGGGTCTTAGCACGCAAGGGAGAAGTTGCATAGTAGTTGGAGATGCCAGAGGCTCTATCCGCTGTTCATGACATGTTCCATGTGTCCCAGCTGAAGAAGTGCCATCCGGAGATGGTGGATACACCGTTGAGAGACACCGTGCCACTGGAGGAGGTTCAGCTGGAGAGTGACTTGACCTATGAGGAGAAGCCGATCAAGATTTTAGATACAACGGAGAGATTTACCCTTAGCAAGACGGACAGATTTTGCAAGGTGCAATGGAGCCACCACACCGAAGAGGAAGCCACTTGGGAGCGTGAGGATGACCTCCGAGAGGACCACCCACACCTATTTGCTAGCCATGCCGAATATCGGGGACAAGATTCATCTTAAGGGGGTTAGTCTTGTCACATCCCAAATTTTATATTTGGTACTGCATATCACACATGTCATTGCACCATATTCATGTCTGCAAAATTTAAGTTTTAAAAGCTTTTGTCAAAAACCATCACTTGCATATGCCTTTTGTCACCTACACTAGAATGCTCGGTTTTTACCCTGCACCTGCTAGAAAGATTTAGTTTAGTCTTTTGGTTAGCACAGGTGCGTAGAGGGTTCCTACACGAACCCGTAGCACTTTGAATCGTCTCAATCGGAGCTTCGGAGCAGATTCTGTAGCAATCTAAATTTCTGCTTATTTTTCAGACAGTTCAGACAAAATATTCAGTTAAGTAATTCTCCAGGAAAAAGAATAAGAGAAGAACAAAAAAAAAGAACCAGCGCCAGCGCAGCAGGTCGGCTGGCCCGCTAGCCGCGGCCCACCCGGGGCCTGCCAGCGCGCCGACAGCGCAGCAGCCCGCTAGTCGACCGGGCGGCACACACTAAACGCCACGCGCGCGTGCGCCAGCACCACCGGCCCGCCAGGCGCTGCCACTGCCAGGTAAGCCCCGCTGCCAGCATGGCGCCACCGCTGCCGCGTCTGGCACAGACGTCGAGGCGGGTTCGGCGCAGAATCGGACGCCTCCCCTAGCGCCGCTAGCACCACCTTAAAGCCCTCGAGCTCCTCTATGGAAACCCCCGAAAGATTTTCCCTAAGGCGCCGCCACCGTCCCGCGATTTCTCGCCGGAGATTGGAGCCGTCGCCGCCGTCGTTGATCTTGGTAGATCTCGAATCCGAGCGTCCCTCGACCTCCTTTTCCCCTTATCGAGTTCCCCATCCTCGACTCACTCTCCTAGACCCATTTCCCGTGTCGCGCAGGACCGCCGACGCCACCAACGACCTCGCCGGAGCACCCCGCCGCCGCCCTGTCTCCACACGCCACCGCTGCCGCCCGCAGACGCGGGAGGCACCACCGTCGCTACCTTGAGCTTCAGTGTCGCACCCCGCACACCGTACGCCACCCCGCCGCCGCCGAAGACCGTCGGATAAGCCTTGTTGTCGACTGCCACAGCGCCCGGTGAGCATCCCCATCGCGACCACCCCTGCCCTTGGATCGGCCATGGACGGCCTAGATGGCCCGTGGACCATCGCTTGACCGCTGACTGGCCAGCGCAGTGCCACGTTAGCATGGTCAAAGTCAGCTGACTTTGACTATTAATTTAAATCGAATTTAAATTGGCAGGGAATAGCTAAACATTGTAAAATTCATAGAAATTAATCTGCTGGGCCAAAAATTGCAAATGAGATACCAATGGATTCAGGTTTTCACATAGAATATTGCTGAACTTTTGTTTCAGACATTTCCAGCAAGGTTTTGCAGTGAATAAATAAATAGTTTAATGGCCTATATAGAGTAATAAATTCATAGTAAAAGTTTTACAACTCCAAAAATTGCAAATGAGGTGTCCCTGTTATCAGTAGAACAAGAGGAATATGTTAGTGAATTAAAAAGGTAGCCTTACAATACTGGAAGTTGCAGAAACTATTAAAAGTATTTCTGGAGTATTTTAATTACTCAGGAAGTTCTATAAATCCTTTTTGAGTGATTCCAGTTGGTACTGGTTCTATTTTAGGTTGCTTACACAGTAGTTATTTTCCCAAGATTTTACAAACTGTTCAATAGTAGTGGCTTAATATTTGGATTATAGCTCCATTGTTTGGCCATTTAAAATTGCATGCTTTGTTTTAAATGCTTTTAAAATGTTTTCAATGTATGCATACAGTAGGTATACTGAACAAAGGTTGTAGAATGCTACTGAAGCTTTGTTCAACTTGTCATGCATGCATCTTGAATTGTTATGTTTGTATATGATTGTGTTTGGATTGTTTATGTGTTGCAATTGTATCGTGTAGATTGTGACGAGTGCAACACTTGCTCGTGTGCGGATTGTTCGTTCGACCACTACATCCAATGCAAGTAGATGCTACTTTATTCATGATATTGTCCTACTATTTTCAATGCATTGTCGTGTATTTTGTAGATGCATGTGTAGAAAAGTATTATCGCTATGCTATGTCCTATTATGTGGTAGGGATCTCTTATAGATGAGCCACCGTTGGTAGATGTGCTTAGCCGTGCTATGATGGACGAGGGCTGGGTTACATCACTGAAAGTTGTTTCTAAATGTGTTGGTTTGCGAAAACTAAAAAAAACATAATCAATGAATCTCCTGGGTGTGATGGGATTGATATTTTTTGGTGGTATCATTGCGGAAAGGCACCCAGGTATTAAGAGAAAATGATTGGATTCTTTATTTGGTAGCTTACGTGTACAACCATGTGCCAATAATGAAATGGGCGGTTGGTTGGACTCAGTAGGTTGTGGTAACTCGAACCCACATATTCAGAGATGTAGAATTTTGGTAGGTTGGTATGGTGCGTGTCTGGTATGGGGAGCTACTTCCCGAACGGTCCCTTCTTGGTCTTCTCCCTATCATCACCCAATATGAGAGTGGTGGTACGAGCTAGGCTGGCCAAGTCACATGGGTAAAGTGTACTAACCCCTGCAGGGTGTATAATCTAATCGATTAGCCGTGTCCCCGGTTATGGACATCTGAGTTGCTTGATAGTGAGTTCATGGCATGTTTCTCGTTCATTCCAATTTCCTAATTGCTTTAATGTTGATGGGTTAACTTAATTGGGATCTTTTCAAAGAAAGAAAAAACTGTTTACGAAAGTAGGACAAAGGTATTTGCAAATGCAAGCTAGCCACAGCTCCACTTGCCAAATATGCATGTAGATGCTAGTTCTATTATTTCCTTTAATAGCTCTACTTGCCATACATTCCATGTATTGATCCTTCGGGGCTGTTACGTTTCATGTTGCAGGATATTCAGATTCTGAGTGATCGATTAGGTCGCGGTATTCTACTCGGCACTTGTTCACTTGTGGGAAATTTGAAGAATGGAGGAGTTATTTTATTTATGTTGCTACTTGAATAAGTTGAGATAGCCTAGAGCTATGCCTTATTCTAATAATGTTACTATGGATCTTTCATTATTTATGATACACGGATATTTTCTATGTTATTCATCTTTATTCTATTGTGGGCCAATGAACTGATCCGGGGATTGGCATGTCACATAGAAGTTATGGTCTTTTCAGAACTGTAGTGTTACAAGTGTAATCCTCATCAAGTAGTTAGACATTTGACTTGTAAATGATGGAGGCACATATGTGTGGAATCTTCCACTCAATATTCATGCTCATCTGTCATCACCTTCTTCATGTTTCTGTAGGGGTTCGTAGCATGGAAAACAAAAAATTTCTACCGCATGCACACAAACAAGCCAAGATCTATCTACTAGATTGTAGCAACGAGTCGATTAGAGTACTCACCCTCGAAGATTCCAAAGCAGTTAACGAGAGCAGATTCTCGTGGGTGATGTAGTCGTACACTTGCCGATCTTAAGATCGCATAGACGATCCTTCCGGCGCTGCGTTCCGACAGCGCTCCGCAGTCGGTCACACGTTCGGTACTCAATGAAGACCTTCCTCTCCCTTGTTCCAGCAGGCAACGGAGGTTGTAGTTCTCCCCTCGCGATTCCGGAAGCACGATGGTGTGGTGTCAGAAGTAGAGGGAAAATCCTGTAGGGCTTCGCCTAAGCGGGAGCAGGTTATGGTGGATCTAGGGTTTTTGGCGATCTAGAGTTTAGAGGGCCGAAGAGTAGGAGGCATGATCGGCGGCTAGGGCGGCGACAGTGAGCCGCCGCGGCACGGTGGTGGCGATAGGAGGCGACGCGGTGCCTAGCAACGGCAGCGGCGCGGTGGCTGTGGGGAGGGGCTGGTGTTGTGTGGCCTGGGAGCACCCCCCTCCCCTCTATTTATGAGAGGGAGGGCAGCTTGGGAGAGGGGAGTTTGAATCCTTCCCCAACTCCCTCTCCTTGTTGGCTTGTTGGTGGAGGGAAAGAAGGATTCTTTCCTTCCTCCACCAGGGCACATTGTCCCAGTTTAACTTTTCAAACTTGCCTTTTGACTTTCAATTTGGAGCTTGATTTCTTTCTTGCTAATGCCCAACCAAGTGACCTAGGACATGATCCAATCATTCCACTTATCCATTCATGTTCCCTTCCCCTTCCGGTCCGGTGAACCTTCTAGACCCTTCTAGAACCTCTCTGATGAAATTATCGGAATCATTCCCGAACTCCGGAATTGGACATTTCTTATATGAATCTTATTCTCTGGACCATTCCGGATTTCCTCGTGATATCCCGGATCCCACCCGAGACTCCGAACAACATTCAGTCCCCTACTTACATTCCATATCTACTAAACAACATCGAATCCTAAAGTGTGTCTCCTTACGGTTTGTGAATTACGCGGACATGACCGAGACACTTCTCCGATCAATAACCAATAGAGGAATCTGGAAATTCATATAGCTCCCACATATTTCTATGATTACTTTGCGATCGAATGAACCACTTACATACGATACCAATTTCCCTTTGTCTCGCGATAGTTTACTTATCCAAGGTTTGATCGTCGGTATCTCTGCATACCTAGTTCAACCTCGTTACCGATAAGTACTCTTTTCTCGTTCCTATGATATGTGATCCCTTGTGAGGCAGTCACATGCTTGCAAGCTAATTGGATGACATTCCACCGAGAGGGCCCAGAGTATATCTATCCTTCATATGGATGGACAAATCCCACTCTTGATCCATGTGCCTCAACACATACTTTCCGAACACTTAATGCCACCTTTATAGCCACCCAGTTATGGTGTGGTGTTTGATGTCATCAAAGCATCCATCCGGTGATGGTGATTAGCATGATCTCATGGTCGAAGGATTTAGGTTACTATGTATCTGAAATCTTATAGCAACTGAACTATATTAAATGACTTGATCTTTATGCTATGCTTAACTATAGGAGTATGTCCATCACACCATTCTCCTAATGATATGATCTTGTTGTTAATAACATCTCAATGTTCATGATCAGGAAACCATGATCATATATTAACCAACAAGCTAGTTTAACAAGAGGCTTTACTAGGGACTCTTTTATGTTTACAAATCACACAAGTATAAATGTTTCCGGTTAATACAATTATAGCATGTTATGTAAACATTTATCATAAGCGTGAAGATATGATAATAACCTATTTATTATTGCCTCTTGGGCATATCTCCAACAGTCTCCCACTTGCACTAGAGACAATAATCTAGTTTCAAATCTTTGTGTATTCAACACCAATGGCTTTCTGCTGTTGAATTTAAACGATTGCTAGTGGTCAACTGATCTTCGGATCCGACTCTGATGCAGCCCGTCGTACGGACGCACCTCCATCTACAACACCTAGTCCCCCAAGTGGACCATTGACTCGTGCCCGAGCCAAGCTCCTACAAGCCAAGGTTAACTCGCTCCTTTCCTCATGTGATTTTGGTCTACCTTTGGATGGCTTGCTACTTCATGCAACTACGTTGTGTATCCTCGGCTATGAAGCAACATCACCACACCAAGCCCCCAAGGAAGAAGGACCAGGAGAAGACGCTGCTGGAGCTCTGCACACCGGAGTCTCCGGTGTACACCGGAGTCTCCGGACCTCCCTCCGGTCCGGCCCCAGGAACCAAGCCCGGGACAGTCTGATACCCCCTCCGGAGACGGGTCCGGAGATTGACCGGAGTCTCCGGCCCAGACCGGATCCGGAACCAACACCGGAGTCTCCGGCCTGCTCGATGCCAGGCATGTCAAAGCCTTTTGGGCCTGGACCATGTAACCCCCAGTTTCGCCCCAACTTTCAGTTTTATTCCAAAACTACCCCTGTTTAAGTGGCTGGCCTATATAAAGCCCCACCCCTCTTATGTAAACCCTAGACTTGGATAATAATAGTTGAGGACACCCCTTTGAGGATCTTTCATCTATTGGTCTCATGCTCCTACCAAGGGGCACCATATTATCCACAACCTCTTGGATCTTTCCTAGTGCGTTCAAGTTGTACAAGTCCTTGGGATCTCGGTGTCTCGTGCCCAAGTAGTCAAGATCTCACCAAGCATCTCGCCCCCGTAGTTGGCCGTGGAGAGAGAGCTTCACCCAACACCGATCCTAGGGATTATGTTCGACCGGTTGCCACCGGTGTGAGTTATCGGCATGTATCGTGTTTTCGTGTGCGTGTGTTCGTGGATTTCATCCCCTTTTCCCCCTTCCATCGCTTTCCCCTCGATTCCTAGAGAATTCGTGAAAGATCGGGCCACCCCAAGGGGTTACCCCCTAACATATTGGTCTCAAGAGCAAGGTTGATCACGAATTTCCCCTCAATTTTTCTTCTATCCACCATAAATTTGAAAATTTCCCCCAAAACAGCCCCAATTTGCCTTTGGATCGATCTATCGTTTTGGAGTGTTATTTGTGGTTTTGATCCGACCAAATCTTGTCTAAGGTATTGGTCCAGCTTTTGCCTGCGTTTCCCAGCCCAATTTTGGCCAAATTTTCGCGGATTTGAGGACTCTAGGCGTGAATTTCCGCTCAACGAGCAGATCTTCCACACCGGAGTCTCCGGCCCTGGACGTCAGTTTTGACCTTTTTCCTCTTTTCTGCTTTGGCTAATCTGTCCGCTTGTTGTTTGTGTTCCGTGTGCGTGTCTACAACTAACAGATAGATTCCGCAACATCGCCGCGCTCTTCGACACCACGGACCCCAAACTCTTCCCCCCTCCATTGACACAAGATCATCATCAACAACTAAGGTATAACTTGTGTCAACCCTTGTAGCCATATCTTCCTTTGTGTGTACCTATCCTATGAGAGCAACTCATTTTGTGTTTGTCTAAGCATTGTGCATTTTCCATTGGAAGTGAGAGTGTGAGGGCAAATACAAAAGTTAACATAGTAGCATAGAAAGGGAGAAAAAGAAAAAGAATCAAAAAAAGAGGAAGAAAAATAGAAAGATACATAGTCTCCCAATACAAAGAGAGCATCAAGCTTGTAAGCAAAAGAGAGAGGAAGAAGCGCGCCAAGGCAAGTGCACAAATCCGTTGCTTACCCTCTTTAGGCAAACGAGTTGTGGTCTCTCCTTGAGTTGGCACGACAACCGAGCGTAGTCTTCGTTAGGCCATTTCGTGCTCACTTTCATAGTCGTGCTAACCCCATTTTTCTCCACGTGTGTGTGTAGTCGTAGGTTCTCTTCACCTTTTGAGTTGACAATTTCCTTTTGACTTGAGTTTTGTTGGATCTTCTCCACTTTTGACTATCCTTTGCGTTCGATTGGTTCTTTGGCTTTCCACAATCCTAACCATCCACCAAAAGCTTTTGAGAGTTGTAGCTTATTTGTGTGTGAGTTTCTTTGCGATTTCACTTTGCAAGCTGTTCGCTCCTTTGTGTGGCAATTGGTTTGATATAATCTCCAAGGTGAGGTAAAAGTCTAACTCTACGCACCCTTATTATCCATATACAACCCTTGTCGGTTTGCATCATGGACAGGAATGGCGAGCTGTCCCAACCACCACCACCTCCGGAGGACGAAACACAATACATGACAAGATGGGATCATTGGAAGGTCCGAGGAGAATTCAACTACCGTTGTGAAGCCCTCGAGCGGCGCCAAGATGAACAATTTAGCGAAGCTCGAGTGGAGTTCAAGAACATCGACAACCGCTTCGAAGAAGTTCGAGGCCAAATGCATGCCATGCAACACAACCTCGGTCATCAAAATGAAGCTCTTGGTCGCGCCCTCGCCTCAATGGATGAGAAGCTTCAACGCCTCATTGATGGGCTAGCAAGGCCACGATTGCAAGACTCAAGCTCATCACGGCACTCCTCAAGTGAATCAAATGCACCTCACCGTCACGCGTCAAGGCACCGTGATGGACCCGTCCTTCAATCCATGAGCTCTTCTCAAGCGGTACCATCTCCACGACACGCCGCGACGTCCAGCTATGATGGTGACCTCTCCGCAAGACCTCCAAGACGTGAAGCGAACCGGACACAACCAAGGGCACTTGTGATTCAACAAGAGCAACCTCACATGGACCACCAAGCCCATCGCCATCGACATGTTCTTTCAACAACAAGTGAAGCATCCGAAGTGGAAGAACAAGATCGCCCTCGACGTGAAGCACTCGAAGATCCACCAAGGCGTCATCATCGACATGAACGTCAACGTCGACAACATGATCATCATGACGAGCCTCCTCCACATCAAGAAGAAAGAGAGCATCCCATTGCGCATGCGGCTCGACGTCCTCCTCGCCACATGGCGCAAGACAATGCTCCTCGGCATCAACCATGACAAGAACAAGAGCAAGCTCCCCAAGCTCTTCGTGAGGATCAACAACCTCCTCCTCATCCTCAACCGCGCCAACAACACGAGCAAGCTCCCCAAGCTCGTCGTCAAAACCAAGTTCCACCACCAAACGCGGCACCTCAACAACCGCAAGAGCAACACCACCATCACCAAGCAAGACATGAGAGCTCGGATGATGAAGATGGCCGCCAAAATCATGGCAACCGTCGCCACCGGAACCTCAATGAAGAAGAAACTTTCGGCAAGCTCAAGTTCACCATGCCCAAGTTCACCGGCTCCAATGAACCCGAAGAATACCTCTCGTGGGAACTCAAGGTTGACAAGATCTTCCGCATGCACAACTATAGCAATGAGAAGATGATGGCCATTGCATCCCTCGAGTTTGATGAGTATGCCAACCTTTGGTGGGAACAAGTCCAACTCGCTCGTGAATCAAAAGAAGAGCCCCCAATCTCAACTTGGCAAGATATGAAGGCCCATATGAGATCCCGCTTTGTTCCTTCGCACTACACGCGTGACCTTTTCAACAAGCTTCAAACGCTTAGTCAAGGGACAAAGACCGTGGAAGAGTACTTCAAGCAAATGGAGCTCAACATGATCCGTGCCAACATTGAGGAGCGTGATGAAAAAACAATGGCACGTTTTCTCAATGTCGTGAACCATCCAATCAAGAGCATCACCGAGTTCCAAAAGTACAACAACATGGTTGAGCTTGTGCACATAGCATCAAAGGACGAGCGTCAAGTGCAAGAGGACGTCAACTACAACAAGCCAAAGACATACTTCACATACAAGCAAGCCCCAACCACTACTCCGACAACACCAAGTGGAAGCTCATCAAATACCACCAAGCTTCCCTTCAAGCCAACACTTCCTCAAGGAAAACCGCCCCCAAGTGGCAAATACACAAGGGATGAACAACCATTCAATGGTGAGTGCTACAAGTGTGGAGGCAAAGGACACAAGTCGGCCGCATGCGGGAACAAGAAAGTTTTGTTCATCCATGACAACGGTGATGAAGAATACTTGAGTGAAGATGAGTTTGATGCAAGGGTCAAGGAAGCCATGGCAAGGCAACATTTGGAAGAGGACCAAGAACTACTTGTGTGTGAGCATGACGCAAGTCCATCGCTTGTGGTCACAAGGGTCTTAACTACTCAAGTCAATGAGAATGAATACCAACGATCAAACATCTTCCAAACTCGTGTCGGTATCAATGGGGAAGTCCATCAAAGTTGTCATCGAAGGAGGGAGTTGCCACAATCTTGCAAGTACGGAATTGTGTGAGAAACTCAACCTCACCCTCCATCCGCATAAGCACCCCTACCATATACAATGGCTACGTGACCAAGGGTCCGTCAAGATCAAGCACACCGTCTTGGTAACGTTCTCAATTGGACCATACAAAGACACAGTGGAATCTGACGTGGTCCCCATGACGGTTTGCCATATGTTGCTAGGAAGTTCGTGGCAATATGACAAGCGTGCTTTGCATGATGGTCACTCAAACACTTATACCTTCAAATGGCTTGAAAAAAACTTGTGTTTTGCAACCAATGACTCCTAGCCAAATAATTGCGGACAATGAAAAGGCTTTAGCGAGGGTGCAATACACAAAACCATCTTGTGAGAAGAGTGGTGAGCGAGAGAACCACACTATAGTGAGTGAGTGCCACAAGCCAAACTCGAGTGAAAAAACTAAGAGTGTTCTTCTTTCCACCAAAAGTGAGATGAGAGAAGTGCGGAACAACCCGTCCATCTTGCACTATGTCCTTGTATGCAAGGGACTACCGCAAGGAACTAATGACTTGACAAATGTTCCTCCTTATTTGATGGCTATCTTGCAGAAATTCCAAGATGTATTTCCCGAAGAGCTTCCTCATGGGCTACCTCCTCTTCGTGGAATCGAGCACTGCATCGACCTCATACCCGGCGCTCCACTCCCAAACCGCGCCGTGTATCGCACGAACCCGGAAGAGACGAAGGAGATAGAACGAGAAATCAACCAACTCGTCTCCAAAGGTTTGATCCAAGTAAGCACTAGCCCAAGCGCGGTCCCCGTGATTCTAGTTCCAAAAACGGATGATATGTTGCGGTTATGCATGGACTGCCGTCCAATCAATGCTATCACCATGCGTTATCGACATCCTATACCGCGTCTTGATGACATGCTTGATGAGTTATGTGGAGCCACCATATTTTTGAAAATTGATCTTCGTAGTGGTTACCATCAAATTCGCATGGCCGAAGGTGATGAGTGGAAAACCGCCTTCAAGACCAAGCTTGGTCTCTATGAATGGTTGGTTATGCCTTTTGGCTTATCAAATGCCCCATCTACCTTCATGCGCCTCATGAACCATATTTTGAGATCTCTCATTGGGAAGAGTGTCGTTGTTTACTTTGATGACATCCTTGTCTATAGCAAGTCACTAGAGGAGCATGTTACTCATGTTAAGGAGGTCCTTCAAATCCTTCGTCATGAAAAGCTTTATGCTAATCTCCCAAAGTGCACTTTTGCAAAAGACAAACTCATTTTCCTTGGTTTTGTTGTGTCTTCTAATGGCATTGAAGTTGATGTCTCAAAAGTTAAGGACATACGAGATTGGCCCATACCTACCAATGTTAGTGAACTTCGTAGTTTTCATGGGTTGGCTGGCTTTTACCGTCGCTTTGTGAAAGACTTTTCTACCATTGCTTGCCCCTCAACGAATTGACCAAGAAAAATGTCACGTTCGTTTGGGGAAAAGCACAACAAAAGGCTTTTGATGAGCTCAAAAAGAGGCTCACCGAAGCACCACTTCTTGCATTACCGGATTTCACAAAAACCTTTGAGATTGAATGTGACACTAGCGGAATTGGCATTGGAGGCGTCCTTGTGCAAAATGGGCGTCCTATTGCATACCATAGTGAGAAACTTGATGGCGCACGCCTTAACTATCCCATTTATGACAAAGAGCTTTTTGCCTTGGTTCGTGTCCTTCAAGTGTGGCAACACTACCTTTGGCCCAAAGAATTTATCATCCATTCCGACCATGAGTCGTTGAAATATCTTAAGGGCCAAGCCAATTTGAGTAAAAGGCACGACAAATGGGTTGAGTTCATGGAATCTTTTCCTTACATTGTCAAGTACAAGAAGGGCAAAGAAAATGTTGTAGCGGACGCTTTGTCTCGCAAAAACACAAACCTTCTCACGCAACTCAAAGTAAATGTCTTGGGTCTTGATGACATCAAATATTTGTACGCGTCCGACCCTTTCTTTGGACCAATTTTTGCAAAATGTTCAATAGACAAAGGGATTGATGATTTCTATTTGCATAAGGGTTTTCTTTTCAAACAAAACAAGCTTTTCATTCCGAAGTCGTCTCTCCAAATTTTGCTTCTTCAAGAGTCCCATGGTGGAGGCCTTATGAGTCACTTTGGCCGTGACAAGACATATGACATGCTATCCACTCACTACTTTTGGCCAAAAATGAAGCGCGACGTGGAGCGCCACATCCAACGATGCACTACATGTATCCAAGCTAAGTCTAAGTCTAACCCCTTTGGTCTTTATATGCCATTGCCTATTCCTCATGCACCTTGGTCGAACATTAGCATGGACTATGTGTTAGGATTGCCTAGATCTAAACATGGACATGATTCTATATTTGTGGTAGTGGATCGCTTTTCCAAAATGGCACACTTCATTCCGTGCCATAAGACCGATGATGCTTCACATGTAGTAAATTTGTTTTTTAGGGAAATAATTCGGCTACACGGTGTACCAAGAACAACCGTCTCCGACCGCGACGTCAAATTCATGAGCTACTTCTGGAAGACACTCATGGCCAAGCTCGTCATCAAGCTCCTCTTCTCGTCCGCCTTGCATCCTCAAACCGATGGACAAACCGAGGTCGTCAATCGAAGCCTTGGCACACTCCTACGTGTGTTGATAAAGAAGAACCTTAAAGACTGGGAGGAATGTATTCCACACGCGGAGTTCGCCTACAACCGCGCCAAGCACTCCACCACCATGAGGAGCCCGTTCATGATCGTCTATGGCTTCGAGCCTCTCACCGCGCTCGATATCCTTCCACTTCCGCTTCATGACCGTGCCAATATGGACGTTGTCAAGCGTGCCCAAATAATGAAGAAACTCCATGAAGACACAAGAGCTACGATCGAGCAACAAGTCCTTCGCCAAGCATCAAGGCTAAACAAGAACAAGAAAGAGATGATCTTCGAAGAAGGCGACCTTGTGTGGATACACTTGAGTAAAGACCGCTTCCCCAAGGACCGCGACTCCAAACTCAAGCCAAGAGGTGATGGACCGTTCAAAGTACTAAAGAGGATCAACAACAACTCCTACATCATCGATATCCCAACATCCAAGTATCTTGTGAGCCCAACGTTCAATGTCAAGGACCTCTCACCCTACCATGGAGAAGATGAAGTTGAGAAGGTTGAAGAGTCGAGGATGACTCTTTCCCAAGGGGGGGAGATGATGCAGCCCGTCCTATGGACGCACCTCCATATACAACACCTAGTCCCCCAAGTGGACCATTGACTCGCGCCCGAGCCAAGCTCCTACAAGCCAAGGTTAACTCGCTCCTTTCCTCATGTGATTTTGGTCTACCTTTGGATGGCTTGCTACTTCATGCAACTACGTTGTGTATCCTCAGCTATGAAGCAACATCACCACACCAAGCCCCCAAGGAAGAAGGACCAGGAGAAGACGTTGCTGGAGCTCTGCACACCGGAGTCTCCGGTGTACACCGGAGTCTCCGGTCCTGTACACCGGAGTCTCCGGACCTCCCTCCGGTCCGGCCCCAGGAACCAAGCCCGGGACAGTCTGATACCCCCTCCGGAGATGGGTCTGGAGATTGACCGGAGTCTCCGGCCTAGACCGGAGTCTTCGGCCTGCTCGATGCCAGGCATGTCAAAGCCTTTTGGGCCTGGCCCATGTAACCCCAGTTTCGCCCCAACTTCCAGTTTTATTCCAAAACTACCCCTATTTAAGTGGCTGGCCTATATAAAGCCCCACCCCTCTTATGTAAACCCTAGACTTGGATAATAATAGTTGAGGATACCCCTTTGAGGATCTTTCATCTATTGGTCTCATGCTCCTACCAAGGGGCACCATATTATCCACAACCTCTTAGATCTTGCCTAGTGCGTTCAAGTTGTACAAGTCCTTCGGATCTCGGTGTCTCGTGCCCAAGTAGTCAAGATCTCACCAAGCATCTCGCCCCCGTTGTTGGCCGTGGAGAGAGAGCTTCTCCCAACACCGATCCTAGGGATTATGTTGGACAGGTTGCCACCAGCGTGAGTTATCAGCGTGTATCGTGTTTTCGTGTGCGTGTGTTCATGGATTTCATCCCCTTTTTCCCTTCCACCGCTTTCCCCCTCGATTCCTATGGAATTCGTGAAAGATCGGGCCACCCCAAGGGGTTACCCCCTAACAGACTCTTTCAGGTCCGTGTGTAATTGCATGTCTTTGCGTCTTTACACATCACTCATTCTCTAATGAGATGGCTTTGTATAAATTTGGTCCTTTGGTGATACCTTTGGTTCCTTGGGGTTAAAACATGTTGACAATATTGTCGTACAATATATCTTCATCGTATTATCCCGCTGTGAACTACACCTAGTTTGATAACAAATTACTTGACACAAATGCCCTCTTTTGCTGCTATAATAGCAGTCATATACTTAGCCTTTTGTTGTAGTATCTGTCATAATGTCTTAACTTTGGAACTCATCCAAACCCATTATGGAACTTACTTTCCATCATATTGTGCCACCCTTAGTTTAGATTGAGATAAACTTAATTTGTACTTTGTGACAAAACTAGTATCAATGTAGTACCTTTTATAATGAACTAACCATCTATTTGTCACTTTCTGCAAAATAATATATTCTTAGTTCTTCCAAAAGATCATAAGGATATCCTTAGTATCATCCAATGATCATCTTATGAATCATTCTGGTATATGCTCATAACATTTAGACCATACAACATATCTGGATTTGTACATATCACTGTATGATTGAAAAATACTTTTTGTGATTTTATTCATCAAGTATCCAGCAATACTTGAATCTTTGTTTCACTTAACAAGTGTCAATACACTTGAATTTTGATTTAATTCTTTCTATGGCAAGAACCTTTCTTGTCATTTCCATATTGAACTCATTCAATATCTCATCTATGTACATTTGGCATAACCATATTAGCGTCTCAATCTATCTATATAAATATTGATGCCAAATATTCGGGTTTTGCCTAAGTCTTTCATCGAGATGAAATTCTTAACATGTGTTAATAAAAGATACATCATTTACAATCAGCAATATGTATTCCACATAATGTATTAGAAATATGTCTTAGCGCTCCCACTTAATTTCAATGCAAGCATCTTCATCGTCTCTGATGAATTTAAACTCTTTTAACAGTTTCATCATGGTGAATATTCCAACTCTGCGATGCTCACTTCAACCATTGAAGTTTGCATACGCTTTTAGCATCCTTTGAATTAACAAAACCCTTTGGATCGTGTTATGGAGAAGTCCTAGGTAACAATTCTATTAGAAGAACTTGTTTTGTTTATTCAACTACCACATAATAAAATTATATGTAGTGGTTGCTACATTAATCCGTCTAGACTAAATATCGCTATAAAAGATCAAATCTTGTATAGTTAACCTTTGAACATTGTTGTGAACTCTTTCCCAACATGTCTACTATTTCATAGATGTGAAACATCCATGTCTATTTCTTTATATATCCAAACACGACTATAAGGTCTTACACCTTTCTAGAGGGTCTTTCAAGTTCAAAGCTTGATTTCTCGTGTATGGAACTATCACGGATTTTATGGCTTCAAGACATTTGATGGAGTCAGGGCCCATCATTGCTTCTTTGCATGTAGTCCGTTCATTATTGTCAAATAATGATTCAACCCTCAAATCTTGGTATTTGATTGTTTACCCGACCTACTTGGTTCAATTGGGACTTAGACCTCTGTAACCACAACCTTTGAGGCACGTGAGCCATGAGCATTGTTGCTACCTCCGGAACACTTTTCGGCGCTTCGCAACTTTGCACATATAGCTAAGGTTCGTTTAACCTTATCAAAGTTCTATTGTCCTCCCACTTAACTTTTTACGGAAAATTCCTTCTCAAAGAAACTTGACGTTCTAAGTGACAAACATTTTTGTATTTGGTTTTATGGAGGAATACTCAACGATTATTCGAAATAACATAGAAAAACATGTTCATCTGACTTTGGTAGTAAACATCTCACTTATGCATAGCATACCAATGTTTAAGAAAGGACAACTTGGGTTTTATCCCAAACCATAACTTTATATGGTGTCATTTCAACGGATCATGATGGATCTCTTTTTAATGAAAAAGCGGTAGTCTCTAAAGCTTTTAATCTTTAAAATATAACAGCAGTTTTATGAATTACACCTTTGATCTTACCATGTCAAACAAGCTTTCATTGCATATCTCGATTATTCCACACTCATATGGTGTTTCAGGAAACGCAAATCCATGGAACGATTCCTCAAATATTAGGTGTAATGCTAAACTTGTAACTCAAATATCTTCCTTTATGATCCTATCATAAATACTTTATTTTCTTGTTACATTGATTTTGCACTTCATCTTGAAATTCTTTGAACTTTTCAAATGTTTCACACTTCATCCTAATTAAGTAAAATATTCATATATTCACTCAAATTTTTGGAGAAAGCATATGAAGTTGAAATCCATCGCTCTCGACTACACGTAATGGACTTCATACATCAAATATGTACAAATTCCAATAATCTAGTCATGCGTTCCCTTTTGGCCTATGAACGGAGTTTTAATTATCTCTAGGAAAGTTTCACAAGTGTCATTTGATCAAAAATCAAAAGACTCCAAAATTCCATCCACATGGAGTTTCTTCATGTTTTCTTTCCAATATAATTTAAACGGTGATGTCACTTCCTAAGTGATCTTTCAATCAATTTGTATTTTGACATTTTTTAGCACTAGTTTTATAGATGTGATTTCTCCAACGAGATTTGTAAATCATACATCTTTTATGGATTACGACAATTATTTGAACAACCCTTGTGTTCTCATAATACCTTATCGAAATAACAATTACTAAAACAAATCCTGAAGGTAAGTTTTGATTTCAACGAGCAACACAACAACCCTTTATTTGTTACCGATGAACATTATCACATATTCTTTTGCTAGTTACTTAGGCCATTGTAGTTCATGAATTGTGTTGTTTCGTATGACGATTCACACCAACAAATTCAGTATCCAATACTTAAGAACCACATTGTTTAACAAGCAAAGAATATAGCCATAACATGTATATCTTCTATATACATAAGCTGAACAATTCTAGTCTTTTCTCTTCTGCCAAATATTTCTTTAGATTTCTCTTTCAGTATTTCTTTATCCTTTCAAAAGAATCTATCAACATCAATAGTGGCGCCATACTCATGACCCATAGTCCAAAGCGTGTATAGTTAAATACCAATGTCTTTGGACTTGCACTTTGAAGTAGATCACCAGCATCAAATGTTTGGTATTCTTTAAAATTCCATTCTTTAGTAATATTTTAGTGTAGTAAACATTTTACGTACATCAAATATTCATCCTTATCATGGAAATATTCATGATCAAGCTACTTTAGCTTATAACGGTGAATTGCGGGTATAATGTTGCTCTCCAAAGCCTTTTGGAGGATTAGGACGACCATCGTCTCCAACCTTTTGAAAATTCTCATCAAATATGAGAACATAAACTTTGTTATATTATACTCTATCATGTTGTAATCAAAACATCATTTCATATCGCAATATCTTCCACATATGATGGTTTCTGAAACAATTCTTTCAGCTCCTAGATAACCTTGATATTAAAACAATCTTTTGAATATCAATAATCATGGAGATAAACATGATACTTATTTACTAACACAAGAATTATTACTCTTAATTTAATACCAATTATTAAACTTCATGGAGTAACCAGAACTTACTGAAAGTTTGCAATATGACTTTTAAACTTTAGATCAACACGTCAAAACAATACGATACCAGTTCGTAAAGTAACTAACCATAATTCTATAGTTCTATTATCTCAATTATAACTAAGCGCAAGGTGGTAAACGGATGCCAATGACTACAAAAACTATGCAAATTCACTTTTATTTAATTTATGATAAATAGTATTCAACTTTTAATCATATTGCTATTGAAATCCCACTCAAAACAATATCCCTCACATTGTTTTAGTGATTACATGAACCAAATCCACTATACCAAGTCCGATCATCACGTGACATGATGTAGTTTCAAAGGCGAACAATCATCATGTTCATCATATCATCTATATGACTCATGCTTTACCTTTCCGTATTCCGTGTTCCGAGACCATGTTTGTACATGCTAGGCTCGTCAAGATGTAACCTTAGTTTCTGCATGAGCAAATATGGCTTGCTCCCCGTTGTATACACTCGCAGAATCTAACACACCCGATCATCACGTGGTGCTTCGAAACAACGAGATTTGGCAACGGTGCCTACTAAGGATGAACACTTTATAACTTGATATTTTGTGAGAGGGATCATCTTATAATGCTACCGTCACGATCTAAGCAATACAAGATGCATAAAAGGATTAACATCACATGCAATTCATAATATGTGATATGATATGGTCTTTCTTCTTGTGATTCCGATCTCCATCTTCAAGCACGAACATGATCTCCATCATCACCGGCGTGGCGTCAAGGTCAATGGCACCGCTCCATGGTTGTCGTCCACCAGCATCAACTATTACAACTACTTTGAATAATAGACACACAGGTCTTAACGAAATTAAAACACAACCATAAGGCTCCTGCCGGTTGCCGACTTACAATAAGGAACATTGCATACATTATATATAATCACAGTCATGGCCATATCACATCACAACACACCCCTACAAAACAAAGTTAGACGCCTCTAATTTACTTTGCATGTTTTATGTGGTTTGGGGCTTTCAATAAGTGTCGTTCTAACTTACGAACAAGAACCACAATGTTGATACTAGTATTGTCAATCACCCGTTGTAAATTGAATCTTCACTATGTTGTGAGAAATAGGCACCCGCAAAGCCACTTATGCAATACAAGTTTCATGTCAAATGTGGAGCAAGTCTCATGAATGATGTCATGTAAGGTTAGCCCGGGCCGCTTCATCCCACCATCCCACAAGATGCAAAGTACACAAGAAGCAATCGACAACAAAAGCATCAACGCCCATAATGAGCATTGTGTTCTACCCGTGCAATAGATCTACATATAGACATAGCTCTGATACCACTGTAGGGGTTCGTAGCATGGAAAACAAAAAAATTCTACCGCATGAACACAAACAAGCCAAGATCTATCTACTAGATTGTAGCAATGAGTCGATTAGAGTACTCGCCCTCAAAGATTCCAAAGCAGTTAATGAGAGCAGATTCTCATGGGTGATGTAGTCGTACACTTGCCGATCTCAAGATCGCATAGACGATCCTTCCGGCGCTGCGTTCCGGCAGCGCTTCCACAGTCGGTCACATGTTCGGTACTCGATGAATACCTTCATATCCCTTGTTCCAGCAGGCAGCGGAGGTTGTAGTTCTCACCTCGCGACTCCAGAAGAACGACGACATGGTGTCGGAAGTAGAGGGAAGATTTTGCAGGGCTTCGCCTAAGCCAGAGCAGGTTATGGTGGATCAAGGGTTTCCGGCGATCTAGGGTTTAGAGGGCCAGAGATGAGGAGGCATGGCCGGCGGTGGATAGGGCAGTGATGGCGAGCCGGCGGCGGCGCTAGGCGGCGGTGCTGGGGGCGGCGGCGCGGATAGGTGGGAGGGGCTGGTCTTGTGTGTCTCTTGGGGCACCCCCTCCCCTCTATTTATGAGACGGAGGGAATCTTGGGAGAGGGGAGTTTGAATCCTTCCCCAACTCCCTCTCCTTGTTGGATTGTGGTGGAGGGAAAGAAGGATTCTTTCCTTCCTCCACCAGGATACATTGTCCCAGTTTGACTTTTCAAACTTGCCTTTTGACTTTCAATTTGGAGCTCAGTTTCTTTCTTGCAAATGCCCAACCAAGTGACCTAGGACATGATTCAATCATTCCACTTATCCATGACACATTCATGTACCCTTCCCCTTCCGGTCCGGTGGACCTTCTAGACCCTTCTAGATCATTCCGATGAAAACAGCGGAATCATTTCTGAACTCTGGAATTGAACTTTCCTTATATGAATCTTATTCTCCGGACCATTCCGGGTCTCCTCGTGATATCCCGGATCCCAGCCAAGACTCCGAACAACATTCGGTCTCCCTACTTACATTCCATATCTACTAAACAACATCGAATCCTTAAGTGTGTCTCCCTACGGTTCGTGAATTATGCAGACATGACCGAGACTCTTCTCCGATCAATAACCAATAGAGGAATCTAGAAATTCATATGGCTCCCACATATTTCTATGATTACTTTGCGATCGAATGAACCACTTACATACGATACCAATTTCCCTTTGTCTCGCGATAGTTTACTTATCCGAGGTCTAATCGTCGGTATCTCTGCATACCTAGTTCAACCTTGTTACCGATAAGTACTCTTTTCTTGTTCCCGTGATATGTGATCCCTTGTGAGCCAGTCACATGCTTGCAAGCTAATTGGATGACATTCCACCGAGAGGGCCTAGAGTATATCTATCCGTCATATGGATGGACAAATCCCACTCTTGATCCATGTGCCTCAACACATACTTTCCGAACACTCAATGCCACCTTTATAGCCACCCAGTTACGGTGTGGTGTTTGATGTCATCAAAGCATCCATCCGGTGATGGTGATTAGCATGATCTCATGGTTGAAGTAATTAGGTTACTATGTATCAGAAAGCTTATAGCAAACAAACTATTGAAATGACTTGATCTTTATGCTATGCTTATCTATAGGAGTATGTCCATCACACCATTCTCCTAATGATATGATATTGTTGTTAATAACATCTCAATGTTCATGATCAGGAAACCATGATCATATATTAACCAACAAGCTAGTTTAACAAGAGGCTTTACTAGGGACTCTTTTATGTTTACAAATCACACAGGTATTAATGTTTCCGGTTAATACAATTATAGCATGGCATGTAAACATTTATCATAAGCATGAATATATGATAATAACCTCTTTATTATTGCCTCTTGGGCATATCTCCAACAGGTTCCTAAATAGCCCCACGTTTGTTTAGCATGATAGTATCAGAATAGATGTTTAGAACGACAGGTCCTAGGGCGACACCAGTAGTTCCCAAAGGTGGTCCCTGCCGATGCCCTATAATTAGGTGCAACCCACAACATCCAACAATTTAATTAACTAGTAGCATCAGAAACCAACTAGGAAGATCCACCTGTATTAGAGCGGGTGACAGACCTAAGCTTGCACTATGACCCGCAAGTCCAAACTAGCTACTCAAACAACAGACAATAGGATAACCAAGGCAATATAGTGGAGCAGGTAAATAAAGGAACAATACTAAAGCATCGATAATAGGGATAGCAATAGATCAACAATAGGAAGTAAAGATCATAAATGGAAAATAGGTAGAAGGGGGAGAATTGTAACACCCTCGGATCGGCCCTATGCAAGTTTGAGAGATTCCCGCAAAACCCGCATAAAAACGATTCAAAGGTGCCACCAGACACTTTCGTGCGGGTGGAAAACAAAGTAATACCATTACACATTAGTCCATGATGGAACCCACAGAACAAATATATACAACACAACTCCAAAAGTCAAGAATACAGATATCCAATACAAAGATCCAAATCATCTTGGAAACGATACACATCTGAGTATGGATAAGATGCAAATTGGGCTAAGAGCCCTGAAGAATAACCAATGGCATTGATGACCCACAAGTATAGGGGATCGCAACAGTCTTCGTGGGTAGTATTACCCAATTTATTGATTCGACACAAGGGGAGCCAAACAATACTCGCAAGCCTTAACAACTGAGTTGTCAATTCAGCTGCACCTGGAAATAGTTCTTGCTCACAGAAGTTTATCAGTAGCAACAGTTTGTAGTAGCAACAGCAGCAGTAAAACAAGAGCAATAGTAATAGTAGTAGCAAAAAGTAGGATATGAGCGCGGTAGGCATAGGGATGGACGGACGGGCTTTGCATGGACGAGTCTAAACATGTAACTTCAAGATCTAGGGCATTGCAGATAAATAAGAACAAGCATCCAAGTACTAAACAATCCTAGGCATGTGCTCCATACATAGTCATACGTGCTCGCAATGAGAACTTGCACAACATCTTTGTCCTGCCAGCCCGTGGCAGCGGGGCCTCAAGGGAACTACTGGCAATTAAGGTGCTCCTTTTAATAGAGCACCGGAGCAAAGCATTAACACTCCTGAATACATGTGATCCTTACACCATAGCCATCCCCTCCGGTTGTCCCAATTTATGTCACTTCAGGGCCTTTGGATCCGGACAATGATATGTGTACACAACTTGCAGATAAGATCACAAACAATACTATCATAATGATTCAATAATAAGTTTAGATCTGAGATCATGGCACTCGGGCCCTAGTGACAAGCATTAAGCACAACAAGTTGCAACAAAGTCAAATAGCACTAATAGAGATACTAGGCACTATGCCCTAACAATATCATTCGATTACATGATAGAACTCATCCAATCCCTAACATCCCCATAGCCTATAGCGGGGGATTACTCACTCATGGATGAGAGAAACATTGATGGTTTATGAAGAGGCGTTGGTGATGATGATGGCGATGATCCTCCCCAAATTCCCTGTCCCGGCAGGGTGCCAGAACGGAGTTTCTGGATCCGAATCTTGGTTTCTGGTGGTGGCAGCGCATCGGAACTCTTTCTGGAAAAACGACGAACTCCCCTCGGTTTTTTAGGTCAAGGGGTATCTTATAGGCGAAGAGGGAGCCCGAGGGGGTGCCTGGGGTGGCTGCACCCCCCTAGGCGCGGGCTGGGCCCACCCGCGCCTGGCAGGGGTGTGGGCCCCCAGGCCTCCACTCCGTCTCGTACTTTGTCTTCGTGGATCTTCTGGTGAAATAGGATTTTTGGCATATTTTCCTGGATTTTTCCTGATAGTTGATTTTATGCACAAAAACTAGACACGAAGGTAATTCTGCTGAAAACAGCATCAGTCCGTGTTAGTTGTATCCAAATCACACAAGTTTAGAGGAAAAACAATAGCAAAAGTGTTCGAGAAAGTAGATATGTTTTGGACGTATCAACTCCCCCCAAGCTTAGCTTATTGCTTGTCCTCAAGCAATTCAGTTGAAAACTGAGTGCGATAAAAGAACATTCACGAATACATTTGCTTCATAAGATGTATATATTCTCAGCATAGGAGTAGATACTTAAACCGTTCATAATAAGAAGTATGCAACTAAGTCTACTCAGTAGTCATTGCAAGCTATGAAGAAAAACCAACTCAATAATAATAAGTAGCATGGAACATAAACATAAGCAACATTGCAATGATCATAGGAAGATATGGTAGAGTGGTATCTCACTTGCCTTTGTTTGTAGAGCATAATATAAATGCCAAGGCACTTCTGAAGTTCACATGAAGACTAGAAGTAAAGATATCAGAGATACAAGCATCAAATTCATGACATAATTAACCAAGTTTTGAGACAAACACAAGAATGACAACTATGCTCTCAAGAAGGTGCTCATAGAATAAGTGATGACTCAACAAGGAAGTGAAAAGGTTTTGAAAAGTTTGAAAGGCTTCCAAATGCTGAAAGTAAGGTACTCACTAGCTTTGAGCTCCCATTGACCCCATCATAGGCATCTTTATGTGGTTAAGGTGAAAGTGAGGTCCAATATGAGTTATATGCTTGACAGACCATAAACTGGAAATCCCATGTCCCTTGAGTACGAGGGCCGCTCTGCATGCTACTTAACTTTGGTTACCTGTAAGTTCTTGTCATTGTAAATACATGCATATCATAGAGAACCACCAACGGGGTACCCCTTGCACATGATACATGAGCTATCCCGTGATCAAAATGACAAGGCAAGCAGACAATGAGCATCTCAGCGATCTTTTTATTTACTATGTGCATAGCTTTTTATTGAGGATGCTTCACAGAATGCTCATTATGGTGATGCTACAAGTTTCCACCATGATTAGGCATGGCTTAGGCTAGTGGCCCAGGCGTTTCTCTAACACATATATATATATACTCCATGAACTCACAAGCTCCCCTTTTATTTCACACCGACGACATCCGCACACAAAAGAGCAAGTTATCAACTAGATAGGTATCCATAAGTGTTGAAAGAGTTCCCCGTGACAGCACGGTTCTGCTAACTCCCAACCTATAATTTGCAAGCATATAACTTTCATGGACATGTCACAATGGTTTAGGATTATTAAGTGCAAGGAATAAAGTGTGCCATCAAGTTCGTGAGAGCATTACTAACTAACTTTCTCAAAACAAACAAACATTTTATTTGGAAGAAAACAAGGCATATAGAATATGCACTAAAGTAGAAAATGATGCTAATAGGTAGGTATGGTGGACACAGTTGGCAATATTGGTTTTGGGGAGTCGGATGCACAAGTAGAGATCATACTCAGTGCAAGTGAACGCTAGCAAAAGAGAGGGAGCGACAAACGAGAGAGAAATAACTGTCATAATCATGCTTACAACAAAACAGGACTAATTATGGCATGAAAGTGATACAAGGACTTTGAGGCAAAATAAATCATCGAGGCTTACTGACTATTGTTTTGTCATATTCATGCGCGAGCATGTGCCAAGTCGATTCACATGAAACTTTCAGAGGAGGATACCACAATATCATACCAAAATATGAATAAAACAATGCAAGCAAACATTCATATGATATGCTACAAACTCTTAGCAAGCTGGAGCTAATCACAGACAAGCAAGAACTACTAAGCATCCATTCGTAACATCTCCTTACATGAACAGACTAAGCATGCTCACAATGATGAGTATATGTACAAAAATGAAAACAAATAGTGTTCGTTATCAGCCTCTTACCACACCTCAAGTCGTCTTAATCTTCATTATTGCCATTCACTTGTGTGACTTGATGTCACATCCCAAATTTTAGATTTGGTCTTGCATATCATTCATGTCATTGCATCATATCTTTCCATGCAAAACCATCGAATAGAAAGGTTCGGCGAAACTCTACCTTCAAAACCCTATTTTGTTTCGCTACGAGTTCCCTACGAGAAACTTTAGAGAGACTTGCAACAACCACCCCTGTAGATTCGAGTTTTCGCGCAAACTTCGACTGAAGGTTATGCCCCTCGACGATACGAACCCGTAGGCGCGAGAATCGCTCCAATCGGAGTTCGTATGCAAAAGACTCGGACGTTTTAGTAAACCGCCAGAAAACGGTCCGAAAAATCTGGACCGATTTCCGAATCGGAGTCCAACTGCGGGCCGTTTCAGTTTAGGTTTTCACGCAGGTTTCTTTTAAGAGGACCCCACCTGGCCCCGATTTCCGTGCCCGCCGACTCCTGCCCTCCCCCACACGCGACCCCGCCGCCATCGATCCCGCCTCCCGCGCGCGCATCCCGAGGGACGCCGCCTTCGGCCCGCCGCCGCAGGCCACCCCCTCCGCCGTCGCCCCACCGCCGCCACCCTCTCCTTCTCCTCTTCCTATTCCCGCACACCGCCACCAGCGCCGCCACTCTGCCGCCGCCCACCGCCTTGGCCGCCGCCATCGCCGCGGATCACCGCCGCCACCGCGCGACCTCGCCGCCGCCGCATGCTGCCGCTGCCGCCGCCGCTCGCTGCCGCAGCTGCCTAGCCGCCGCTGCTTGCTGCGCTGCGCGCTGCTTGCTGCGCCGCGTGCGCTTGCCGCATGCGCTATGCGCGCACACACGCCTGCATGCACGCACGCATACATGCACGTACGTGCCGTTTTGCTCGCGCGATGTAACTTTTCTCGGACCCGTTCGTTGACCGTGTGTGTTCGTGTAGGAAGGATCTCGTCGCCGGAAGTAATCGCCACCGCCGTCCGGAGCTCGCCGCACCTTCCGGAGTCCGATTCGCCATCCGTTTCCGGTAAGACAACAGCCACCGTCAGATCTCAGATCAGCGGCTTAGATCGTTCGTTGACTGGTCAGCATCCCAGGCGTTGACTAGTCAGACGTCCAGTCAGCGCCCAGTCAGCAGACGCTTGACCAGTCAAACAGACACAGTTGACTGGGTCAATTTCGTTAATCCCTTTAATTGACAGATTTCGGTAGAATCTTGTAAATTGCATAGAAATTCAACCGCTTGGCCAAAAATTGCAAATAAAATATGTACGGGTTCAGTGAGTCGTGCAGAATCTCTCTGTACCTTTGGTTCAGACTTTTACTGTCAGGTTTAGTACAGTTTAATCAAACTAGTTAGTGGCCTTTTCGGAGTAATAAATTCGTAGAGAAAGATCCGTAGCTCCAAAAATCGCGTGTGATATGTCCCTGAACTCGTGTGAACGAGGGGAATCTCATAGTGAATTAAAAAGATAGGCCTACAGTAAAAACTTCTGCAGTATTTGTCTAATGGCTTTCTGCAGTGTTTTAATTACTCGGGAAGTTCTATAACTCCTTTTTGAGTAATTCCAATTGGTACTGTTTCTTTACAGCGATGCCTTTGCGGTAGAATATTTCCAAGATTTTACAAACAGTATACTACCGGTAGTGAATTATTTAAGTTCTAGCTCTAGTTGTGAGCATTACTTTTGTCTATTAGTTTCCCTAGCGCTAAAACTATTTTCCATGCATGCAATCGGTAGTGTTATACTATAGGATGTTGTGGTGCAGCTGTAGCACCAATTCACTTGCCGTTCTTGCATTCATGCATCATATTTGTTGCATATGTTGTGGATTGTTTGTTTATGAATGCAATTGTGTCGTGTAGATTGTGCTGAGTGCAACGCTTGTTCGTGTGAGGATTGTGCTCCAGACCGCTACAACCAAGGCAAGTAGATGCTACTTTGTTCATGATATCGTCCTACTATTTTCTATGCATTGTCGTGTATTTTGTAGACGCATGTGTAGGATGATACTATCGCTATGCTATGTCCTATTATGTGGTAGGACCCTCTTTGTAGATGAACCACCGTTGGTAGCTATGCTTAGCCATGCTATGTTGAACGAGGGCTGGGTTACATCAATTATACTTGTTTTATCAAAGTATTGGTTTGTGAAAACTAAAACAACTTAATCAATGAACCCCCTAGGTGTGATGGTATTGATAAATTTTGGTGGTTTCATTGCGGAAAGGCACCCAGGTATCAAGAGAGAATGATTGGCTTCTTTATTGTGTAGCTTACGTGTACAACCATGTGCCAATAATGAAATGGCCGGTTGGTTGGACTTAGTAGGTTGTGGTAACTCGAACCCGCGTATCCAGAGATGTAGAATTTTGGTAGGTTGGACCGGTGCGCGTCGGGATTGAGGAGCTACTTCCCGAACAGTCTCTTCTTGGTCTTCTCCCTATCGTCACCAAAAATGAGAGTGACGGTACGAGCTGGGCTGGCCAAGTCACATGGGTAAAGTGTACTAACCTCTGCATAGTGTATAATCTAATCGATTAGCCGTGTTCCCGGTTATGGACATCTGAGTTGCTAGATATTGATTCCATGACATGTTTCTCGCTCATTCTAATTTCATAATTGCTTTAATATTGTTGGGTTAACTTAATTGGGATCTTTTCAAAGAAAAATCAAAACTGTTTATGAAAGTAGGACAAATGTATTTGCAAATGCAAGCCAGACACAGCTCCACTTGCCAAATATGCATGTAGATGTTAGTACTAATGTCTCCTTTACTAGCTCTACTTGCCATACATTCCATGTATTGACCCTTCGGGGCTGCTACGTTTCATGTTGCAGGTTATTCCGATTCTGATTGATCGTTATAGGCCACGGTACTCCACTCGGCACTTGTTCACTTGTGGGCAATTTGAAGAATGGAGGATTTACTTGTTTATGTTGCTACCTGAATAATTTGAGCTAGCTTTATGCTAAGCTTTTATTGTAATAATGGTACTCTGGATCTTTTTAGATCATGATACACGGTTATTTTGCTATGTTATCTATCTTACTCTATTGTGGGCCAATGAACCGATCCAGGGATTGGCATGTCACATAGAGGCCACGGTATTTTCAGAACCGGGGTGTCACAGGATGGTATCAGAGCCCGTGTGTCGACTGTAGGATCGTGACCTAGGATTGGATTAGGAAGCCATAGAATTATTAAAGCCTATATTAACTCTGTCTTTCCTCTTATGCCTTTCACCCTCGTATATTCTTACCATATGCTATTCTCACACTTTCCTCTTTTACTTGATAGATGGGAGACGTCAGGACTAAGTATGTCACCATGGAGTCACCAAGGCCCTTTGCAAGGCAGTTAGCTCAACTCTCTCAGTCATTGGGATTGCCACTGCCTATGTTCAAGGGAAGAAGGCCGTACACCTATGGTTATGGAGAGGATGCATGGGAGATCACTACCTTCATATTCAGAGATGCCGCCTTGCCAAACCCCGCGCACTTGGTCTACACCAAGACATACTGCAACTGGGGACTTGGGATCAACTTGGCTGTACATGAAGCCCTGTCTCGCCAGTGCCACTATGTCCGACACCTACTGCCTGCAGATTCACCCTACCGTGATTATGGAAGGCGTGAAGAAGATGGGAACATTGTGGTTACCCCGGGCGACAGGAATAACATGCCGCCCCGTCGGAGGCACATAGAGGACATGGAAAGAGAGAATGGAGCTCTAGCAGAGAAGGTGAGGATGTTGAAGGAGATTGCAGACTTTACTAGCAATGGAATGGTGGTCCAAGGACAGGAGATAGACACTTTGCATGAACCTGTGGGAGTTCTGGAGACTGCCCTGATAGCCAGAGATAAAACCATAGCACATCTTCATGGTACGGTGCAGGAGAATACCCAGAACATACAACAGTTGCAAAGGACCGTACAGGAAAGGGACCAAACCATTGAAGCTATGACAGCCCAGATTGCCGCTCTCCAAGCACAGCTGAATCCACCCTCTGATGATGACAATGGAGATGATGGCAACAATGGTGATGATGATGACAGTGGAGACGATGATGATGAGGACGAGGATGATGATGATGGAGACGATGATAGTGGAGGAGATGAAGCTGTTGCTGTTGCAGCTGAGAATGAAGAAGAAGAGGAGGATCCAGAAGAGGTGGAGTTTGAAGTCTCAAGTGATGGTTCAGGAGAGATGTACACTCCGCCGCCATGGTTGTACCGTGAGCCGAAGCGCCAACGCATGACCGTAAGGACCTACCTCAATCTCTTCAAGAAGTAGATAGAAGTCCACCAATTAGTCCTCGTTAGGCGAATTCGATAGGATTAGTCTCGATCGTTGTGAATCTTAGTTCGTGTTAGTTTAAAAGTGTTTAGTTGCTTATTTGTGTACTCCAATATCCCAGGATTTATTTGTGCGAATTTTAATGAAAGAGTTATGGCAATTTGGTTATCATGTGTGTGTTTTTTGCTGCAGTTTTTCTGCTGATACAGCAGTACTGCGCGATTTTTCATATTTTTCTAGTAACTCGGAAAACTCTGAAAAAAACTGGGCTGATGCGAAACTCTCTGTGCCATATGCACAAAAATTGGCTAATTTTTCTGACAAGTTTAAGTCAGGCGGAAAAATTCGTGAACGCTGCTGGACTGTTCTGGCAGAATTGCTGTTTTGTTGATTTGTTGATCTACTATTTAGTTAACCATTGCCAACTCTTGCAAAACTATTTCAGTAGGTATATACTGCTAGGATAACACCTGGGATGTTGCTGGATCGCTTGTTTGCTGATGTGTTGCTTGCTTGTGATTGTCTGCTATTGTTTGTTGTTGATTGATCATATGCATGGGTAGAATCCTATTGTCGTAGTTGATTCTTTCTAAACTTACCTATGCTGAACCGCAGATGCCTCCCCGCCGCCAACCCACTGAGATGGAGCAGCTCATGGCAGCTCAGGCACAGCTGACCCAAGTGATGACCCAGTTCATGGCGAACCAGAACAACAACAATGGAAACAATCAGCCTCAGGGAGATGCTCTCACCAGATTCCTGAGGTTAAGGCCAGCTAAGTTCTCTACTGCAACGGAACCAATGGTTGCTCTCGACTGGTTGCGTTCATTCAACAAGGATCTAGTGACTGTCGGATGCACTGATGCTGAGAAGGTGAGGTTTCCCGCTCACCTACTGGAGGGACCAGCCGCTTCTTGGTGGGACACGTTTCAGATCACCCACCCGCTGGATACCGTGACTTGGGCTATGTTCGAGGAAGGTTTCAGGACCAACCACGTGTCTTCAGGAGTTCTGAGCCTGAAGAGGAAGGAGTTCCGCAACTTGCGCCAAGCCAATCGCACCGTGGCCAAGTACATTGAGGAGTTCAACAACTTGTCCCGTTATTCACCTGAGGATGTTGACACTGATGCCAAAAGGAGGGAGAGATTCCTGGATGGCCTCAGTGATGAGCTTTCAGTACAGCTACTGGTGGTTTATTGCCCCACTTTCCAGGAGCTTATGGACAAGGCCAAAATCTTGGAGGGGAAGCATAAGCAAGTGGAGAACCGCAAGAGAAAGAACAACAATCACCACTCTGGTTCACACCACAAAACTCGCACTTCATATGATGGATACTCCAAGCAGGGAGGAAGTGACCATGGGAGCCATGACCGCCGCGATGGACATCGTCATGACAACCATAGGAGCAGCCACCACAACCACAAGGGAGGACACTCTCACCACTCTGGAGGACACGGTGGACATGACCGCAACCGTGATCGCAACTTCGTGAAGAAGGATCTGAGTGAGGTGACGTGCTTCAAGTGCAAGCAGAAGGGACACTATGCTGACAACTGTCCGGAGAGGAAAGGACTCAAGCCAACCAACGACGAGAAGGCCACAGTGAACCACATGAATGTGGAGGAGATTCCAGATGAGCCTGACCTTGTGATTGGTAAGTTCCCAATCAACACTTACCCTGCACTTATACTTTTCGATACTGGTGCATCGCATTCATTCATATCAAGGGCATTTGTGGATAAGTATAAGTTACCTACTGAGTCTATGAAGAGGTCTATTAGAGTGAGTTCACCTGGAGGAGATATGATAGCTAGTGCGGGATGCCGCGACCTGACTGTGAGGATTGGGACACAACTTTATTGCACATCTAGTAGTGTTGGATTCACAGGGATTAGATGTCATTCTGGGTATGGATTGGATGTCTATGCATGGGGGACACATAGATTGTGCACAGCGAGCTGTTTCACTCAAAACCCCGGATGGTAAGAGGATTAGATTCAAGTCGGCTGCACGACCGAGAAAGTGTAAGTTGAATCATCTTAAGGGGGTTAGCATGGATACTGTGCTAGTGATTAGGGATTACCCCGACGTGTTTCCGGAAGAGCTGCCAGGTATGCCACCTGACAGAGATGTAGAGTTTCTTATCGACATGCTGCCGGGAACAGGACCAATAGCAAAGAAACCATATAAGATGGATGTCGATGAGCTGAAGGAATTGAAGAAACAGTTGAAGGAGCAGCTGGAAAAGGGATTCATTCAGCCTAGTGCGTCGTCATGGGGAGCACCTGTTCTGTTTGTGGAGAAGAAAGACAGCACCAAGATATTAGTGGTGGACTATCGCTCGCTGAATGAAGTGACTATCAAGAACAAGTACCCTCTGCCAAACATAAATGATTTGTTTGATCAACTGGAAGGAGCAAAGGTGTTCAGCAAGATTGATCTGCGATCTGGCTACTTTCAATTGAAGATCCGGGAGGAGGATGTACCGAAAACCGCCTTCACCACTAGGTATGGTTTATATGAGTATACAGTTATGTCTTTTGGACTAACGAATGCCCCGGCATACTTCATGACCATGATGAACAAGGTATTTATGGAGTATTTGGACAAGTTCGTGGTGGTGTTTATTGATGACATACTGATATATTCCAAGGATGATGCTGAGCATGAGAAACATCTGAGACTGATTATGGAGAAGCTGAGAGAACACAAGCTGTATGCCAAATTCAGCAAGTGTGAATTCTGGCTTAACACTGTTGGGTTTCTTGGACACGTAGTGTCAGGAGAAGGAATTGCTGTTGATCCAAACAAAGTGACTGCAGTAACAGAGTGGGAATGGATTTCATCATAGGACTGCCCAAGACCAGGTCAGGATATGACTCTATTTGGGTAGTGGTCGATCATCTGACCAAGGTAGCTCACTTCATACCGGTAAAGACGACCTATACGAGTGCAAAGTTGGCCAAGATTTACATGGACAGGATTGTGTGCCTACATGGAGTTCCCAAGAGTATCGTATCTGACAGAGGCACCCAATTTACCTCACACTTCTGGCGCCAGCTGCACGAGTCACTTGGTACTAGACTGGAGTTTAGCACAGCGTTTCACTCACAAACTGATGGACAGACCGAGAGGGTGAATCAGATTTTGGAAGATATGCTGAGAGCTTGCGCCTTGGCTCATGGATCCAGTTGGGATGAGAATTTGCCGTATGCGGAGTTTTCCTACAACAACAGCTATCAAACCAGCATCAAGACGTCACCGTTCGATGTGCTATATGGGAAACGGTGCCGAACACCATTGTTGTGGGATGGAGTAGGAGAACATCAGCTGTTTGGACCTGATTTGATCAAGGACGCTGAGGAGAAGGTCGCCTTGATTAGAGATAGGCTGAAGGTAGCACAATCAAGGCAGAAGAGCTACGCTGACGCCAAGCGCAAGGAAGTAGTGTATGAGATAGGTGATAGAGGATACCTTAGAGTATCGCCGCTTCGTGGAATCAAGAGATTTGGAATTAAGGGTAAGCTGGCACCTCGATTTATTGGACCGTATCGGGTCTTAGCACGCAAAGGAGAAGTTGCTTATCAGTTGGAGTTGCCAGAGGCTCTGTCTGCTGTTCACAACGTGTTCCACGTGTCCCAGCTGAAGAAGTGCCATCTGGAGATGGTGGATACACCGTTGAGAGACACTGTACCGCTAGAGGAGGTTCAGCTGGAGAATGATTTGACCTATGAGGAGAAACCGGTCAAGATTCTGGAGACAGCAGAAAGGACTACCCGTACCAAGAGAATCAAGTTTTGCAAAGTACAGTGGAGCCACCACACCAAAGAGGAAGCCACCTGGGAGCGTGAGGATGACATCCGAGAGGACTACCCACACATATTTGCTAGCCGCGCTGAATCTCGAGGACGAGATTCATCTTAAGGGGGTTAGTCTTGTCACATCCCAAATTTTAGATTTGGTCTTACATATCATTCATGTCATTGCATCATATCTTTCCATGCAAAACCATCGAATAGAAAGGTTCGGCGAAACGCTACCTTCAAAACCCTATTTTGTTTCGCTACGAGTTCCCTGCGGGAAACTTTAGAGAGACTTGCAACAACCACCCCTGTAGATTCGAGTTTTCGCGCAAACTTCGACTGAAGGTTGTGCCCCTCGACGATACGAACCCGTAGGCGCGAGAATCGCTCCAATCGGAGTTCGTATGCAAAAGACTCGGACGTTTTAGTAAACCGCCGGAAAACGGTCCGAAAAATCTGGACCGATTTCCGAATCGGAGTCCAACTGCGGGCCGTTTCAGTTTAGGTTTCCGCGCAGGTTTCTTTTAAGAGGACCCCACCTGGCCCCGATTTCCGTGCCCGCCGACTCCTGCCCTCCCCCACGCGCGACCCCGCCGCCATCGATCCCGCCTCCCGCGCGCGCATCCCGAGGGACGCCGCCTTCGGCCCGCCGCCGCAGGCCACCCCCTCCGCCGTCGCCCCGCCAGGTGCACCGCCGCCACCCTCTCCTTCTCCTCTTCCTATTCCCGCACACCGCCACCAGCGCCGCCACTCTGCCGCCGCCCACCGCCTTGGCCGCCGCCATCGCCGCGGATCACCGCCGCCACCGCGCGACCTCGCCGCCGCCGCCGCATGCTGCCGCTGCCGCCGCCGCGCCTCAAGCCGCTGCCGCAGCTGCCTCGCCGCCGCTGCTTGCTGCGCTGCGCGCTGCTTGCTGCGCCGCGTGCGCTTGCCGCATGCGCTATGCACGCACGCATACATGCACGTACGCGCCGTTTTGCTCGCGCGATGTAACTTTTCTCGGACCCGTTCGTTGACCGTGTGTGTTCGTGTAGGAAGGATCTCGTCGCCGGAAGTAATCGCCACCGCCGTCCGGAGCTCGCCGCACCTTCTGGAGTCCGATTCGCCATCCGTTTCCGGTAAGACAGCAGCCACCGTCAGATCTCAGATCAGCGGCTTAGATCGTTCGTTGACTGGTCAGCATCCCAGAAGTTGACTAGTCAGACGTCCAGTCAGCGCCCAGTCAGCAGACGCTTGACCAGTCAAACAGACACAGTTGACTGGGTCAATTTCGTTAATCCCTTTAATTGACAGATTTCGGTAGAATCTTGTAAATTGCATAGAAATTCAACCGCTTGGATAAAAATTGCAAATAAAATATGTACGGGTTCAGTGAGTCGTGTAGAATCTCTCTGTACCTTTGGTTCAGACTTTTACTGTCAGGTTTAGTACAGTTTAATCAAACTAGTTAGTGGTCTTTTCGAAGTAATAAATTCGTAGAGAAAGATCCGTAGCTCCAAAAATCGCGTGTGATATGTCCCTGAACTCGCGTGAACGAGGGGAATCTCATCGTGAATTAAAAAGATAGGCCTACAGTAAAAACTTCTGCAGTATTTGTCTAATGGCTTTCTGCAGTGTTTTAATTACTCGGGAAGTTCTATAACTCCTTTTTGAGTAATTCCAATTGGTACTGTTTCTTTACAGCGATGCCTTTGCGGTAGAATATTTCCAAGATTTTACAAACAGTATACTACCGGTAGTGAATTATTTAAGTTCTAGCTCTAGTTGTGAGCATTACTTTTGTCTATTAGTTTCCCTAGCGCTAAAACTATTTTTCATGCATGCAATCGGTAGTGTTATACTATAGGATGTTGTGGTGCAGCTGTAGCACCAATTCACTTGCCGTTCTTGCATTCATGCATCATATTTGTTGCATATGTTGTGGATTGTTTGTTTATGAATGCAATTGTGTCGTGTAGATTGTGCTGAGTGCAACGCTTGTTCGTGTGAGGATTGTGCTCCAGACCGCTACAACCAAGGCAAGTAGATGCTACTTTGTTCATGATATCGTCCTACTATTTTCTATGCATTGTCGTGTATTTTGTAGACGCATGTGTAGGATGATACTATCGCTATGCTATGTCCTATTATGTGATAGGACCCTCTTTGTAGATGAACCACCGTTGGTAGATGTGCTTAGCCATGCTATGTTGAACGAGGGCTGGGTTACATCAATTACACTTGTTTTCTCAAAGTATTGGTTTGTGAAAACTAAAACAACTTAATCAATGAACCCCCTAGGTGTGATGGTATTGATAAATTTTGGTGGTTTCATTGCGGAAAGGCACCCAGGTATCAAGAGAGAATGATTGGCTTCTTTATTGTGTAGCTTACGTGTACAACCATGTGCCAATAATGAAATGGGCGGTTGGTTGGACTTAGTAGGTTGTGGTAACTCGAACCCGCGTATCCAGAGATGTAGAATTTTGGTAGGGTGGACCGGTGCGCGTCGGGATTGAGGAGCTACTTCCCGAACAGTCTCTTCTTGGTCTTCTCCCTATCGTCACCCAAAATGAGAGTGATGGTACGAGCTGGGCTGGCCAAGTCACATGGGTAAAGTGTACTAACCTCTGCATAGTGTATAATCTAATCGATTAGCCGTGTTCCCGGTTATGGACATCTGAGTTGCTAGATATTGATTCCATGACATGTTTCTCGCTCATTCTAATTTCATAATTGCTTTAATATTGTTGGGTTAACTTAATTGGGATCTTTTCAAAGAAAAATCAAAACTGTTTATGAAAGTAGGACAAATGTATTTGCAAATGCAAGCCAGACACAGCTCCACTTGCCAAATATGCATGTAGATGTTAGTACTAATGTCTCCTTTACTAGCTCTACTTGCCATACATTCCATGTATTGACCCTTCGGGGCTGCTACGTTTCATGTTGCAGGTTATTCCGATTCTGATTGATCGTTATAGGCCACGGTACTCCACTCGGCACTTGTTCACTTGTGGGCAATTTGAAGAATGGAGGATTTACTTGTTTATGTTGCTACCTGAATAATTTGAGCTAGCTTTATGCTAAGCTTTTATTGTAATAATGGTACTCTGGATCTTTGTAGATCATGATACACGGTTATTTTGCTATGTTATCTATCTTACTCTATTGTGGACCAATGAACCGATCCAGGGATTGGCATGTCACATAGAGGCCACGGTCTTTTCAGAACCGGGGTGCCACACTTGAATAATAACATGGAACCAAAATCCACTAAGGACGGCTGAACCCTGCAAAGAACTCACAAAACCAAAGAAGAACAACAAATATTTTTGGGGTTTTTGAATTTTTTCAGCAAGAAAACAAAGCAAAAACAAACCAAACAAAACAAACAAAGCAAAATCTTTTTTGGATTTTTCTTTTAAGGCAAACCAAAGCAAAGAAACAAACCAAGAGAAACAACGAAAATATTTATGGTATTTTTTGTTTTAAGAAAGTAGAAACAAAAACCAAAAAGAAAGCAAAAAAATGGATATACAAAGAACCGACCGAACATGATATATAGATGAGTGTGACATCGGTATACCTCCCCCCAAGCTTAGGCTTTTGGCCTAAGTGAGGCTCAATAGCGCGGGTAGTAACCCCAAGATAGTGGGTCATCATCGGAATGATCATAGTCAGGCGCTTGCGATGAAGAAGAAGACGCGCCGCAATCATAGGAGGGCTGCTGGTATGAAGACTCTCCCAAGTTGGAGGGCTGAACTGAATCATCTTCGGCATCCTCTCCAACATTCTCCTCTTGCTGGGAGAGCTCCGCCACATATGTGTCAAACTCCTCCTCCGTGAGCAACCATCCTTGCCTGTTATCAAAATTAAACAAACCAGGTGCAGGCAAATAAACTATTTTCTTAGTCCTACCCCCTCTCCAACCACGCTTGGCAAAATGGTAAACTTCTCGCAGTAGCCCCCAAGGAAACAAAACCATGCCTTCTCACGGTTGGTGGTGAGACGGTAAGCTATCAAATCACCTAGGTTATAAGATCTATTCCTATTCAAAGCAGCTGCGATAAAAGCTAGATCAAAAGAAGATAACTTCCTAGCAAGAACACACTTGGTAATGAAATAGGAAAAATATCTAATGGTTGGGAACTGAATGTTCCGAATTTTACCACTTTCCTTTGAGAAGTCGAAACCTTGGCAAATCTCAGCATATAAATCCATAAGTAACTTGGGCCTCTCCTTGATCTTCTCATAGGATCCCCACTAAGGCACTCTAATTGCTGCATAGAAATCAAAAAAAGGCAGGTCGACAGCTAGATTGTATATTTTATAATGGACCATGGGATTAGATGAAGACCAAGTAAACCGGAAGTACTGCATAATAGCCATGGTTAGCTTAACATATTGAAGTGGTTCACCTTCAACAAAGTGTTCCAACCCTGCATTGGTAATCATAGTTTGGAAATCAAGAGGATTCCCGCGGTTCTCATAAATTCCTGGCACAGATATATGGAAGGGAAGACTCCTTCCTCACGATGAACTTTCATTGGCTCAGGTACCATCAAATCATATTGATTCAGTGGATACGAGCTCATCTTCCTTTCTAAAATTTTTAGACAAACATCAAACCAAGTGATTTCCAAGTTGATAAAAGATGAGAAACTACAATAGGAACTTGCTAGAGGGCTACACATGCATCAAAAAATGAAATCTCTAAGCATAGAACAAGCATGAAAGTTCACACAACCTGTCACCTACAGCAGCAAAATACTCAAGATACAATCTATCAATCACAAATCTAATTGGACAAGTGGAGGAGGCACATACCAAGGAGCAATATCAGCAACAAAGATGGGATGAGCAAGGAGATCTAAATTCACGAGCAAGAATAGCAGGAACTCGAGCTTGAGAAAGTTTTCTGGTGTTTTTCGGGAGAGAGAAAGAAGATGGCTAGGAGGAGACACTTTGGAGGGGCCCAGGTGGGCCACACCCCACCCAGGTGCCACCTATAGGGAGGCCGCGCCCACCAGGGGTGTGGGTGCCTGGGGTGGCCCCCTGGGTCACTCCAGGTGTCCCTCTGCCCCTTTTTTTGAGGAAAAATTTAATATGAATTTTATGGAATTTTTTGGGAAACTTTATTTTTGGCCAATTTTTAGGTTATGAAAATTAATTTTCTCGCAGAAAAATATTTTTTAGAAGAAGCAAAAGCAAACAAAAACCAAAACTACAGAAGTTCTAAGACACTCTAACAAGCAAACAACTAGCAAAACTAAAGCTAATAAGAGGAAGAGCAAAGACTTGGAAGGAGAAAAATAAAAGTGAACAAGTATAACCACTGTGAAAGCATTATTTTGTTCATAAAAAATCCCTTTGTTAACAAGGTTGATCAAGTCTTGTTACCAAAACAATCTTATATGAAGAAAAAATTTGCATTTCACTAAATGATTATGTTACCTCAAACTTCATAGCAATAGTCCCAATCATAATAGTTTCAGAACTTTCTTGTGGAATGGGACAATATATTTCTCCAACTTTGCTGCTCTCAATATTTTCAGTGGAATTCAGGCAATAGCTCTTATCAATCTTCTTGGGGAAATATACAGTAAAAGTTACTTTTCCTTGATTACCATTGATGACAGCACCTGCAGTATTAAGAAAAGGTCTCCCAAGAATAATAGACATATTATTATCTTCAGGCATCTCAAGCACAACAAAATCAGTTAAAACCAAGAAATTATGAGTCACTTGAACATGAACATCCTCACATATGCCAACAGGAATAGTAGTTGACTTATCAGCCATTTGCAAAGATATATCAGTTGGTATCAATTTTTCTAGATGGAGTCTCTTGTAGATAGAAAAAAGCATAACACTAACTCCAGCTCCCAAATCACATAAAGCAGTTCTAACATAATTATTCTTAATAGAGTAAGGAATAGTTGGTATACCTGGATCACCAAGTTTCTTTGGAACCTTACCATTGAAGGAATAATTAGCAAGCAAAGTAGAAATTTCCTCATTAGGAATCTTCCTTTTATTAGAGACAATATCCTTCATATAATTTGAATAAGGAGGCAACTTAATAGCATCAGTCAAAGGAATTTGCAAAAATAAAGGTTTCATCCACTCACAAAACTTGTTATAGTGTTCTGCACCCAAGGTTCTATTTCACTACCATGTTTATTAGCAATAAAATCTTCCTTAGTGTACCTAGTGTTCTTAGTGTGCTTCTCAGGTTCTTCCTCAACTTCCTCCTTATCTGGAGCATCATTTTTATCACCATTTTCAGTTTCAGCATCAGAGACAGATATACTATTAGGATCTATAGCAGGTTCAGAGGGTTCCTCAACTATTTTATGTTTCTTTTTCTTTCTCTTATGAGGACTACCATTACTTTGACCTTGTTAAGAATCCTGCTCAATTATTTTAGGGTGACCTTCAAGGTATAAAGGATCTTGAGTGGCTGTACCACTCCTAGTTTTAATCCATAAGCATGTTTATCTCTAGAAGCATTAACTAGCATATCCTTTTGTACCTTAGCAAGTTGATCAATTTGGGTTTGAACCATTTGAAAGTGTTTACAAAGCATTTTAACATCATTAGCAGTTCTTTCCACAATATCTTTCACTCATTAATAGCTCTAGAGTTTTCCAATAAATGATTCTGAACTTGTTTTTTAAAATTACCTTGTTTAACAATAAAAATGTCAAGTTCCTCTAAGCATTGATCAGGAGGTTTACCATAGGGAATATCACCTTCATCAAAGTGTTGGAGAGAGTGTACCTCAATAGTAGATGAGTGGGGAATTGGCTTACATAATTCTTCTATAGGAGGTCGATTTTTCACATCTTCAGCTCTAATACCTTTCTCCTTTAGACCCTTCTTAGCTTCTTTCATGACTTCATCATTTAATGCAATAACTCCCCTCTTATTTGGTGTTGGTGTTGGAACTGGTTCAGGAGTAATAGGCTCAAGTGTATTTAGCTCAGTTGAAGTCCAATCATCATAATTCTTGCTTATTTTAGCCATTAATTCTTCAGCATCTGCAGGAGTCCTTTTCCTGGAAACACAATCAGCAAAGCTATCTAGGTATGTCATAGAATCATCATTTAGTCCATTATAATAAATATCAAGAAGCTCATTCTTAGGCAATGGACATCCAGGATGTGCATGAATCAAGGCACAGACCTTTGTCCATGACTCGGGAAATTTCTCTTTTTCTCCCTGTTTAAAATCAAAAAGTCTCTGCAAAGCAGCATGTCTAGCACTGAGAGGAAAATATTTCTGGAAGAAAGAAGCAATCAAACAATCAGGGCTATCAATGTAACCAAGATGTAATCTATTAAACCAGGCCCTAGCTTCTCCTTTTAGTGAAAAAGGGAAGATCTTTGTAACAAAGTACTTGCGCATCTTAAAATCATCAGAGAATAAAGAACTCATAGTAGAAAGCTCATTCATATGAGCCACACCACTCTCATTTTCAGTCCCACAAAAAGGTTCTTTCTCAACAATGTCCAAATAGGATAAATCAAGAGAGAAATCGTAATCTTTATCTTTAATATCTATGGGAGAGGTAGCAAACTTAGGATCAGAGGACAGTTTAGGAATAATGGTACGTCTAGCAAGGAGACTCTTAATAGCACAATCACCATGTGTGTTTCGGCACTCTTCAACAAATTCATCAGTAAAGTCAATTGATACGCCAAATTTGCATCACCATTCTATATCATAATTTACCTCTATTCATTGATATTTGTCTTATTATGATGTATTACTTATGGCTTTTCATCCGTTTATGCATGTTGGATGATTCCTAGAGGATTGACTGCCGGAGTCTGGATTCTGATGGAAAAGAAGGCGTTTCGGTGCAATTTCGCGAAGATCAGAAAAGTACCAGAAAAATATGGAAACATATTATTTTACCAGAAGACGAAGGAAGCCAGAAGGAGGAGCGAAGGGGGTCCTCAGGGGGCCCATACCCCCTAGGCACGTGCCCACCTAACCCCGCGCCTAGGGTGGGTTTGGCCCACCTGCTCGGCCTTCGACTCCTCCCTTCGCCTATATCTTCCCTATGGAACCCTAACATCAGGGGAACGGCCACAGATAGATTTCCGCCGCCTCTCGGGGGTGGAAAACACCGAGAGAGAAAGATCTCTCTGGCAGACAGATTTCTGCCGGGGGAATTCCTTCCTAGAGAGGGGAGACTGTCGCCATCAACACCATCATCAAGCTAGGCTTCATCGGGATCATCATCATCACCATCCACACCATCATCTCCACCAGCACCATCACGTCGTTCCGCTGTAACAATTGTGTTGGATATTGCTTTAGTTTGTTAGGGGAAACTTTCCTGGTGTTGATTACTATTGTAGTTGATGCTTGTGAGTGGAACCATTGGATTATTGTTTATGTTCAGATTGTTATCCATTACCATATCATCTTTGATCTTGATCCATATGATGTCTTGTGATTATTTCGTTTAGTTCTTGATGACATGGGAGAAGTCATGTTGTTAGTAGTGAATCTATGATGAGTTATTATTCAATATTTTAGTATTTAAGTTGTGGTGCTATTATTCTAGTGGTGTCATGTGAACATCGACTACATGATACTTCACCATTTATGGGCCTAAGGGAATGCATTGTGTATTTGGCTACTAATCGCGGGGTTGCCAGAGTGACAGAAACCTGAACCCCCGTTAGGACACCTTTGCACAAGGGAGTGTAGTATCTCAGAGTTTAAGGCTGTGGTTAGATTTATATCTTAATAATTTCCTGTAGTTACGGATGTTTGCAGGGGGTTTAATCACAAGTATGTATTAGTCCTAGGAAGGGCAGTATGTTAGCACAGGTTTACCCACACAACACTTACAAACACCAAAGAAGAGTACTCAGCTATTTGCAGCGAAAGCACTTGACAGAATTCCCATGTGTCCTTGAGAACGTTTGGTCCTTATAAGTATTTCCACCAGCTTGTCCTTTGCTAAGAAAGTATTGGGCCACTTGGTCCGTTTGTTCGTAACTTCTATTACTTGCTCTTTGTTTGTTGCCTTGTCAGAAAACCACTAAAAATCCGTTTGCTAAGTATTCATAGGGATTTCCTGCTCCATGCCACTGTCCAGCACCTTCTGCTCCTCGTTGGGATCGACACTCCTATTTATCGAAAGTAGTACGATACACCCCCTATACTTGTGGGTCATCATCAATGTAGCCATTATTAATATCATAACTCTCTCTAGACTCAGGTGAGCTAACGGGTGTAACAGTGTCTTCACTAGGAGTTTTGGTATTTCCTAGACTAGCCATAGTAGCATCGAAGAAAGGACCTAATGAACCACTCGCATCAAGCACAGTGGAAGTAACATCATGAGTATCAAAAGCAGTTTCAGATTCAGCAGTAGTAGAAGTGTGTGTAGCATGAGTATGTGGTGGTGGTGTAACAAGCTTGCTTATAACAGATGGTGAATCAAGAGAAACAAAGATGTTTAGGACTGTACCTCTTCTTGTAGTGGATGGTAAAATATGAAACTTTCCATCACGAGACTTCCCCATGATGAAAGGAGTAGCAACGAATAATAGTAGATCCAATTGAACTTACAAATAAAGCTATGCTCCCTGGCAACGGAACCAGAAAATAGTCTTGATGACCCACAAGTATAGGGGATCGCAACAGTCTTCCCGGGTAGTATTACCCAATTTATTGATTCGACACAAGGGGAGCCAAAGAATACTTGCACGCCTTAACAACTGAGTTGTCAATTCAGATGCTCCTAGAAATAGTTCTTGCTCACAAAAGTTTATCAGTAGCAACAGTTTGTAGTAGCAACAACAAAGCAACAGCAGCAGTAAAACATGAGCAATAGTAACAGTAGTAGCAAATAGTAGGATATGAGCGTGGTAGGCATAGGGATGGACGGACGGGCTTTGCATGGACGAGTCTAAACATGTAACTTCAAGATCTAGGGCGTTGCAGATAAATAAGAACAAGCATCCAAGTACTAAACAATCCTAGGCATGTGCTCCATATATAGTCATACGTGCTCGCAATGAGAACTTGCACAACATCTTTTGTCCTGCCAGCCCGTGGCAGCGGGGCCTCAAGGGAACTACTGGCAATTAAGGTGCTCCTTTTAAAAGAGCATCGGAGCAAAGCATTAATACTCCGTGAATACATGTGATCCTCACACCACAGCCATCCCCTCCGGTTGTCCCAATTTCTGTCACTTCGGGGCCTTTGGATCCGGACAATGATATGTGTACACAACTTGCAGATAAGATCACAAACAATACTATCATAATGATTCAATAATAAGTTCAGATCTGATATCATGGCACTCGGGCCCTAGTGACAAGCATTAAGCATAACAAGTTGCAACAAAGTCAAATAGCACTAATAGAGATACTAGGCACTATGCCCTAACAATATCATTCGATTACATGATAGAACTCATCCAATCCCTACCATCCCCATAGCCTACAGCGGGGGATTACTCACTCATGGATGAGGGAAACATTGGTGGTTGATGAAGAGGCGTTGGTGATGATGATGGTGATGATCCTCCCCAAATTCCCTGTCCCGGCAGGGTGCCAGAACGGAGTTTCTGGATCCAAATCTTGGTTTCTGGTGGTGGCGGCGCAGCGGAACTCTTTCTGGAATAACGACGAACCCCCTTGGTTTTTAGGTCAAGGGGTATCTTATAGGCGAAAGGGAGCCCGAGGGGGTTCCTGGGGTGGCCGCACCCCCTAGGCGCGGGCTGGGCCCACCCACGCATGGCAGGGGTGTGGGCCCCCCAGGCCTCCACTTCGTCTCGTACTTTGGCTCCGTGGATCTTCTGGTGAAATAGGATTTTGGCATATTTTCTGGGATTTTTCCTGATCGTTGATTTTCTGCACAAAAACTAGACACCAAGGTAATTCTGCTGAAAATAGCATCAGTCCGTGTTAGTTGTATCCAAATCACACAAGTTTAGAGGAGAAACAATAGCAAAAGTGTTTGGGAAAGTAGATATGTTTTGGACGTATCAGGCATCCATAACCATGCCCAGGCCTAGCCAGAAGGGTAACCCTGCTAACTACGATCATCTCAAACCTTCTAAAAAAAGGGGCCCGACAAAGGGCAAAGAAAAAAAAGAGCGGTCAGTACTGAGGCCAGTACACGGCGAGACTTAGAATTCATCGATCCTCGCCTACAAAGGTATGGTGGACTACAGCGGCATGGCAGCATGTACTAAACAACCTATAGAGACTCGATACAATTTTTGGCTATCAGAGAGAGAGATGAGAACGACCTATTCGGATCTAACTTGATACTATCACCAAACATACCCATCCTAGTATCTCCCCCTCGAGACTAAACGAGGAAGTCAAACCGAGGAAACTCACACGGTTGGCAATTTTATTCATTCTTTCCATAATTGTTATCCAACTTACTAGTCATATCACATACAAGTCAAATTTATAACAGCAAACTTTAGTTATAGTTGTCTATGATCAAGATACTATGCTCCAAGTCGTCCATAACCGCGGACACAGCTTTTCGAAAAGATTTAACCCTGCAGGGGTGCACCAAAGTTTCCACACGCACTTCGACCCTTGTTGCCAGATCAATTAGCATACTTCCATCGGTATGTCGGCGGGACCTAGGACACGACGCTTTTCCAAATCCAAAGAAAGTACATTGGGGCCACCCCACTAAGCTACCCGTAACGAAGTCGACCGAGCTCCGAAGATGGACCCAGAGGTTGCGAGATCGGCTAAGAGATCAAGGGCCATAGGTATAATCCTCAATATAACTACCCACATCCTAAACAGTACAATAGTAAACGCTCATCGAGCAACAAATAATAAACATGGCATACATAACATTAAAACCCCAAACTAGTTTGTGGCCTCTAGTACAGTACATTGAAATCAGGTACTAAGCCGATAGGGTTGCCCACACACCCCACATGTAGTTAGCGCGCTCAATCTCAGAAAGGGTGTCAAGAACTCGGGTCCTAGGTGGACACATGTGGGTGGTTAACAACAAAATCTCAACTATTACCCACCGATACCTCTTCATTAATTATATCCATTTTAATATTTAATTAACTAGCTATAATTAAAACCACGATCATCTCCACCTTTATGAATATGCCAACCCCCAACATTAGTGGAACATCAACGACGCGAAGCAGCACCTGAACAAGCGACTACGACTCGCAAGGCCAACGGTATATCCAAAAAACAGTCAATAGGAGGTGTCCAAGGCAGTATAAAGGCTGCAGAGATATATAAAGGGATACGGAATCTAAAGCATCACAACACAGATAGCAATAGATCAACAGGAGGAAGTAAAGACTATAAATATAAAATAGGTAGAAAAAGGGAGATTGCTCGCCTGAGAAACATTGTTGAAGGTACATTATCCGAAGAACTTGTCAAAGCTCACATCATCTTATCGTCCTATCCGGGAAGAAGCAAAACACTAAAACAAACAAGTGATGCAACAATTACAACTAATACGAAAGAACCAGCATGATCATGATATGATGCATGAAATGGCAAGTTAATGATGCAAACCATGTTGAGAAGATGTCGTTTATATAACACATGGATGATACAACATTAGTGAGTCCTTATCAATAAGAAATAATTATTTTTCAATTTTATTCGTCATATTTTCCTTGCATAACAGTTCTAATCTTACAAGTTCTCCATGATGCATGATGCAATTGCAAATATGGAAGGCATAGCTGGAAAGGGCTCATCGCGTTGATCAATTTAGAAATTATTTGTTAAATTCTGATTTACGGATTCAAAGTTATGAATTTAATAAGAAAATACCATTTAATAATATTTAAAATAATTTTGAATTTTTAATTGTTCAAAATTTATTTTGAATGACATATTATTGATCCTTGCATTTTTCTGATGACAAAAGATATATTATTTATATTATTTGAAATTGTTAATAAAAAGTTATTATTAAATACATTAATAAATAGAAAAGGCATTATTGTTAATAGTTGTAGCAGGTAGGGGCATTTCTAGAATTCTCTAAAAGTGTATCCGAATTCATATTTCAAAACTATTTGTCTTTCATTTTTAAAGTTTGTGCAAATTCTAAATAGAGAAGGAAATATGAATTTAAATGAGTATTTGAATTATTTGAAATATTAAAGGATTAAGAAAATCTATACCTAATAATAAAGTATGAAGTGTTTCTCCCGGTCTAACACTTTTTTAGACCGTTTTACCCTTCCAGAAAACCACGTATTATTACCCACAATTACCACCAATAAGTATAGCTTCTTATAAAAAATAAAAAATAAACAGAAAGTAAAAAAAGTAACCACATGTGCCACCGGTAAGTCAAGATAAGTGCCTTGGCCGTGGCTTTCATCATCCCTTCTGATAGTTTTACCTATTGCAGATCAAGCAAAAGGCCCATGAGGCTAATGGTATCGGCTTACCGGTACCAAAGAAATTAATAAGTGTCATGGCCGAATTTACAACATGGGCCTTGCTTGCAAGCTGGGCTTGATCAATGCTAATATGTCATGGGCTAGGCAAGATGTGCGTCCACGCATAGTACAACAACAATAAACTAGGCGTACAGTCATGTGAAATCAATACCCCATACAAATTAAGTTTAGTCCTACCCTATTTTCTTACGTCAAATTTCACCAATTTATATATGTTTTCAACTTAACTAGAGTATTGGCAAGCATGCCCATGAATAAACAAATAGCCACCGCTGTTTGGTTTGGAAATATATCATTGCCTAATTGGGATTGCAGGCATAGCTTGCTGCGCATGGGATTATAAGGTCTTGAGCTAAATAATGAAGGATTGTGGGTGCAATATTTAAGACGTGTGATGTGAGCTAAATAATAGGGACTGTAATTGTGGGCTGCTGAAATATTAAGGGGCATGAGGGGGATTCCACATGCTGCAAGATTAAAGGCGTGTGATGTGAGCTAAATATAATGGGGATTATGAGTTGCTACAATATTATATAAGTCAGGCAGAGTTCTATGTTGATGATGATTGAATTTGTTTCTCTCTTTTTTTACACTCATTTTAGTATAGTAACATAATAAAAGAAAGGACTAAATCTGCACCCAAAAAAATATCCTAATATTTTGGGTCGATCACATCCCGACTACCCCAACAATACGTCCAATTTTCTTTGCTTCTTCTACTCCCCCTATCCCGAGGGGCACAAAGGGCTTCTCGAAGTGGGGTAGGTGACACATGGCTCTTCTGACATTGACACATGTGTATTCGATGGTCTAGCCAAAGGAGAAGGTGAGACGGTGTAAGCGATCTAACCATCCATGTGCTAAAGACACACGCATTATTTTTCTCTCCCGTTGCAACGCATGAGCACGCTTCCTAGTAAAACCAAAAGAAACAACAGAGATGGGCCACCGGGGTTGCTGGGCCACTGCTCCTGGTTACAGGTCATGCATGGGCGGCGGATAAACAATTGGGTCGGCCCAACTAGCGCTGGCTCCAAAGGACCTGCAGGTAGACAAAAGAGAAAAGGTAGGGGTGTTTTTGCGAGAGAGCAAGGTTGGTCGGGTTTGCCTCTGAAGAAATATGAAACAGCTGGCGTGAATTCTACTAGCTCGAGCCAACTTCTCAGGAAGATTGCAAGATATGTAGGGCTCCGTTTTTCGTTCTGTTTGCGTCATCTCGAAGAGGGATCATAGGAGAACATCTCTGGTTAAGGAAGTTCCGCCGGAGGACAAGTGTGGAGGATGCGAGCAAGTGGGAAACAGAGGCTGATTTTCGGAGGTAAACTAACGGAAAACATATGGAGTTTCGTAGAGAGACGCTGTGATCTTCAGAAGACGATTTCCGGAGGTGTGGTGGACGGATTGGAGCGTCGTTTTATCCATAACAAAGCTGTTACATCCCTCTTTATCTTAGAGTGCAGGGATTCACCGGATTTGGGCGGGGATCGCTGGAAATTACGTAGGAACAGTGGTACCGAGAACTGCTTCTGTGGACGTGGGGAAGATCAGAGCAGCGCGGGGCGCATGAGCGTGATGGCAGGTCGGCATGACGACGTCGATGAGCGACGGTGAGGCGGTTCCGATGCATGGCGTGGACGGAGGAGAGCGGGAATGAAGAGAGGAGCTCACCGAGAGGTGTGGACAACGACGGCGAGACTGTTGAATTATTAGGCATAATTTCCACAATTAATTACAGAATATAAATCATGACAACAACAGCTACAATCACGTGAACCTCTAACATACTATATGTATTGATCAACATGAACAGTAGCAGACTATACGCACTTATAGCCATAGTAAAACAATAGATCTATTGACGGTGTACGTACTGATCGGTTGTCGATGTAGTCGCCGTTGGTGCAGTAGCCTGTCGAAGAAGTCGGCGTTGAAGACGACGCGCACTAGGTCCGGCTTGACGACCGGGAAGACGCGCCGTGATGACGAACTTGAGCAGTCGCGCGGAGCGCTTCCCAAAAACCTTATTCGCCCTCTTCCGTACAGGATCACAAAGGCGAGTGGTTCTGGAGACCTGCTCTCCCGACCACCGGTGCACGCCGGCAAGCGGGATGAAGTAGAATATGGTGACGGCGCAAGCAGAGAGGGTGGCAAAACCCTATATTGGTTTGGTGTCGTGCGTTGTGGAAGCCGCATAGGTGTTTATATAGAGCGGCTCGGAAATCCCGTATAGGACACGAAGTGGACCAAGCCCACGTCGCGCACATTCGGGTCGGTTACAGATAGCCCACGATCCGGGAGCGACCCGAATCCGCTAACTATTCACACGTCTGTCTAACCGCACACATTTTCCTGAGCAGCAAAATAAAGCTCGGCTCGGTGAGATTCCCGCAACCTGCGGCGCACGCGTCGTGACGAGACGAGGCGAGCGTGCGTGCGAGCGGTGACATCGTCGGAGGAGGAACGCGCGTGTAGATCTCTTATTGTCACTCACTTACAAAGTGGTGCAACACTCCACCTTATAAGGTGGTGCAACTCTCCTTCAACTTTTCATGTGGGACTAAACTTTAGCTCCCACGGCTCTTGCCACACACATGTGAGCTTCCACCAACTTCGGCGAAATCACATATGGGCTTCCACATACATGGGCTTTGAGATTTAGGGAAAAATCTGAAATCACACATGGGTCTAATGATTTAGCCCATTATTTATAACAATCGACCACCAGATCTCAAATGCCCATTTGAAGATTTGCCCATCCTCGTTACTTGTTTATATACTAGTGTTTCGGCCGAGACTGTTAAGTTAAACTTCCGCCTAGAATCTTGAACTACGTCTATCAACAACTTGAACAATGGACGAACCTTGAATTGCAAGTTTGGTGCCAATAGATTTCACTCAAAATCATAACTAGTACCTGGTTGCCAGTAGCCTACCCCGCGGGTTGGAGCATATGCGTCATACTCCCTGATCTCTTCATGAGTTTACTAGAGATCACCCAAGTCTCATAGATCACGACGTTTACAGTCGAGCTCATATAGGTGTGTTCTTTCAAGAATGCCCTGTAGGACGAAATCTTTGCTAGTTAAAGCCAACATAAACACATTAAGGTGTGTTTCCAACCTGCCTTACAGATTATGAGAGTTATGCATCTTCACATAGAGAGGGTTACCAACTACTCTCCTCAGTCAAACCACTAGCTTGTTCTTCCCAGGTCCTAATTCACGGGATCTCCGATCACATAGGTTGGGTTACCACTAGGTGTGACATCCATGGGTCTCAACCCCATCTCCCTCGATGCACTTTCTATCACATTTCGTGATAGTCCCTTTGTAAAGGGATCTGCCAGGTTTTTGTCTATTTGAATATACGTAACAGTTATTACTCCGGAGTTTCTCAATTTCCTGACAGACTTCAAACGTCTCTTCACGTGTCTTGATGACTTCGCGTTATCCTTAGAATTGTTCACTTTAACAGTCATAGTTTGGTTGTCACAATTCAAAAGGATTGCCGGCACAGGTTTCTCAACCACAGGCAAGTCCATCAAGAGCTCACGCAGCTATTCTGACTCAACAGTGGCTGTGTCTAAAGCAGTAAGCTCTGCTTCCATAGTTGACCTCGTCAATATGGTCTGTCTACGGGATCTCCATGACACCGCACCACCTCTAAGGGTAAACACATACTCTCTCGTGGCGTAGAGTTCATCAACGTCAGAGATCCAGTTCGAATCACTATATCCTTCAAGCACAGCAGGGTGCCCTGAATAGTGAATCCCATAGCTCATTGTACCACATAGATAGCGCATGACCCTTTCAAGTGCATGCCAATGATCAATACCCGGGTTAGACATGAACCTACTCAACTTGCTCACAGAAAAAGAGATATCAGGTCTAGTAGCGCTTTCTAAGTACATGAGAGAACCAACAACTTGTGAATATTTCAGCTGATCTGTTGGTTCCTTCTTATTCTTCCGTAATGTCAAACTGGGATCATAAGGTGTTGGAGAAGTCTTGCCATCAGCAAAGCCAAATCGGCTCAAGACCTTCTCAACATAATGAGATTGCGTTAAAGTAATCCCATTCTTGTTCTTAATAAGCTTGATGTTCAGAATCACATCAGCCTCTCCCAGATCTTTCATATCAAAACTCTTTGACAGGAAAGACTTGACTTCATTTATCACTATCATGTTTGTAGCAAATATCAGAATGTCATCCACGTACAAACATAATATAACGCTATCGCCCCCACCATGGCGATAGTAAACACACCTATCAGCCTCATTAATGACAAAGCCAGCAGAAAGTAGAGTTCTGTCAAACTTCTCATGCCATTGCTTAGGTGCTTGTTTCAGGCCATATAAAGATTTTTAATAACTTGCACACCTTTGTCTCTTCACCTTTTACCACAAACCCATCCGGCTGATCCATGTAGATCTCCTCTTCCAACTCTCCATTAAGGAAAGCTGTCTTCATGTCCATTTGATGAACGAGAAGACCATAAGAGGCAGCCAGGGATAGTAGTACTCGAATGGTGGTCAGTCTAGCGACAGGTGAATAGGTGTCAAAGTAATCTTCGCCTTCTTTCTGTGTGTAGCCCTTAGCTACAAGTCACGCCTTGTACTTCTCAATAGTACCATCAGGCCTTAGCTTCTTCTTAAACACCCACTTACAGCCCACAGGTTTGCAACCATAGGGTCGTTCTGATAATTCCCAAGTTCCATTAGAAAGAATCGAGTCCATCTCATTTTGGACAGCTTCTTTCCAATCATCTGCATCAGGAGATGCATATGCCTCTGCAATGGATCTGGGAGTATCGTCCACAAGGTACACGATGAAATCATTACCAAAGGATTTTCCAATCCTCTGTCTCTTACTCCTCGTGAGAGGTTCATCGTCATCCTTCTCAAGGACTTCCTCATGTGGTTGTTCAGAATTCTCAATAGATGCACTAGATTCAGGAAGTATTTCAGAAGAAATTCTACCAATGCTATGCATATCTTTCATAGGAAAAATATTCTCAAAGAATGTTGCATCACGAGATTCCATTATAGTATCAACACGCATATCAGGTACCTCAGATTTAACCACTAGAAATCTATAGCCTACACTCCGTGGAGCATATCCTAGAAAGATACAATCCACTGTCTTAGGTCCCAGCTTGCGTTTCTTGGGAATCAGTATGTTGACCTTTGCCAAACACCCCCAAGTGCGCAAATACGAAAGTGATGGTTTTCTCCCAGCCCACTCCTCATAAGGGGTCTTTTATTTATTCTTGTTAGGAACTCTATTCAGGACATGACATGAAGTCAACAAAGCCTCCCCCCACCATGCCTTTGATAAACCAGCAGTGGCTAACATGGAGTTCACCAAGTCAGTTAGCGTGCGGTTTTTCCTCTCGGCAACCCCGTTAGATTGGGGCGAGTAGGGAGGCATCCTCTCATGAATAATTCCGTGTTCCTGACAGAATTCGTCAAATATTTTGAGAAAATACTCACCACCACGATCCGACCTAAGACGCTTGATATTTCTGTCTAGTTGATTTTCAACTTTGGCCTTATAGATTTTAAAGTAGTCTAAAGCCTCATCTTTAGTTTGCAACAGGTAATCATAGCAGAATTTAGTAGCATCATCTATCAACGTCATGAAATATCTCTTTTCACCTTTTGTCAACACACCATTCATCTCGCATAGATCAGAATGTATGAGTTCTAGAGGTGCCAAGTTTCTCTCCTCGGCAGCCTTGTGAGGCTTTTGAGGTTGCTTTGATTGCACACAACTATGGCACTTAGAACCTTTGGAAATAGTAAAATTTGGAATTAAACTCATACCGGACATCCGAGACATCAAACCAAAATTAATGTGACATAAACAAGAATGCCAAACACTGGTATCATCATTAACATCACCACAAATATGATTCACGGATTTATTACAAAAATCTGAAAGTGAAAACCAGAACAAGCCTCCGAACTCATAACCTTTACCAATAAATTGTCCATGTTTCGAACAACCACTTTATTGGACTCTAACATAACCGAAACCCATCTCTACACAGAAGGGAGCCACTAATGATATTCTTGTTCATAGTAGGGACATGCTGCACGTTCCTCAGCTGCACGATCTTTCTGGAAGTAAACTTCAGATCCACCGTGCCAACACCACGGATAGAAGCATGTGATCCATTCCCCATTAGGATGGATGAATTCCGAGCGACCTAATAAGAAGTGAACATAGAGATGTCAGCGCACACATGAACATTAGCACCCGTATCAATCCACCAACATGGTGATTGAAATACTGAAAGAACAGTAAATAAATTACCGTACCCATCAGTGTTGCTAGCGGTCACGATGTTGACAGTCTTCCCACCTTTCCCTCTGCGACCTGCACGATCTGGGCAGTCCTTGGAAAAGTGGCCGAGCTCTCGACAATAATAACAATGTAGCTCGGTCTTCTTCAGCTTCTTCTTCTTCTTGAAGGTTGTAGTCTTTTCAGGCTTGTTGAACGAGGGCTTATAGTTCCCTTTGTTCTTGCCGAAGGTCTTGTTCTGCGCCATATAGGTGCTAGACTGACCCTCGCCTCCTCTCTCAGCAGTGTCCTTAGCCCGAGCCTTCTCCTCAACATCAAGAGACGCTATCAGGTTTTCAACCGATATCTCCTGTCTCTTGTGTTTGAGAGTTGTGGCGAAGTTCCTCCACGAAGAAGGCAACTTTGCAATAATGCACCCAACCACAAACTTGTCGGGTAAGATACACTTGAGGATTTCAAGCTCCTTGGCAAAGCACTGTATCTCATGAGCTTGATCAACTACAGAACGGTTGTTAACCATCCTGTAATCATGAAAGCTCTCCATGATGTACATCTCACTGCCAACATCTGCTACACCGAACTTAGCATTCAGTGCCTCCCAGAGCTCTTTTCCATCTTTGATGTGCATATACACATCAAATAGCTTGTTGTCAAGAACACTCTGAACGCATCCCACAAAGGCAAGATTGGTTTCCTTGAACTTGTTCTGAACCTCGTCAGATGTAGTTCCTTCAGGTAAACCCTCACTAGCCTCGAATACTTTTAGAGCTTGCAGCCACATAGTGGTCTTATACTGCCACATCTTAAAATGAACACCGGTAAACTTTTCCGGCTTCATAGCATCGGCCAAGTGTCTCATGTTTAATTCAGGAAATTGCCTATAATATGGTTTTTGGATTGTTGGATTATTAGGCATAATTTCCATGATTAATTCTAGAATATAAATCATGACAACAACAGCTACAATCACGTGAACCTCTAACATACTAGATATATTGATCAACATAAACAGTAGCAGACTATACGCACTAACAGCCATAGTAAAACAACAGATCTGTTGACGGTGTACGTACTGATCGGTTGTCGATGTAGTCGTCGTTGGTGCAGTAGCCTGTCGAAGAAGTCGGCATTGAAGACGACGCGCACTAGGTCTGGCTTGACGACCGGGAAGACGCGCCGTGATGACGAACTTGAGCAGTCGCGCGGAGCGCTTCCAAAAAACCTTATTCACCCTCTCCCGTACAGGATCACAAAGGCGAGTGGTTCCGGAGACCTGCTCTCCCGACCGCTGGTGCACGCCAGCAAGCGGGATGGAGTAGACTACGGTGGCAGCGCAAGCAGAGAGGATGGCAAAACCCTAGATTGGTTGGGTGTCATGCGTTGTGAAAGCCGCACATGCGTTTATATAGAGCGGCTCGAAAATCCCATACAGGACACGAAGTGGACCAAGCCCACATCGCGCACATTCGGGTCGGTTACAGATAGCCCATGATCTAGGAGCGACCCGAATCCGCTAACTATTAACACGTCTGTCTAACCGCACACATTTTCCTGAGCAGCAAAATAAAGCTCGGCTCGGCGAGATTCCCACAACCCGCGGCGCGCGCGTCGTGACAAGACGAGGCGAGTGTGCGTGCATGCGAGTGGCGGCATCGTCGTAGGAGGAGCGGGCGTGTAGCTCTCTTATTGTCACTCACTTACAAAGTGGTGCAACACTCCACCTTATAAGGTGGTGCAACTCTCCTTCAACTTTCCATGTGGGACTAAACTTTAGCTCCCACAGCTTTTGCCACACACATGTGAGCTGCCACCAACTTGGGCGAAATCACATATGGTCTTCCACATACATGGGCTTTGAGATTTAGGGAAAATCTGAAATCACACATGGGTCTAATGATTTAGCCCATTATTTCTAACAGAGACGGTGAGCGACGGGACGCCGGGTGCACGTGGCGGCGTTCATGATGGAGACTGCGGCATCTTCTCCTGGTGCACATCAACTACATGCACGGGCGACGTGGCCTCCTCCTCCCTGCAGGTACACGAAAGGCCAGAGACAGTGCCACGACGAGTTAGAGACGATGGAAAACGGTGGTGCGGTTCAGAGATGGAGCTCATGGTTTGGTGGAGAAGAAGAAGGGAAGCCAGGGATAAACGATCTGGAGTAGAGGGGGTGTCAGCGATAGATGGGGAAGGAGGTAGGGGTTGCATGGTCATCGATCGACTGGGGGTTAAAAGAGGAAGGGGAGGAAGGGAGCAGGTAGAGAGGCGGCGGAGGACCACAACTCACGTTCGTGGCGTGACAGAGGCGAGGAAGATGACAACTCTCTCCCTTGATCGATCAGAGAAGGGCGGTGTGATTCTGCGGTAGATGGTGGGCTTTAGGCCTGGAATTGGACTGCGGCCAAGGTTAGGCCAGATAGGTTGCAGCAAGGTTTGGTCTCCCTCTATTTTAATGATAGTTTTTATTTTCTTTCTTTTCTTTGTGATTTGTTTTAAACAATTTCAAAACAACAAACTAACTCAAAACTTTTGGGACTTTGTAGGTGATTTTGAAAAGAGGATTGTGACATATAAATAGAGACGAAGAGGAAATAGCACTTAGGAGAGGATATGCCCACATAACTTCCATTTGGGCATTCATACAAGATATATGGTTTAGTGTTTTGCAACTAGGAGCAAAAGCATTGCAAAAATATTGGATCATACTAAGAGATCCTCATATGTATAAAACAAAATAGGAAAGAGATAAAAATAGAGGGAAGGTAAAGAAAGGTGATAGCAAACATCACAAACAAGAACAAAACGCAATGGAACATATGATCCATGTAATGTGGCATGATTACCATGATGATGATGCCATGATGGTGCAAAAAAAATGAAGCGATTTTCTAGTAGTGGTTTTACTGGGGTGCTACAGTTCGACACTGATGACCCACAAGTATAGGGGATCACAACAGTCTTCGAGGGTAGTATTACCCAATTTATTGATTCGACACAAGGGGATCCAAAGAATACTTATAAGCCTTAACAACTCAGTTGTCAATTCAGCTGCACCTAGAAATAGTCTTGCTCACAGTAGTTTATCAGTAGCAACAGTTTTGTAATAGCAATAGCAAAGTAATAGCAGCAGTAAAACAAAGGCAGTAGTAACAATAGTAGCAAACAGTAGGATACGAGTGCGGTAGGCATAGGGATGGATGGACGGGCGTTGCATGGTCGAGACTATTCATGTAACTTCAAGAGATAGGGAATTTGCAGATAAATAAGATAAAGCATCCAAGTACTAAACAATCATAGGCATGTGTTCCATATATACTCATACGGGCTCGTAATGAGAACTTGCACAACATCTTTTGTCCAGCCAGCCCGTTGCAGCGGGGCCTCAAGGGAATCTACTGGCAAATAAGGTACTCCTTTTAATAGAGCACCGGAGCAAAGCATTAACACTCCTTAAACACATGTGATCCTCATATCACAGCCATCTGCTCCGGTTGTGCCAATTTCTTTCACTTCGGGGCCTTTGGATCCGGACAATGATATGTGTACACAACTTGCAGATAAGATCATAAACAATACTATCATCATGAATTAATAATAAGTTCAGATCTGAGATCATGGCACTCGGGCCCTAGTGACAAGCATTAAGCACAACAAGTTGATCTAACTCAGGATGAGGCTACCTCCCTGGCTTTGGAAATTGGTTGTGTCACAACAAAAATGCCTTTCACTTACCTTGGGCTGCCCATGGGGATTACAAAACCAACTATCAAAGACTTCTCTCCTCTGACTGATAGAGTTGAAAGAAGACTGACAACCTCAGCATCCTTTTTTTCTTATGGGGACAGACTTGTTTTGGTGAATTCTGTGTTACCTCTCTACCTCTGCACTACATTAGTTCTCTGAGTGTCCCAAAGGGAACAATTGAGGTTTTAAACAGAGCAAGAAGACATTGTTTATGGAGAAAGAGTAAGGATGCTGCTAAAGCTCACTCTATGGCATCTTGGGAAATGATCAGTAAACCAAAAGACAAGGGTGGTTTAGGAATCATAAATCTTCAAATCCAAAATAAATTCCTACTTATGAAACACTTGCATAACTTCTACAATAAAGCTGATCTGCCTTGGGTGAAATTAGTCTGGAACACTGTCACATCCCAAGATTTTCCAAATCTTGTTATATGAAAAATAAATAAACAAAATAAATAATTGTTGAAATTTAGGGTGAAAAGAAACTTTTGTTTTTAAATGGAAATTAAAATCCCATCTTGAACAAACTTTGGTTAATGTTTGAATCCAACTAAAATTCAAATCAAGTGGACTTCATTCTTCATAAATGCATCTTGAAATTTTAAACACTTGGAGAATAAACCAAAACTCTAAAATCCTAATGGAAGAAAATCATTTTCAAGTTATCTCTAAGACTATGGATTTGATCCATATAAAGTTAGTCAAAAAAACATTTCAAAATGACCAAGAATGACAAAAGGAAATATTATAAAACCATATAAATTGGTTTCACTTAGTTTGGAACCATAGATAAAATCTTATGAATTTAATAAGATAAGGAAATTGAATTTCCAACGCTAATAAAGCCCTTATCTAAAATCCATGTGCTGAGCAAATAATCCTAAAAGGGTTTAAAAAGATAAACAAATAATAAATAAAGTTATAATAGTTGGAACCGCTATTTTGGATCTTTAAATAAAAGATATGGTTTTGATAAGCATAGGTAGAAATATAAATGAGTATTATTTTAAAGAGCCAAATTAAATCTTGGCCAAGCAAATAAAATAAATTATTTCTATTTGTTAAAAAGAATAAAGGTTTGTTTAAATAAAATAATAAGGATTTATTAATATCCAATTTTATTTAAGTGAAGGCTTTTTCTTTTCAAATAAAAATTAAAAATTTATCAAAGATTTTCAAAATAAGTATTCCAAATGTTTTAGATTTCAAATGAAACCTACTGAAAAGATTTTGGTATTATTTAGATTTCAAAAAGAGTTTTAAAATAAATTAAAACCTATTTGAATTAAAGACTATGGTCTATTTATTTAATTATTAATAGATCCTAAAAGAATTATTTTATTTTGGACTTTGAAATATGTTGATAAACAGAATTAAAATTCACCCAAAAGTTTGGTGATGATTTGAATTAAAATGGAGATTAAATAATATTATTAAATCTTATTTTAATTAATACTAGAGCCTATTTTAAATAATTAAAAGACAGTAAAAAGGATAAATAAATTATTCTAAAATTGACTTTGGAATGTGTTATTAATCAGTATATGAATCTACACAAATTTTGGTTGAGGTTTGAATTGATTTGTTGCTTGAATTGTTTGAATGAAAATCAAATCAGAATATTCAAAAACAGAAAAGAAAAAGGTTTAGTATAAAAAAATGGAAACAAACCCAGCCCAACCCAGCTAGCCCACTAAGGCCCAGCAGCCCACCTCTCCCTCTCTCCCCGAAACGTTTTTCTTCACCGCAGACCGAACCCGCTAAGTCGCTGACCAGTGGACCCCACGCCCCTCTCTCTCTCACTTGCTGACAACGATGCCCCACCTGTCAGCTCGTCATCCCTAACCTCGCGACCGTTTCCTCCCCTTCTCTCGCCTCACCGTTTCTGGCCAAATGAATTCGGTTGAATTCGTTTAAATGCGCGGTTAATTATCCCCCTGGACCCTGCTGTCTTAACCCCCTCTGTCTCCTCCCCACATCTCCTCCTTTCCTCGAATCAGAAAGCCACTAGGCTGCGTCAATTTTTCCTTGCATCGCCACGGTCTCTGACGAGCTCCGACAACGATTCCGGCCACCTCTCGCCGCCCCTTGCTTCCTCAACCACGCGAGCCTGCTCCCCTCTTCCATACGCATCTCCAAGTGGCCTCAGCTCGCTCGCGCATGCCCTCTAGCATCGACAACGACGACGACCAGCAGCGCCGCCGTTGTCTGCTACCTCTCCGGCGAAGATCTGGTAAAAATCTGACCGCCCTAACCCCTCTCCTTCACATGCACATGCTCGCCGTGACCCCGCGCATCTAACGACACCTCCTTTTCTCTCTGGCGTGCACTGTACCTTCGCCATCGTCTTCAACAGGACGAGCCCGACGCGGACACGAACTCCGGCGAGCGATTCGAGCCAACTCCGTGCGCCCCTGTCCATCCTGTGTCCACCTTGAGCATCACCGCGACCCCGCGAACCCGGTGAGCACATCCTCCCTCTCCCTCGCTTCCTGTAGCTGCCACAGCACCGTTAGCCGAGCGTCGCCGCCGCCAGCCACCATCGAGCGCCGCTGACATTTGGTCACAGTGCCCTGAGCCGCTGGATCTTGATCTGACGGATGCGATATAATGTAACTCGAAAGGGTAAGTAGTGCCTTGAGCCGCACGATTATACTTAGATGCAACGCACCAGAATAAGCGATCCGCACGAACCGGTATGGGCGAATAGAATCGTGACGCGTGGCCCTATCTGTTTATAAAAAACCAGGAATTGTTCTATTAGAGGATCCAATTTGAAAAATTCATAACTTTCAAACCACACGTCCAAATTTTGCAAAATTTATATCAATGGATTCAGAAAAACAAGTACTTTCTGACCATTCCCTTTGTTTAGTAAATTGTTTCTATTAAATTGATTGTTTTTTCAGAAACTTATGTAGGCATATTTGGAATATAAAATTTGTTCTAAAATGATTTTTGAGATAAAACCTTTGGAAAATGGTTTGTTTTGAACCTACTGACCATAGAAATCAATTGGTGGTTTCAAAAATGTATTTTGTGAAGCAAAAGAATGAATCTTTGATTTAAAAACATTTCTAGCGAAATAAAAATGTTGATTATGGTTTAAAAATGATTTTGGAGGAAAAACTTTGAGAAATGTTTTGATTTAAACTCTCTGATCCCAAACACCAAGTTTTATGATTTGAAAATGTATTTGGTGAACTCTATAAAAATTATTACTTTGCTAAAAGCATTTTCAACCACATAAAAATAATGATTTGGTTTAAAAATGATTTATAAGTAAAATCTTTTGCAAATGATTTTGCCACTTATATAAGATGACCAATAAGTGTTTTCCAATGTTTGTAACCCATTAGAAACCACTTTTACAAATAAACCATCTTTAGCATGCTTGCATGCATTGTTTTGTTTCTATCATTTTATGTGATGTTTTGCTTGAATGGTACATTGAAATATTGCTTGCTTGATTGAATTGTAGTGATTTGAAGAGTGTGAATATTGCAAATATCAAGGAGTGAACTTATATTCTCTACCAAAAAGGCAAGTGATGCTTCATACTTTTGTCCCATTATTTTCACTATGCATTAGTGATATTTCTAAGTAGGACTTGCATGGAATTTTTGCTAAGTATAAACTATGCCATGGGGAAATCCTAGTAGATGAAACCTTAGTAGAATTTCCTAAGTTAAGAATCCTACTACTATCATGCTTAGCTTAGCTAATAGAAAACAAGGGTGGAATATATATTCATGCTATGGAATATTTCTAAGTCTGTGGACTTGTGTTTTGTTTAATAAAACAACTAAGTGAATGAATCACCTGGGTGGAATGGTAGGAATGGTTTGTGTTGAGTGGTTCACAAGGCCCATTTCTATGGTTTACCTTGTGTATCTCACTTGTGGATGGCCACCCAGGAACAAAGAGATTTGAGATGTCAAATGTTGAGAAGCTTCAAGTGCAACCACTTGGCATTATGGGCTCTGCCTGGATCATATAGGTTGCAATAACTTAGACAAATGGATAGTTGGTGGTAGGGGATTGATAGGTTGGAACGCGTCCATTCTGGTCTAAGGGAAGGCTTCTGAAAGATCTTGTCTTGGTGAAACCAAAGCTTGTGGGGAAAGTGCACCACCTCTGCAGAGTGTAAAATCTAAGTACTTAGCCATGTCCCTGGTAAAGGACAAATTGAGCCTCAAGACATGGAAGCTATCAAGAATCTCCTCATCCGAATTTCTAAGTTAAAAACTTGTGGTTGAACAGGGGTTGAAGGATCACCAATTTCTATTGGGAGATGCCTTGGGAAAGATTTTGTCAAGCAAAAACTTAGTGTTTTCAAATAATAAGGAAAATCTATTTTGAGCAAAGCAAGCCTAAGCTCCACTTAGCCAAATGCATATAGATGATAGATGTAGAGGTTCCAATCTTTAATAAGATAGAGCCCCCTGTGTTTACAATGCTAGTCCCTGGATCATTAGCTAGCATCCATAGTTAAGATGTAATATCAAGATACAAAGGTCATAATATAACTTTATAACCAGGAATAACATAATTTTATTACATCATACATAGCTCATTTGGCTATTACTTTACATTGCAGCGGAATAACTATAAGCATGGGTCCTTCATCTTCAAGGTGCCATAGGCAGATATTGGTTGTAGACTTTGTAATCCTAATCAATCAATCTTCACTAAAATCAATCAAACCTGCAACATTACAAGTTACAGCCACAAGGGTCAATACATTTGAATTGTATTGGCAAGCTTCACTATTATGTGTAATATGAGTGGATCCTATCAATACATGCATATTTGGCTAAGTAGAGTTTAAGGCTTATTTGCATAAAGCAATATTTATCCTATCTTTTCAAAATGGTTTTGGTCCTTTGTCAAATCTCTTTTCCAAGTTCCTTGAACTCCTTGGTAGAAACTCAAGTGTTCAAGTCCTTGTCAAAAATCCCTTGAGCTACTTGGTAACCCCAAGTGCAACAAGTTTTATCAAAATCTCATGAGTTCCTTGGTAACCCCAAGTACATCAAGTTTTGTCAAAGTCTCTTGAGCTCCTTGGTAACCCCAAGTGCAACAAGTTTTATCAAATCTCTTTGAATTCCTTGGTACCCCCAAGTGCATCAAGTTTTTATTTTAGAAGTTGGAATTTCGAGATCTCCCATAGTTCAAACTTTAGTTGCTCAGTATTGTCCATAACCGGGGACACGGCTAAGTACTTAGATTTTATTATCTTCTGCAGAAGGAGTATACTTTACCCACATGTCACATTCCCATCCTTTTGCCACCAGTGGCCTACTGGATTAGTGCTCGCCAAGATGGAGTACTGGCAGATTGAGAATGTGACGAAGTCTTTACAAAGGGTCCTCCCATACACCATTGCTAGCTTGCCTTCAGCACCCATGAAGCATTCCAGATCCCCATGTCCAGTTAACTGAAGACAGTGCATAGGTCTTCCCAATGTAGTTGACTAAGCCAGAGCCATAATAGCATGTGGTTGCACACGAAAGCCACAATTGGAGAAACATGTTCAATCTCTAAGTTTCCTAGGTGGTTTTCTTTTGTATCACAACACAAAGTGATACCCATAAACATGGTTCCTTTTGTTGCCACCTTCTCCAAAACTTAAGTGTCCTCCACCTAGGTGGTTCATTGAGTCCTTGTTTTATTATGTAAAACACAAGTCCTTTTCTTCAACCTTTGTAAAATCTCAACATGTAACTCTTTTTCAAAATATAGCATGGCTAAGCATGTATCAACTACAATATTTTCACTAAGGAGTGTATAGGGAATCCTATTAGGATTTAGCATAGCATAAGTATAAAATTGTTTTCATGCATGTTTTCAAAATCCATTAAGTATAATGAAAATAGTAGGACTTTGGATGATAGTGTAACTTGCCTTTTTGGTAGGGAATGATGGTTCACTCCTTGATCTTGCTAGTCTCACACTTTGCTAATTTCACTACAATCAATCAAGCAAACTCTATATCAACTAGCATTCCAAATAATTCAATCAAACAACATTTTACACACACATAAAACAATGAGATCTAAGATCTAAGTCATGCATGTAAGCATGCAAAAGATGGTTCTATTTGCAAGGATGGTCTCCACTAGGCTTCTAACTTTGTAAGTTCCAAAGTGGTCATTTACCAAAATGGCAAAGTCATTTGCAAAAAGGGTTTTGTTTCAGAAACTATTTTAAAATCCATCATCATTTTATGTGGTGGAAAACATTTTTATCAAAGCAAAACTTTATGTTTTTCACCAGATGAGTTGCTATTGCAAAACTTGGTGTTTTGGGTCTGTAGGTTTGGTCTAAAGCATTTTCCCAAAGTTTTCTTTGCAAAAACATTTTCATATTAAAATCAACAATTTTAATTGGCTAGAAATTGGCTAAGTCAATTAATCCAACCTAAATTTTACCAAAATCATTTTTAACACCAATGGTTGGTTCCTAGGGTCAGTAAGGTCACAATAAACCATTTTGCAAAGGTTTTAACCCTAAAAACATTTTTAAATAATTTTTCTAATCTAAACAAGCACACAAATGAATCTGCAAAAACAAGTCAATTAACAGATACTATTTGCTAAACCAAGGGCATGGTTGGCTAGGTCTTGCTCTCCTGAATCCAACGACATAAAATTTGTAGTTTTTGGACGTGTGGATCCAAAGTTACAAGGGTTTGAATTTCACAACTAAATCAGATTTCAAACTTCTGTTTTTAAACAGACTGGCCACGCGTCGCTTTCTAATTGGACGATACCGGTTCGGCCGTATCGGCTCTGTGACGCTTTGGATCTAATTAGATCGCACGGTCCTTATCGCGTACCCCTTCGATGCTAAGTGATCTAATCGTGAGCGCCGGATCTCGATCCTACGGTGCTAGTCTGCTTGACCAATGCGAGCGGCGCCGGCGGCGGCTAGCGGCGGCGCACGGCCAAGTGGTGGTGCTACGGTGGTTCTAGGAAGCGAGGAAGACAGAGGGGGTGCTCACCGTGTTCGCGAGGACGAGGTGGTGCTCGGCGTGTGGTCGACGTGGCAAGGGGCGCACGGGGTCAGGTGGAATCTCTCGCCGGAGTTGGGAACGGCGTCGGACGGCTCTGTCCGTGGTCGAAGACGAGGCTACTGGTCACGAAAAGACAAATAGAGGTCAGGGTTAGTTGCGCAAGACCGAGGCGAGTGAGGGAGCGTGAACGAGGAGGCTCGGGGCGGTCAACGTTTACCAGGGGAGGTCGTCGGAGAGGTTGCAGACGCGGCGGCGTTCGGAAGCTTGTTGTAGCCGACGCTCTGGGGCGCCTGCGGTCGAATGGGTGGTACGGGGAGATGTGTCTGGAAGTGGGGAAGCTGCTAGGGTGCTCAGGGAGGCAAGTGGTGGTGAAATTTGGCCGGAATCGTCACCGAGGTGTCGCCGGAACAGAGGATGGTCTCTGGCAAAATTCAGCAGCCTGAGGGCGAGTCGAGGTGTGGTGACAGAGGGGAAAGGAGGAGAAGACGCAGGCGTTTTATCGAGCATGGTCAAGGCGAGTAATGGTGGCTGCATTATGGCGAATTGAGGCCACGGAATCTCTACAGAAAACGGCGACGAGGGGGGAGAAAAGGTCGCGCGGGGTGTGGACGATGAACAGGGAGGTGGGGTCTACCTGGCAGTGGAAAAAGAAATGAGGGGGAGGTCCACCAGTCATTCTCTCTGCGGGTCAGATACTGAGTGCGAATCGTTTTCTTTGGGGAGGAAAACTGGGCTGGTTTGCTGGGCCTTAGTGGGCTGCTGGGTTGGGTCGGCCTAACTTCATTTTTTTTCTTATTCTGAATCTTTTTCTTTTTCTGAATTTAGTTTCTGTTTTGAATTTCAAACAAACAAACATCAACCAAATCAATTCAAACAACACCAATCTTTGTAATTTTGAAATTAGTTCTGTTCAGTAACATGGACCAAAACCCAAAATAAAATAAAATAATAATTTTATTCTTTTTAGGATCCATTCTTTAATTAATAAAATGGATCTTTTGTTATTTAATAAAGTAGGGTTTGATTTAATTAATAAAATCTCCATTTAAAATTCAAATATTTTCAAAACCAAATCAGTAGGTTTTATTTGGAAATAATGAATACTTGGAAACTTGTTTAAAACAAAATAACCTTTTATTTAAGGGTCCATTATTAATTAAATACAATAGATTTCCATTATTAAATCAATTAGGATTTGTTCTATTAAAACATTTATTTTGAAATCTAAAATAAAGCCAAAACACTTCAGTAGGTTTTATTTGAGAATAACAAATATTTGAAAAACTTATTTTAAATAATTTAATAAGTTTGATGTTTCATTTAAAATGGTAACACCTTTTATTTAAATAAAATTGGATATTAAAACCTTATTAATTTATTTAAATAAACCTTTGCTATTTTTATTCAAAACAAAATGTTTTAATTCCAAAGCTGGGTCAAGGTTTAATTTGGCTTTATAAAATAATCCTTATTTATAAACCTCCTTTTCCTTTGAAAACCAAAACCTTTTATTAATAGTTCCAAATTAGTAATTTTAAATATTCAAAATATTTTCTTTATTAAATGTTTATATTTTTAAATCCCTTTAGGATTTATTTGGTCCAAATTGGTTTGAAGTTTCCAAAAAAGTTTCTTCTGGCCCTGAAAATCAAACAAAGTTTTATTTTATTAATTTATTTTCTCATTACAAGATTTGGAAAATCTTGGGATGTGACAATAGACTCCACTATGCATCACTTGCCAATACAATTCAAATGTATTGACCCTTGTGGCTGTAACTTGTTATGTTGCAGGTTTGTTTGATATTAGTGAAGTTTATTGATTAGGATTACAAGTCTACAACCAACATGTCTGCCTGTGGCACTTTGAAGATGAAGGACCCCATGCTATTGTTATATTCTGCTGCATTGTAATGAGATAGCCAAATGAGCTATGTAAGATGTAATGAATTATTTTATTCCTGGTTATAAAGTTGTAATAAGACCTTTGTTTCTTGATATTACATCTTAACTGTGGATGCTAGCTATTGATCCAGGGACTAGCATTGTAAACACAGGGATCTCTACGTTATTAAAGGTTGGGAACCTTACAAACACATATTATCATGGCAGGCTACCTCACACTGTTACTGTCCGTGGATCTTTCTGGTAGCGTAGTATTATGAGTTTGCATGAGGAATATCTCTTAAATTTCAAATATTCAGTGGGATCTGGAGACACGGCTTTATTTAGGGTGGATAACTGGAACAGCAACCCTCTCAACTCAACATATCCACATTTATTTTCACATGTACTTGATAAAGACTGCTCTATTAAGCAAGCAATCTCAATTACTCAGATGTCTGAAGCTTTTCATCTACCAATATTTGTTGAACCTAGTACTGAATTACAACATTTACAATTGCAACTGGCTCAAGTCACTCTTCAACATACTAAACATGATGAATGGAAAAGTTTGAGCTCAAAAACAGGAGATTATTCTGTCAGTGATATGTACAAGGGATATTTCAAGCACATACCAAATCATTTTCCATCATAGTGGATCTGGAGTAGTAAATGCACTTCCAAACATAAGTTCTTTGCCTGGCTGATAATCCATGATCGCATTAATACTAAAGATATGCTGCTAAGAAGACATTGGAATGTTTCTGATAATCAACATTGTGTTATTTGCCCTTGTCACACCCTGGAAGACTGGTCACTATTATTTTTTGAATGTAATTTTAGTATGAGAATCTGGGCATATCTTCAGGTTGCCTGGGGTATAGGATCTGGACCAGAGATTTTGAAACATGCAAAACAGAAATTCAAGGGTCCATGCTTCATAGAGATTGCTATCCTAGACTGTTGGAATATTTGGAAGCAGAGAAATGACAAAAATTTCAAAGGAATAAGACCTTCCTTTAGCTCTTGGAAATCAGGGTTTATCTGTGATGTTTCACTCCTAAAATATAGAGTCAGAAAGAAGACCATCACAAATCTTAGCTCCTGGATTGATACTTTGTTGTAATTTTGTATATTTTTGTCTCTTTTTTGTTCTTACCTTTTATTTTAGGTTGTTAGCTTGTACATAACACTTCTTGGTTTATTTTAAATAAAGGACTATGGGGGGATCCCCTGCAGTAAATATTCAAAAAAAAACAAGTTGCAAAGTCAAATAGCACTAATAGAGATACTAGGCACCATGCCCTAACAATCTTATTTGATTACATGATAGAACTCATCCAATCCCTACCATCCCCATAGCCTATAGCGAGGGATTACTCACTCATGGATGAGGGAAACATGGATGGTTGATGGAGAGGCATTGATGATGATGATGGCGATTATCCTCTCCAAATTCTTCGTCCCGGCAGGGTGCTAGAACGGAGTTTCTGGTCCCGAATCGCGGTTTCTGATGGTGGCGGCACAGCAGAGCTCTTTCTGGAAAATGATCGAATCCCCGCTGAATTTTTAGGTCAAGAGGCAACTTATAGGAAAAGAGGGAGGCTGAGAGGGTGACCGAGGTGGCCACACCCCTCCCAGGTGCGGCCAGGCCTAGCCCGCGTGATAGGGGGTATGGGCTCCTCGTGGCCCACCTCTGCCTCGTCTTCTGGCTCCGTGAGTCTTCTGGTGAAATAGGATTTTTGGCATATTTTTCGGGATTTTTCCCGATAGTTGATTTTCTGCACAAAAACTAGACACCAATGTAATTCTGCTTAAAACAACTTCAGTCCGTGTTAGTTGTATCCAAATTACACAAGTTTAGAGGAGAAACAATAGCAAAAGTGTTCGGGAAAGTAGATATGTTTTAGACGTATCAACTCCCCCCCAAGCTTAGCTTATTGCTTGTCCTCAAGCAATTCAGTTGAAAACTGAGTGCGATAAAAGAACTTTCACGAACACATTTGCTTCATATAATGTAAATATTCTCAGCACATGAGTAGATACTTAGACAATTCGTAATAAGGAGTATGTAATGATACTTAGACAATTCATAATTAGGAGTACGTGATGAGTGCGTGAACACTTCGATGGGAGACACCAAGAGGAAGGTATGATTAGCACAACATCAAGTTTTCCCTCAGTAATAAACCAAGGTTATCGAACCAGTAGGAGGAAGGAAACGACTCAAAGGTGTTGTTAGCAACTTGGAGACCTGCACAACGAAAACTCAAGACTTTGCCCCAACGAACAGTGAGGTTGTCAATCTCACCGGTTTGCTATAACAAAGGATTAACTGTATGGTGTGGAAGGTAATAGTGGTTTGCAACAAGTAAATAGTAAACAGTGGCAGATGTATCAATGGTAAAGATTGGACCGAGGTCCATAGTTCACTAAGGTGTTCTCCTTAGATAGACAAACATGGCATGCTGGGTAAACAAATTATAGTAGGGCAATTGACAGGACTGAGCAAGGCATAACAATGCAATACTAGACATTCATGATCCTATGAGATTCGATTGGGCAATACAACAAGATACATAGACCGCCATCTAACTGCATCTATGACTAGTATTAAGTTGCAAGCAACATACAACTGCTTTAAGCAAAGTGTGTAAGGTAAACAGTCCACTTGTTCCATGAACAAGAGATCGTTGTTTTCTCCCTAGTGGCAACAACAGATCTACAACCTTAGAGATTTCTGTCACTTCCCTTAGATTAAATAGAGGCATGAACCCACTATCGAGCACAAATACCCCTTCTTGGAGTCACTAGAAACTAGTTGGCCAAGATAGCTACTAACAACGGAGAGCATGCAACATCACAAACAACACAAACATGATAGAATAAATAAGACAAAACTATTAATCAATCTGACATAGTAATCTCAATATCCATCGGATCCCCGCAAACACAACATGCATGATTACAAATAGATGAGATTTTGATCATGAACGGAGCTCACAAGATCTAGACATGAAAGCACAAAGTAGGAGATACAACCATCTAGCTACTACATGGACCCGTAGTCCAAGGTGGAACTACTCACGCTTCATACCGGAGGCTGGTATGATGAAGAAGAAGGCCTCTGGGATGATCTCCCCTCTGGCAGGGTGCCGGGAAGAGCTTCAGATCCAACCGATCCAGGGACGATGGTGGCGGCGGCTATAGATGGTTTCGTGGAATTTTTATCAGGGACTTAGGGTTTAGGCATCGGGGGCTTCTTATAGGCGAAGAGGTATGCCGAGGGGGTGCCTGAGGCAGCTACACCCCCCAGGCGCGGGTTGGACCCACCCGCGTGGCCAGGGTGTGTGGACCCCTTGAGGCCCTCCTCCGTCTTGTCTTCTGGCTCCGTGTTCCCCATGGTAAAATATTGACTTTGGCTTTTGTCCCGTCCAATTCCTAGAATATTGATTTTATGCCTTTCTGGAACCAAAAACAGAAGAAAACATGCAACTGGCACTGTGGCATCTTATTAATAGGTTAGTACCATAAAACATATAAAAACACCTCAAAGTGTAGACAAAGAAAAACAAAGTAGATACTAAACAAGCATGGAACATAAAAAATTATAGATACGTTTCTAACGTATCAAGCATCCCCAAGCTTAACTCCTGCTCGTCCTCGAGTAGGTAACTGATAAAAAGAATAATTTTTGAGGTGACATGCACCATCAAAATCAAGATCAAACCATTTGCAAGCATTGAAAGTTGGGATCAAAGAACTCTAAACATGAGCATGAAAGATGGAGTTCTAATAGTAAGACAAAGTAACTATGCATGCAACATGAAAGGCTACAAACAAAGATCATGAATAACATGCATTGAAAAACGTTTGTTTGTTTCACATACAGAAAACATGCATAGTGGCAATTAGCTTGTCCCTCATAGAGTAGCAAATAGATGCATAGGACACCTTCAAAGTTAATAAGAGTGACTATATACAAATAGCACAAGAACAAGTAATAACAACAATATGCATCAATCAATAAGTTTTGGGACAATGCACATAGAACTAAGAATGGCAACTATGCTCTCTGAACTGGTGCCTAAAAGTAGAAGGTGGAGACTCAATATAATGGTGGAAGAAAGGACCTTCATATAGGGAAGCAGGGATTTCAAGTTTCAAAAAGAGCTTCCAAAAATTATGGTAGTTGTTAGCTTTCAGCTCTCATTGCCCCCATCATAAGCATCTTGAAGTGTTTAAGTTTAAAGTGAACAAACTATGCAGTATATGTTTGACAAAGTATAAGTTGGCAATCTCATGTCCCTTGAATACGAGGGCCGCTCCTCATGCTACTCAACTTTAGTCACCTATAAGTTCTTGTCATAGTAAGTACATGTGTATCATGGAGAACCGCCAATGGGGTACCCCTTGCACATGGTACATGAGCTATCCCATAACCAAAATGACAAGGCAAGCAGACAATGAGCATCTCAGCAATCTTCTTATTTACCATGGGAATATGATGCTTTTTTCTCTCTTTCCTCTTTTCTCAATGTCTATATTTCTTTATAAGAAGAATGCTTCATAGATGTCACCATGGTGATGCTGCAAGTTTCCACCATGATTAGGAATGGCTTAGGCTAGCGGCCCAGGCGTTTCTCTAACACACATACATGACTCCATGGACTTACAAGCTCCCCTTTTATTTCACACCGACGACATCCATAGACAAAAGAGCATGATATCAAATGTGTACAATGTACAAGTGCAATGTTGAAAGCGTTCCCCGTGACAGCACGATTCTGCTAATTCCAACATATAAGTGCAAGCATATACAACATAGATAACACAATGGTTCAAGTTTATTAGGGGCAAGAAATATAAAGTGTGCCATCAAGTTCGTGAGAGCTTTAATCACTAAGTTTTCACATAACAAAATACTTTTTAATTGGAAGATAGATGAAAACAAGAATATACTTGGTGTAACACACCATGCATAGGAATTTATAGTGTTGTCGTGGTGGTGGCACGACAGATGCCATGGGTAGGCTAAAGTATGGGGCCAATGGATGCTAGTGGGATCTGGGAAGGGAAGATGTAGTGATTTCTATACACAACTCGCTAGAATACAGATCTTTATTTCTCCTCAACCAAGTTACAAGTGCTCCTCGAGCTGTATCAGAGAGAGGATGAAGAAGATCACCACATGAGCCCTCTAATGTTCAATGAATTGATCTCGTCTCTAGGAACCCGTGCCCCTCCTTTTAAAGGGGTCTCTTGGTTCCTTCTAGGGCTAACATGGACAAGCATATTCTTGGAATATGCTTGTCCCAAACTGGTAACTCAGCGGACCTCTTTCCGTGTCCCCCTTCTATCAACGGCAAAGACCCAGAACCCCCACATGTGAGCCTCGGGCTTGCCCACTGTCACCTCCGTGATGCCTGTCTACCCCTCTGCGGCTCTGCTCTTTGTCTCTAGCACTTGGCTCTGTGCAGATTCCTCCTAGTTAGCAGCTAGGGTTTGACTCTGGGATCCTTCTCCTTCTCCCGCAAGATTCCTGTTACTCGGCCTCGCCTCGCATAACTCAGCTCGACATTTACCCACGCATGAGCTGATCAACCTTATTCGGCCGAATTATCCCATGCGTCGCCCGAGTAAGGTATTAATCACTCGATTTTGGCTAAGCCATGCCTTATTTGGCCGAGCCTCGCATAACTCGGACGAAGCAGCTTATAACTCGGCATATGGTAAGAAAGGTTCCTTCCTTCTTTCCACTATCTTGACCCTACCTGGGGTTATCCCCCCAACATTAGTCCCCAAAGCGGGTGCGGTCCTGCCGGATACTTCAGCCGGGCCACATCAGTTTCCAGTCCTTTATTCTTTCTTATTTCTTGTCCGACGTATTTTTTAACCGATGCTCCTCTTCAGCTTTCTTTCTTTTGTTTATCCTCTCCTACCAAGGTCTGAGCTGTTTTTCCGAGTGACTCCCTTTCTTCCGGGGTATCCACTTGGCTTCTTGAGTAAGCCTCATCCTACGTGTACCAATCATTACTATTGTCTCATTTTTTGTACTGCTACAGTGTATGCTGACACGCTACAGTGATTAATGCGCCCGTCGAGTCTGCGCAGTGATGCTTCGATAAACGCGAACTGTCACACAGCCTGATCTCCTCTCGCCTCGTGTGGCCCTTGCTGTGGCTCCACTCTTTGTTCGTGGATGTGTGATACATGCGTTCACGCGGTTACCGCGGCACACCCACGATCCCACTACTGCTCCCCCTATGCGGTTATAAGTAGGGGAGTGGGGGTGGATCAGTTCACTTTCCCCCTCCCCACTCCCTTCGTCTTCCTCCCAATGCCTCCGCAGCCATTTGCGCTCCAGCGACTGTGCTGCCGCACTTCCTCCTTGACGGCCACGCCGCCGTTCTTCTGCTCTTGCGAGCTCGCTGCCGCGTTCCCGCTTTGGGGTATCTGCCGGTGTGCTTCTTCGCGGCGCTTCGTGCCTTCGCCGCTAGGTCTCTGCCCTAGGTGCTCTTCTTGTCTTCCTCCATCTCTCGTGGTAGGTATTTCTCTGCTCCACCGCCGCGCTCGTCGCCTTCGCGACGGGGCCTTGGGTTTCTAAGCCTTTCCCTATCACCAGTTCTTCCTCTGTCGACTCCTCCGACGAGCCTATGTCTAGCTCTGTCAGCGGCGCCCTCGTTCGGGAAGAAGATCTTATGGCGGGTCCAGAACGGGGATCATGGCAAGGTTCTACGGTCACTCGCTGAGAGATCGAGCGGCTGCGCAAGACCCGTCGAATCCCTGCTGAGGTAAACTGTCGCTTACTCGGCAAAGAATCTTCTCCTGTACTCGATGATGGCAAGTACGTAGTTTTCATGTCTCACTTTGCCAGGGGATTTGGCATCCCTCTTAGTGATTTCGCTAGGAGATTTTTAGATTACTCCAGCCTTCAGCCACATTATCTGCCGGCTAATGCCGTAGCCTTTATCTCGGCCTTTATCTTGGCTTCTGAGGGATACTTCGTCCTTTGGCCTTTAGTAGATGTATGGTCTAAATTTTTCCAAATCCGAGCTAACGTTGTGCCGGATAAATCTCTTCAACCCTCTGAGAAATCTTTAACCCAATATGGGGCCGCCTCCATTACACCTCGGAAAAACTCTGTGTTCCCCCGTGTTGCGGGTCTAGAGTCTTGTAAGAAATGGCATAGATCATTTTTCTATGTCAAGAATACCGGAGCAGAAGATAAGATTCGGCTTCCTGCTTTCTCCATCGGTCCTCTTTCAAAGAAGAACTGGCTCTATAACCCGAAGAAATCCCATGCTCTTGCTGAGGCATTCGAGCTTCGGCTTAAGGAATTGACTCGTGTCGCGCTTCGGGGCGAAGATCTGATGACCGCATTTATCAGCAGCCGAATCTGCCCCATCCAACTCTGCTCCCACAAGCTTTGCTATATGAGTGGTCCTTTGGATCCCAACCAAGTTTCTACGGTTGAGCTTGATGATTACCAAATTTATAAACGTGTTCGGGCTATCTTCAAGACTGAGATGCCCGAGGAATGGAAGTGGGGAATGAAGCCATTCTCTCGCGAGAACCCTCCTCCTCAGGTAAATTGAACATGAGTAGTTTCATCCGAGTTATTCTTTCTTCATTCTTTCACTAACTCTTGTTTGCTTTTCTCGCAGAGATTTGCAGAGCAGACCATGGAAGATGCCGAGGTTTTGGCTCTTCCATGGACCGCCGACAACAATACTTCGGACAACGGAGAACCTGATCTGGAGGAATTCATTCCTAAGCCGGAAGCTGCTCCTGTTCGCCCCCAGAGTAAAACCTCGGCTCGAGCTGATGAAGGTGACTTGGATGACGTCCAAATTCTTGAGGTAGTTGCCGCGGTGCCTATCTCTTGCGCATTTCCGGCTCCTTTCCCAGCTTACCCGGCTGGCCAGGTGCACGAGGTCGAACCTCTCGCTTCAGAGGCCCCTGTTGCTTCTAAGAAGCACGCCACTCCGACGGATCCTTCAGATGCTTCCCCCAAGAAACGAACTAAGAAGTCATCCCAGCATATTCCGAGGCGCAAAGTTATGCCCGGAGTTACTGGGTAAGTCTCCCTTTATATTTTCACTCGTATTTCTTGTTTATATCTTATTATTTATGAATTAATTTTCATTTCTTTGCAGCGCTCCTCTTTCCGCCAAACCTAGCGGTCCGAGCATGACATCTCGTGTTACTTGGCCGCTTTCACCATCGCCTCCGGAAGATGTTCGGGTTCCTAGTTCTCCTCGTGATGATTTTCCTCCAGGGCCGACTAATGCCTCTCCTCGGCGAGACGAGCCCGTTTCTCCCCCCATTGTTTCTGATGATACCCCGATGCCGGATCACCCGACTTATTCGGCTGCTCCCCTCAAGATTCCCGAAGTCACTCCCACTGATCCTTCTTCTACCGTAGTTCCAGCTTCTGCTCAGACGTCTGCCGAGGTTGCTGCTACCTCGGCTTCTTTAGAAACTGTTACCCCTTCTGCTGCGAAGGATGTTGTTCCTAGTTCCGAGGTTGTTGCTCCTGCCGAAGTTCCCGCCAAAAGCAAGAAAGTTGTCGCCGCTAAGACCTTGCCATCTCAAAAGGGGCAATCAAGTTCTTCTCAGCCCAGCGTTGCTGATATGCTCCGCAAGGGTGCCCCTAAAGCTAAGCCTGCGGTTACCATCACTGCTGACACACGTGTCGTGCTCCATATAAGTCCAGCGACCCCAACAGTCACGCAATAGGACAGAGGTAGAGTGTTGACACGCACTGAGAGTGGAAACAGCCTCGGATCCTTGGTAGAGTATGCCAACAACTGGAACACTGCTGATCAACTCGAAGGCAATCAGCGTAACCAATCATTCCATTTATCCAACATCAGCAGCCGTTTGCACATGGCTGCCAAAATTGTCCTTGAAAGTGACAAGATGAACGAGGTAAGCGCCTCAATTTATACTTTGTCTATTATATACGCACTAGTCCCCGAGCTTGCAACTGAATGACTTGTTATTCGTTTGGAAGCTTTCCTTGTTCCAAATATAGCAACTTGTCTGTGCAATAGATAACGTTTGCTATGTAGGTTAAATACATCTAACCACTTAGAGCCGAGTTAAATTTATTCGGGATTCGGATCTGCTTTAGTTTTGAATATCCAACCCTCTAGATCCGAGTCAAGTTATTTCTTGATTTGGATCTGCTTTAGTTTCGAATATCCAGCCCTCTAGATCCAAGTCAAGTTATTTCTTGATTCGGATCTGCCTTAGTTTCGAATATCTAGCCCTCTAGATCCGAGTCAAGTTATTTCTTGATTCGAATCTTTGTGGTCTTCTTTGTATAACTTATTGTTGTTTCAGGTTGCTCACGATCGGCGAACGGCCGAATTTCAAAGGTTACTCTTATCGCACAAGAAGCTTCAAGATAAATGCGACAAAATGGTCCCCGTGGTGAAGAAGACTAGTAAGCTACTCGGCTTTTAGTGCCCTCCACCTTTGTAGAAAACTCCATTTTTTATTAATTTCTGATGTGTTATTGTGTAGTTAATGTAAACAATCTAAATACCTGGCTTACGAAGAAGGTTGGCGCTCTTGAAGGTTAGTTACCCCTTTGCCCTTTTATTTATCCACTTTTGTTCGAGGTAAATCTTGGGTATCTTACAGTATTCCGGCTTCGGTGTAGCCGAGTTACAAACATTTGCAGTGTTACATCAAGAATGCATACCTATGCCTGATATGATGCTGCATTTTTTAGAGCAAGCTGCCACTCATTCGGCACAACTTAAGGAAAAATATGACGAGATAGCCCGGCTCCACGCCGAGGTTGAATCTCTTAAAGTTGCCCAGAAGTCCGAGTTAGAGAGAGTTGACCAGGAGTTTTCCGAGGAGAAGAACCGACTAAGTCTGCAACTTCAGAAGGACAAGGAGCTTCTTGATGCCGCCAAGGTAAAGAACCAAGCGATGACCGAAGAAATGACTCGTTTTGAGAAGAATAGAGCTGACTGGGCCCTGGATCTCTAGAAAATGCTGCGTTATATCCACCGTAAGTTTCTGTTTCTAGTTAAGTCATTTTTTTGCTTGTAGCTTTTGTTGACTTAAGTGACATTGTTTGCTTACAGATCATTTTCCAGAAGCCGAATCCGTGAGTTCAAAGGCTTTGATCGCTACTCGCGGCCGCCGAGGTGTTCCCATTGTTCCGAATCAAGAATATTCCATGGAGGATTTCCTGGTTGTGGTTGTAGCTGCTATCGAGCCAATGAAAGTCATGGGAAAAGATCTGGTGCGAGCGGCTATTTGGGCTTACCATGTGCTCTTGCCGAGTGAGACAAAGATTAAGAAAGTTGAAGTGCTCGTGGCGAGGCTGATGGACTCTCAAACTCGACTGAATCTTTGGCGAGAATATGCCGGACGAGCCGGTGCTGACATGGCGCTTACTGCTGTTTTGTCATGGTACCAGGATATCTCCCTCGATACCTTGATGAATTTGTGCACTAGGTCTCCTTGGGTCAAAAATCCGGAGTATGTTGCGCGTCGCCAAGGCCGTGCCTATCAGCTTATTGAGTACGCCAATGTTCATCACTGGAACGAAGGGCCGAGCTTTCTCCCTGAGGACACTGAAGATGATGTTGACGCCGTGGATGGAGATGGATCTGATGGCGATTCCGGTGATGAGGATGGATCGAATGAAGATTCTGATAATGCTGATGAGTCCAGCGATAGCTCAGGAGGCGATGCCGAGGCTCGATCCTCCTCCAAGGGAACTGAAGCTTCTCAAATCCAAGGCAGAGTCTCTCAGCAGACAAAGCCTGCCCAAAATGTCCCTGCGACCTCTGTCGATGCCGAAGTAACCTCTACAGAGGCTCAAGCAACCTCTGAGGCCCCTGCTCCTAAGTTCATTACTTCTAGCGAGGCCGAGGTAGCCTCGGTTGCGTCCGAGATACCAACGTCGAAAACTCCTCCTGCTGCTACTGTTCCTCCCACGGTTGATTCAGCAACCGCCGATGCTTGAGCTTAAAAACTCTTACTTGTTCAAGTCCCCGGTATGCCGGGTGTATGCTGTCCTAAAACAATCTTCCCCTTTTGGTACTATGTGATTCGTTTGACTTTGGGATCATATGTTGTAGTAATATCATTACTCTTCTAGCTGAATTTGTGTGATTCGTATCTTTGTTTGGAAAATTTCAACTTCATTAGTTCGAATCATATTTCCACATGTCTGATTTTCATTTGGCATCCACCTTGTGTCTTTCATCTATTCTTAGTCGCGAAACACTTGGTTTTACAATTTTGTCTCAAGGGTTATGAGCACTATGTCCATACTTCATTTAGTCTGATAGGCTTACTTCCTTTCTGAGTTATCTATCGGTAAGATAATATAAATAGGGAACTTTCCCAAGTTATATCTCGAATTGCTGATGTTATTATTCGTGTGATTATGGTAGCACAAATTCCTGGGGAATTCTCCCGAGTTATTGCTCGGCTTGCCAAAGCGATCATTCATATTACACATGAGATTGATGATAGACAAGCCGTGGCAGTACCCGAGTTACTAGTTGGCCCCCGAGGTTTCATATATAACCAAGTAGACTAACAGTACGGGGTAGTCCCCGAGTCACTGTTCGAGTCACCGAAGCTTCACACATAATTAAAAATCACAAATAACATGGGATAGTCCCCGAGACACTGCTCAGGCCACCAAAGTTTCATTCATAACTAAAAATCACAAATAACATGGGGTAGTCCCCGAGACACTGCTCGGACTACCAAAGTTTCATACATAATTAAAAATCACAAATAACATGAGGTAGTCCCCGAGTTACTGCCCGAGCTATTAATATCTCGTTAATTCATGTCTGATACATCAATTTGATACACAACATGGCTAGATGCAATACACTTCCTCTAAGTGTAAAATGGACAAAGTAAAGCCACATTCCACGGTCTCTTTGATTCGTCTCTAGACTTATTTTCCTTTTTCTTTTATGGTGTTTGAGCGTCAATTAGGTAGTATGCATCGTTGTGTAATGCTTTGCTCACGATAAATGGGCCTTCCCATGGGGGTGAGAGTTTATGCATGCCGGCTATGCGTTGCACTAGCCGTAGAACTAGTTCTCCTTCCCTGAAAACTCTTGAACTCACTTTCTTGCTATGATATCGTCTGAGGTCTTGTTGATAAATAGCTAATCTTGATAGTGCCAATTCTCTTGCTTCTTCTTGTAAGTACACATCATCTTGCCGTGATATTTCATTTACCTCGGCGCTTGTGTATTGAGTGACTCTTGGCGAGTCATGCATTATGTCGGCTGGAAGTACAGCTTCTGCCCCATATATAGGAAATAATGGGGTATATCCCGTCGATCTATTCGGGGTGGTCCAGAGGCTCCACAGCACCGCTGGGAGTTCCTCAATCCAGCATCCTGCCGACATCTACAGCGGTTCTATCAGCCGAGGTTTTATCACGGACAATACTAGTCCATTTGATCTTTCTACTTGCCTATTTGAGGCCGGGTGAGCCACCTAAGCAACATCGAGTCTTATGTGCTTCTCTTGGCAGAATCTAGCAAAAGCTCCTTCAGCGAAGTTTGTGCCATTATCTGTGATGATACTATGTGGGTAACCATATCTCAAGATAATATCTTTGAGGAATTTCACCACCGTGGGCCCGTCACATTTTCTTATTGGCTTTACTTCTATCCACTTTGTGAATTTTTCCACCATAACCAAGATGTGAGTCATGCTGCCGTGAGCCGGTTTAAATGGACCTACCATATCTAAACACCACACAGAGAATGGCCAAGTGATTGGTATTATTTTTAACTCGGATGAAGGCAGATGTATTTTGCTGGCATATCTCTGGCAGCCATTACACTTTGTTACCAATTCTTTTGCTTCCTTCAGCGCAGTTGGCCAATAAAATCCATGCCTGAATGCTTTGGCCACTAGGGCTCTGGACGAGGCATGGTGTCCACATTCTCCTTGATGTATATCCAAGAAGATTTCTTGCCCTTCTGCCGAATCAACGCATCGCTGCAGTACATTTGTCACACTTCTCTTATAAAGCTCATTATTTATGACCGTGTAAGCTTTTGCTCTCATCACTATCTGCCTGGACATAACCTCATCATCCGGCAAGATCTCTTCTTTGAGGAATGAGAATATGGGTTGTGCCCATTGCGGTACGACTTTTTTCGGGAAAATTGTGTTGTCAATTTCCATCATTTCTGCCGACATAACCTCTACCGGTTTTTCCCAATCCATTTGTGGGTCAGCCGAATCAACCTCCGAGTAGTTTGGTTCACGTTCTTTGTCAATTTCCATTGGGACACACCCTTCTACCGGATCAGACGAGATACGAATTGATTCGGATTCTGGCGAAGGTGTAATTGATGGCTTTCTTAGGTGTTCTAGGGGTATACCAGGCGGAATTGACTATCTAGTTGATTCGAGTTTTGACAGTGTATCTGCAGCATCATTTTCTGCCCGAGGTATGTGATGGAATTCACATCCATCAAAATAACCACTGATTTTCTGCACATGAAACCTATATAGGGCCATATTTGCATCTAGCGCGTCCCAATTCCCCGACACTTGCTGGACTACGAGGTCCGAATCCCCGTAACACAGAATCCGACGTATGCCGATATCTTTTGCCATTCTTAGGTCGTGGACAAGCGCCTCATACTCAGCTACATTGTTCGATGCAGCGAAATGTATTTGCAACACATATTTCAACTGATCCTTTTTTGGAGAGGTTAACACTATTCCAGCTCCTAGCCCATTCCTTAACTTGGACCCGTCAAAGTGCATCGTCCAATAATTCGGATCTGGCAATGGGGGTTTGTACTGCACCTCGGCCCAGTCTACAAAAAAGTCGGCCACCGCCTGAGACTTAATTGCATCTTGCCTATCAAATTGCGGAGCATAAGGTAACAACTCAATTGCCCATTTTGCTATTCGGCCACTTGCATCTTTGTTGCTTAGTATCTCGGCTATCGGTGCCTCACAAATCACCTTTATTGGGTGTTGTTCAAAATAATGTTTTAGCTTCTTTGCTGACATGTACACTCCGTAAGCCATTTTCTAGTAGTATGGGTAGTTCTGCTTTGAGGCCGATAATACCTCACTTAGGTAATATATCGGTCTTTGCACCGACTTACCCTCTTCGTTTCGTTCCACAACAACCACTGCACTTACCACCCTGTTTATTGCTGCCACATAGATTAGCATGGGCTCTTTTGACAATGGGGAAGCCAAGATAGGCGCCGTAGCCATCATCTTTTTAAACTCCTGAAAAGCTCTATTGGCCTGAGGTGTCCACATGAACTTGTCGGATTTTTTCATTAATTGATACAAAGGAAATGCTTTTTCACCTAGCCGACTCACGAACCGACTCAGGGATGCGAGACACCCTATAAACTTTTGTACATCATTTAGGCATCTTGGCAGTTCCATTCTTTCAAATGCACGGATCTTAGTCGGATCTGCCTCTATACCTCGGCTGGACACGAGGAAACCGAGTAATTTTCCAGCCGGTACACCAAAGGTACATTTTTCCGGGTTAAGCTTCATTCGGAACCTTCTTAAGTTCGCGAATGTCTGGTGGATATCTTCTAGGAGCGTGTTGCTCTCTTTGGTTTTTATAGCCACATCGTCAACATACACTTGCACATTTTTTCCGATTTGGTCGTGCAGACATTTTTGCATGCATCTTTGGTACGTGGCTCCTGGATTACGCAGGCCGAATGGCATGGTGCGATAGAAATAAGCCCCATACGGGGTGTTAAACATAGTCTTTATTTGATCAGCCTAGTTTAACGGTATCTGATGGAAACCAGAGTACGCATCTACAAACGATAACAGCTTGCAGCCTGCGGTCGAATCAATGACTTGGTCTATCCTATGTAAAGGAAAAGGATCTTTGGGACACGCCTCGTTAAGGTTCGTGTAATCGATGCACATTCGCCAAACGACGGCTACATTTGGGTCATCCTTTTTATTTTCAACCAACACCGGATTTGATAGCCAATCCGGATGAAGTACTTCCATGATAAACCCGACTGCAAGGAGCCGAGCTATCTCATCTCCTATTATTTTTCTCCTGTCTTTGGTGAAGCGGCGGAGAGGCTGCTTCACCGGCCTTTCTCCTGGCCTTACGTGCAAAGAGTGCTCAGCCAACTCCCTCGGTACTCCTTGCAGATCCTGTGTTGACCATGCAAAGATATCCCAATTCTCACCGGAGGAAGTTGGTGAGCTTGCTTTCCTATTTGTCATCCAGGCCAGCACCAATAGTGATGGTACGTTCTGGGAATTGATCATCGATCTGGATCTTTTTCGTTTCCTTAGTCAGCTGGAATGACACACTTCCATGCGGGTTGGCAAGTGCCGGCATGTTAAGCTGTGCCGACTGAGCCAAAGCTGCCACTTCCTAAATTCTTCTTTTCTCCCTTGCAATTACCAAAGACTCGGCCAGGTTCAATCCGGCTGAAGAACATTACATTGATTTCCTATAATCTCCAGCTATTGTTATCACCCCCTGAGGTCATGGCATCTTCATTTTCAGGTAACTGATATGACAGCTGCTCATAAATTTAGCCAACGCCGTCCGTCCGAGTAAAGCATGATAACAACTTTCCAGATCCACCACCTCAAACTCCAGATTCTCAGCTCTCCAATTCTCTCTTGTGCTGAATAACACATCTACTCAGACTTTCGCAATGGGTTCACATGAGAGCCCATTCCATGGAATGTTGTCCTTGTTGACTGCAACATATTTGGAGTTATTCCGAGTTTGTGCATTGTGTCTTTGTACATGATATTGATGCTGCTCCCATTATCTATCAGTACTTTTGAGAACTTCACATTGATGCTAGGCCCGACAAACGTCGGATCCAGTACTAAGGCATACGACCCTGGGTTCGGCATTATCTTCAGATGATCCCTTATGCTCCAGGTTATTTCCTGGTCAAACCATGGCACGTATCTCAGAACTGCTGGCATGAATGCATTCACTTCCATATGTCGGCGTTGTATGCTCTGTTTATCTTGTTGTTCTGTCGTGAACACACAATATGATTGGTGATGTTCCCTGTAATCATTGCATCCATTATTTCCGAGATTTCCCCTTCCATCTTGATTCTGATTTATCACTTGGTGTACTATATCTCTCTGATCCTGATTCTCATACCTCGGAGGTGAGGGAGGCAACATTAGTTGTTGCGCATTTCCTCCAGTCAGCTGTGGTTGCTGCTAGTGACACTACTAGGAAAATGCCTGTTTGTGGCGCACATGGAATGGCCATCCGTGGCGCACTAGCAGTGCGCCACTAGCCTCGCGCTGCGGCTATCTCCTAGCCGTGGCGCATTTCCTAGTGCGCCATGGTTGTGTCGAGATAGGTGTAGCGCACCTGCTAGCACGCCACGGCTATGTGGGCAGGTGCGCTACGCTTTGGATCTTCTGTGGCGCACGTCCCAGTGCGCCACTAAGCTGCGCAGGTGCGCTTTAGATGTAGTGCGCCACAAAAGCTAGGTCATGTGCGCCACTGGTGTTTTTTTGTTTTTTTTAATTTCAGAGCCAGATGATATACAATACAAATTATATACAATATTACAGGCAGATATACACACACAGATACAAGATATACAATTATATATATAAATACACAATTTGCAAAACAAGATTGAAACAAATACATATAGATAAGTCTCATACATGAATACATAGTATAAGTTACATTGTTTCGATCAAGTTACAAAGTAGTTGGTGACATGCGAATACATGTGTCTCGAACAAGTTAGAGCTCGGAATCTCGCCTAGACATCTAAACTAGCTGGACACAAACGTGGGATAAACAACCAAAGACGATAAGCGTGATCACCGCGACGAAGGTGTAGGTCTTCATCCGGTTCCTCGTCCTAACCCCCGCTAGATAGCGCGTGTATCTAGCATCCGCCTCCGCCATAGTGTTGTACCCTTTGTAGCTATTGCCGTTGAAACGGTGCACCTGTCTCTGGCAGTCTTCCCAATCATCGTAGACTCCGGGAACCCGTCCCTTGTACACGACGTACCACATCATCTACAAGTTGACAATAATAATTAACCGGTGATTGAAAAAAACATGTATAATTAAATTCGCATATGAAGATACACTTATAGAAAGTACTCCTAATTCAAAAAGACCAAACTCAAAAAGCATGCCTCATATATAACTAGGTTGTTCGACACAAGAATATGCTACGATGGAACCGTCCGCCAACTAGGATGCACAACACCTGGACTTGTGCATAGCACAAGGCGGACAATCCCATCGCAGCACATTCACATATATAGTGTGCCACGACATTTCAATCATCGGCATTATTCTCGAAAAAGACCAAAGTAACTCAAAAAGCATGCCTCATATATAACTAACTAGGTCGTTGGACACAGGAATATGCTATGATGGATGTGTTCGCCAAGTAGGATGCACAACACCTGGACCTGTGCATAGCACAAGGCGAACAATCCCATCACAAAACATTCACATATATAGTGTTCCACGACATTTCAATCATCGGCATTATTCTCGAAAAAGAAAAAAATAACTCAAAAATAATGCCTCATATATATACATAGGTCGTTGGACACAGGAATATGCTACGATGGAACCGTGAGCCAAGTAGGATGCACAAGACCTGGACTTGTGCATATCACAAGGCTCACAATCCCGTCGTAGCACATTCACATATATAGTGTGCCACGACATTTCAATCATCGGCATTATTCTCGAAAAAAGAGTAAGGAAAAAAGAAGGACTAAAGTGAGCAAAGGACCAAAGATTAAGCAAAAAAACCAAGCATTGATTGATATATAATAATAATAAGCAAAAGAAATAAGCGATGATTCATAAACCTAATAAGATAAGTAGTAGCATGTACACTTGTCCACACACACACAAAGGTCATCTATAGTTTGTAACTACAACTAGGCCAACATCAAGCCTTCTGGCTCGTCTTAGGGAACGGGAGGACGCCTTGTCTCGTCATGAACTTCCTATAGTCACCCTGCATCTCTAGGCGATCTTCTATGTCATGGTTATTCGGGATATTTCCTCTGTAGAAGATCCCCCCTGAAGTCATGACATCACGAAAGGTGATTGCCCCAAACTGCTGCTGGATGCGATACATCTCTTGTCTAATATCTGAATAAGTGATCTTGGCCTTTGCTTCGGCCCACTATTTGAGATGATCTGGCAGCATAGAATTCTGCTGGTCAAGTAGGAACGCCCTCATGTGATGGAGTGCGTAGTAGGCTTCCTTCTTACTGTTTTTCGGCTGCTTCACGCAGGGGAACTCCGCTACGTGGTTGAAGACGTGCCTGCCGAACTTGACCTTCGTACGCATGAAGGTGGTGCCTTCCGTCGAGGCATAGCCAGCGAGAGCATCATCCAGAACTTCCTTGATCTTGTCATAGTTTTTCTTCTTTTCTAGACTCCCCGAGTCGAAATACGTGGCGTGGGAATGCTTCGGCGATAAGGAGATGAGCGTGCAGTGTTCATCTCTGCGCAAAAATTCAAATGGAATGTGTTGGAAAAAGAATGATGATAATCTAATAAAGACAATCGACGGTGGCGAGTGAATAACGACTTAGTCGGGAAAGTAAGGCACGAGAATGTATTCCTTTGTCTTGTTCGCCACGAGGATTCTTTTTAGGTACGAGGCCACGATACGTTGTTCGGCGGGGGAACCCAAGCAACCGTCACGCATGTAGTAGGGGTCCACTATAGCGATGCCCGGTGTGTTCTCTCTAATGATCTGCATGGCCAGGCTGAGAGAAAACAGGCGGACCATGGTATAGTGCAGCGGGTATAGGTGGAACATATTGAAGATGTCGTCGAACCGCAGGAAGAACAAATCTGTAGGGGTATTGTCGATGAAGCCCAAGCCTGGTGGCACCTTAACCACGAATACCGGGTGCGAGGGATCTTTCTTCGATAGAAGGCGTCTCTCTATCGTCAGCACGCCGTCATGCACACTCTGCAGTTCCGAACTGGCGAGCCTCCATAAATTCTTAGGTAGCATGGGCTCACCCGCCACATGAATCCTCCACATAATACCCTCGGGTCTTGGTGGCCCATCCCGAAACCTGATCGGATTCGCAGTTGTTGACGCGACCGGCTGGCTCGAGCTGCTAGATTTTCTTTTCCTGCCCTTTTTTCCTTTTGGAGAGCGGGCAGGCACCACAATCTGAGCACCGGCTGCCCTATGTAGTGTGTCAGGGCTTAGAATAAAGGGCCGTTTGGTTGTATCAGCTGGCTCTGTAAAGGCGCAAGCTGGAGGCATCTCCTGAGAACCAAACAGACGCTTGGTGATAGTGGCTTTCTCTTTGGGGCCACCAGCTAGGTCTTCATTACTAAACTGAGTGTTGAAGAAGTGATCATTCCAGTCTTTGTCGTCCTCGGACGGATCCTGCGCCATGTGCATATCATCAACATGATCACCCGACCCACCGCGTGGAGGTGACGGCGAGGGCGGTCAGGGGGCCTTGCCACCGCTTGTCGCTGGCACGACATGCGGTGCTGTTGTTTGTGGAGTGATGGCCCCCGCCGTCCCCAAACGGATCATGCTCTTTGGCCATTGCAAGAATAAGCCGAAGCAACTTCTGAGGACAGCCGGCTCTTCTTCATCCACTCCTGGGGGTTGAATGGGAGGTTCCAGGTCGTCGCAGTCCCTTAGCACCCGACTAATTTTAACCCTGTGCACGCTATCTGGCATCAGCCTTGAGTGGAACGTGCGCTGCAAGGGTTGAACGATGGTACCCTTGGAAACATCCCTTATCTCATTGTTCACGTAGCATAAGAGAGTGCAAGGAACATCCGTCTGCGCACAAGATGTACGACGTCGTCAGAGATGCCATAAGAGTAATAGATGGCGTGAAATGCGGTAAAGCAATTTGTTTACCGTGATGGCGTTGAGATCGGCTAATGTCGAGGCACCGCATACGGCGACGGGCATGCAAGAGACGAAAAGGCTGCTTGATGGCGCGGTGCTGGCCGCCGGTGTATTATCCCTACCGCCGGGTGCTTGGAGCTCCTGTGCCGCCATGAAGATGGCAGGGGGGCCACCAACATGTACTCTGGCGCCGCGGTGATGGCAGGGGGAGTCACCAACACTTGCGGCGCCGCGGTGCTAGCGGGTGGAGTCACGAACATGTAGTTCGCCTGATTCATCGGTGCCGCGTTGTTCGAGTGGCTGCTGACCATGCTTGGAATCGGGCACGACCCTACTCGACCACCCGCACTCCAGTTCGCTATTGACTCCACCAAGGTAGGCAGGAAGGACGTGAGGGTGATTGCCAGGTTGTCTTGGACGATCTGCGGGATCCGTGCCACTTGTTCCTTAAGTTCTTGAACCTCGTGTTTTTCCTCCTCGCTCCTTCCCGACGGCGCCACATGCTTCCTCGGCGGTAGACCAAAATTATCCACCCAATTCTTACCCCCGAGGCCGGCCAGACGGCCAGCCGACGACGGCTTCTTCGTAACCGGCTCTATTTTCTTGGCCCAGTTCATCGCCCTGTTAAAAGGGTTATCCCACCAGGTGGCCGCCGTCGACCCCTGGGATGAGGAACCCTGGGATCCATGACTAGCAACAATTTCCTCCTCCTGCAGAAGAAGTAATAGTGAATCGTTTAGATCATCGATTAGAATGCAATCGAGTTGATCCGCGGTAATTAGATTACTTACCACAATTTCCTCGAATTACTTCACCGCAGGATCCGCGGTGAGTTGTTTGGTTTTTAGGTCCACATGGTAACGGGCCCTGATGAAGTTTCGAACCTGCCCGGGTTCGAATTTTGCAAAGGGGTTTTCTATCCCCTTGGATCTATACTCTTCGTCCTCCTTATTCCATTTGGCCTCCGCGGTTCTGTATCCACCAGATCCGAGATGGTGATGACCTATATTCATCGCCTGCAGCACCTTTCCCCGATTACTATTGGCCAGGGATCTTTCGGATTCACACCTCTCCTTGAACTCCCGGAACTGATCTTCGGTGATCTGCGGGTCAATCTTCTGGATCTCCTCGAGACTTTTGCCTTCTTTATAGATCTTCTTCTTTATCCGGGTTCTCCAGCTGGCTAGGGAGGTGCTCATCTTTGTGAGGGCGGATTTGTTTACTTCGTTCCCATGATAATTTGTGTTCTGATACTTAGCGGGGAACTTGTATCTTGCGTGCAGCTTCTCGAAGAGGAGTGTGCGCAAGTGGCCATTATCTTTATGCCGGAGATTCTCGGTGTTGATCGAGATGGTTGTCCAGGTGATCGCCGCCACTTGCCCACCGTACCCTTTGACGACAAGGTCGGGCTCCAAAGGAACCCCTGTTCGGCTCACTTCGGTAATTTCCTCCCTGACGGCGTCGACCGTGTTCGGGCGCCATTCCTTCGGCTTCTTCTTATTCTTAGGAGGATTGCTACCACTCCCTGTGCCCTCGCCGCCATCAGTGGTTTCATCACCTGCCGTTCCTTCGGCTTCTTCCTCCGCGTCTTCCATCTCATAATCCTCGCTCTCCGAAGGATGGTATTCTTCATCGTTTTCTAGCCGCTGGGCCGCCTCCCAGAATGTCAATTGTTTATTCGGAGGTCTGAGTTCTCCTTCAGCGCTGATGCGCTTAGAACATCCAGCCTCGTCATTGTCACACATCTTTGCACTAATAAAAAACAAATAATTGGTTAAATGCACGGAAAAATCCGGCATGACCTTTGCTAATTTTCTTAAACTAGGAGTGCCCGATTTCTGCCGAAACGGAAGTTAATCAACATTCCGGCAAAAATTGGGACTCATCTCATACAAGAACCTGCATACACAACATAATAAAGTGCTTCATATACAAGCACAAGCACAATTTCAAGTGCTACAATTATATCACCACAGATCAGTACTACTAGACCATCACCAGCAAGCAAACCAGTACTAAAACCATCACCACGATCAGTACTAGAACCATACAGCATAACTAGGATTTCAGTAGGAGCATTTCATCAGTATATACACATTGTTTCATCAGTATATACAGCATAACTAAATTTCATCAGGATTAGTACTAAAAAAGTTGCTGAGATCAGTATATACAACATAACTAAATTTCATCAGCATCACATTGTTTCATCAGGATCAGTACTAAAAAAGTTACTGAACACACATTGGGATGGAAAACCTGCAATATCTGAGAAAACTTTATATATGTAATCATGAAGCCTATTGATTCTTGGTGATCCTGGCAGAATCCCCTATGTCATTTATAAATAATTTTAACAAGCTAAATTTGCTAACCCTAGCTAGCTTCTTGTACATAGACTGTACATAGACTCATTTAATAAAAATTGTTGAAACTTTTATTCTGTCCTCCTTTGGCAATTGGCATGCACAAAAGGAGAACCTTATCTACATTTACACCAACTCAGATGAGTGAGCTGATCTACATTTGCACTGTCATTGCATTATCTATATACCTCACTATCTAAAATTCCTACTACCAGCTACTGCTACAAGCTACAAGCTACAAGCTCTCTGTATCTAAAATTCCTACTACCAAGCTCACTGTCAAGCTCTCTGTTTCTAACATCTTCTGTTTGCTCTCTATTTCTAACAGATCATTCAGACAAGAACTACCTAAACCTAAACCTAAACCTAAATCAACCTAAACCTCACAGTCAAGCTCTTTATTTCCTAAACCTCACTGTCAAGCTCTCACTGTAAACCTAAACCTAAACCTCACTGTAAACCTCACTATCAATCTCTCACTGTCAAGCTAAACCTCATTTTCAAGCTCTCACTGTAAACCTAAACCTCACTGTCAAGCTCTCTAAACCTAAATTTCTAAATCAATGCCTAAGCCTAAGCCTAAACCTAAACCTAAATTAACCGAGAAGTGGAGAGGGGAGAGATGGAGAGAGGGGAGAAGACTCACCTCTGAGACGAGGATGAGGACGAGCCCGCGGGTGAGGTGGCTGGCGAGGCGGGGCTATAGGCGGTCGAGGCCGCTAGCGAGGCGAGCGCGCAGGCGACGCTCCTCCTCCAGTACCTCCTCCTGGCTGGCGACGCTCCTTCTCCTCTCCTAGCGCGGCGGCCTGCTCCTCCTCCTCCTCCTGGCTGGCGATGCTCCTCCTCCTCTCCTGGCGTGGCGGCCTCCTCCTCCTCCTTCTCCTGGCTGGTGAGGCGCGCGTTGATGCAGATGGGATGCGGCGGCGACGCGTCGATGGGGATGGTTCGATCCGTGTCTGAGGACGATGGGGGAGGGTAGGGCCGATGCGGCGAGTTGACTAGTCCAACCCACTTAGGCGTAGCGCACCCTGGCCAAGTGCGCTACGGTTATCCGTAGGACTAGTCAGATAAGAGGGCTGCCACCCCCATAGTTGTCACTAGCACTGCCTTATCCCACTGGTTCCACCCACTTCTCTAATCTAAACTTGTGAGCACCCAGGTTCGAATCCTGGTGCCCACCTTTTTTATTTTTATTTTAAAAATATTTTTAAATGTTCCGAAAAATGCCCAAAAGTGGTGATATATTCCATAAAAGTTTTGTTTTGTTTTTTAAATACTTTTAAATATTCCAAAAATGCCCAAAAGTGATAATATATGTCATAAAAGTGGTACAAATTAAATATGATTCAAATATGTCATAATAATTTGTCCATGATACAAATATGTCATAATAATTTGTCCATGAATATTACAATCTTTTTTTACCACGCGTTTTACAATATTTTTTGAGCTAGCGTTTTACAATCTTTTTTCCCTTCTTTGTCGCGGTTGAATAATTTAGCCCCGGCACTTTAATTTTTCTTCTTTCGAACGGGATACCTCTTTTGGGTAGGGTTGTCCTTTTTCTTCTTGTGATGTATGTTGCTGCATCGTAGTCGTCGTCATCTTCAACCTTTGGATCACCGTACTGGTCGAAGTCTTGCTCGTTCGCGACTCCATCCATTCCGATGATGTTTCTTTTTCCTCTCCTCACGACAACACGCCACTGAACCTCTGCTTCACCTCGTCTAGGTATCTGCTTATCTTGCCCGCGTAGCTGTAAGGAAATTTGACTCCTAGAAGGCACTTGAAAAACTATTTGATCTCATCCTGGCTTAGAGTGAAGCAAGAAGGAGGGCAGTAATATTCGTTCTTCTTGAACTTTTTACCCTTCCGACGACCTTGTGTCGTCTCCGACTCATGATCATCATCATCTTCCTGATCATCAGGAGTAGTGCGTCCTTCGTAAATCTCCTTCCGGATACCCAAGCATATCAGGTCGTGCCTTGCTTTCGGACCATCTTTCGTCCTATCTGGCATGTTGATTATGGTGGCGACTAGACTCTCGCACACATTTTTCGTGACATGCATGATGTCGAGGCTATGAGGCGTGCGGAGAAACTTCCAGTATGGCAACGCCCAGAAAACAGACCTTGTTTTCCATACCTTCATCAGCGGCTTGTCTTGCTGCCTCTTTCGTTTCTTTCCAGGCTTAGGACAATCTTTCCAGTTTTTCAGCAACTCTTCCACTTCTTCGCTGCTCCTATGCTCTGGGATTCCTCGGGTCTCGGATTTACCATCGAACAGGTCTCCACGTTTTCTCCATGGATCATTCTTGCCGAGCCACCTCCGGTGCGCCATGAACACGGTTTTCGAAGACCCTGGATATTTCTCTAGTTGGAGATAGCTTGTGTTATCCATGCACCTAACGCATGCGCAGATTCCTTGGATAACCTGCCCCGAGATATACCCGCAACCTGAATAGTCTTGCACCGTAGTGACCAACGCGGCTCTCATAGTGAAATAATCTTGTGCGACGGCATCGTAAGTATTGGCTCCAGATTTCCATAACGTGGCTAGCTCCTCTTTCAACAGCCCGAGATACAGATTGATGTCGGTACCAGGTTGTTTCGGCCCTTGAATTAGCATACTCATTTGTATGTACTTCTTCTTCATGCATAACCATGGAGGGAGGTTGTACATCCATACAAACACGTGCCAAGTGCTGTGCGTGCTGCTCTGGCTACCGAACGGATTGAGTCCATCGGTGCTCGCACCAAGCCTGATGTTCCTCGAATCTCCACCGAATTCTGGGAATTCGAGGTCCAATGCTTTCCACTGGCTAGCATCTGAAGGGTGTGTCAGCAGCTCATCCTTTTCGGGGTCATTATCGTCATCTCCTGGCTTCTTCCTTTCCACATGCCATCGCATGAGCTTCGCTTCCTTAGGGTCCGCGAAATAGCGCTGCAGACGAGGAGTGATAGGAAAGTACCATACCACTTTTTGAGGTGCTTTCTTCCCTTTCTTGTATCGACTCACGCTGCACACCGGACATGTGGTTTTATCCGCGTCCTCGCCCCGATAAACGATGCAATCGTTGATGCATACGTGATATCTAACGTGCGGTAGATCAAGAGGACAAACGATTTTCTTGGCGTCCTCGATACTAGTTGGACATGTGTTCCCCTCCGGGAGACGATCGTGCCAGAATGCCATCATATCGTCGAAGCTTGCGTCGCTCAATTTGTGTTTTGCCTTCATCTCCATAGCCTTGAGCATTACATTCAACCGGGTATCATCGGGCCTGCATCGTTCATACAATGGAGTAACCGCGTCTTCCTCAATTTGTGCAAGCTTGGCTTTCTCTCTAGCGGCAGCCCTGGCATTACTCGTCTGCTTGAGAAGCAGCTCTTGCACATAAGGGTCCCGCACCCAGACTGACGTTGTTCCATCGTCGTCTACTCCTCCGGCATCTAGATCATCATCATCCCGGTCTTCTTCCGCACCTTCACCATCTCCAGGAGACTCTTCATCATCTCGCCCGTTCTCGCTGTGATGATCATCGTCATGTTTCCCACCTTCACTGTCTCCATCGTCTTCGTCATCGCTTATCCAACGAGTGTATCCATCCATGAAACCATGGCGCAGCAGGTGCGCCTGCAGATTCCCGGAATTTGGGTCGATCACGCAGTTGAGTTTGCATCTTCTGCACGGACATCTTATCTCCGTCTTGTTATTTCGTATCATGTTGGCCGTCGCACATTTCAAAAATCTAGCCACAATGTCTTCACTCATTATGAGCACCGTTTTTGCCTGCACTGTGTACACGGTACAATTAGAAGTCTATTAGAATCACATAATCAATGCATGCATGCAATGGTCAATAGAAAATTTTGGCATGATCTATCCTAAAATTAGGACCTTTGCGAAATGCCAAAGTCTTGCCAAAATGGAAATGAATCAACATTTTGGCAAAACAAATGGAAACTTGTTCACATACAAACACAAGAGAGAGAGACCGATCCATACACACATGAACATATCATTATCCTCTCCATACACACATGCATGAGAATCATCGATACTCTCCATATACACACACATGACCATCGATCCTCTCCATACACACATTATGAGCATCGATCATCTACATACATATGAGCATATCATCCATATACACATGAACACATCCTTACATGGACAACTTACCGAGATGAGAGACCGATCGCGAGAAGATGTAAAGGAGAGGTGCGCGCAAGACCGGAGAACGAGATGAGAGACCGAAGACCTTCCTCTATTACGTATGTAACATCCAAGGCAAGTTCTACATGCTAAAAATGGTGAATGAGTGGAGAAATTGAGGTGGGAAGGATAAGGATCCCGACTAGATCTAAGGAGTAAGAAGAAGGGGAAAGTGAAGTGTGGGTGGTAGATGATCACACATGTGCACAAAGTGGAGCTGCCAAAAAATACTGGTTGACACATCCGTGGCGCACATGGCCCTAGGGCGCCACAGGAACTAAACACATCTGTGGCGCACATGGCCCTAGTGCGCCACGGATGTGTCTGCCCGTTTTACAGAGCAGAGGGGCATGCCCTTAGGCGTAGCGCACCCCCCACGTGCGCCGCGGTTAACAATAACAAGCATAGCGCACCTACCCTATGTGCGCTACGGGTATCTGGCGTGCGGCCAGCAGGGCCCTGGCCCACACATATCTGTGGCGCACTATGACCATGTGCGCCACGGTTGTTCTAGTTACTAGTAGGGCACTGCCCATAGGTGAGCCACGCCTGTTTTAGTCGTGAGGCACTTCAACCATGTGAGCCACGGATGTGCTAATTACCTATAGCCATTTTCCTAGTAGTGTGATGTGTTTGATGCTGTGGTGCTTGCATGGCTATCGGGTTTCCCATTGCACTCTTCATCCAGGCGCATTGGCGAGTGGTGTGATTGGCTGGCTTGGCCAGGTTAGGCGCGTGGAATTTACACGGCTGGTCTAGCATGGACTCAAATGTGTACTTTGGTCTCTCTTGCCATTGTTTCTTCCCGTCGTTCCTCGGCGTTCACTGCTGAGGACCATTCTTCTAGCGTTGATTGCTCCCAAGACTTGGCTGATCGTGCACAACTGCTGCCACTTGATTCAAACTGTATCTGTAATCCGACCTCTCATCCCTTCTTCTGCCTCGGTAATCATTGCGCCGTGATGATCCGGCACCATCTCGGGCATAATGATCCTATTGCTCATGATGTTCGGCCGACATAAGCTCTGGTTGAGTCGGATGACCTAAGGCATATGAATCTGCTACTCGGATCGTTTCTGCCAATGTGGTTGGCATATCTCTTTGCAACCTTTGCCACAATACACTCCTACCTGCACCCCTGAGCGAACCAGGCAATCTCTTGAGATTCTATAACCCCCTCACATGAATTTCTGAGATTGCACCACCGAGTCAAGAACTCTCTATCAGTTTCATTTGGTTTCTGCTTGCCCATTGCGAGTTTTTGTGGCCTGTTTGGCCTCTTATATGTACCGGTAAAATTACTGACAAACATTTCCTCAAAATCTAACCAACAGTTGATACTTCCCGTTGGTAAATTATTCAGCCAAACTCGGGCCGGCCCCTCCAACATCTGGGACACATATCTCACAGCCCATCTCAAATTTCCCCCAGCTATTTTTACGGCCATGGCATAATAAATTAGCCAATCTTGCGGCTTCGTACTTCCATTGGACGTTTTCGTGCCTCTTGCCAACTGAAAGTTCGGCACGGGCGGTTCGCCCATAATCCGAGGTCCAAAGCATGTCGGGCTAGGCGGACCCTATTCTTCCAACATCTCGGAGCGATACAATCTGTCCAGCTTCAATCTTGCATCTGTTGATGGCAAGTTTCTATAGATGATCCTCTCCTGCATTCCATAACAGTTTTGCCCACCATGCTCTGCATTTTCCATCTCCGAGTAACCATCATTGTATCTGTCATTTGCCTGATTATGCGGAGCTTGTCTTGCTTCTCGCTCTTGCCGAGGTTCGTGCCTCGGCTGATGATCTTGCGGAAAGTACCTCCTTCCCTCCGCCGGGTTATTGTTCTCGGGGTTTCCCCTTTTGAGATTCCCGTGCTCCTTGTTTACGCGGACGGGGTTTCTATCACCGCTATTACCTTGGCTTCCATTGCCTCTATTTTCATTGACCTTCCCGGCCACTGCCGGGTCATATGGGACAATATGCTTGTTTCTCTTTCCCGAAGTTACTGCTTTGTCTTTCCGCGCATTGTTTCCGGGCGAGGATGCCGCTACCACGGATAATGCGGGGGCAGCCCCTACTGAATGAACCATGCGGGAAGCTCCCAGTTTTGCCGGGTTAGCCCCAAGCATATCCTCATTCTGCTGGTTCGTGATGCGTACCAGCTTGTTTACCCTTTCTTGCTGCTTTTGCCGGGCTTCCCTGGTTAGTCCTTCCAATTCTAGGGCTGCCGCATTTGCTTCCCTGAGGTTCTTTGCCGGGGTACTATACCTCGGCAGACCTGGGTCAACCGAATCATCTGGTTGAGCCTCATTCTCTTTGTTGATATCATTCATGTGGTTCTTTCCACTTAATCTCAGATCATCTACTCGGCCAGGGTACGTATCTAGCTTGTTTGTCAAAGCATATTCTCGCAAGGTCCTGTTAAAGGACTCCTGTAAGGCCGACACCTTTTTTGCCTCCTCTCACATTTTCAATCTAGTTTCTTCTAACTCTGCCCGTGCGTTTGCCGGGTCAACTATCGGTGAGCGTAGTTAAGTTATCTATAGCTGCCTAGAGGATATTCTCTGGCCTCTCTAGAGGTGGCCATCTTACCCTTGCTGCTTTTGGAGTTACCTCCAGCACCTCGGCTACCCTGGTTACCAGAGGATCTGCTGCTATTGGCTTTGGAGCTGCTTGCTTCGTCGCTACCTGTCCTCCTGCCGCCGGGTCCTTGCTTGGCCCGACATCTGCCCCTGCCGTTGGTGCTGAAGCTGTCATCATCACCTCTACGCTGCCTACGGGGCGAACGCCAAGCTGACTGCTGGCAGCACTGAGAGGAGGATCTCCTGCGACGATGACTCGGTGTGGATAGACGCAGGAGGTGTCGATACCGACGTAGATCTTGTGAGCGCCCAAGTTGATGAAGATGCCATTGCGCGGGGGCGCCTTCCTCCTAAAACTGCCAGTATTGTCGCTGACGTAGTCCCAGATGTCAAATCTCTGGACTAAGCCAGAAACCACCCGCTCGCCGGTGTCGATGAAGTTTCCCGTCCGGATCTTGACTCCAGCTAGCACCGCTGCTGGCCCCACGGTGGGCGCCAACTGTCTAGGTGGTGGCACGGCAGATGCCATGGGTAGGCCAAAGTATGGGGCCAATGGATGCTAGTGGGATCTGGGGAGGGAAGATTTAGTGATTTCTACACACAACTAGCTAGAGTACAGATCTTTATTTCTCCTCAACCAAGTTACAAGTGCTCCTCGAGCTGTATCAGAGAGAGGAGGAAGAAGATCACCACATGAGCCCTCTAGTGTTCAATGAATCGATCCCGTCTCCAGGAACCCGTGCCCTCCTTTTAAAGGGGTCTCTTGGTTCCTTCTAGGGCTGACGTGGACAAGCATATTCTTGGAACCCCCACAGGTGAGCCTCGGGCTTGCCCACTGTCACCTCCATGACGCCTATCTGCCCCTCTACGGCTCTACTCTTTGTCTCTAGCGCTTGGCTCTATGCAGATTCCTCCTAGTTAGCAGCTAGGGTTTGACTCTGGGATCCTTCTCCTTCTCCTGCAAGCTTCCTGTTACTCGGCCTCGCCTCGCATAACTCGGCTCAACCTTTACCTATGCATGAGATGATCATCCTTATTCGGCCGACTTAGCCCACAAGTCGGCCGAGTAAGGTATTAATCACTTGATTTTGGCTAAGCCATGCCTTATTCGGCCGAGCCTCGCATAACTCGGCCGAATCAGCTTATAACTCAGTATATGGTAAGAAAGGTTCCTTCCTTCGTTCCACTATCTTGACCCTACCTGGGGTTATCCCCCCACCAAGTGTACACTTTGGAATAACTTGGTTTCTTGGGAGTTGGAAGCATGACTAGAGCTTACTCATATAAGTGGAGGCTAGCAAAAGACTGGGAGCAACCAACTAAGAGAGCAATAATGGCCATAATCATGCAGAGCGACAAAACATTACTAATCAAAGCATAAAGTGGTACTACAAGTCAAGGACTAAATGATCATAGATGCTATGTTGACTTGTTCATAGTCATAACATGGTGTGATCATGTGCCAAGTCAACCCAAACAAAGCATCAAAGGAGAATACCACCATACTATGCTTTTGCATGGTAAAACAACACATGATTTTTTCAAGGCACACTAAGCAATCCCAATTGTTTGGAACAAGTCATGCTCCAGCAATAATTACTAAGCATATGGTCAAAACAACACCTGCATGACATGCTAAAGTCTAAGTCACAGTCAAAGCAAGCTCCTCTTGCACTATTTCAAGCAAGAACTTTCTACTCCTTTCCAACACCAATCAACTTATTTGAAACAACACAGCGAGAATGGGGGTCCAAACTACTTTATTCAAGCAAACTAAGAAAACTAAACAAAGCAAATGAAAACTAAGACGCTCCAAGAACAACACAACAGTGCATGAAACAATAAAAACGAAGTGTCTAGAAAGACCTGAGCTTTTTATTGATGAAGAAGGGGATGCCTTGGGCATCCCCAAGCTTTGATGCTTGTACCTCTTGAATATTTCTTGGGGTGACATGGGGTGGAATCCCCAAGCTTGAGCTTTTGTCCATTCTTCATCTCATTACTTCATTCTCTCTCTACACCTGAAAATTTTCCTTCATACAAAACTTCACACAATCTTCATTAGCAACATTAGTGTATTCAAAAGATAATAGACCCTAGGGTTTATCTTTAGAACAACAGAACTTTCTCTGAAAACACTAGCTACTGTAGGAATTCCCTCAAAAAGTTCAATTTCCCAAAACGGAATCAATAAGAAGCAAATGCAAATAATGGCAGAAATCTGTCAAAACAGACCAGCGGGTAGAAACCAATTTTTTCGAAGATCTTATATTGCTCAAATCAAAACATGTTGAACTAACAAAAGTTAGCTAACATACTGGGGGATTTATTCGCAAAATATCAGCTCAATCAGACTTATAGATATTCCTCACGATTTTTTATGGTGGAGCGCACAAATCTGTATCGAAACAGCAACTCCCCAATTCTTACTTCCATCTCATTAGAGGTCATTCTTGGCACAAAAAGCAAACAAAAAGGATAAGGAGAAGTCATTACTGAAGTAATAACTTCTAAGACTCAAGAAAACTCTTGGGTTATCTCCCAACAAGTACTTTTCTTTAACGCCTTTAAGTTAGGCACAAGAAGAAAGAATCAAGTGTTTTCAAATAAAGAATTAAGATCAATACTTGCAATCTCTTCAACTAGGACAGGTATCTCATCCAAATGAGTTTTGGAGGATCCCTTCGCATCTCTCTTTGGTTCACTACTTTCATCAAAAGGATTTTCACGAACAATCCAATCAAAATTCTTTTCTAAGGCTTCATGCATTCCAACAAGTTTAAAGGGTATGGGTATCTTAATTTCCTCTTTAGGTTTGGTTTTATCTAAAGTACCCACAACATCTACACATGAGCCTAGCATATTAAAATGTTCAAAGACTTTTTTGGCTTCCTTAGCAACATCATTGAACTCTTTTAGTAAAGTTTCAAGGATAAATTTCTCTCTTTCCGGCATCCTTTTATTCTTTTAGTTTGAGAAACAAAAAATGCATCATGGGGTTAAGGTTAACAAACCTAGCTTTCGATATATGAACGAAAGAACTACAGCAATTTCATAATTAGGAGCAAGTTCTGCTATAGATCTATCCTCAGTATCCTCATGTTTGCTAACATGATTAAAGAATTCTTCAATATTTTCTTTCCCAATTATGGAGCCACTACCTATTGAAAGGTCTTTTAGGGTGAACTTGGGGATCAACATGGTGAGCTAAATCAAGGTGACAACTAGAGTAGGAACTACTTTTTTTGTGTTTTTGATAAGGGAAAGCAAACCAAACTAAACTATTTTTTGGAATTTTTGATAAAAAGAGGCAAACAAAACGAAGCAAAAGAAACTAAGCAAAACAAAAACAAAGTAAAGAGAAAGGTTGAGGAGGACTCCCCTTGTGAAGATGTCCTCAGCCTCCCCAGCAACGGCGCCAGAAAAAGGCTTGATGAGTGCATGAACACTTCGTTGGGAGACCCCAAGAGGAAGGTATGATGAGTACAGCAGCAAGTTTTCCCTCAGTAAGAAACCAAGGTTATCGAACCAGTAGGAGGAAGGAAACGACTCAAAGGTGTTGCTAGCAACATGGAGACCTACATAACACAAACTCAAGACTTTGCCCCAACAAACAGTGAGGTTGTCAATCTCACCAGTTTGCTGTAACAAAGGATTAACTGTATGGTGTGGAAGGTAATAGTGGTTTGCAACAAGTAAACCGTAAATAGTGGAAGATGTATTAATGGTAAAGATTGGACCGGGGTCAATAGTTCACTAGAGGTGTTCTCCTTAGATATACAAACATGACATGCTGGGTAAACAAATTATAGCAGGGCAATTGACAGGACTGAGCAAGGCATAACAATGCAATACTAGACATTCATGATCCTATGATATTCGATTGGGCAATACAACAAGATAGATATACCGCCATCCAACTGCATCTATGACTAGAAGTCCACCTTTGGGTTACCATCCGAACCCCCTCCAGTATTAAGTTGCAAGCAACAGACAACTGCTTTAAGCAAAGTGTGTAAGGTAAATAATCCACTTGTTCCATGAACAAGAGACCGTTGTTTTCTCCCTAGTGGCAACAACACATCTACAACCATAGTGATTTCTGTCACTTCCCTTAGATTAAATAGAGGCATGAACCCACTATGGAGCATAAATACCCTCTTGGAGTCACTAGCAACTAGTTGGCCAAGATAGCTACTGAAGTGGACATCCCTTCTATTGATACAACCGTTGTACCTACAGCTACACACATACAAGGACCCATCACAAGATCTCGTGCCAAACAACTTAACTATCAGGTACTTTCGTTTCTTGGAACTATTCCTCACATACATGAGAATATGATGCTGCCTAAATCAGATGTATTTCTTACTCTTAGGAATGATGGACCAAGCATGGATGAGAGGGACAAGCATTGGAGCATGGCCATGCATGGAGATGGCAGCAAGCGTGTGATGATCCAAGAGAAGGCCACGGATGAAGATTTCAGAACTTTGAGGCCACCATAATGAAGAAAGAAGGCTTGGACGAAATATTCAAGATCAATACTTCACGAATTCGTCCATAGCTTAATATGGTGCCGCGACACCTTTTATTTTGGGCCAGGCCCATGTAATTTTCGCAGGATTTTAATTAGCCACTTTTTAGAGTCCGTATTTCAGGGGAAAAGGACTTCGAGGGTTGGATTCGGCCACCACTTCCATGGCTGGCCGAAACCCCACCTTTTCGCCCTTAAATACTCCACATAGCCGTCACCCTAGACTCGGATTTTGTTTAGACATTAAGTTAGCCATCGTAGCAACTTCGCCAAGGCTCGAGAGTCACAGAGGCCTCTTGTACTTCGCACCTATTCAGGATCCCACCTCTTCAATAAAGCTTTCCTCTTAATCTGCAATATCTTGATTGCAATATTGGTTCTTACTTGTTCTCGATTTCAGGTAGGAATTAAGACCCTCGCTGGTCAGGCTGATCATGTTCCCGCAGGATCGGTAACCTCCAGGAGATTGGCCTAGCGATTGCATTGGCGCTCGTGCTCGCACGTGTAGTCGGATCTTCAAGCCCGAACTCCACCAAATCGACTATCATCATCTCATCGAAAGATCGGACACCTTTGCCCTATCAGCTACTAACAACGGAGAACATGCAAGATCACAAACAACATAGACATGATAGAATCAATAAGACAAAACCATTAATCAATCTGACATAGTAATCTCAATATCCATCGGATGCCCGCAAACACAATATGCATGATTACAAATAGATGAGGTCTTGATCATGAACAGAGCTCATAAGATCTAGACATGAAATCACAAAGGAGGAGATACAACCATCTAGCTACTACATGGACCCGTAGTCCAAGGTGGAACTACTCACGTTTCATACCGGAGGATGGCATGATGAAGAAGGAGGCCTCCAGGATGATCTCCCATCCGGCAGGGTGCCGGGAAGAGCTACAGATCCCCCCGATCTAGGGACGATGGTGGCGGCGGCTACAGATGGTTTTGTGGAATTTTTATTCTATACTTAGGGTTTAGGCATCGGGGGCTTCTTATAGGATAAGAGGGAGGCCGAGGGTGTGCCCGAGGCGGCTACACCACCCCAGGCGCGGGGTGGGCCCGCACATGTGGCTAGGGGGTGTGGCCCCCTCGAGGCCCTCCTCCTTCTCATCTTCTGGCTCAGTGTTACCCACGGTAAATTATTAACTTTGGCTTTTGATCCGTCCAATTCCGAGAATATTGATTTTCTGCCTTTCTGGAACCAAAACAGAAGAAAACAGGCAACTGGCACTGTGGTATCTTGTTAATAGGTTAGTACCAGAAAACATATAAAAAACCTCAAAGTGTAGACAAAGCAAAGCAAAGTAGATACTAAACAAGCATGGAACATCAAAAATTATAGATACGTTTTCGATGTATTAGTATGCAACTAAGTCTACTTAATATTCATTGCAAGCTATGAAGAGATTCCAACTCAATAATAATAAGTAGCATGAAACATAAACATAAGCAACATTGCAATGCTCATAAGAAGGTATGATAGAGTGGTATGTCGCTTGCCTTTGTTTATAGAGCACAAAATAAATGCCAAGGCACCTCTGAGGTTCAAGTGAAGACTAGAAGTAAAGATATCATAGATACAAGCATCAAAGTCATGACATAATTAACCATGTTTTGAGACAAGCACATTACACTAAGAATGACAACTATGCTCTCAAGAACGTGCTCATAGAATAAGTGGTGACTCAACAAGGAAGTAAAAAGGTTTTGAAAGGTTTGAAAGGCTTCCAAATGCTGAAAGTATGGTAGTCATTAGCTTTGAGCTCTCATTGCCCCTATCATAGGAATATTTAGATGGTTAAGGTGAAAGTGAGGTCCAATATGAGTTATATGTTTGACAGACCATAAACTGGAAATCTCATGTCCCTTGAGTACAAGGGCCGCTCCTCATGCTACTCAACTTTATTTACCAGCAAGTTCTTGTCATAGTAAATACATGCATATCATAGAGAACCGCCAACGGGGTACCCCTTGCACATGATACAGGAGCTATCCCATAATCAAAATGACAAGGCAAGCAGACAATGAGCATCTCAGCGATCTTTTTATTTGCTATTTGCATAGGTTTTTATTGAGGATGCTTCACATATTGCTCATTATGGTTATGCTGCAAATTTCCACCATGATTAGGCATGGCTTAGGCTAGCGGCCCAGGCATTTATCTAACACAAAATACATAACTCCATGGACTTACAAGCTCCCTTTTTATTTCACACCGGCGACATCCATAGACAAAAGAGCATGATATCAACTGTGTACAAAGTACAAGTGGAATGTTGAAAACGTTACCCATGACAACACGGTTCTGCTAACTCCCAGCCTATAATTTGCAAGCATATAACTTTCATGGACAATCACAATGGTTCAAGCATATAACTTTCATGGACAATCACAAAGTACAAGTGCAAGAAAGAAAGTGTCCCATCAAGTTTGTGAGAGCTTTACTAACTAACTTTCTCGTAACAAGCAAACATTTTATTTGGAAGAAAACAAGGCATACTTAATATGCACGGAATAGAAAATGATGCTAGTAGGTAGGTATGGTGGACACTTTGACAATATTGGTTTTGGGGAGTTGGAAACACGAGTAGAGCTCATACTCAGTGCAAGTGAAGGCTAGCAATAGAGAGGGAGCGACAAACGAGAGAGCAATAACTGTCATAATCATGCTTGCAACAACTAATTATGGCATGAAAGTGATACAAGAACTCTGAGGCAAAATAAATCATCGAGGTTTACTGACTATTGTTCAATCATATGCATGTGCGAGTATGTGCCAAGTCGATTCAAATGAAACATTCAGAGGAGGATACCACAATATCATACCAAGCTATGAATAGAACAATGCAAGCAAACATTCATATGACATGCTACAAACTATTAGCAAGATGGAGCTAATCATAAGAGATCAAGAACTACTAAGCATCCATAAATAGCATATACTTTACATGAACAGACTAAGCATGCCCACAATGATGAGTATATGTACAAAAATGAAAACAAATAGAGTTTGTTACCAGCCTCTTACCACACCTCAAGTTGTCTTAATATTTATTATTGCCCTTCACTTGTGTGGCTTGAATAATAACATGAAACCAAACTCCACTAAGGACTGCTGAACCCTGCAAAGAACTTCACAAAACCAAAGAAGAACAACAAATATTTTTGGTGTTTTCGATTTTTTTAAAAGCAAGCACACAAAGCAAAGACAATGAAAGCAAAATATTTTTGGATTTTTCTTAAGGCAAACCAAAGCAAAAGGCAAAGAAACAAACCAAGAGAAACAACGAAAATATTTTTGGTCTTTTTGTGTTTTGGGAAAGCAGAAACAAAAAACAAAAAGAAAGCAAAACATGGATATACAAAGAACCGACGAAACATGATATATAGATGAATGTGATGTTAGTGTACCTCCCCCCAAGCTTAGGATTTTGGCCTAAGTGAGGCTCATTCCCATGGTGACCAAGAAGGTGCACCTCCGTAATGCGACGAAGAGGCCCCTTCTTCCTAGTACGAGCTCGAGGATGCCCCTATGTAGTGTGCTGAGTAGTCGTAAGAGGGTGCGTCTCCCTGGTAGCGTCCGTGGAAACCATGAATGCGTAGATGCTCGTCCATCTCCTCATTGGAGCGTGACCAAGGCCCCTGACAAATACTGACAAAGTGGTTTGTGGCAAAGGAATTTCCCTTTCTTCCCCGTCAGTAAACATCATCCTGTAAACCAAACTCTCAAGGGTAGAGCTAGCAGTGACAAAGTGATGCGCTTTCATGATAGCAAGATCAAGCCTCCGAGGATCCAAAATTGTATCATTTGGATCAACAGAAAGTTCTAAAGCAGCAACTACACGTGGAGCAATAATACCCCATAAATGGGTTCTCTAGCAGCTAAGCGACGAGCAATGAGAGAGCCAAGATTATACCTGGTTTCATTGTTGAGTGCCGCAGCTAGAAAGGCCAAATGATAGTTGGAAATATTAATAGTGTTCTCCCTACCAAGAATACAAGTGGCAAGATAATAAGCAAAATATCTAATAGCTAGAAGTTGAATATTTCTTATCTTTCCGCGCTGGGCTCTGTGGTCATCATCATTAGTCACCCCGCGGTAGAGCTCCAACAAATCAGCAGGTTGAGCTGGAATCTTCTTCACCGTCCTAGCCATGCCAATACCCAAAATTTCACAAAATTTCTTCATTGTCATGGTGAAGGGCCAATTATAGATTTTGAATGACACCTCTAACCTGAAAGGGTTGTTAGTAAAAGAGAAACCCTCCACAAAAGTTTTGGTGACATAGCATATTGCTCACTCTCATCATTCGTATAACTAGTTAGACCAACCCTCCTAATAAGAGTTAGGAAATCATTGAGAATCCCTACAGCCTGCAAAAAGGTAAAACAAGGGAAGGTAGAAGGGTGCGCATCTCCCTCATCTCCCTCGTTGCCAAAACACGGTGTAATAAGATCCACATTGTATGATGGCGTAGCTCTGGAGGATGATCTCGAAGGCCTTGTCCTCCTAGGTGCATCACTCTCAAACACTTCTCCAAAGGTGTGGTTGTCCATGACCCCTTTTTTCTGAAAATTTTAGATAAACATCAAACCAAGTAATTTCCAAGATGATAAATGATGAGGAACTACTATATGAACTTGCTAGAGGGATAAACATGCATCAAAATGAAATCTCTAAGCATAGAAAGAGCATGCAAGCTCACACAACCTGACACCTATAGCAGAAAAATACTCAAGATACAATCTACCAATCAAAAATCTAATTGGACAAGCGGAGGAGGCACATACCAAGGAGCAATCCCTCCAAAAATCAGCAGCAAAGACGGGCTGAGCAAGGAGATTGAAAATTGGGAGCAAGAACAGCAGGAACTCGATCTTGAGAAATTTTTTCGGTGTTTTTCGGGAGAGAGAAAGAAGTGGCTGGAAGAAGAGAACTTGGAGGGCCACATGTGGGCCACACCTAGGCCAGTCGCCACCTGGGGCTGGCCGCGCCACCAGGGGGTGTGCTGGCCTGGTGGGTCCCCCTGGTTCACTCCAGGTGTCCCTCTGCCCCTTTTTTGAGGAAAAATTTAATATGAATTTTCTTGAATTTTTTGGGAAACTTTATTTTTGGCCAATTTTCAGGTTATGAAAATTAATTTTCTCGCAGAAAATATTTTTTAGAAGAAGCAAAAGCAAACAAAAACCAAAACTACAGAAGTTCTAAGACACTCTAACAAGCAAACAACTAGCAAAGCTAAAGCTAACAAGAGGAAGAGCAAATACTAGGAAGGAGAAAAATAAAAGTGAGCAAGTATAACCACTGTGAAAGCATTATTTTGTTTATAAAAATCCCTTTGTTAACAAGGTTGATCAAGTCTTGTTACCAAAGCAATCTTATATGAAGAAAATTTTTGCATTTCACTAAATGATTATGTTACCTCAAACTTGATAGCAATAGCCCCAATCATAATAGTTTTAGAACTTTCTTGTGGAATGGGACAATATATTTCTCCAATTTTGATGCTCTCAATATTTTCAGTGGAATTCAGGCAATAGCTCTTATCAATCTTCTTGGGGAAATAGACAGTATGCTCTTTGTCATTAATATTAAAAGTTACTTTTTCTTGATTAAAATTGATGAGAACACCTGCAGTAGTAAAAAAAGGTCTCCCAAGAATAATAGACATATTATCATCTTCAGGCATCTCAAGCACAACAAAATCAGTTAAAACCAAGCAATTATGAGCCACTTGAACATGGACATCCTCACATATACCAACAGGAATAGTAGTTGACTTATCAGCCATTTGCAAAGATATATCAGTTGGTATCAGTTTTTCTAGCTGGAGTCTCTTGTAGAGAGAAAAAGGCATAACACTAACTCCAGCTCCCAAATCACATAAAGCAGTTCTAACATAATTATTCTTAATAGAGCAAGGAATAGTTGGTATACCTGGATCACCAAGTTTCTTTGGAACCTTACCATTGAAGGAATAATTAGCAAGCAAAGTAGAAATTTCCTCATTAGGAATCTTCATTTTATTAGAGACAATATCCTTCATATACTTTGAATAAGGAGGCAACATAATAGCATCAGTCAAAAGAATTTGCGAAAATAAAGGTTTCATCCACTCACAAAACTTGTTATAGTGTTCTGCACCCAAGGTTCTCTTTCACTACCATGTTTATTAGCAATAAAATCTTCCTTAGTGTACCTAGTGTTCTTAGTGTGCTTCTCAGATTCTTCCTCAACTTCCTCCTTATCAGAAGCATCATTTTTATCACCATTTTCAGTTTCAGCATCAGAGACAGATATACTATTAGGATCTACAGCAGGTTCAGAGGGTTCCTCAACTATTTTATGTTTCTTTTTCTTTATCTTATGAGGACGACCACTACTTTCACCTTGTTGAGAATCCTTCTCAATTCTTTTAGGGTGACCTTCAGGATATAAAGGATCTTGAGTGGCTATACCACTCCTAGTTCTAATTCCATAAGTATGTTTATCTCCATAAGCATTAACTAGCATATCCTTTTGTACATTAGCAAGTTGATCAATTTGGGTTTGAACCATTTGAAAGTGTTTACAAAGAATTTTAACATCATTAGCAGTTCTTTCCACAATATCTTTCACTCATTAATAGCTCTAGAGTTTTCCAATAAATGATTCTGAACTTGTTTATTAAAATTACCTTGTTTAACAATAAAAATGTCAAGTTCCTCTAAGCATTGATCAGGAGGTTTACCATAGGGAATATCACCTTCATCAAAGTGTTGGAGAGAGTGTACCTCAATAGTAGATGAGTGGGGAATTGGCTTGCATAATTCTTCTATAGGAGGTAGATTCTTCACATCTTCACATCTTCAGCTCTAATACCTTTCTCCTTAAGACATTTCTTAGATTCTTTCATCACTTCATCATTTAATGCAATCACCCCCCTCTTCCTTGGTGTTGGTGTTGGAGCTGGTTCAGGCACAATTGGTTCAAGTGTAGTTTGTTCAGGTGTAATTGGCTCAGTTGAAGTCCAATCATCATAACTCTTGCTTATTTTATCCATTAATTCTTTAGAATATGTAGGAGTTCTTTTACTGAAAACACAATCAGCAAAACTATCTAGGTATGTCCTAGAATCATCAGTTAGTTCATTATAATAAATATCAAGAAGCTCATTTCTAGGTAATGGACATTCAAGGTGTGAATGAATCAAGACACAGAACCTTGTCCATGACTCAGGCAATTTCTCTTCTTCTCTTGTTTAAAATCAAAAAGTTTCTGCAAAGCAGCATGTCTAGCACTAGGAGGATATTTCTGGAAGAAAGAAGCAATCAAACAATCAGGCCTATCAATGGATCCAGGAGGTAATCTATTAAACCAATCTTTAGCTTCCCCTTTTAGTGAAAAAAGGGAAGATCTTTGTAACAAATTACTTGCACATCTTAAAATCATTAGAGAATAAGGCACTCATAGTGGAAAGCTCATTCATATGAGCTACATGACTTTCATTTTCAGTCCCACAAAAAGGTTCTTTCTCAACAATGTCTATATAGGATAAATTACGAGATAAATCATAATCTTTATCTTTAATATCTGTGGGAGAAGTAGCAAACTTAGCATCAAAGGACGGTTTAGGAATAATGGTACGTCTCTCAAGGAGACTACTAATAGCACTAGCACCATGTGTGTTTTGGTACTCTTCAATAAATTCATCAGTCATTTCAATGTAACCATCACTAATATCACATCTCTTTCTAGACTTAGGTGAGCTAACAGGTGTAATAGTGTCTTCACTAGGAGTTTCAGTGTTTCCCAAAATAGTTCTAGCAATAGTAGCATCTAGGAAAGGACCTAATGAACCACTCGCATCAAGCATAGTAGAATTAACATCATGAGTATCAGAAGCAATTTCAGATTCAGCAGTAGTAGCAGTGTGTGTAGCATGTGTATGTGGTGGCGGTGTAACAAGCTTACTTATAACAGAGAGTGAATCAAGACCAGCAGAGGTGTTTAGAACTATACCTCTTCTTGTAGTGGATGGTAAAATAGGAAAATTTCCATCACGAGACTTCCCCATGATGAAAGGAGTAGCAATGAATAATAATAGATCCAGGTGAACTTACAAATAAAGCTATGCTCCCCGGCAACAGTGCCAAAAAATACTCTTGATGACCCACAAGTATAGGGAATCGCAACAGTCTTCGAGGGTAGTATTACCCAATTTATTGATTCGACACAAGGGGAGCCAAAGAATACTTATAAGCCTTAACAACTGAGTTGTCAATTCAGCTGCACCTGGAAATAGTCTTTCTCACAATAGTTTATCAGTAGCAACTGTTTTGTAATAGCAATAGCAAAGTAACAGCAATAGTAAAACAAAGGCGGTAGTAACAATAGTAGCAAACAGTAGGATATGAGTGCGGTTGGCATAGGTATGGATGAACAGGCGTTGCATGGACGAGACTATTCATGTAACTTCAAGAGCTAGGGCATTTGCAGATAAATAATATAAAGCACCCAAGTACTAAACAATCATAGGCATGTGTTCCATATATAGTCATACGTGCTCGCAATGAGAACTTGCACAACATCTTTTGTCCCGCCAGCCCGTTGCAGCGGGGCCTCAAGGGAATCTACTGGAAATTAAGGTACTCCTTTTAATAGAGCACCGGAGCAAAGCATTAACACTTCGTGAACACATTTGATCCTCATATCATAGCCATCCCCTCCGGTTGTCCCAATTTCTGTCACTTCGGGGCCTTTGGATCCGGACAATGATATGTGTACCCAACATGCAGATAAGATCACAAACAATACTATCATCATGAATCAATAATAAGTTAAGATATGATATCATGCCACTCGTGCCCTAGTGACAAGAATTAAGCACACCAAGTTGCAACAAAGTCAAATAGCAGTAATACAGATACTAGGCACCATACCCTAACAATCTTATTTGATTACATGATAGAACTCATCCAATCCATACCATACCCATAGCCTACAGCGGGGGATTACTCACTCATGGATGAGGGAAATGATATGTCGGAAACATATCTATAATCTTTGATGTTCCATGCTTGTTTAGTATCTACTTTGCTTTTCTTTGTCCACACTTTGAGGTGCTTTTCATATGTTTTCTGGTACTAACCTATTAACAAGTTGCCACAGTGTCACTTGCCTGTTTTCTGCTGTTTTTGGTTCCAGAAAAGCTAGTAAGGAAATATTCTCGGAATTGGACGGGACAAAAGCTAAAGTCAATATTTCACCAAGGAGAACATGTAGTCCAGAGGAGAGACGGAGGGGAGCCACAGGGCAGCTGCACCCCCAGGCGCGGGCCCACCCTAGGCCGCACCTGGGCAGGGTGTGGGCCCCTGGCCGCCCCCCATCCTCGCCTCTTCGCCTATAAGAAGCACCCGATGCCTAAACCCTAAGCACCCGATCAATATTCCACGTAACCGTCTCTAGCCGCCGCCACCATCGTCCCTAGATCGGGGGGATTTTAAGCTCTTCCTGGCACCCTGCCGGAGGGGAGATCATCCCGGAGGCCTTCTTCTTCATCATGCCAGCCTTCGGTATGAAGCGTGAGTAGTTCCACCTTGGACTATGGGTCCATGTAGTAGCTAGGTGGTTGTATCTCCTCCTTTGTGATTTCATGTCTAGATCTTGTGAGCTCCGTTCTTGATGAAGATCTCATCTATTTGTAATCATGCATGTTATGTTTGCAGGGATCCGATGGATATTGAGATTACTATGTTAGATTGATTAATGGTTTTGTCTTATTGATTTTATCATGTCTGTGTTGTTTGTGATCTTGCATGCTCTCCGTTGTTAGTATCTATCTTGGCCAAGTAGATGCTAGTGACTCCAAGAGGGGGTATTTATGCTCGATAGTGGGTTCATGCCTCTATTTAATCAAGGGAAGTGGCAGAAATCTCTAAGGTTGTAGATGTGTTGTTTCCCCTAGGGAGAAAACAACAATCTCTTCTTCATGGAGCAAGTGGATTGTTTACCTTACACACTTTTCTTAAAGAAGTTGTGTGTTGCTTGCAACTTAATACTGGAGGGGTTTCAGATGATAACCCAAAGGTTGACTTCTAGTCATAGATGCAATTGGATGGAGGTCTATGTATCTTGTTGTATTGCCCAATTGAATCTCATAGGATCTTTATGTCTAGTATTGCATTGTTATGCCTTGCTCAGTCCTGTCAATTGCCCTGCTGTAATTTGTTTACCCAGCATGCCATGTTTGTTTATTTAAGGAGAACACCTCTAGTGAACTATGGACCCTGGTCCAATATTTACCATTGATACATCTTCCACTATTACTGTTTACTTGCTGCAAACCATCATCACCTTCCACACCATACAGTTAATCCTTTGTTACAGCAACCGGTGAGATTGACAACCTCACAGTTAGTTGGGGCGAAGTCTTGAGTTTGTGTTGTGCAGGTTTCCATGTTGCTTGCAACACCTTTGAGACGTTTCCTTCCTCCTACTGGTTCGATAACCTCGGTTTTTACTGAGGGAAGACTTGCTGCTTTGCTGCATCGTACCTTGCTCTTGGGGTTTCCAGACGAAGCACTCCACGTTGACGCAGCGCCATCAAGATTTTCTGACGCTGTTGCCTGGGAGGCTAAGGACGTCTTCACAAGGGTAGTCCTCCACAACCTTTCTGTTTACTTTTTTTTTGGTTTGATTAGTTTCTTTTGCTTGGTTTTGTTTGCCTCTTTTTATCGAAAACTCCAAAAAAATTAGTTTAGTTTGTTTTGCTTTATCTTATCAAAAACACAAAAAATTGGTTCCTACTCTAGTTGTTGGTCTGTTATTTCCTTGCTTGGTCATGCTTTCTATCAATGGATGGTTTCTTTGAAACTAGTTCTTATTGGCAAGGTGGGTTCACGGAAGAACAAAAGTACTGTTATAAGGAACACCATTTGTCACAAAAAGGGAAACACTTGAGGGCACAAATTGATAAATTGAATACTATTGCTAGAGAGGTGTGCTCTACTTATAATGTTACCTATTGCTTTGATAAAGCTTGTTGCCGCAGGAGGTACAAACATGTCCCTTTTCAATGTGAGTATAATGATAATGTTACCATATCCTCTTATGTTCAAGGAAATTATGACCTTTATGATGTGGAACAAATTGAAGAATTTATTGCTTTCAAGGGTGCATCTGAACTTGCCAGTTTGCTTGAAAATACCGATGATGCACCTTATGATTATGAGGTTTATGAGATACTTACATTTTGCTTTGATAATTACAAGGAAGAAAATGGCTATATTCTTGAATATTTTAATAGGTGCTTTCCACAAATGGAAGAGACTAATGCTTTGCAGGAGCTTATGGAAGAAGAAATTGCTGAAACAGGAAGCTCATTAGATGAAAAAGAGGAGGAGAGTGATGAAGAAAAGGAGGAAGAATGGGTTAGCTACCCATGCCTACCTTCTAATGAGAGTAACTCTTTATCCCTTACATTATTTGATTATCCCCCATGCTTACCTAAGGAGGATGAATGTTATCCTCCTATGGATTCTTTTGAAATATCTACTATGGGTAAAAATGATGTTACTATGCTTGTTACCTATACTAGTGATCATGATTGGAAAAAACACCCTACTTTTGATATTGAAAATCTCTTTGGTACCAATTCTGAAAGTTCTATTGCCTATGATGATACTATACCTCCAATGTATGATGATTACAATGATGAATATGATATTTTCAGTCCACCTACTATTGAGGATACAATTAATTGTGATTACAATATGCCTCGTCTATTTGATGATTATAGTGATGAGAATAATAATGATAGCTATTTTATTGAATTTGCTCCCACTACAATTAATAAGAATGACTATGCTTATGTGGAGAGTAAAATAATCATTTTATGCATGTGGCTCATGATAATAATGTTTTATGTGACAGTTATATTGTTAATTTTATTCATGATGCTACTGAAAGTTATTATGAGAGAGGGACATGGTCTTAAATATCTCAATAATATTAAGTTTCCCCTCTTCATGTTGAAAATTTTGAAGTTGCACTTGTTTTGCTTTCCTATGCTTGTTGCTTTGTGCTTTCATGACTTGTTTCTTTACAAGATTCCTATGCATAGGAAGTGAGTTAGACTTAAGTGTGTTTTGAATTTTCTTCTTGACGCTCTCTTTCAGTTCAATTCATATTTCTCATGTGAGCATCTTGCTTCTTGTGCCTAACTTAAAGGCGTTAAAGAAAAGTACTTGTTGGGAGATAACCCAAGAGTTTTCTTGAGTCTTGGAAGTTATTACTTCAGTAATGACCTCTCCTTATCCTTTTTCTTTGTTTTTTTGTGCCAAGAATAACCTCTAATGAGAGGGAAGTAAGATTTGGGAAGTTGCTGTCCCGAAACAGATTTCTGTCCTCCACCATAAAAATTTGTGAGGAGTCTCTGTAAGTCATATTGAGCTGAAAATGTGCGAATAAATCCCCCAGTATGTTAGCTAACTTTCATTAGTTCAACACTTTTTGATTGGAGCAACTGAAGGCTTCGAAAAAAAACCAGTTTCAACCTGATGGTCTGTTTTGACAAATTTTTGCCATTATTTGCATTTGCTTCTTATTGATTCTTTTTGGGTTCTTTTGGAAAATTGAGCTTTTTGAAGGAGTTTCTATAGTAGCTTGTGTTTTTAGTGAAAGTTTTTCTATTCTAAAGCTAAACCCAATGGTCTATTATCTTTTGAATACACTAATGTGGCTAATGAAGATGTGAAGGTTTGTATGAAGGAAAAATTTCAGCTGTAGAGAGAGAATGATGTAATAAGATGAATAATGGACAAAAGCTCAAGCTTGGGGATGCCACCTTGGTGTCACCCCAAGAAATATCCAAGAGGTACAAGCGTCAAAGCTTGGGTATGCCAAAGGCATCCCCTTCTTCATCAATAAAAATCTCAGATTTTTCTAGACACTTCATTTTTATTGTTTCATGCACTGTTGTGTTATTCTTGGAGCGTCTTTGTTTTAGTTTTCTTTGTGTAGTTTGCTTGAATAAAGTAGTTGGGACCCTATTCTCGCTGTGTTGTTTCAAATAAGTTGATTGGTGTTGGAAAGGAGTAGAAAGTTCTTGCTTGAAAGTGCAAGAGGGGCTTGCATTGACTGTGACGTAGACTTTAGCATGTCATGCTAGGTGTTGTTTTGACCTTATGCTTAGTGATTATTGCTATAGCATGACTTGTTCCAAACAATTGGGATTGCTTAGTGTGCCTTGAAATAATCATGCGTTGTTTTAGCATACAAAAGCATAGTATTATGGTATTCTCCTTTGATGCTTTGTTTGGGTTGACTTGGCACATGCTCACACCATGTTATGACTATGAACAAGTCACCATAGCCTCTATGATCATTTAGTCCTTCACTTGTAGTACCACTCTATTCTTTGATTAGTAATGTTTTGTCGCTCTGCATGATTATGGCCATTATTGCTCTCTTAATTGGTTGCTCCTAGTCTTTTGCTAGCCTCCACTTGTATGAGTAAGCTCTACTCATGCTTCCAACTCCCAAGAAACCAAGTTATTCCAAAGTGTCCACTATAAATTCCTATGCATGGTGTGTTACACCATTCCAAGTATATTCTTGTTTTCATCTATCTTCCAATTAAAAAGTATTTTGTTATGTGAAAACTTAGTGATTAAATCTCTCACGAACTTGATGCACACTTTATATTCCTTGCCCCTAATAAACTTGAACCATTGTGTGATATATGTTGTATATGCTTGCACTTATACGTTGGAATTAGCAGAACCATGTTGTCATGGGTAATGTTTTCAACATTGCATTTGTACTTTGTACACAGTTGATATCATGCTCTTTTGTCTATGGATGTCGCCGGTGTGAAATAAAAATGGAGCTTGTAAGTCCATGGAGTTATGCATTTTGTGTTAGGGAAACGCCTAGGCCGCTAGCCTAAGCCATGCCTAATCATGGTAGAAACTTGCGGCATCACCATAATGAGAAATTTGTGAAGCATTCTCAATAAAAACCTATGCAAATAGCAAATAAAAAGATCGCTGAGATGCTCATTGTCTGCTTGCCTTGTCATTTTGGTTATGGGATAGCTCCTATACCATGTTGTAAGAGGTCCCAACCTTCAATAAGGTAGAGTCCCCTGTGTTTACAATGCTAGTCCCTGGATCAATAGCTAGCATCCACAGTTAAGATGTAATATCAAGAAACAAAGGTTATAATATAACTTTTATAACCAGGAATAACATAATTTTTATTACATCTTACATAGCTCATTTGGCTATTACAATACATTGCAGCAGAATATTTATAAGCATGGGGTCCTTCATCTTCAAAGTGCCACAGGCAAACATGTTGGTTGTAGACTTTGTAATCCTAATCAATCAATCTTCACTAAAATCAATCAAACCTGCAACATTACAAGTTACAGCCACAAGGGTCAATACATTTGAATTGTATTGGCAAGTTTCACTACTATGTTGAATATAAGTGGATCCTATCATTACATGCATTTTGGCTAAGTAGGGTTTAAGGCTCAGTTGCAGAAGCAAAATTTATCCTATCTTTTCAAAATGGTTTTGATCTTTTGTCAAATCTCTTTATCAAAATCCCTTGAACTCCTTGGTAAATCCCCAAGTGTTCAAGTCCTTGTCAAAATCTCTTGAGCTCCTTGGTAAATCCCCAAGTGCATCAAGTTTTATCAAAATCTCTTGAGCTCCTTGGTACCCCCAAGTGCATCAAGTCTTTTGTTGTCACTTAAAAGTTTTTCTTTTAGAAATTGGAATGTCGAGATTTCCCATAGCTTCAAGCTTTAGTTGCTCAGTATTGTCCATAACCGGGGACACGGCTAAGTACTTAGATTTTATTATCTTCTACAGAAGTTGTACACTTTACCCACATGTCACACTCTCATCTTGTTGCCACCAGTGGCCGCTGGATAAGTACTCACCAAGATGGAATACTGGCAGATGGAGAATGTGACGAAGTCTTTCCAAAGGGTCCTCCCATACACCATTGCTAGCTTGTCTTCAGTACCCATGTAGGATTCCGAGTTCCCCCATTTTCAGTAACCTGAATACAATGCATGGGTCTTCCCAATGTAGTTGACTAAGCCAGAGCCATAAGTAACATGTGGTTGTACACGAAAGCCACAAATGGAGAAACATGTTCAATCTCTAAGTCCCTGGGTGGTTTTCCTTTGGAGCACAACACAAAGAGATTGCCATAGACATGGTTCCTTTTGTTTCCACCTTCTCCAAAACTCAAAGTATCCTTGTCCACCCAGGTGGTTCATTGAGTCCTTGTTTTATTATATAAAACATAAGTCTTTTCTCAATTTCAAAACTAAATCTCAACATGTATCTCTTCTCAAAATATGTAGCATGGCTAAGCATTTTACAACTACATTGTTTTCACTAAGGAATGTATAGGGTATCCTATTAGGATTTAGCATAGCATAAGTATAGAAATTCTTTTCATGCATGTTTCAAAATCCACTAAGTATAATGAAAATAGTAGGACTTTAGATGATAGTGTAACTTGCCTTTTTGGTAGGGAATGTTGGTTCACTTCTTGATCTTTATAGTTTCACACTTTTCTAACTTCACTATAAATCAATCAAGCAAACACAATATCAACTAGCATTCCAGCCAATAATCAATCAAACAATTCACACACAAAATAATAGAAGCTAAGTTATGCATGCAAGCATGCAAATGATGGTTTTATTTGCAAAGGTGGTCTCCACTAGGCTCTAGACTTTGTAAGGATCAAAGTGGTCATTTTCAAAGTGGCAAAGTCATTTGCAAAAGTGTTTTATCTATAAACCTTTTTTAAATCCAATCATTAATTTATGTGGTGGAAAATGTTTTTATCAAAGCAACAATTTCATGTTCTTCACCAAATAAGTTGTTAATTCTCAAAACTTGGTGTTTAGGGTCAGTAGGTTTGATCCAAATCATTTTTCCCAAGTTTTTACTCTAAAGTCATTTCCATAACAAAAACAATATTTTTATTTGATTAGAAATGGCTAATTCAAGTTTTTATTCTTAACCTTCACAAAATCCATTTTTAAATCCATGGGTTGGTTCCTAGGGTCAGTAAGTTCACAACAAACCAATTTGCAAAGATTTCAACCTCAAAAACATTTTGGAATAATTTTTATCACCTAAACAAGCATACAAATGTTTCTGCAAAAACAAACAATCTAACAGAAACTTTTTACTAAACACATTGCATGGTTGGCTAGGGCTTGTTCCACTTATTCCAATGATATAAAGTTTGCAAATTTTGGACGTGTGGATCAAAAGTTACAAGGGTTTCAAATCTGCAAACAAATCTAATTTCAAATCTGTTTTTAAATCGAAGACTGGCCACGCGTCGCAATGTTACTGGCTGGTACCGCTTCGGTCGGATCATGCTCTGCGGGGTGTTGGATCTAAACAGATCGCGCGGCTCAGATTGCGTACCCTTTCGCTGTTAAGTGATCTAATCGCATCCTTTGGATTTATATCTAATGGTCACAGACGGCGGCGACGGTCAGGCGGTGGCGCTACGACAGCTACAGGAAGCAAGGAAAGAGGGGGAGGTGCTCACCGTGTTCGCAAGGTCGAGGTGGTGCTCAACGTGTGGTCGGCTTGGCAAGGGGCGCTCAGGGACAGCAGCGATTCCTCGCCGGAGTGGGGAACGGCGTCGGGCGGCTCTGGTCGTTGTCGAGGGCGGTGCTGCGGTTCGCCCCGAGGGAAAACGAGGACATGGTTAGATGCGCAAGATCAAGGCGAAGTTGCGTGCGTGAAGGAGAGGGCGCGGGGTGGTCGATTCTTACCAGGGAAGGTCGTCGGAGAAGTAGCAGACGCGGCGGTGCTCAGTCGAAGTGGTTGCCGACGTTCTGGGCGCCCGCGGTTGAACGGAAGGTACAGACAGGTGCGCCTGGGAGTGGGGATCACAGTCGTGTGCTCAGGGAGTCAAGGGGTGGCACAGAGTCGCCGGAATTGGCTGGAGATGCTCGTCGGAGCACTGGCGGTGTAAACCAAATCAGGGGCAGCCTGGTGGCGTTCAGGGCGTGGAGTCTGAGGGGAAAGGAAGAGGAGGTGCTGGCGCTTTAGTAGGCGTCGTCGTAGGAGGAGTTAAAGTCGAGGTTAACGCGAATTGATCGCCGGCGTAAAGGGCAGGAAACGGCAGGGCGTCGTCTGCGCGAGGAAGAAGAGAGTGAGCTGGCTGCGTGGGTCCGCTTCGTCAGCCAAGGAGAGAGACAGGGAGAGGGTCCATCAGTCAGTGCCTACGTGGGTTAAAGACTGAGTGCGAAACGTTTTCTTCGGGAGAGAGGGAAGCTGGGCTGGTACTGGGCTGTTGGGCCTATTGGGTTGGGTCCGGTCTGTTTCCATTTTTTTTCTTCCTGAATGTTTTATCCTTTTTCCAAATCTGTTTTCTGTTTTGAAATTCAAACAACCAATCAAGCATTCAAATTAATTCAAAATTCCACCACACTTTGCAATTGAATTTGGTTCTGTTGAACAACATAAACCAAAGTCCCAAAAACAAAAATAATATTTTTATTTTAGGGTCCATTAATAATTAAATAAATAGACCTTTGTTATTAAATCAAATAGATTTTGATTTATTTAAAATCTCCATTTGAAACTTAAATATTTTCAAAACCAAATCAGTAGGCTTTATTTGGAATTAAAGAATAGTTGGAAAACTTGTTTAAAACAAATAAATAAGTTTTGATGTTTAATTAAAATAGTAAAACCTTTATTTTTAATAAACTTGGATACTAAATCCTTATTATTTTGTTTAAATAAACCTTTACTATTTTTATCAAATAGAAATATTTTATTTCAAAGGCTTGGCCAAGTTTTAATTTGGCTTACAAAATAATCCTTATTTGTAAAACTTCTATTTCATTTGAAAACCAAATCTTTTTATTTAAAAGATCCAAAATAGTAATTCCAAATATTTTTTTATTTTCCTTTATTTAATGTTTTGTCTTTTCAAATCCCTTTAGGATTTGTTTGATCAAAATAGGTTTGAAAGTTTCCAATTGAATTCAAAAAGTTTCTTCTCACCCTGAAAATCAACAAAGTTTTATTTTATTAAATATTTTTCACATAACAAGATTTGGAAATTCTTGGGATGTGACAGGCTACCACCCTTAAAATAAATCTCGTCTCGTGATTTGGGAAGGCTAAAGGTTATAAGTAGGCTTAAAATAACTAGGGTACTACCACCCTTAAAATAAAGTCTCATAGGGTTACATTGATGGTTCACTTGACTAAAAGTTCAACACAATAACCAGACAAGGAATCCTTATTTGACTCTTCTGAGTTTTCTAAATCCTGACATCCACTTCTTCTATCTCTTCAAAGTTTCCATTCATGTCAATGTGGTTCACATGTCCTTTCTGGGTCACATTGGAGTCATTTCCATTGGCTCTTCTGGCATCCTTTTCTTTTTCTTCTCTGGACAGTCTGATGCATAGTGTCCAAGTTCCTTACAATTATAGCATTGCAACTGGCTAATGTCCTTCTTCTTGTAAGTGTCATGTTGGTTCTGACCAAGGTCATCTCCATTGTCAGTATCATTTCCATTATTCTCACTTCCATTGTTGTTGTGGTGATACTGATGTGGTTCAGAATCTTCATTGCTCTTTTTGTATGAATGCTTCTTCTTTGATGATCCTGAATAGTTCTTGAGTTTATGTTTCCTCTTTCTGTTCTCAACTTGATTCATCTTGTTTTCCAATATTGTGGCTTTGTCACAGAGTGATTGATAAGTTGGGACATAGGCAACGGCTAGCTGCAGGTTCAACTCATCATTAAGTCCTTCGAGAAATTTATCCTTTCTCTTAGCATCTGTATCAACTTCATCCGGTGCATAGCGTGCTAGATTGTTGAATTCTTCAATATACTCAGCCACACTGAGGTGACGTTGTTTCAGATTGTGAAACTCCTTTTTCTTCAAGTACATTACTCCAGGTGAGATGTGAGTGGTTCTGAATCCATCTTCAAAAATAGCCCAAGTCACATCTTCAAGGGGAGTGGTGATTTGAAAGTTGTCCCACCATGTTGCTGCTGGTCCTTCAAGCAGAAATGCTGCAAACCTTACTTTTTCTTCATCAGTGCAGCCAACAGTCACTAGGTCTTTGTTCACTGAACGTAACCAATCATCAGCTTCCATTGGATCAGTTGTTCCAGAGAATCTTGCAGGCCTAAGTTTTAGAAACTTGGTGAGCATGTCAAGTGCTGGAGGGTTATTCTGATTGTTGTTGTTGTTGTTGTTGTTGTTGTTGTTGTTGTTGTTGTTGTTGTTGTTGTTGTTCTGATTCTGTATATATGTGGTCATCTGTTGCATCAACTGTGTCTGAGATGCCATCATCTGTTGCATCTCAGGGGTGATGTTGTTGTTGTTTTGGTTAGGGTTGGCACGACGGGGAGGCATCTGTTGATTTGATAGGGATAAGTATTGGTGAATAGGTTTCTAAGAAGTTTTAACACACAACCCAAAAACAATCAAGTTCAATCAAACAATAAAACCATCAACAATCAACAAGCAACTAACCACTTAACAACTTATGAGCTTAACTCATGAGTTGAAGGAAACAACAAGTTTTCTTGAAAATAATAACTTAGTATAATCATACCTCATAGGACAATATGATCCATACTCTAACTAGATATAAATGTCTTTGGTAGGCAATCTAATGTCTCTTGGTTTTCACTAGTAGTCCTTAGTGATATCTAAGGTTGATTCCTTGGTGGAAATGTTGAAGATGTTGAAGTCATTAGAGTTGAAGATGTTGAAGTCATTAGAGTTGAAGATGTTCTTAGCTCATGGTAAGGTCTTTGGCCATGGGGTAGGCTCTATCCATCAAGTTGAAATAGAAGAGATGTAGAGTCAAAACCAAAATGTTTGAGGAAAGAGTTTACAAGATTGTTTGTAAATAAGATTTGGAACAAACATAACTCCTATTTCTCTAAGGGGTTTTGTCCAATCCTAGGGTTACAATCCTACAGGCAACACAGTGCTCTGATACCATCTGTAAGGGGTCCCAACTTTCAATAAGGTAGAGTCCCCTGTGTTTACAATGCTAGTCCCTGGATCAATAGCTAGCATCCACAGTTAAGATGTAATATCAAGAAACAAAGGTTATAATACAACTTTTATAACCAGGAATAACATAATTTTTATTACATCTTACATAGCTCATTTGGCTATTACAATACATTGCAGCAGAATATTTATAAGCATGGGGTCCTTCATCTTCAAAGTGCCACAGGCAAACATGTTGGTTGTAGACTTTGTAATCCTAATCAATCAATCTTCACTAAAATCAATCAAACCTGCAACATTACAAGTTACAGCCACAAGGGTCAATACATTTGAATTGTATTGGCAAGTTTCACTACTATGTTGAATATAAGTGGATCCTATCATTACATGCATTTTGGCTAAGTAGGGTTTAAGGCTCAGTTGCAGAAGCAAAATTTATCCTATCTTTTCAAAATGGTTTTGATCTTTTGTCAAATCTCTTTATCAAAATCCCTTGAACTCCTTGGTAAATCCCCAAGTGTTCAAGTCCTTGTCAAAATCTCTTGAGCTCCTTGGTAAATCCCCAAGTGCATCAAGTTTTATCAAAATCTCTTGAGCTCCTTGGTACCCCCAAGTGCATCAAGTCTTTTGTTGTCACTTAAAAGTTTTTCTTTTAGAAATTGGAATGTCGAGATTTCCCATAGCTTCAAGCTTTAGTTGCTCAGTATTGTCCATAACCGGGGACACGACTAAGTACTTAGATTTTATTATCTTCTGCAGAAGTTGTACACTTTACCCACATGTCATACTCTCATCTTGTTGCCACCAGTGGCCGCTGGATAAGTACTCACCAAGATGTAATACTGGCAGATGGAGAATGTGACGAAGTCTTTCCAAAGGGTCCTCCCATACACCATTGCTAGCTTGTCTTCAGTACCCATGTAGGATTCCGAGTTCCCCCATTTTCAGTAACCTGAATACAATGCATGGGTCTTCCCAATGTAGTTGACTAAGCCAGAGCCATAAGTAGCATGTGGTTGTACACGAAAGCCACAAATGGAGAAACATGTTCAATCTCTAAGTCCCTGGGTGGTTTTCCTTTGGAGCACAACACAAAGAGATTGCCATAGACATGGTTCCTTTTGTTGCCACCTTCTCCAAAACTCAAAGTATCCTTGTCCACCCAGGTGGTTCATTGAGTCCTTGTTTTATTATATAAAACATAAGTCTTTTCTCAATTTCAAAACTAAATCTCAACATGTATCTCTTCTCAAAATATGTAGCATGGCTAAGCATTTTACAACTACATTGTTTTCACTAAGGAATGTATAGGGTATCCTATTAGGATTTAGCATAGCATAAGTATAGAAATTCTTTTCATGCATGTTTCAAAATCCACTAAGTATAATGAAAATAGTAGGACTTTAGATGATAGTGTAACTTGCCTTTTTGGTAGGGAATGTTGGTTCACTTCTTGATCTTGCTAGTTTCACACTTTTCTAACTTCACTATATAGCAATCAAGCAAACACAATATCAACTAGCATTCCAGCCAATAATCAATCAAACAATTCACACACAAAATAATAGAAGCTAAGTTATGCATGCAAGCATGCAAATGATGGTTTTATTTGCAAAGGTGGTCTCCACTAGGCTCTAGACTTTGTAAGGATCAAAGTGGTCATTTTCCAAGTGGCAAAGTCATTTGCAAAAGTGTTTTATCTATAAACCTTTTTTAAATCCAATCATTAACTTATGTGGTGGAAAATGTTTTTATCAAAGCAACAATTTCATGTTCTTCACCAAATAAGTTGTTAATTCTCAAAACTTGGTGTTTAGGGTCAGTAGGTTTGATCCAAATCATTTTTCCCAAGTTTTTACTCTAAAGTCATTTCCATAACAAAAACAATATTTTTATTTGATTAGAAATGGCTAATTCAAGTTTTTATTCTTAAACTTCACAAAATCCATTTTTAAATCCATGGGTTGGTTCCTAGGGTCAGTAAGTTCACAACAAACCAATTTGCAAAGATTTCTACCTCAAAAACATTTTGGAATAATTTTTATCACCTAAACAAGCATACAAATGTTTCTGCAAAAACAACAATCTAACAGAAACTTTTTACTAAACACATTGCATGGTTGGCTAGGGCTTGTTCCACTGATTCCAATGAAATAAAGTTTGCAAATTTTGGACGTGTGGATCAAAAGTTACAAGGGTTTCAAATCTGCAAACAAATCTGATTTCAAATCTGTTTTTAAATCGAAGACTGGCCACACATCGCGATGTTACTGGCTGGTACCGCTTCGGTCGGATCATGCTCTCCGGGGCGTTGGATCTAAACAGATCGCGCGGCTCAGATTGCGTACCCTTTCGTTGTTAAGTGATCTAATCGCATCCTTTGGATTTATATCTAACGGTCACAGATGCCTAGCCAAAAGCTGGCGGCGCTGCGCGGCGGCAGACGGCGGCGACGGTCAGGCGGTGGCGCTACGGCAGCTACAGGAAGCAAGGAAAGAGGGGGAGGTGCTTACCGTGTTCGCGAGGTCGAGGTGGTGCTCAACGTGTGGTCGGCTTGGCAAGGGGCGCTCAGGGACAGCAGCGATTCCTCGCCGGAGTGGGGAACGGCGTCGGGCGGCTCTGGTCGTTGTCGAGGGCGGTGCTGCGGTTCGCCCTGAGGGAAAACGAGGACATGGTTAGATGCACAAGATCAAGGCGAAGCTGCGTGCGTGAAGGAGAGAGCGCGGGGTGGTCGGTTCTTACCAGGGAAGGTCGTCGGAGAAGTAGCAGATGCGGTGGTGCTCAATCGAAGTGGTTGCCGACGTTCTGGGGCGCCCGCGGTTGAACGGAAGGTACAGACAGGTGCGCCTAGGAGTGGGGATCACGGTCGTGTGCTGAGGGAGGCAAGGGGTGGCACAGAGTCGCCGGAATTGGCTGGAGATGCTCGTCGGAGAAGTGGCGGTGTAAACCAAATCAGGGGCAGCCTGGTGGCGTTCAGGGCGTGGAGTCTGAGGGGAAAGGAAGAGGAGGTGCTGGCGCTTTAGTAGGCGTCGTCGCAGGGGGAGTTAAAGCCGAGGTTAACGCGAATTGATCACCGGCGTAAAGGGCAGGAAACGGCAGGGCGTCGTCTGCGCGAGGAAGAAGAGAGTGAGCTGGCTGCGTGGGTCCGCTTCGTCAGCGAAGGAGAGAGACAGGGAGAGGGTCCATCAGTCAGTTCCTGCGCGGGTTAAAGACTGAGTGCGAAACGTTTTCTTCGGGAGAGAGGGAAGCTGGGCTGGTACTGGGCTGTTGGGCCTATTGGGTTGGGTCCGGTCTGTTTCCATTTTTTTCTTCCTGAATGTTTTATCCTTTTTCCAAATCTGTTTTCTGTTTTGAAATTCAAACAACCAATCAAGCATTCAAATTAATTCAAACTTCCACCACACTTTGCAATTGAATTTGGTTATGTTTAACAACATAAACCAAAGTCCCAAAAACAAAAATGATATTTTTATTTTAGGGTCCATTAATAATTAAATAAATAAACCTTTGCTATTAAATCAAATAGATTTTGATTTATTTAAAATCTCCATTTGAAACTTAAATATTTTCAAAACCAAATCAGTAGGTTTTATTTGGAATTAAAGAATACTTGGAAAACTTGTTTCAAACAAATAAATAAGTTTTGATGTTTAATTAAAATAGTAAAACCTTTATTTTTAATAAACTTGGATACTAAATCCTTATTATTTTGTTTAAATAAACCTTTACTATTTTTATCAAATAGAAATATTTTATTTCAAAGGCTTGGCCAAGTTTTAATTTGGCTTACAAAATAATCCTTATTTGTAAAACTTCTATTTCATTTGAAAACCAAATCTTTTTATTTAGAAGATCCAAAATAGTAATTCCAAATATTTTTTTTATTTTCCTTTATTTAATGTTTTGTCTTTTCAAATCCTTTTAGGATTTGTTTGATCAAAATAGGTTTGAAAGTTTCCAATGGAATTCAAAAAGTTTCTTCTCACCCTGAAAATCAACAAAGTTTTATTTTATTAAATATTTTTCACATAACAAGATTTGGAAAATCTTGGGATGTGACACATGTGCAAGGGGTACCCCATTGGCGGTTCTCTATGATACACATGTAGTTACTATGACAAGAACTTACAGGTGACTAAAGTTGAGTAGCATGAGGTGCGGCCCTCGTATTCAAGGGACATGAGATTGCCAACTTATACTTTGTAAAGCATATACTCCATAGTTTGTTCACTTTACCCTTAATCACATCAAGATGCTTATGATAGGGGCAATGAGGGCTGAAAGCTAACAAGTACCATAATTTTTGGAAGCTCTTTTCGAAACTTGAAATCCCTGCTTCCCTTTATGAAGGGCTTTTCTTCCACTATTATATTGAGTCTCCACCTTCTACCTTTAGGCACCAATTAAGAGAGCATAGTTGCCATTCTTAGTTCTATGTGCAGTGTCCCAAAACTTATTGATTGATGCATATTGTTGATATTGCTTGTTCTTGTGCTATTTGTATATAGTCACTCTTATGAACTTTGAAGGTGTCCTATGCATCTACTTTCTACTCCATGAGGAACAAGCTGAATGCCACTATGCCATGTTTTCTATATGTGAAACAAACAAACGTTTTTCAATGCATGTTATTCATGATCTTTGTTTGTAGCCTTTCATGTTGCATGCATAGTTACTTTGTCTTATTGTTAGAACTCCATCTTTCATGCACATGTTTAGAGTTCTTTGATCCCAGCTTTCAATGCTTGCAAATGGTTTGATCTTGGTTTTGATGGTGCATGTCACCTCAAAAACTATTCTTTTATCACTTACCTACTCGAGGACGAGCAGGAGTTAATCTTGGGGATGCTTGATACGTCGGAAACGTATCTATAATTTTTGATGTTCCATGCTTGTTTAGTATCTACTTTGCTTTTCTTTGTCCACACTTTGAGGTGCTTTTCATATGTTTTCTAGTACTAACCTATTAACAAGTTGCCACAGTGTCAGATGCCTCTTTTTTGCAGTTTTTGGTTCCAGAAAAACTAGTACGGAATTATTCTCGGAATTGGACGGGACAAAAACCAAAGTCAATATTTCACCGAGGAGAACATGGAGTCCAGAGGAGAGACAGAGGGTGGCCATATGGCGTCTGCACCCCCCAGGCGCGGGCCCACCCTATCCCGTGCCTAGGCAGGGTGTGGGCCCCCTGGCCGCCTCCCAGCCTCGCCTCTTTGCCTATAAGAAGCCCCCGATGCCTAACCCTAAGCACCCGATCAATATTCCACAAAACTGTCTGTATCCGCCGCCACCATTGTCCATAGATCGGGAGGATCTGAAGCTCTTCCTGGCACCCTGCCAGAGGGAAGATCATCCCAGAGGCCTTCTTCTTCATCATGCCAGCCTCCGATTTGAAGCGTGAGTAGTTCCACCTTCGACTACGGGTCCATGTAGTAGCTAGATGGTTGTATCTCCTCCTTTGTGCTTTCATGTCTAGATCTTGTGAGCTCCGTTCATGATCAAGATCTTATTTATTTGTAATCATGCATGTTGTGTTTGTAGGGATCCGATGGATATTGAGATTACTATGTCAGATTGATTAATGGTTTTGTCTTATTGATTCTATCATGTCTGTGTTGTTTGTGATCTTGCATGCTCTCAGTTGTTAGTAGCAATCTTGGCCAAGTAGTTGCTAGTGACTCTAAGAGGGGGTATTTATGCTCGATAGTGGGTTCATGCCTCTATTTAATCAAGGGAAGTGACAGAAATCTCCAAGGTTGTAGATGTGTTGTGGCCACTAGGGAGAAAACAACGGTCTCTTGTTCATGGAGCAAGTGGATTGTTTACCTTACACACTTTGCTTAAAGCAGTCGTCTGTTGCTTGCAACTTAATACTGGAGGGGGTTTGGATGATAACCCAAAGGTGGACTTCTAGTCATAGATGCGGTTGGATGGCGGTCTATGTATCTTGTTGTATTGCCCAATCGAATCTCATAGGATCTTTATGTCTAGTATTGCATTGTTATGCCTTGTTCATTCCTGTCAATTGCCCTGCTGTAATTTGTTTACCCAGCATGCCATGTTTGTTTATTTAAGGAGAACACCTCTAGTGAACTATGGACCCTGGTCCAATCTTTACCATTGATACATCTTCCACTATTACTGTTTACTTGCTGCAAACCATCATCACCTTCCACACCATACAGTTAATCCTTTGTTACATCAACCAGTGAGATTGACAACCTCACTGTTAGTTGGGGCAAAGTCTTGAGTTTGTGTTCTGTAGGTTTCCATGATGCTTGAAACACGTTTGAGACGTTTCCTTCCTCCTACTGGTTCGATAACCTCGGTTTCTTACTAAGGGAAGACTTGCTGTTGTGCTGCATCATACCTTGCTCTTGGGGTTTCCCGACGAAGCGCTCCACGTAGACGTAGCGCCATCAGGGAACATGGATTGTTGATGGAGAGGCGTTGTTGATGTTGATGGCGATGATCCTCTCCAAATTCCCTGTAACATCCCAAAAATCATGATTTGTTAAAAAATTGCATATCAATCATGCATTCATAACATTGGGCTTTCCAAACAAAATTTCAAATAAGAAAAACCATGTTATGCCTATTATTTCATGCAAATAAGGCAATGGTCTTATTTTTAGTTTTATTTTCATTTCAAAGTATGAGAATGCTTTGTATGGATTAGTAATGTTTTAAAATGGATGCAAGGCTTGCACAAAAATTTTCAAAACAAAATTCAATATAAAACTATTTATATGCCTAATATCCATATATTAATAAAGGCATGATTTTATTTTATTTTCAAACCCAAAAGGGTTTTTGAGTGTAAGTACGTGTTTTACACACTTTTGGACACTAGAAACACAGTACAAAAGTTTGGAGAAAATTTGAATTCAAACAGATTTGAATTAGCCATTCAAATTCAATCTCGAAAATCAAAACAGAAAAGAAAAAGAGAAAAAGGAAAATAAAATAAAATAACAGACGCCACCTATCTAGCCCAACCCACCCGCGGACCACCTAGCCCACCCGGGAAAACCCCCTCTACCCCTCTATTTCTCACCACGCGTGCCCGCACCCACTCGCTGACTCGTGGACCCCACCACAGCGATAGCTCAGTGTCGTCAATCTCGCGCAGAAGACCAGCTCGCCGCGGCCGTTTCCTCCCCGACGCAAATGCGCTTAATTGGCATTGATTGCTCGTGAGACTCTCGCCCCTACTCCGGATACTTATTACCCACCCCTTTTCGACCATTTCCCCCAACACTGCAACCCCCAAGCGCCTCCAGGCTCCACGAATTTTGCTTTGCACCGCCACAGCACCGAGGAGCTCCGGCGAGCCATCACGGTGAGTCTCGAGCACGCCTTGCCTTCTGGTTCACACGACCTGCTTCGCCATCGCCTTGCGCATCTTCTCATGCATTTGTTTGTTCTAAATCACCCGAGGTCGTCTCCCCCATCAACGCCTGCAGGTGTCCGAAGCTCAGCTCAACTCCGACGAACCAGTCCGATGAGCCCCGTATTTCCCTTGATCTCTGGTTCACGCGAGTGAGTTCGCCTTTGTCTTGCACATCTACTAATGCATGCCACTTGTTCCCTTGCACACTAGGTTGTCGCCTTCGTCTCCGGCAGTAAACACCCGACGCTAGGACGAACTCCGGCGAGCATCTAAGCCCATGTCCGTGCGCCCCCGTCCAAGCCGAAGCCACCTTGAGCATCCTTGCATCCTTGCGACGCTGGTAAGCATCGCCACCGCCCCTATCCCCCTCTGGAATCGCCGAAGCATCGTTGCTAGTAGTGTCGCCGCCGCCAGCGCCATTTGTGCCGCCAGAGTTTAGTCAACCAGATCTGATCCATTGGATCTGGATCCAAAGGCCACGATTAGATCATTAAGTGAAGCGGTACGATTAGATCTGAGCCGTGCATCGTCACTTAGATCCTACAGCTCGCAAGCGTGACCCTCCCCTGAACCGGTACGCACCAATCAGAGGCTGCCGTGTGGCTGGGTTTTTAATTTAAAATCTGGAATTTCATCTATTAGTTATTTAAACTTGTAAATTCAACTTTTGTTCTGTTTATCCAAAAAATACAAATAATATATCATTGGAATCACAAAAATAAATCCTACACATCTGCAGTATTAGTTTTGTGATTTGCTTCTGTTAAAATAGAATTTTATGAAGAGACATTTGTAGTCCTATTTTGTGTATAAAAATTATTTGGAAAATGTTTTAAGGGCCAAATTAAGTTTATTTTGTGTATAAATGTTTAGTTTATTGTTCAGTACTGTTTTACTTGTCTTGTTTAGTTTAGAAAAATCATCACATGGCATTTGCATGCATTCATATATATTTCCTTGATTGTTTGGAATATGAATTTGGTGTTATCATTTTGTGTGTAGATTTTGGTGCTAGTGGTGATTGTGACTATGAGGATTGTTGTTACTCCCCCAACTACCAAGGCAAGTGGTGCTTCATATTTTTGTCCTAATATTTTGACTATGCATTAGTGATATTTTGTATAGGGCTTGCATGATAATTTTTGCTAAGTATCTATATGCTATGTTTGGGAAATCCTAGTAGTTGTAGAATTGTTAGAATTTCATCTAAGTTAAGATACTTGCTATTTCCATGCTTAACCTAGCTAGTAGCAACCAAGGGTGGATTATATACATGCTATGGAAAAATATTGCTAAGTCTTTGACTTATGTTTTTGCTTAATAAAACAACTAAGTGAATGAAACACCTGGGTGGAATGGTAATTGCATGGTTGGATTTTTGTTGAGTGGTTACCAGGGCCCATTTTTCAATGGCCTACCCTGTGTATCTCACTTGTGGAATGCCACCCAGGAACAAAGGGATTTGAGATGCAATATGTTAAGAAGCTTCTAGTGCAGCCACTTGGCAATATGGGCTCTGCCTGGATCATATAGGTTGCAATAACTTAGCCAAATGGACAGTTGGTGGTAGGGGGTGATAGGTTTGGGAACACGTCCATTCTGGTCTAAGGGAAGGCTTTTGAAATATCTTGTCTCAATGCATGTCGAGTCTTGTGGGAAAAGTGCACCACCTCTGCAGAAGGAAGAATCTAAGTACTTAGTCGTGTCCCCGGCAATGGACAATTTGAGCATCAAGACATGGAAGCTATCAAGAATCTCCTCATCCCAATTTCTAAGTTAAAAACTTTTGGTTGAACAAGGGTAAAGGTTCACCAATGTCTAATGGTGGTTACATGGGAGTTTTTGCCAAACAAAAACTTAGTGTTTTCAACTGATAGGTAAAACCTATTTTGAGAAAAGCAAGCCTAAGCTATACTTAGCCAAATTCATGTAGAAGCTAGATACTATTATTCTACTAAGGTATCACTTGCCAATACTATTCCAATGTATTGACCCACTGTGGCTGTAACTTGTGATGTTGCAGGTTACTCTGATGAGGATTAGGGTTATGAGTCTACACTCTACATGCTTGCCTGTGGCACATGAAGATGAAGACTTTTATTTATATTGTTAAGTTAAACTCTTGTACTAGCCTATGGCAATGGATTTGTAAAAGACTTTGTTATCTCTGGAATGACGATGTAATAATGACCTTTGTATCTGTGTACTTCATCTTAAAGTGTGGATGCTAGCATTGATCCAGGGACTAGCATTGCAATCACAGGGACCTTTACCGTTATAAAGGTGGGGTCTTACCGATGGTATCAGAGCACTGTGTTGCCTGTAGGATTATGACCCTAGGACTGGATTAGACTAAGAAACCACTAAGGAAAAAAATTCAACACTTTGAAAAATTTCCACACTTGTCTTTTTCTTCTCGTAAACTTTTCTAATCTTCTTTCTCATTTCTATTTGTTGATGAACTCCATCAACGAAGCCGTGAGGAAGGGACCACTCATGACCATGACTTTGGAGTGTGAGACTGAATTTCCCAAGGCACTCAAGAACCTTATGGTTACCATGGGGATACATGGTGCAACTGTGTACAAGGGATTCCCTGTGATGGATGAACGAGAAGAGTATTGGTGGGTGCAACTTCACTTGTACAAAAACAAGGAAGACAACCACAAGGAGTCAGGATTCTGCATGGTCACCAACTCTAAAATGCACACAACATTCTTTGACTCTGCAAGAAATGCAGAATGCCATCAAGGAGCTTGGTGATAGACTCAAGTGCAGAATGCTCAACACCCAAAATGACCTTAGAGAAGAGAAGAAGCATACCCAAGAATTAGAGACTACCAACCAACAACTAAGGGGAGACATCATATACTTAATATGGGAGTCTTGTGAACAAGATAGACAGATGGCCACTAAGGATGCCCTGATAGCTATTTTGTCTAGTGAATGAGAATTGTAACGTACTTCGTTAGTTGGACCACCACACTTATCGTTTTTACTTCCAAAAATTTGTCTAAGTTATGTTGAACCTTTGGTGTTTGTAATGGATTTGTGTATGCCATGACTTGTGTGTTTGTTGCTAAAAGATGTGCTTGTGATATTTTGTCTTGTGAATTTTCTCTACTTGTGTTGGTTCTAACTTTTCTCTATCTTATAAAAATAGATGCCTAACGTTGTTATCAGCACGGCCGAGGAGTTCAAGGGAACTAGTTTTGGTACTCGTCTCATTAATCTCACTAGTGTGCTCAACCTTCCACTTCCTAGCATCACAACACTTCAGCTCACCAAGTTTGAGAGGAAGGACCTATGGGGCTTCAGAGTCACACAACCGGGACGCCAGACAGAGCCACCCATGGAGGCTATCACTTTCAAGCTGATGCATGACGACAAGGAGAAAGGCTTAGATGTAGTCATGTAGGAGTTACTTGGACGCTTGGTAGGGAGGCACTCCACCGAGCTTAGAGGTCTTTACTTTCACCCCTTCGGAAGACACAACGAGGAGGGTGAGGCTATAGAGTACGATGATTCTACTAGAGAGACGATGGAGCCGATTCGTCTGTTCCTTCAGGACCTAGAGGGTCTTATTAGACACCTTGATACTGATAGGACCAATGTCATGCTTAGCAATGACGAGCTCCAGGTTCAGCTACGAGAGAAGCACAAGCTCTTCGCGGAGCAAGACGAGATCGTCAAGGAAATGGAGGCCAAATTTGAAATCCAGGACAAGAAGTTCAAGAGCCAGGAGAAAAGAGTCCAAGACAGGAACAAGAAGATCCGGGAGATGAAGGAAGAGTTAGAGGCCAAGGACTTCGAGCTTGAGCATCAGCAGGGAGTGATTGAGAGGCTTCGCTCACAGAAGAGGGCTCTTAGGGCCAAGATTGAGGCCTTGACTACTAGTGTTGATGAGTACAAGACCACCATGGAGAATGCAGGTCTTACCCTCGTTGATGTGGAGATTGATGCCGAGGAGTAGTGTAGACTACTCGATTATCTTTCATCTATAGTACTTTGATTTTTGAGTCGCAATGACCATCCAACATGTGGATGGCTTGCTATGGTGTGTTTGCATTTTCAAAACTTGTTGTTTATGTCGTTCAAACTCTATGTTATTTTGATACTTGGTTATTGTGATGGTTCTATGTGATGTATTGTGCATGTTAAGCATTTATAGGTATCTCATTCTTATCCTTATTAAAACCACAGATGCCTCCTCGACGTGCCAACCCCAACCAAAACAACAACAACGTCACTCCCGAGATGCAACAGTTGATGATAGCGCAAGCTCAACTGATGCATATGATGACAACATTCATGCAGAACCAGAACCAGAATCAGAATAACAACAACAACAACAACAACAACAACAACAACAATAACAACAACAACAACCAGAATAATCCGCCAGGATTTGACATGCTCACCAGATTTCTAAGACTAAGGCCTGCAAAGTTCTCGGGAACCACTGATCCAATTGTAGCCAATGACTGGTTATGTTCAGTGAACAAGGACTTAGTGACTGTAGGCTGCAACGATAAAGAAAAGGTCAGGTTTGCAGCACATCTGCTTGAAGGGCCAGGAACAACATGGTGGGACAACTTTCAGATCACCACTCCCATTGAGGATGTGATGTAACTACCTCGGTGAATTACGCTCCTAGTTACAAGCCTGGATGAGCGGTAGTGGTTGAAATAGTACGGTGGGGCCCTAAAAGCCACTCACGGGTAGACCTTTCGGCCGTCCCAACCACTTCCATCTCATCGGGACCTGTACGGGCGGCGTAATCGGCAGGCGAAGGGATCAACTACATACACAAGTGGGTATGTATGCAAGCCACCATACAAGAGTACATCAGAGCCATACCATCTAGAAAGAAAGGAAATATAGCAACGCCATACGGCAAGATTCAAATGACCTAGATAGATATAATATTTTAGGATAATTCCTCATACAACACACATCAGAGTATCAAGCGGAAGCGGCAAACAAAGTCCGAGTACGGATAAGAAGCAAATCGGCATAAGATGCCATAGAAAGAAGCACATCCCGCCCACAGATCTCACGGATCCCCGTTCCCGGAATCTCTACACCGAACGATCGTTGCCCACATCATCAGCCTCTTCCACCCAGTATCCGTCCTGCGAGGGTACCTGTTCATCTGAACCAATAATTTATCGTGTGAGACCCTAAGGGTACTCAGCAAGTCTTAATGCCTCTAAAGGGGACACAACCTGGGGTGACGCAATTGCAGCAAAAGATAAACCCTAGCAGTTCTATAGATAAACGCTAACCATCCGCCTAACCAGTGATAGACGGATGTCCATGAATTAATGGCAACAGTTATAACAGTAATTTCATCCGATCCATCCTCCTCCTCGCTTACCAACGAGGAAGCGGACGAACAACCCCCCATCCGTTGGCAATTTTATTAACCATTCCATGAGTGTTGCACTATTTACTAGTCAGTTGTTTAGTCAAGTTAAAAGCGGTACTTTAGTTATGCTTGTCTATGATCGAGAAACTGTGCTCCAAGTTGTCCATAACCGCGGACACGGCTTTCAGAAAGTTTTACCCGGCCGGGGTGCACCAATAGCAACACACACTCGATCAACCTCGGAAAAACCAAAACAAAACCCAACGAGGCTTTCACGACAAAGCAATCACAGGATTCAGAAATATTTCAGGGGGCCACCCCTTGGAGTACACCCGCAACGAAGTAAGCAAGCTCCGAGACGGACTCAAGGTTTGCGTCAGTGGCTGTAAACGGCAGCAGATCCCCAAACGGGGACTGTCGATACCGCGAAAACACTCCGCTTCCAAAACAGTACAGCGTGCTCCTCACACAATCGTAAATAAAGCAGTAAGGCATGGCATAAGTACAGGATAGTAAATAAAGCCTCAAACTAGTTTGTGGCCCCAAGAAATAAGACTGAATCAAGCTCTGGCTCAGGGGGGTCCCATATACCTCCCGGATGTGGATAGCGCGATAAATCAAGGAACAGGTATCAAGTACTCGGGGTCCTACGGGACACAAGTGAGCAGGAAAAACCAAATAGCAGATATTGCTCACCGGTGCCACTTTCATTAGTTGTCCCATTACTATTCAGGTTAAGTTGTTTAGGTACCTCGTTATCCATCCGACACTCACAAACCCTACACATGCTGTTCTACGACTCGCATGGCTCAAACAACTCCTGTAGTAATGGCTCATGGGATGGAGGTACAGGCTTGGTGGGGTTTAAAAGTAAAGGCTATGCAATACTTGGGATTCAGTTTAATGCAATCGCGACTCAATGATGCAAGAATAAGATAGAGGCAATAGGTACTGTATGCATGCGAGCATGTGGTAGTGCTTGCCTGATAACTCAGTTGAAGCGAGGGACGGATCTGGGTAGTGCTCCTGGTTCTCTTGATATAACCCCTGCTCAGTGTCTATCCGAGAAAAACCAAACAAACAAGGCCAACATGAATATAGAGCACAAGCATATGAATAAGATGCGTCAAGCAAACAATCATGCCATGATGAATGATGCACAATTTACATGGCAATAAGGTAGCATGGCATGGTGAGGTGTGGAAGACAAGTAATAACATTTTAATGGGGTTTTGGATCACATTTGGTTGTCATAACAATTGCTGTTCACTATGTTTTTATATGATGCATGCTGCAATTGGAGTTATGGATAGCATAAACAGAAAGGTCTCGTCGAGCTGATCATTTTAGACATATCATTTGTTAAATTTGGAATTATAAATCAAAAGTTGTGGAATTATTTAGTTCCAGTGGCAAATGGTGTAATTTAATTAAACTTGGAATTTTAAATGTGCAAAAGGCAATTTGAATGTCATGTTTGAAATCCTGGCATTTTTCTGATCTCCAAACATATATCATTTGTGTTATTTGGAATTACAATGGAAAAGTTATTTAAAAATCTGATTTGAATTTGAATTTGAAATAATTAGGAAAATATTTGATTTTAAACAGACGCAGATAACCTTCTATACTCAGGCTAATATACCCACAGGCACTTACAGGTGGGGCCAGGGATCTGCGGTCCCACGCGCCAGCGGCTGAGGAAAAAAGGGGACCGCGGGTTGATTTGGAAAAAGATGAGGAGCCGTTTTATAAAAAGGCAACGGTCACTGACGGTGGGCCGGCTGGAACGTGGGTTGATATCCAGGAGCCCTAGGGGCCTAAACAGAAAAGCGTCTGGAGCCGTCTTATTTGTCGAACTGACGACGAACCCGAAGAACTGCTAGCTGACCCCAGATACAAACGAAGATGGCGAGCAAACGAAAACGAATTTCACTAAACCGTAAAAACCTAAAACGAAGGGGGATGTACCAGCTACAAGTTTCGTTAAGGGTTCAACGACGGATCTAGGCTACAGCGGGCGGGGCACGTTGGCGAACAGAGGGGGAAAAACGGCTGCTGCTACTGCACGATGCCGCTCGCGTTCCAGCACAGGCGGTGAGCGCGGCGCGGCGAGCGAGAGCGCCAGAGCGGGCGAGGCGGCACAGCGGCCTGGGAAGGATGCTCACCGGTGGACGCGAGGGGGAAAGATGAGGCGGAGCTAGCGGGGTCCTACGGGGTCCAATTCCCGGCGACGTGGGGGCGCGAGGTCGTCGGAAGCACGCCGGGGAGGGTCGCCTACGGGTCACCACCTGCAGACAACGACGTCAACGACGAGCTAGAGGCAGGGAGAGAAGGGCAGGACCAGAACACAAACGGGAGGTTCGCTTGGCACCTTGAGTACGGGAGCGGGGACGAGGCCACGCGCGACACGCTCAGACGGGCGCCAGAGCAGACGTCGGTCGGGACATGGCGGCGGAGGGGGGTGCGAGGAAGGATGGGAAGAAGCTAGGGTTCTGAGAGGGCTTCGGGCGAGGATAAGAAGGGGGAAAGGAGGGTGACGCGGCTGACGGCGGAGACGGCCACCTGCTCCTTGTTGCTTTCCGTCAGCGCGCCTGCAGAGAGGAGAGCGACGGAGAAGAAGTACAGGGCGACGGCGCCGTGAGCGAAGGGGTAAGGGCCAGGGGGCGAGTTGGGCCGGGGGAGTCTGCCTGATGGGTTGCTACTGGGCTGCTGCGGCTGGTTGGGCTGCCAGGTTTGCTCTCTCTTTTATTTCCTTCCTCTTTTATTTTTGTTTGATTTGTTTGTTTCCATTCTAATACAAATCCAACCAGCTACCGATTTCAAATCGTTTGAACTTTGTTACCAGGAGGTTTGAATAGAGGGAGGCCTGACTAAGAGGAGAGAAAGAGGGGGCAACTTGGGTTGTGATAGAATAGGTGGGGTTTAGAGTTTTTAGCTAGGAAGGTTATGGGGCATGGGGTAGATTTAGGGTTTTGCTTAGAGGGGTATGATAGATTATGGTTTGGAGATTAGATGTTTTAAGGCTAAGATAAGATGAGAGGGACTAGAGGTACTTGACTTGATCATGCATGCTCCAGACAAGCACACACAGGATCAAGACAAGAAAAAGAAAGGGAGAGAGAGAGAGAGAGAGATGTGGTGAAGAATTCTTCAAGCCAAAACAAGATTGAAACAAAGGATAGATGATCCATGCAAGCAAAACCAAAACATTCCAAAGCCAAGAAAAGGTGGCACTTGCAAGGCCCATGCAAACAATATTTGCCATGTAGTTGTATTGTAAAAACAACATTAATCCATGTGGCACTATTCCTTGCATGCCCAAAAGGTGGGCACAGGCCAAGCATAAGATTATGGGTGGATTCCAACCATCATGAGCTAGAGATAACTCAAATAAAATGCCAAGCTCATATTAATTGGATGGTGGAATTATAAGGTGGTGAAAGAAAAGGTGGTGGAGTCAATAAGAGAGATGCCCCCAACTCAACTTGGGCATTTAGCAACACATCAAGAGCCAAATACAATATCAAGAGGCAAATACGTTTAATAGTGCACATGAGATAAGAACCAAGCAAGAATAGGTTTTATATGATGCTCAAATGCAAGGTGACATGATGACATGAGCATGATATGATGATGATGCAACAATTATATGTTGGAAGTGGCCCTTTTTATTATTATAACAAGTAGCATTACAGGTGTTAGACAACTGTGATGCTACAACTCTCCCCCACTAAACAGGAATCTCGCCCCGAGATTCTAGGAAGAAGAAGAAGACGCAAAGAGAGAAGGATGGTTGGCACGGAGTTCATCTTCACGCTCCCATGTGGCTTCATCAACAGAATGGTGTGACCACTGCACCTTGCAGAACTTGATGGACTTGTTGCGAGTCCTTCGTTCTGCGGTCTCAAGGATTTTGGTGGGGTGTTCTTGATAAGACAGATCTTCTTGGAGGTCGATTAGCTCATGATCCACGGTCCTGCCGGGATCTTTGAAGCACTTCTTGAGCTGAGAGATGTGGAAAACATCATGAACCTTGAGTTTTTCCGGGAGCTCCAGGGCATAAGCAACTTCTCCTCTTCTACCACGAATCTTGAATGGACCAATGTATCTAGGAGCCAGCTTTCCTTTGATACCAAAGCGGTGTGTGCCTTTCATGGGAGTGACACGAAGGTACACGAGATCACCAGGGGCATACACCATGTCCGTGTGCTTCCTGTCATAGTTGCTCTTCTGACGACTTTGAGCAATCTTCAGGTTTTCAAGAATGATATGCACCTTCTCCTCTGCTTGAGTAACGATATCAGGGCCAAACCAGATTCTTTCTCCTGCACCTGACCAACCAATCGGAGTTCTGCACTTGCGACCATAGAGAGCCTCGAATGGTGCCATCTTCAGACTCTTCTGGAAGCTGTTGTTGTAGGAGAATTCAGCATATGGAAGGCATTCCTCCCACTTCATGCCAAACGAGATGACGCAAGCCCGAAGCATATCCTCCAGAATCTGATTGATTCTTTCCACTTGTCCTTGCGACTGAGGGTGGTAAGCAGTGCTGAAGTTCAACTTTGTTCCCAAAGCTTTCTGGAAACTCTCCCAGAACTTTGAAGTGAAGATGCTCCCACGGTCTGAACTGATCTCGAGTGGAACCCCATACAGAGAGACAATCCTGTTGATATAGAGCTCAGCCAACTGAATTCCAGAAATTGTTTCCTTGACGGGGAAGAAATGAGCCACTTTAGAAAGCCTGTCGATGACAACAAAGATTCCATTGTTGCCCTTCTGCGACCTTGGAAAGCCAGTGATGAAGTCCATCTCTACTTTCTCCCATTTCCATTCCGGAGGTTTCAATGGCTGTAGAAGACCAAAAGGTTTCTAATGGACAGCCTTGACTCTGCGGCAGACATCACATTCTGAGACATACTTGGCACAATACCGTTTCAACCCAGGCCACCAATATTGTGTTTTCAAGTCCATGTACATCTTTGTGCTGCCAGGATGGATAGATAGAACCGAATCATGCGCCTCCTTGAGAACTTGGTCTCTCAAACCCGGGTAGTTTGGAACAAACATCCGGTGGTCGAAGAAAAGCGTGCCTTGATCATCAACGTGGAAGGACTCATACTTCGGAAGCCCAAGTTTAGAGATGAGCTTTCTGGTGTGCGGATCACCAAGCTGACGAGAGCGAATCTTTTCTTCCAAGAGAGGAGTAGCCAGAAGGTTCAGGAGATGCCCTTGTTCCACAACTTCCAGGTTGAGCTGACGGAATTCCTTGCACAAAAGAGGTTGCTGTTCTTCCATCATGAGGTTGTTGACATAAGCTTTACGGCTGAGAGCATCTGCCATGACATTAGCTTTGCCCGGTGTGTAGTTGATGGTCACATCAAAGTCATTGATTGCTTCGATCCATCTCCTCTGCCGAAGGTTGAGATCAGGCTGAGTGAAGATATACTTCAAACTTTTGTGGTCAGAAAAGATCTCACAACGGTTACCAAGCAAGTAGTGCCTCCATAGCTTCAAAGCAAAGACAACTGCTGCTAGCTCGAGGTCATGTGTGGGATAGTTGATCTCATGCGTCTTCAACTGTCGAGAGGCATAAGCAACCACTTGTTTCTCTTGCATAAGGACCGCACCCAATCCTTGCAAAGAGGCGTCGCAGAATATCTGGAAAGGCTTAGATGTATCCGGAGGAACCAAGACTGGTGTGGAAGTGAGCTTCTCTTTGAGTGTCTCAAAGCTTGCTTGACACGCAGGAGTCCACAGGTATTTCTTGCCTTTCTTGAGAAGATCGGTGAGAGGCTTCGCTATCTTTGAGAAGTTCTGAACAAAGCGACGACAATAACTAGCCAAACCCAGGAAGCTCCGCACTTCTTTTACATTTGCAGGAGGAAGCCATTCAACAATTGTCTTCACGGTTTCCGGGTTGACTGCAATGCCCTTGGCAGAGATGACATGACCAAGATAGGTTACTTCAGGCAGCCAAAACTCACACTTTGAGAACTTTGCATACAAGCGGTTCTCGCGCAGCTTGTTTAGGACACAACGAAGGTGTTCTTCATGCTCTTCCTTGGACTTAGAATAGACCAAGATATCATCCAGATAGACCACAACGAACTTATCCAGGTACTCCATGAAGACCGAGTTCATAAGCCTCGAGAAGGTAGCAGGAGCATTGGTGAGACCGAAAGACATCACCGTGTACTCATACAGGCCATAGCGGGTGGTGAAAGCTGTTTTAGGAACATCTTCTTTGCGAATTTTGATTTGGTGATAACCACTCCTCAAATCCAGCTTAGAGAATACCACAGCTCCAGCCAACTGGTCAAAGAGATCATTAATCCGCGGAAGGGGATATTTGTTCTTGATGGTTTTAGCATTGAGAGCCCGGTAGTCAACACAAAGTCTATCAGTCCTGTCACGCTTCTTCACAAAGATTGTTGGGCTACCCCAAGAAGAAGTACTGTGTTGAATGAAACCCAACTTCTCTTGTTCATCAAGTTGTCGCTTGAGTTCAGCCAACTCAGAAGGACCCATTTTATAAGGCCGCTTGGAGATAGGAGCCGTTCCAGGTTCAAGCTCAATCACGAACTCAACCTCACGATCCGGAGGCATACCCGGCAACTCTTCAGGAAAAACATCCGGAAACTCACAGACCACTGGGACTCTCTGAATAGCTTCCATAGCATCATCATTCAGAGCCGCCAGAGAGAAAAGCTGGACAGCAGGCGTCAGACTTGGAGAAAAGACTATATGGCCTTCAGGAATCTTCAAAGAAACCGAGCGTTCCGCACAATCAATCACAGCTGCATTTGCCGTCAACCAATCCATGCCCAAGATGACATCGATGTCAGAATTGCCCAGAGCAATTAAAGAAGCCGAGAACAAAGAACCACCAATCTCAACTTGATTGCCATGACTGATCTTAGAAGCTGCCATCTTCTCTCCAGGAGAAAGGACCATTAACCGCTTTTGGAGAGGAACCAGGACTAACTCATTCTCATTTGCAAACTTGTGAGAAACAAAAGAATGCGATGCACCAGAATCGAACAAAACTCATGCAGGGACTGAGTTAACGGATAGCGTACCCATCACCACTCCAGGTGCATGCTCAGCTTGAGCGGCGTTGACACAATTGGCACGAGCAACCATAGACCCGGGCTTGGTGTTGATGTTGAGAGCCCGAGGTGGTGGTGCACGAACCGAAGGAGAGCTTGCTGCAGATCTTGGCGGGGGTTGAGGTAGAGCTTTGTTCTTCAACGGACAGTTCCAGTTCTGATGTCCAGGTTCTCCACACGTGAAGCAGGCACCAGGTGGACGTGGAGCAGCGTAGCCAGGGACTCCGCCAGGCGCTCCAGGGTAGTTGTTGTTGTAGCCCCTGGGAGCCGCAGTGATGGAGTTTAGTGGCCTTGACGTGTAGCTTGAAGGTCTTGGTGAAGCCGGGAGCGACGGTGGGGTGTTAGGAACCCAGACATGCCGCTTAGAAGGAGCTGCCATAACCGAAGAGCTTGATGCATCCCTGTTGTGTTTCTTGGAGTCCTCGAACACTTGCTGACTTGCCTCCTCTTGCAAAGCTGTGTGCTGTAGTTCCAGGAACGATGCCGGTCTTGCATGAGTGATCGCATACTTGATCGATGCATTGAGCCCTTGCCTGAACCTCTTCTGCTTCTTCTTGTCATCAGATACCTCATCGCCACCATAACGAGAAAGATTCATGAAGTTCCTGATGTAGGTGTTGACGTTATCATTTCCTTGCTTCAGGTTGAGAAAAGCCTCCTTCATCCTTTCCATCACAATCTCTGACAGGAATTGCTCTTTGAACGCTCCAGAGAACTGTCCCCAGGTAGGCTGAAACCCAGTGCAGCTTGCCTTCAAGTAATTTTCCCACCAAAGAGCTGCATCCCCCTTCAGAAGGTGAGTAGCACACTTTACCCACTCCTGCTCACGAACATCAGCAGTCTCAAGAAGCCTTGACGTCTCACGTAACCAATCATCCGCATCCAGTGGGTGATCTGAAACATCAAACTGGCGAGGGTTGAATTTCAGGAAGCTCTTGATGTCGCCCCGCTTGGGAGGTGGAGGGAGTGGAGCAAACTCATTTCTTCTTACGCTTTCTTCCAAGCGCTGCTGGTTCTGCTGCATCGCTGCCAAGGCATTAGCTATGTTTGACAATGCGGCCCCAAGCTCTGGTGGTATGTCCTCATCTGAACGGCGTGGTGGAGCCATCCTGAGATTGATATAAAACACAAGTCAGTACTATAATGGAGAATAATAATAATCCAAAATAGTACCAAAATGGAATTAACCAAGATTAAAGGATACAATTTACTGAGATGATATTAAAATATCAACAAAGTTCAAAGCACCTAAAAGATATTAAGCATATCGCACACGACTGAAAAGGAGTGTGGTACACAAACATATCAAAGAAAATTTTTCCACAAATTTCGGCATTAGAATACCAATAGATGCGCAAAATTACTTAACGAATCAAGATTAGTGACTCTACCGATTCAATATACAAAAGCGAATGATAAGAGTAGTGGTATGGTCGCGACTCCATCCCGCACTCAAATCATTACTCCGCACATGAACAAGTGGAACACATATCCTAACCCCTTCTTCTCATGACGAAACCTAAAGATTGGTAACTACGGAAACGAACACCCTCAAACAAGATAGCGTCGGATACCAAGAGGAAGTTAGATTGCGTCGGTTTGCAAAAGCCTGTCGGTATGGATTGTACCAACAGTTGATAAACAAAGGCTGATTAGATAACAACTTGGATGCAACAGATAGACAAGGGATTACACAAACACACACACACACAACCTATGGTACTACGGAAACCCAGAACACGTGAATCCTAGTTTGAATTTTGAGAATAGGGTTGAAAACGTTGCACTTCCTTACCAGAAAAGGGTGGGTGGGTGGGTAAGAAGAAAAGTGGAAGCAGTCCTACTCTCGCGTTTTGTTTTTCCCTAGTATACATAACTACCAAAATATTTGCTAGACTGACAACGACCGTTTGGCTGAAACCCTGAAGGTCGGGATGGCTCTGATACCAATTTTAACTACCTCGGTGAATTACGCTCCTAGTTACAAGCCTGGATGAGCGGTAGTGGTTGAAATAGTATGGTGGGGCCCTAAAAGCCACTCACGGGTAGACCTTTCGGCCGTCCCAACCACTTCCATCTCATCGGGACCTGTACGGGCGGCGTAATCGGCAGGCGAAGGGATCAACTACATACACAAGTGGGTATGTATGCAAGCCACCATACAAGAGTACATCAGAGCCATACCATCTAGAAAGAAAGGAAATATAGCAACGCCATACGGCAAGATTCAAATGACCTAGATAGATATAATATTTTAGGATAATTCCTCATACAACACACATCAGAGTATCAAGCGGAAGCGGCAAACAAAGTCCGAGTACGGATAAGAAGCAAATCGGCATAAGATGCCATAGAAAGAAGCACATCCCGCCCACAGATCTCACGGATCCCCGTTCCCGGAATCTCTACACCGAACGATCGTTGCCCACATCATCAGCCTCTTCCACCTAGTATCCGTCCTGCGAGGGTACCTGTTCATCTGAACCAATAATTTATCGTGTGAGACCCTAAGGGTACTCAGCAAGTCTTAATGCCTCTAAAGGGGACACAACCTGGGGTGACGCAATTGCAGCAAAAGATAAACCCTAGCAGTTCTATAGATAAACGCTAACCATCCGCCTAACCAGTGATAGACGGATGTCCGTGAATTAATGGCAACAGTTATAACAGTAATTTCATCCGATCCATCCTCCTCCTCGCTTACCAACAAGGAAGCGGACGAACAACCCCCCATCCGTTGGCAATTTTATTAACCATTCCATGAGTGTTGCACTATTTACTAGTCAGTTGTTTAGTCAAGTTAAAAGCGGTACTTTAGTTATGCTTGTCTATGATCGAGAAACTGTGCTCCAAGTCGTCCATAACCGCGGACACGGCTTTCAGAAAGTTTTACCCGGCCGGGGTGCACCAATAGCAACACACACTCGATCAACCTCGGAAAAACCAAAACAAAACCCAACGAGGCTTTCACGACAAAGCAATCACAGGATTCAGAAATATTTCAGGGGGCCACCCCTTGGAGTACACCCGCAACGAAGTAAGCAAGCTCCGAGACGGACTCAAGGTTTGCGTCAGTGGCTGTAAACGACAGCAGATCCCCAAACGGGGACTGTCGATACCGCGAAAACACTCCGCTTCCAAAACAGTACAGCGTGCTCCTCACACAATCGTAAATAAAGCAGTAAGGCATGGCATAAGTACAGGATAGTAAATAAAGCCTCAAACTAGTTTGTGGCCCCAAGAAATAAGACTGAATCAAGCTCTGGCTCAGGGGGGTCCCATATACCTCCCGGATGTGGATAGCGCGATAAATCAAGGAACAGGTATCAAGTACTCGGGGTCCTACGGGACACAAGTGAGCAGGAAAAACCAAATAGCAGATATTGCTCACCGGTGCCACTTTCATTAGTTGTCCCATTACTATTCAGGTTAAGTTGTTTAGGTACCTCGTTATCCATCCGACACTCACAAACCCTACACATGCTGTTCTACGACTCGCATGGCTCAAACAACTCCTGTAGTAATGGCTCATGGGATGGAGGTACAGGCTTGGTGGGGTTTAAAAGTAAAGGCTATGCAATACTTGGGATTCAGTTTAATGCAATCGCGACTCAATGATGCAAGAATAAGATAGAGGCAATAGGTACTGTATGCATGCGAGCATGTGGTAGTGCTTGCCTGATAACTCAGTTGAAGCGAGGGACGGATCTGGGTAGTGCTCCTGGTTCTCTTGATATAACCCCTGCTCAGTGTCTATCTGAGAAAAACCAAACAAACAAGGCCAACATGAATATAGAGCACAAGCATATGAATAAGATGCGTCAAGCAAACAATCATGCCATGATGAATGATGCACAATTTACATGGCAATAAGGTAGCATGGCATGGTGAGGTGTGGAAGACAAGTAATAACATTTTAATGGGGTTTTGGATCACATTTGGTTGTCATAACAATTGCTGTTCACTATGTTTTTATATGATGCATGCTGCAATTGGAGTTATGGATAGCATAAACAGAAAGGTCTCGTCGAGCTGATCATTTTAGACATATCATTTGTTAAATTTGGAATTATAAATCAAAAGTTGTGGAATTATTTAGTTCCAGTGGCAAATGGTGTAATTTAATTAAACTTGGAATTTTAAATGTGCAAAAGGCAATTTGAATGTCATATTTGAAATCCTGGCATTTTTCTGATCTCCAAACATATATCATTTGTGTTATTTGGAATTACAATGGAAAAGTTATTTAAAAATCTGATTTGAATTTGAATTTGAAATAATTAGGAAAATATTTGATTTTAAACAGACGCAGATAACCTTCTATACTCAGGCTAATATACCCACAGGCACTTACAGGTGGGGCCAGGGATCTGCGGTCCCACGCGCCAGCGGCTGAGGAAAAAAGGGGACCGCGGGTTGATTTGGAAAAAGATGAGGAGCCGTTTTATAAAAAGGCAACGGTCACTGACGGTGGGCCGGCTGGAACGCGGGTTGATATCCAGGAGCCCTAGGGGCCTAAACAGAAAAGCGTCTGGAGCCGTCTTATCTGTCGAACTGACGACGAACCCGAAGAACTGCTAGCTGACCCCAGATATAAACGAAGATGGCGAGCAAACGAAAACGAATTTCACTAAACCGTAAAAACCTAAAACGAAGGGGGATGTACCAGCTACAAGTTTCGTTAAGGGTTCAACGACGGATCTAGGCTACAGCGGGCGGGGCACGTTGGCGAACAGAGGGGGAAAAACGGCTGCTGCTACTGCATGATGCCGCTCGCGTTCCAGCACAGGCGGTGAGCGCGGCGCGGCAAGCGAGAGCGCCAGAGCGGGCGAGGCGGCACAGCGGCCTGGGAAGGATGCTCACCGATGGACGCGAGGGGGAAAGACGAGGCGGAGCTAGCGGGGTCCTACGGGGTCCAATTCCCGGCGACGTGGGGGCGCGAGGTCGTCGGAAGCACGCCGGGGAGGGTCGCCTACGGGTCACCACCTGCAGACAACGACGTCAACGACGAGCTAGAGGCAGGGAGAGAAGGGCAGGACCAGAACACAAACGGGAGGTTCGCTTGGCACCTTGAGTACGGGAGCGGGGACGAGGCCACGCGCGACACGCTCAGACGGGCGCCAGAGCAGACGTCGGTCGGGACATGGCGGCGGAGGGGGGTGCGAGTAAGGATGGGAAGAAGCTAGGGTTCTGAGAGGGCTTCGGGCGAGGATAAGAAGGGGGAAAGGAGGGTGACGCGGCTGACGGCGGAGACGGCCACCTGCTCCTTGTTGCTTTCCGTCAGCGCGCCTGCAGAGAGGAGAGCGACGGAGAAGAAGTACAGGGCGACGGCGCCGTGAGCGAAGGGGTAAGGGCCAGGGGGCGAGTTGGGCCGGGGGAGTCTGCCTGATGGGTTGCTACTGGGCTGCTGCGGCTGGTTGGGCTGCCAGGTTTGCTCTCTCTTTTATTTCCTTCCTCTTTTATTTTTGTTTGATTTGTTTGTTTCCATTCTAATACAAATCCAACCAGCTACCGATTTCAAATCGTTTGAACTTTGTTACCAGGAGGTTTGAATAGAGGGAGGCCTGACTAAGAGGAGAGAAAGAGGGGGCAACTTGGGTTGTGATAGAATAGGTGGGGTTTAGAGTTTTTAGCTAGGAAGGTTATGGGGCATGGGGTAGATTTAGGGTTTTGCTTAGAGGGGTATGATAGATTATGGTTTGGAGATTAGATGGTTTAAGGCTAAGATAAGATGAGAGGGACTAGAGGTACTTGACTTGATCATGCATGCTCCAGACAAGCACACACAAGATCAAGACAAGAAAAAGAAAGGGAGAGAGAGAGAGAGAGAGAGATGTGGTGAAGAATTCTTCAAGCCAAAACAAGATTGAAACAAAGGATAGATGATCCATGCAAGCAAAACCAAAACATTCCAAAGCCAAGAAAAGGTGGCACTTGCAAGGCCCATGCAAACAATATTTGCCATGTAGTTGTATTGTAAAAACAACATTAATCCATGTGGCACTATTCCTTGCATGCCCAAAAGGTGGGCACAGGCCAAGCATAAGATTATGGGTGGATTCCAACCAACCAACATGAGCTAGAGATAACTCAAATAAAATGCCAAGCTCATATTAATTGGATGGTGGAATTATAAGGTGGTGAAAGAAAAGGTGGTGGAGTCAATAAGAGAGATGCCCCCAACTCAACTTGGGCATTTAGCAACACATCAAGAGCCAAATACAATATCAAGAGGCAAATACATTTAATAGTGCACATGAGATAAGAACCAAGCAAGAATAGGTTTTATATGATGCTCAAATGCAAGGTGACATGATGACATGAGCATGATATGATGATGATGCAACAATTATATGTTGGAAGTGGCCCTTTTTATTATTATAACAAGTAGCATTACAGGTGTTAGACAACTGGGATGCTACATGTGACTTGACCTATCTTTGAGGATGGATTCCGTATAGATCACATATCATCTGAAGTGATGAATTTGAAGAAAAAGGAGTTTCACAATCTGAAACAGCGTCACCGCAGTGTGGCTGAGTACATTGAGGAATTCAACAGTCTGGCGCGTTATGAACCGGATGAAGTTGATACTGATGCCAAGAGGAAGGAAAAATTCCTCGAAGGACTGAATGATGAGTTGAACCTGCAGCTGACTGTTGCCTATGTTCCAACCTACCAATCACTTTGTGACAAGGCTACCATCTTGGAAAACAAGATGAAACAAGTTGAGAGCAGAAAGAGGAAGCATAGCTTTGATAAGCACAGCTCAGGATCGTCTCACAAGCGTTCCATCATGATGATAGTGAGAGTTCTGGATCCCACAAACATGGAAAGTACAATAACCACCACAGCCACAACCGTCATTATGACAACAAGCATCACCATAGTCATGATAATGACAAGTATAAGAACCACAAGAGTGGACACAAGAGCCACCACAATGGAGGTGGAAGTGGAAGTCAGCCTGCAAAGAGAGATATCAGTCAGGTTGAGTGCTTCAAGTGTAAGAAGATGGGGCACTATGCTAATGAGTGCCTAGAAAAGAAAGTTGAAGGTGCCAACAAGCCCAATCCCTTCCAAAAGGGACAAGTGGACCACATCAATGTGGAAGAAATCTATGAAGAATCTGATGTTGTGGCTAGTAAGTTCAAACTCAATTCTGTTCCAGCACTTGTTCTTTTTGATACTGGCGCATCACGTTCATTCATATCAAGAGCATTTGTTGATAGAAATGGACTTCTAGTTGAAACTATTGGGTGTCCTATAAAAGTAAGTTCTCCTGGTGGAGAAATGATAGTGAACTCGGGATGTCATGATCTAGTGATATAATTTGGGAGGTATAAGTTTCCCGTTAATTTGATAATCCTAGATTCCCAAGGATTAGATATCATTTTGGGAATGGATTGGATGACTAAGTACGAGGGAGTACTAGATTGTGCCAATCGTACTTTCACACTCACAACCCCGGATAAGAAACGGATTAGATTCAAGTCTAACTTTGAATCAAAAGGGAGTAAGCTAAATTCTCTTAAGGGGGGTAGCATAGACAGTGTGCTAATTGTAAGAGAATATCCGGATGTGTTTCCGGAGGAACTACCTGGAATGCCACCATATCGAGATGTAGAGTTCTGATTGACTTGCTGCCAGAATCAGGACCAATAGAAAAGAGACCCTACAAGATGTCAGTTGATGAGTTCAAATAACTCAAGAAGCAACTTGGAGAACAGTTACATAAAGGATTTATTCAACCAAGTTCTTCATCCTAGGGTGCACCAATTTTGTTTGTGGAAAAGAAAGATAGAAGTCACAGGTTATGCATAGATTACCGTTCACTCAATGAGGTAACTATCAAGAACAAGTATCCTTTGCCTAGAATCAATGATTTGTTTGATCAGTTAGAAGGAGCCCGTGTGTTCTCAAAGATTGATCTCTGATTAGGCTACTTTCAGCTAAAGATAAGGGAACAAGACATACCTAAGACTGCTTTCACCACTAGGTGCGGATTGTATGAGTACACCGTGATACCATTTGGTTTGACAAATGCACCAACCTACTTCATGAATATGATGAACAAGGTGTTCATGGAATTTCTTGACAAATTCGTTGTCGTTTTCATCGATGACATTTTGATCTATTCCAAGAGCAATGAAGAGCATGAAGAACATTTGCGATTGATACTTGAAAACCTTAGGGAGCATAAGCTGTATGCCAAATTCAGTAAGTGTGAGTTCTGGATGAATGAGGTTGGATTTCTTGGACACATTGTATCAGGAGATGGTGTAGCAGTTTATCCCGCAAAAGTGTTAGCTGTAACTGAGTGGGAATCTCCTAAGTCAGTGAAAGAAGTTCGTAGTTTCCTTGGCTTGGCAGGATACTATAGACGATTCATTGAGAATTTCTCAAAGGTAGCTAAGCCAATGACGGAGTTACTTAAGAAAGACAAGAAATTTGATTGGACTGAAGGATGTGAACTCAGTTTCCAAGAGTTGAAGTAGAGACTAGTGACAGCACCAGTCTTATGTCTACCAGATTTGGAGAAGGATTTCCAAGTTTATTGTGATGCATCTCACCAAGGATTAAGTGCAGTTTTGATGCAAGAAGGGAAAGTTGTGGCTTATGCCTCGAGACAACTCAAAACTCGTGAGGTGAATTATCCAACTCATGATTTAGAGTTAGCCTCTGTTGTCCATGCACTCAAAACATGGATACATTATCTTTTGGGAAAGCGATGTGAAGTGTTCACATATCACAAAAGCTTGAAGTATATCTTCACTCAGAAAGAAATCAACATGAGACAAAGAAGATGGATAGAACTCATCAAGGACTATGACTTGAGTTTGCAATACCACCCCGGTAAAGCAAATGTTGTAGCGGATGCATTGAGCCGTAAGGCTTATGTGAATGGCCTTACTAAGGGAGAATTGCCATATGATCTGTGTGCCCAATTCAAAGATCTCATATTGGAGATAGTGCCTGAAGGACATCTCATGTCATTGGATGTTCAGCCCACCCTGTTGGACAAAATCAAGGAAGCCCAAAAGATAGACAAGGAAATTGAGGAGATTAAGGAAAAGATTAGTAAAGGGAAAGCCAAAGGATTCCATGAAGACGAACAAGGTACTTTATGGTATGGAAAACGTATCTGCATTCCGCAAGATCCGGAGCTTCAGAAACTGATTTACAGGAAGCACACAACTCACCATATTCCATTCATCCGGGTAACACCAAAATGTACATGGATGTGAATGAAAGATTTTGGTGGAATAATCTCAAGAAGGACATCGCCGAACATATTGCTTTGTGTTATGTATGTAGTAGAGTGAAAGCGGAACATCAGAAACCAGCAGGATTGTTGCAACCACTACCAATTCCTGATTGGAAGTGGGACAAGATTGGCATGGATTTCATCACCGGACTGCCAAGGACTAGATCAGGATATGATTCTATTTGGGTCGTGGTAGATCGCCTAACTAAAGTGGCTCATTTCATACCCGTGAAAACAACCTATACAAGTGCCAAGTTAGCCAAGATTTATATGAATAGAATTGTGTGTCTGCATGGAGTACCCAAGAGTATTGTCTCTGATAGGGGAACTCAATTCACTTCCCATTTTTGGAGGCAACTACATGAGTCATTGGGAACGAGATTGGAATTCAGCACTACTTTTCATCCCAGACTGATGGACAGACAGAAAGGACCAACCAGATTTTAGAGGATATGTCGAGGGCATGTGCCCTAGATTATGGACCTAGTTGGGATGAAAGTATGCCTTATGCACAATTCTCTTACAACAACAGCTATCAAGCCAGTATTTATATGGCACCGTTTGAATTTCTCTATGGTAGTAAGTGTACTAACCCATTGCTATGGAATGGTGTTAGAGAAAGAAACTTGTTCGGGCCAGAACTAATCAAGGAAGCTGAAGAGAAAGTCAAGTTGGTAAAGGACAGATTGAAGATAGCACAATCCCGACAAAAGACCTACGCAGATCCAAAGCATAGAGAAGTCACCTATGATGTATGTGATAGAGCTTATCTTAGAGTGTCACCACTTCGTGGAGTGAAGAGATTTGGAGTCAAAGGAAAATTGGCACCAAGATATGTTGGACCATTCAAGATTCTGAGCCGTAAAGGAGAAGTAGCATATGAGTTTGAATTGCCTTAATCATTGTCTGCCGTTCACAATGTATTTCACGTAAGTCAGCTAAGAAATGCCATCCGGAGATGGAAGAGACTTCTTTGAAGGATACTATACCTTTGGAAGAGGTCCAATTGGAAAGTGATCTCACTTATGAAGAGAAACGTATCAAGATTCTTGAAACTTCAGAAAGAGTTACTCGTACAAAGACTATCAAGTTTTGCAAAGTTCAGTGGAATCATCATTCTGAAGAGGAAGCAACTTGGGAAAGAGAAGACGACCTTCGGAAAGATCACCCTCACCTATTTGCTAGCCAATCCGAATCTGGAGGGCGAGATTCAACTTAAGGTGGTTAGATTTGTAACATCCCAAAAATCATGATTTGTTAAAAATTTGCATATCAATCATGCATTCATAACATTGGGCTTTCCAAACAAAATTTCAAATAAGAAAAACCATGTATGCCTATTATTTCATGCAAATAAGGCAATGGTCTTATTTTTAGTTTTATTTTCATTCCAAAGTATGAGAATGCTTTGGATGGATTAGTAATGTTTTAAAATGGATGCAAGGCTTGCACAAAATTTTTCAAAACAAAATTCAATATAAAACCATTTATATGCCTAATATCCATATATTAATAAAGGCATGGTTTTATTTCATTTTCAAACCCAAAAGGGTTTTTGAGTGTAAGTATGTGTTTTACACTCTTTTGGACACTAGAAACACAGTACAAAAGTCTGTAGAAAATTTGAATTCAAACAGATTTGAATTAGCCATTCAAATTCAATCTATAAAATCCAAACAGAAAAGAAAAAGAGAAAAAAAATAACAGACGCCACCTATCTAGCCCAACCCACCCGCGGCCCAACTAGCAGCCCACCTAGCCCACCCGGGAAAACCCCCTCTCCCCCTCTGTTTCTCACCGCGCGCCCACACCCACTCGCTGACTCGTGGACCCCACCACAAAGACAGCTCAGCGTCGTCAATCTCGCGCAGAAGACCAGCTCGCCGCGGCCGTTTCCTCCCTGACGCAAATGCGCTTAATTGGCGTTGATTGCTCGCGATATTCTCGCCCCTACTCCGGCTACTTATTCCCCACCCCTCTACGACCATTTCCCCCAACACTACAACCCCTAAGCGCCACCAGGCTCCACGAATTTTGCTTTGCACGGCCGCATCAATGAGGAGCTCCGGCGAGCCATCACGGTGAGTCTCGAGCACGCCTTGCCTTCTGGTTCACACGAACTGCTTCGCCATGGCCTTGCGCATCTTCTCATGCATTCGGTTTGTTCTAAATCACCCCAGGTCTTCGCCCCCGTCAACGCCTGCAGGTGTCCAAAGCTCAGCTCAACTCCGACGAACCATTCCGGTGAGCCCCGTGTTTCCCTTGATCTCTGGTTCACACGAGTGAGTTCGCCTTTGTCTTGCGCATCTGCTAATGCATGCCGCTTGTTCCCTTGCACACTAGGTTGTCGCCTTCGTCTCTGTCAGTAAACACCCGACGCCAGGACGAACTCCGGCGAGCATCAGAGCCCGTGTCCGTGCGCCCCCGTCCAAGCCGAAGCCACCTTGAGCATTCTCGCATCCTTGCAACGCTGGTAAGTATCGCCACCGCCCCTAGCCCCCTCTGGAATCGCCGGAGCACCATTGCCAGTAGCATCGCTGCCGCCAGCGCCATTCGTGCCGCCAGAGATTGGTCAACCAGATCTGGATCAAAAGGCCACGATTAGATCATTAAGTGAAGCAGTACGATTAGATCTGAGCCGTCCATCGTCACTTAGATCCTACGGCTTGCAAGCGTGATCCCTCGCCGAACCGGTAGGCACCAATCAGAGGCTGCCGCATGGCTAGGTTTTGAATTTAAAATCTGGAATTTCAACTATTAGTTATTTAAACTTGTAAATTCAATAACTTTTGTTCTATTTATCCAAAAAATACAAATAATATATCATTGGAATCACAAAAATAAATCCTACACATCTGTAGGCTTAGTTTTGTGATTTGATTCTGTTAAAATATAATTTTATGTAGAGACATTTGTAGGCCTATTTTGTGTATAAAAATTATTTGGAAAATGTTTTAAGGGCCAAATTAAGTTTAATTGGTGTATAAATGTTTAGTTTATTGTTCAGTACTGTTTTACTTGTCTTGTTTAGTTTAGAAAAATCATCACATGGCATTTGCATGCATTCATATATTTTTCGTTGATTGTTTGGAATATGAATTTGGTGCGATCATTTTATGTGTAGATTTTTGTGCTAGTGGTGATTGTGACTGTGAGGATTGTTGTTACTCCCCCAAATAGCAAGGCAAGTGGTGCTTCATATTTTTGTCCTAATATTTTGACTATGCATTAGTGATATTTTGTATAGGGCTTGCATGATAATTTTTGCTAAGTATCTATATGCTATGTTTGGGAAATCCTTGTAGTTGTAGAGTTATTAGAATTTCCTCTAAGTTAAGATACTTGATATTAACATGCTTAGCCTAGCTAGTAGCAACCAAGGGTGGATTATATACATGCTATGGAAAAATATTGCTAAGTCTTTTACTTATGTTTTTGCTTAATAAAACAACTAAGTGAATGAAACACCTGGGTGGAATGGTAATTGCATGGTTGGATTTTTGTTGAGTGGTTACCAGGGCCCATTTTTCAATGGCCTACCCTGTGTATCTCACTTGTGGAATGCCACCCAGGAACAAAGGGATTTGAGATGCAATATGTTAAGAAGCTTCTAGTGCAGCCACTTGGCAATATGGGCTCTGCCTGGATCATATAGGTTGCAATAACTTAGCCAAATGGACAGTTGGTGGTAGGGGGTGATAGGTTTGGGAACGCATCCATTCTGTTCTAAGGGAAGGCTTTTGAAAGATCTTGTATCGATGCATGTAGAGTCTTGTGGGGAAAGTGCACCACCTCTGCAGAAGGAAGAATCTAAGTACTTAGCCGTGTCCCCAGCAATGGACAATTTGAGCATCAAGACATGGAAGCTATCAAGAATCTCCTCATCCCAATTTCTAAGTTAAAAACTTGTGGTTGAACAAGGGTAAAGGTTCACCAATGTCTATTAGTGGTTACTTGGGAGTTTTTTCCAAACAAAAACTTAGTGTTTTCAACTGATAGGTAAAACCTATTTTGAGCAAAGCAAGCCTAAGCTACACTTAGCCAAATTCATGTATAATCTAGATACTATGATTCTACTAAGGTATCACTTGCCAATACTATTCCAATGTATTGACCCACTATGGCTGTAACTTGTGATGTTGCAGGTTACTCTGATGAGGATTAGGGTTATGAGTCTACACTCAACATGCTTGCCTGTGGCACACGAAGATGAAGACTTTTATTTATATTGTTAAGTTAAACTCTTGTACTAGCCTATGGCTATGGAGTTATAAAGACTATGTTATCTCTAGAATGACGATGTAATAATGACCTTTGTATCTGTGTACTTCATCTTAAACTGTGGATGCTAGCATTGATCCAAGGACTAGCATTGCAATCACAAGGACCTTTCCCTTTATAAAGGCGGGGTCTTACATTCCTTGTCCCGGCAGGGTGCCGGAACGGAGTTTCTGGTTCCGAATCACGGTTTCTGATGGTGGCGGCGCAGCGGAACTCTTTCTGGAAAAACTTCGAACCCCCCCTGAGTTTTTAGGTCAAGAGGAAACTTATAGGCGAAGACGGAGGCCGAGGGGGTGCCCGAGACGGCCACACCCCTCTCAGGCGCGGCCAGGTCTGGCCCGCGCGGCAGGGGGTGTGGGCTCCTCGTGGCCCACCTCCGCCTCATCTTCTGGCTCCGTGAGTCTTCTAGTGAAATAGGATTTTTGGCATATTTTCTGGGATTTTTCCTGATAGTTGATTTTATGCACAAAAACTAGACACCAAGGTAATTCTGCTGAAAACAACGTCAGTCCATGTTAGTTGTATCCAAATCACACAATTTTAGAGGAGAAACAATAGCAAAAGTGTTCAGGAAAGTAGATATGTTTTGGACGTATCAGACACCACTAGCAATGGATCTCGCCCTCGAGCTCCGCCTCATGGTACAGGGAAAAATCCTGACGGTCTAAACCTTCTTGCTTCGTGTATATCCTCACGACACCACTAACAAAGCTTCTTGCTCCGTCTTGAAATCGGTGACACCACCAACAAGGTTCGTTTCTCACATTTGTCGAGGAACACTCCAGAGAACAAAGGACGAAAGTAAAGGCCTCGAAAGATAAAGCCACCTCTAACTTCGATAACAAGAGAGAAAAGGTGCAACCTAATCCACTTCAATGTACAAAAGCGAATAGAATGAGTAGTCGGCATCAGGCCTAACAGCTGTGATATTCGACACATTTTTGATGGTTTTTATTGATGGTTTTCGTGTGGATTTGATGGTTTTCTAGCTTTACCTAATGCTAACACTTCGGTAGTGAAGAAAACTTGGTTTTTAATGTGTGTTTCAGGTTCTGAACGTCAACAGAAGCTTTTAACAATACAAACACAATATACAGGCGAAAAAAAGCAAGTCTCTTTTTGGAAGAAAACGAGCAAGGCGTCTAGTAGCTTTAACGAGCAACTATACGGTAGGAATATTATCTCCCGCCATATAGTTCCTGCCATATACTTGCCACCACCTTTGTCTTGTAAAAAGGGACAACTTTCATGAAGAGGCCGAGGATGAAAACAGAACACATCAGCCGCCGTTCCATCCAGAAGGGAGAAACAAGAGATCTGGAGAAGAAGGGGCAGACGTTCTTCATCTCGCTCCACGATCTTCGACCTCCTAGCCACCACACCCCCATAGCCATTACTTGTACTTGAGAGAGAGAGATCTTCACCTTGCAAGATAAGGTTGAGATTGTTTCTTCCCATCTTGAATTGTGTGGGATTTATTTCTATTCTTATTGTGGATCTCCATGGTAATATCAACAAGAACTCCCCTTGTTTAATTATATCGATGATGCTTTCTTCTCTCATGTGTGAGTAAGTTCCCTTGGGCATGGGAGATGTAACGGATTGGTGAGATGTGATGTGCCTATATAATTTCCATTAGTTTGTGATTGATTTTAATTACTATATTATGTGTGCTTGACTATATATGGGATTCTTAATGTTTGTTGTCCAATTAAGGGCCCAGACAACATGATACTTTGTTCTACATAGATAATATCTTGTTTGCTAGCAGACCGGGGACCCCCCGAGTGACACAGGGATATCAATGGAAAACTAGTTGAGCTCGAGGAGCACGAGGAGCCACTATGCCTATTTCATTATTCTGATCCAAGGAGCTTAATTGCTAAGTGACCTAAAGGATCTTAATTGTCTAGTGATTGACCATGGTTGTGATAACAGACTAGTAGGATTATTGAAGTTGGGATGAAATCTACCAAGAGGAGTTCTGGATAATTATGGGTTGCTCGCCTACACACATACTTATAAGATAATAATTGTTACACTTATCACTTATCCACCTGGAACATTCACTATCACCATGAACTGTATCTCCTCGCACCTATTTTGTCATCTGTAGAAAACAACAATCAATCAATCGTTCTTTACTTTTATGCTTTTTATTTCCAAAGTTTATATTTTAGTTTTATTTAAATACCTTCAGTTTAATCCAAAAATTTATTCTTATTTGAACACTTGCAGTCCATTCACTCGAAGACCTGTGACAATTTCGAGTGTGACAGAGACTTCATTCATAAACATTTACCTTTGGGATCCCTTTGGGATCTATATCTTAACTTCAAAATTAGCTACAAACGATCTGTGCACTTGCAGTCATTAAGCTATTTTCCGGTGCCGTTTCCGGGGAGCTAAGCGCTAAGTGTTTTGTCTCTTGATATTTTAGGTGTTACTACAACAAAATGGTCTCTCTAGGAGATAAAGGGTCTACACGCTCTGGTAGGACCTATTTACTAGATTATTTTGATCGCGTACCGGTTCAGAGGCGCAAAGAAATTATTGAAAAACTTTTGAGATCAAATAATGTTGAAGTTGATAACCTGAGTGATTTTATGGAAATCATGTCCATTCATAGGACAACTCCCAAGAAACCTGAGAAAACGCTTAGCGAATACAGTGCTCCAAATTCTGCTTTTCTTAAACAACCAATAGAATTTCCTAATCCTGGAGTTAGAGAATATTGATTTGATGGTGAGATTATTAAAATTTTGCAGGAAAAAGCATTCAGCGAAAGGGAAGATGAAGACCCAGGAAGACATCTTAGAGAGTTCGACGATGTGATAACATCACTTGGACCAAAAGGTTTGCCTAGAGATTTCTCTCATCTAAAACTATTTCATTGGTCTCTTAAAGGTAAGGCTCTAGACTGGTTATATTCTGTCTCTCGTCATTACATTAAATGTTTGGAAAACTGTATTGTTAAATTCATAAACAGGTTTAATCCTTTTAAAAAGGTAACTTAAATTAGAAAGAATATAGGCAACTTCAGTCAGAACGTGGGAGAAAACTACCCACAAGCTTGGGATAGATTCTTTGGAATGATAAATAGTATTCATAATCATGGCTATTCTGAATAACCTGTTTGCCACTTATTTTACCATGGTCTTAATACACAATGTATATAATTACTTGATTTATCGGTAGGAGGATCAATAAATACTTTAACTACTAAAGCTTGTTTGGAATTGATGTCCACTAGGGCTAAGAATGATTCTCTTTATAATCCTAATTTTGGTACTAAGCTGGAAAAAGGGATACTTCGTATAACTCCTGATCTTATGCCTGAAGTACGCAAAACAATGAAAGAAAAGGTATACCTTCTGAACTTGTTAAGGAAAACAAAGTAGATCTGATACAAGTTTTTAATGAAGAAGATGAAACTAGAAAATTTATTCAAGAATTAAAACACCGACAGGCCAAATCCCATAATAACCTGCCTAAGCAATTTCAAAGACATAAGAATATTTTGGCAAAATTCATGGAAAATTATGATGAGATTGGCCAAGAAATAAAATTATTTCACAAGTACCTAATGTGAACAAATAGCATCTGGTTATCAAATGATTCAAACCTAATGTGAAAAAATAGCATCTAGTTATCAAAATTTTCTTCAAGATGATATAAATATTCCTGTTTCTACAAATGTTGTTACAAGGAGAGGTGCAGTTGTTACAGGACCATTAGGACCACCAGAATATGAAGCTGAAAAAGTTTGAAGGGAAAAATCCTTGCTCAAAGCAAGCCAAGAAGATGACACACTGGTGGATCCTCAAGATGAAACTGCTCAAGAAACACAAGACCAAACCTTGGAGGAGCAAAATGATGCACAAGATGACCGCTATAACTGATGCAGAGACTGTTGATCCAAGAGAAGAAAAAGATACAGCCAATGAAGAAGAAGTTGTTGCAGTAGAAAAGAAGAAAGGTGATAAGAAGTAGCAAAAAAAACAACTAAAGAGCCCGATCACCCACAAAAGGTAAAAGACAAGAATAAGAAAGGTGAGCAAAAACTTCCCTATCCAGATCGCAAAACTAAAGCACTGGATCAGGTAATCTATGATTCTTTCAAAAAGGAACTTGGTGACCTTAGACTAGAAATTCCATTTGCGGATGCAATTAAAGTTCCTACCTATTCTAAATTTCTCCGTGATATTCTTAATAGAAAGAAAGAAATAACTGAAACCGTTGCCATGGTGACTAATTATCCTGCTAATGGGAATTTATTGTCTAAGTCGGGAGATCCCAGAATACCAACTATTTCATGCTCAATTGGCAAAACTGATATTCATAATGATTTGTGTGATTTAGGTGCAGGAGTTGGTGTAATGCCATATTCCCTCTATAAAAGGTTATGATTAGGGGAGTATTCCCCCACTTCTATCACTTTATAGATGGCTGACAAATCCACTAAACAACCCATTGGTATGATTGAGGATGTTGTACTTAGAATAGATGAGCATGTTATTCCCACAGATTTTATTATTCTTGAAATGTCGGAGGATGAAAAATTATCTATAATACTTGGAAGACCTTTTCTTAGCACTGCGGGAGCGTTAGTTGATTGTGATGAAGGAAAAATAATCTTCAATGTTTATGATGCTAAAATCATCCAATATTTTCAAAAGAAACTAGAAGCAGGATAAAGGTATGTTCCACCAGCAAAACGAGTTCACATGATAAGTGCCTTTGATAAGGGGCAACCCAAGGTAAGAATTCGAGAACAGAAAAGGGGTTGATATATTTGACCATTCTTAAATAAATTGCTTAATGGGAGTCAACCCATCACATTAATAAAATAAGTTAAAGAATAAAATGTTCATCGCATTCCTACAACTTTTCCACAGACATTCTTGTGGAAGCAGGCCTGTGAAGATGCAGTTGTCAAAAAGTAGTAGAAATATCGACTGAATAAGCATAGATTTAGTGTAGAAAATAAAGTTTGAGTTTTATATGCAAAAGAACTAGCTTAATCATATTGTCTATATTAAAAAGTGAATCTCTAAAAATTTGGGCGAAAAAGCTTGGACGAGGAGTTGTAACAACAAACTATACGACGGGAATATATATTCCAGGCGTATAGTTGCGGCAGTATAGTTAACGACAACTATCTCATAAAAATGTATCTCGGATACAAAAGGTTTAATGACCAACTATACAGCGGGACCATTTTGGTCTGGCCGTATAGTTGCGCCCGTATAGTTGTGATCTGGCATGGAGAAACCCTAATTCTCGACACCGCTGCAACTATACGGCGGGAGCTACCTATCCCACCCGTATAGCTCCCGCCGTATAGTTCGGCGTGACCACTTAATTGCGTCGGGATGGCTAGGGCTCCTCCTCCTCATTATTTCTCTCATATTCTCTCTCCAAACCTCTCAAAACCCACCTAGAACTCTTGATTCTTCGCAGATTTATTTCGTTTGAGTTGGGGAATCAATAGATCATGCATCAAGATGAACAAGCTCGGTAATATTTTTTGCAAGAGCAAGCGCGGACGTGGTGAGGGCTCAGGGCTCCGGGCTGATCTCGACAACAAGTATGCCATGGTTTCATCAAGGAAGGTGATGCCCACATGTTGGGCCGATGATGGCTTTCTCAACGCAGCAGGGTTGAGGGCGTACTTCGACCATATGTGTGCAAATGCAGGGCTATCAAACCTCGCCTATGCAAGCCACTACACCTACACTGAGCTCACCTTTGAGTTCCTAGCCTCCTTCTATGACGACTACAAGGAGAAAGGTAATGCATGCATGGTGAGTTTCACCATTAACCAGCGGCCATATCAAATCACGTTTCAACAATTTTGTGAAGCTTTTGGATTCCCGCAAGAAGTGGAATCAACTGTTACAAATTTGTATAGCGTCTCAAGTGGAGAAACTTGGGAGGTTATATCTGTTAACGGTGGCAGGGACTTCTACCATAAGAAGATGTCCACCATTCAGAACCCGACCATCCACTACTTTGCCTTGTTTCTAGCCAACACTTTGTTGGGAAGAGGAGATACCGGCTCCATGGCCAATGCAGACATGGCCATGATCACCAAGGCACTCTTCCCCGATGCACCGCAGAGTCCGACTCCTGCAGCTCTATTCCTCTAGCACCTCCGCCCCAGAGCAACAAAAGAAAGATGTTATTCGCATCAGTGGATTGGTAATCCAACTTGTCCAAACCCGTGGAATTCCGATACCTATTATGCAACCTGTTGATGGATCCATACTTATGGATGTCAAATATATAACTGCTTGTGGCTTCCTCGGTGTTTACCGAGCTAATATGAGGCTCCGAGCATATCAATTTGGTTATCTTGATGTTGCACGGGATGAGAAGGTGTTGTTGCCTTGTCCACAAGCCTTCTCGATTTAGGAGAAGAACAAGGACATTTTCCCGTACGTTGCAATGGGTTATTTTTATTGATTATAACCGGTTTAAACTCTTCTCAAGAGACTTGAGACCCAACGATCCTAGTGCCGGCTTGGCCGAAATATCCCATTTCGAGAGGTCCCCAAAAACCTAAAATCTTGATTCCCAACCCGACTCAACCAAGCGAACCCACAAAAGAACTTTTGTGATGCACCACACCATCCTCCACCTTCCACCAGCACACAGCTCTGCCCCACACATGCTCACCAGCATCGACATCCCCTCCCCTTCTTCGGAAACCCCCACTCACCACCGAGCTCTAGGACTCGCCAGGGCTGAACCAAAATAATCCTCATTTTAATATTTAAATTTATCTTATATAACTTCAAACATAAATATAATCAAGCTCAAACTAAAAAGTAGTTAGCTGAAACACCACATGTTCAGATTTCAAAATTTAGGGAAAACTGATTTTTTTTGCCTTGCATTATCTGCGATTGGCAAATACAAAATAGAAGCTCACACGAAAGATAAGGTGCTTGCCTAATGTGTTAATCTACAGTCTGCGCAATTCTAAAAAGATTGCATTTACCACCAAGAGACATTCATGCAAGACGAAACAGTTTTAGAGTCGGTGCCACACATGTAGTACTTCTTCCATTTTAAAATCGATGTCGATTTATCTAAATTTTATTAAATCTACAACGTCTATTTTAAGAGGGAGAGAATACAACAATATTCTAATTCACAAGCACATACTTACGGTCTTGGAAACTAAAACGATTACATATATGTATGAACGGGTTGCACCTTGCCATAGTAATCCCATCACAATTCGTGCGCATTGCGCCATCCACGTTTTTCAGGTGCTCGAAATCTCCTGTTCTAATCTACTCATGACACAACCATAATACAGTTTTAGAAACCGCACGCATGCTGAAAAAACAACCAGCACATGGTAGCCTCTCTATATTCTCCTGATCCCACCTGAAGCAAGCAAACATGGATAGAGCAAATGATGTGGACATCCCATCTATTGATACAACCGTTGTACCTACAACAACATACATACAAGGACCTATCACTCGATCTCGTGCTAAACAACTTAACTATCAGGTACTTTCGTTTCTTGAAACTATTCCTCACATACATGAGAATATGATGCTGCCTAAATCAGATGTATTTCTTACTCTTAGGAATGATGGACCAAGCATGGATGAGAGGGACAAGCATTGGAGCATGGTCATGCATGGAGATGGCAACAAGCATGTGATGATCCAAGAGAAGGCCACGGATGAATATTTCAGAACTTTGAGGCCACCATAATGAAGAAAGAAGGCTTGGACGAAATATTCAAGATTAATACTTCACAAATTCGTCCATAGCTTAATATGGTGTTGCGACACCTATATTTTGGGCCAGGCCCATGTAATTGATTTTAAATAGCCACTTTTTAGAGTCCGTATTTGAGGAGAAAAGGACTTCTAGGGTTGGATTCGGCCACCACTTCTATGGCTGGCCGAAACCCTACCTTTTCCTCCTTAAATACTCGCCTTAGTCGTCGCCATAGACTGGGATTTTGTTTAGACATTAAGTTAGCCATCATAGCAACTTCGCCAAGGCTCGAGCATCATAGAGGCCTCTTGTAATTCACACCTATACAGGATCCCACCTTTTCAATAAAGCTTTCATCTTAATCCGTAATATCTTGATTGCAATATTAGTTCTTACTTCTTCACGATTTCAGGTAGGAATTAAGACCCTCGCTGGTCAGGCTGATCGTGTTACCGCAGGATCGTTAACCTCCAGGAGATTGGCCTAGCGATTGCATTGGCGCTCGTGCTCGCACGTGTAGTCGGATCGTCAAGCCCGAACTCCACCAAATCGACTATCTCCATCTCATCGAAAGATCAGACACCTTTGCCCTATCAAGTGGTATCAGATTTCAGGTTGCTCGGTGAGATTTTACTGCTTTCGTAGATTAGATCTGTTTTACCTATAACCCACGAAAAAGCCAAAAACACAGTTAGAGTTTAGATCCATCGCATCACCAATCTACGCCTCGCATTATCTTTTCAGTTTTGCATTGTTGAATTTGTGTCTGCATCGTCGCGTCGAGTTGCTGGTCTTAGTGTCTCGTCCCTTAGAGTTTCGAGTTCTGATCACAGTAGTCACCGCCACACTCGCAGATCACCTCCACCATATTCCGCCGCCATACACCCAGCCATCATAAACCCTAAAACTCCGCCACCGCCTTCCTACCGCGACACGGATCCGATCAACTTTCCTGCCGCGGCACGAGTTCCGCCGCCATACACCCAACCACCATAAACTCTAAAACTCCGCCACCGCCTTCCTACCGCGACACGGATCCGATCACCTTTCCTGTCGCGGCACGAGTCCGAGTTGAGTTATTGTTTCCTAGTTTTTCTTTTTTACTTTCCTTCCTTGTTGTTTCCGTGTTGAGCTAAAGTTCGTGTCGAGTAAGAAGTTCAGCCGTAAGTCCAGAAGGAGAGCAAAAAAAAGTCTGGAACCGCCTCCGAATTTTTTTTCTGGCTATACTGATTTTCGGCTCCGGGGATCACTTTTCTCCATCGGTCGTTATAGCGATATTTTTTGGCGCCTGCGCGCTTTCCGGAGCATAATACAAAAAATTCGAATTTTTTTGGGTTTAACCTGTTTCTAGACCCCATCGATCAGTTCTAGACACTCTCCATCATAGTGATTTTCGACATCTCGATTCGCTTTTCAGGGTGCCATATCATCATACATTGCTTGTTGTGTCGTCGTGACTTCGTTGGTGATCTAGGATCATGTCTCTAGTACGGTCTAGCCTAGGACCAGCACAGTACCGTCGTTGAGCATTCTTTCAACATTTGCATTGCTGTTTTGATAATTGCTAACCCCTTTGCTAAGCCTTCCCAGAGCTCCACAGATTTCTCCACGTGCGGTGTCTCGAATCCTGGTAATCGCTCGGTTCAATCTCTGGACCCACTGCTCCTCGCGGTTGCACATCGCCTTTTCCTTCTGTTTGGTAAGAACTTGTAAGAGCTCCGTATATTGCTTGACGGATTACGCGTGCCTTCCACCATATTTCTGTAGTTATAGGCATATATACCTGTGCTTTTTAAAGGACTAACCATGACAGATACTTCGCGTAACCCTGCCACAATGACGAACCAAGAACGACATGCCCACTTATCCGAGCTCTTGGTCGGTCGCACTGAAGATGTGGATGCACGACTAGAGGAGTTTGACACCAAGCTCACCAACGCCATGGACAAGATCGATGGACTCGAGAAATCCTTCAACGACAATCTTGACGCTCGGTTCAAGGAGGTTTTGAACAGATTGCCGGCACCCGCTCCATTGGCACATCGGCATGGTGCATGGCGCATTCCGATCACGGGTCGTACTGCTGGTCCAGCTGCTGCCACACCTCAGGCGGCTACCGCTGCAGCTGAGGCACCTCAGACTTCCACCGCGGCTGCTGCTGCGACATTGGGGACAGACGACGGGTACTACTACGACCCCGACGATGACGATCTGTTTGACGAGGAGGTTGAACAACCTCCACACCCTACTGGCCGTCCCCGACATTACCACCACAACGCTCGACCACTGGTATGTGATGATGATCATGTTGTAAAGCTTAAATTAAATATTCCATCTTTTGAGCGTAAATATAATCCTGATGCATATCTTACATGGGATATGGAAGTAGAACAACATTTTGCATGTTTAAAATATCTTGAGAATATGCGTGTTAGTGCTGCTACATGTGAATTTACTAAATTTGCTTCCCTTTGGTGGTCTGAGTATTGTCGTTTAAATCCTATTACTATTCCTCGTACTTGGACTACTTTAAAAACTGCTATGCGTGTTCGTTTTGTGCCTCCCACTTATCAACGTGATTTACTAAAGAATCTGACACGTTTGGAACAAGGGAAAAATTATGTAGAAGAGTATTATCAGGAATTGCAAACAGGGATGGTTCAGTGTGGTCTTGTTGAATCTACTGAATAAATGCTTGCACGTTTCTTTGGTGGATTAAACAAGGACATTCAACACATATTAGACTATAAGGAATATAATTCCATCACTCATTTGTTTCATCTTGCTTGCAAAGCTGAACGTGAAGTGCATGATCGCCAAACACCATGGAGGAGGACTAATAATTCTGCAGGTCGCACATCCACTTGGCATCCCGACAATCAGCGCCTCCTTCTCGTGATTCTCCATCAGGTACTACCACATCCAAGGCCACCACAAGATTTCCGTCAGATGCTCCTCCACCATCATCCAATGCTCATACTCGTAGTGCGTCTTCTATGGCTTCCACGGGTAAAACAAAGGATATACAATGCCGCAAGTGCTGGGGTTTTGGTCATATTGAGAGACAGTGCACAACACAACGTGTTATGATGGTGCATGATGATGGTCAATATGATTCAGCGAGTGAGTTTGATGAAGATACATTAGCCCTTATTTCTGCTCGAGATGGAGACAATTGTGATTCTGATGAAGAGACAGAGGTAATGGGAGCTGAAACTGCTGATCAATACAAGAGCTTAATTACACAACGTGTGTTGAGTGTGCAATTGAGCAAATCTGAGCAAGATCAACGCCACAACCTGTTCCAAACATGTGGTGTAGTCGAGGAAAGAGCTATAAGGATCATCATTGATGGAGGGAGTTGTAATAATCTAGCTAGTGTTGACATGGTAGAGAAGCTTGCACTTCCAACAAGACAACACACACATTCATATTACATCCAATGGTTTGAGAGTTCTCGCAACATCAAGGTAACAAGAACGGTACGCGTGCATTTTACTGTTGGTACATATTCTGATTTTGTTGATTGTGATGTTGTACCTATGCAAGCTTGTTCTTTGTTACTTAGTATACCATGGCAATTTGATAGAGAATCTGTTCATAACGGCAAAACTAATCACTATTCTCTTATGCATGACGGAAAGAAAATTGGTGTAAAACCTATGACTCCCGAACATATTTTAAAAGATGATCTTGCTAGAGCTAGTACAGCTAAAACTGAGGAGAAAAATAAAAGTGAGAATCAGATTGTTGCTGCAGATTTTGTACCACCAAAGAACACTAAATCTGATACTAAACATGCTACTGAAATTCGTTTGAAGAGTCCATGTATGCTTGCAAATAAAATTGATATTGCTGAACTAGATGTAAACAATACTCAATGTTATGCAATTATCTGCAAAGAGGTTTTGTTTTCATTTGAGGATATGCCTCCTTCTTTGCCACCGCTATTGCTAACCTTTTGTAGGAATATGAGGACGTCGTTCCCGCTGAGCTGCCACCAGGACTACCTCCTATTAGAGGAATTGAGCACCAAATTGATCTAATTCCTGATGCTACGTTGCCCAACCGCGCTCCATATATAACCAATCCAGAGGAGACAAAGGAGATACAACGCCAAATTCAGGAACTACTCGACAGAGATCATATTCGTGAGTCCCTTAGCCCCTGTGCTGTTCCTATTATTTTGGTACCTAAGAAAGATGGTTCTTCGCGCATGTGTACTGATTGTAGAGCTATCAATAATACTACTATTCAATATCGTCATCCTATTCCACGTTTGGATGACATGCTTGATGAATTGAGTGGCTCTACCATGTTTTCTAAAGTTGATTTGCGTAGTGGTTACCACCAGATTCATATGAAATTGGGAGATGAATGGAAAACAACATTTAAAACTAAGTTCGGTTTGTATGAGTGGTTAGTGATGCCGTTTGGTTTAACTAATGCACCCAGCACTTTCGTGAGATTAATGAACGAAGTTTTACGTGCTTTCATTGGACGTTTTGTGGTAGTCTACTTTGATGATATTCTAATTTATAGCAAATCTTTAGAGGATCATTTCGACCATTTATGTGCTGTTTTCAATGCTTTACGTGATGCATGTTTGTTTGGTAATCTTGAGAAGTGCACCTTTTGCACCAATCGAGTTGCATTTCTTGGCTATGTTGTTACATCACAGGGTATTGAAGTGGATCTAGCCAAGATTGAAGCTATTGAGAATTGGCCGTAGCCCAAGACGGTCACACAAGTGAGGAGTTTTCTTAGCCTCGCTGGTTTTTATAGGCGCTTTGTCAAAGACTTTGGATCAATTGCCGCGCCGCTGAATGAACTTACCAAGAAGGATGTGCCCTTTGTTTGGGGCGATGCACAACAACAGTCCTTCGTCATATTGAAAGATAAGATAACACATGCTCCCTTACTCCAACTTCTTGATTTTAATAAGACTTTTGAGCTTGAATGTGATGCTAGTGGAATTAGTTTGGGAGGTGTGTTATTACAAGAGGGAAAACCTGTTGCATATTTTAGTGAGAAATTGAGTGGGGCTAGTCTGAACTATTCTACTTATGATAAAGAATTATATGCGTTGGTTCGGACATTAGAAACTTGGCAACATTATCTATGGCCTAAAGAATTTGTTATACATTCTGATCATGAATCTTTGAAGCATATTCGTAGTCAAACTAAGTTGAATCGTCGTCATGCAAAGTGGGTTGAATTTATTGAGTCTTTTCCTTATGTTATCGAACACAAAAAGGGTAAAGATAATATTATTGCTGATGCTTTGTCGCGCCATTATACTTTGTTATCTCAACTTGACTTCAAAATATTTGGATTGGAAACTATTAAGGAACAATATGTGCATGATGTTGACTTTAAAGATGTGTTGCAGAATAGTAGAGATGGTAGAACATGGAACAAGTTCGTCTTCAATGATGGATTTGTGTTCCGTGCTAACAAACTATGCATTCCAGATAGTTCTGTTCATCTTTTGTTACAGGAGGCGCATGGAGGAGGATTGATGGGACACTTTGGTGTCAAGAAAACGGAGGATGTTCTTGCTGCACACTTCTTTTGGCCACGTATGCATCGAGATGTTGAGAGATTTGTGGCACGCTGCACTACTTGTCAAAAAGCTAAGTCTCGCCTTAATCCACATGGTTTATTTATGCCTGTTCCTGTTCCTAGTGTTCCTTGGGAGGATATTTCTATGGACTTTGTTTTGGGATTGCCACGTACACAGAAGGGGAGGGATAGTATTTTTGTTATTGTGGATCGGTTTTCTAAGATGGCACACTTTATTCCTTGTCATAAAATGGACGATGCTGCGTATATTGCTGATTTGTTCTTTCGTGAAATTGTTCGTTTACATGGTGTGCCAAATACTATTGTTTCTGATCGTGATACTAAATTTCTTAGCCACTTTTGGAGATGTTTATGGGCTAAGTTGGGGACTAAATTGTTGTTTAGTACTACATGTCATCCCCAAACTGATGGACAAACTGAAGTAGTAAATAGAAATTTATCTACTATGTTGCGGGCTGTTTTAAAGAAGAACTTAAAATTGTGGGAAGAGTGTTTACCTCATATAGAATTTGCTTATAATCGTTAGCTGCATTCTACCACAAAGATGTGCCCGTTTGAGATCGTGTATGGTTTTGTTCCTCGTGCACCTATTGATTTATTGCCTTTACCTTCTTCGGTGCAAAATAATTTGGATGCTACACAACGTGCTGAAATGATATTAAACTTGCATAAGACTGCTAAACATAACATAGAACACATGAATGCTAAGTATAAACTTGCTGGGGATAAAGGGAGAAAGCATGTTGTGCTGCTGGTCCCTTTAAGGTGTTAGAGAAAATAAACGATAATGCATATAAACTTGAGTTGCCTGCAGACTTTGGTACGGTTAGTCCTACGTTTAACATTGGAGATTTGAAGCCTTACTTTGGTGAGGAAGATGAGATTGCGTCAAGGACGACTTCAAATTCAAGAAGGGGATCATGATGTGGACATTCCATCTATTGATACAACCGTTGTACCTACAGCAACACACATACAAGGACCTATCACTCGATCTCGTGCTAAACAACTTAACTATCAGGTACTTTCGTTTTTTGGAACTATTCCTCACATACATGAGAATATGATGCTGCCTAAATCAGATGTATTTCTTACTCTTAGGAATGATGGACCAAGAATGGATGAGAGGGACAAGCATTGGAGCATGCTCATGCATGGAGACGGCAGCAAGCATGTGATGATCCAAGAGAAGGCCACGGATGAAGATTTCAGAACTTTGAGGCCACCATAATGAAGAAAGAAGGTTTGGACGAAATATTCAAGTTTAATACTTCACAAATTCGTCCAAAGCTGCGACACCTATATTTTGGGCCAGGCCCATGTAATTTTCGCAGGATTTTAAATAGCCACTTTTTAGAGTTTGTATTTGAGGAGAAAAGGACTTCTAGGGTTGGATTCGGCCACCACTTCTATGGCTGGCCGAAACCTTACCTTTTCCTCCTTAAATACTCGCCTTAGTCGTCACCATAGACTGGGATTTTGTTTAGACATTAAGTTAGCCATCGTAGCAACTTCGCCAAGGCTCGAGCGCCGTAGAGGCCTCTTGTACTTCACACCTATACAGGATCCCACCTTTTCAATAAAGCTTTCATCTTAATCCGCAATATCTTGATTGCAATATTAGTTCTTACTTGTTCTCGATTTCAGATAGGAATTAAGACCCTCGCTGGTCAGGCTGATCGTGTTCCCGCAGGATCGGTAACCTCTAGGAGATTGGCCTAGCGATTGCATTGGCGCTCGTGCTCGCACGTGTAGTCGGATCGTCAAGCCCGAACTCCACCAAATCGACTATCTCCATATCATCGAAAGATCAGACACCTTTGCCCTATCAGCAAACAAGCGTCCAGTCGTAGCACATATAAGAAGTTCAGAAATAAGAATCAATAGACCATACAGGGATTGGTAGGAAGTTAGCTTGTTGACCGAGGTGACTCCGGGAAGGGGCGAGGGCGACTGCACTTGGCGGGCAAGTCGATTCTAGGCGGCGACGATCTAATCTGCTGCCCTGATTCAACAGATAAAATAGAGAGCGCATCCCCACACAGCTTCGTCCGAGTTTCCGGATTTTCCTTCGATAGAACAGGGAGCGAACGGCCTGGAATGCCTGCACGTCCCCGGGAGCGCGCACAGGCCGGCCTGGTTGTACTCGTTGGTGAATTGCTAAAGGGGGACTCCTGGCCCTATTGACCTCTCCTGCAGATCTTTTCTAGGAGCACATCTCTCCTCCCACTGTCTGTCCCCACAAGCGATGGCGTCACAACGGAAGGAGCACATGGAGGGAATCCCTGGCGGAGGCGGCAGGAGCCTGTCCCGCCAAGAAGAACTACCGCTAGAGGTGGATCTCGGGCTGGATTTTGGGCAAGAACGGCTCGATGGAGGTGGATCTTGGGCCGGATTCCCAGCTACGTCTCGGCCACCCCTTCTCCCATGGCCGACAGTGTGACTCCAGCGGGAGGAGATCGAGGGGGCGGTGTGGCGTGGTGGTGTTCTGTTTGTCGGGAGGGTGTGGTTCTGTCGAGGGGAGAAGAAGAAGATGAACAAACTGGTAGGCTTGTACGATGGCATATGTGCGTAATATGGTATTTGGTGGGAGGGCAAAAGGGTCCAGAAAAAAGACCGGTTGACAGAAGCGTTGCTGCTTTTATTATTAGGTATAGATAACTGGATCCTCACCAAGGATCAAGTGACGGAGATCATGGCAGTACTCCATCCTGACCCCGAGGGGGGTGAGTAGGAGATGCACCAGGATGAAGAGGAAGAGGAGCAGGACAATCCCGCTTGGGAAGGACATCAGCAGCAACAGGAAGGATCTTGGGACCCATGGCCCAATCAGCAGCAACATCAGCAGGGGTTCAACAATGTCCCCTATCAAGAATTTCTATAGCTCAACCAGCATGTTGGAGAAATTGACACCACTCTTTAGGGAGTGAATGAGGATATTAGTTCCCTAACTAACAGCTTCAGTCACTTCATGACCCACTTCCTTGACTACTACCAGCAGTATCCGTACCCACCGCCGAATGATGGCAACAACTAAGCATGGCAACAACCTAAGCTTGGGGGAGGTTTGAAAACCTCCAAACTTTGCATTCATATTTTTATTTCTTCTTTCGATTTATTTTACTTATTCAAAAGTTGCATGTTTACTTTCAGTTTGCATTCCTAAATCAAAAACACAAAAAGATTAGTTGTAATTTTTATTGCAAATTTGTTTCTTTGTTTCTCTCTAAGATTGCTCAATTTCAGGTGACTTGGCAATAGGGAAATATAGCGGGGATTCAACTCAAGTACGAGAACGAAGCAATTGAGAGGAGGTATCACACTCATTTCATCACCTCTTTTGCAATTTTAAATTGACCCTACAACTATTTACTCGCTTGCACTTGAGTCACTCACCACTTAGCTTTTTATCCCATAAATTCTATTCCATTGATAGTGTCTCCTTTTTAGCTTTGAAATAATGAGAAATGAACTTGGTTAAAATATTTCTGACATTTTTACAACAAGAAAAAGCATCCAAAAGATGACTTGAGTCCATGTTTATCCCAAAGGATTTGATTTTAGAAACTACTTCACCCCATTAAGCTTAATGTAATAGACTTGATAGTACTTTTGAATGAAATTGTTTCATGAAATGGATACTTTGAAGTATTAAAGATTATGCCACTACTTTTCTAGTAATTAAAGTAAGATATTGCTTTACGCGTGTCATTACAACACTATCGTACTCCATGGGGAACTATTAACTCCGCTAGCCAATGAATGATCTAAATGTGGGAAACCACTTGATTTTGGCTATTGAGTTATGGAAGAGTCTATAGCTGCAATGCTATGACGGGTATTTTTTTTAGTCTCCTAGTGGTTTCACGTTCCAAGTGAAGTTGTAGTACTCCTCTAGCCCATTATTGCTCAACAATTATCTATTGGCATGGTCACGAGTGCGCAACACAGTCCCACTTAACATGTTAAAAACAATGGCATGATTTCTCTATGGAAGAGTTGAAGTTTTTAAAAAACAAGGAAAGAAAAAAAAGGTGCTTTGAGATTCTTGAAATTTTGACGTGGGAGTAGATGACTTGTTCTTAAATTGAATGTTTCTGGTGCCAACTTGAGTACTCTTAATTGATTAAAGAAACAAAGAGTAAAAATTCTTTCATCTCTCAACAAAGAGGGAAACCAAAATAATTTATTTCACTTTCCTAGATAAACTATTGACACTTGCTCGGGCATATAATTTATTTGCTAGCAAGCTATACGTGGTTAGGAAGTGGACTCAGTGCAATCTTGTGAATGCTTTTATGATCATGTTTAATATTGCAGGAAATGTGAAGAAAGGAATTCGACACCAATACGACCTTGTAAGTTCTTTTATTTCAGTCTCGAATCTCCGTTATCCTTCCTTATTTTCTTGTCACTCGAGGGCGAGCAACATCTAAGATTGGGGGATTTGATAGTTGTGATATTCGAAACATTTTTTATGGTTTTCGTCTGGATTTTATGGTTTTCTAGCTTTACCTAACGCTAATACTTCGGTAGTGAAGAAAAGTTGGTTTTAATGTGTGTTTCAGGTTCTGAATGTAAATAGAAGGTATTAACAACAGAAACACAATATTCAGGAAAAAAACAAGCAAGTCTCTTTTTGGAAGCAAACGAGGAAGGCGTCCAGTAGATTTAATGAGAAACTATACGGCAGGAATATTTTCTCCCACTGTATAGTTGCCACCGTATAGTTGCCACCTCCTTCGTCTTCTCAAAAGGGAAAACTTTCGTGAAGAGGTCGAGGACGAAAATAGAACACAACAGCCACCGTTCATCCAGAAGGGAGAAAGAAGAGATCCGGAGAAGAAGGGGAAGACGTTCTTCATCTCGCTCCATGATCTTCGACCTCCTAGCCACCACACCCCCATAGCCATTACTTGTACTTGAGAGAGAGGGAGATCTTCACCTTGCAAGATTATGGTTTGAGATTGTTTCTTCCCATCTTGAATTGTGTGGGATTTATTTCTATTCTTATTTGTCGTGGTATTGCACGGCAGATGCTACTGGGGGTAGCTTACATAGAGGGAGCAAGGCGACGTAGGAGAATCCGGGAGCGAGATTGGCATACGATGTACCCAGGTTCACGTCCCCTCGGTGGAGGATCGCTACGTCCTGCTATCAATCCAGTATATGATCATAGATTGGTTTACATGGGAGCCGCCGTAGGCGGAGGGAGAGACTAGGTCTAATCTATTGTGGGAAGAGATGCCCCGTGGGGGTGCCCCTGGTGGCTTTATATATGCAGCCAGTTAGGGTTTACAAGTGCTTTGGTGGGCTTTCTATTGGAGTCGCTATCTTAGGCCTCCAGTCGGCACCAGTCGCCTGCGTCCAGTATGCACCAATCGCCGTATTCGGCGAGTCGACCCGCTCTGTGTTTGGCGATCCAGCTGGCGATTCCTCCTCATGGGTGTACCCCGATTGGTATTCCCCCATCAGTAGTCCCCGAGCACGTTGTCAATTCGACGCAGGCTTGAGGCAGGGCACGGAGAGTCTTGACGATGGGTCGTGGCGAATCGGCGACGAGCTCCTGAACAGAGAAAAGAACCGTGAAGCGGGAGGCGGTCGGCGTGAGCCAGTCGGTGATGGCCAGTTGGCAAAAGACGCAGGGTGTCGGTGAAGCCGCCAGTTGCGGCGAGTCCCTGAACGTGGAGTGTGCCGAGTCCCCGAGCGTGGCGAGTGGCGAGGTCGAGCGACCGGCGAGTGGTGCTGTCTGTAGCACGCCGAGTCCCCGAGCGCGTTGAGTACGCGAGGGCGAGTCCGCGGTGGCGAGTCCCCGAGCGCGTTGAGTACACGAGGGCGAGTCCGCGGTGGCGAGTCCCCGAGCGCGTCGAATACGCGAGGGCGAGTCGACGGTGGCGAGTCCCCGAGCGTGTTGAGTACGTGAGGGCGAGTCCGCGGTGGAGAGTCCCCGAGCGTGTTGAGTACACGAGGGCGAGTCCGCGGTGGCGAGTCCCCGAGCGCGTCGAATACGCGAGGGCGAGTCCACGGTGGCGAGTCCCCGAGCGTGTTGAGTACGCGAGGGCGAGTCCGCGGTGGAGAGTCCCCGAGCGTGTCGAATACGCGAGGGCGAGTCCGCGGTAGAGAGTCCCCGAGCGTGTTGAGTACGCGAGTGGAGAGTCCGCGGTGGCGAGTCGACGAGGGCGAGCCACGGTCGCGGAACCAAGCGTACACGCAGCATGCCTAGGAGTAGTCCCCGAGACTCGAGTTGGCTTGTAGAGGCGACTTGAGGCTCATATTTTGAAAATAGTAGTGGTTGTTGCCGAGCGTGGCGAGTGGCGAGGTCGAGCGACCGGCGGGCGCCGAGTCCCCGAGCGCGGCGAGTTCGCGATGATTGCGAGTCCATGAGGGGAGAGTCCCCGAGCGCGGCGAGTCCACGAGGGGAGAGTCCCCGAGCGCGGCGAGTCCGCGATGATCGCGAGTCCACGTGGGGAGAGTCCCCGAGCGTGGCGAGTCCGCGATGATGGCGAGTCCGCGAGGGGAGAGTCCCCGAGCGTGGCGAGTCCGCGATGATTGCGAGTCCGCGAGGGGAGAGTCCCCGAGCGTGGCGAGTCCGCGATGATTGCGAGTCCGCGAGGGGAGAGTCCCCGAGCGTGGCGAGTCCGCGATGATTGCGAGTCCGCGAGGGGAGAGTCCCCGAGCGTGGCGAGTCCGCGATGATGTTGATTGCGCTGTTTCTGTTAGCGAGTCTCTCGTCTTGGCCCGGGGGGCCAGTCGCATGGCGACTCCAAAGATGGCTCTCGGCTTGGAGTTCTTCTTGGACGATCCGAGGCTCGGTTTGCGAGTCCTCGTCCGCAGTACTTAGCCGTGCGAGTCGCACTGTCTAAGGTTGAGGAGGACATGGTGCTGTTTGTGTAGAACTACCATTTTTCTTGGCCCGGAAGGCCAGTCGAGCAAGGCGACTCCAATGATGGCTCTCGGTTAGCGTTTTTCGTGGACGAACCGAGTCTCGGTTTGCGAGTCCTCATCCGCACTACTTGGCCATTGCGAGTCGCTCTTTCAAAGGATGACAAAGGCAAATAGATTTTTCCCGGGGGGAAGAGACACCCAGTGGTGAGTCCATGCAGCGTGGCATGCGACCCTCTCTGGCGACTCCGACGATGAAGGTCCCTTAGCAGGCGCGGCGTACGCATTCGACGTAGCCGGAAAGAGTCAACGCGGCGGACACGGGGTCAACGCGGCGGACGGAGTTCGCGCTATGGCGAAGTCGACGCGGCGGACACGGGGTCGACGCGGCGGACGGAGGTGGTGCTATGGCGTAGTCGACGCAGAGGACACGGGGCCGACGCGGCGGACGAAGGTCGCGCTATGGCGAAGTCGACGCGGCGGGGGAGTCTCCGAGCGCGACGAATATAAGGCGGGTGAGTCGCCGACGTGGCGAGCCGTTGATGACGATTTCATGGCGGGTGAATCCCCGAGCACGACGAATATGCGGCGGGTGAGTCGCCGAGCCTAGCGAGTCCGCGTTTAAGCGTGTCCGCGTTTAGGCGAGTACCGGAGCGGCGAGTCGGAGAGCCTAGCGGAGCTGATCATGACAATGAATGGGTCGACCGTACGGACAATAGTGTCGACGTTTTCCGTTCCACTTTGTTGTAGATTGATTTTTCTCGCATTTGTACATACAAAACAATTTAGACGTCAGGATATAATATAATAACTAGGAAAAAGCTTGAGTAGAGAGACATTATTTCATGCTGATCGGGTGCATGCATCGTATGGATCTGTGCCTATTTTTCTTTGATCCAAATCGATAGGAGTGCCTTGGAACTTGATCGTTGGACATTGCTGGGAGTCCTGATGCAACTAGCCATGTTGGCGTGTAATACAGGTCATGGCGTACGTTGTTGTGGCTTCAGCACCCGTAGAGAATATTTGTATGCAGTACATGTTTCATAGTACGGGGATCAGGTATAAACAAAATAATCGAATAAGTACTTGAGAGAGAGAGACAGAATCAAAATAAAAACTTAGCTGATCAATCGATCTTGCATGCTCGCCAATCGCCACCAGCGTGCGCTGATTACGCGTAGATGGCTTCCCAATGAATCAGCCGTGGCGGCCGCACTACCCGGCAGATTGGATCTGACCGATCGGCCTCCAATCCTAAAGCCTTTAAATAGCAGTTTTTGAACAGCACGTATGGCGGTGCGATCTGGCTGCCGGCGACGATGAGGGATCCCGCCCGGATTATCACCCTCCAAGCATCGCTAGCCCCACGGTGGGCGCCAACTGTCGTGGTATTGCACGGCAGATGCTACTGGGGGTAGCTTACGTAGAGGGAGCAAGGCGACGTAGGAGAATCCGGGAGCGAGATTGGCACACGATGTACCCAGGTTCACGTCCCCTCGGTGGAGGATCGCTACGTCCTGCTATCAATCCAGTATATGATCATAGATTGGTTTACATGGGAGCCGCCGTAGGCGGAGGGAGAGACTAGGTCTAATCTATTGTGGGAAGAGATGCCCCGTGGGGGTGCCCCTGGTGGCTTTATATATGCAGCCAGTTAGGGTTTACAAGTGCTTTGGTGGGCTTTCTATTGGAGTCGCTATCTTAGGACTCCAGTCGGCGCCAGTCACCTGCGTCCAGTATGCACCAATCGCCGTATTCGGCGAGTCGACCCGCTCTGTGTTTGGCGATCCAGCTGGCGATTCCTCCTCATGGGTGTACCCCGATTGGTATTCCCCCATCATTATTGTGGACGTCCACGGTAATATCAAGAAGAACTCCCTTTATTTAATTATATCGATGATGCTTTCTTCTCTCATGTGTGAGTAAGTTCCCTTGGGAATGGAAGATGTAAGGGATTGGTGAGATGTGATATTCCTATATAATTTCCATTAGTTTGTGATTGATTTTAATTACTGTATTATGTGTGCTTGACTATCTATGGGATGCTTATTGCTTGTTGTCTAATTAAGGGCCCAGACAACATGATACTTTGTTCTACATAGATAAGATTTTGTTTGCTAGCAGACCGGCGTCCCCCGACGGAGATATCAATGGAAAACTAGTTGAGATTGAGGAGCACGAGGAGACACTATGCTGTCATCTGTAGAAAACAACAATCAATCAATCATTCTTTACTTTTATGCTTTTTATTTCCAAAGTTTACATTTTAGTTTATTTAAATACCTTTAGTTTAATACAAAACTTTATTCTTATTTCAACACTTGCAGTCAATTCACTCGAAGACCTGTGACAACTTCGAGTGTGACAGAGACTTTATTCATAAACATTTACCTTTGGGCTCCCTATGGGATCGATATCTAAACTTTGAAACTAGCTACGAATGATCTATGGACTTGCAGTCATCAGGGCCAATCCATCACGCACCCAAACTATTACTCCGCACATTCATTAGAAGAGCATGCAACCGATTATTGAAATTTAGATTAAAGATCTTCACAAGCGATGTATGGAAACAAAAGAGTAATATAGAATCTTCATCGGATCTAATGTAGATGATGTCGTCGCGTCGAAAAACACCAGGAGATATAAATAAATTTTTTAGTGAATTTTTGGTCCATTGAAAAGTACATAGAGGAAGATTCCTCAGATAGCATGAAGGCCGGATGTCGAAGCACCATTACAGAAGGAAGCGAAACCCTCAAGGTACAACAAAAACCCAACCACGAGAACTCCTGGACTCGAAGAAAAGATAAGAGAGAAGATTCAAAACACAGAGAGGTAAGAGGAGAATGGCAGAGGGGTAAGGAGTAAAAGAAAACCTAATTAGATCTATCCAACCGATTTTCCAAAATAGTTTTGACACTCTACAACGTCCGTTAGTTAGGTTATCTTATAGGCTAGAACAGTGGAGTATTGCAACTGCTGAGCTCTGATACCACTTTGTAACACCCTCGGATCGGCCCTATGTAAGTTTGAGCGAGTCCTGCAAAACCCGCATAGCAACGATTCAAAGGTGCCCACCAGGCACTTTCATGCAGGTGGAGAACGAAGTAATACCATTACACATTAGTCCACGATGGAACCCACAGAACAAATATATACAACATGAATCCAAAAGTCAAGAATACAGATATTCAATACAAAGATCCAAATCACTTTGGAAACGATACACATCCGAGTACGGATAAGATGCAAATCCGTCTAAGAGCCCTAAAGAAAAAAAAATGGCGTCCATAACCCTGCCCAGGCCAAGCCAGAAGGATAACCATGCTAACGATGATGATCTCAAACCTGCTAAACAAAAGGGGTGCCGACAAAGGGCAAAGGAAAAAGAGAGCAGTCAGTAGTGAGGCCAGTACATAGCAGACTTAGAATTTGGCGGTCCTCGCTTACAAAGGTATGATGGACTGAAGCGGCAGGGCAGCATGTACTAAACAACCTATAGAGACCCAGTACAATTGTCGTCTATCAGAGAGAGAGATGAGAAAGACCTATTCAGATCTAACTTGATACTATCACCAAACATACCCATCCTGGTATATCCCCCTCGAGACCAAACGAGGAAGTCAAACAAGGAAATTCACACGGTTGGCTGTTTTATTCATTCTTTCCATGGTGGTTATCCAACTTACTAGTCATATCAGATACAAGTCAAATTTATAACAGTAAACTTTATGTATAGTTGTCTATGATCAAGATATTATGCTCCAAGTCATCTATAACCGCGGACACGGCTTTTCGAAAAGATTTAACCCTGCAGGGGTGGACCAAAGTTTCCACATGCACTTCGACCCTTGTTGCCAGATCAATTAACATACTTCCATCGGTATGTCGGCGGGGCCTAGGACACGACACTTTACCAAACCCAAGAAAGTACATGGGGGCCACCCCACTAAGTTACCCGTAACAAATTTGGCCGAGCTCCGAAGACGGACCCAGAGGTTGCGAGATCGGCCAAGAGACCAGGGGTCATAGTTATAATACTCAACATAACGACCCACATCCTAAAAAGTACCATAGTAAACGCTCATCGAGCAACAGATAATAAACATGGCATACATGGCATTAAAACCCCAAACTAGTTTGTGTCCCCTAGTATAGTACTTTGAAATCAGGTGCTACGCCGATAGGGGTGCCCACACACCGCACATGTGGTTAGCGTGCTCAGTCTCGGAACAGGTGTCAAGAACTCGGGTCCTAGGTGGACACAAGTGGACAGTTAACAACCAAATCTCAACTACTACCCACCGATGCCTCTTCATTAATAATATCCATTTTAATATTTAATTAACCAGCTATAATTAAAACCACGATCATCTACACCTTTATGAATATGCCAACCCCCAACATCAGGGGAACATCGACGATGCGATGTAGCACCTGAACAAGCAACTACGACTCGCAAGGCCAACGGTCTACCCATAAAACAGTCAATATGAGGTGTCCAAGGCAGTATAAAGGCTGCAGGGATATATAAATGGGTACAGAATCTAAAGCATCACAACACAGATAGCAATAGATCAACAAGAGGAAGTAAAGACTACAATCAGATCCATATGTAGTTAGCAAATCCTAATGTCACCATCACTAACATATTGCCTTATTACATGGTAACATCGGAGGATGTGCCTGGCAGTAGAGTGGAACCGTTGATCCATCACATTCGTAATGGCCCTATATTATCGCAGTAGATGCTAACAAGGTCTTGCATTCTTGGGAACACTCCAAGTTTGACGACGAACTCTCTTAGCCACACAGTTACATTCACCTCTTCCTAAGCAACAATGTACTCTTATTCCATTGTAGATTGACCTATCGAGGCTTGCTTACCACTCCTCCAGCTTACCACGCCACCATTCACCATAAATACGTACCTTGTCTGAGATTTCGAGCCATCCAGATTCGTGTCAAAACTTGCATCAATGTAACCAGTTACGACAAGGTCCTATTCACGTCCTCCATAGATAAGAAACATATCCTTAGTTCTTCTTAGATATTTTAGGATATTCTTAACTACTGTCCAATGATCCCCTACTAAATTACTTTAGAACTAGATCATAAAACTCAGAGCTAGGGCCACATCCGGTCAAGTACTCAGCATGTCATACATGATAGAACCCATGGCTAAAGCATAGGTGATGTTAGACATCATTTCTCTATCATCATCCATTTTTGGACAGAGTCAAACTCAATGGTTTAACTTTCACCACAGGAAAAAACCCTTTCTTTGCCTCCTCCATTCTGAACCCCTTTAGAACCTTTTCTAGGTAAGTACTCTGACTTAGTGCTAATAGGTGCTTGGTGAAGGGGGTTCCAAGGAAAAAAACAAACATTTTCCTACTACGAGAACACACCAACCCAAGATCTATCTATGGAGAAGTATAGTAACGAGCGGGATATGATATTCATACCTCTAAAGATTGGTCGCCGGATCATGTTCCCGCACAAACTTGCTGATGAAGCCGAGCATAGCAGACCTCAAGGTTTAGAAGGTTTCAGCCGTCCAGCACAACTAGTGGTAGTGCCTCATCGATTTTTACACGCGTATGGTGTAAAAGACGTCTCCTGGGCCTCGATCCAGCAAAGGCAGCAGAAGAAAAAGATCCCGACTGATTCCAGTAGCACGGCGACATGCACTAGGTAGAGAACTCTCTTCCTTGTAGCACGTTCCTTAATTCGGGAACACGCCTAGAGGGAGAGAGATAGAATGTCTAATGCCAATTGGTCTGTGGAATTGGGGTGGAGGGCACCCCTATATATAGAATAAAACTAGGCACTCCCCACCCTCTAGGTGCTAGGGTGGGACTAAATAAGGAGAGGTGGGAGGAGGAGGAGGTCGGCCGATGGGGGGATGGTTGGGGGAAAACTAGGCACTCCCCACCCTCCTACATATTCACCTCCAATTCCCCCAAGTGGAACGATGACTGGAGCTCGAGCCAAGCTTATTCATGATAAGGTTAACTCGCTCCTTACATCATGTGACTTTGATTCACCTTTGAATGGCCTGCTGCTTCATTCCTGTACCTTGTGCATTCCCAGCTATGAATCCCATGAAGAATTAGCAAGAGGAGAAGTCAAGCAAGCGCAAGGAGAAGATCCAGCCAAAACCGGCGCCAAAACCGGTGGGCAGGATGTTCCGCCGATAGCCATCCCGGAACCGGTGCCATACCCGGCAGTCGAGCCTGCATTTCGTCGGCCGCTGAAACCAGCGCCAGGGAGCCACTTCGGCTAACGCCAAAACCATCCGGCGATCGCCGAAATGGTTCGACGGTAAACCCGGCGCCTCCGACTTTGTCGCTGAAACCCCCAGGAGCTCGTTTGACTTTTGGGCTTGGCCCATATAATCCCCTATCTCGTCCATACTTTACCCTTTTATCCCCAAACTACCCCTATTTTAGAGGTTGGCCTATAAATAGCCGCACACCTCCATTTGTAAACCCTATACTTGATATTAGGCTAGAAGAAGAATCCCTCTTGAGTCTATCTCCTAGTTAGTCTCATGCTCCTCCACGAGGGGCACCTAGTATGGCAAACCTCTCGGATCTAGCTTAATAGCGTTCGGTTGTACAAGATCTTTGTATTGGGTTTTCCATTGCAAATTTATCAAGATATCATCAAGTTCAACTTGGCCAATACGAATCCTGAAGGATTGTATTGGACTGGTAGCCACCGGTGCAAGCAAACGGTATTTCATTTGCGTTTTTGTTTTGCGTGCCTTCATGGTGTTCTTCGTGGTTCGTGTTCATCAGGTTCATCCTCTTCCCCTCTCCCCTCACTCCAATGCGTATCCCTCGTGAAATCGTGAAAGATCGGCCATCCTAAGGGTCATGCCCTAACATATTGGTATCAAGAGAAAAGGTTGATCATGATTTTCACCCCAAATTTTCTTGTCCTCATCATAAATTCAAAAATCTCCCCCAAAAATAGCCTCACAACCTTCGGATCCATCTCTGGTTTTGGTGAGTTTTTCGTGGTTTTGATCCGTACATCCGTTGCTTTGGGTGTCGATCTACCTTCCTGACCTTCCCCCAGCCCAATTTCGCAAAATTTTCCACGAAATTTTCAGGTATGACTTTTTCTGTTCGTCACGAACAGGTTTCGGTGGGCAAATTGGCGAACCAGAACCGCCACCAAAAATTTCCGGCGAGAATTTCGGCCAGCCAAAATTGCCGCCAGAAATTTCGGCACCAGTTTCGGCACCGCCGGTTTCCCCACCAAAACATTTGACAGTCCAAATTTTTGATAGTTTTCCTTTTGTGTTCGTGTTTCATGTGAGTGTCGTCATTCTGACTTCAAGCTTCCGCAACAATTATTCATCCCCACGCTCTCGATACCACGACACCGAACACCCTCCCCAACACTAGTTGTAAGTCGTCACCGCTCCACTTTGTTAACCCCATATCATCCTTTGTGTTCATCCATCCTATGGGAGTAGATCCTTTTGTGTTTGCACACTTGTCCTTGGAGAGTGAGTGTGTGTAAGCAAATACAAAATTTAACTTCATAGCTGTCAACACCTAGATTTTTAATCCCAGATACCTGTTATGCCATACATCGCAATCCCAGGATTACCATTTTTGCGAGACATAACAGATTGGTACCATAGTTCATCATCCATTACAAACCATAATAAAGGTCTTACAAATAAAGGATCTCATGATCCAGTCTTAATACAATCAATGCAACAGAATAATATAATAACGGTAGCATGGGCGAAGCTCCATTTTCATGGTCACAGGCAATGCTGACGATGGGAGATGATCCTAGTTGTCGTAACCTTCCCGTGGTCCATCTGCCTGATAGTCCTCTTCATAGTCTGGCCACGGGAATAGCCAGGGACAAAGCCATGAGTACTCTTTAAGTACTCGCAAACTATCACAAACAAGTAAAGAGGTTTCAAGTAGGAATACTAATCTCTAGGTTGTTTTGAAAAAAGCCAAGTTTATCTCTAGTTGAGTTCAGAAGCAAAGAAAACTAGTTTCATGTTTTATAACACCTAAGTGGGAACTTAGTTTTCACTTTCACAACCCTGTTATGGTCAAGTCAAAGTCATGATTCATTTCACAAGTCATTTTGAAAACATCTGACGACGGAACAATATGGCCACTCCAACTGTCCATAGCCGCGGATGCGGCTATTCGAATAGTTTAACACTCTGTAGAGGTGGTACACTTTCACCACAATATTCGATACATACGTCAGGAACAATCCTGAATTCACCATACTCACTATGCGGATAATCAATCCTAACCTTTCAATTACACACCCTAGTATAGGCACCTATCCTATGAGTTTGGCCTCCCAACCATGACCATCTGTCATCTTGGGAACTGCACAAGTGGTCAATCATCACGAGGTAGCCTCAGCTCAAACATCGGCTGCAAGGGAACCCATACTAAGGTATATAAACTTCCATTCAAGCCATACCCAATTTCGGGTATTGTGGTTGTACCGTAATATTGGAATGGTATCGCATCCATACACAACCATCCGTTTTATAAAGGTCTAAGGCTCATGCCTCAACATTTTCATCATCACATAATTAGGTGTTCATAACACATGTCAAAACATCTCATTAAAATTACTCATCATTCTAAGGTTTTCATAATCATTTTCACCAAGTATTCCCATCTAAGTGATCAAGTTTTGTGCTTAGCACTAGCCACTAAACTTAGGGGTAAACACTAATGAGGGGTGATAATCAAGTGTGACTTATCTAAGTATAATCTCATGCCTCAGGATGACATCAAGTTCTACCTAACTTAGGCCAAGTTTTATGCTCTTTATGATACCTTTAATATCTTTACAAAACTTCACAAGAACTTTCTAAAAGTTAAAAAGGAATTTTGATAAAGAAATAAACTAATAAAGCTTGCAAGTAAAATTGGGATTTGGTATAATCAAAGGGTATAATCACATATGCCTAAGGCATCTAGTTGGCTTAGTTATCATGCAAGTGTTAACTTGCAAAGTTAACTTGTATAATGAGGCTTGCATAGGTAACATGCAAGTGGTAGCTTGCAAAGTTCTAGCTTGCTAAGTTCACTTGTATTGTGAGGCTTGCCTTGAGTAGTGCAGTGGTTGAAGTTCTCCTCTGCTTCTTCTTCGTAGTAGTCTCCTTCCTCTTCGTATCCTTGGTCGGTACTAGCGTCTATAAATAAATACGAAGTACACAATCACCAAACAATACTTCACTACTTCTATTTAGCACACAAAGTGTAACATCCCTAAAATCATGATTTCAAAGATTGCATATCATTCATGCATGCATATAGAATTGAGATCAATTTCAAAACTCATTTCAGAAAACAGAAGCACATAGTGCTATCATTTTATGTGAAAAACTTATATCAAATGGCCATCCCCATTTGAGAGTTTGAATGTTTTAAACCTAGATTGTTTATCTCCCTTGTTGAATGGTTTGAGTGTGGAATTTGAACCAAACTTTACAAAATGGAAATGGTTTCAAAAACCATTTTTCAAACATTTGCAAATCAAGTGCAAAGTCCCTGTTATTTTGTTTCTCCAAAAATGACCAAGCCTTTTCAAAGTGACCCCATGGTTTTATACCTAGAATTGAGACTGTTGCACACTGCAAAAATCCCAAATAGATTTGAATTCAAATGGAGTTTGAAATTCATTTGAAAACCATTCCTGAAATTCATTCTGGAAAAAGAAAAAGATTAAAGGAAAGAAAAGGGCCAGGCGCTCCTAATCTAGCCCAACAGCACAACCGGCCCAGTTAGCCCACCCGGCCTCCCTCTCTCTCACTCGCACGCACAGACGCACCCACACAGGCACTGACACTCGGACCCCACCCCCTCTCCGTCTCACTCGCTGACTGGTGGACCTCGACAGCTCACCCTCGTCTTCCCCAAATCGCGCCCGACCACGTCGCCGGCCGTTTCCTCCGCCCATCACTGCCGCGTTGATTCCTCGCTTAATTGCCCTTGATTTCGCGCTTAATCGCCGCTCCCCTCTCGCCTACATAACCCCCTCTGCACCGCGGTCATTTCCCCTCACTCAATGCCTCCACATCGCCACCAGGCTGCCCACAATCGCACTTGCGCCGCCGCAGACAGACGCGCTCCGGCGACGAATCATGGTAAGCTCAGACCGCCCCATTGCCTCTCGTTCAAACCACTGCAACCAGCATGATCTTGTGCATCTGCTAACGCCTCTGGTTTGCTTGCTCGTGACCCAGGTCATCGTTTCCGTTCACGCCCGCAACCACCAGCGCCGCCGCTCGACTCCGGCGAGCAATAACGGTAAGAATTGAGCGCCCTTTGCCTTCCCTTTGTTACCAACTTGTTAGCTAGTCACTTGCGCCTCTTCTAAACCCTCTGCCTTGTGCTAGGATGACACGGAGCCTCGACAGCGACCTCGACAGCAAGCGACAGACGCCGCCCGCAACTCCGACGAGCCCCAGCGACCGTGCCCGTGCGCCCCTCGTCAAGCCGCTGCCAAGTTGAGCTTCTCCTCGACGCTGCGAACCTGGTGAGCATCCTCCTGCCTCTCCGGACGACCTGTAGCGCTGCGCCGCCACAGACAGAGCTCGCCGCCGCCAGTAGCCACCGCCAGCGCCGCCTCGCTTTGGTCATTTGATCCAGAGCCGTCAGATCTGGATCCAGCGTATAGGATTAGATCACTTAACGAATCGTTATGGGTAGATCTGAGACATGTGTTTTAAGTAGATCCGACGGCGCGGGAGGGTGATCCTGAGCGAAACGGTATCAACCAATAGAATTAAGACGCGTGGCTAGGGTTTGAGTTTAAAACAGAATTTAAAACAGATTTGGATTCAAATTTGATTAGGCTATAACTTTTGATTCCCACGTTAGATTTTTGCAAATTTTATACCGTTGGAATCAGGAAGACAAGCCCTTTCTGTTCATGCAATGTGTTTAGTGAAAAGTTTCTGTTAAAATGACTTTATTTGCAGAAACTTGTTTAAGGCTATTTGGAGTATAGAAATTGTCTAGGAATTTGTTTTAGTGCTAAATAAACTTGGTTTGGCAAGTTTTTGACTTTTTTATGGTTCAGTACTATGCACTTGCTTGGTGGAGTTTTAAAAATCATCACTTAGCATTTTTGCATGCATGCATATATATTTTTGTTTGTATATGACTTGTATGTGATTGTGGTTATATTCTTTGTGTAGACTTTGGTGCTAGTGATTGTGATTGTGAAGAGTGCTACTCTCCCAACTACCAAGGCAAGTGGTACTTCATGAATATTTCCATCCCTATGTTTTATACAAGCATTAGAAATATTTTGCTAAGTCTTGCATGTTACTATTTTTGCCAAATGCAATGTTGGGAAATCCTAAGTAGTTATAGAATTGCTAGGAAATTCCTAAGTTAAGTTACTATGCCATGCTTAGTCTAGCTAGTAGTAAACAAGGGTTGGTAAAGTATATACATGTTATGATGAAAATATTTCTAAGTCTGTTGACTTATGTTTTTCTTAATAAAACAACTAAGTCAATGAATCACCTGGGTGGAATGGGACTTGAATGGTGGTTTTTGGTTGAGTGGTTACACAAGGCCCATGGACATGGTTTACCTTGAGTATCTCACTTGTGGTATGCCACCCAGGCACAAAGGGATTTTAGAGGCCAAGTGTTGAGAAGCTTATAGTGCAGCCACTTGGCAATATGGGCTCTGCCTGGACCATATAGGTTGCTAGAACTTAGTCATTTGGACAGTTGGTGGTAGTGGGATGATAGGTTGGAACGCGTCCATTTGGCTAAGGGAAGGCTTCTGAAAGGTCCTGTCTTGGGAAACCAAGTCTGGTGGGGTAAGTGCACAACCTCTGCAGATGGAAAAATCTAAGTACTTAGCCAAGTCCATGGCAATGGACAACTTGAGCATCAAGACATGGAAGCTATCAAGAATCTCATCACTCCAACTTCTAAGTAAAACTTGTGGGTGAACAAGGGTGAAGGACCTCAATGTCTATTGAGGGTTTCTTGGGAAAAGTTTTGACAAAGAAAAACTTAGAGATTTCAACTAATAGGAAAAACCTATTTTGAGCAAAGCAAGCCAAGATACACTTAGCCAAATTGCATATAGTATTATAGTCCACTTAAAAATTTACTAAGGTATCACTTGCCAATACTATTCCAAAGTATTGACCCACTGTGGCTGTAACTTGTGATGTTGCAGGTTACTCCGATGCTGATTAGGTGTCATGAGTCTACACTTAACATGCTTGCCTGTGGCACATGAAGATGAAGACTTATGTTTATTTACTTATTCCAAACTCTTGTATTAGGTCTGTGGCCTTGAGTTGTAAAAGACTATGTTTTATCTCTGGAATGGATGTAATAAATGACCTTTGTATCTGTGTACTTCATCTTAAACTGTGGATGCTAGCAATGATCCAGGGACTAGCATTGCAATCACAGGGATCCTTTTCCTTTACAAAGGAGGGATCTTACAGATGGTATCAGAGCACTGTGTTGCCTGTAGGATTATGACCCTAGGATTGGAAACCACTAAGGAAAATTTTCAACTACTTCTACACTTGTCTATTCTTCTCGTAAACTTTTCTAATCTTCTCTTTCTCATCTCTATTTGTAGATGAACTCCATCAACGAAGCCGTAAAGAAAGGACCACTCATGACCATGACCTTGGAGTGTGAGACTGAGTTTCCCAAAATTCTCAAGGACCTCATGGTGGCAATGGAAATACATGGTGCAGCTGTGTACAAAGGCTTTCCAGTGATGGATGAAGGAGTTGAGTACTGGTGGGTGCAACTTCACTTGTACAAAAACAAGGAAGACAACCACAAAGAAACAGGATTCTGCATGTACACCAACACTGTGGTGCACACCACATTCTTTGAGTCAGCAAGAGAAGCAGCTTGGAGGACTATCAAAAAACTTAGTGCTAGAGTCAAGTGCAGAATGCTCAACCTCCAAAAAGACTTGATAAAAGAGAAGGAACTTACCCAAGAGTTGGAAGCCACCAACCAAACCTTAAGAAGAGATATTATAGACTTAGTGATGGAATCATGTGAGCAAGATAGGCTGATTGCCTCTAGGAACATTGTGTTAGCCAACAGATCCAGTGAGATAGGATTGTAAATGTACTTCGTTAGTTGGACCACCACCTATCACCTTATTTTCCAAAATGATACCTTAAGTAAGATTGGACCTTGGTTGATGTAATGGATTCATGTATGCATGACTTGTGTGATTTTGTTTTCCAAGGATATGTATGTGATGTTTGTCTTTGTTTTATCTTATATTGTGTTGTTCTAACTTTTCTATCTTATAAATAGATGCCTATTACCATCAGCACTGTTGAGGAGTTCCAGGTTACCCGCTTTGGTCCTCGTATCGTTGAGCTTACCACTTTGCTCAATCTCCCTCTTCCCACCATCATGGTGCATCCACTCACCAAGTTCGAGAGGATGGACCTCTCGGGCTTCAAGGTGAACCAGCCCGGACGCTAGACAGAGCCTACTACGGAGGCCATCGTCTTCAAGCTTATGCACGATGACAGGGAGAGAGGCATGGAGGTAGTTATGCAGGACCTGATAGGACGTCTGCTAGGACGACACTCCCGACAGGTTAGAGGCACCCACTTCCACGTCTTTGGAAGACGTGATGAGGATGGAGAGTCCATCGACTTCGAGGACGACTCGAGGGACGCAGCAGAGCTGATACGTCTGTATCTCCAGGACTTAGAGTCTCTCATTAGGCACGTGGACACGGACAGGACCAATGTCATGCTCAGTAATGACGAGCTCCAGGTACAGCTTCGCGAGAAGGACAAGCTCTTAGCGCAGCAGGACGAGATAGTCAAGGAAATGGAGGCAAAGTTCGAGACCCAGGACAGGAAGTTCAAGAGTCAGGAGAAGCGTGTCCAGGATAGGAACAAGAAGATCCGGGACATGACTGAAGAACTGCAGTCCAAGGACTTCGAGCTAGAGCAGCAGCAGACGGTGATAGAGAGGCTTCGTTCCCAGAAGAGGGCTCTCAAGGCCAAGATTGAGTCCTTGACCACTACCATTAAGGAGAACAAGACCGCGATGGAGAACGCAGGTCTTACCTTTGTCGAGGAGGAGATTGATGCTGATGAGTAGATTTGACTACTCATTTAACTTTTATTATCGTACTTGTTATTTGAGAACTTGTTATTGGACCATCCGACATGTGGATGGCTTGCTACTTGTGTGTTTTACTTTGTGAACTTGTTATCTTGTTGTTGAACTTTTATCTTTGTGTTGCATGCTATGTGTTTGCTTATGTGATGTAATGTGCATGAAAACATCTATGGGCATCTCATTCTTATCTCTATTTAACAAACCACAGATGCCTCCCCGTCGCGCAAACCCCAACCCCAACAACAACAACATCACACCAGAAATGCAACAAATGATGACTGCTCAAATACAGCTGATGCAGATGATGACAACATTCATTCAGAACCAAAACAACAACAACAACAACAACAACAACAACAACCCCAATAACAACAACAATAACAACAATAACAACAACAACCCTCCGGGCTTTGATATGCTCACCAGATTTTTGCGATTGAGGCCAGCTAAGTTCTCGGGGACGACTGATCCCATGGTGGCCAATGATTGGCTACGTTCTGTAAACAAGGAATTAGTAACTGTGGGCTGCACGGATGCTGAAAAAGTCAGATTCGCAGCACATCTGCTGGAAGGGCCAGCCGCCACTTGGTGGGACAACTTTCAGATCACCACTCCTATAGATGAGGTGACTTGGGCTATCTTTGAGGATGGATTTCGCACTGCTCATATCTCATCAGGAATAATGAGCCTGAAAAAGAAAGAGTTCCACAATCTGAAGCAGCGCCACCGCAGCGTGGCTGAGTACATTGAAGAGTTCAACAATCTGGCGCGTTATGCACCGGATGAAGTTGACACGGATGCCAAGAGAAAGGAAAAATTTCTGGAAGGCTTGAATGATGAGCTGAATCTGAAAATGGCTGTGGCATATGTTCCCACTTATCAGTCGCTCTGTGACAAGGCTGCAATATTGGTGAACAAAATGAAGCAAGTCGAGAGTAGAAAGAGAAAGCACTCCTACAAGCACAGCTCGGGATCGTCTCACAAACGATCTCACTATGATGACAGTGGAAGCTCAGGATCCCACAAGCATGGGAAATTCAAAAAGCACCACAACCACAACCGTCATGACAACAAGCATCATCGCAGTCATGATAATGACAAGTACAAGAACCACAAGAGTGGACATAAGAGCCACCACAGTGGTAATGGAAGTGGAAGTGGAAGTCAGCCTGCTAAGAGAGACATCAGTCAGGTTGAATGCTTCAAATGCAATAAGATGGGACACTATGCAAATGAGTGCCCCGAAAAGAAAGTTGAAGGACCTGTCAAGCCCAATCCTTTCCAGAAAGGACAGGTGAACCACATCAATGTGGAGGAGGTCTATGAGGAGCCTGATGTTGTTGCTGGTAAGTTCAGACTCAATTCCATTCCAGCATTTGTACTCTTTGATACTGGTGCATCTCATTCATTCATATCAAGAGCATTTGTTGAAAGAAATGAACTACCAGTAGAAACTATTGGGTGTCCTATAAAAGTAAGTTCTCCTGGTGGAGAAATGATAGTGAATTCAGGATGCCATGATCTAGTCATAGAATTTGGGAAGTATAAGTTTCCCGTTAACTTGATAATTCTAAACTCCCAAGGATTGGATGTCATTCTGGGAATGGATTGCATGACTAAGTACAAAGGAGTGATAGATTGTGCCAACCTTACTGTCTCACTCACAACTCCGGAAAATAAAAGGATCAGATTCAAGACCAGCTTTGAAGCAAAAAGGAGTATGCTTAATTATCTTAAGGGGGTTAGCATGGACAGTGTACCAATTGTAAGTGAGTATCCGGATGTGTTTCCGGAAGAATTGCCAGGAATGCCACCAGATAGAGATGTGGAATTTCTGATAGATTTGGTACCAGGGTCTGGACCAATAGCAAAGAGACCATATAAAATGTCAGTTGATGAATTGAAAGAACTCAAGAAGCAACTAGGAGAACAGTTGCAGAAAGGATTCATTCAACCAAGTTCTTCATCTTGGGGAGCCCCAGTTTTGTTCGTCGAGAAGAAAGATAGAAGTCAAAGGTTATGCATAGATTACCGTTCACTCAACGAGGTAACTATCAAGAACAAATACCCTTTGCCTAGAATCAATGACTTGTTTGATCAGCTAGAAGGAGCATGTGTGTTCTCAAAGATTGATCTCCGGTCAGGCTATTTTCAACTCAAGATAAGAGAACAAGACATACCTAAAACAGCATTTACCACAAGGTATGGATTGTATGAGTATACCGTAATGCCTTTTGGCTTGACAAATGCTCCAGCATACTTCATGAATATGATGAACAAAGTGTTCATGGAATTCCTTGACAAGTTTGTTGTCGTTTTCATCGATGACATCTTAGTATACTCCAAGAGCAAGGAAGATCATGAAGGACACTTGCGTTTGATACTTGAGAAATTAAGAGAGCATAAATTGTATGCCAAATTTAGCAAGTGTGAGTTCTGGTTAGAGGAAGTTGGTTTTCTTGGTCATGTTATGACAAAGGATGGTGTAGCAGTTGATCCTGCTAAAGTTTCAGCTGTGACAGAATGGGAATCTCCCAAGTCCGTGAAAGAAGTTCATAGTTTCCTTGGCTTAGCAGGTTACTACAGAAGGTTTATTGAGAATTTCTCTAAGGTAGCTAAGCCCATGACTAAATTGTTAAAGAAAGACAAGAAGTTTGCTTGGTCTGAAGGTTGTAAACTCAGCTTTCAGGAGTTGAAGAAGAGACTTGTGACAGCACCAGTGTTATGTCTTCCAGATTTGGAAAAGGATTTCCAGGTATATTGTGATGCATCTCATCAAGGTTTGGGTGCCGTACTTATGCAAGACGGTAAGGTTGTAGCTTATGCCTCGAGACAACTCAAAACTCATGAAGTGAGCTATCCTACTCATGATTTATAGTTAGCCTCTGTCGTCCATGCACTCAAAACATGGAGACACTACCTCTTGGGAAAGCGTTGTGAAGTGTTCACAGATCACAAAAGTTTGAAGTATATCTTCACCCAGAAGGAAATTAATATGAGACAAAGAAGATGGCTAGAACTTATCAAAGACTATGACTTAAGCTTGCAATACCACCCCGGTAAAGCAAATGTTGTAGCAGATGCTCTAAGTCGTAAGGTATTTGTAAATGGCCTTACCAAAGGAGAATTGCCGGATGATTTGTGTACCCAATTCAGAAAACTCAGGTTGGAGATTGTGCCTGAAGGACATCTCATGTCATTAGATGTTCAACCCACTTTGTTGGACAAGATCAGAGAAGCCCAGAAGACTGATAAGGAAATTGAAGAGAATAAGGAAAAGATTGGCCAAGGGAAAGCTAAAAATTTCCATGAAGACGAACAAGGTACTTTATGGCATGGGAAACCTATCTGTATTCCACAAGACCCGGAGTTGCGGAAACTGATTTTGCAGGAAGCACACAACTCTCCTTATTCTATTCACCCGGGTAACACCAAAATGTACATGGACATGAAAGAAAGATTTTGGTGGAATAATCTCAAGAGGGACATCGCCGAACATATTGATTTGTGTGATGTGTGTAGTAGAGTAAAAGCGGAGCATCAGAAACCAGCAGGTTTGCTTCAACCACTACCTATTCCTGATTGGAAGTGGGACAAGATTGGTATGGATTTCATTACCGGACTACCAAGGACCAGGTCAGGGTATGATTTCATATGGGTAGTAGTGGATCGTCTAACTAAAGTGGCTCATTTCATACCCGTGAAGACAACTTATACAAGTGCCAAGTTAGCCAAAATCTACATGAGTAGAATTGTATGTCTACATGGTGTGCCCAAGAGTATTGTGTTTGATAGGGGAACTCAATTAACTTCCCATTTTTGGAGACAGCTACATGAGTCATTAGGAACGATGTTGGAATTCAGCACTGCTTTTCATCCTCAAACTGATGGACAAACAGAAAGGACTAATCAAATTCTGGAAGCCATGTTGAGGGCATGTTCCCTAGACTATGGAGCCAGTTGGGATGAAAGTCTGCCTTACGCAGAATTTTCTTATAACAACAACTATCAAGCCAGCATTGAGATGGCACCGTTTGAGTTTCTCTACGGAAGAAAATGTACCACCCCATTGTTATGGAATGGTGTGGGAGAAAGAAGTTTGTTCGGGCCAGATCTTATCAAAGAAGCCGAAGAGAAGGTCAAGTTGGTTAAGGACAGGTTGAAGATAGCACAGTCCCGACAGAAAAGCTACGCGGATCCTAAGCTAGAGAAGTCACCTACGAAGTTGGTGATAGAGCTTACCTTAGAGTATCACCACTTCGTGGAGTGAAGAGATTCGGAGTCAAAGGAAAATTGGCACCAAGATATGTTGGGCCATTCAAGATCTTGAGTCGCAAAGGAGAAGTTGCCTATGAAATTGAATTGCCAGAATCTCTATCAGCTGTCCATAATGTGTTTCATGTGAGTCAGCTTAAGAAATGTCACCCAGAAATGGAGGAAACTTCTTTGAAGGATACTATACCTTTGGAGGAAGTTCAGCTAGAAAGTGATCTCACTTATGAAGAGAAACCTATCAAAATTCTTGAGACTGCAGAAAGAGTCACAAGGACAAAGACTATCAAGTTTTGCAAAGTGCAGTGGAATCATCATTCCGAAGAGGAAGCAACATGGGAAAGAGAAGATGATCTTCGGAAGGACCACCCTCACCTATTTGCTAGCCAATCCGAATCTCGAGGGCGAGATTCACCTTAAGGGGGTTAGATTTGTAACATCCCTAAAATCATGATTTCAAAGATTGCATATCATTCATGCATGCATATATAATTGAGATCAATTTCAAAACTCATTTCAGAAAACAGAAGCACATAGTGCTATCATTTTATATGAACAAACTTATATCAAATGGCCATCCCCATTTGAGAGTTTGAATGTTTTAAACCTAGATTGTTTATCTCCCTTGTTGAATGGTTTGAGTGTGGAATTTGAACCAAACTTTACAAAATGGAAATGGTTTCAAAAACCATTTTTCAAACATTTGCAAATCAAGTGCAAAGTCCCTGTTATTTTGTTTCTCCAAAAATGACCAAGCCTTTTCAAAGTGACCCCATGGTTTTATACCTAGAATTGAGACTGTTGCACACTGCAAAAATCCCAAATAGATTTGAATTCAAATGGAGTTTGAAATTCATTTGAAAACCATTCCTGAAATTCATTCTGGAAAAAGAAAAAGATTAAAGAAAAGAAAAGGGCCAGGCGCTCCTAATCTAGCCCAACAGCACAACCGGCCCAGTTAGCCCACCCGGCCTCCCTCTCTCTCACTCGCACGCACAGACGCACCCACACAGGCACTGACACTCGGACCCCACCCCCTCTCCGTCTCACTCGCTGACTGGTGGACCTCGACAACTCACCCTCGTCTTCCCCAAATCGCGCCCGACCACGTCGCCGGCCGTTTCCTCCGCCCATCACTGCCGCGTTGATTCCTCGCTTAATTGCCCTTGATTCCGCGCTTAATCGCCGCTCCCCTCTCGCCTACATAACCCCCTCTGCACCGCGGTCATTTCCCCTCACTCAACGCCTCCACATCGCCACCAGGCTGCCCACAATCGCACTTGCGCCGCCGCAGACAGACGCGCTCCGGCGACGAATCACGGTAAGCTCAGACCGCCCCGTTGCCTCTCGTTTAAACCACTGCAACCAGCATGATCTTGTGCATCTGCTAACGCCTCTGGTTTGCTTGCTCGTGACCCAGGTCATCGTTTCCGTTCACGCCCGCAACCACCAGCGCCGCCGCTCGACTCCGGCGAGCAATAGCGGTAAGAACTGAGCGCCCTTTGCCTTCCCTTTGTTACCAACTTGTTCGCTAGTAACTTGCGCCTCTTCTAAACCCTCTGCCTTGTGCTAGGACGACACGGAGCCTCGACAGCGACCTCGACAGCAAGCGACAGACGCCGCCCGCAACTCCAACGAGCCCCAGCGACCGTGCCCGTGCGCCCCTCGTCAAGCCGCTGCCAAGTTGAGCTTCTCCTTGATGCTGCGAACCTGGTGAGCATCCTCCTGCCTCTCCGGACGACCTGTAGCGCCGCGCCGCCGAAGACAGAGCTCGCCGCCGCCAATAGCTGCCGCCAGCGCCGCCCCGCTTTGGTCGTTTGATCCAAAGCCGTCAGATCTGGATCCAGCGTATAGGATTAGATCACTTAACGAATCGTTATGGGTAGATCTGAGCCGTGTGTTTTAAGTAGATCCGACGGCGCGGGAGGGTGATCCTGAGCGAAACGGTATCAACCAATAGAATTAAGACGCGTGGCTAGGGTTTGAGTTTAAAACAGAATTTAAAACAGATTTGGATTCAAATTTTATTAGGCTATAACTTTTGATTCCCACGTTAGATTTTTGCAAATTTTATACCGTTGGAATCAGGAAGACAAGCCCTTTCTGTTTATGCAATGTGTTTAGTGAAAAGTTTCTATTAAAATGACTTTATTTGCAGAAACTTGTTTAAGGCTATTTGGAGTATAGAAATTGTCTAGGAATTTGTTTTAGTGCTAAATAAACTTGGTTTGGCAAGTTTTTGACTTTTTTATGGTTCAGTACTATGCACTTGCTTGGTGGAGTTTTAAAAATCATCACTTAGCATTTTTGCATGCATGCATATATATTTTTGTTTGTATATGACTTGTATGTGATTGTGGTTATATTCTTTGTGTAGACTTTGGTGCTAGTGATTGTGATTGTGAAGAGTGCTACTCTCCCAACTACCAAGGCAAGTGGTACGTCATGAATATTTCCATCCCTATGTTTTATACAAGCATTAGAAATATTTTGCTAAGTCTTGCATGTTACTATTTTTGCCAAATGCCATGTTGGGAAATCCTAAGTAGTTATAGAATTGCTAGGAAATTCCTAAGTTAAGTTACTATGCCATGCTTAGTCTAGCTAGTAGTAAACAAGGGTTGGTAAAGTATATACATGCTATGATGAAAATATTTCTAAGTCTGTTGACTTATGTTTTTCTTAATAAAACAACTAAGTCAATGAAGCACCTGGGTGGAATGGGACTTGAATGGTGGTTTTTGGTTGAGTGGTTACACAAGGCCCATGGACATGGTTTACATTGAGTATCTCACTTGTGGTATGCCACCCAGGCACAAAGGGATTTTAGAGGCCAATTGTTGAGAAGCTTATAGTGCAGCCACTTGGCAATATGGGCTCTGTCTGGACCATATAGGTTGCTAGAACTTAGTCATTTGGACAGTTGGTGGTAGTGGGATGATAGGTTGGAACGCGTCCATTTGGCTAAGGGAAGGCTTCTGAAATGTCCTGTCTTGGGAAACCAAGTCTGGTGGGGTAAGTGCACAACCTCTGCAGATGGAAAAATCTAAGTACTTAGCCAAGTCCATGGCAATGGACAACTTGAGCATCAAGACATGGAAGCTATCAAGAATCTCATCACTCCAACTTCTAAGTAAAACTTGTGGGTGAACAAGGGTGAAGGACCTCAATGTCTATTGAGGGTTTCTTGGGAAAAGTTTTAACAAAGAAAAACTTAGAGATTTCAACTAATAAAAACCTATTTTGAGAAAAGCAAGCCAAGCTACACTTAGCCAAATTGCATATAGTATTATAGTCCACTTAAAAATTTACTAAGGTATCACTTGCCAATACTATTCCAAAGTATTGACCCACTGTGGCTGTAACTTGTGATGTTGCAGGTTACTCCGATGATGATTAGGTGTCATGAGTCTACACTCAACATGCTTGCCTATGGCACATGAAGATGAAGACTTATGTTTATTTACTTATTCCAAACTCTTGTATTAGGCCTGTGGCCTTGAGTTGTAAAAGACTATGTTTTATCTCTGGAATGGATGTAATAAATGACCTTTGTATCTGTGTACTTCATCTTAAACTGTGGATGCTAGCAATGATCCAGGGACTAGCATTGCAATCACAGGGATCCTTTTCCTTTACAAATGAGGGATCTTACACAAAGGTTCACACTAGATGATCTAGCATCATCACAATCATCAGAAGAAATAAAGACTGGTCTTATTTATTTTATTTTAGAGAAGTAATTTCTACTCATTGAAAAACTACTTAAGATTTAATATTCTCCAATTAAAACATGGGATCATGTTAACACATGTCATCACCACATATTTCAATACTTGGGAATGTGATTTAAAGTGGTGTCACAATTTAATAAGGTTTAACCTTTTTATTTTAATTAATTCAAGTGACTAGAAATGCCTATGGGGCATTCTTTTAATACTTGTACAATATTACTACAAGTAAACCTAGATATTTTTACATATTCCGAAAGGACTTATCAAATGTGATTTTTGAGAGTTGGAATCAACTCAAAAGCATTTATGGTTATATTTTGAAAAATGTTTGAATGCAGAAAAGTCTTTGCCTTGTTATTTTTACCATAGGTGATCTATAATTCCAAATGGTTTGAATCCAACGGTATTGGATTAAGAATTGCCATACCTTTCTAACAAAATTGGTTTCATGCAATTTGGTTCAGTGAATCTCTCTGAATTTATTTTTCAATCTACTGCCAGAACTAGGTTTGAAACTAAATAGATAAATCTAAATTCAAACTAACTGGGTCGTGCGGGAATTCTAACTGGGCCGTCCCACTAAAGGAGTGATAGATTGTGCCAACCTTACTGTCTCACTCACAACTCCGGAAAATAAAAGGATCAGATTCAAGACCAGCTTTGAAGCAAAAAGGAGTATGCTTAATTATCTTAAGGGGGTTAGCATGGACAGTGTACCAATTGTAAGTGAGTATCCGGATGTGTTTCCGGAAGAATTGCCAGGAATGCCACCAGATAGAGATGTGGAATTTCTGATAGATTTGGTACCAGGGTCTGGACCAATAGCAAAGAGACCATATAAAATGTCAGTTGATGAATTGAAAGAACTCAAGAAGCAACTAGGAGAACAGTTGCAGAAAGGATTCATTCAACCAAGTTCTTCATCTTGGGGAGCCCCAGTTTTGTTCGTCGAGAAGAAAGATAGAAGTCAAAGGTTATGCATATATTACCGTTCACTCAACGAGGTAACTATCAAGAACAAATACCCTTTGCCTAGAATCAATGACTTGTTTGATCAGCTAGAAGGAGCATGTGTGTTCTCAAAGATTGATCTCCGGTCAGGCTATTTTCAACTCAAGATAAGATAACAAGACATACCTAAAACAGCATTTACCACAAGGTATGGATTGTATGAGTATACCGTAATGCCTTTTGGCTTGACAAATGCTCCAGCATACTTCATGAATATGATGAACAAAGTGTTCATGGAATTCCTTGACAAGTTTGTTGTCGTTTTCATCGATGACATCTTAGTATACTCCAAGAGCAAGGAAGATCATGAAGGACACTTGCGTTTGATACTTGAGAAATTAAGAGAGCATAAATTGTATGCCAAATTTAGCAAGTGTGAGTTCTGGTTAGAGGAAGTTGGTTTTCTTGGTCATGTTATGACAAAGGATGGTGTAGCAGTTGATCCTGCTAAAGTTTCAGCTGTGACAGAATGGGAATCTCCCAAGTCCGTGAAAGAAGTTCATAGTTTCCTTGGCTTAGCAGGTTACTACAGAAGGTTTATTGAGAATTTCTCTAAGGTAGCTAAGCCCATGACTGAATTGTTAAAGAAAGACAAGAAGTTTGCTTGGTCTGAAGGTTGTAAACTCAGCTTTCAGGAGTTGAAGAAGAGACTTGTGACAGCACCAGTGTTATGTCTTCCAGATTTGGAAAAGGATTTCCAGGTATATTGTGATGCATCTCATCAAGGTTTGGGTGCCGTACTTATGCAAGACGGTAAGGTTGTAGCTTATGCCTCGAGACAACTCAAAACTCATGAAGTGAGCTATCCTACTCATGATTTATAGTTAGCCTCTGTCGTCCATGCACTCAAAACATGGAGACACTACCTCTTGGGAAAGCGTTGTGAAGTGTTCACAGATCACAAAAGTTTGAAGTATATCTTCACCCAGAAGGAAATTAATATGAGACAAAGAAGATGGCTAGAACTTATCAAAGACTATGACTTAAGCTTGCAATACCACCCCGGTAAAGCAAATGTTGTAGCAGATGCTCTAAGTCGTAAGGTATTTGTAAATGGCCTTACCAAAGGAGAATTGCCGGATGATTTGTGTACCCAATTCAGAAAACTCAGGTTGGAGATTGTGCCTGAAGGACATCTCATGTCATTAGATGTTCAACCCACTTTGTTGGACAAGATCAGAGAAGCCCAGAAGACTGATAAGGAAATTGAAGAGAATAAGGAAAAGATTGGCCAAGGGAAAGCTAAAAATTTCCATGAAGACGAACAAGGTACTTTATGGCATGGGAAACCTATCTGTATTCCACAAGACCCGGAGTTGCGGAAACTGATTTTGCAGGAAGCACACAACTCTCCTTATTCTATTAACCCGGGTAACACCAAAATGTACATGGACATGAAAGAAAGATTTTGGTGGAATAATCTCAAGAGGGACATCGCCGAACATATTGATTTGTGTGATGTGTGTAGTAGAGTAAAAGCGGAGCATCAGAAACCAGCAGGTTTGCTTCAACCACTACCTATTCCTGATTGGAAGTGGGACAAGATTGGTATGGATTTCATTACCGGACTACCAAGGACCAGGTCAGGGTATGATTTCATATGGGTAGTAGTGGATCGTCTAACTAAAGTGGCTCATTTCATACCCGTGAAGACAACTTATACAAGTGCCAAGTTAGCCAAAATCTACATGAGTAGAATTGTATGTCTACATGGTGTGCCCAAGAGTATTGTGTTTGATAGGGGAACTCAATTAACTTCCCATTTTTGGAGACAGCTACATGAGTCATTAGGAAAGATGTTGGAATTCAGCACTGCTTTTCATCCTCAAACCGATGGACAAACAGAAAGGACTAATCAAATTCTGGAAGCCATGTTGAGGGCATGTTCCCTAGACTATGGAGCCAGTTGGGATGAAAGTCTGCCTTACGCAGAATTTTCTTATAACAACAACTATCAAGCCAGCATTGAGATGGCACCGTTTGAGTTTCTCTACGGAAGAAAATGTACCACCCCATTGTTATGGAATGGTGTGGGAGAAAGAAGTTTGTTCGGGCCAGATCTTATCAAAGAAGCCGAAGAGAAGGTCAAGTTGGTTAAGGACAGGTTGAAGATAGCACAGTCCCGACAGAAAAGCTACGCGGATCCTAAGCTAGAGAAGTCACCTACGAAGTTGGTGATAGAGCTTACCTTAGAGTATCACCACTTCGTGGAGTGAAGAGATTCGGAGTCAAAGGAAAATTGGCACCAAGATATGTTGGGCCATTCAAGATCTTGAGTCGCAAAGGAGAAGTTGCCTATGAAATTGAATTGCCAGAATCTCTATCAGCTGTCCATAATGTGTTTCATGTGAGTCAGCTTAAGAAATGTCACCCAGAAATGGAGGAAAGTTCTTTGAAGGATACTATACCTTTGGAGGAAGTTCAGCTAGAAAGTGATCTCACTTATGAAGAGAAACCTATCAAAATTCTTGAGACTGCAGAAAGAGTCACAAGGACAAAGACTATCAAGTTTTGCAAAGTGCAGTGGAATCATCATTCCGAAGAGGAAGCAACATGGGAAAGAGAAGATGATCTTCGGAAGGACCACCCTCACCTATTTGCTAGCCAATCCGAATCTCGAGGGCGAGATTCACCTTAAGGGGGTTAGATTTGTAACATCCCTAAAATCATGATTTCAAAGATTGCATATCATTCATGCATGCATATATAATTGAGATCAATTTCAAAACTCATTTCAGAAAACAGAAGCACATAGTGCTATCATTTTATATGAACAAACTTATATCAAATGGCCATCCCCATTTGAGAGTTTGAATGTTTTAAACCTAGATTGTTTATCTCCCTTGTTGAATGGTTTGAGTGTGGAATTTGAACCAAACTTTACAAAATGGAAATGGTTTCAAAAACCATTTTTCAAACATTTGCAAATCAAGTGCAAAGTCCCTGTTATTTTGTTTCTCCAAAAATGACCAAGCCTTTTCAAAGTGACCCCATGGTTTTATACCTAGAATTGAGACTGTTGCACACTGCAAAAATCCCAAATAGATTTGAATTCAAATGGAGTTTGAAATTCATTTGAAAACCATTCCTGAAATTCATTCTGGAAAAAGAAAAAGATTAAAGAAAAGAAAAGGGCCAGGCGCTCCTAATCTAGCCCAACAGCACAACCGGCCCAGTTAGCCCACCCGGCCTCCCTCTCTCTCACTCGCACGCACAGACGCACCCACACAGGCACTGACACTCGGACCCCACCCCCTCTCCATCTCACTCGCTGACTGGTGGACCTCGACAACTCACCCTCGTCTTCCCCAAATCGCGCCCGACCACGTCGCCGGCCGTTTCCTCCGCCCATCACTGCCGCGTTGATTCCTCGCTTAATTGCCCTTGATTCCGCGCTTAATCGCCGCTCCCCTCTCGCCTACATAACCCCCTCTGCACCGCGGTCATTTCCCCTCACTCAACGCCTCCACATCGCCACCAGGCTGCCCACAATCGCACTTGCGCCGCCGCAGACAGACGCGCTCCGGCGACGAATCACGGTAAGCTCAGACCGCCCCGTTGCCTCTCGTTTAAACCACTGCAACCAGCATGATCTTGTGCATCTGCTAACGCCTCTGGTTTTCTTGCTCGTGACCCAGGTCATCGTTTCCGTTCACGCCCGCAACCACCAGCGCCGCCGCTCGACTCCGGCGAGCAATAGCGGTAAGAACTGAGCGCCCTTTGCCTTCCCTTTGTTACCAACTTGTTCGCTAGTAACTTGCGCCTCTTCTAAACCCTCTGCCTTGTGCTAGGACGACACGGAGCCTCGACAGCGACCTCGACAGCAAGCGACAGACGCCGCCCGCAACTCCAACGAGCCCCAGCGACCGTGCCCGTGCGCCCCTCGTCAAGCCGCTGCCAAGTTGAGCTTCTCCTCGATGCTGCGAACCTGGTGAGCATCCTCCTGCCTCTCCGGACGACCTGTAGCGCCGCGCCGCCGAAGACAGAGCTCGCCGCCGCCAATAGCCGCCGCCAGCGCCGCCCCGCTTTGGTCGTTTGATCCAAAGCCGTCAGATCTGGATCCAGCGTATAGGATTAGATCACTTAACGAATCGTTATGGGTAGATCTGAGCCGTGTGTTTTAAGTAGATCCGACGGCGCGGGAGGGTGATCTTGAGCGAAACGGTATCAACCAATAGAATTAAGACGCGTGGCTAGGGTTTGAGTTTAAAACAGAATTTAAAACAGATTTGGATTCAAATTTTATTAGGCTATAACTTTTGATTCCCACGTTAGATTTTTGCAAATTTTATACCGTTGGAATCAGGAAGACAAGCCCTTTCTGTTTATGCAATGTGTTTAGTGAAAAGTTTCTGTTAAAATGACTTTATTTGCAGAAACTTGTTTAAGGCTATTTGGAGTATAGAAATTGTCTAGGAATTTGTTTTAGTGCTAAATAAACTTGGTTTGGCAAGTTTTTGACTTTTTTATGGTTCAGTACTATGCACTTGCTTGGTGGAGTTTTAAAAATCATCACTTAGCATTTGCATGCATGCATATATATTTTTGTTTGTATATGACTTGTATGTGATTGTGGTTATATTCTTTGTGTAGACTTTGGTGCTAGTGATTGTGATTGTGAAGAGTGCTACTCTCCCAACTACCAAGGCAAGTGGTACGTCATGAATATTTCCATCCCTATGTTTTATACAAGCATTAGAAATATTTTGCTAAGTCTTGCATGTTACTATTTTTGCCAAATGCCATGTTGGGTAATCCTAAGTAGTTATAGAATTGCTAGGAAATTCCTAAGTTAAGTTACTATGCCATGCTTAGTCTAGCTAGTAGTAAACAAGGGTTGGTAAAGTATATACATGCTATGATGAAAATATTTCTAAGTCTGTTGACTTATGTTTTTCTTAATAAAACAACTAAGTCAATGAAGCACCTGGGTGGAATGGGACTTGAATGGTGGTTTTTGGTTGAGTGGTTACACAAGGCCCATGGACATGGTTTACCTTGAGTATCTCACTTGTGGTATGCCACCCAGGCACAAAGGGATTTTAGAGGCCAAGTGTTGAGAAGCTTATAGTGCAGCCACTTGGCAATATGGGCTCTGTCTGGACCATATAGGTTGCTAGAACTTAGTCATTTGGACAGTTGGTGGTAGTGGGATGATAGGTTGGAACGCGTCCATTTGGCTAAGGGAAGGCTTCTGAAAGGTCCTGTCTTGGGAAACCAAGTCTGGTGGGGTAAGTGCACAACCTCTGCAGATGGAAAAATCTAAGTACTTAGCCAAGTCCATGGCAATGGACAACTTGAGCATCAAGACATGGAAGCTATCAAGAATCTCATCACTCCAACTTCTAAGTAAAACTTGTGGGTGAACAAGGGTGAAGGACCTCAATGTCTATTGAGGGTTTCTTGGGAAAAGTTTTAACAAAGAAAAACTTAGAGATTTCAACTAATAAAAACCTATTTTGAGAAAAGCAAGCCAAGCTACACTTAGCCAAATTGCATATAGTATTATAGTCCACTTAAAAATTTACTAAGGTATCACTTGCCAATACTATTCCAAAGTATTGACCCACTGTGGCTGTAACTTGTGATGTTGCAGGTTACTCTGATGATGATTAGGTGTCATGAGTCTACACTCAACATGCTTGCCTGTGGCACATGAAGATGAAGACTTATGTTTATTTACTTATTACAAACTCTTGTATTAGGCCTGTGGCCTTGAGTTGTAAAATACTATGTTTTATCTCTGGAATGGATGTAATAAATGACCTTTGTATCTGTGTACTTCATCTTAAACTGTGGATGCTAGCAATGATCCAGGGACTAGCATTGCAATCACAGGGATCCTTTTCCTTTACAAATGAGGGATCTTACACAAAGGTTCACACTAGATGATCTAGCATCATCACAATCATCAGAAGAAATAAAGACTGGTCTTATTTATTTTATTTTAGAGAAGTAATTTCTACTCATTGAAAAACTACTTAAGATTTAATATTCTCCAATTAAAACATGGGATCATGTTAACACATGTCATCACCACATATTTCAATACTTGGGAATGTGATTTAAAGTGGTGTCACAATTTAATAAGGTTTAACCTTTTTATTTTAATTAATTCAAGTGACTAGAAATGCCTATGGGGCATTCTTTTAATACTTGTACAATATTACTACAAGTAAACCTAGATATTTTTACATATTCCGAAAGGACTTATCAAATGTGATTTTTGAGAGTTGGAATCAACTCAAAAGCATTTATGGTTATATTTTGAAAAATGTTTGAATGCAGAAAAGTCTTTGCCTTGTTATTTTTACCATAGGTGATCTATAATTCCAAATGGTTTGAATCCAACGGTATTGGATTAAGAATTGCCATACCTTTCTAACAAAATTGGTTTCATGCAATTTGGTTCAGTGAATCTCTCTGAATTTATTTTTCAATCTACTGCCAGAACTAGGTTTGAAACTAAATAGATAAATCTAAATTCAAACTAACTGGGTCGTGCGAGAATTCTAACTGGGCCGTCCCACTGCGCACAACACGCGCGTGGGCTGGTTAAGTGGTTGTCCCCACGCGTCATTGGGACAGGGGTGTGCGAAAGGGTATGGGCTAACTACGATTGTAGGATTAGATCGAGGATCAACGGCTCACGGCCATCGTCCTCGTCGAACAGAACACGACGGGCTTGAACCCTAACGAGGCCAGTGGGGGTCTATGGTGGCTCATGGGGCTCAGGTTATGGTCGGCAATGGGGGTGAACGAAGAAGTCAACGACGGCGGTTATCCTGGTACTGGCGGCTCCTCCTGGGGTGGCTCCAATCAATGGCGCCCTTCTCCTCCAGCAGCGGCAGGCTCCGGCGAAATTCCGGCAATGCTTCCCTCGCCTTGCTCCGGGAAGAAGTGGGAAGGATCAGTGAGAGGTGGGGAGTGGAATGGTGTGAATAAAACGAATGGGGAAGGCCTCCTTTTATAGGCGAGCGAGAGAGGACGAGCAGCATGGGAAGAGCTTATCGGGGTCGGGGTTACAGCGAGCTACTGGCTTGGCTGGGGCTAGGGGATGGTGCGCGGTCTCCTGGCGGTGCTCAACGGCTTGATGGCGCGGCAAGGGGCGGTGCGGTTCGGTCGCAACGTGCTGGTGCTCTGAGCGGCACCAACAACGATTTTGATGACGCACAGTGGCTACGGGTCGCATGTCGGCGAACGGGGATGTCTCGGAGGTTCCTGGGACGGTTGTGATCACAGGCACGGGCGGCGAAGGCGAGGCGCGGTCTGTGCGAGCGTGTCAAGCGCGTCGAGCTCTGGACACGGCAGAGACAAACTAGGCGCACGTGTTCTCGGTGGTCCACTGCTTCTCAAGGCTCGAGGGCTGGACAGGGGGTGGCGGTGGACGGTGGCATGCTTCCTGGACACGGTGGCTAGGTGCGGCGCTTGCTCCTGCTAGCTAGCCATGGTCGGCTGGCCGGGATTGGCTTGGGCATGCACGGCATGTGCATTGGGTAGGGTCTAGGTTGGTTCAATGCACTGGTTGGCAATGGGTGAGACAGGGATGATCAATGGGGAACAAGGCTTGGCAAAATTACTGCTCAAAACAGTGTAGTTTGGCCAAATTTGTTTTCTGTCTCCATGTGTTTGATGAAATGGCCGAAAGAATTTCATATTTGAATTTTTGGGTGAAACTTGGTGGATGCAATGGTCACATACTAGGTAGTCTCTGGTTGATTGGATTTGTCAAGATGCACTGGTTTGGTTGGGTTTTGAGAAATGGTGATCTTCCCATATGAACTAGATTCAATTTTGAATTGTCCTAGGCATAGATTTGTAAATTGTTTCTGTGGGTTTGCAAGGTGGGATTGGGTTCACTTTTACTTGGTCTAGCAAGGGGTAAAAAGAAAGGGATTTGTTTCTGTTTGAAATCTTGGACTAGAAACACTCAAAGTGGTCTAGTGAGCAAGATTGGCAAAAATGACCATTAGCTCACTTTGTTTGTTTTTGAATTTCTAATGATTTGATTCGGATTGGAAATGATTTAGACGATGTTGTTTTCATCTTTAAACCAATCCTTGCCATTCACAACAATCAAACAAGTCCATTCAAGAATTCATGCATTCATCTCATACACACATGCATTCATATGGATTTTAATTCACAAAAGTTTTTGTTAACCCTAATTTTGGGTGATTGGAATTGATAACCTTGATTAACATTTTTGGGATGTTACAAACCTTCCCTCCTTAAACAAAATATCTTCTCGTGATTTGAGAATAAGAGAAAACTAGGATTTAAAGAGATCTGGAAACTCTGTCCTAATGTAATCTTCTCGCTCCCAGGTAGCTTCTTCTTCAGTGTGGTTACTCCACTGGATCTTGAGAAACTTGATACTCCGGGTCCTGGTGGTTCTGAAAACTTCCTCCAAAATACGGATGGGTACTTCGGGATATGTCAGGTCATCGTTGATCTCTATGGTTCTGTGATCAATATTCTTGAAAACTTCGGTCTTCTCCGGGACTTCTAGGCATTTGCGAAGTAACGAGGTATGAAACACATTATGCATGGCTGACATCTCCTCTGGCAGTTCCAGTTGATACGATACTTCTCCTCGACGATTTAAAATCTTGAAGGGTCCGATATATCTAGGGGATAACTTTCCTTTGAGTTGGAAATGTTGTATTCCTTTCAAAGGTGACACTTTGAGATACACAAAATCTCTGATATTGAAGGCTAGGTCTCGACATCTCTTGTCAGCATAACTCTTCTGTCTAGATTGGGCGGTCTTGAGGTGCTCACGAATCTTGTCAACTTTCTCTTCTGCTTCTTGTAGGATGTCGGGTCCGAAAATCTGACTCTCTCCTACTTCCGACCAATTCAAAGGGGTACGACACTTCCTTCCATACATGAATTCAAATGGGGCCATTTGCAAACTGGCTTGATAACTGTTGTTATATGAAAATTCTGCGAAAGGTAGACACTCTTCCCATTTAGATCCATATTCTAACACACAGGCTCTCAACATATATTCGAGTATTTGATTTACTCGCTCCGTTTGTCCATCAGTTTAAGGGTGATAAGCTGTGCTGAAATCCAGTTGGGTTCCTAATCCTTCTTGGACTTTCTTCCAAAATCTCGAGGTAAACTAAGTTCCTCGATCTGATACAATGTTCTTGGGGACTCCATGCAAACTGACAATTCTAGCAATGTACAACTCTGCTAGTTTCGAACTCTGATAAGTGGTCTTGACAGGTAAGTAATGGGCGACTTTGGAGAGTCTATCTACTATAACCCAAATAGAGTCATTTCCCCTACTAGATGTAGGCAATCCGATGATAAAATCCATTCCAACTGAATCCCATTTCCATTCCGGAATCTGCAATGGTTGCAACAGTCCTGCGGGTCTCTGATGTCCCGCCTTGACTCTCTGACAAATATCACACTTGGCTATATAGCTTCCGATTTCTCTCTTCATCTCATGCCACCAAAATTGCTCCTTCAAATCCTGATACATCTTCGTTCCTCCAGGGTGGATATAATAAAGAGTATCATGGGCTTCTTTCAAAATAGATTGTTTCAATTCTGAATCTGTTGGCACACAGATACGTCCTTTGTACCACAAAACTCCTTCTTCATCTTCGATGAATCCGGGTACTTTCCCTGTACCGATACGATGTTTGATTCCATCTATACTAGCATTTCCTTTCTGCGCCTCCTTGATCTGACTGATCAAAATGGGTTGAAGTTCTATGCTAGCCAAAAACCCTTCACTTACTAGTTCCATTCGGAAATCTTCTAACTTCTTGTGCAAACTTGGTTGCTCCTTCAGAATCATGGAGTTCAAGCGACACAACAATCTGCTAAGGGCATCTACTACCACATTGGCTTTACCAGGGTGATAGTGAATGTCCAGATCATAGTCCTTGATTAAATCTATCCATCTCCTTTTCCTCATATTCAGCTCCTTCTGAGTGAAAATATACTTCAGACTCTTGTGATCCGAATAAATTTCACAACGGTTACCCATGAGTTAATGCATCCATGTCTTCAAGGCTAAAACTATGGATGCTAGTTCAAGGTCATGGGTAGGATAATTCTGCTCATGTTGCTTCAGTTGTCAGGATAAATATGATATGACTTTGCCTTCTTGCATAATCACACATCCGAGACCGATCTTCGATGCGTCAGAATACACATCAAAAGGCTTCTTGATATCTGGCATGATCAAGATTGGGGTTGAGATTAATCTCTTCTTGAGTTCTTGAAAACATGCTTCACATTTGTCCGTCCATTCAAACTTCTTATATTTCTTCAACAATTGGGTCATGGGTCTTGCGATGCTCTAAAATCCTTCTACGAACTTGTGGTAATATCCCGCTAATCCGAGAAATGCACGAACTTGGGTTTGAGTGGTTGGGACTTGCCATTCTTCAACATCCTTAACCTTGGCAGGGTCAACAGCAATTCCTCCGGCTGACACAATATGTCCGAGGAATCCTACTTCCTGTAACCAGAACTCAAATTTGCTAAACTTGGCATACAACTGATGCTCCCTAAGGGTTCCGAGTATGGTCCTCAGGTGTAGCTCATGTTCTTCTTCTGATTTAGAATAGATCAGAATGTCATCGATGAAAACAATGACAAACTTATCCAGGAAGTCCATACAAATCTTACTCATGAGGTTCATGAAATAAGCGGGGGCATTAGTTAATCCAAAAGACATGACAGTGTACTCATACAATCCATATCTAGTGCTAAAGGCAGTCTTTGGAATATCCTCTGCTCGAATCTTGAGTTGATGATAACCAGTTCTAAGATCAATCTTAGAAAACACTTTGGCACTAGTCAACTGGTCAAACAGATCTTCTATCTTCGGTAGTGGGTACTTGTTCTTGATGGTGACATCATTCAACTTCTGATAATCCATACATAAACGGTTACCTCCATCTTTCTTGCCCACAAACAGGACAGGTGATCTCCATGGCTACGCACTTGGTTGAATCAGTCCTATCTCCAGCATAGCATCCAGTTTTTTCTTCAGCTCCACTAATTCAGACGGGTTCATACTATACGGTCTCTCGGCTATGGGTCCAGTTCCAGGGATTAGTTCAATGATAAACTCGATATCCCGATCTGGGGGCATACCATGCAATACATGTGGGAATATGTCGGGGTATTCACAGACTACTCTGACTTGATCAATGGTTGGTTGGGCTAGACTCTTGTTGCACTTGAATTGACAGGGAAAGGTTTTAGATACATGCTCTACTGATACTCCAGTGGTACTGGTCATGGTTATGGATTTCTTGGCACAGTCGATTAATCCTTTATGTTTCGATATCCAATCCATTCCTTGTACTACTTCCAAACCTTTGGTTCCGAGTACTATTAGGTTAGCATAAAAATCTATGCCATGGATTTTGATAGGCACGGCCTTGCAAATTTGTCTAGCTTTGGTGGTTGAACCAGGTATTTGAACTATCATAACATGCTTCAGTTTTGTTGGTTGAATCCTACTAGTGCATGCAAATTCTTCTGTAACAAATGAGTGCGATGCTCGAAAATCAAACAACACTCTTGCAACTACTGAGTTAACAGAAAACATACCCAGCACGACATCTGGCGCTTCTTGGGCTTCTTCAGCATTCATGATAAACAAACGGCCATTGCGGTTGAGCGAATTCCCTAGGGAAAATCTCCTTCCAGGCTGAACACGACGCTGCTGCTGAGCTGGGGCATTCACATTGGGAGCTGCTACAAGCTTCTTGGGGCACTCATTGGAATAGTGACCCTTGGTTCCGCATTCATAACAAGTCACCTAAGACTTGTCTTTTCCTGCAGTAGGCACAACATTGCTTCCAGTCCTTGGGGAAGTATTGGTATTGTTGGCGACATTGTTGTTGTTGAACTTAGGCGGTGCACGGTTGAAATTGTTGGAGTTGCCGGGGTTGTTGTTGTGGTTTCCTCCGGGCCTTGGGTTTCCTCCTCCACGGTTGGGATAGGTTGGACGGTTCATCGGAGGTCTATTGTTTCTTGGGGCAAATACTATAGATGGGTTGGGGCGATACTTTGGGGTATGGTGGGTTCCTGGTTGATGCATCATTCGACGCTTGTGGTTCTCATTGGCTTGGTTGATCTTGCCTTCCATTTGGATGGCAGAATCCACTAAGGCTTCAATGTCAGCAAATAGAATATTGACTAACATTGTCTGCATATCATCATGCAGACCATTTAAGAATCTTTACTTCTTCTTGGCTTCAGTGTCAATCTCAACGGGTGCATACCTAGCTAATGACAGAAATTTGTCGCGGTACTCAACTACTGTCATCCTCCCTTGCTTCAATTCTCTGAATTCATCTCGCATCCTCTTGATCAAACCCGGTGGCACATGGGTTCTGCTGAACTTGAGTTTGAATTCATCCCAAGTCATCATTTGTCCTCCAGTCATGGCGCGAACGCTGTTCCACCAAGCTCTTGCATCTCCTGCCAGATAGTGGGTGGCAAACAGTACTTTCTCGTTGGCCTCTACTCCTGCGACTTCTAAGTTGTTCTCCATGGTTTGCAGCCAATCATCTGCATCTAAGGGCTCCTCAGACTTACTTAAGATGGGTGGATTGGTGTTCTGAAAGTTATTGAGCTTGGATCCATGGCTGTCCTAGTTTCCATGGCCTTCGTTGTTGTTGGCCATCTGAGCTATGTGTTGAAGGGTGGCTAAGTTGGCTTGACGTTCGGCTCTTTCAGCTTCGCGGTACGAAACCAACATTTTCAAGATTTGCAGCATTGATCTGGGGATGAACTGCTTCCTCCGCAAGGCATCTGAAGATTGAGATAGATCATGAGAAAAGAGGGAAATTTCTAAGGTTCAGGGTTTTTTTTTTGAAAAGTTTTTAAGGTTTGACTCAGATTTTTCTAACAACTTGCTTTTCATTCATTCATTCATAACACACAATACAAACACACACCACAACAAGGAAACAAATGGTTTTAAGAACCATTCTATGAAACTACGAGATAGTGGGACCGGATACAACTTCACTAACGCTAGTGCTCAAGTGCTACTACTCCTTGGAATCGGTGTCTTCATCATCATCATCCTCATCATCAATGAAAGCGAAGTCATCCTCATCGGTGAAGAAGTCCATGGATTGATCCTCCAAGAAGTCATCATCGTCACTGAGATAGGAATAGGGGTCTCCACGGATGTCTTCCGCTACATTCTCCCTCTCCTCAAGATGCATGTCCCGCTCGTGGATGGTCTCCTCCAAGTCTGTCACCTTGTGACGAAGGCGAGCAATAATGCAATCCTTCTTGTCAAGCTGACGGCGACGAGACTGGCGATCCTTCACAAGCATGGCAATGGTCTGGTCCTTCTTGACGGTGATGGCGTAGTTGTGGTTGGTGTAGGAACGGGCATTGTCCAACTCCTTCTGCCGATCATACATCATGAAGCTGAGATGGTCCACTTGATGCTTTAGCTCTAGGTGATATGGTGCCTCCAGTGGCTGTCCCATAACATCACACCTTGGATAGAACTCAAAGCGGGTGCCCTTGATTTGATTGATGCTTTGCCCACACAGAAGGGCAAGACATTCCTGCATGGCCCTGGCGAGTCCATCTAGCCAGTTATTCTCTCTTAAGGTGAACTGGACTCCCTCTAAGGTGGGGGCTTCAATCTTCCCTCTAAGACTTGCAACAATCAGCCATTTCAATTCTCCTCCTTCTTGATTGTTGAGCTGGGCTCCGAAGAACTCGGGGTGCGGGTGCTCTAGAAGTTCTGAGAGTTGGTCCAAATCACGCTCAAAGATAATATCTCCTCCCTTTCCCAACTGATAGAACTTCCTATACTTCACGTCCATCTATAAGACTGTAGGATGAGTAAGTTAGTAGAGTGATCAAGTGTGTCAAATTTTATATAAGGTTGCAAGAATTTTTGAGGATCATGAATTTTCATGAAAGAATCTAAGTGATAAGAATGAGAATAGTTTTTCATAAATACTCACTTCTTTTGTTTTGAAACTAAGTTTTTGATTCAAGCGTCTGTTCTAACTAGTGTCTCCTATGGTCATGATGGCTCTGATACCAACTTGTCAACACCCATATTTTTAATCCCAGATGCCAGTTATGCCATACATCGCAATCCCAGGATTGCCATTTTTGCGAGACATAACAGATTGGTACCATAGTTCATCATCCATTACAAACCATAATAAAGGTCTTACAAATAAAGGATCTCATGATCCAGTCTTAATACAATCAACGCAGCAGAATAATATAATAACGGTAGCATGGGCGAAGCTCCATCTTCATGGTCACAGGCAAGGCTGACGATGGGAGATGATCCTAGTTGTCGTAACCTTCCTGCGGTCCATCCGCCTAATAGTCCTCTTCATAGTCTGGCCACGGAAATAGCCAGGTACAAAGCCATGAGCACTCTTTAAGTACTCGCAAACTATCACTAACAAGTAAAGAGGTTTCAAGTAGGAATACTAAGCTCTAGGTTGTTATGCAAAAAGCCAGGTTTATCTCTAGCTGACTTCAGAAGTAAAGAAAACTAGTTTAATGTTTTATAACACCTAAGTGGGAACTTAGTTTTCACTTTCACAACCCTGTTATGGTCAAGTCAAAGTCATGATTCATTTCACAAGTCATTTTGAAAACATCTGACGACAGAACAATATGGCCACTCCAACTGTCCATAACCCCGGATGCGGCTATTCGAATAGTTTGACACTCTGTAGAGGTGGTACACTTTCACCACAATATTTGATACATCCGTCAGGAACAATCCTGAATTCACCATACTCAGTATGCGGACAATCAATCCTAACCTTTCAATTACACACCCTAGTATAGACACCTGTCCTATGAGTTTGGCCTCCCAACCATGACCATCTGTCATCTTGGGAACTGCACAGGTGGTCAATCATCACGAGGTAGCCTCATATCAAACCTCGGCCACAAGGGAACCCAAACTAAGGTATATAAAGTTCCACTCAAGCCCTAACCAATTTTGGGTATTGTGGTTGTATGGTAAAATTGGAATGGTATCACATCCAGACACAACCATCAGTTTTATAAATGGATAAGGCTCATGCCTCAACATTTTCATCATCACATAATCAGGTGTTCATAACACATGTCAAAACATCTCATTAGAATGACTCATCATTCTCAGGTTTTCATAATCATTTTCACCAAGTATTCCCATCTAAGTGATCAAGTTTTGTGCTTAGCACTAGCCACTAAAGTTGGGGGTAAACACTAATGAGGGGTGATAATCAAGTGTGACTTATCTAAGTATAATCTCATGCCTCAGGATGACATCAAGTTCTACCTAACTTAGGCCAAGTTTTATGCTCTTTATGCTACCTTTAATATCTTTGCAAAACTTCACGGGCACTTTCTAAAAGTAAACAAGGAAATTTGATAAAGAAATAAACTAATAAAGCTTGCAAGTAAAATTGGGATTTGGTATAATCAAAGGGTATAATCACATATGCCTAAGGCATCTAGTTGACTTAGTTATCATGCAAGTGTTAACTTGCAAAGTTAATTTGTATAATGAGGCTTGCATAGGTAACATGCAAGTGGTAGCTTGCAAAGTTCTAGCTTGCTAAGTTCACTTGTATTGTGAGGCTTGCCTTGAGTAGTGAAGTGGTTGAAGTTCTCCTGTGCTTCTTCGTAGTAGTAGTCTCCTTCCTCTTCGTATCCTTGGTCGGTACTAGCGTCTATAAATAAATACAAAGTACACAATCACCAAACAATACTTAACTACTTCTATTTAGCACACAAAGGTTCACACTACTCCCTCCGTCACGGTTTGGAGGGCGTCTTACAAAAGTCATGCGTTTCCAAAACTCCTCTCCTCTTAGGCGCGTTAGACTTAATTACAGAATTAATGCACCCCTTTTTTCTCCCACTTCCTACTCCATGCGCCAAGGAATTAATTCTTGCATGCAACTCTACCAATGCATGCGCCTAAACTACTCGTTTCCATTGAGTAATTACGTTTAATAGGAAGCCGCATAATTAATGGGCGCATGTTTTTGGCACAAATCTGGCCCCAATCAGCGTCCAACTTGGTTCCAACAATCTCTCTAAAACACTCTCCAAACCATGATGAAGGAAGTAGATGATCTAGCATCATCACAATCATCACAAGAAATAAAGATTAGTCTTATTTATTTTATTTTAGAGAAGTAATTTCTACTTATTGAAAAACTACTTAAGATTTAATATTCTCTAATTAAAACATGGGATCATGTTGACGCATGTCATCACCACATATTTCAATACTTGAGAATGTGATTTAAAGTGGTGTCACAATTTAATAAGGTTTAACCTTTTTATTTTAATTAATTAAAGTGACTAGAAATTCCTATGGGGCATTCTTTTAATACTTCTCTAATATTACTGTAAGTAAACCTAGATATTTTTACATATTTAGAAAGGTCTTATCAAATGTGATTTTTTAGAGTTGGAATCAACTCAAAAGCATTTATGGTTGAATTTTTTAAAATGTTTGAATGCAGAAAAGTCTCTGCCTTGTTATTTTTACCATAGGTGATCTATAATTCCAAATGGTTTGAATCCAACAGGCTTGCATTAAGAATTTCCATACCTTTCTAACAAAATTGGTTTCATGCAATTTGGTTCAGTGAATCTCTCTGAATTGATTTTTGAATCTACTGCCAGAAGTAGGTTTGAAACTAAATAGATAAATCTAAATTCAAACTAACTGGCTCGTGCAGGAATTCTAACTAGGCCGTCCCACTGTGTACAGCGCGCGCACGGGCTGGTTAAGTGGTTGTCCCCACGCGTCAGTGGAACATGGGTGTGCGAAGGGGTATGGGCTAACTACGACCGTAGGATTAGATCGAGGATCAGTGGCTCATAGCCATCGTCCTCGTCGAACAGAACACGACGGGCTCGAACCCTAGAGCGGCCAGTGGGGGTCTGTGGCGGCTCACCAGGGCTCAGGCGATGGTTGGCGATGGGGGCGAATGATGAAGTCCACGACGAAGGTTCTCCTGGTACTGTCGGCTCCTCCTGGGGTGGATCCAATCAACGACGCCCTTCTCCTCCAGCAGCGGCAGTCTCCGGCGAAATTCCGGCAATGCTACGCTCGCCTTGCTCTGGGAAGAAGTGGGAAGGATCAGTGAGAGGTGGGGAGTGGAATGGTGTGAAGAAAACGAATGGGGAAGGCCTCCTTTATAGGCGACGAGAGAGGCCGAGCGGCATGGGCAGAGCTCGTCGGGGTCGGGGTTATAGCGAGCTACTGGCTTGGCTGGGGCTAGGGGACAGTGCGCGGTCTCCTGGCGGTGCTCAACGGCTTGATGGTGCGGCAAGGGGCCGTGCGTTTCGGTCGGAATGCGTTGGTGCTCTGAGCGGCACCAACGACGGTTTTGATGACGCGCAGTGGCTATGGGTAGTGTGGCGGCGAACGGGGATGTCTGGGAGGTTCCTAGGAAGGTGGTGATCACAGGCACGGGCGGCGAAGGCGAGGCACGGTCTATGCGAGCGTGTCGAGTGCAGCGAGCTAGCGCACTCTGGACACGGCAGAGACAAACTGGGCGCGCGTGTTCTCGGTGGTCCACTGCTTCTCAAGGCTCGAGGGCTGGATAGGGGGTGGCGGTGGACGGTTGTGTGCTTCCTAGACGTGGTGGCTAGGCGCGACACTTTCTCCTACTAGCTAGCCATGGTTGGCTGGCCGGGGTTGGCTCGGGCATGCACGGCATGGTGCATTGGGTAGGGTCTAGGTTGGTTCAATGCACTGGTTGGCACTGGGGGAGATAGGGATGATCAATGGGGAACAAGGCTTGGCAAAATTACTGCTCAAAATAGTGAAGTTTGGCAAAAATTTGTTTTCTGTCTCCAAGTGTTTGATGAAATGGCCGAAAGAATTTCATATTTGAATTTTTGGTTGAAACTTGGTGGATGTAATGGTCACATACTAGGTAGTCTTTGGTTGATTGGATTTTTCAAGGTGCACTGGATTGGTTGGGTTTTGAGAAATGGTGATCTTCCCATATGAACTAGATTCAATTTTGAATTGTCCTTGGCATAGATTTGTAAATTGTTTCTGTGGGTTTGCAAGGTGGGATTGGGTTCATTTTTACTTGGTCTAGCAAGGGGTGAAAAGAAAGGGATTTTTTTCTGTTTGAAATCTTGGACTAGAAACACTCAAAGTGGTCTAGTGAGCAAGATTGGCAAAAATGACCATTAGCTAACTTTGTTTGTTTTTGAATTACTAATGATTTGATTCTGCTTGGAAATGATTTATATGATGTTTTTTTCATCTTTAAACCAATCTTGCCATTCACAACAATCAAACAAGTCCATTCAAGCATTGATGCATTCATCTCATACACACATGCATTCATATGGATTTTAATTCACAAAAGTTTTTGTTAACCTTGGTGATTGGAATTGATAACCTTGATTAATATTTTTGGGATGTTAAAATAGCATAGAAGGGAGAAAAATAAAGAAAGAGAGAAAAAGAAAAATAAAAAATAGAAAAAGTTGCAAAGTCTCCCACTGCAAAGAGAGTCTCAAGCTTGTAAGCAGAAAGAGAAAGAAAGCACGCCCATGGCAAGTGCACAAATCCATTGCTTATTTTATTTTGCAAATGATCTACCATCTCTCTTGCGTTGGCATGACACCTGAGATTAGTTTTGATAGGTTTTGTTAGCTAATTTTCCATAGTCGTGTCAACCCCGTCATCTCCACCAGTGTGTTTTTTGTATCTTGTAGATCATACCTTTTTGCTTGAGATTTTTGGTTCTTACCCACGTGAGCAATTATCAGGGGCATGCTCTATCGCTGAGCTAATAGCCCATTGCGTGGGCCTCCCAAAGGGAGGCCTGCAATGCCAAAAGCGAGAAAAACTCCATCCCTTTCCTTTTGACATCCCCATGCCGCCACACCACTGGGGGGACATGGGCACGTCAAAAAAATGAATCCTATCACTATCAACTAATTTGTTCCGACCTAGGATAATATGCTCATGAGATTGGTCTTATTTCACCCTAAACGAAAGAAGACTTCCATATCTAAGTTTAGCTCAGACGTAGCTACCTTCTTTTTGGGTGTGAAGTAGTATCAAACCAAAATACCCAATAAGCATAAGAATTAGCTCTCCCAGAAAAGGAGGTGATCCAGCCACACCTTCCAGTACGGCTACCTTGTTACGACTTCACTCCAGTCGCAAGCCTAGCCTTAGGCATCCCCCTCCTTACGGTTAAGGGTAATGACTTCAAACATGGCCATCTCCTATAGTGTGACACACGGTGTGTACAAGGCCCGGGAACGGATTCACCGCCATATGGCTGGCCGGCGATTAACAACATCCTTTTCCTTTGATTGTTTTTGATTGGTTTCCACTTTTCTAACCTACCACCGAAGGCCTTTTGACATTTTTTAGTTGCTTTTAGTGTGAGATTGCTTTTCACACTCGCTTTGCTCATCATTTCTCTTTAAAGCGTGCCTACTTGTCCAATCCATTTCCAAACATGAGGTATGATACGTTGGAAACGTATTTATAATTTTTGATGCTCCATGCTTGTTTTGTATCTACTTTGCTTTGCTTGTCTACACTTTGAGGTGCTTTTTACATGTTTTCTGCTACTAACCTATTAACAAGTTGCAATAGTGCCAGATGCCTATTTTCTGTTGTTTTTGGTTTCAGAAAAGTTAGTAAGGAAATATTCTCGGAATTGGACGGCACAAACGTCAAAGTCGATTACTTTCCGTGGGGAACAAGAAGTCTAGAGGAGAGCCGGAGGGGCCAACAAGGGGGGCCAGACCCACCCACGGCGCGGGGGCAAGTGGGACCGCGTCTGGCTAGGGTTTGGTGGCCCTGGCCGCCTCCCGGTCTCGCCCCTTCGCCTATAAGAAGCCCCCAATGCAGAAACCCTGAGTACCCGATCAGAAATCCACGAAACCGTCTGTAGCCACCGCCAACGTCGTCCGTAGATCGGGAGGATCTGAAGTTCTTCCCGGCACCCTACCGGAGGAGAAATCATCCCGGAGGCCTTCTCTCCGGTATGATTCGTGAGTAGTTCCACCTTGGACTATGGGTCCATGTAGTAGCTGTATGGTTGTATCTCCTCCTTTGTGCTTTCATGTATAGATCTTGTGAGCTCCGTTCATGATCAAGATCTAATCTATTTGTAATCATACATGTTGTGTTTGCGGGGATCCGATGGATATTGAGATTATTATGTTGGTTTGATTAATGGTTTTATCTTTATGGTTCTATCATGTCTGTGTTGTTTGTGATATTGCATGCTCTCCGTTGCTAGTGGTTACCTTGGACAAGTAGTTGCTAGTGACTCCAAGAGGGGGTATTTATGCTCGATAGTGGGTTCATGCCTCTAGTTTCCAAGGGAAGTTACAATAATCTCTTTGGTTGTAGATGTGTTGTTGCTACTAGGGAGAAAACAACGGTCTCTTGTTCATGGAACATGTGGACTGTTTACCTTACACACTTTGCTTAAAGTAGTTGTCTATTGTTTGCAACTTAATACTGGAGGGGGTTCAGATGATAACCTGAAGGTGGACTTCTAGTCATAGATGCAGTTGGATGGCGGTCTATGTATCTTGTTGTATTGCCCAATCGAATCTCATAGGATCTTTATGACTAGTAATTGCATTGTTATGCCTTGCTCAGTTCATGTCAATTGCCATGCTGTAATTTGTTTACCCTTCATGCCATGTTGTTTATCTAAGGAGAGCACCTCTAGTGAACTATGGACCCCGGTCCAATCTTTACCATCAATACATCTTCCACTGTTACTTGTTTACTTGCTGCAAACCATTACCTTCCACACCATATGTTTAATCCTTTGTTACAGCAAACCGGTGAGCTTGACAACCTCACTGATTCGTTGGGGGCAAAGTCTTGAGTTTGTGTTGTGTAGGTCTCTGCGTTGCTTGCAACACCTGTGTGACATTTCCTTCCTCCTTCTGGTTCGATAACCTCGGTCTCTACTGAGGGAAAACTTGCTGTTGTGCTGCTTCACACCTTGCTCTTGGGGTTCCCAACAACACTCCACATCAAGCACCAAGTTCTCTGGCGCCACCAAGGAGTCATCAACAAGTTTTATGGCACCGTTGCTGGGGAGGCTAAGGACGTCTTCACAAGGGGAGTCCTTCACTTCCTTTCTCTTTGCTTTGTTTTTAGTTTGCTTAGTTTCTTTTGCTTGGGTTTGTTTGCCTCTTTCCAAAAAACCCAAAAAAATTAATCTAGTTTGGTTTGCTTTCTTTATTCAAAAACACAAAAAAGTAGTTCTTGCTCTAGTTGATGCCATGTCGGGGTCTGCCTTTATTTCCCCTATGGTAGAAATCTCCACTTTTAAGCAAAAAAGTGAAGAAAGTTTTAAGGAAGCTTGGTCTAGAATCTTTGCTTTCAAGAGGGAAACTGAGCCTGAGGCAAGCCTCAGCTTGGTTATTGATAGTTTCTACCGCGGTATGCTCTTCGTTATAGTTATGCTTTGGATGCTGTGGCTGAGAAAGATTTTTTGCTTTGTACTAAGGATGAAACTTATGATGCCATAAGGAAATTAATCATGATCTATGGTACACCTGACAAGTCTGATTCTTCTTTCACAAGTATTTTTTCTAGGTTGAATGAGACCCGTATTGCTGCCATGAATAGTTGCTATCACACTCTTAGGGCTTACCATGATTATGTTCCCATAAATTCTGAGCCTTCTAATGGTTTCCCTCAATTAAAGTCTCAATAAACACTACACTTTTTGATGCTCGTTGTGATATCATGTCTGAATTTTGTCTCATGCCTAAAGATATTTTTGATTCCTTGAGTCTTTGGGGACTTAGTGAAGGAGGAGAGGAAAACTCTCTTACCAACAATGCCACTATATTGCCCATTGGAATAGCTGAAGGTGTGTTTACAAATATCTCAGGGAAAATGGTGTCTACTGATTATCTTGTTATTGAATGTGTAGACAAAGGACATATCACACATGGAAGATCTCTACTGAAACAACTTGGGGCAGTAATAGATGTGGGAAAAGGCATCATGCACTTTACTCCCCCGGTAAGCAATCATATCTTCCCTAAGGAGAAAAAGAAAGGTAAGAAAAGAAGGAACAGGAGGGGCAATTCTTCATTTGAAAATACTTGATTCTTCTTGCTTCTTGTGCCTAACTTAAAGGCGTTAAAAAGGTACTTTTTGGGAGATAACCCAAGAGTTTCCTTGAGTCTTGGAAGTTATTACTTCTTTAATGACCTCTCCTTATCCTTTTTGTTTGCTTTTTGTGCCAAGAATGACCTCTAATGAGAGGGAAGTAAGATTTGTGGAGTTGTTGTCCCAAAACAGATTTCTGTCCTCCACCAAAAAAATGTGAAGAGGCTCTATAACTCGGATTGAACTCAAAATTTACGAATAAAGCCCCCAGTATGCTAGATAACTTTTGTTAGTTCAACACTTTTTGATTTGAGCAACATAAGATGTTCGAAATAATCGGTTTCTACCTGCTGGTATGTTTTGACAGATTTCTACCATTATTTGCATTTGCTTCTTATTTATTCCTTTTTGAGTTCTCTTCAGGTAAATTGAGATTTTTGAAGGATTTACTACAGTAGCTTGTGTTTTTAGTAAAAATACTTGTTGTTCCAAAGCTTTGCGAGTGGTCTAATATCTTTTGAATAAGATAATGTTGCTAATGAAGATTGTGTGAAGTTTTGTATGAAGGAAAAATTTCAGGTGTAGAGAGAGAATGATGCAATGAGATGAAGAATGGACAAAAGCTCAAGCTTGGGGATGCCACCATGGTGTCACCCCAAGAAATATCCAAGAGGTATAAGCGTCAAAGCTTGGGGATGCCCAAGGCATCCCCTTCTTCATAAATAAAAAGCTCAGGCATGTCTAGACACTTCATTTTTATTGTTTCATGCATAGTTGTGTTGTTCTTGGAACGTCTTAGTTTTCGTTTGCTTTGCTTAGTTTGTTTAGTTTTCTAAAGTAGTTTGGACCCCCGTTCTCACTGTGTTGTTTTGCAAATAAGTTGCTTGGTGTTTGGAAAGGAGTAGTAAGTTCTTGTTTGTAAGTGCAAGAGAAGCTTGCATTGACTGTGACTTAGACTTCAGCATGACATGCTAGGTGGTGTTTTAGCATTATGCTTAGTGATTATTGTTGTAGCATGTATTGTTCCAAACAATTGGGATTTATTAGTGTGCCTTGAAGAAATTATGCGTTGTTTAAGCATGCAAAAGCATAGTATTGTGGTATTCTCCTTTGATGCTTTGCTTGGGTTGACTTGGCACATGCTCACACCATGTTATGACTATGACAAGTCACCATTAGCCTCTATGATCATTTAGTACTTGACTTGTAGTACCACTCTTTGCTTTGATTAGTATGCTGTATTGCACTGCATGATTATGGCCATTATGCTCTCTTAGTTGGTTGCTCCCAGTCTTTTGCTAGCCTCCACTTGTATGAGTAAGTTCTACTCATGCTTCCAACTCCCAAGAAACCAAGTTATTCCAAAGTGTCCACTATAAACTTCTATGCATGGTGTGTTACACCATTCCAAGTGTATTCTTGTATTCAACTATCTTCCAATTAAAAACTATTTTGTTATGTGAAAACTTAGTGATTAAAGCCCTCACGAACTTGATGGCACACTTTATTCTTTGCCCCTAATAAACTTGAACCATTGTGACAACTTTGTTGTATATGCTTGCACTTATAAGTTGGAGTTAGCAAAACCGTGTTGTCACGGGGAACGTTTTCAACATTGCACTTTTACCTTGTTGTACTCAGTTGATATCATGTTCTTTTGTCTATGGATGTCACCGTGTGAAATAAATAGGGAACTTGTAAGTCCATGTAGTTTGTATCCTGTGTTAGAGAAACGCCTGGGCCGCTAGCCTAAGCCATGCCTAACATGGTGGAAACTTGCAGCATCACCATAGTGACATCCATTTCTTCTTATAAAAAAGAGACACATTGAGAAAAGAGGAAAGAGAGAAAAAAGCACGATATTCCCATGGTACATAAGAAGAATTGCTGAGATGCTCATTGTCTGCTTGCCTTGTCATTTTGGTTTTGGGAAAGCTCCTATACCATGTGCAAGGGGTACCCCGTTGGCGGTTCTCAATGATATGCAAATACTTACAGTGACAAGAACTTACTTGGAATCAAAGTTGAGTATGCATGAGGTGTGGCCCTCGTATTAGAGGGGCATGAGATTGCCAACTTATACTTTGTCAAGCATATACTCCAACTTTGCCACTTTAACCTTAACCACTTCAAGCTGCTTATGATAGGGGCAATGAGGGCTGAAAGCTAACAAGTACCATAATTTTTGGAAGCTCTTTTTGAAACTTGTAATCCCTGCTTCCTTTATAAAAAGGCATTTCTTCCACCACTATTGAGTCTCCACCTTCTACCTTTAGGCACCATTAAGAGAGCATAGTTGTCATTCTGTGTGTAGTGTTCCAAAGCTTATTAATTGATGCATATTGTGTTATTACTTGCTATTGTGCTACTTGTTTCTAGTCACCCTTGTGAACTTTTAAGGTTTCCTATGCATTATATTTCTACTCTATGAGGGACAAGCTGATTGCCACTATGCTATGTTTTCTGCATGTGAAACAAACAAACGTTTTTCAATGCATGTTATTCATGATCTTTGTTTGTATCTTGTCATGTTGCATGCATAGTTACTATGTACTATTGATAGAACTCCATCTTTCATGCACATCTTTAGAGTTCTTTGATCCCAACTTTCAATGCTTGCAAATGGTTGGATATTTATTGTGAGGGTGCATGTCACCTCAAAAATTATTCTGTTTATCACTTACCTACTCGAGGAAGAGCAGGAGTTAAGCTTGGGGATGCTGATACATTGAAAACGTATCTAAATTTTTTGATGCTCCATGCTTGTTTTGTATCTACTTTGCTTTGCTTGTCTACACTTTGAGGTGATTTTTACATGTTTTCTGGTACTAACCTATTAACAAGTTGCAACAGTGCCAGATGCTTGTTTTTTGCTATGGTTTCAGAAAAGTTAGTAAAGAAATATTCTCGGAATTGGACGGGACAAACGTCAAAGTCAATTACTTTCCGTGGGGAACAAGAAGTCTAGAGGAGAGCCAGAGGGGCCAGCCAGGGAGGCCAGACCCACCCCAGGCACGGGGGCAGGTGGGCCCGCGCCTTGTGTCAACACCCGGATTTTTAATCCTAGATGCCTGTTATGCATACATCGCAATCCCTGGATTACCATTTTTGCGAGACATAACAGATTTGGATATCACAATACATCATCCATTACAAACCATACGTAAGGTCTTACACAAATAAGGATCTCATGATCCAGTTCTTAACACAACTCAAGCAGCGGAATAACGTAATGTAACGATAGCGTAGGCGAAGCTCCATCTTCATGGTCATAAGCAATGCTGACGATGGGAGATGATCCTAGTTATCGTAACCTTCCTGTGGTCCGTCATCCTCGTACTCCTCTTCATAGTCTGGCCACGGGAATAGCTAGGGACAAAGCCGTGAGTACTCTTTAAGTACTCGCAAACTAATACTAACAAGTAAAGGGGGGTTTTGTAGTAGGATGCTAAGCTCTAGGGTTGTTTTGCAAAAAGCCAGATTTACCTCTACTTAGTTCAGAAGCAAAGAAAGCTAGTTGAAAGTTTTATATCACCTAAATGGGAACTTGAATTTCATATCGCAACTCTGTTGTGGTCAAGTCAAAGTCACAAATCATTTCACAAGTCATTTTGAAAACATCTGACGATAGAACAGTATGGCCACTCCAACTGTCCATAACCGCGGACGCGGCTATTCGAATAGTTTGACACTCTGCAGAGATTGTACACTTTCACCACAACGTTCGATACATCCATCAGGAACAATCCTGAATTCACCATACTCAGTATGCGGATAATCAATCCTAACCTTTCAGTTACACGCCCTATTATAGGCACCTCTCCTGTGAGTTTGGCCTCCCAACCATGACCAACTGTCATCTTGGGTACTACACAAGTGGACAATCTTCACAAGGTAGCCTCAGCTCCGACCTTGGCCGCAAGGGAACCCATACTAAGGTATATAAATTTCCAGTCAAGCCCTACCCAATTTTCGGGTATTGTGGTTGTACGGTAAAATTGGAATGGTATCGCATCCAGACAACCATTAGTTTTATAAAGGGCTAAGGCTCATGCCTCAACATTTTCATCATCAAAATCATCTGGAGTTCAAGAACATATGTCAAAACATTTTAGTAGAATGACTCATCATTCTAAGGTTTTCATAACCATTTTCACCAAGTATTCCCATCTAAAGTTGATCAAGTTTTATGCTTAGCACTAGTAGCTACATGTGGGGGTAAACACTAATGAGGTGTGGTAACAAAGGTGAATGATCTAAGTTCAATCTCATGCCTTAGGATGACATCAAGATTATCTATCTTAGGCCAAGTTTTATGCTCTTTATGCTACCTTCAATTATCTTTCTAGAATCTACAAGTCACTAAGTAAACTCTAAGAGAAAGCTTTTAATAAATAAAATAAAATACTAAGCTTGCAAGTAAAACTAGGATGGTGGGTCAGGTGGGTATAATCACATATGCTGAAGGCATATAGTTGGCATAGTAACAAGCAGGTAGTAGCGTTCATAAGTAGGGTATCTTGCAAGTGTTGTCTTGCCTTGTGCAGACCAGTGGTTGAAGTTCTCCTCGGCTTCTTCCTTGTAGTATCCTCCTTCCTCCTCGTATCCTTGGTCGGTACTAGCGTCTATAAATAAATACGAGGTACACAATCACCAAACAATACTTAACTATTGCTAATCATCACAAAAAGGTTCACACTAGGTGATCTATCATCATTACTAGCATTACAAGGATTAAAACACTTGTCTTATTTATTTTATTTAAGAAAAGTAATTTCTACTCATTGAAAAACTACTTAAGATTTAATATTCTCCAACTCAAACATGGGATCATGTTGACACATGTTATCACCACATATTTCAGTACATGGGAATGTGATTTAAAGTGGTGTCACCATTTAATAAGGTTTAACCTTTTTATTTTATTTAATAAAAGTGACTAGAAATGCCTATGTGGCATTCTTTTATTACTTGATCATTATTTCTATAAGTAAACCTATATATTTTTATATATTCTGAAATGTATGGTCAAATGTGATTTTTGAGAGTTGGAATCAACTCAAAAACTCTTATGGTTGAATTTCAAAAAATGTTTGAATGCAAAAAAGATTCTGCCTTGTTATTTTTACCATGGGTGATCTACAATTCTGAAGGGTTTGAATCCAACGGGATTGGATTAAGCATTTCAGTACCTTTCTAGCAAAATTGGTTTCATGCATTTTGGTTCAGTGAATCGAGCTGGGTTGATTTTTGAATATAGGTACAGAACTGGGTTTGAAATTAAATGAATAAAACTAAATTTGAATTGTTGGGTCGCGCGGGACCTTTAACTGGGCCGGCCCACTACGCACAGTGCACGTGTGGGCTGGTTAAGTGGCTGTCCCCATGTGTCAGTGAGACAGTGAGGGGCGAAGCGGTACGGGGTGATCTAGGCCGCACGATCTAACTCTAATCGAACGACTCTGGTTCATCGTCCACGTCGGGAAGCACAGGCGAGACAGAACCCTAGCACGGCAGGTGGGGGTCGTGGGAGGCTCATCGGGGCTCAGGAAATGGTCGGCGATGGGGGCGAACGACAAAGTCGACGATGGCGGTTCTCCTGGTACCGACAGCTTCTCCTGGGGCGGATCCAATCGACGGCGCCTCTCCTCCTCTGCAGCGGCAAACTCCGGTGAAATTCCGGCCGCCTGGTGCTCGCCTTGCTCCGGGAGTGAGTGGGTGTGATCAGTGAGAGGTGGGTAGTGAACTGGCGTGAAGAAAACGAGCGGGGAAGGTATCCTTTTATAGTGGCTGAAGGGACCGACGGGCGCTGGCTGAGCTCGTCGTGGTCGACGGCACATAGGGCTAATGGCATGGGCGACGGTAGGGGGCGGTGATGTGCTCCCTGGCGAAGCTCAACAGCGTGGTGGAGAGGAGTGGGGTGGTGCTGATCGGTCAGAACGTGTCGATGCTCTAGGCGGGTCCGACAGCAAATTTAATGGCGCACGGGTGCTCCTGGTTGCGCGGCGGCGAACGAGGTTGTTTGGCGGGGTGCTGGAGTGTTGGCGATCACGCACGCAAGCGGCGAGGGCGCGCGCGGTCTATGGGCGTTGGTCGAGTGTGGCGCACTGGCACGCTTTCGGCTCGCACGTAGAGAGACTGGGCGCGTGCTTGGCGGGTGGTCCAGTGGCTGGCTGCGCTCGGGGCTGGGACAGGGAGTGGCAGTGGATGGTGCTGCGTGTTCCAGACAAGGTTGGCGGGGCTAGTTCTTCCTCTAGCTCGCTGGCGACATTGGGGTTGGCAAATGGGCTTGGCATGGTTACCATTAATGGCTATGCCAAGCTCAAAGTGGTGCTAAGGCTTGTTAATTGGGATAGATCATCTACTAAGAGTGTAGTGAGAGTTAAAGAGGGAACAAGGTTGGCCAAATTCACTGCTCACTATAGTGTTTGTTGTTTGTTTGTTTGCTACCAGCAAGGTGTTTGATGAAATGGCCGAAAGAAATTCAAATTTTAAATTTGGATTCAAACTTGGTGGGTTTGCTAGGTACATACTAGGGAGTCTCTGGTTAGTTGTATTAGTCAAGAGGCACTGGTTTGGTTGGGTTTTGACAATGTGTGATATTCACATATGATGAAGATTCAATTTTGAATTGTGATTTGAATGATGTTGCCAAATGTTTCTGCAAGTTCGAAAGGTGGGATTTGCTTCACTTTTACTTTGTCTAGCAAGGGGTGAAAATAATTGGAAAAGTTTCTGTTAGAAATCTTGGACTAGAAACAGTCAAAGTGACCTAGTGAGCAAGATTGGCAAAAATGACCATTTGCTTTATTTGAATTGTTTTGTGATTTTCTGTTGATTTCTTTCTGCTTGGAAATATTTTAGATGATATTATATTCATCTTTGAACCATTCCTTACTATTTAGTTGAATCACACAAGTTCATTCATGCATTTACCAAATCATCACATACACACATGTATTCATATGATTTTAATTACTCAAAGTTTTTGTTAACCCTAATTTTAGTGATTAGAGTTTGATGATCATTGTTTTATATTTTTTGGGATGTTACATTTGGCTAGGGTTTGGTGGCCCTGGCCGCCTCTTGGTCTCGCCCCTTCGCCTATAAGAAGCCCCTGATGCAGAAACCCTGAGTACCCGATCAGAAATGCACGAAACCGTCTATAGCCGCCGTGTGGCATCCCGCAAAACCGCTACTAGAAAATCGCGTTGTTTTTGTGCATTGCATCATCATGACCGCATGCTCATGTCATCATGCCACATTGCATTTGAGCATCGTCATCATCTTACATTTGCTTGTATAAAACTATCTACAGAAAAACCTAATTTGTTTTCCAAACGCCCCGTCTTAATTCAAACGCAAAACCCGGGTCGCCGGAATATTTTCGTTCGTCTGCTATCGGTTTACAGAAGCTTTGTTTTAATCAAATAAAATATTAAATTATTTTAGTGGGGGCAGTCGAACGGGCCGATCCGACCCGAACGACCACCCCCAGAAATTTAAATCGGTCCGCCTAAATTCCTAAACATACCCAACCTATTCTCACCAACCCCACTCTGCCACCTAGCCACCCCCACCCCCTCTCTCTCTAAACCCACCACCACACGCACACAGGGCCACACTACACGCCACCACCTGTCCCGCTCGAGCCCATCCCCCACCTACCACGCACGCGCCTCCCGTCATCTTCCTCCTGGCGCCCATCCCCGCCACCCATCCCCGCCGGCCGCCTCGCCTCCCCAGCCGCGCGCCTTCCGCGTCCCGCTCGAGCCACCCATCCCCGCCGCCGCCAGTCCCTGGCGCTTCCGCCGCCGGCAGCCTCCCTCTGCTGCTCCTCTCGCCCAAGCCCGCGCCTGCTCCGGCCTCCCCGTCCTCCGTCCGTCGCCGTCTGCGGCCCCCGTCCCCTCTGCAGCTTCGCCCCGCGGAACCGCCCTCCCGGCCGCGCCTCCCCGCGAGCAGCCCCGCCACCCTGCGGGCCCCGCCTCCACCGCCGGCCTTCCCCTCCGTCGCCGGCCCGGCCCTCTCCTGCAGTAGCTCCTGCAAGCCCGCAAGCCGCAGGCGCTCGCCGCGCCCCCGCTGCAGTCCTCGGTCTCGTGTTCCGTTCATTACAAGATGCGGCTGATCCGGGTCTCCTAGTGGACAAGGTAGACCGCCGACAAGCTCTTCCAAGATCTTCCGAGGATCCTACCCGAGTTCTTCCACGAGACTCTCGAAGACCGACCCCGGAGTCTGAAGCCGAACCGCGACCCTCGGAACGCCATGATCTACTACGCGGATGAGATGGCCGAGGCCCAAAACCGCAGCGCCAAGACCTACTACAGACGCCGAGACCCCCGAAACCGAAGACCGATCCCGTACCCGGTGCCGCGGCAAGATCTCTGAAAGAACCCCCGGTACCGAACAAGTTCGCCAACGACCTCAAGTTCTCCTACACAGATACCAAGCGACAAGGTCTCCTTCATGGGACGCCAAGACACAGGTCGAACCACGAAGGCCGAACCCCGGTGTGACAAGTACCCCTTTCCGGCCGACAAGATCGCCGAGAAAACAAACGCCAAGGTCGTCTACCCGGATACGACAAGCACTTCACCCCGAACGACAAGATCGACACCGACCCGGAAGCACCCGATGCGCCCCGACGCCGCACCAAGTCATGCTTCCCGGATGCGACAAGATCTACCCAGTAATCCGAGAACGATCCCGTCGAGACCGATCCGTCGAACCCTGGACCCGGAGACCCGACCCCGAACCCGGAACCCCAAGTCCGCCGAACCCTAATGTGTGAACCTCTTATCCGAGAACCCTATTTTATAATATAATAACAACTTGTTGCATAATTACATTGTCATACTCGCATGCATAATCATGTGGTTTGGGGGCCTTATGCCGATTCACCTTATAATTAAATATGGGGCCCATATGCGGGCAAATCTAGACTTATATTGGCCTCATTTAAACTTGTGTAGCGAACCGGTGATATATTCTGCCTTGTTAAACAACATTTAAAATGCGGGGTAGCTAAACAACATGCACCATCTAAATAACTGTCGGGACCCCGGTTCCGCTTAATATGACCTAATTGCATCGCCCCTTTGCCATGTCATGCATCATACATGCATCATGACGATCTTCTGCCGTTGTATTAAATATTGCATCCGGTGTTTATTCTAGTGTTTTGCTTCTTCGCGGATAAGGCCGTTGAGTTGATGCGAGTGTCGACCCGATCTTCGGTTGAACCTTCGACAATGTTTTCAGGCGAGCATCTCCCCCTTTCTACCTATCTTACTTTTATAGTATTTATTTCCCTCCTGTTGATCTATTGCTATCTGTGTTGCGATGCTCTAGTTTCCGCACCTGTGATATTCCGTGCAGCCCTATATTGCCTTGGACACATCCTAATACCTGTGTTTGGTAGATAGTTGGACTTGCGCGTCGTAGTCGCTTGCTCTAGTGCTGTTGCGTGTCGTCAATTGCCACAGTTGTTGGAGTAATGCCGCATGTTTGATGTTGGAGATGATCATGGTTTTACTTATCGCTCACTTTAATTCCTGTTTAACAACTAAAATTGAAATAAGCAGAGGCATCGGTGGGTGATAGATAATATTTGGTTTCCGAACGCCCACTTGTGTCCCGTAGGACCCCGAGTACTTGATACCTGTTCCTTGATTTATCGCGCTATCCACATCCGGGAGGTATATGGGACCCCCCTGAGCCAGAGCTTGATTCAGTCTTATTTCTTGGGGCCACAAACTAGTTTGAGGTTTTATTTACGATCCTGTACTTATGCCATGCTACTGCTTTATTTACGATTGTGCGAGGAGCACACTGTACTGTTTAGGTAAGCGGAGTGTTTTCGCGGTATCGACAAGCCCAGCCACACTTTCGGGTTCCCAGTCGTTTACAGCCATTGACGCAAACCTTGAGTCCGTCTCAGAGCTAGCTTACTTCGTTGCGGGTCTACTCAATGGGGTGGCCCCCTGAAATAATTCTGAATCCTGTGATTGTTTTGTCGTGAAGGCCTCGTTGGGTTTTGATTTGGTTTTTCCGAGGTTGATCGAGTGTGTGTTGCTATTGGTGCACCCCGGCCGGGTAAAACTTTCTGAAAGCCGTGTCCGCGGTTATGGATGACTTGGAGCACAGTATCTCGACCATAGACAAGCATAACTAAAGTTTATCGCTATAAATTTGACTTTATAATGACTAGTAATCAGCTTCACTAGAATGGAATGGCTAAATAATACTGCCCACAATTGCTTGTTTGGAGTGTCGCTTGCGACCATTGTACCTGACTAGTAAATATTGCAACTACAACGGAATGGCTAAATAAAAGTACCAACCACTGTTGGGTTTTGGGTTATCCCATGCTAACTGTATCTGACTAGTAAGTGTTGCAACTATCACGGAATGGCTAACTAAAAAGGGCCCACTGCTTCTTTTATCAGGACGATTACCTATACCTGACTAGTAATTGCTGCAACGATAACTGAATAACTAAAACTGCCAACTGTGTGAGTTCCTCGGTTGACTTCCTCGTTTGGTCTCGAGGGGGAAACACCAGGATGGGTTTGTTTGGTGTTAGCTTCAGGTTGGATCCGGATAGGTCATTCTTATCCCTCTTTGATAACCGCCAGTTGTATCGAGTCTCTATAGGTTGTTTAGTGCATGCTGCCGCTGCCGCTTCAGTCCACCATACCTATGTAGGCGAGGACCGCCGAATTCTAGTCTCGCCGTGTACTGGCCTCGGTACTGACGCTCCTTCTTTTTCCTTTGCCCTTTGTCGGCACCCCTTTTGTTTAAGCAGGTTTTGAGATCGACGTCGTTAGCAGGGTTACCCTTCCGGCTTGGCCTGGGCAGGGTTATGGACGCCATTGGTTATTCTTCAGGGCTCTTAGCCCCATTTGCATCTTGTCCGTAGTCGGACGCTCTATCGTTTTCAAGGTGATTTGAATCTTTGTATTTTATATCTGTTTTCTTGACTCAATGAGTCGCTGTTGTATATATATCTGTTCTGTGGGTCCCATCGAGGACTGTTGTGTAATGTTATTACTTCGTTTTCCACCCGCACGAAAGTGCCTGGTGGGCACCTTTGAATCGTTTCTATGCGGGTTTGGCGAATTTCGCTAAAACTTGCATAGGGCCGATTCTGAGGGTGTTACAGAGTGGTATCAGAGCTCAGCAGTTGCGATACCCCACAAGTCCAGCCTGTAGGATAACCTAGCTAACGGCCGAAGTAGAGTGTCAAAACTATTTTCGGAAAAATCGGTTGGATAGTTCTGATTAGGTCTGCTTTTACTCCTTACCCCTCTACTATTCTCCTCTTACCTCTGCGTGTTTTGAACCCGCTCTCGTCTCTCTCTTCGAGTCCAGGATTTCTCGTGGTTGGGTTCCGTTGTACCTTCAGGGTTTCGCTTCCTCCTTTGGTAACGGTGTTCTACCATCCGGTGTTCTAGCTGCCTGAGGAATCCGTCTACTGTGGTACCATTCTTTTTGTTCCTTGTTTGTGCCTTCCGGTGGTTTCTGACGCGACGACATCCTCTACGCCAGCTCCGATGCAGATTCTGCATCACTCCGTTATTCCGAACCTCGCTTGTCGAGAACTTCAGTCTGATTCCGAGAATGGTTGCACGCTTTTTCCACCGATTGTTCGGAGTAATAGTTTGGGTGCGTGATGGATTGGCCCCCATGCCGACTACCCCTTCCATTCGCTTTTGTACATTGAAGTGGATGAGAGTGCATCGGTTCCCCTTTTCCATCGGAGCTAGAGGTGGCTTTATTTGTTGATACCTCTACCTTCGTCCTTTTGTTCCCGGAGTGTTCTCTCGACGATCACGGACAACGACCTCTTGTTAGTGGTGTCGCGAGGATCTACACGAAGCGAGAAGATGCAGATCGCCGACCTTCCTTCCGGTACCATGAGGCGGATCTCGAGGGCGAGATCCATTGTTAGTGGTGTCGAATTGTGGCATCCCGCAAAACCGCTACTAGAAAATCGCATTGTTTTTGTGCATTGCATCATCATGACCGCATGCTCATGTCATCATGCCACATTGCATTTGAGCATCGTCATCATCTTACATTTGCTTGTATAAAACTATCTACAGAAAAACCTAATTTGTTTTCCAAACGCCCCGTCTTAATTCAAACGCAAAACCCGGGTCGCTGGAATATTTTCGTTCGTCTGCTATCGGTTTACAGAAGCTTTGTTTTAATCAAATAAAATATTAAATTATTTTAGTGGGGGCAGCCGAACGGGCCGATCCGACCCGAACGACCACCCCCAGAAATTTAAATCGGTCCGCCTAAATTCCTAAACATACCCAACCTATTCTCACCAACCCCACTCTGCCACCTAGCCACCCCCACCCCCTCTCTCTCTAAACCCACCCCCACACGCACACAGGGCCACACTACACGCCACCACCTGTCCCGCTCGAGCCCATCCCCCACCTACCACGCACGCGCCTCCCGTCGTCTTCCTCCTGGCGCCCATCCCCGCCACCCATCCCCGCCGGCCGCCTCGCCTCCCGGGCCGCGCGCCTTCCGCGTCCCGCTCGAGCCACCCATCCCCGCCGCCGCTAGTCCCTGGCGCTTCCGTCGCCGGCAGCCTCCCTCTGCTGCTCCTCTCGCCCAAGCCCACGCCTGCTCCGGCCTCCCCGTCCTCCGTCCGTCGCCGTCTGCGGCCCCCGTCCCCTCTGCAGCTTCGCCCCGCGGAACCGCCCTCCCGGCCGTGCCTCCCCGCGAGCAGCCCCGCCGCCCTGCGGGCCCCGCCTCCACCGCCGGCCTTCCCCTCCGTCGCCGGCCCGGCCCTCTCCTGCAGCAGCTCCTGCAAGCCCGCAAGCCGCAGGCGCTCGCCGCGCCCCCGCTGCAGTCCTCGGTCTCGTGTTCCGTTCATTACAAGATGCGGCTGATCCGGGTCTCCTAGTGGACAAGGTAGACCGTCGACAAGCTCTTCCAAGATCTTCCGAGGATCCTACCCGAGTTCTTCCACGAGACTCTCGAAGACCGACCCCGGAGTCTGAAGCCGAACCGCGACCCTCGGAACGCCATGATCTACTGCGCGGATGAGATGGCCGAGGCCCGAAACCGCAGCGCCAAGACCTACTACAGACGCCGAGACCCCCGAAACCGAAGACCGATCCCGTACCCGGTGCCGCGCCAAGATCTCCGAAAGAACCCCCGGTACCGAACAAGTTCGCCAACGACCTCAAGTTCTCCTACACAGATACCAAGCGACAAGGTCTCCTTCATGGGACGCCAAGAAACAGGTCGAACCCCGAAGGCCGAACCCCGGTGTGACAAGTACCCCTTTCCGGCCGACAAGATCGCCGAGAAAACAAACGCCAAGGTCGTCTACCCGGATACGACAAGCACTTCACCCCGAACGACAAGATCGACACCAACCCGGAAGCACCCGATGCGCCCCGACGCCGCACCAAGTCATGCTTCCCGGATGCGACAAGATCTACCCAGTAATCCGAGAACGATCCCGTCGAGACCGATCCGTCGAACCCTGGACCCGGAGACCCGACCCCGAACCCGGAACCCCAAGTCCGCCGAACCCTAATGTGTGAACCTCTTATCCGAGAACCCTATTTTATAATATAATAACAACTTGTTGCATAATTACATTGTCATACTCGCATGCATAATCATGTGGTTTGGGGGCCTTATGCCGATTCACCTTATAATTAAATATGGGGCCCATATGCGGGCAAATCTAGACTTATATTGGCCTCATTTAAACTTGTGTAGCGAACCGGTGATATATTCTGCCTTGTTAAACAACATTTAAAATGCGGGGTAGCTAAACAACATGCACCATCTAAATAACTGTCGGGACCCCGGTTCCGCTTAATATGACCTAATTGCATCGCCCCTTTGCCATGTCATGCATCATACATGCATCATGCCGATCTTCTGCCGTTGTATTAAATATTGCATCCGGTGTTTATTCTAGTGTTTTGCTTCTTCGCGGATAAGGCCGTTGAGTTGATGCGAGTGTCGACCCGATCTTTGGTTGAACCTTCGACAATGTTTTCAGGCGAGCATCTCCCCCTTTCTACCTATCTTACTTTTATAGTATTTATTTCCCTCCTGTTGATCTATTGCTATATGTGTTGCGATGCTCTAGTTTCCGCACCTGTGATATTCCGTGCAGCCCTATATTGCCTTGGACACATCCTAATACCTGTGTTTGGTAGATAGTTGGACTTGCGCGTCGTAGTCGCTTGCTCTAGTGCTGTTGCGTGTCGTCAATTGCCACAGTTGTTGGAGTAATGCCGCATGTTTGATGTTGGAGATGATCATGGTTTTACTTATCGCTCACTTTAATTCCTGTTTAACAACTAAAATTGAAATAAGCAGAGGCATCGGTGGGTGATAGATAATATTTGGTTTCCGAACGCCCACTTGTGTCCCGTAGGACCCCGAGTACTTGATACCTGTTCCTTGATTTATCGCGCTATCCACATCCGGGAGGTATATGGGACCCCCCTGAGCCAGAGCTTGATTCAGTCTTATTTCTTGGGGCCACAAACTAGTTTGAGGTTTTATTTACGATCCTGTACTTATGCCATGCTACTGCTTTATTTACGATTGTGCGAGGAGCACACTGTACTGTTTAGGTAAGCGGAGTGTTTTCGCGGTATCGACAAGCCCAGCCACACTTTTGGGTTCCCAGTCGTTTACAGCCATTGACGCAAACCTTGAGTCCGTCTCGGAGCTAGCTTACTTCGTTGCGGGTCTACTCAATCGGGTGGCCCCCTGAAATAATTCTGAATCCTGTGATTGCTTTGTCGTGAAGGCCTCGTTGGGTTTTGATTTGGTTTTTCCGAGGTTGATCGAGTGTGTGTTGCTATTGGTGCACCCCGGCCGGGTAAAACTTTCTGAAAGCCGTGTCCGCGGTTATGGATGACTTGGAGCACAGTATCTCGACCATAGACAAGCATAACTAAAGTTTATCGCTATAAATTTGACTTTATAATGACTAGTAATCAGCTTCACTAGAATGGAATGGCTAAATAATACTGCCCACAATTGCTTGTTTGGAGTGTCGCTTGCGACCATTGTACCTGACTAGTAAATATTGCAACTACAACGGAATGGCTAAATAAAAGTACCAACCACTGTTGGGTTTTGGGTTATCCCATGCTAACTGTATCTGACTAGTAAGTGTTGCAACTATCACGGAATGGCTAACTAAAAAGGGCCCACTGCTTCTTTTATCAGGACGATTACCTATACCTGACTAGTAATTGCTGCAACGATAACTGAATAACTAAAACTGCCAACTGTGTGAGTTCCTCGGTTGACTTCCTCGTTTGGTCTCGAGGGGGAAACACCAGGATGGGTTTGTTTGGTGTTAGCTTCAGGTTGGATCCGGATAGGTCATTCTTATCCCTCTTTGATAACCGCCAGTTGTATCGAGTCTCTATAGGTTGTTTAGTGCATGCTGCCGCTGCCGCTTCAGTCCACCATACCTATGTAGGCGAGGACCGCCGAATTCTAGTCTCGCCGTGTACTGGCCTCGGTACTGACGCTCCTTCTTTTTCCTTTGCCCTTTGTCGGCACCCCTTTTGTTTAAGCAGGTTTTGAGATCGACGTCGTTAGCAGGGTTACCCTTCCGGCTTGGCCTGGGCAGGGTTATGGACGCCATTGGTTATTCTTCAGGGCTCTTAGCCCCATTTGCATCTTGTCCGTAGTCGGACGCTCTATCGTTTTCAAGGTGATTTGAATCTTTGTATTTTATATCTGTTTTCTTGACTCAATGAGTCGCTGTTGTATATATATCTGTTCTGTGGGTCCCATCGAGGACTGTTGTGTAATGTTATTACTTCGTTTTCCACCCGCACGAAAGTGCCTGGTGGGCACCTTTGAATCGTTTCTATGCGGGTTTGGCGAATTTCGCTAAAACTTGCATAGGGCCGATTCTGAGGGTGTTACACGCCGCCACCATCATCCCTAGATCGGGGGGATCTAAAGTTCTTCCCGGCACCCTGCCGGAGGGGAGATCATCCCGAAGGCCTTCTCTCAGGTATGATTCGTGAGTAGTTCCACCCTGTACTATGGGTCCATGTAGTAGCTAGATGGTTGTATCTCCTCCATTGTGCTTTCATGTATAGATCTTGTGAGCTCCATTCATGATCAAGATCTAATCTATTTGTAATCATGCATGTTGTGTTTGCGGGGATCCGATGGATATTGAGATTATTATGTTGGTTTGATTAATGGTTTTATCTTTATGATTCTATCATGTCTGTGTTGTTTGTGATCTTGCATGCTCTCCGTTGCTAGTGGTTATCTTGGCCAAGTAGTTGCTAGTGACTCCAAGAGGGGGTATTTATGCTCGATAGTGGGTTCATGCCTCTACTTTGCAAGGGAAGTGACAATAATATCTTTAGTTGTAGATGTGTTGTTGCTACTAGGGAGAAAACAACAGTCTCTTGTTCATGGAACATGTGGACTGTTTACCTTACACATTTTGCTTAAAGCAGTTGTCTGTTGCTTGCAACTTAATACTGGAGGGGGTTCAGACGATAACCTGAAGGTGGACTTCTAGTCATAGATGCAGCTGGATGGCAGTCTATGTATATTGTTGTATTGCCCAATCAACCTCATAGGATCTTTCTGGCTAGTAATTGCATAGTTATGCCTTGCTTAGTTCCTGTCAATTGCCCCGCTGTAATTTGTTTACCCTTCATGCCATGTCGTTTATCTAAGGAGAGCACCTCTAGTGAACTATGGACCCCAGTCCAATCTTTACCATTGATACATCTTCCACTGTTACTTGTTTACTTGATGCAAACCATTACCTTCCACACCATACGTTTAATCCTTTGTTACAGCAAACCGGTGAGCTTGACAACCTCTCTGATTCATTGGGGCAAAGTTTTGAGTTTGTGTTGTGCAGGTCTCCGCGTTGCTTGCAACACCTGTGTGACGTTTCCTTCCTCCTTCTGGTTCGATAACCTCGGTCTCAACTGAGGGAAGACTTGTTGTTGTTCTCTTCACACCTTGCTCTTGGGGTTCCCAACAAGACTCCACATCAAGGACCAAGTTCTCTAGCGCCACCAAGGATTCATCAAGGTAACGGGCGAACCCCTCCACATATTTCACTTCCATATACCATCCTCACTTTGGTGAATCATGGATAGGAATGGTGAGACAAGTCATGATTCAGCACAAGATGGTGAAGGACCATATATGACACTAGCCACTTCATCATTTGTGAAGAGTTTCAGAGCCGTTGCAATGCCCTCGAGATGCGCCAATATGAACAATTTGGAGAAACTACCAACGAGTTTAGGATGATGGATGCTTGCCTCGACGGCCTTGAGAGCCGAATGAACACAATGCATCACAACTTCACACACCAAAATGAAGCTCTCCAATGCTCCATGGCCGAGATCGCGTGCAACACAAGGCCACGTTCTCATGCATCAAGCTCTCCAAGGCACCAATCTAGTGGGTCAAGCTCATCATGCCATCGATCACTTTGACATCATGACCATGATCCTCGGGCTCCTTCATGCAATGAGTGCCCCATGGACGCTAATGAGAACTCTTCACAACATGTGCCAACTCCAAGATGCGCCGCTATGTCAAGCTATGATGGAGATTCTTCGTCACGGCCTAAATCAAGGCATGAAGACCATCATCATCAAAGGGCACTCATCATCCATGAGGACGTTCCACAACAAGCATCACCTCCACGTCACGAGCACCCACAATACCTCCACTCAACATCAAATGATGATTCCAACTTGTATGTGAAGCACTTGAAGATCCACCAAGATGCCATCGTCACAATGACCGTCATCAACGACACCATGAGCATCACCGTGCAAATGACGAGCAACCTCAACCTCACCAACAACCTAAGCGTGCTCCTCAAGCTCCACAACAACACCGAGATGCTCACCATCGTCATCATCATCGTGAGGACCATGTTCCTCCTCCACCAAATGTGGCACATCCACAACAACAACAAGCTCCTCAACCATGGCAATAAAACATGCAAGATCCTCAACCACCAAATGAGGCGCCACCACCACAACAACAACAAGTTCCTCCACCGCACCAAGAAAATCACAAAGGTCCCCATCCTCAACCGCGGCAACTCCGGAACAACCACCAAGAAAGTCAACATGATAGCTCGGATGATGAAGATCACCAACGCCACCACTATAATGGCAATCGTTACCAATGACAAGATGAAGAAACATTTGGCAAGATCAAGTTCACCATGCCCAAATTCAATGGTTCCAATGATCCCAAAGAATATCTCTCATGGGCACACAAGGTGGATAAGATCTTCCAGATTCACAACTATAGCAATGCAAAGATGTTGGCTATGGCATCACTCGAGTTCGATGATTATGCCAACCTTTGGTTGGAACAATTCCAAGTTGCTAGAGCGTCAAGGGAGGAACCACCCATTACCACTTGGCAAGCAATGAAGGATCACCTGCACTCCCACTATGTGCCATCACATTACACTCGTGAACTCTTCGACAAACTCCAAAAGCTTACTCAAGGAGGCCCACCTGAAACTCATTGATGCTTACAAGGCTATGGCTAAATGTCAACCTGGAGATGGAAGAACTACCTATTTCTGGTCTTACCTGTGGGATAATGAATGTATGCAATTTAAGATGCCTCATCTGCTTTCCTATGCAAAGAGAACCAAAATTACAGTGCAGGAGGTTGTTCAGACTGAATATCTTGAAGATCTCTTTAATCTACCTCTATCACAACAAACTTTTTCTGAGTTTGAACAACTTGAATTGATGTGCCAGCAGTTTTTATCTAATCAATTGGCACTTCCTGACAAATGGACATACATTTGGGGCAGTGATAATTTCTCTGTTAAGAAAGCTTATGAGGTTATGGCTGGCTATCAACCTGCTCCACCTCACTTCACCTGGATATGGGCTTCCTCTTGCCAAGCTAAGCATAAGTTTTTCTTCTGGCTGCTTCTTCTTGATAGACTAAATACAAGGAACCTTCTCAAAAGGAAAAATTGCTCTTTACCTGACTATAATTGTGCAACCAGAAACTGCCTCTCAGAAGAAACTTTGTTCCACCTTTTCTGGACCTGACCTTTTGCTGCTGAATGCTGGGATTACATTTGTCCCTAGAGAGATCATATACTCTCTGTGTTTGAAGCTTTCTAGGACATAAGAAACAAGCTAAATCTTCCTTTTGCCATGGAGATAATAATTTTAACTGCTTGGGGAATATGGATATGGAGAAATAACAAAATCTTTGAGAATGTTACACCATAATTCTCTACGTGGAAAATAGTTTTTATGCAAGAAGTGAGGTGGATCAAAATCAGAATAAAAAAGAAGCATGGCCCTCAATTTGATAGCTGGTTCCAGAAACAAGTTTATTAGTGGGTTACTACATGTAAACCCAAATCTTCTCCTGTAATAATCTCTCCCCTTGTAACTTAGTACTTGGTATTTTGTACACTGTTTCTATGATTTTATAATAAATAAAAAAAGCTGCAGTGGGGGTCCTTTCCCCTACTGTTTTCCCCTCAAAAAAGTGTGTGGAAGAGTACTTCAAGGAAATGGAACTCCAATGATTTGCGCAAACATAGAAGAACGAGAGGAGAAAACCAAGCTTGTTTTCCTATGGGCTTGAATCACCCCATCAAGCGCATCACTGAGTTCCTAGCTTACCGCAACATGGTGGACTTATGCATATTGCCACCAAGGCCGAGCGTCAAATGCAAGAGGATCTCAAATATAACAAGCCGAAGACATACTTCACCTACAAGTCCTCTACTCCCGCTCCTAAACCAAGTCCTAAAGTGAGCACTCCAACTAGCTTCAAGCCCCCTTTCAAGTCAACAACGTCTCAAGGCAAACCGCCCCCAAGTGGCAAGCAACCTTTGGAATCCAACATAAGTAGAGTGTTATAAGTGTGGAGGCAAAGGACACATCTCGTACCGATGCGGCAACACCAAAGTATTGTTTTTAAATGACAATGGTGACAAGTAATAATCGAGTGAGGATGAGTTTGAAGCAAGAGTCAAGGAGGCAATGGCTCAACAACAAGTGCCCAACAATGATCAAGCTCTCCTCATGTGTGAGCATGACACAAGTCCATCGCTTATTGTCACAAGAGTGATAACTACACAAGCACAAGAACATGTAGATAAAAGGTTCAACATCTTTCAAACACGTGTCGGCATCAATGGAAAATCCATCAAAGTTATCATTGACGGAGGGAGTTGTCACAATCTTGCAAACTTGGAACTATTTGAGAAACTCAACCTCCCCCTCCGTCCACACAAACACCTCTATCATGTGCAATGGTTAAGCGACAATGGATCCGTCGAGATTAAAAATATGGTGTCCGTCACATTTTATATTGGACCATACAAATACACAATAGAGTGTGATGTTGTTTCAATGATGGTGTGGCATATGTTGCTTGGACGCCCTTGGCAATTTGATAAAGGAGCTACCCATGATGGCCACACCAACATGTATACCTTCAAGTGGCTCGATAAGACATGTGTTTTGCAACCAATGACTCTTATCCAAATAATTGCGGACAATGAAAAGGCTTTATCGAGGGTGAAATCCATAAAACCAACTAGTAAGATGAATGGTGAGCGAGAGAACCACCTCAAAGGAAGTGAGTGCCACAAGAAAAATACGAGTGACAAACACAAGAGAGTTCTCCTTGCCACCAAAAGTGAGATAAGAGAAGTGAGGGATAACCCAACCATCTTGCACTATGTCCTTCTATGCAAGGGACTCCCTCAAGGAACTAATGACTTGACAAACCTCCCTCTGTCTATGTTGTCTATGTTGCAGGAATTCGATGATGTATTTCCCGAAGAGCTTCCTCATGGACTACCTCCTCTTTATGGAATCGAGCACCGCATCGATCTTATACCCGGGGCGCCCCTACCTAACCGTGATGCTTATCACACGAACCCAGAGGATACGAAGGAGATAGGACGCCAAATCCACCACCTCATCTCCAAAGTTTTCATCCAAGAAAGCCTTAGTCCTAGTGCGGTCCCCGTGATTCTTGTGCCAAAAACGGATGATACGTTATGGTTGTGCATGGATTGTCGTCCTATAAATGCTATTACCATACGTTATAGACATCCTATACCTCGTCTCAATGACATGCTTGATGAATTGATTGGATCCACAATTTTCTCTAAAATTGATCTTCGTAGTGGCTACCACCAAATACGTATGGCCGAGGGTGATGAGTGGAAAACCGCCTTGAAGAGAAAACTTGGTCTCTATGAATGGTTGGTCATACCTTTTGGCTTATCTAATGCCCCATCCACCTTCATGCACCTTATGAACATATTTTGTGTTCTCTTATTGGCAAGAGTGTTGTTCTTTATTTTGATGATATCCTTGTATATAGTAAGTCACTTTATGCGCATGTTACTCATGTCAAGGAATTTTTGGAAATTCTTCGAAAGGAAAATCTATATGCAAATCTTCCAAAATGTTCCTTTGCTAAAGATAAATTGGTTTTCCTTGGATTTGTTGTTTCTTCGAATGGTATTGAAGTTGATACTTCCAAAGTCAAAGACATAAGATATTGTCCTATTCCACAAAATGTGCGTGAACTCTGAAGCTTGCATGGTCTTTCCGTCTTTTATCATCACTTTGTGAAGGACTTCTCTACCATTGCTTGCCCTTTAAATGAATGGACCAAAAAGAATGTCCCTTTCGTTTGGGGAAAAGCCCAACAATGAGCATTTGATGAGCTTAAAAAGAGACTCACCTAAGCACCTCTTCTCGCGTTACCAGATTTCACAAAAACTTCGAGATAGAGTGTGATGCTAGTGGTATTGGCATTGGAGGATTCCTTATGCAAAACAGACATCCCGTGGCCTACCATAGCGAGAAACTTGATGGAGCACGCCTTAACTATCCAATTTATGAGAACAAACTTTTTTTCTTTGGTTTGTGTTTTGCATGTTTGGCAGCATTGCCTTTGGCCCAAAGAGTTCATCATACACTCCGACCATGAGTCATTGAAGTATCTTAAGGGTAAAGCTCATTTGAGCAAAAGGCACTCCAAGTGGGTTGAATTTATGGAGTCCTTTCCTTACATTGTCAAATACAAGAAGGGTAAAGATAATGTGGTCGCGGATGCTCTTTCCCCCAAAAACTCCACCCTACTCACGCGCTTTGAAGTGAATGTTATGGGTCTTAATGGTATCAAAAATTTGTATGATTTCGACTCGTTGTTTGGTCCAATATTTGCTAAGTGCTCACCTCACAAGGGATTTGATGACTTATATTTGCATAATGGTTTTCTCTTTAAACAAAATATGCTTTGCATTTCGAAGTCGTCTCTCCTAATTTTGCTACTCCAAGAGTCTCATGGTGGAGGCTTGATGGGTCACTTTGGTCGTGCCAAGACGTATGACATGTTGGCTACCCACTACTATTGGCCAAAGATGAAGCGAGACGTGGAGCGCCTTGTCCAACGGTGCACAACGTGCTTACAAGCTAAGTCCAAGTTGAAAGGATACGGATGTCGCCTAGAGGGGGGTGAATAGGCGATTAAAACTTTTCCTAGAGTGGCTCAACAAAGGCGGAATAAAACTAGTGTTTACTTTGTTAAGGACAACCTAGAACAACTAAGGTTCACCTATGTGCACCAACAACTTATGCTAAGCAATACAAGCAACAAAGTGATAGCAAGATATATATTACTTCAAGCACGAAGGCTATCACAATTTAAAGTACATAAGTAAAGAGCTCGGGTATAGAGATAAACGAGGCACGCGGGGACAACGATATTTTACCGAGTTCCTCCCAACATGGAGTACGTCTCGTTTGGAGAGGGGGTGGTATCAAACCACCAATGCCACAAAAGGCCTCCCTTATTCTCCGGCGAATCTCACCCCAACGGGATCGATCCACACTTCCACTATCGGTGCACTTGTTGGTGGCAACCAAAATCTCTCACAAGGTTGGGGCACTTCTCCACAACTTAATTGGAGGATCCCAACAAATGCCACCAAGGCCACAACGCCACCAAGGCCACAAAACCGTCTAGGGTTCGAAGAATCCAAGAGGGACAAGCTCCAATGAGTAACATGAACCAAATCCTCCAAGGAGAACACAAACCGATGCACTGAATGCAAATGGCAAGAACACCACAAAGATGCTTAAATCCCTCACTCTCAAGTTCCAACAAAGCTACTAAAGCTATTGGTGGAACAAGGGAGGAAGAACACAAATGGAACACAAAATCCCCCAAAAACTAGATCCCCAAAGATATACTCACAAAGAGAACTTTTGGTTTGGTCAAAACGTAGATCTAGATCTCCTCTATATTCCTCTCAAATAATGGCATGAATCATTTGAGAGAAATCATAGAATCAAGCTCAAGAGGGAATAAGAATATAGGGCAAAGCTTGAGCAAGAATAGATGGAGGAAACAGCACCCCAAAAAGACAAAGGGGCAAAGCTATTTAAAGAAACAGACGGAATCTGACAATTGGGGTGAATTTACTGGACGGACCGGTAGTACCAGATCCGACCGGTACTACAGGACCGAACACACCCAGCAGCCGCCAAGAAAAACGAAACAGGGGCCAGCAGCGCGGCAGGGCGAGCTGGCGCAGCGCGTGCCTGCGGCGACAGCGGGTGGGCCTAGCATGCGGGGCTAGGCACGCAAGCGGCAGGAGAAACGGGGGCCAGCACGCGGGCAATGAGCGACGCGCGCGATGGAGCAGCAGTGATGCGCGGGTCAACGTGGGGCCAACAAGCAGCAGCGGCAGCAACAACGCAGGGCAAGAGCGCAGCACGCGATGCGAGGCGGGCGAGCGACGCGAGGTAGCGGAGGCAGTGGGGCTAGGCGTGGGGCGCGCACATGCGACGCAGGGCGGGCGGTCAACGTGAGCGAGCAAAGCAGGGGAGGCAGCGCGCGTGCAGATCGAGACCAGCGAGGCGACGGGCGCAGATGTTTCCTAGGCCGGCCGGTAGTACCGGCTCACCCGGGCGGTACTACCGGGCCGTCCGGTACAACCGGATTTGACTACCTAGCAAGGCAGAGAATAGTTGGGGCACACTCAGGTGCGGGCAGTAGTACCAGCCCGCTCGGGCGGTACTACCGCTCGGCCCAGAGAGCAGATTTTCCTTTTCTTTTTCTTTTCCAAATCAAATACGCAGATTTCAAACGGCTATAACTTTTGATTGGTAACTCCGATCGACCCGATTCCAATTGCGTTGGAAAGAGGACGACATGAGAATACTTCATGTATTTTATAGTGATATACCTCACTTGGTGATAATCCGGAAAACCTCCAAGAACAAACTCTCAACAAGATATAAAGGGAAGATCCGATATTGATAGTCAAGAGCTTGTTATGGAGATTAACACAAGCTCTATCAAGATTATACCTTTGCCTTGAGCATTCCACTTGAGCTCAGTATAGACGAACTTGACCTTCTCAAGATGGAACGCCTTTCTTGATTCCACATCATCGATCCATGATCACCGAGGATGGCAAGCATCAAACATGAGATCTTCTATAGATGGCGCATTTTGATCTTGCACAACACATCTTCTTCTCATTTCATCGACCTTGAAGCCAACACATGCTTCAAGCGATGCCAATGGACAATTCCTACAAGTATAACTTAATACACACATTAGTCCATAAAGATTGTCATTAATTACCAAAACCACACAAGGGGGCCCACATGTTCTTTCACAAGTCTAACCCATTTGGTATTTATATGCCATTGCCTATTCCATATGCATCTTGGTCGGATATAAGCATAGACTTTGTGTTAGGATTGCCTAGATAAAAGCATGGCCACAACTCAATCTTTTTAGTAGTGGATCATTTCTCCAAAATGGCACATTTCATTCTGTGCCATAAGACCGATGATGTTTCACATGTGGCAAATTTGTTTTTAGGGAAATTGTCCATCTTCATGGTATCCCAAGAACCATTGTCTCTGATTGCGACGTCAAATTCATGAGCTACTTGTGGAAGACGCTCATGGCCAAGCTCGGCATCAAGGTCCTCTTCTCATCTTCTTTGCACCCTCAAACCAATGGTCAAATCGATGTTGTGAATCGAAGCCTTGGCACTCTACTACGAGTCTTGATCAAGAAGAACCTCAAAGATTGGAAAGAATGCATTTCCCATGCCGAGTTCGCCTACAATCGTGCCAAGCACTCTACAACGAACAAGAGCCCCTTCATGGTTGTCTATGGATTCGAGCCCTTGATAGCGCTCGACATGCTACCGCTACCCCTTCATGAATGCACAAACATGGACATCGACAAGCGTGCCCAAGCCATGAAGAAACTACATGAGGAGACAAGAGTGACTATCGAGCAACAAGTTATTCATCAAGCATAAAGGCTCAACAAGAACAACAAGGATATGATGTTCAAAGAAGGTGACCTCGTGTGGATCCACTTGCGCAAAGACCACTTCCCAAATGAGCATGACTCGAAGCTCAAACCACGAGGAGATGGCCCCTTAAAAGTCTTTAAGAAGATCAAGAACAACGCCTATGTGATCGACATCCCCACCTCCAAGTACCTTGTGAGGAATACATTCAACATGGCGGACCTCTCATCAATCCATGGAGTCAATGAAACTCAAGATGATGAAGACTCGAGGACGACTCTTTCCCAAGGGGGGAAGCTGATGCAGCCCTCCTATGGATGCTCCTACATTTTCACTTCCAAGTCCCCCAAGTGGACCAATGACTAGAGCTCGAGCCAAGCTTCTTCATGATAAGGTTAACTCGCTCCTCACATCATATGACTTTGATTCACCTTTGAATGGCCTGCTGCTTCATTCCCATACCTTTTGTATTCTCAGCTATGAATCCCATGAAGAATCGGCAAGAGGAGAAGTCAAGGAAGCGCAAGGAGAAGATCCAGTCCAAACCGATGCCAGAACCGGCGGGCCAGACCTGCCACCGAAAGCCAACCAGGAATCGGCACCAGACCCGGTGACCGACCCTCCATTTTAGCGACCGCCGAAACCAACGCAGCGAGCCACTTCGGCTAATGCTTAAACCATCTGGCGACCGCCGAAATGGTTCGACGGTAAACCCGGCGCCGCTGCCGAAACCCCCAGGAGATCGTTTGACTTTTGGGCTTGGCCCATATAATCCCCTATCTCGTCCATACTTTACCCTTTTATCCCCAAACTACCCCTATTTTAGAGGCTGGCATATAAATAGCCCCACACCTCCATTTGTAAACCCTAGACTTGATATTAGGCTAGAAGAAGACTCCCACTTGAGGATCTATCTCCTATTTAGTCTCATGCTCCTCCAAGAGTCTATAATTTTTTATGCTCCATGCTTGTTTTGTGCCAACTGTCTTATGTTTTGTCTACACTTTGAGGTATTTTTATACACTTTCTGGAACTAACCTATTGACAAGATGCTGTAGTGCCAGTTGCTTGTTTTCTGCTGTTTTTGGTTTCAAAAAAGCTAAAAAATAAATATTCTCGGAATTTGACGGGACAAAAGCCAAAGTCAATATTTTACCGGAGCGAACACGGAGCCAGAAGGGCAGACGAAGGGGGGGCAGGAGGTGGCCACACCCTAGGGTGGCACGGGTCCCCCTAGCCGCACCAGCCCTAGGTGTGGGCCCCTCGAGGCTCCACTGACCTTGCCCTTTCGCCTACTTATACGTATCCCCGAGACATAAACCCTAACACAGGCAAAAATCCACAAAAACCTCCACAACGCCGCCGCCACCAAAGGGGAGATTCGGGGGACAAAAGTCTCTGTTCTAGCACCCTGCCGGGATGGGGAAATGCCCCCTAAGTCATCTCCATTGATCTCCACCACCATATCCATCGCCGTTGCTGATTCCCATGATGAGGAGGGAGTAGTTATTCCTCGAGTCTAAGGGCTCTAACGGTAGCTATGTGTTCATCTCTTTCTCTATTCGTGATCTTATTGTGATCATGAGCTTTGTAATCAAGTAGATCTACTCTGCTACTCAAGTGCTCTAATAGATCTCTGGCTCTCCCCACGTGTGTGAAAGTGACAACATGCATACCATGGTGGCACTTAGGCTAGAGTTTACATAAATACTCAAGTGCTTTAATAGATCTCTGGCTCTCCCCACGTGTGTGAAAGTGACAACGTGCACGCCATGTTGGTACTTAGGCTAGAGATTACAAATACTTATCATGAGTATATTTTGAGTTGGTTGTCTCTATGAAATTATGGTATTTGTTGGAACCATCTAGCGCTCAAGGTGATAGTGTGGGGTTATCTAGATGGGGAAGGCGCACTTTGAGGTGTGCTTTTGTATCCCTACCGTGGATTAGAGTGTCCAACCGAAGAGTAGTTCAAGATAGTATCATGAAGAGAATTTATTTATTGAGAGTGTTCACTAGTGAAAGTATGATCCCTAGGCCTTGTTTTTAGACATTGAAACACCGTTTACAACTAGATGTGTTCCATGTTTGCTTGCTTCCATATTTTTGCCTTTAGTCTTTTCCTCCCCGTTAGAAGCTCTTTTCTGGCATCGTTACCACTTATAATCATCCATACCACTTGTATTTCACTATCTCTTCGCTGAACTAGTGCACCTATACACCTGACAAGTGTATTGGGTGTGTTGGAGACACAAGAGACTTCTTGTATCTTGATTGTAGGGTTGCTTGAGAGGGATACCTTTGACCACTTCCTCCCTGAGTTCGATAAACCTTGGGTAACTTGCTGCTGTTCTACAAACCTCTGCATTTGGAGGCCCAACAACTGTCTACAAGAATAAAAGTGCATAGACATCAAGCTCTTTTCTGGCGTCGTTGCCGAGGAGGTAAGGTAAAAGGTACTCACATCCTCCAGTGTGAGTGCTCAAAGGTATTTCCTTTAGATTCTGCAATTTTGTCTTTTTATTTCTTGTTTTCACTAATTAGGCTTAATGGAAAACAAAAAAAATTAGAGCTTTATAGCATTTATGTTGAGTTAGGACATGATGTGTTTGAAGAGAAAATTAAAAAACCTATGGAACTTTATTTGCATGCTAATAGCAATGTTATTATTATGAATTCTTTGAAAACTATTATTGCTAATGCTATGGAAACGTCTAAGCTTGGGGAAGCTATTTTTTATGAAAATGATCATTTTAGTTCCCTATTACAATGATGAATATGATCATTTTAGTTCCCTATTTTAGTTCCCTATTAAAATGATCATTTTAGTTCCCTATTTTTTATGAAAATGATCATTTTTTATGAAAATATAACTATCACATAAAACGTCTAAGCTTGGGGAAGCTTTGGAAGATAGCTATTCTATTGCTTATGATGATACCAAACCTCCAATATATGACGATTACAATGATGAATATGATATTTTTAGTCCACCTACTATTGAGGAGAAAATTAATTATGATTACAATATGCCTCCTTTATTTGATGATTATGGTGATGAGAATAATAATGATAGCTATTTTGTTGAATTTTCTCCCACTATAATTAATAAGAATGACTATGCTTATGTGGAGACTAATAATCATTTTATGCATGTGGCTCATGATAAGAATGTTTTATGTGATAGTTATATTATTAAGTTTATTCATGATGCTAGTGAAATTTACTATGAGAGAGGGAAACATGTATTTATGCATCTCAAAAATATTAAGTTTCCCCTCTTTATGTTGAAAATCTTGAAGTTGCACTTGTTTTGCTTTCCTATGCTTGTTGCTTTGTGCTTTCATGACTTGTTTCTTTACAAGATTCCTATGCATAGTAAGTGGGTTAGACTTAAATGTGTTTTGAATTTGCTTCTTGATGCTCTCTTTTACTTCAATTCATATTTCTTGTGAGCATCTTCTCAAACTATCATGCCTAACTTAAATACTTCTTGGGAGATAACCCAATTGTTTTATTGAGTCTTGGAAGTTATTACTTCTGTAATAACCTCTCCTTATCCTTTTTGTGTGGTTTTTGTGCCAGGAATAACCTCTAATGAGAGAGAAGTAAGATTTTGGGAAGTTGCTATCCTAGAACAGATTTTTGTGCTTCACTGTACAATTCGTGAAAAATCTCTGTATGTCGTATTTAGCTGTACTTTTTTGAATAAATCCCCCAGGTTGTTATCTAACTTTTGTTTGTTCAACACTTTTTGATTTGAGCAACAGAAGGTCTTCGGAAAAATCGGTTTTTACGTGCTGGTCTGTTTTGACAGATTTCTGCCATTATTTGCATTTGCCTCTTTATTGATTTCTTTTTGGGTTCTCTTTGGGAAATTGAGCTTTTTGAACGAATTTTTATAGTAGTTTGTGTTTTTAATGAAAGTTTTGCTGTTTTAAAAGTAAACCCCAAAGTTTTATTATCTTTTGAATGCACTAATGTTACTAATGAAGATTGTGTGAAGTTTTGTATGAAGGAAAATTTTCAGGTGTAGGGAAAAAATGATGTAATGAGATGAAGAATGGACAAAAGCTCAAGGTAGGGGATGCCACCTCGTGTCACCCCAAGAAATATTCAAGAGGTACAAGCGTCAAAGCTTGGGGATGCCCAAGGCATCCCCTTCTTAATCAATAAAAATCTTAGGTCTCTATCTAGACACTTTGTTTTTATTGTTTCATGCACTTTTGTGTTGTTCTTGGAGCGTCTTAGTTTTTTAGTTTTATTTTGCTTGGTTTGTTGCAATAAGTTGGTTGGATCCTAGCACACTTATTTTGGAGAGAGACACACTCTGCTTTCATTGCCTAGAACACTCTAGTTTTCATTCTTATTGTCGTTTGAGTGTTCTCTTTTGCTAGCACTGTGTTTAGCCTTGGTTTTCTTGTGCTTTCAACTTAGAACTTTTTAGTTCTTCTTTGTTGATTTGTGATACAAGCTCACTAATCTTTGTTGATTATTATCTTTGTGAGTTGTTTCAAATAAGTTGATTAGTGTTGGAAAGGAGTAGAAAGTTTCATGCTTATGTGGTACAAAAGGGAGCTTGTTTTAACTATGACTTAGACTTTATCATGTCATGCTAGATGTTTCTTTGACCTTATGCTTAGTGATTATTGTTGTATCATGACTTGTTCCAAACAATTGAGATTTCTTAATATGCTTTGAAAGAATCATGCGTTGTTTTAGCATACAAAAGCATAGTATGGTGGTATTCTCCTTTGATGCTTTGTTTGGGTTGACTTGCACATGCTCACACCATGTTATGACTATGAACCAGTCACCTTAGCCTCTATGATCATTTATTTTTTGAATTGTGATACCACTTTATGCTTTGATTGATAATGTTTTGTCGCTCTGCATGATTATGGCCATTATTGCTCTCTTAGTTGGTTGCTCCCAGTCTTTTGCTAGCCTCCACTTGTATTGAGTAAGCCCTACTCATGCATCCAACTCCCAAAACACCAAGTTATTCCAAAGAGTCCACTATAATTTCCTATGCATGGTGTGTTACACCATTCCAAGTATATTCTTGTTTTATCTATCTTCCAAATTAAACTTGTTATGTGAAAATTAGTGATTAAAGCTCTCACAAACTTGATGGCACACTTTATTTTTCTTGCTCCTAATAAACTTGAACCATTGTGTCATCTGTGTTGTATATGATTGCACTTATAAGTTGGGAATTAGCAGAACCGTGGTGCCATGGGGAACGCTTTCAACACCTGTAAATATCTACCCAGTTGATATCATGCTCTTTTAGTTATGGATGTCGTCGATGTGAAATGAAAGGGTAGCTTTTAAGTCCATGGAGTTATGTATATGTGTTAGAGAAATGCCTGGGCCGCTAGCCTAAGCCATGCCTAATCATGGTGGAAACTTGCAGCATCACCATAGTGAGCAATCTATGAAGCATTCTTCTTATAAAAAAAGAGAGATAGAAAAAAGAGATTGAGAAAAAGAAAAAAAAAGAGATGAGAAAATAGGAAAGAGAGAAAAAAGCACCATTTTCCCATGGTAAATAAGAAAATTGCTGAGATGCTCATTGTCTGCTTGCCTTGTCATTTTGATATGGGATAGCTCATGTTTCATGGGGAAAGGGGTACCCCATTGGCGGTTCTCTATGATACACATGTACTTACTATGACAAGAAATTACCGGTAACTAAAGTTGAGTAGCATGAGGAGCGGCCCTCGTACTCAAGGGATATGAGATTGCCAACCTATGATTTGTCAAACATATACTCCATAGTTTGTTCACTTTAATCTTAACCACTTCAAGATGCTTATGATAGGGGTAATGAGAGTTGAAAGCTAACAAGTACCATAATTTTTGGAAGCTCTTTATGAAACTTGAAATCCCTGCTTCCCTTTGAAGGGCCTTTCTTCCACTTTTATATTGAGTCTCCACCTTCTATCCTTAGGTACCAATTAAGAGAGCATAGTTGTCATTCTTAGTTCTATGTGCATTGTCCCAAAACTTATTGATTGATTCATAATGTTGATATTGCTTGTTCTTGAACTATTTGTATCTAGTCACCCTTATGAACTTTGAAGGTGTCCTATGCATTTATGTTTTTCTACTCCATGAGGGACAAGCTGAATGCCTCTATGCTATGTTTTCTATATGTGAAACAAACAAACGTCTTTCAATGCATTGTTATTCATGAATCTTTGTTTGTATCCTTTCTTGTTGCAGCATACTTATGTCTTATTGTTAGAACTTCATCTTTCATGCTCATGTTTAGAGTAATTTGATTCCAGCTTTAAATTCTTTGCAAATGGTTTGATCAAGATTGTGATGGTGCATGTCACCTCAAAAATTATTCTTTTTATCACTTACCTACTCGAGGACAAGCAGGAGTTAAGCTTGGGGATGCTTGATACGTCGTAAACATATCTATAATTTTAGATGCACCATGCTTGTTTTGTGCCAAATGTCTTATGTTTTGTCTACACTTTGAGGTATTTTTATACACTTTCTAGAACTAACCTATTGACAAGATGCCGCAGTTCCACTTGCCTATTTTCTACTGTTTTTGGTTTCAGAAAAGCTAAAAACTGAATATTCTCGGAATTGGTCGGGACAAAATCCAAAGTCAATATTTTACAGGAGCGAACACGGAGCCAAAAGGGCAGACGAATGGGGGTCAGGAGGTGGCCACACCCTAGGGTGGCGTGGGTCCCCCTGGCCGCGCCAGCCCTAGGTGTGGGCCCCTCGAGGCTCCACCGACCTTGCCCTTTTGCCTACTTATACGTCTCCCCGAGACGTAAACCCTAACATGGGCAAAAATCCACAAAAACCTCCATAGCGCCACCGGCACCAAAGGGGAGATTCGGGGGACAGAAGTCTCTATTCCAGCACCCTGCCGGGACGGGGAAGTGCCCCCGGAGCCACCTCCATAGATCTCCACCACCCTCTCTGTCGCCATTGCTGATTGCCATGATGAGGAGGGAGTAGTTCTTCCTTGAGGCTAAGGGATCTACCGGTAGCTATGTGTTCATCTCTCTCTATGCATGATCTTATTGTGATCATGAGCTTTATAATCAAGTAGATCTACTCTGCTACTCAAGTGCTTTAATAGATCTCCGGCTCTCCCCACGTGTGTGAAAGTGACAACGTGCATACCGTGGTGGCACTTAGGCTAGAGTTTACATAAATACTCAAGTGCTTTAATAGATCTCCGGCTCTCCCCACTTTTGTGAAAGTGACAGCGTGCACGTCGTGGTGTCACTTAGGCTAAAGATTACAAATACTTATCATGAGTATATTTTGAGTTGGTTGTCTCTATGAAATTGTGGTGTTTTTTGGAACCATCTAGCGCTCAAGGTGACAGTGTGGGGTTATATAGATGGGGAAGGAGGACTTTGAAGTGTGCTTTTGTTTACAACTAGATTTGTTGCATGTTTGCTTGCTTCCATCTTTTTGCCTTTAGTCTTTTCCTCCCCACCAGAAGCTCTTTTTTGGCACCATTACCACTTATAATCATCCATACCACTTGTATTCCACTATCTCTTCGCCGAACTAGTGCACCTATACACCTGACAAGTGTATTGGGTGTGTTGGGGACACAAGAGACTTCTTGTATCTTGATTGTAGAGTTGATTGAGAGGGATAACTTTGACCACTTCCTCCCTGAGTTCGAAAACCTGGGTAATCCTCTTAAGGGAAACTTGATGCTGTTCTACAAACCTCTGCACTTGGAGGCCCGACAACTGTCTACAAGAATAGAAGTGCATAAACATCAAGCACCTAGTATCACAAACCTCTTGGATCTAGCTTAATAGTGTTCGGTTGTACAAGATCTTAGTATTGGGTTTGCCCTTGAGAAGTTATCAAGATCTTGTCAAGTTCAACTTGCCCAATACCGATCCCGAAGGATTATATTGGACTGGTAGGCACCAGAGCCAATGGCGTTTCATTTGCATTTGTGTTTTGCGTGCGTTCGTGGTGTTCTTCGTGGTTCATGTTCATCGGGTTCATCCTCTTCCCCTCTCCCCTCACTTCACAGCGAATCCCTCGTGAAATCTTGAAAGATCGGCCATCCTAAGGGTCATTACCTAACATATGGGCCCCAAACCCACCCCGCGCCCTAGCCCACCTAAGGGTGGCCGACGGGGTGGGATCCCTCCCACTCTTGCCGCAGGCCCTCTGGTCCCTCCGTCTTGGGCCCTCTTCCCTCCTAGGGAAGACCCATGTGGGAGTTTTCCTTTTTTCTTTTATATTTAATAATTTATATTTAATATTAATTCATAATTAAATACTAAATACATATTATTTTAAAATGACTTCTGAACACTTTGGTTTCTCTCTGGAATGTTTCCGGTTGTCTCTTCCTATTTCTCTATCGGTAGTAGATCTACCCGCAACATTGATTACCCTTAAGCATGACACCCTTACGGCTCGGGAATGTTCAGGTATGAAGGGGACATCTCCCTGATAAATTGATAATCAGAGGTATCTAGAAGCACATGTATATCCCTTCGCATCCCACGAATATGGTTGTTCGCTTGAACCTTCTAAACGTCGAGTCTTATTCCCTTTATGCGATGATACCTGGTTTGTCCGATACCTGATCTCATGTACCCTTATACAATTTGATCTTATTACCGACAAACACATTTACTTGTTCCCGTGGTATCACATCCCCGTGACCTAGTCACATGCTTGCAAGCTCATTGATGTGATCTCACCAAGTGGGACCAGAGTATCTATCTGTCACTCAGATAGGCAAATCCCGATCTCAATCATATGTCTCAACCATTCCTTTGGAATACCTAAAACACACCTTTATGGCCATCTAGTTATGGAACATGATGGTTGATGTGATCAAACTAGCCACGGGAGATAGTGATTAACATGGTCTCATGGTCGAAGGATTAAGTCACTACGCTTTGCTAGATATCGCAACATTGAACATTGTGACTGGATCACATTGCAATTCTATGGCCAGGTGCGTCCATCACTTCATAAGTGACTTCATTTTTAGTTGACTATTTTGCGTCAAGTCCATAATCGGGATACAAAAATATTATAAACATTAGAGATATAACAATAAAACACATTATTTATTGGTCTTTAGGGCATATCTCCTTCATTATCCCACTTGCACTAAATTACACTAGTTTACAACATACAATAATCTAACACTAATAGCATTCCGGTGCTGATCATGCTTTGCTTATGGAAGAGGCTTAATGAATGGATCAGCTATACTCACATCTATATGTACTTTACAAATTCTAATGTTTTCCTCAGCAACATAATCTCTTAATACAACGTAACGTCGAAGTATGTGCTTGGCCGTGGAGTGGAACCTCTGGTCCTTCGTATTCGCAATGGCCCTCATGTTGTCGTAGTAAATGCACACAGGGTCTTGCTGTAATGTCCGGAAAATATCCCAATTAGATTTGGTTGTTATTTTGATTTTGTGCATCATCATGCATATTTTTGCCACTAAAATTATTTTTATCAAACACTATTTGGTTTCTAATATACTATATATATATATATATATATATATATATCCGTCTGAGCTCTTTCCTTATTTTTCACAATTCAAAGAAATATTTTTCAGTCTGTTTTAAATAACAAAAGGATTTCATATTTCACTAAAAACTGTCTAAAATTTTAGCTTAAAACTAGTCTTATCTATCTACTTTGGACTATATAACTACTCCAATCCTCTTTTTTTTCTCAAAATCCTAACCCCCAAAGTCTGGCCAAAATGACGTCCTTTTTCCCTCGTACCCACTTTTCTTTGCCAAAAATTCAGATCCATTTCTTCGCCTGCGAGCTCTATTTCCTCTCGTGCAAAGAGATAGATCCTGGCTTGTTCTCCCGTATGCGCATGGTTGCGTGGAGCCTCACGTTCTGCATTGATCTAAAAATCAACTCCACTCTACATGGAGGAATCCTTTCCAAGCCGTACCACCAGATCCTTTCTTTTTATTTTGCTAGCAAAAATCCCAATCGATATATCAATCAGTTCTCTGTTTGATTTCTTGTCTTGTCTTCTGCATCTAGCAATCGATCAAATCCATACTCCTCCCGTCAAAACCAACCTGATCCACTCCTGCTGCCCTCGATCTCCACAAACACCAAATTCTTTGATTTTTTGACTGACCGTGCAGGACCTGGTTGTCTTGTTTCCAGCGCCAAGATCATCTCCACTACTCCCTCTGTTTCGGTTTACAAGTCCTGCACGTAGTTCTATGTCGGCAAATTGAGCAACTTAGTATGATGTATATATTACAAAAAATATATCACCGGAAACTTTAGACTTTGTATTTTCCAGCGATATAATTTTTATATTATATAATTCAAATTATATAAGTCAAATTGATAACCTAGATATACGCGTAGGACTTGTAAACCGAAACGAAGGGACGGAGGGAGTATTCTGAATTCGAGCACACCACCACCAAATCACCACTTCATGAGCAGCAGAGCCCTATATGCTGCTGGCCACGCGTGCGCTGCCCCTTTGGTCGGTGCAAGAGCTAGTCCAACCGCCGACCAGGCCTCGCTCCACTCGGGTCCGCGCCAGGAGAGCCTGCTCTTACTGTAGCATGCAAGAAGCAGGCTATCATCCAATCACCCGACGCTGATAGTCCTGTGCCGCCACCGGTACACAAGCTGTTCGGGCGAATATTTGAACCAAGTCAATTGCATGTCTTTATCTCTACGTATCGTCATGTTATTATTATATATTTGTTATGTTCTAAAACTATTTTTAAAAGCTTATTTTGTTTTTAAAATATTTCCCTCTTTATTTCAAACCAACATTCTAGGTCTATCTGGATCTTTATTTTCCTCTAACCTATTTGCGACGGTTTTATAAAATAAAAATTAATAAAATATTTTGACTTAGGAGACAGTCTAGCTGGTCAGGCCAGAGGCCCAAACGGACCAGACTACCTACTACCCAGCCCATCTAAAAACCTAGATCTATCTTACCCTAACCGTGGGTCTAGACCCAAACCCTAATCATAATCCTTAAATCCTACCTACTCCCTCCCCGCCGTCGCCACACAGCGGTAGCATACAGACACGCGCGCAGCCGACCCAAATCCCTTGGCCCCACTTACGATACTCCTCCCCGCACGCTGCAAGCACACGCGCCAGACGCACCCGCAACAACGTAGCCGAGGTACACCCAATGCCTGCCCACCCCGCTCCCAGTCAAATCCAGCCCCACCCGCTGGTCCCACTCCCTCACAGCCCGCAAACCATCCCGCGCCTCCACCCAACTCCCCACGATCCCTGCCCCATCCACCGCCGCCCCTGGCCCACCTGGTCGCACGTCACACTCGCCTCCCACTTCTCACACGTGAGCTAGCCGCGTCAATCGGCACTATCGCCCCTAGCCCCACCCCCGGCTCGACGCGCCTCGATCCCGCACCTTCGTCGCATTTTCTCTCCCTAGCTTGCGAGCCTGCCGTCTCCTCTCGCCTCACCTGTAACATCCCAGCAGAAATAAGCTGAACTCAGATGTGTGCATTGCATTCATGTATAGAAAATCCGAATAGTTTTCTCGCTTTTAAACAAAACTTATCAAAGTGATTTGACTTCTCTGAACTTGATGGAATTGAAGTAGATCATCAAGTTGACTACGATAAGTTTAAATATGACATTTGCTAAAAACTATATTATGGGTAAAGATGATTTGGTCTAAGGGTAGATCAAATATAATAAAACTAAACCATTATACATTGCTTAATGATTATTATCTGATCCTTAAGAGATCATATCATAGTATTCGTTACAACAACTCCTAAATACTAAGTTAAGGATACAACTCAAGTAACAAGAATTTAATAACTAAATCTTGACTTATCTTATTCTCATATATTCCTACCATGAGCATCATGGTAGTTCTTAAACACTAATTCTTTATCACTTGTTGAGTAGGAAGGAAATCAAGTCAAGACCATTCACCACATATTTTTCTTTCCATATCAATCCTTATCATCTCTATGGAATCTTATTCTAATATCTGCTAATCATCAATGTTGAGTAATCAACTATTGATATATCAACTCTTATCCTTATCATAGCATTCACTTTAAAGCCTTTAGAGAAAGAAGTAAGAAGAGTTAGGTGGTAATGCTAGTTTTAGATATCATCTATAGGATGGGGGTGTTTGAAGAGAATGAAATCACTATGATAATTGATGAAGTTAACTCACTCCTAAATGGACAGAAGAGTTATTTGAAATAAGGATATATGTGGTAACAAATAGGATCAAAAGGGTGAATATTGGAGATAGTTACCAATGAGTAATCCTATTGGATCAAGTAGGTATAGTCAATGAATAATATCTTCTAGTTAGTTAGCGATACTGAGAAGATAATTATAATAACTGTAATGTAGTATTGATAAAATCCTTGATTAGCCAACTGGAAACCTAAGCCATAAATGATCAAAGGATTATAATGATCATGCTCAAGTCACTAAGAGTGAAAGATTATATCATGTATAAGTGACATTGGTGGATAGAACATGATTAAACCCTAGTATAGATATATTATCCTAGATTAGTCATGACAAGTCACATCAATGTAATGTGAGGTTGGAATATGAGTTACTAGAGTTAAGTAGAGATAAAGATAGTATGGTTAAGATTATGCTAGAGCAACATTGGATTATAGAAGTAGTATATTGCTCTTAGGGAATATTAAACACTTGAGGTGTAGTAGGAATTGATATATGTGTATCTACTAGAGTAATATTATAGATGGATGATAAAGGAAGAGTATGAATGGAGTTAACCGTAACCACTTGTTGGATGGGAGGTTATCAGTAGTAGAGTAGTTTGATATAACCAAGTATAGCCATGAAAAGATTATGAAAAGCTTCTGATTTATAAGTGAGATTACAAAGTAATTGGGAAGTAAGAGAGTGAACATTCATGTGGACTTGAATTTATTAGAAGCATTCTAGAAATGAGAATTATCTATATGAGAAGATCATATTGAGCTTTAGTGTCAAGCTCATTGGATTTATAAATGGATTTAAAAGAAGAAAGTATTGATAAGAATATTCTTGTGAAGTAAAGCTCATCATGTTAACACATGATGATGCATATGAAGAAGCAATATATCTAGGAAAGGAATTCCTTAATTATAAGTCAATACTTATGAAGTATGGAAGACAGATATATACAACAACTACTCAACGAGTCAAGAATACAGATATACGGTACAAAGATCCAAATCACCTTGAAAACGATACAACATCCGACTACGGATAAGATGCAAATGGGGCTAAGAGCCTTGAAGAATAACCAATGGCATCCATAACCCTGTCCAGGCCAAGCCGAAAGGGAAACCCTACTAACGACGTCGTTCTCAAACCTGCTCAACGAAGGGTGCTGACAAAGGGAGAAAGAAAAAGGGAGTGGTCAGTACTAAGGCAAGTACACGACGAGTCTTAGAATTCGGCGGTCCTCGCCTACATAGGTATCGTGGACTGATGTGGTAGCGAAGCATGGGCTAAACAACCTATAGAGACTCGATATATCTAGCGGCTATCAGAGAGGGATAAGAAAGACCTATTCGGATCAAACCTGATTCTATCACCAATCATACCCATCCTGATATTCCCCCTCGAGACCCAAACGAGGAAGTCATATCGAGGAAACTCACACAGTTGTCAATTTTATTCATTCCATTATAGTTGCAACAATTACTAGTCAGATATATAGCATGAGTCATCCTGGTATAATAACCAGTGGGCAGTTTTAGTTAACCATTCTGATGTAGTTGCATTACTTACTAGTCAGATACATATAGCATGAGGCATCCCAAAACTAGTTGTTGTTGGTACAATTATTTAGCCATTCCGTTGTAGTGAAGCTAATTACTAGTCATTATAAAGTCAAATTTATAGCACTACTTTAGTTATAGTTGTCTATGATCGAGATATTGTGCTCCAAATCGTCCATAACCGCGGACACGGCTTTCATAAAGTTTTACCCTGCAAGGGGGCACAAATAGCAACACACGCACGATCAACCTCGGAAAAACCAAATGAAAACCCAACGAGGCATCACGACAAAGAAATCGCAAGATTCATATAATCAGGGGGCCACCCCACTAAGCTACCCGCGACAAAGTTGGCCGGCTCCAAGACGGACCCAGAGGTTTGTGACAATGGCTGTATACGACTAGGAACCCAAAAGATTGACTGGGCTTATCGATACCGTGAAATCATTCCATATTTGTTCCAAAACAGTACAGGCGCTCCACGCGCAATAGTAAATAAAGCAGTAAAGCATGACATAAGTATATGATAGTAATAAAGCCCCAAACTACTTTGTGACCCCAAGAAATAAGATATGACTCAAGCTCATGCTAAGGGAATTCATGGTCCCATATGCAGATAGTGCGAATATTCAAGGAACAAGTATCAAGTACTAGGGGTCCTACGGGACAGAAGTGGACGGTTAAAAATCAAATAACATCTATTGCCCACATGTGCCTCTGCATTATTTCCCTACTTTCAATATTAGTTATTAAACTGTAATTGAAGCCATGATCATCTCCAACTTAAAGCATGAGACATTTCTCCAACAACGGTGGTACTTGACGACATCGAAACAACACCTGAGCAAAAAACTACGACTCGCAAGGCCGACTACCTACCAAACGACAGGTAATAGAAGGTGTCCAAGGCAATATAATGGCTGCAAGGGATATCACGGATACGGAAACTAGAGCATCATAACACAGATAGCAATAGATCAAAATGAAGAAATAAAGACTACAAAAGTAAGATAGGTAGAAAGGGGAAGAATGCTCGCCTGAAAAACATTGCCAAAGTTTCATAACCGAAGAACTTGTCGAAGCTCACAACATCTCATCGTCCTATCTGGGAAGAAGCAAAACACTAAAAAAGAACAAGCGATGCATCAATTACAACTAATACGGAAGAGTCGGCACGATCATGATATGATACATGACATGGAAAGTTAATAATGCAAACTATGTTGAAAAGGTATTAGGGGCATCGCACATTGATGATATTGCATTTGTGAGGCATTATTAACAAGAAAAAATTAGTTCCCAATTTTATTTATCATGTTTTCCTTGCATAAAAAGTACTGATTATAAAACTGCTCTTAATGCATGATGCAAATGATAACATGGATAAAATGGTTGGAGAGGTCTCGTCGCGCTGATCATTTTGGATATATTATTTGTCGAATTCGAAATTACGGATTTACAGTTATGAATTTATTAGAAAAGACATTTATCAACATTTATTAACTTGAAAATTTTAAAATACTCAAATGTTATTATAATTATCATAAACAAATTCCTCATATTTTTTTGATTCAAAAACATATATTATGTACATTATTTGGAATTATGAGTTTAAATTTATATTAAAGTCAAATATGTAAAAGAGGGGTCAAAGTCAAAGGTTTGACTAGTTTGAAACATATTTGAAAAGATTTGAATTTAAAATTGGATTCATATTCAAAAAATAAACACATTTCATTTTATAAGTTTTCTCAAATTCGAATTATTTCAAAAGATATGAATTTATTTGAATTGAAATAATTTCTGGAATTTTATTTGAGTTGGAAAACTGTCTGAAATGTTTGTTACTCAGGCTAGCTTTACCCACACTCAGTGACATGTGGGGCCGCGGGCTGCGGGGTCTCTACACACACGAACTGGGAGTCGCCACGTGGGAGCGCCAGGAAGTGCGGGTTGAGGACACCAAAGCCTAGGGGCTTGACTGCAAAAGGGCAAGGTTGGATCGGAAGCAACCAACAAAACTGAATTCTATTTTCGCGAAACCGTGAGCTGAGATGATTTTTGGACAAAGACTGCGAGCGAACCTTCGAGAATTTTGCGTCTCCGTAAAAACAAAAGTTGGAGAGGGGATATTGGTCTACAACTTTCGTTAATGAACCAAAGTCGGAAGAGTTACATGGGCTCCGGGATTTAAACGGAAAAAGGGGACGACGCGGGCTACGGTTACTGGTATCTGACAGAAACGACCACTACCGAACTGAAACTTGAGCGAGCAAAAACAGCTAGCTGAGGCGTTCTTTGTAAGACGATGGCGAGCAAAATACCACGAATTTCGCAGCGTCGTAAAAACTAAAAACGGAGAGGATAGATAGATCTACAACTATGGTTCAGAAAGAATCGTCGCAGGGTGCCTAGGATTGCCGTGATTCACCGTCGAACAGGAAGGGGAGCTGGGGGTTCGGACTGAAGAAAAAGGTCAGACAGACATGACCTGGTTGACATACATCGCTACAGCTAACTGAACCTGACGGTAGCGCTTCGCTCTCTGAAACATGGCACAGGGCGAGGCTGGCCGGCGGGCCTGGGAAGGGAGCTCACCGAGGGTTTGCAAGGGGGAAGACGAGGCGGAGGTAGTGGGGAACTTCAGGAACCAATTCCCGGCGACGCGGTGTCGTGAGGTCGCCGAAAGAACGCCGTCGGCGTCGGAACTCTGCAGGCAGCGATGGTCACCGTTGATTCCGGAGGCAGGGAGAGAAAAATAGAGCCAAACTACGGACGGGGAGGGTCGCTCGGTACCTGGAATACGGGAGCGAGGATGACGGATGCGCGCAGCACGTATCAAACGGGCGCCGGAGCTACCGTGGTTCGGACATGGCGGCGGCGAGGTGTGGGGAGAAGGGGAAGAAAAGATAGGGTTTTAGGGAGGTCTCTGCGGCTTGGGGGATAAGAAGAGAGGAAAAAGGGGGTGGACGGTGACACGGAAGACGGAAAAGCGAGCGGCGACCTGTTCCGTTTGGAGGTCGATAGAGAGCGAGAGCTAGCGGAGAAGAAGAACAGCGGACGGCACCGTTCGCTGGTCGAAGGGGTACCATGCTGATTGATGTTTGGCTCGGCCCAAGAGGAAAAGGGAAGGGCAAGGAGGACCTGCGGCCTGAGGAAGTGGGCTACGCCCAGGTAGGTCCAGGAATCACTAAACCTTTTTTTAATAAAATTACTGTTTTTAGTTTGCTAGTTTGATTTGTTTATTTGAAAATATGAAACACCTCCTATTTTGAACATAGATGCAAGTCAAGGATCACCAAGATAGAGAGGATGGTTTGATCAAGACGAAGATGGATGTAACACCCTCAGATCGACCCTATGCAAGTTTAGCGATTCCTGCCAGACCCGCATAGAAACGATTTAAAGGTGCCCACCAGGCACTTGCGTGCGGGTGAAATACGAAGTAATATCATTACACAATAGTCCATGATGGAACCCACAGAACATAAATATAGAACAACGACTCAATGAGTCAAGAATACAGATATACAATACAAAGATCCAAATCACCTTAAAAACGATACAACATCCGAGTACGGATAAGAAGCAAATGGAGCTAAGAGCCCTGCAAAATAACCAATGGCGTCCATAACCCTTCCTAGGACAAGCCGGAAGGGTAAACCTGCAAACGACGTCGATCTCAAACCTTCTCAACAAAAGGGGTGCCTACAAAGGGAAAAGGAAAAAGGAAGCGGTCAGTACTGAGGCCAGTACACGGCGAGTCTTATAATTCGGCGGTCCTCGTCTACATAGGTATGGTGGACTGAAGCGGCAGCGCATCATGCACTAAAAAACCTATAGAGACTCAAAACAACTATCGGCTATCAGAGAAAGATGAGAAAGATCTATTCGGATCCGACCTTATACTACCACCAAACATACCCATCCTGATATTTCCCCCTCAAGACAAAACGAGGAGGTCAAGCCGAGGAAACTCACATAGTTGACAGTTTTATTCATTCTTTCCGTGGTGGTTATCCAACTTACTAGTCATATCAGATACAAGTCATATTATAAAAGTAAACTTTAGTTATAGTTGTCTATGATCGAGAACTGTGCTCCAAGTCGTCCATAACCGCGGACACGGCTTTTCAAAAAGATTAAACCCTGTAGGGGTGCACCAAAGTTTCCATACGCACCTACACCCTTATTTTCAGATTAGATAGGTACAAGATCACAAAACATACACCCAACGGTATGTGATGACTCCTTGTTGACATGGAGCACTTCGTCGGGAAACACCAAGAGCAAGGTGTGAAGCAGCACAGCAGCAAGTCTTCCCTCAGTAAGAAACCAAGGTTATCGAACCAGTAGGAGGAAGGAAACGTATCAAATGTGTTGCAAGAAACATGGAAACCTGCACAACACAAACTCAATACTTTGCCCCAACGAACAGTGAGGTTGTCAATCTCACCGGTTGCTGTAACAAAGGATTAACTGTATGGTGTGGAAGGTGATGATTGTTTGTAGCAAGTAAACAGTAACAGTGGAAGATGTATCAATGGTAAAGATTGGACCAGGGCCCATAGTTCACTAGAGGTGTTCTCCTTAGATAAACAAACATGGAATGCTGGGTAAACAAATTACAGCAGGGCAATTGACAGGACTAAGCAAGGCATACCAATGCAATACTAGACACAAAGATCCTATGAGATTCGATTGGGAAATACAACAATATACATAGACCGCCATCCAACTGCATCTATGACTAGAAGTCCACCTTCAGGTTATCATCCGAACCCCCTCCAGTATGAAGTTGCAAGCAACAGACAACTGCTTTAAGCAAAGTGTGTAAGGTAAACAATCCACTTGTTCCATGAACAAGAGACCGTTGTTTTCTCCCTAGTGGCAACAACACATCTACTACCGAAGAGATTTCTGTCACTTCCCTTGGAAAATAGATGCATGAACCCACTATCGAGCATAAATACCCCTCTTGGAGTCACTAGAAACTACTTGGCCAAGATAGCTACTAACAACAGAGAGCATGCAAGATCACAAATAACACAGACATGATAGAATCAAATAGACAAAACCATTAATCAATCTGACATAGTAATCTCAATATCCATCGAATCCGCGCAAACACAACATACATGATTACAAATAGATGAGATCTTGATCATGAACGGAGCTCACAAGGTCTAGACATGAAAGCAGAAGGAGGAGATACATCCATCTAGCTACTACATGGACCTATAGTCCAAGGTGGAACTACTCATGCTTCATACCGGAGTCTGCCATGATGAAGAAGAAGGCCTACGGGATGATCTCCCCTCTAACAAGGTGCCAGGAAGAGCTTCAGATCCCCCGATCTAGGGACGATGGTGGTGGCGACTACTGACGGTTTCGTGGAGTTTTGATCGGGTGCCTAGGGTTTTGGCATCGGGAGGAGTTTATATGCGAAGAGGCGAGGCAGGGGCCACCAGGGTGACTTCAACCCCCCATGCACGGGGTGGGCCCACCCGTGCGTCTAGGGGGTGTGGCCCCCTGGTGAGCCTCCTCCGTCTCGTATTCTGGCTTCATGTTGCCCACGGTAAAATATTGACTTTGGATTTTGTCCCGTCCAATTTCGATAATATTGATTTTCTGCCTTTCTGGAACCAAAAACAGAAGAAAACAGGCAACTAGCACTGTGGCAACTTGTTAATAGGTTAGTTCCAGAAAACATATAAAAACACCTAAAAGTGTAGACAAAGCAAAGCAAAATAGATACTAAACAAGCATGGAACATCAAAAATTATAGATACGTTTCTGACGTATCAAGCATCCCCAAGCTTAACTCATGCTCGTCCTCGAGTAGGTAAGTGATAAAATAATAATTTGTGAGGTGACATGCACCATCAAAACCAAGATCAAACCATTTGCAAGCATTGAAAGCTGGGATCAAAGAACTCTAAACATGTGCATAAAAGATGGAGTTCTAACAATAGGACATAGTAACTATGCATGCAACATGAAAGGCTACAAACAAAGATCATGAATGACATGCGTTGAAAAACGTTTGTTTGTTTCACATACAGAAAACATGGCATAGTGACATTTAGCTTGTCCCTCATAGAGTAGCAAATAGATGCATAGGACACCTTCAAAGTTCATAAGAGTGACTAGTTACAAATAGCACAAGAACAAGTAATATCAACAATATGCATCAATCAATAAGTTTTGGGACACTGCACATAGAACTAAGAATTACAACTATGCTCTCTTAATGGTGACTAAAGGTAGAAGGTGGAGACTCAATATAATAGTGGAAGAAAGGCCCTTCATAAAGGGAAGCAGGGATTTCAAGTCTCAAAAAGAGCTTCCAAAAATTATGGTACTTGTTAGCTTTTAGCCCTCATTGCCCCTATCATAAGCATCTTGAAGTGATTAAGGTTAAAGTGAACAAACTACGGAGTATATGCTTGGAAAAGTATAAGTTGGCAATCTCATGTCCCTTGAATATGATGGCCACACCTCATGCTACTCAACTTCAGTCATCTGTATGTTCTTGTCATAGTAAGTACATGTGTATCATAGAGAACCGCCAACGGGGTACCCCTTGCACATGGTACAGGAGCTATCCCATAACCAAAATGACAAGGCAAGCAGATAATGAGCATCTCAGCGATCTTTTTATTTACTATGTGCATAGATTTTTATTGAGTATGCTTCACAGAATGCTCATTATGGTGATGTTGCAAGTTTCCACCATGATTAGGCATGGCTTAGGCTAGCAGCCCATGCGTTTCTCTAACACAAAATACATAACTCCATGGACCTACAATCTCCCTCTTTATTTCACACCGGCGACATCCATAGACAAAAGAGCATGATATCAACTGTGTACAAAGTACAAGTGCAATGTTGAAAACGTTCCCCATGAGAGCATGGTTCTGCTAATTCCAATATATAAGTGCAAGCATATACAACATAGATGACACAATGGTTCAAGTTTATTAGGGGCAAGGAATATAAAGTGTGCCATCAAGTTTGTGAGGGCTTTAGTCACTAAGTTTTCACATAACAAAATACTTTTTAATTAGAAGATAGTTGAAAACAAGAATGTACTTGGAATGGTGTAACACACCATGCATAGGAATTTATAGTGGACACTTTGGAATAACTTGGTTTCTTGGGAGTTGGAAGCATGAGTAGAGCTTACTCATACAAGTGGAGGCTAGCAAAAGACTGGGAGCAACCAACTAAGAGAGCAATAATGGCCATAATCATGCAGAGCGACAAAACATTACTAATCAAAGCATAGAGTGGTACTACAAGTCAAGGAATAAATGATCATAGAGGCTATGGTGACTTGTTCATAGTCATAATATGGTGTGAGCATGTGCCAATTCAACCCAAACAAAGCATAAAAGGAGAATACCACAATTCTATGCTTTTGTATGCTAAAACAACGCATGATTCCTTCAAGGAACACTAAGCAATCCCAATTGTTTGGAACAAGACATGCTACAGAAATAATCACTAAGCATAAGGTCAAAACAACACCTAGCATGTCATGAAAAAGTCTAAGTGACAGTCAATGCAAGCTCCTCTTGCACTTTCAAGCAAGAACTTTCTACTCCTTTCCAACACCAATCAACTTATTTGAAACAACACAGCGAGAATGGGGGTCCAAACTACTTTATTCAAGCAAACTAAACAAACTAAGCAAAGAAAAAGAAAACTAAGACACTCCAAGAATAACACAATAGTGCATGAAACAATAAAAACGAAGTGTCTAGAAAGACCTAAGCATTTTATTGATGAAGAAGGGGATGCCTTGGGCATCCCCAAGCTTTGACGCTTGTACCTCTTGGGTTACACCGGGGTGGCATCCCAAAGCTTGAGCTTTTGTCCATTCTTCATCTCATTACATCATTATTTCTCTACACCTGAAATTTTTCCTTCATACAAAACTTCACACAATCTTCATTAGCAACATTAGTGTATTCAAAAGATAATATACCCTTGGGTTTAGCTTTAGAACAGCAAAACTTTTCACTAAAAACAAAATCTACTGTATCAACTCCTTCAAAAATCTCGAATTTCCCAAAAAGAACCCAAAAAGGAATCAATAAGAAGCAAATGCAAATAGTGGCAGAAATCTGTCAAAACAGATCAGCAGGTAGAAACCGATTTTTTATAAAATCTTATGTTGATCAAATCAAAAAGTGTTGATCTAACGAAAGTTATCTAACATACTGGTGGATTTATTCGTAAATTTTCAGCTCAATCCGAATTACAGAGACTCCTCACGTTTTTTTATGGTGGAGGACAGAAATCTGTTTCGGGACAGCAACTCCCCAAATCTTACTTCCTCTCATTAGAGGTCATTCTTGGCACAAAAAGCAAACAAAAAGGATAAGAAGAGGTCATTACTGAAGTAATAACTTCCAAGACTCAAGGAAACTCTTGGATATCTCCCAACAAGTACTTTTCTTTAACGCCTTTAAGTTAGGCATGGTAGTTTGAGAAGATGCTCACATAAGAAATATAAACTGAAGTAAAAGAGAGCATCAAGAAGAAAATTCAAAACACATTTAAGTCTAACCCACTTCCTATGCATAGTAATCTTGTAAGAAAATAAATTCACAAAGAACAAAGTGACATGCATAGGAAGGTAAATCAAGAGTAACTTCAAACCTTTCAGCACATAGAGAGGTGTTTCAGTACCATGAAAACTTCTAATACCATATTTTCCTCTCTCATAATAATTTTCAGTAGCCTCATGAATAAACTCAACAATATAACTATCACATAAAGCAGGCTTTTCATGAGCTACAAACACATAATTTCTATCAAGCTCAAAAATAGTGGGATTAAAACCTTCATAGGTTTTACCCAAAGTAGATATTTCAAAAGGATCCATAGGAACATAACATTCATCCTCCTTTGGTAAGCATGGGGGACAATCAAATAATGTAAGGGATAAAGAGTTACTCTCATTAGAAGTTAGGCATGGGTAGATAATCCATTCTTCCTCCTTTTGTTCATCACTCTCCTCCTCTTTTTCATCTAATAAGCTTCCAGTTTCAACAATTTCTTCTTCCATTGGCTCCTGCAAGGCATTAGTCTCTTCCATTTGTGGAAAGCATCTATTAAAATATTCAAGAATATAGCCATTTGCTTCCTTGTAGTTATCAAATCAGAATTTAAGTATCTCATAAACCTCATATTCATAAGGTGCATCATCAGTATTTCATGCAAACTAGCAAGTTCAAATGCACCCTTGAAAGCAATAAATTATTCAATTTATTCCACATCATAAAAGTCATAATTTCCCTTAACATAATAAGATATGGTAACATTATCATTATACTCACACTGAAAAGAAAGGTGTTTATACCTCCTACTGCAACAAGATTTATCAAAGCAATAAGTAACATTATAATTAGAGCACATGTCTCTAGCAATAGTATTCAACTTATCAATTTGTTCCCATAAGTGTTTCCCTTTTTGTGACAAACAATGTTCCTTATAATAATACGTTTGTTCTTCCGTGAACCCACCTTGCCAATAAGAACTAGTTTCAAAGAAACCATCCATTGGTTGAAAGCATGGCCAAGTGATGGCGCCCAATACTTGTCGTGGAACGCTTCGTTGGAAACCCCAAGAGCAAGGTATGAAGTAGCACAGCAGCAAGTTTCCCACGGTAAGAAACCGAGGTTATCAAACCAGCAGGAGGAAGGAAACATCACATAGGTGTTGCTGGCAACGTGGAGACCTACACAACACAAACTCAAGACTTTGCCCCAAAGAATCAGTGAGGTTGTCAAGATCACCGGTTTGCTGTAACAAAGGATTAAACGTATGGTGTGGAAGGTAATGGTTTGCAGCAAGTAAACAGGTAATAGTGGAAGATGTATCAATGGTAAAGATTTGACAGGGGTCCATCGTTCACTAGAGGTGCTCTCCTTAGATAAACAACATGGCATGAAGGGTAAACAAATTACAGCGGGGCAATTGACAGGAACTGAGCAAGGCATAACAATGCAATTACTAGCTAGAAAGATCCTATGAAGTTGATTGGGCAATACAACAATATACATAGACCGTAATCCAACTGCATCTATGACTAGAAGTCCACCTTCAGGTTATCATCCGAACCCCCTCCAGTATTAAGTTGTAAGCAACAGACAACTGCTTTAAGCAAAGTGTGTAAGGTAAACAGTCCACATGTTCCATGAACAAGAGACCATTGTTTTCTCCCTAGTAGGAACAACACATCTACAACCGAAGAGATTTCGGTCACTTCCCTTGGAAACTAGAGGCATGAACCCACTATCGAGCATAAATACTCCCTCTTGGAGTCACTAGCAACTACTTGGCCAAGATAACCACTAGCAACGGAGAGCATGCAAGATCACAAACAACACAGACATGATAGAATCATAAAGATAGAACCATTAATCAAACTAACATAATAATCTCAATATCTATCGGATCCCCACAAACACAACATGCATCATTACAAATAGATTAGATCTTGATCATGAACGGAGCTCACCAAGATCTCTACATGAAAGCACAAAGGAGGAGATACAACCATCTAGCTACTACATGGACCCATAGTCCAAGGTGGAACTACTCACGAATCATACCGGAGAGAAGGCCTCCGGGATGATCTCCCCTCTGGTAGGGTGCTGGGAAGAACTTTAGATCCCCTTGATCTAGGGACGATGGTGGCGGCGGCTACAGACGGTTTCGTGGATTTCTTATCGGGTATCGAGAGTTTCTGCATCGGGGGCTTCTTATAGGCGAAGGGGCGAGTCCGGGAGGCGACCAGGGCCGCCAAACCCTACCCAGGCGCGGGTCCACCTGACCCCGTGCCTAGGGTGGGTCTGTCCCCCTGGCCAGCCCCTCCGGCTCTCCTCTAGACTTATTATTCCCCACGGAAAGTAATTGACTTTGATGCTTGTCCCGTCCAATTCTGAGAATATTTGTTTACTATTTTTTATGAAACCAAAAACAGTAGAAAACAGGCATCTAACACTATTGCAACTTGTTAATAGGTTAGTACTAGAAAACATGTAAAAAGCACCTCAAAGTGTAGACAAGTAAAGCAAAGTAGATACTAAACAAGCATGTAGCATTAAAAATTATAGATACGTTTCCAACGTATCAGCATCCCCAAGCTTAACTCTTGCTCGTCCTCGAGTAGGTAAGTGATAAACAGAATAATTTTTGAGGTGACATGCACCCTCACAATAAAGATCCAACCATTTGCAAAAATTGAAAGCTGGGATCAAAGAACTCTAAACATGTGCATGAAAGATGGAGTTCTAACAATAGGACATAGTAATTATGCATGCAACATGGCAAGCTACAAACAAATATCATGAATAATATGCATTGAAAAACGTTTGTTTGTTTCACATGTAGAAATCATAGCATACTGGCAATCATCTTGTCCCTCATAGAGTAGCAATATAATGCATAGGACACCTGCAAAGTTCACAAGGGTGACTAGAAACAGATAGCACATGAACAAGTAATAACACAATATGCATCAATTAATAAGCTTTGGAACATTGCACACAGAATGCCAACTATGATCTCTTAATGGTGCCTAAAGGTAGAAGGTGGAGACTCAAATAATGGTGGAAGAAAGGCCTTTTTGTAAAGGAAGCAGGGATTACAATTTTCCAAAAAAGCTTCCAAAAATTATGGTACTTATTAGCTTTCAGCCCTCATTGCCCCTATCATAAGCATCTTGAAGTGGTTAAGGTTAAAGTGGCAGAGTATATGCTTGACAAAGTATAAGTTGGCAATCTCAAGTCCCTTGACTATGAGGGCTACACCTCATGGATACTCAACTTAGGGCCCAGGCAAGTTCTTGTCACTGTAAGTATTTGCATATCATTGAGAACCGCCAATGGGGTACCCCTTGCACATGGTACAGGAGCTTTCCCATAACCAAAATGACAAGGCAAGCAAACAATGAGCATCTCAGCAATTCTTCTTATGTACCATGGGAATATGGTGCTTTTTCCCTCTTTCCTCTTTTCTCAATGTGTCACTCTTTTTTTATTAGAAGAATGCTTCATAGATGTCACTATGGTGATGCTGCAAGTTTCCACCATGATTAGGCATGGCTTAGGCTAGCGGCCTAGACGTTTCTCTAACACAGAATACAAACTCCATGGACTTACAAGTTCCCACTTCATTTCACACCGGTAACATCCATAGACAAAAGAGCATGATATCAACAGAGTGCAAAAAGTACAAGTGCAATGTTGAAAACATTCCCCGTGACAGCACGGTTCTGCTAATTCCAACTTATAAGTGCAAGCATATACAACAAAGTTTCCTCAATGGTTCAAGTTTATTAGGGGCAAAGAATGAAATGTGCCATCAAGTTCGTGAGGGCTTTAATCACTAAGTTTTCACATAACAAAATAGTTTTTAATTGGAAGATAGTTGAAAACAAGAACATACTTGGAATGGTGTAACACACCATTCATAGGAGCTTATAGTGGATACTTTGGAATAACTTTGTTTCTTGGGAGTTGGAAGGATGAGTAGAACTTACTCATACAAGTGGAGGCTAGCAAAAGACTGGGAGCAACCAACTAAGAGAGCAATAATGGCCATAATTATGCAATGCAACAAGGCAACCTAATCAAAGCAAAGAGTGGTACTACAAGTCAAGGACTAAATGATCATAGAGGCTAATGGTGACTTGTCATAGTCATAACATGGTGTGAGAATGTGCCAAGTCAACCCAAGCAAAACATCAAAGGAGAATACCACAATACTATGCTTTTGCATGCTAAAACAACGCATAATTTCTTCAAGGCACACTAAGCAATCCCAATTGTTTGGAACAAGACATGCTACAACAATAATCACTAAGAATAATGCCAAAAAAACACCTAGCATGTCATGCTAAGGTCTAAGTCACAGTTAATGCAAACTCCTCTTGCACTTCAAGCAAGAACTTACTACTCCTTTCCAAACACCAAGAAAACTTATTTGCAAAACAACACAGAGAGAACGGGGGTCCAAACTACTAAATCAAACTAAGCAAACTAAGAAAAGCAAACGAAAACTAAGACGCTCCAATAACAACACAGCTATGCATGAAACAATAAAAGTGAAGTGTCTAGACAGACCTGAGCTTTTTATTGATGAAGAAGGAGATGCCTTGGGCATACCCAAGCTTTCACGCTTGTACCTCTTGGATATTTCTTGGGGTGGCACCATGGTGGCATCCCCAAGCTTGAGCTTTTGTCCATTCTTCATCTCATTGCATCATTCTCTCTCTACACCTGAAATTTTTCCTTCATACAAAACTTCACACAATCTTCATTAGCAATATTAGCTTATTCAAAAGATATTAGACCGCTTGGAAAATCTTTGGAACAGAAAGGCTTTTCACTAAAAACACAAGCTACTGAAGTAACTCCTTCAAAGAAACTCAATTTACCTGAAGAGAGCTCAAAAAGAAATCAATAAGAAGCAAATGCAAATAATGGCAGAAATCTGTCAAAACAGACCAGCAGGTAGAAACGAATTTTTTAGAGCATCTTATGTTGCTCAAATCAAAAAGTGTTGAACTAACGAAAGTTATCCAACATACTGGGGGATTTATTCGTAAATTTTGAGCTCAATACGAGTTACAAAGCCTCCTCACGAATGTTTTTGGTGGAGGACAGAAATCTGTTTCGGGACATCAACTCTCCAAATCTTAGTTCCCTCTCATTAGAGGTCATTCTTGGCAAAAAAAAGCAAACAAAAAAGATAAGGAGAGGTAATTACAGTAGTAATAACTTCCAAGATGCAAGGAAACTCTTGGGTTATCTCCCAACAAGTACTTTTCTTTAACGCCTTTAAGTTAGGCACAAGAAGCAAGAAGAATCAAGTATTTTCAAATGAGGAAGCATTAACATCAAACCTAGCTTTCAAAGGAGGAGCAAAAAGCAACCTCTCTCTTCTCATAGGGAAGTGTTCAATACCTTTCTTGAATGAAAAATGATATTTAATGGTGCCTTCTTTCATATCAATGATGACACCAACTGTTCTAAGAAAAGGTCTTCCCAAAGTAATAGGACAAGAAGCATTGTATTCAACATCCAAAACATAGAAATCAACAGGGACATAAGCATTGTTAACCATACTGAGAACATCATTAATACTCCCCATGCGTTTCTTCTTAGCATTATCATTGAGTGGGACATCCAAATAACAATCTTCTAACGGTGGCAAATCAAGCATTTCATAAATCTTTCTAGGCATAATAGAGATACTAGAACCAAGATCACATGAAGCTTTGAGATCAAAGTAATTCACTTGCATATAAATAATGGGTTCCCAACTATCTTCTACTTTCCTAGGAATAGAAGCTTTGTGTTTTAGCTTCTCTTCCTTAATCTTAACAAGAGCATCTGTAATGTGTTTGGTAAAAGCAACATGCATATCACTAGCATCAGGACTTCTAGCAAGCTTTTGCAAGAACATAATCACTTCAGAAATATTGCAACCATCCATATCAAAGTCAAACTTAGCATCACTAGTAGTAGGCTCACTAGGCTTAGGCATAGTAGGAGGAATAGGGGCTACTTGTGGTTTAGTGGTGATAGTGCACACACTATTGTTTCTATCAATTTCAGCTTCCCTTTCCCACCTAGCATGAAGTTGAGCTAATGACCTAACATTTTCATCAATAGTAACTTGTATGGCATGAGCAGTAGCAAAGGTCTTTTCCATAGTTTCAGGTTTAGCAGCCATTTTATTAACCAAGGAAGTTTGAGCTTCAGACAAAGAGGATATATTTTTCTCAACAGTTAAAATCTTTTCCTCTATAGTCTTATTGAGAGTGGTTTGTTTACTAATAAAGTCCCTGAGCATGACTTCAAGTTCAGAGGGGGCACTTCTAGCATTATTGTAAGAGCTTCCATAGGAATTGCCATTATTAGGAGGATAAGGCCTATAATTGTTGTTGCTACCAAAATTATTCCTATATGCATTGTTGTTGAAATTGTTGTTTCTAATGAAGTTCACATCAACTTGCTCTTCTTGATCAACCAAAGAGGCTAAGGGAACACTATTAGGATCTAGAGGAGCTTTCCCATTAACAAGCATAGCCATAATAACATCAATCTTTTCACTCAAAGAGGAAGTTTCCTCAATAGAATTTACCTTCTTACCATGTGGAGTTCTCTCAACATGCCATTCAGAGTAGTTAACCATCATATTATCATGGAGCCTTGTTGCAGCACCCAAGGTGAGTCCCATAAAAGTACCTCTAGCAGCAGAATCCAACAGGTTTCTTGAGGAGAAGTTCAAACCTGCATAAAAAGTTTGGATAATCATCCAAGCAGTGAGTCCATGAGTAGGGAAATTTTTAACCAAAGATTTCATTCTTTCCTAAGCAGGAGCAACATGTTCACTATCAAGCTGTTTAAATTTCATAATATAACTTCTCATAGCAATAATTTTAGCAGGAGGATAGTACTTTCCAATAAAAGCATCTTTGCACTTAGTCCAAGATTCAATACTATTTTTAGGCAAAGAAAGCAACCATTCTTTAGCTTTTCCCCTCAAGGAGAAAGGAAAAAGCCTGAGCTTAATAATATATCCATCTACATCCTTATACTTTTGCATCTCACAAAGTTCAACAAAGCTATTAAGATGGGCAGCAGGATCATCAGAACCAGCACCAGAAAATTGCTCTCTCATCATAAGATTCAACAAAGCAGGCTTAATTTCATACAAGACAACATCAGGAGCAGGTGGAGCAATAGGTGTGCTTAGGAAATCATTGTTGTTGGTGCTAGTGAAGTCACATAACTTGGTGTTCTCAGCAGAGTTCATTTTGGCAAAGGTGGGCAAGCCAAAAACAGCAGCAACAGCTAGAGCAGGAACTAATTTTTTTGTGTTTTTGAATAAAGCAAGCAAACCAAACTAGACTAATTTTTTTTGGGTTTTTTGAAAAGAGGCAAACAAAACCAAGCAAAAGAAACAAAGAAAACTAAAAACAAAGTAAATAGAAAGGAAGTGAAGGACTCCCCTAGTGAAGACGTCCTTAGCCTCCCCGGCAACGGCGCCAGAACTTAGCTGGTGCTTGACAGGGAGGAAGAAGTTTGATGGCCTTTTAGTTCCCCAGCAACGGCGCCAGATATTAGCTTGATGGCGCCCAATACTTGTCGTGGAACGCTTCGTTGGAAACCCCACGTGCAAGGTATGAAGCAGCATAGGAGCAAGTTTCCCTCAGTAATAAACCGAGGTTATCAAACCAGTAGGAGGAAGGAAACGTCACACATGTGTTGCTGGCAACATGGAGACCTGCACAACACAAACTCAAGACTTTGCCCCAACGAATCAATGAGGTTGTCAAGATAACCGGTTTGCTATAAAAACGGATTAAACGTATGGTGTGGAAGGTAATGGTTTGCAACAAGTAAACATGTAACAGTGGAAGATGTATCAATGGTAAAGAAATGACCGGGGTCCATAGTTCACTAGAGGTGCTCTCCTTAGATAAACAACATGGCATGAAGGGTAAACAAATTATAGCGGGGCAATTGATAGGAACTAAGCAAGGCATAACAATGCACTTACTAGCTAGAAAGATCCTATGAAGTTGATTGGGCAATACAACAATATACATAGACCATAATCCAACTACATCTATGACTAGAAGTCCACCTTCAGGTTATCATCCGAACCCCCTCCAGTATTAAGTTGCAAGCAATAGACAACTGCTTTAAGCAAAGTGTGTAAGGTAAACAGTCCACATGTTCCATGAACAAGAGACGTTGTTTTCTCCCTAGTAGCAACAACACATCTACAACCGAAGAGATTTCTGTCACTTCCCTTAGAAACTAGAGGCATGAACCCACTATCGAGCATAAATACTCCCTCTTGGAGTCACTAGCAACTACTTGACCAAGATAACCACTAGCAAACGGAGAGCATGCAAGATCACAAACAACACATACGTGATAGTATCAAATAGACAAAACCATTAATGAATCTAACATAATAATCTCAATATCCATCGGATCCCCGCAAACACAACATGCATGATTACAAATAGATTAGATCTTGATCATGAACGGAGCTCACAAGATCTATACATGAAAGCACATAGGAGGAGATACAACCATCTAGCTACTACATGGACCCATAGTCCAAGGTGGAACTACTCACGAATCATACCGGAGAGAAGGCCTCCAGGATGATCTCCCCTCCAGCAGAGTGCCGGGAAGAACTTCAGATCCCCCCGATCTAGGGACTATGGTGGCGGCGGCTACAGACGGTTTCGTGGATTTCTGATCGGGTATCGAGAGTTTCTGCATCGGGGGCTTCTTATAGGCGAAGGGGCGAGTCCGGGAGGCGACCAGGGCCGCCAAACCCTACCCACGCGCGGGTCTAGCTAACCCCGCGCCTAGGGTGGGTCTGCCCCCCCTGGCCAGCCCCTCCGGCTCTCCTCTGGACTTCTTGTTCCCCACGAAAAGTAATTGACTTTGACGTTTGTGCCAACCAATTCCAAGAATATTTCTTCACTAACTTTTCTGAAACAAAAAACAGAAGAAAACAAGCATCTGGCACTATTGCAACTTGTTAATAGGTTAGTACCAGAAAACATGTAAAAAACACCTCAAAGTATAGACAAGTAAAGCAAAGTAGATACTAAACAAGCATGGAGCATAAAAAATTATAGATACGTTTCCAACGTATCACCAAGCAAGGCAATAACAGACCAGCAACTAGAGCAAGAACTATTTTTTTTGTTTTTGAACAGAGAAAGCAAACCAAACTAAACTAATTTTTTTGGAGTTTTTGATAAAAAGAGGCAAAAAAAACCAAGCAAAAGAAACTAAGCAAACTAAAAACAAAGTAAAGAGAAATGTTGAGGAGGACTCCCCTTGTGAAGACGTCCTTGGCCTCCCCGGCAAAGGCGCCAGAAAACTTGTTGATGACTCCTTGTTGACGTGGAGCAATTTGTCGGGAAACCCCAAGAGCAAGGTGTGAAGCAGCACAATAGCAAGTCTTCCCTCAGTAAGAAACCAAGGTTATCGAACCAGTAGGAGGAAGGAAACATCTCAAAGGTGTTACAAGCAATGTGGAAACCTGCACAACACAAACTCAAGGCTTTGCCCCAATGAATAGTGAGGTTGTCAATCTCACCGGTTGCTGTAAAAAAGGATTAACTGTATGGTGTGGAAGGTGATGATGGTTTGCAGCAAGTAAATAGTAACAATGGAAGATGTATCAATGGTAAAGATTGGTCTGGGATCCATAGTTCACTAGAGGTGTTATCCTTAGATAAACAAACATGGCATGCTGAGTAAACAAATTACAGCAGGGCAATTGACAGGACTGAGCAAGACATAACAATGCAATGCTAGACACAAAGATCCTATGAGATTCGATTGGGCAATACAACAATATACATATACCGCCATCCAATTGCATCTATGACTAGAAGTCCACCTTTAGATTATCATCCGAACCCCCTCCAGTATTAAGTTGCAACCAACAGACAACTGCTCTAAGCAATGTGTGTAAGGTAAACAATCCACTTGTTCCATGAACAAGAGACCGTTGTTTTCTCCCTAGTGGAAACAACACATCTACTACCGAAGAGATTTCTGTCACTTCCCTTGGAAAATAGAGGCATGAACCCACTATCAAGCATAAATACCCCCTCTTGGAGTCACTAGCAACTACTTGGCCAAGATAGCTACTAACAACGGAGAGCATGCAAGATCACAAACAAAACAGACATGATAGAATCAAATAGACAAAACCATTAATCAATCTGACATAGTAATCTCATTATCCATCGGATCTCCGCAAACACAACATAAATGATTACAAATAGATGAGATCTTGATCATGAACGGAGCTCACAAGATCTAGACATGAAAGCACAAGGAGGAGATACAACCATCTAGCTACTACATGGACCCGTAGTCCAAGGTGGAACTACTCACGCTTCATACCGGAGGCTGGCATGATGAAGAAGAAGGCCTCCGAGATGATCTCCCCTCCAGTAGGGTGCCGGGAAGAGCTTCAGATCCCCCTGATCTAGGGACGATGGTGGCGGCGCCTATAGACGGTTTTGTGGAGTTTTGATCGGGTGCCTAGGGTTTTGGCATTGGGAGGAGTTTATAGGCGAAGAGGCGAGGCAGGGGGCCACCAGGGCAGCTGCACCCCCCAGGCGCGGGGTGGGCCCACCCGTGCGGCCGGGGGGTGTGGCTCCCTGGTGAGCCTCCCCCGTCTCGTATTCTGGCTTCGTGTTGCCCACGGTAAAATATTGACTTTGGCTTTTGTCCTGTCCAATTCCGAGAATATTGATTTTCTGCCTTTCTGGAACCAAAAACAGAAGAAAACAGGCAACTGGTACTGTGGCAACTTGTTAATAGGTTAGTTCTAGAAAACATATAAAAACACCTCAAAGTGTAGAAAAAAGGAAAGTGAAGTAGATACTAAACACGCATGGAACATCGAAAATTATAGATACGTTTCCGACTTATCAGTATGTCGACGGGTTTTCGGACACGACGTTCCCAAACCCAAAGAAAGCACATGGGGGCCACCCCACTAAGCTACCCACAACAAAGTCGGCCGGTCCCTGAGACGGACCCAGAGGTTTGTGATAATGGCTGTAAATGACTTGGAACCCGAAAGTGTGACTGGGCTTGTAGATACCACGAAAACATTCCACATTGGTTCCTAAACAGTACAGGCGCTCCACGCACAATCGTAAATAAAGCAGTAAAGCATGGCATAAGTACAGATAGTAGTAAAGCCCAAAACTACCTTGTGGCCACCAGTTCAGTACTTTCAAATCAGGTACTAAATTGATGGGGGTGACCACACACACCCCACCTGTGGCTAGCGCGCTCGATCTCGGAACATGTGTCAAGAACTCGGGGTCCTACGTTACACCAGTGAGCGGTTAAAAACCAAATATTGTCTATTACCCACCGGTGCCTCTGCATTATTTACCTACTTTCAATTTTAGTTATTAAATAGTAATCATATCCACCATTAAGCATGTGCCAACCACCCAACAACGATGGAACATCGACGACATGAAATAGCACATGAGCAAGCACTACGACTTGCAAGGCCGACTATCTACCAAACAGCAAGTAATAGGAGGTGTCCATGGCAATATAGAGGCTGCTGGGAAATATAAAGGGGTACGAAATCTATAACATCACAATACAGATAGCAATAGATCAATAGGAGGAAATAAATACTAGAAATATAAAAATAGGTAGAAAGAGGGAGAATGCTCGCCTGAAAACATTTCTGAAGGTTCATTCGAAGATCGGGTCGACACTCGCATCAACTCAACGGCCTTATCCGCGAAGAAGCAAAACACTAGAAGAAACACCGGATGCACTATTTAACACGTCAGAAGGTCGGGCATGATGTATGACATGGCAAGGATATGATGCAATTAGGCAATATTAAGCGGAACCGGGGTCCCGATAATTAATTAGACGGTTCATATTGTTTAGATACCCGCAATTTAAATGTTGTCTTATCAAGGAAAAACATGGCATTGGTTTGCTATGCAAATTTAAACAGAGCCAATATTAGACTAGATTCACCCGCATATGGTCTCCATATTTAATTATGAGGTAATCGGCATAATACCCCGAACAAATAAATATGTATGCGAGTATGAATGATTGATATGCACAAGTATATTATATTCCTTTATATAAAGTAGGGCGGATAGGAGGGTCACACACGTCGGATCGGCGATCTTGCGGGCTCGGAGGGGGTCGACAGGGTTCCGATACCATGAAGAAGCTCTTTGGGTTTGGGGTCGGAGGTCTTGCCACTCCACCTCAAACGATGGTCTTGGCACTCCATCTTCGGGTTAGCATCGATGTTTCTTCGAAAGGAGCCTCCACATGGTCTCTACCAAAACTCCAGACATGACATGCATCACTTCATCTCTTCCATCCATACTTGTTGTCCTATTTGACTTGAACACCAAACAACATCGCCACCAAGCATTCCCACGGTCACAGAGGACGGAACGAGCCTCACCACACACACATGGTGCCACCATGGGGTCCAGGGCAGCGGCGGCCATGTCGGCTAGGGCGGGAGCAGAGACACTGCAGGCAGCGCTCGTGCTAGGACTCGCTGCAGTGGACCAAAAGAGATAGCGACGACGACAGCTGCTCGGACCAGAGCCAACATCTGTGGTAGAACAAGCTCCAGCGACAGGGAGGTGACGGAGGGCAGAGGACGGGGAAGATCATGGCGACGAGGAGACCTGCGGCTGGCGAGGCGAACACTGCAGGGGACAGACAGAGGCGCGCCAAGGAAGCCGATGGCTTCGGGGCCGGAGAATGGCGAAAGCAGGCGCTCTTGGAGGCCAGCCGGGGCAACACAGAGCTTGGTGGAAGAGGCGACGCTCGGTAGAAGGGGCTGCCCTGGCGGCGACAAATAGAGGTGGTCCCAGCTGGGAGAGGGCGAGGATTCAGGGCGGAGGCGAGCTTGGGGTGAGGCGGCCACGAAAGGGAAGAAGGCCGGGCGGCGGAGATCGAGGGAGGGTCACAGTTGGCGGCTGATGCAGGAAGGAGAGACGAGTGTCGGGGAAGAGGGATTAGGGTTACAGGGTCACACGCGGGCGAGAGGGAGGCGACATGGGGAGGTGATTGCATCGGGAGAGAGAGAGAGGGTTGGTGGGCGTCAGTGTGGGGCTGGGGCTCGCGTGCGTTGTACGCGGTAGTGGCGGCAATGACCACGTACAGGTGCGCGGGGATCTGGGCAGGTGGGGAGCGACATGGGGGAGCGGGGCCAGGTGCAGAAAGAGTGGGTTGCAGTGCACGCTAGCTAGGGCGCACGCTGGTGCATGTGTGTGCTGCGGCGCGCAGGAGCTGACGGTGGGGTGGAGGGAAAGGGTATGGGGATAGGATTAGGGTTTGGAGTGTCTAGGGTTAGGGTTAGGTTTTGTTTTGTGGGGTGGTAGGTGGCTACCGGTTGGGCCTTTTGGGCTTGACCGGTGGCGGCCTCCCCCACTGAAATATTTTAGTTTTTTTATTTAGTTTTAAAATATCCTTTTATAATTAGTTTTAGACAAATAAAGGATCCAGGCGGACCGAGGGTTTATGTTTGAAGTAGAGAGGGGAGTATTTAGAAAACAAAGATATGCTTTGTAAAATAGTTTTTGGTAACAAATGCATGATGATGTCATGATGATGCACAGAGATAAAGATAGGCGATTCTAGTAGTGATTTTACCCAGGGTGCTACAATTCGACTCCACTAATAATGGATCTCACCCGCGAGATCCTCCTCTTGGTACATGGAAGAAGACTGACGCTCTGAATCTTCTATCTTCGTGTATATCCTCGCGACACCACTAACAAAGATTCTTGCTCCGCCTTGAAATCGGCGACACCATCAACAAGGGTCGTTTCTCACGTTCGTCGAGAGAACTCTCCTGAGAAGCAAACATGAAGGTCGAGGTCTCAAAAGATAAGGACACCTCTAACTTCTGCGGACGGAGTAAACTTGCTTGGTCCACCGATTCAATGTACTAGAGCGAATGATAAGAGTAGTCAGATGGTGATCAGTCCATCGCGCACCCAAAGCATTACTCTATACATGAATATAAGGATTATGCAACCAACTCTCGAAATTCAGATTGAAGATCTCGACAAGCAATGTTCGGAAACAAAGGAGCGATACAGGTCCTTCATCGGATCCGATGCACATGACTTTGTCATATCGGAAAACACCGAAGGATACAAAGAAATTTTTTAGTGAATTTTCGGTCCACTGAAGGGTACAATAGAGGAAAATTCCTCAGATAGCATGAACACCAGATGTAGAAGCACCGTTACAAGAGGATGGAAGCGAATACCTGAAGGCACGACAGACCCCAACCACGAGAATTCCTAGACTCAAAGAAAAGATAAGAGAGCATATTCAAAACACGCAGAGGTAAGAGGAGAATAGCAGAGGGGTAAGGAGTAAAAGCAGACCTAATCAGATCTATCCAACCGGTTTTCAAAAATAGTTTTGAGACTCTATATCGACCGCTATCTAGGTTATCCTATAGGCTGGACCACTAGGGTATCGTAACTGCTGAGCTCTGGTACCACTCTGTAACACCCTCAGATCGGCCCTATGCAAGTTTTAGCGATTCCCGCCAAACTCGCATAGAAACAATTCAAAGGTGCCCACCAGGCACTTGCGTGCAGGTGGAATACGAAGTAATATCATTACACAATAGTCCATGATGGAACCCACAAAACATAATATACAACGGCGACTCAACGAGTCAAGAATACAACTATACGATACAAAGATCCAAATCACCTTAAAAACGATAAAACATCCGAGTATAGATAAGAAGCAAATGGGGCTAAGAGCCCTGAAGAATAACCAATGGTGTCCATAACCCTTCCCAGGCCAAGCCGGAAGGGTAACCCTGCTAACGATGTCGATCTCAAACCTGCTCCACAAATGGGGTGCCGACAAAGGGCAAAGGAAAAGGGAGCGGTCAGTACTGAGGCCAGTACACGACGAGTCTTAGAATTTGGCGGTCCTCGCCTACATAGGTATGGTGGACTAAAGCGGTAGCGCAACATGCACTATACAACCTATAGAGACTCAAAACAACTATCAGCTATCAGAGAAAGATGAGAAAGACCTATTCGGATCCAACCTTATACTACCACCAAACATACCCATCCTGGTATTTCCCCCTCGAGACCAAACAAGGAGGTCAAGCCAAGGAAACTCACACATTTGATAGTTTTATTCATTCATTCCGTGGTGGTTATCCAACTTACTAGTCATATCAGATACAAGTCATATTATAATAGTAAACTTTAGTTATAGTTGTCTATGATCGAGAACTGTGCTCCAAGTCGTCCATAATCGCGGACACGGATTTTCAAAAAGACTAAACCCTTCAGGGGTGCACCAAATTTTCCACATGAACCTAGACCCTTGTTGTCAGATCAGGTAGGTAAAAGATCACAAAACATACACCCAACGGTATGTCGACGGGGTTTCGGACACGACGCTTCCCAGACCCAAAGCAAGCACATGGGGGCCATCCCACAAAGCTACACGCAATGAAGTCGTCCGGTCTCCGAGACGGACCCAGAGGTTTGTGACAATGGCTATAAATGAATGGGAACCCGAAAGTGTGACTGGGCTTGTCGATACCGTGAAAACATTCCACATTGGTTCCTATATAGTACATGCGCTCCACGCGCAATCGTAAATAAAGCAGTAAAGCATGGCATAAGTACATGATAGTAATAAAGCCCCAAACTACTTTGTGGCCCCCAGTACACTACTTTTGAAATCAGGTACTAAATCGATGGGGGTGCCCACACAGCCCACCTGTGGTTAGCGCCCTCGATCTCGGAACATGTGTCAAGAACTCGAGGTCCTACCGGACACCAGTGAGCGGTTAAAAAACAAATATTGTCTATTACCCACCGGTGCCTCTGCATTATTTACCTACTTTCAATTTTAGTTATTAAATAGTAATTAAATCCATGATCATCTCCACCATTAAGCATGTGCCAACCACCCAACAACGGTGGAACATTGACGACACGAAACAGCACATGAGCAAGCACTACGACTCGCAAGGCCGACTATCTACCAAACAACATGTAATAGGAGGTGTCCATGGTACTATAGAGGTTGCTGGGAAATATAAAGGGGTACGAAATCTATAGCATCGCAATACAGATAGCAATAGATCAACATGAGGAAATAAAGACTAGAAATATAAAATAGGTAGAAAGAGGGAGAATGCTCGCCTCAAAACATTGCTGAAGGTTCATCAGAAGATCGGGTCGACACTCACATCAACTCAACAGCCTTATCCGCGAAGAAGAAAAATACTAGAAGAAACACCGGATGCACTATTTAATAGTACGTCAGAATATCGGGCATGATGCATGTATGATGTATGACATGGAAAGGATACTATGCAATTAGGCAATATTAAGCGGAACCGGGGTCCCTATAATTAATTAGACGGTTCATGTTATTTAGATACCCATAATTTAAATGTTGTCTTATCAAGGCAAAACATGGCATTGGTTCGCTATGCAAATTTAAATAGAGCCAATATTAGACTAGATTCGCCTGCATATGGTCTCCATATTTAATTATGAGGTAATCGACATAATACCCCCGAACAAATAAATATGTATGCGAGTATGAATGATTGACATGCACAAGTATATTATATTCCTTTATATAAAGTAGGGCGGATAGGAGGGTCACACAGGTCGGATCGGCGATCTTGCGGGATCGGAGGGGTCGGTAGGGTGCGGTTCCGTGAAGAAGCTCTTTGGGTTCGGGGTCGGAGGTCTTGTTACTCTACCTCGAACGATGGTCTTGGAACTCCTTCTTCGGGTTAGCATCGATGTTTCTTCGAAAGGCACCTCCACATGGTCGCTACCAAAACTCCGGACATGACATGCATCACTTCATCCCTTCCATCCATACTTGTTGTCCTATTTGACCTGAACACCAAACAACATCGCCACCAAGCATTCCCACGGTCATAGAGGACGGCACGAGCCTCACCACACACACAAACGGTGCCACCATGGGGTCCAGGGCAGCGGCGGCCATGTCGGCTTGGGCAGGAGCAGAGACGCTGCAGGCAGCGCTCGTGCAGGGACTCGCTATAGTGGACCAAAAGAGATAGAGACGATGGCAGCGGCTCGGAGCAGAGCCAACATCTGTGGCAGAACAAGCTCCAGCGACAGGGAGGTGACGGAGGGCAGAGGCTGGGGAATATCATGGCAACGAGGAGACCTGCGGACGGCAAGGAAAACACTCCAGGGGACAGGCGGAGGCGCGCCGGGGAAGCTGACGGTGTCGGGGCCGGAGAACGGCAAAAGCAAGCGCTCCTGGAGGCCGGTCGGGGCCACGCAGAGCTTGGCAGCAGAGGCGACGCTCGGCAGAAGCGGCATCCTTGGCAATAATGAACACAGGAGGTCCCGACTGGGAGAGGGCAAGGATACAGGGCGGAGGCGACCTTGGGATGAGGCGCCCGCAAAAGGGAAGAAGGCTGGGCGGCGAAGATCAAGGGAGGGTCGCAACTGGCGGCGACAGATGCAGGAAGGAGAGAGGAGTGTCGGGTAAGAGGGATTGGGGGAGTAAGGTCGCACGCGGATGAGAGGGAGGCAACAGGGGGATGGGATTGCATCGGGAGAGAGAGAAGGTTGGTGGGTGTTGGTGTGGGGCCAGGGCTCGCATGGGTTGTACGCGATAGTGGCGTCGTTGACCGCGTACAGGTGCGCGGGGATCTGGGAAGGTGGGGAGCGACATGGGGGAGCGGGGCCAGGTGCAGACGGGGTGGGTTGCAGTGCACGCTAGCTAGGGCGCGCGCTGGTGCATGTGTGTGCTGCGGCGCGTAGGAGCTGGCGGCGGGGTGGAGGGAAAGGGTATGGGGATAGGATTAGGGTTTGGAGTGTCTAGGGTTAGGGTTAGGTTTTGTTTTGTGGGGTGGTAGGTGGCTGCCGATTGGGCCTTTTGGGCTTGACCAGTGGCGGCCTCCCCCACTAAAATATTTTAGTTTTTTTATTTAGTTTTAAAATATTCTTTTATAATTAGTTTTAGACAAATAAAGGATCCAGGCGGACCGAGGGTTTATGTTTGAAGTAGAGAGGGGACTATTTAGAAAATAAAGATAGACTTTGTAAAATAGTTTTTTGGTAACAAATGCATGATGATGTCATGATGATGCACAAAGATAAAGATAGGCGATTCTAGTAGTGGTTTTACCCGAGGTGCTACAATGGATAGAATAGATAGGTTTTTATTTGGAATGTCTTGTTTTGATTAAATTTGAATAAACCGAGGGATTGCAAGGAAGCTTCACAAGGTAACAACTGAAGAAAAACCAAGGAGGAGCATGAAGGAGGATAAGAGATGGAACCTGGAGAATAGTTTTATGTTGATGTAGCTTGGTTGCATTCAAATCAAGCAAAACCCACAAATCAAAGAATTCAAAAGAGGGGTGATAGTTTTCTTGCATGTGCCATGCATGTGAATTATAGGTCATATCATAATTGTAAAAACAACTATGGTCTCATGTGGCCAATATCCATCCATGCATGCACTCTGAGTTGATCAAACCAAGCAAAGAATGAAAGCTTGCTAATCATATGGAATATAATTATCATATGTACATATATGGAGTAATAGTGTGTATTTCCCACTATATCAACTTGTAGCCAAATATAGCATCATACATGAGCATATAGTAAACAAAACCATATGGAAGCTTAATAGAAGGATTTCTTCTCACATGACATGCAAAGGTGGCCATGTGGCTCCACATATTCAATATTGTGAAAAAAACATATATCACATATGTGAGCATGAAGAAAAATGGAAGTGGATCCATTCCAACCCATATGAGCTAGATTTAAACACCAAATATAACTGCAATGGCTCATATATAATTAGGATGGTGGAATTGTAAGGTGATGACAAAGAAAAGTGGTGGAGTTAATGAAAGATATGCCCCCAACTCAACTTGGGCATTAAGCAATATATCAAGAACCAACTACAATATATGAAGAGGCAAATACAATTAATACAATATGAATGCATATAGAATAAGAACCAACAAAAGGGGTTTTATATGATGCTCAAATGCAATGTGGAATGGTGACATGAGCATGATATAATGATGATGCAATAAATGACATGTAGGAAGTAGCAATATATAGACTAGGAAAGTAGCATTACAATTGTTAGACAATTGGGATGCTACAAGTGGGGAAAGTGAAGTACGTCAACGTTGCAACATTGACTACATTGGCATGCTACAATGGTTTAATTAATATAATGTCCCGTGGCTGGATTACTACCTCATATCTAATAGTTTTTCTCTTCCTTCATTTTAATTTATAATATTAATCATGTACTTCCTCCTTCCCAATTTGTTTGAATTATAGCAACATACAAAATCTTATGTACCAAACAATATAGGATTATGGTTTATGGTTTAGGGTCTAATGAACTGTTTATTGTACTAACCCCTTAACCCTTATTCCTAAATCATGGACCTATGCGTCCAATAGATCACTGTCTCCTACTTAGTAAGTTTTTTCCTAAACCCTACGCTCATTTATCCATGATAGTACTTCCTTCTAAGTAACAGATAGTTATCCAGCAATTAGTCAAATTACTAATCCCACAGAGCATTATATTACATCATAATCATGTCAACTACAAGGTACTTATATATCACCTTGTTCAATGATGGTTTCAATGAATGATATGTCCCAAAATCCCAACAGCTCCCAACACATTATATTACAATCTCTCAACAATCATAATCTCAGAAACAAATTTATCACATCATCTCAGCAAACATAATCATGTCAACTACAATGTACTTGTGTCTTATTACAACAACGATGCTTTCATCGAGTGATATGTCCGAAAATCTCAACAGCTCACAGAACATCAGATTGCAATATCTGAACAAACACGACCGCATCAACACAGTTTCAAAGCAACAACAATCTTTGTTACAAATACAGGCAGGGGAGCCCTACGGTCTATCTAATAATCCCTGGGTAGCAGCTCTCATCAGATCTGATCAACGTCTATCACCTTGTTCTGTTCAGCCACAACAGGGGCCTCTGCATCCACTACAACCTTTACAACAACATCAGAAATGGTAGCCAGGAAGAACACCTTCCTGGTTTGCTTCTTTCGTCGCATAATCTGCATCAGATCATCGGTATCCAAAACCTCTATGAACTCCTGCTTCTTATGATGCCACCACCGGAGTCGTGCCATCTGCTTATAATGATTTCCTTACCAATCATCTCTCTCAGTTCAATAAGAGTTTTGTTTTTGGAATTGACGGCTATCTCCAGAGTACATGACAAAATTTTCTTACTAACTCCGCCATCAGGTTTTGCTGTGTATGAATCCACCTCCAGGTGTATATTGAACTTAGCTTGATCAGCATCTGGTGGTCCGTAAACTCGAGCAGCAGAAGCTCTAGCAGCAAGATCTCCACTATCTGCATAAATATCATCAACCATCACTTCAACTTTCACCTGATGATCAGCTGCACAACACTCCCAAAGCATCTGAAGCTCATGGGAGTGCTCAATTTGCACATAGGTATCACTCATGTTACACCACACCAATTTTTCCCTCTGTCTGGATCCCCAAGGAATTCTAGAATGAAGCATATCTATCAGTTGTGAAATAGACACAACCTCTTTGTAGTTGACAAGCAGACGCACATCCTGCCCGAACACAACCCTCTCTCAACCAAAATCTAGTTTTGTAGTGTACTGGCGGACATGAACCGTCAACTCATATAGGTCCGCTGCATCGAAGCTGTTCCTAATTTGATTAAAAAGATGACCTTTCAGTTCATTCGACACTACTTTGCAGTAACTAATCTACTTGCAAGACAAGGCACAGATAAGAAAAATTCACCTCTCGCTCTTCTCCCGGGTGGTTTTCTTCGAGATCTGGATTGCATGACCCCGCACTGCAGCCAAACACTCTGCCGCTGGCCTAGCTTTTCTCTTTAACCCGCTGCTCGTAGGTACCCTGTTAGCAGACTTCTGGCTGAAGTCCTCGCTATGCAGACCCCGTTGCTGCTTCGCTTGTCTGGCATTGCGCCCGAGACGCTGGCTCCGACGAAGACAAATCAGTCGCCGACAGTTCTACCACCTTGGCCTCTCTTGAAATGCCGCCTCCGGATTCAGTGTGTGTGTGTGGGGGGGGGGAGTGGGGAGGGGGAGGGCGCGGGGAGAAAAACGACCGTCGCCACCGCCAAACCGGATTCAATGTAGGGAGAGGGAGAAAAAGGACCACTGCCACCGGATTCAATGTCAGGGGTTAGGAAAGTACAGAAATAGATTTTCCTGTGCGACACGTGGACGGTGACTTAGAAGGGGCTTAGCAGGGAACGACATGTACTAATGTAACGGAATATCCTGACATAACGGCTAAGATTTGAAAATATTTGGTTTGGCCACCATTCACTTGAAATGCCCCTCTCGGTAATTACCCCTCCAACTTTTTGAATCGCGGTGATTACACATAACTCGTGCCCCGCGTTGCCTTTGCCTGCGAACTTTCGGGCCACAAAGTAGTATCCCCATTCATTTTGTTCTTCTAACAAACTTCTTAATTGAAGTGGTTTAACAATGCATGATTATGATGCTATTATGTAGATGTCATTTTTCTGAACATTTTGATATACTTTTTATATTTTTCTAATTTGAAATGAATTAGTTATGAATTCTCCATTTTTAATTCATTTTAAATCATTTTTGGAATATTATAAACGATTTATATTTTGGAAATACTTGTACATTTTTATTAAACAGAAATCATTTTTGAAAATGTTTAAGCAACTTACAGGTTGGACCCACCTATCAGCATTTATACAAATGCAGAAATTATTACAAGAAAATAAAAAAGGAATATGACGTCATTATGACGTCATGATGACATCATCAATGGCGCCCTTAGCAGATGGAGCACAGGGCCAGCGATAGAGGGCGCGCGGGGCAGCGCGGATGGTCGCGTCCGACATGGACGACCCTGATGAACCAAAAGGTAGCGGAGCCGCTTCCTTTTGGCCACTGGAACACGGCCGACGACGAAGTTGAATGGCAGCAATGGCAGGTGGTCATCGAGGAGGTGAACCAGAGAGCGAGGGACAAATCAAATAGGTCCATGAGGACTGTGAGCTCACCGGCAATCTAGCAGAGGGGTCAAGGAGGCGAGGCGAGGATGGGCGGCACCAGGATCGACGATGAAGGCGGTGGCCAGAGTCTGGGAAGGCATGGATGTCCTACTCGATTGCGAGCTTCCATGGCCGATTCCTTTGGCCTACGTGCCAACTTGTGAAGATCCCAATACTATGTAATTTTGATTACTAGCTGTTAGGAGTAATAGCTTGTATTAGTTCTTGGAGGACTCATCACTTGGAGGATGGCTCACATGGAACATGAAGATGGAGATCATCATGGTGGACAGGTTCTATGGCGATGGAGATCGCCATGAGAAAATGGGCCATACTATGTCACATCTATGTGAATGTTATTCTTATGCGTTTTACTACTATGCATGCTTAGATGATAGAATTAGAACGATCCCTCACAAAGTTTAAGTTAAAACATGCCCTCCCAACCAAACCTTGCACCATCCTATGCCTTGTACAATCGTTGGTGGTCCTATGAAATTAGGGTGCCACGGTTTTCCTTGGTTGGATAGGTTTGTATCGGATACCTACACACATAAGGGTTGGTGAGCTTGACAAGGTCATCTTAACAGTTAAGTACCTTGGGCCATAAAGGTTGGGCGCCTAGTTTAGACATAGAGATGTCACCCAACAACAAGTCATATATGATATGATTAGCAAGAGTTGCTTACCGATTTACCTTGTCTTCTAGCAGTGATGCTAAAGCTCACTAGTCGACTTGTTAATTGTGGATCTTGAATCACTTAGTATAAATAGAGGGATATTGATTTAAGTGGGAGTATATGTTATTAAATTGTTTAATATGTTTTACTCTTTCATGGTTACATGGCTTAGTATGTTGGATGTTTTCTGTTGTAGATCAATGGCACCGAACACTGCATCACCTTTTTCTTTGCGTTCGATTCTTGATAAAGATAAACTAAATGGAACAAAGTATTTGGACTAGGTCCGTAACATGAGAATTGTTCTCAGGGCTGATAAAAAGGAAACTGCTCTGGAACCCCAATCCCCGATGAACCTGCTAATAATTTAAATGCTGCCCTTAAGAATGCCTACAAGAGAGCATGTGATGATTCTCTTGAGGTTAGCTATCTTATGCTTGCATGCATGGAACCTGAACTCCAAAAGCAGTTTGAGGATCAGGAAGCGTATGATATGATCGTCGTCCTTAGGGACATGTTCCAGACTCAAGCAATGACTGAGAGGTACAATGTCGCCAAGTCCTTTGTGGAATGCAAGCTGGCAGAGGGAGCAACTGTAGGTCCCCATGTGATCAAAATGGTTGGTTACAGTCAGACTTTGGAAAAGCTTGGTTTTCCACTAGGCCAAGAGTTGGCTACTGATTTCATTTTGTCATCTCTTCCATCTAGCTATGGGCATTTCATTTCGAACTACCATATGCATGGGGTGGAGAAGGGCCTTAATGAGTTATGTGGGATGCTGAAAACAGCAGAAAGTGACATTAAGAAGTGTGTAGGGCATAGACATGTGATGACTGTGCAAAACAATCCTAGCTTCAAGAAATGGGCACTTCTTGGCAAAATAAGAAGGGCAAGGCTAAGGATACGATCCCTAAGACAAATCCTGCACCCAAGCACAAGGCTGGACCTGTAGAAGACACTGAGTGCTTCTTTTTTCATGAACATGGCCACTGGAAGAGAAACTGCAGCAAGTACCAGGCTTCTTTGAAGAAGAGTGGAAGTAAGAGTACTTCCCACTCAGGTACGCTTGTTGTAAATGTTATGGACATTTTTCTCGCTGATTCTTATGTTAACTCTTGGGTATTTGATACTGGATTGTTTGCTCATATTTGCAATTCGACGCAAGGGCTAATAAGGACTAGAGAAGTGCATAAAGGCGAAGTGGATTTTCGTGTCGGAAATAAAGCAAGGGTTGCTGCATTGTTCGTCGGCGTCATGCAGCTTAACCTTCCATCAGGATTTATTATGGAGTTGAATAATTGTTATTACATTCCTAGTATGGGTCAAAACATTATATCACCTTCATGTTTGATGAAGGATGGTTATTCATTCGCGAGCGCAAACAATGGTTGTATAATCTATAAGAATCATATGTTTATGGCTAATGCTCCCATTGTGAATGGGTTATTTATTTTAAATCTTGATGATGCATTTGGTTACAATGTTAGTGTTAAAAGGCTTCGGCCAAATGATTTGAGTCCTACCTATTTATGGCATTGTCGTTTGGGGCATATAAGTGAAAAGCGCATGAAGAAGCTCCATGGTGATGGTCTTCTAACTTCGTTTGATTTTGAAGCATACGAGACATGTCAAGCTTGTTTACTAGGAAGATGACCAAATCGCCATTTACGGGTTTACCCAAGAGAGCGACAGACTTGTTGGATCTCATACATTCTGATGTATGTGGACCAATGAGCACGACAACCAGAGGAGGATATCACTACTTCATTACTTTCACTGGTGATTTCAGTAGATTTGGTTATGTCTACTTGATGAAGCATAAGTCTGAAACTTTTGAAAAGTTCAAGGAGTTTCAGAGTGAGGTAGAGAATCAACGTGGCAAGAAAATAAAGTCCTTACGATCTGATCGTGGAGGTGAATATTTGAGTCACGAATTTAACAATCATCTTAAGAGTTGCGGAATTGTTCCACAGCTCACGCCGCCCGGAACACCTCAAAGAAACGGGTCTCCGAACAGCGTAATAGAACTTTGTTGGACATGGTTCATTCAATGATGAGCCATTATGATTTACCATTATAATTTTGGGGTTATGCTCTAGAAACGGCAGCTTTCACACTAAACAGGGTACCATCTAAATCCTTGGTTAAGACAACATATGAGATGTGGACTAGAAAGAATCCCATTTTGTCTTTTCTAAAGATTTAGGGTTGTGATGCATTTGTCAAGCAACTTCAGTCGGACAAGCTAGAACCCAAATCGGATAAGTGCATTTTTCTTGGATATCCGAGGGAAACCTTAGGGTATTACTTCTACAACCGAGAAGAGAGCAAAGTGTTTGTCGCTCGTAGTGGTGTTTTCCTAGAGAAAGAGTCTCTCACAAAAGGAACGAGTGGAAGGTCGGTGCGACTTGAAGAAGTTCAAGATGAGCCAGTCGGGGATGCTTCTACTAGTGATGCTATTGTAGCAGAACAAGTTGAGGAGCCCATGGCAATAGAAGCACCACAACCACGAAGGTCGGCGAGGCTCCACGAAACGCGGGAATTATTATTGTTAGATAATGATGAGCCTGCGACCTATGTGGAAGCGATGGTGGACCCAGACTCTCAGAAATGGATGATCACCATGAGATCCGAAATAGAGTCCATGGGAGACAATCAAGTTTGGAACTTGGTTGAACTTCCTGGTGGTTTTAAAGCCATCGAGTGCAAATGGATCTATAATAAGAAGATTGATATGGATGGAAATGTTCACATCCATAAAGCTCGACTTGTTGCAAAAGGTTTTTGACAAGTTCAAGGAGTTGACTATGACGAGACTTTCTCGCCCGTAGCGATGCTTAAATCTATACGGATCATTCTAGCCATTGCTGCACATTTCGACTATGAGATATGGCAGATGTATGTCAAGACTACTTTCTTAAATGGAATCCTTACTAAGGACGTGTATATGATGCAGCCCGAAGGTTTTGTCGATCCAAACAATGCTGGAAAGGTATGCAAACTTCTAAAGTCTATTTATGGGCTGAAGCAAGCATCCCAGAGTTGGAACATTCGATGTGATGAAGTTGTAAAGGAGTTTGGCTTCATCAAAAACGAACAAGAACCTTGTGTTTACAAGAAGAAAAATGGGAGAGCGCTCGTATTTCTAATCTTATAAGTAGATGACATATTGCTGATTGGAAATGACATTCCTATGCTCGAGTCTTTTAAGACCTGCCTGAAAAATAGTTTTTCGATGAAGGGCTTAGGAGAAGCGGCATATATTCTAGGTATTAAGATTTATAGAGATAGATCAAGGAGGCTAATTGGATTAAGGCAGAGTACATACATTGACAAAGTGTTGAAACGGTTCCACATGGAAGAAGCTAAGAAGGGGTTCTTGCCCATGTCTCACGGCATTAATGTAATGCCCCGGAAAATATTCCAAAATAAAATATTGTGTTATTTTGTTTTTGCATCATCATGACATTATTATGCATATTTTACCCGTCAAATTATTTTATGAAACCATATTTTGTTTTACCAAATATCCATGTGGTTTTATTAAACCCGTCTCTTGTTCTTATTTTAAAATTAAAATAAATAATATTTCTCGCGGCAAAAGCTTTTTCTTGTTTTATAAATAAAGTTAGGCTAAAGTCCGTCTAAAGTTTTAGCCTAAAACTAGCTACATCTAGTCTACTCTGGCCTATATAATATTTCAATCTACCTCTTCTTTATCTTTTCAACCCTAATGACCAAATCTTTGCCGTTTGCTTCATCCATTAGCTAGCAGAAATCCCCAATCCACTCACCCTGGCCACCACACCATACACTCACGCGCGCAGCACACAACGCACGCACACACCAAGAACTTGTCACGCCACACACGCGACACACCACACACACAACGCACGCACTCGCCCGGCCCCACCTTGACACAACACGCACACGGCACAGTGCACGCGAGCGACCCAATCCCCATCCCGCAATCCTCGGCCTCCCTGGCTCGCTCCCCTCGATCCTTTGGCCGCCGCCGCCGCCGCCTGGTACTCCTCTCGCTAGCGAGCTCCGCGCCGCCCCCGTCAGCCTCCCTCTCCTCTTCACCGCTTCCCCGTCGGACCGAGTGTCACCCTGGACGCAACCCCGCCGCCGGCCGCGCCTCGCCACCTCCTCGCCTCCCTGTTTCCTCTCTGCCCCGAGCCGGCCTCCACCTAGTCTGCCCCGCCACCAGAGGCCAAGCCCACACTGCTGCTTCATCTCCTCTACACCCCGTGCGCGCCTCCTCCTCGCCAATCAATCCCCGACACGACCGCCTCTCATTGCGATTCCCTCGCCCTCTCCTCGCGTCCCATTCCACCCATCCGCACGCGAGGCGCCGCCGGCCTCCTCCCATCGCGAGCGGCCCTGACCCTCTGCCCGCCTTCTTCTCCCGGCCGCATCGGGCGCCTGCAGGTCGTCGCCGCCTCCTTCTGACCGCGCGCCGCCTTGACCCGAGATCCTACACCATGGTGCCCTCCTCCGCAGCAAGCTGCGAGGTCCCGGACCGCCGCCCGTCCTCCGGCCCTGCCGCCGCAGGCGGCCCCGACAGCCACGCGTCCGACCGCTCCAGCGTCGCCCTGCTCACCCCGTCCTCACCTGAGCTCCACCCCATGCCTCTCTGCGAGCCCGTCGAGCTCGCCGCCCTCTGCAAGGTGGCCCAGTGCCACCTCTGGTCGTCGTCGCGCCTTCCCTGCCCGTGACTTCGTCCTCCTGCGCAAGCTCGCCGCCTGGTGCCGCACACGCGGCCGCGTACCGTCTCCACCTCGCCTCGGTTCCTGCAAGGCATCCCTGTCGATGTCCTCTCCTTTGTCCATGGACGCGCCCTGCTGCCTCAAGCCATGTATTGTCGGGCCGCCTCCTCGACGCCCTGCAGCACCACCGCGCTGTGGCGCTGGTTCCACTACTTCCTGTCGCGCGCGGGTGCACTGTTTCTAGTGACCCCAAGCACAAGCAGCTGCGGCATCTTGCTCCTGCCATTTTGGCTTGGTACCGATTTGGTATTGCTGCTTGATGTAAGACAAGCTCTCAAGTTGAATTGTTGCTATACATGCGGATGTTTTGGTTCTGCTCATGACCGTACTAAGTCTGCAGTTGTGTTGGGATGGAGTGGCTACTGCCACTGCCACCGAAAGCCAAGATCACCTTCATGGGCACGAAGACCCCGATATCGGAATCCGAAGGCTGACCTTGCTGAGACCGAACCCGTCGAATCCTTGGAACCAAGTTCGCCGAACCCCGACGTGTGACCTCTATCCGAGCCCCTATTTTATAAATTGTCACATTAAACTTGTTGCATATTAAATCATCCATGCTCGCATACATATTTATTTGTTTGGGGGTATTTTTCGATTCACCTAATAATTAAATATGAAGACCATATGCGGGTTATATTTATATTATCCTTATTTCATTTAATTTGTGTAGCGAACCGAAGCCATGGTTTATCTTGTTAAGTCAACATTTAAATTGCGGGGTAGATAAACAACTCGAACAATAATATTCAAATATCGGGATCTTGATTCCGCTTAATATTGCTAAATTAGGCCGCATATTGCCATGCCATGCATCATATTATAACATGCCGGATCTTTCGCCCTAGTATTAAATAGTGCATCCGGTGTTTCTTTCTAGTGTTTGCTTCTTCACCCGATAGGACGATGAGTTGGTGCGAGTTGCGAAAAGCCTCCAGTTTTCTGACTTTGTCTCACAGGCGAGCATTCTCCCCCTTCTACCTATTTTGTATTTATAGTCTTTACATCCTTCCTTTGATCTATTGCTATCCTTATTGTCGATGCTATAGTACCGTTCCTTTATTTACCTCGTCCACTATATTGCCTTGGTTATCCCATTGCCTTGTTTGATTAGCTAGCTTTGTCCTTGCGAGTCGTAGGCATGCTTAGTACCGCTCTCATACAGGTGGAACATGATACTCGGATATGGTTGGTGATAAGATAATTAATCTGATATTGTTGGTTATGGTCTCACCTAATGATAAGGCCCCGGCAGGGACCACCTTTGGAAACTGCTTGAGCCGACCTAGGACCCGTTCGTTCTACGATACCAGTTCTGAGTTGATCGCGCTAACCAAACGTGGGGCCTCTGGGATCCCCCCTCAACTACCGGCGCTATTTGTATATCCAGAGGGTTACAAAATTGGTTTTCCATTTGGTGCATACGCATAATATATCCTCGGACATGGGTGAGTTGATATGTCTTCGGACTTGATATTTTGGTGGATTGCCATGGCTTGCATACATAAATCGCAGTACACGGTGGCGGCACCCACGGTGTGTACAAGTTACCCCGCAGGGCCCGATCCACCAGTAGGCGCAAACGCTGTGCCTTCCTTGAGAATCGTCATACCTCTTGGTTGGTTTCCCACAGTAGGTGATGCCTCTAGATATGCGCGTAGTTATGGGACAGTTCTTGTTGTGAGATTCGGATGGCACGCGTGATATGTTGCCTGAAGGGTTGAGCATGCGTTTGGGTACAGTAGTGCACCCCTGCAGGGTAAATCTTTTGGAGAAGCCGTGTCTCCACGGTTATGGACGCCTCAGGAGTACAGTGTCATGATCATAGACAACGCCACTAATGTTTTACCTCTAATAATATGAATAGTAATTAGCCTTATCAATTAAACACCTGCTTAACTAAAATTGCCACCGCGTGTGTTCCGCAAGGGGACTTCCTCGACTGGTCTTCGAGGGGGAAATCTTCGGGTGGGTTATGTTTGGTGTTATATTATATATACCGTATAGTGCTATCTTATCTCGCTCTAATAGCTGAAGTTGTAGCGTGTCTCTATAAGTTAGATAGTGCAAGCTTTGCTGCCGCTGAGCCCACCATACCTATGTAGGCGAGGACCGCCGAATTCTAGTCTCGCCGTGTACTGGCCTCAGTACTGACCGCTCTCTTTCTGTTTTCCTTTGCCATTTGTCGGCACCCTTTTGGCTTGACAGGTATGTGATTGACGACGTTAGCAAGGTTACCTTTCGGCTTGGCCTGGGCAGGGTTGGACACCGCTTGGTTATTCTTCAGGACTCTTAGTCCTATTTGGATCTTGTCCGTACTCGGATACTATCTTGCTTTCTTCTTGAGTTGTATCTTCGTATTCTATATTTTGTATTCTTGACTCGTTGAGTCGTTGTTGTGTATGTAAGTTCTTGTGGACTCTGTTGTAAACTATTGTGATGTAACTACTTGTATTCAGATCCCACCCACACGAAAGTGTCTGGTGGGCGTCTCTGAATCGCTTCTATGCGGGTTTTGGCGGGAAATGCTGAGATCTGCATAGACCCGATTCGGGGGCGTTACAAGTGGTATCAGAGCAAAGGTTTACGATACCCCACTGGTCCAGCCTGTAGGTTGACTTTGCCAATGGTCGATGTCTAGTGTCAAAACTATTTTGCTACAAATGCGTTGGATAGATCTGATTAGCTCTGATTTTACTTCTTACCTCCATTCTTTTCCCTCTTATCTTTGCGTGTTTTGATCTGTTCTCTTACCTTCTTCAAGTTTAGGATTCTCGTGGTTGGGTCTTCCATCGTACCTTAGGGTTCAATTTTCCCCTCTTGTAACGGTGGATCTACATCTGAATTTCATTCTACTTGATCCCTTTTCAAATGTTTTCCAGTGTCCTGCAACTTCTGCGACGACATCATCTACCTGGATATTTTGTTAATACCGATTGTCAAGATCTTCAGTCTGAATTCCGAGAGTCTGGTTGCACGATCCTTCTATTCATGTACAAAGTAATGCTTTGGGTGCGCGATGGAGTAGCTACCATACCACTACTCTTATCATTCTGTCTTGTACATTGATAGGTGGAACCATGCAATCTTACTCCTTCCATGGAAGTTAAAGGTGGCCTTATCTTTGATACCTCTACTTCCACCTTTGCCTCTCCGGATTGTTCTTTCGAAGTATGAGCAACCAACCCTTGTTAGTGGTGTTGATGATTTCAAGACGGGACAAGAATCTTTGTTAGTGGTGTCGCGACCATCGATCTGATGCAAGAAGATTCGATCATCAATCCCCTTCCCCCCGGTGTCTTTGCTTGGATCTCGGGACGAGATCCCTTGTTAGTGGTGTCGAGTTGTAATGCCCCGGAAAATATTCCAAAATAAAATATTGTGTTATTTTGTTTTTGCATCATCATGACATTATTATGCATATTTTACCCGTAAAATTATTATATCAAACCATATTTTGTTTTACCAAATATCCATGTGGTTTTATGAAACCCGTCTCTTGTTCTTATTTTAAAATTAAAATAAATAATATTTCTCGCGGCAAAAGCTTTTTCTTGTTTTATAAATAAAGTTAGGCTAAAGTTCGTCTAAAGTTTTAGCCTAAAACTAGCTACATCTAGTCTACTCTGGCCTATATAATATTTCAATCTACCTCTTCTTTAACTTTTCAACCCTAATGAACAAATCTTTGCCGTTTGCTTCATCCATTAGCTAGCAGAAATCCCCAATCCACTCACCCTGGACACCACACCATACACTCACGCGCGTAGCACACAACGCACGCACACACCCAGAACTGGTCACGCCACACACGCGACACACCACACACACAACGCACGCACTCGCCCGGCCCCACCTTGACACAACACGCACACGGCACAGTGCACGCGAGCGACCCAATCCCCATCCCGCAATCCTCGGCCTCCCTGGCTCGCTCCCCTCGATCCTTTGGCCGCCGCCGCCGCCTGGTACTCCTCTCGCCAGCGAGCTCCGCGCCGCCCCCGTCAGCCTCCCTCTCCTCTTCACCGCTTCCCCGTCGGACCGAGCGTCGCCCTGGACGCGACCCCGCCGCCGGCCGCGCCTCGCCACCTCCTCGCCTCCCTGTTTCCTCTCTGCCCCGAGCCGGCCTCCACCTAGTCTGCCCCACCACCAGAGGCCAAGCCCACACTGCTGCTTCATCTCCTCTACACCCCGTGCGCGCCTCCTCCTCGCCAATCAATCCCCGACACGGCCGCCTCTCGTTGCGATTCCCTCGCCCTCTCCTCGCGTCCCCTTCCACCCATCCGCACGCGAGGCGCCGCCGGCCTCCTCCCATCGCGAGCGGCCCTGACCCTCTGCCCGCCTTCTTCTCCCGGCCGCATCGGGCGCCTGCAGGTCGTCGCCGCCTCCTTCCGACCGCGCGCCGCCTTGACCCGAGCTCCTGCACCATGGTGCCCTCCTCCGCAGCAAGCCGCGAGGTCCCGGACCGCCGCCCATCCTCCGGCCCTGCCGCCACAGGCGGCCCCGACAGCCACGCGTCCGACCGCTCCAGCGTCGCCCTGCTCACCCCGTCCTCACCTGAGCTCCACCCCATGCCTCTCTGCGAGCCCTTCGAGCTCGCCGCCCTCTGCAAGGTGGCCCAGTGCCACCTCTGGTCGTCGTCGCGCCTTCCCTGCCCGTGACTTCGTCCTCCTGCGCAAGCTCGCCGCCTGGTGCCGCACACGCGGCCGCGTACCGTCTCCACCTCGCCTCGGTTCCTGCAAGGCGTCCCTGTCGACGTCCTCTCCTTTGTCCACGGACGCGCCCTGCTGCCTCAAGCCATGTATTATCGGGCCGCCTCCTCGACGCCCTGCAGCACCACTGCGCTGTGGCGCTGGTTCCACTACTTCCTGTCGCGCGCGGGTGCACTGTTTCTAGTGACCCCAAGCACAAGCAGCTGCGGCATCTTGCTCCTGCCATTTTGGCTTGGTACCGATTTGGTACTGCTGCTTGATGTAAGACAAGCTCTCAAGTTGAATTGTTGCTATACATGCGGAGGTTTTGGTTCTGCTCATGACCGTACTAAGTCTGCAATTGTGTTGGGATGGAGTGGCTACTGCCACCGAAAGCCAAGATCTCCTTCATGGGCACGAAGACCACGATATCGGAATCCGAAGGCTGACCTTGCTGAGACCGAACCCGTCGAATCCTTGGAACCAAGTTCGCCACACCCCGACGTGTGACCTCTATCCGAGCCCCTATTTTATAAATTGTCACATTAAACTTGTTGCATATTAAATCATTCATGCTCGCATACATATTTATTTGTTTGGGGGTATTTTTCGATTCACCTAATAATTAAATATGGAGATTATATGCGGGTTATATTTATATTATCCTTATTTCATTTAATTTGTGTAGCGAACCGAAGCCATGGTTTATCTTGTTAAGTCAACATTTAAGTTGCGGGGTAGATAAACAACTCGAACAATAATATTCAGATATCGGGATCTTGATTCCGCTTAATATTGCTAAATTAGGCCGCATATTGCCATGCCATGCATCATATCATAACATGCTGGATCTTCCGCCCTAGTATTAAATAGTGCATCCGGTGTTTCTTTCTAGTGTTTGCTTCTTCACCGGATAGGACGATGAGTTGGTGCGAGTTGCGACAAGCCTCCGGTTTTCCGACTTTGTCTCACAGGCGAGCATTCTCCCCCATCTACCTATTTTGTATTTATAGTCTTTATATCCTTCCTTTGATCTATTGCTATCCTTATTGTCGATGCTATAGTACCGTTCCTTTATTTACCTCGTCCACTATATTGCCTTGGTTATCCCATTGCCTTGTTTGATTAGCTAGCTTTGTCCTTGCGAGTCGTAGGCATGCTTAGTACCGCTCTCATACAGGTGGAACATGATACTCGGATATGGTTGGTGATAAGATAATTAATCTGATATTGTTGGTTATGGTCTCACCTAATGATAAGGCCCCGGCAGGGACCACCTTTGGGAACTGCTTGAGCCGACCTAGGACCCGTTCGTTCTACGATACCAGTTCTGAGTTGATCGCGCTAACCAAACGTGGGGCCTCTGGGATCCCCCCTCCCTCAACTACCGGCGCTATTTGTATATCCAGAGGGTTACAAAATTGGTTTTTCATTTGGTGCATACGAATAATATGTCCTCGGACATGGGTGAGTTGATATGTCTTCGGACTTGATATTTTGGTGGATTGCCATGGCTTGCATACATAAATCACGGTACACGGTGGCGGCACCCACGGTGTGTACATGTTACCCCGCAGGGCCCGATCCACCAGTAGGCGCAAACGCTGTGCCTTCCTTGAGAATCGTCGTACCTCTTGGTTGGTTCCCCACACTAGGTGATGCCTTTGGATATGCGCGTAGTTATGGAACAGTTCTTGTTGTGAGATTCGGATGGCACGCGTGATATGTTGCCTGAAGGGTTGAGCATGCGTTTGGGTACAGTAGTGCACCCCTGCAGGGTAAATCTTTTCGAGAAGCCGTGTCTCCACGGTTATGGACGCCTCAGGAGTACAGTGTCATGATCATAGACAACGCCACTAATGTTTTACCTATAATAATATGAATAGTAATTATCCTTATCAATTAAACACCTGCTTAACTAAAATTGCCACCGCGTGTGTTCCGCAAGGGGACTTCCTCGACTGGTCTTCGAGGGGGAAATCTTTAGGTGGGTTATGTTTGGTGTTATATTATATATACCGTATAGTGCTATCTTATCTCGCTCTAATAGCCGAAGTTGTAGCGTGCCTCTATAAGTTAGATAGTGCAAGCTTTGCTGCCGCTGAGCCCACCATACCTATGTAGGCGAGGACCGCCGAATTATAGTCTCTCCGTGTACTGGCCTCAGTACTGACCGCTCTCTTTCTGTTTTCCTTTGCCATTTGTCGGCACCCTTTTGGCTTGACAGGTATGTGATTGACGACGTTAGCAAGGTTACCTTCCGGCTTGGCCTGGGCAGGGTTGGACACCGCTTGGTTATTCTTCAGGAATCTTAGTCCCATTTGGATCTTGTCCGTACTCGGATACTATCTTGCTTTCTTCTTGAGTTGTATCTTCGTATTCTATATTTTGTATTCTTGACTCGTTGATTCGTTGTTGTGTACGTAAGTTCTTGTGGACTCTGTTGTAAACTATTGTGATGTAACTACTTGTATTCAGATCCCACCCACACGAAAGTGTCTGGTGGGCGTCTCTGAATCGCTTCTATGCGGGTTTTGGCGGGAAATGCTGAGATCTGCATAGACCCGATTCGGGGGTGTTACAATTAAACTCAACAAGACTTAGTGTCCTTCGACTACTGATGAGCGTGAGCGCATGAGTAGGGTTCCATATGCTTCGTCTATTGGATCCATCATGTATGCAATGATATGTACTCGCCTAGATGTTTCCTATGCTCTAAGTGTTACGAGCAGATACCAGGGTGATCCAGGTGAAAGTCACTAGACAACGGTAAAGAATACCCTTAAGTACTTGAAAAGGACTAAGGATATGTTCCTAGTTTATGGAGGTGAGGATGAACTCAGTGTAAAGTGTTACACAGATGCGACACAAGCCAAGTAACCTAGACAACACCAAAAGAACAAACACATCCACATGCGTTACCATCAGATTCGTGAGTTTGTTGAGGATGGTAGTGTCATGATATGCAAAATACATACAGACTCAAATGTTGCTGATCCCTTGACAAAGCCACTCCCGCAGCCTGCGCATGAAGCGCACACAAGAGCAATAGGTATTAGGCACATTTTAGATTGACTCTAGTGCAAGTGGGAGACTGAAGGAAATATGCCCAAGAGGCAATCATAATGATGATTATATTTCATATGTATACATGAGTTATTGTAATGTTCCTTGAATATCCATATATCAGGAAACTTGTATTGATTGAAAATTATGTGAATTGTTTGTGAAACTCTTTACTTCTATGGTTATCTAATAGTTGTCCCTAGTCGGAGTTCATGTGAGGACACACGTGAATATTAGACTAGCACATCGATTGGTTGATGACTATGTTTCGCAAGTCATAGACATGGAGATGTCAAACCAATGATGTGGACACATGTTATGAACATGGGGTTGGACTGGCTCAACTTGAGACTGGCAATTACACTTGCAGCTCTCTCTACACATCGTGTAAGTTTTGTCCTAAGACCTAAGATTGTCGCATGTACTTGAGATGTGGATCAACCTACTTTGGGGATATCAACCACTGCTCTGTAACTGGGTAGTTATAAAGGTAGCTTTCGGGTTTGTCCTGAAGCATGCTGCAAGGCATTAGTCAATCAAGATGAGATTTGCCCCTCTCTACTTGAGAGAGATATCTCTGGGCCCCTCGAGTGATCGGATCCAAAAATGCATGGCTGTGCTACATAAGGTTAAGATTTAACCTAGTAAAGGGATTCCGAATCACAATATTGATAAAGAGAGGTCAGCTTGGAGATAGACCAAATATCATGAGGCAAAGGGAAAGACATGTACTTAACCTTGTGATGGTTCATCCAAATGATCTTTGTATGCGTTTAGGAGTTGGCACGTCTGGCTAGAGGCGGCTACCAACTATTGACGGAGTAAGTGTACTCGTGTCATGTCTACATGTGTATGAACCTATAGGGTCACACACTTAAAGGGCTGGAAGCCTAATGAGGATTGGATCCGAATTAAACCAGGATTAGGCTACTAATGTAGAAGCCCACCAGAGACGCCTATATAAGAGAGGGTGGGGAGAGATGAATATGGTTGAGAATTCCACCCAACCGCCACCCCTCTCACGCCTGTGTTGCACGCGCGGACCTAGCAGTCCGGCGTCTGACGCTTCCACCCAGACGCGTGGATACCTCGGAGGTGTTGCAGCTGTAGCACTTGGACGAGCCATGCAAAGGGGAGATACTCGTGGGACGGGTACGAGGAGGAGATGTAGAACATCTACACTGCCTCGACATGTTTCATCAAGTTCCACAACTGCGTGTCTAGTGGTAATCCCGAGATCTATGACAATAGTATTCCTGGTTTATGCGGTAGAAATTTTTGATTTGCGCTAGTGTAGCCTACCCTATCCCTTCAATGCACGACGTTTCGGATTGGCGGGTGGGTCAACTAGGTGTGGAGTGTGAGTTGTGGTGTGCGTGGGTGTGTGTCCATCGGCGATAGAGACTAGGGGCATGTTTGGTTACTCGGGCCGGAATTTCACGTTTTTCCCACTTGGCCCATTGGATGCTGCATGGGGGGAGATTGCCCTTGGGACATGATGGGAAGTTTATTTGATTTCCTGTTTTTTCATTTCCCTACTTGGAGAGCCCATATGGCCACTTTGTTTGGTTTCCCAGATTGGGCTCAGCTGGTGCAAAGTTGCACGTTTGGGAGCCCGCATCTAGTCCGATATGGTTAGCTCGCATGGAAAAATGGTGAGCTTACCAACTACTCATCAGGGTTTAACAGCTTACATGATCGTTCACATGATTCAGAGCAATTGGTATTAGACAATCCACATGATCAGGCTGACAATGATGATGTCTTTGATCATACTTGCACCCCTATAGGTGGAAACTTCTCATGTCAACGAACTTGTTGATGAACTGATGGCGGTGGAGTGAAATTGATGTTCACATCTTGCGACAACTGTGCCTTCTGTGGACACTCTGCTAAGAACTCATAGTAGGATTTTTGTGCCTGCTCTAGAGTCTTAAACCCCTTATGGAGGTTGTGCCGGTAACCTGTCACTTGTTGGCTGCACTCCTCCCATGTCTTGGAGATTCCTGGCTTCTTGTCGTAGTAGACCACAAACCGGTTGTATTTCTATGGGACACAACACATATAAGGATCACAACTAAAGCAGACAGATCAAGTTCACAAACAACACAGGGCAATAAACATAAACTAGTTAAGCATGCATGATCATACAGACACAAGCATCAGCAGTTCCAACCTACCAAGTTAGTGTGATCCAACCGATCACCACCAATATCTATGGTGTCATCCTACCACCACATCAAAATGGGTGCAATCCTACCACCGCATAAGTTCTCCATCATGTGAGTGGTTAGTATATACCACCTCACAATAAAACTGGCATAAGTTTTCATCAAGTCCCTAGATACTTCAAAATATACAACTTCTTCATCATGAACGCACTACCGCCACCATATCCATGATCAGGGAGAAAGAACTACACGTAGTAGTGCTTGGCCAGGAAGGACCTGAGCCAGATATCCCTTTGGTCCTCCGCCATCTGAACAACCCGTTGCCCATAGCCCTTTTGTCGAAGAGGTGGCTTAGCGGCCATGACGGTTTTATACAGAGATGGGTTCACATCAGGAGGGGAAGAAGTGGTGATGGTGGTCGCCACCGCTTTCATGGCCTCGGTCATGCAGGTGATGGGGACGATGTCCTCCTCACCCAGCAGCGACCTCTTCCTCTTCTGGCAAGGATCAAAGCTACCAACAACATAGGCATTTGTGCTGCCGCCTTGACCAATGCCGATAGTAGGAGAACCTGTAGCAACATCAGTCTCGGCGTCTTCATCAATCACCACCATCTATGACTCCTGGGTCTACATGTATTCAGGGCTTGACTCGCTAAGAGGCTCACTGGAGCCCATTGCAAACCTGCCAGTGGCAAGGCTGAAGGAGAAGATGGCATCCATCTGCCTATAGTTGGCGACAGGCTTGTTCAGATACTCGGCATCCTTAGGGTGATCCTGAGACATGGAATTTCAAGGAGGTTAGCAAGGTTACACAAGGGAATCATAGGGATGTAACTGAAATTAGTTAATACCAATATGTGTCCCCTGTAGTGGGCGTCCTCCAAGATGATGGTGCAGGTCTCCTCGTCCCAGCTAGCTCTGCTAAGGTCTCTAAGCTTGGATATATGGATCCACCTGGTCCTCTACTTACGCGGGTGGTTGTACACCTGCTATGAGGACATCTCTATGCCAGAAAACTCAAACACCTTGCGGGAAACCGTGTTCAGGTGCACCTCTTTGAAACCCTTCTCCGTCCAACGCCACTCTTGATGATATCGCACATCTGTTTGAGCACAAACGCCGAGAGGAACATTTCCCACTTCATGGTGCCCTTCACCCCCTTGCCCGCATGGCCTGTGCTGTGGGCTTTTCTATCCTTGATGGCTTTCTTCTTGGCCAAGATCTTGGCAGCTTTCTCTGCAATCTGCTCCACCATGAACCCGGTCATCGGAGATCTCCATGCGCCGAGGATAGGTGAGCCTCAGAGGCGGGATATGGGATTGGGTGTCAGCGCCAAATGTCTCCTGAGAATCCATGAGGTCCTGGATGAACTCATCGGCGTTCATGTCCTATAGATCTCACGGTTGCACATATCAGGACCTAGACTAGGCATGAACACAAACTTAAACATGCAACGAGTCCATGAAGACACCCATCTATGACTGTACCTAGCAGTTCATTGGGAAAACTAACATAGATCTACTGCAAACACAATCAGATCTACGAGGTGCTAACAGATGGAAGCTACCACGCCTGGGGTTTGATGGAACTCAACGCATTGTAGGAGCGGAGCACGTCACCGCTGAAGATCTTGGAGGAGAATGCTTGCACCGGCCGATCTAGAACCACCACCTCTGCTACCACCACTTACTTGTTGGCCAATGAAGAACCTCGCCGTCTTGAGAGCTCAAAGAATGGGAAAAATTGTGGCGAGGGATGTAGGTGTGGAGGGAGGTGATATATACCACAACACTATGGCGGGCGGTGACGAAATTTCCCCTGCCAGCTTTTGGGGAAATGCGCGGCTCGCGCTATCACCGAAGTCGCATAGGCGGCATAGCTTTTCCCCCCATTTTGCACGAGAGGGGCCTGTCCCCACAGAAATTCCCAAAATCGACATTTCTCCGAGCTTTTCCTGCTGTTTGGTAAGAACTTGTAAGAGCTTCGTATATTGCTTGACGGATTACACGTGCCTTCCACCATATTTCCGTAGTTATAGGCATATATACATGTGCTTTTTAAAGGACTAACCATGACAGATACTTCGCATAACCCTGCCACAATGACGAACGAAGAAGTACATGCCCACTTCTCCGAGCTCTTGGTCGGTCGCGCTGAATATGTGGATGCACGACTAGAGGAGTTTGACACCAAGCTCACGAATGCCATGGACAAGATCGATGGACTCGAGAAATCCTTCAACGACAAGCTTGACGCTCGGTTCAAGGAGGTTTTGGATAGATTGCCGGCACCCGCACCCGCTCCATTGGCACCTCGGCATGGTGCACGACGCATTCTGATCACGGGTCGTACTGCTGGTTCGGTTGCGGCCGCACCTCAGGCGGCTACCGCTGTAGCTGAGGCACCTCAGACTTCCACCGCGGCTGCTGCTGCGACATTGGGGACAGACGACGGGTACTACTATGACCCCGACGACGACGATCTGTTTGACGAGGAGGTTGAACAACCTCCACACCCTGCTGGCCGTCCCCGACATTACCACCGCAACGCTCGACCACCGGTACATGATGATGATCATGTTGCAAAGCTTAAATTGAATATTCCATCTTTTGAGGGTAAATATAATCCTGATGCATATCTTACATGGGAGATGGAAGTAGAACAACGTTTGGCATGTTTAAAATATCCTGAGAATATGCGTGTTAGTGCTGCTACATGTGAATTTACTAAATTTGCTTCCCTTTGGTGGCCTGAGTATTGTCGTTTAAATACTACTACTATTCCTCGTACTTGGACTGCTTTAAAAACTGCTATGCGTGTTCGTTTTGTGCCTCCCACTTATCAACGTGATTTACTAAAGAATATGACACGTTTGGAACAAGGGAAAAATTCTGTAGAAGAGTATTATCAGGAATTGCAAACGGGGATTGTTCGGTGTGGTCTTGTTGAATCTACTGAACAAATGCTTGCACGTTTCTTTGGTGGATTAAACAAGGACATTCAACACATATTAGACTATAAGGAATATAATTCCATCACTCGTTTGTTTCATCTTGCTTGCAAAGCTGAACGTGAAGTGCAGGATCGCCAAACACCATGGAGGAGGACTAATAATTCCGCAGGTTGCACATCCACTTGGACATCCCGACAATCAGCGCGTCCTTCTCGTGATTCTCCATCAGCTATTACCACATCCAAGGCCACCACAAGATTTCCGTCAGCTGCTCCTCCACCATCATCCAATGCTCCTGCTCGTAGTGCGTCTTCTATGGCTTCCACGGATAAAACAAAGGATATACAATGCCGCAAGTGCTGGGGTTTTGGTCATATTGAGAGACAGTGCACAACACAACATGTTATGATGGTGCGTGATGATGTTCAATATGATTCAGCGAGTGACTTTGATGAAGATACATTAGCCCTTATTTCTGCTCGAGATGGAGACAATTGTGATTCTGATGAAGAGACAGAGGTAATGGGAGCTCAAACTGCTGATCAATACAAGAGATTAATTACATAACGTGTGTTGAGTGTGCAATTGAGAAAATCTGAGCAAGATCAACGCCACAACCTGTTCCAAACACATGGTGTTGTCAAGGAAAGAGCTATAAGGATCATCATTGATGGAGGGAGTTGTAATAATCTGGCTAGTGTTAACATGGTAGAGAAGCTTGCACTTCCAACAAGACAACACACACATTCATATTACATCCAATGGTTTGAGAGTTCTCGCAAGATCAAGGTAACAAGAACGGTACGCGTGCATTTTACTATTGGTACATATTCTGATTTTGTTGATTGTGAATGTTGTACCTATGCAAGCTTGTTCTTTGTTACTTGGTAGACCATGGCAATTTGATAGAGAATCTGTTCATAATGGCAAAACTAATCACTATTCTCTTATGCATGATGGAAAGAAAATTGGTCTAAAACCTATGACTCCCGAACAGATTTTAAAAGATGATCTTGCTAGAGCTAGTAGAGCTAAAACTGAGGAGAAAAATAAAAGTGAGAATCAGATTGTTGCTGCAGATTTTATACCACCAAAGAACACTAAATCTGATCTAAACATGCTACTGAAATTCGTTTGAAGAATCCATGTATGCTTGCAAATGAAATTGATATTGCTGAACTAGATGTAAAAAATACTCAATGTTATGCAATTATCTGCAAAGAGGTTTTGTTTTCATTTGAGGATATGCCTCCTTCTTTGCCACCCGCTATTGCTAACCTTTTCCAGGAATATGAGGACGTCTTTCCCCCTGAGCTGCCACCAGGACTACCTCCTATTAGAGGAATTGAGCACCAAATTGATCTAATTCCTGTTGCTACGTTGCCCAACCGCGCGCCATATGAACCAATCCAGAGGAGACAAAGGAGATACAACGCCAAATTCAGGAACTACTCGACAGAGATCATATTTGTGAGTCCCTTAGCCCCTGTGTTGTTCCTATTATTTTGGTACCTAAGAAAGATGGTTCTTCGCGCATGTGTACTGATTGTAGAGCTATCAAAAATATTACTATTCGATATCGTCATCCTATTCCACGTTTGGATGACATGCTTGATGAATTGAAGTTTTACGTGCTTTTATGAGATTAATGAACGAAGTTTTACGTGCTTTCATTGGACGTTTTGTGGTAGTCTACTTTGATGATATTCTAATTTATAGCAAATCTTTAGAGGATCATTTGGACCATTTACGTGCTGTTTTCAATGCTTTACGTGATGCACGTTTGATTGGTAATCTTGAGAAGTGCACCTTTTGCACCAATCGAGTTGCGTTTCTTGGCTATGTTGTTACATCACAGGGTATTGAAGTGGATCCAGCCAAGATTGAAGCTATTGAGAATTGGCCGCAGCCCAAGACGATCACACAAGTGAGGAGTTTTCTTGGCCTCGCTGGTTTTTATAGGCGCTTTGTCAAAGACTTTTTGGATCAATTGCCGCGCCGCTGAATGAACTTACCAAGAAGGATGTGCCCTTTGTTTGGGGCGATGCACAACAACAGGCCTTCGTCATATTGAAAGATAAGCTAACACATGCTCCCTTACTCCAACTTCCTGATTTTAATAAGACTTTTGAGCTTCAATGTGATGCTAGTGGAATTGGTTTGGGAGGTGTGTTATTACAAGAGGGAAAACCTGTTGCATATTTTAGTGAGAAATTGAGTGGGGCTAGTCTGAACTATTCTACTTATGATAAAGAATTATATGCGTTGGTTTGGACATTAGAAACTTGGCAACATTATCTATGGCCTAAATAATTTGTTATACATTCTGATCATGAATCTTTGAAGCATATTCATAGTCAAGCTAAGTTGAATCGTCGTCATGCAAAGTGGGTTGAATTTATTGAGTCTTTTCCTTATGTTATCAAACACAAAAAGGGTAAAGATAATATTATTGCTGATGCTTTGTCGGCCCGTCATACTTTGTTATCTCAACTTGACTTCAAAAATATTTGGACTGGAAACTATTAAGGAACAATATGTGCATGATGCTGAATTTAAAGATGTGCTGCAGAATTGTAGAGATGGTAGAACATGCAACAAGTTCGTCTTCAATGATGGATTTGTGTTCCATGCTAACAAACTATGCATTCCAGATAGTTCCGTTCTTCTTTTGTTGTTACAGGAGGCGCATGGAGGAGGATTGATGGGACACTTTGGTGTCAATAAAATGGAGGATGTTCTTGTTGCACACTTCTTTTGGCCACGTATGCGTCGAGATGTTGAGAGATTTGTGGCACGCTGCACTACTTTTCAAAAAGCTAAGTCTCGCCTTAATCCACATGGTTTATATATGCCTCTTCCTGTTCCTAGTGTTCCTTGGGAGGATATTTCTATGGACTTTGTTTTGGGATTGCCACATACACAGAAGGGGAGGGATAGTATTTTTGTTGTTGTGGATCGGTTTTCTAAGATGGCACACTTTATTCCTTGTCATAAAATGGATGATGCTGCGCATATTGCTGATTTTTTCTTTCGTGAAATTGTTCGTTTACATGGTGTGCCAAATACTATTGTTTCTGATCGTGATACTAAATTTCTTAGCCACTTTTGGAGATGTTTATGGGCTAAGTTGGGGACTAAATTGCTGTTTAGTACTACATGTCATCCCCAAACTGATGGACAAACTGAAGTAGTAAATAGAACTTTGTCTACTATGTTGCGGGCTGTTTTAAAGAACATAAAATTGTGGGAAGAGTGTTTACCTCATATAGAATTTTCTTATAATTGTTCGCTGCATTCTACCACAAAGATGTGCCCGTTTGAGATCGTGTATGGCTTTGTTCCTCGTGCACCTATTGATTTATTGCCTTTACCTTCTTCGGTGCAAAATAATTTGGATGCTACACAACGCGCTGAAATGATATTAAACTTGCATAAGACTACTAAAGATAACATAGAACACATGAATGCTAAGTATAAACTTGCTGGGGATAAAGGGAGAAAGCATGTTGTGTTTGATGTTGGAGATATTGTTTGGTTACATTTGCGTAAAGATCGTTTTCCTGATTTACGCAAGTCTAAGTTAATGCCGCGTGCTGCTGGTACCTTTAAGGTGTTAGAGAAAATAAACGATAATGCATATAAACTTGAGTTGCCTGCAGACTTTGGTACGGTTAGTCCTACGTTTAACATTGCAGATTTGAAGCCTTACTTTGGTGAGGAAGATGAGATTGCGTCGAGGACGACTTCAATTCAAGAAGGGGAGCATGATGTGGACATCCCATCTATTGATACAACCGTTGTACCTACAGCAACACACATACAAGGACCTATCACTCGATCTCGTGCTAAACAACTTAACTATTAGGTACTTTCGTTTCTAGGAACTATTCCTCACATACATGAGAATATGATGCTACCGAAATCAGATGTATTTCTTACTCTTAGGAATGATGGACCAAGCATGGATGAGAGGGACAAGCATTGGATCATGGTCATGCATGGAGATGGCAGCAAGCATGTGATGATCCAAGAGAAGGCCACAGATGAAGATTTCATAACTTTGAGGCCACCATAATGAAGAAAGAAGGCTTGGACGAAATATTCAAGATTAATACTTCACAAATTTGTCCATAGCTTAATATGGTGCTGCGACACCTTTATTTTGGGCCAGGCCCATGTTATTTTCGCAGGATTTTAAATAGCCACTTTTTAGAGTCCGTATTTGAGGAGAAAAGGACTTCTAGGGTTGGATTCGGCCACCACTTCTATGGCTGGCCGAAACCCTACCTTTTCCTCCTTAAATACTCGCCTTAGCCGTCATCATAGACTCGGATTTTGTTTAGACATTAAGTTAGCCATCATAGCAACTTCGCCAAGGCTCGAGCGTCACAGAGGCCTCTTGTACTTCGCACCTATACAGGATCCCACCTTTTCAATAAAGCTTTCATCTTATTCTGCAATATCTTGATTGCAATATTAGTTCTTACTTGTTCTTGATTTCAGGTAGGAATTAAGACCCTCGCTGGTCAGGCTGATCGTGTTCCTGTAGGATCGGTAACCTCTAGGAGATTGGCCTAGCGATTGCATTGGCGCTCGTGCTCGCACGTGTAGTCGGATCGTCAAGCCCGAACTCCACCAAATCGACTATCACCATCTCATCAAAAGATCGAACACCTTTGCCCTATCATAAAGTTAACATACATAGAGCACCCTCATCCATATCATGTCAAATGGCTTGATGATAATGGCACCATCCAAACCAAACACAAGGTCAACATCTCCTTCAATATTTGCCCCTATCAAGACACCGTCGAGTGTGATGTCGTGCCATTGACTGTGTGTCACATGCTTCTTGGAATACCATGGAAATACAACAAGGGAGCCTTACATGATGGTACCTCCAACCAATACTCTTTCAAGTGGAATGACAAGATGTTTGTGCTCCAACCTATGACGCCAAGCCAAGTTATCGCTTCCAACATTACGTCGCTGCCCAAGATAAAGCAAGCTAAGGACCATGTGAGATGAGTGGTGAGAGATTGAACCACCAACAAGAGAGTGAGTGCCACAAGCCTCAAATGGGTGGGAAAATCATGAGTGCCACGTCGCCTGCCACCAAAATTGAGAAGAGTGATTAGAGTGTGACCCATACTAACAATCCTTCATACAACTCTCTCTCTCTCTCTCTCTCTCTCTCTCTCTCTCTCTTTGTTGTCGGTTTTGCAAGCTACGACACCGACGATCCAACCGCATACAAGCTCAAGACCATGGGTACACCTCTCTCCTAACATGATGATGGAACTTCGGCGCGGACAACTCGTTTTCAAGCGGGGGGGGGGGGGGGGTGGAGGATGATGGAGCCCAACACATGGCATTCACCATTGGTCCACATCATTCTACACCAACCAAACCGACAAAGGTGAATTCGTTCCATATCTCGCCCTCCTTTGGGTATCATGTGAATGGGATCCTACTCGAGACAAGTTCCAATGCTATGACCAGGCCCATGACCATGACACCAAGAGGAGATGGCAAGAAGATCCTAGGAACCAATACCCCCAAGCAAGAAGCATGGAAGAGAAGATGGAAGAAGGTTTCCGGCACAAGGTCCGGCGCCACTGGAATCCATGCCGGAACATCTGGCGCCAAGTTCGGGGAACCGGAAGCCCCGTCGGAACTTCCGGCGAACAAACTGATGTATCGTCCACCCCTCCAACAACACCTTCTGTATGCCTGTCTAGCTGCTGATCGGAATATCCGGTGCCCGCTGGAAATCTCGGTGCCATTTTCGGCGACGCCGGACTTACCGCCGAAATGTCAGTCTGTGCATTGTGAAGGGTTTGATTCCTAGAATATTCCCTTCCACCTACCCCCTTTGCCTCTAGTACTATAAATAGCCCCCTTGTGGCTCAGATCTACTTGGAGTTGATGATGAATGAAGGCTTGTTCCTAACCCTAGATGGGAACTCCTCTCTATAGTTAATCTACGAGTTGTACAAGGCCTTGGAGTTTGGTGTCCGTCCCTAAGTCATCAAGACCCTCCTCAAGTGTTTGGTCTCTCCTTGTCAAGGATTCTAGTAGTGCTAGGTCTCTCCCCTTTGGGATTCTACTTGGTTGCTACTCTCTCCTTTGATTTGGATTCTATCATCCCCTTGCCGATATCTCCTTTGGGTGATTCTATCTCACGGTCTCTTGCCGAGGATTCTATTGGATTGGTTGTTCGAACCAATGGGGGCAAATCAAATCAGGTTGTTTTTGTGTGCATTTGTATCTTGACCTTGCGTTCCATTGTGTTCATCAGGTTTCCCCTCACTCCCCGCCTCAAGTCCGTGAAGATCGGGCTATGCTAGGGTCAACCCCTCAAGGGATCCCATACCATGGGTACAAGGCTCTAAACATGTGATATCCATCTATGACCTTTTTGTATTAGAAATTTACGGCCTTTTTGACAAGATTGGTCGTAATTCTTCAAGATTTAGGCCCTCCCAAATGGCCTACGACTAATTTGTTCAGAATGAACATAGATCTATGATAAAAAAACTCATGGTCATTAAGAGAAGGTCACTAGCGAGCATATTTCTTGTAGTGTTGGCAAGGGTGTCCTCGGGTCATCTTCCATCTTGTCGACATAGCAACACGGATGGCCGAGGTAGCTAATTTGCCAACTTTACACTTCCTTTGTTTCCATACCACCACATATTCCTCATTGCCACAAGTGTCACATCCTACACTAGTGGAAATCGAGCCTGTAGTCCCGGTCCTAGACAGCCTCTAGTCCCGATTTTGCAACCGGGAGTATGGAATCGGGACAAGAGGTCCTAGCTCTAGTCCCGGGTCAGTTACGAAACGGGGCTAGAGGTTCTGCACGTGTCTACGTAGAAGTGCGCGGGGTGGAGGATCTTTAGTCCTAGTTCATATCACGATCTAGAACTAGATATTTTCTGCCGCGGCAACATTTTACCAATTCGGCAGCCGCGGCAACCGATGGGGTTTTTTGTCGTGGAAGTGTTTTGGGGCCGTTTTCTGCTGCGGCAGCTGATGGGGGTTTCTGCCGCGACAAAGTTTTGGGGCCATTTTCTGTCGCGGCAGCCGATGGGGGTTTCTGCCGCAGCAGAATTTTGGGGCCGATTTCTGCGGCGGTAGCCGAATGGGGGGTTCTGCCGCGACAAGAGGATAGGTAGAGGAGGGTTGCGTTTGGCGTAAAGTGACATGCAACGAAGGAACCCATTACACACAACATCATAATGATTATATAGATATAATTCTACATTGCATATATATACAATTTGATTAAATGGAGATCATAACTCGTCTATTCGATTACAAGATCATTAAATCTCTAGAATTCGGAGGTATGGTATTTTCCTTCTAGGTGTATGACATGGTCAACAATAAATACCGCAAATTCCTCTTGAATTGCTACTAGGCACTCCCTAGGTTGGAGATTGTCCTGCCATCTTTCCAACAAATATTATGCATGACACTCAACAAAATTTGTGAATATATTGTTCACATACTTCTATAAATGTCCCTCCATCCTGCTCACTGACCTCCAAGAGAATGTACTCGCACACGAAGTATCCACACAAATTAGTCCCTCGTGGCTGCCTCTCACACTTTACGAGAATAGAATTCAATCAAATAATAATCAAGCATGATATAATGGTATTGAAACTAAAATTGAAGAGATGCGCGGATCTAGCTCATACTACTTACATTGAACCGATGAAAACTAAGCTCATCTTTAAATTAACCAACCGTAGCAATGGTGAAAGCTTTCAAAATCCTTCCCGACAAAAAATAAAGAATAAATGAGTTATTAGTTACTTGATATCTCGGGATATATATGAACGAAAGAGACCGATATAGTGCGAAATGACTAAAATTACCTTTAGAGCGCATCTTTAATGAACGCATAGTCTGATTCGCCTATCATTAGTGAGTACTTGATTTCAACTCTTCTAGCGTCAACTTCAACGATAGCTGCGGACGTTTATATACGTCAGTAACTCATCAACTACACTTAGCAGAATCAAGTGAATGTGTACAAGGCAGTAACACTCTTACTTGTAGTTGTAGGGAAAAATATTCTTTGTTTGTAATGTTGCCTCAATAAGTCTCTTAGCAAGTTATGCTCCGTCTCCTTGGGGTATTCCTTTAGCAATGCTTGATTAAACCACTGTGGATCGATGAACCTAGTGTCAAAGATTTTCTTTCGGTCACATTCATCGCTCTTCATTTTGCATAAGAGCATAGTGAAGGTAATTACATGCAATGAACGAGCGGAGTTAGAGACTTTATCATAGAAATAAATCAACCACTTATAGACAATAAGTAGCGAGGAGACTCAAGTCGAGGGCATATTGTTTGAATAACATATATAATTACTCGAAATAAATTTGCAACTGGTCTTCACTATTAAAATGCTCACTTGTAATTCTCACAAGCAGCGCTGACAATCGATCTTCTTCATTGCATGTAGAGACTTTCTCGGACCACTCATGCAGTCTTCGCATTTGTGTTGGTAGAAGCTCGACCTCATTAGGTCTGACCAGAGTCTTCCCGTATTTATATTTCCATGCTATTTCCTCGTGTTTGGGGATATGCCCGCCTAGCGCTTGATCAACTATAATACTAGCACCTTTGGCAAATTCCATTTCTTGGCCAATAATATTCTGATGATCAATATTGGGTAGAACCTTGAGCGGAGCGATCGATTGTTTTGCCTGCATTCCGAGTTGGGAAACCTCTCTTGACCCGCTGCTTGTAGTAGTACTTCTTGAATTCTTCCTACCAATTCTCATCAGACAATGTTTGTAGTCATCAGCCTTATTTATCTCATATTGCGATGGTTGCTCAAGAAAACCCTTAGCCCACTTTTTGGCTTTTAGATCAAATATTTGCTTTGGCTCAGGAACATTGGGTGCAAAGAAGGCTTTCATATGGGCATTGCTGATCGCTTTGGTTTCCTCATCAGTCATACTGTAAGGTAACTTGGGAGGAGGCGGCGGGGTTTTCTTCGCCCTTTTACGTTTGGCTTTCTTCTGAGTAGTATTACTAGTTGACTGAGAGGCCGCCTTATTCGTATGACACGGCGACGGTGGAGTGGGCTGACGCGGAAGTGGACTCACGCTATGGTGGTCGTCTCACTCCTGATGTGGACTAGCTGGAGGCGGTACACTCGGCAGACGCGGAGGAGACGGTGGTGGCCTGGGTGCAGAGCCTGGAAACATGATGTATTTCTTGCGCCATAGAATGATAGAGCCCCTGACTTATCCTAGCGTGCTCTCATCTTTAGGTCCAGGGATGTCAAGTTATAGTGATTCATATTGATGTAGAACCTCATCCACCCCAACACGAGCATAGCCATCTGGAATATCTTTGCAATGCCAACGTGCTTCACGTTCACAAGTTAAAGCATAGCCGGGAGCCGCCTTGAAGGATAAGTTCATCACTCCCACATGCAGCTCACAGCTTGCATTCTCAGTGATATTATCCACGGGGTAGCAATCTATCACATCGGCCGCCGTGGAAGCGATGCTGCTTCTCCACTGAAATGGGCCACCGGCACTTTCTTCCAGCCGCTGATGAGTTGGCCCTTGCTGGCGCATTTCGTCCAGTTGCTTCTGTTGCTCCTTTAACATGTCATATATTTCCTCTTTCTTTCTTACCATGCTACGCAACCGGTCTGCCTCCTCTATCTCCTTCCGCTTCTTTGCCCTCACGCGGCTTCTATAAGATTCAATGTCCTCAAGAAACCTCGTCTTCCACGGCACAGAAGGTCCAAAGCCTCATGTTCGTCCTGGTTTTTTAGGATTCCCGACGGCCTTTGTTAGCTCGTCGTTCTCTGTGTCGGGTTCGAAGATACCCTTTTTAACCTCCTCGATTGTTTTAACAATTTCTCCATGGGGTGTAGAAACATTTGACTTTTCATCAAATATTAACTCCCCTGTTTCCATGTCATACTTTTCCCCATGCGCAAGTAACCAATTCCTTACTCTGATGGGCTAGTCCTTTGTAGCTGGAGTGACCCTTGGGCACGCAAAGCTTCCTCGGCTTCCTCCCACTTAGGAAAGGAAGTCCTATAGCCATCTATACCCATATTATGGTGATATTTCTTTTTGCAGCATTTTCTTTGTTCTTTTCGAACCTTTTTTTTGCTACTGCTGATTTCTTGTAGTCCAGAAATCTTTCCCAGTGAGACCGCTGCTTCTATAGTGTGTCAGTGAATTCTGGAACTTTTTTCCTCGAGAGATATTCATTGTATAATCTTTTCTTATAGTTATTGAACTGTTTGGCCATCTTCTTATGAGCGAAATGCTTGACTTTGGACCTCATATCATCTGTGGCCTTCTTAGACTCCAAGACCGGTAGGGTGAAATGTGAAATGAGCTTCTCCTATAGTATGTCTTTGTATCTGTTCTTGAAAAAACTCAAAGGATTTTCATCTCCCTTTGCTGGCTTCGGGACGTTGTTCCTAACAACAAATCCACATTAATGAATAAATGTGTTTGCGTTACTTATGGGAAGCAACGGTTTTCCCTCTAGAGAGACCTCGTCAATTGTGAGATGCGCATCGGCGGCCATCCCTTTGGCCGGTCCTTGTTTACTATTTTTAACTAACTTGGTCGATGTGGAGGTCTAAAATAAGAAACATCTGTTAATATATATATACATATATATACACACAAACAAACAAATCAATTAATGCATCTATCTAGTGATCAAGAGGCTTAATAATATACCTTGCCAGACTTTGTCAAGGATGGTCCATTATTTTCCAAGCCATCATCGAAATTAAAACTAGTCTGCGCTTCGACTACAGGTTCTATATCCATTCCATCACCGGATTCGTTCAGAAACTGTGAGCCATCTTCTGCTCCATAGTCTTCTGCTCCACCCTGATCGACGAGAGCTTCATCACCTCGTATCATGTCGAATATAGGCTCTTCACCTTCTCTACTGGTGAAGTCCATAGAATAACTGCTATGACATAATGTGCATATGGGTCATAAAATTAACAAGGTATCATATATCACAACAAGAAAGTAGTAATAATACATCTTGAATCACAACAAAGTACTAATATCATATAACATCTCGAATAACATCTCAAAAAACAATAAAGTACTCATACATCTCGAATAACAATAAAGTACTAATATCATATAAAGAACAACATCTCGTCTGATAACATCGCTTAAACTCAACGTCGACTCCCTCTGCACACTTCCTGGACCACGTGACCTCCACCAAAGAAGATCCGGGTCTACGACGACACCCGGATTCCTCACCAAGCTACGCATCCCTAAAGGTAGCACCTCCCAGTTCCAGCCCCGCGAGCCCAGTCTCTGACAACTCCGGTAGAGCGCAGTACTCCCTCGTTGTCGCCGAGTCGACTACGAGGATGCAGTATAGGCATATCCTAAAGTAGGCATGCATTTGACTGAAATAATGCTAAGTAAATAATTCTATTTTAATACTAGTAATAATTCCCTAAATATAGCAATAATATTAGAAATAATAGACTAACAAATTATATACAAATCCCTAAATATTATACTAACAAAATTAGTACAAATCCCTTAATTAAGAAATATCGCTAAACTAAATAATATATCAAAATAAATAATATATTAAACTAAAATAATATATCATACTAAATAATATATCAAACTAAAATAAAAACTAAACAATAATATACTAACAAATTATACACAAAATCCCTAAATATTATACTAAAAACTTAAATATTCCTAAATACCTAAATAATATAATAACAAATTAATATCTAAATAAAAATATCTAACTTAAAACTAACCAATATAATATATCTAAACAAATTAATATCTAACTAATATAAAATAATACATTTAACTAAACTAAAAAACAAAAAAAGAAAAGAAAACTTGCGACGGGGACGGCGCGCGGGAAAGACGATGCGAGGGCCGGGCGCGGGATCGTGAGGGCCGGGCGGGTGCGTCCGGTGGCGCGGGTCGGTGAGGGGCGGCCGCAGCGGGGCGCCACAGCGGTGCGGGAACGATGAGGGGCGGGGCGAGCACCACGGGCGGCACGGCGACAACGGGCGGGACGGGGCAGCGACGGCGAGCTCCACGGGCACGGGCGGCGGCGCGAGCTCTACGGGCGCTGGTCGGTGAGGGACGGGTGCGGGCGGTGGGGCGAGCTCTGCTGGCGGCGTCTTCTCTGCGTCCCGGCTCGTGGTTCGAACCGGGAGGCAGAGGGACGGGTATTTATACCCACACCCTCTAGTCCCGATTCCAGCCACCAGCCGGGACTAGAGGGGGGGGGGGCTCTTGTCCCGGTTCCATCCACCAACCGGGACTAGAGGTCTTTTCGGCTCCGCCATTTTGGTCGCGCCAAAAGCGTCTAGTCTCGGTTTGTGTTTTGAGCCAGGACTAGAGTTTTATTTTTATTAATTTTATTATTTCTATATGTTTTATTCTGTAATAATGAAAAATATGTATCATATATCAAAATTTGCAGAAAAAAGATCTATAATATAAATCTATTAGCACACTCTGTTATAAAACTAATATTTTGTTGAATTAAATAATATCTTTTGCATACTAGAGGTTTAATTTATTAATATTATTATTTCAATATCTTTTATTCTGTAATGATGAAAAATACGTATCATATATCAAAATTTGCAGAAAAAGATATATAATATAATCTATTAGCATACTATATTATAAAACTAATATTTTGTTGAATTAAATAATATCTTTTGCATACTAAAGTTTTAATTTATTAATATTATTATTTCAATATATTTTATTCTGTAATGATGAAAAATATGTATCATATATCAAAATTTGCAGAAAAAAGATCTATAATATAAATCTATTAGCATACTCTATTATAAAACTCATATTTTGTTGAATTAAATAATATCTTTTGCATACTAGAGTTTTAGATTATTTTGTGAACATGATAGGACGGAAAGCTTTGAGATCTCCCGGTTGGGAGATCCTCCATGTAAGGAGGTCTAGTATTTTAGAAAAATAGGACGGTAGCATTCTGAAACAGAACTTTGGTGGTTGCTTCACAAAACGACCTGTTTTTTGCGCTCAGAAAATGGAAAATGGCTTTTCCGTGCGTATCATGGCGGAAAAGGTTCATCTTTAGTCCTGGTTGGAGAAACCAACCGGGACATGAAAGGGTGGGCTGGGGCATGCAACACTAATGAAAGGGTGAGTGTCGACATTATGTCTGCTTGTATCTTGTCCCGGATGGTGTCGCCAACCAGGACTAAAGGCATCTTTAGTCCCAGTTGGAGACACCAATTGGAACAAAACATGAGTCAACACTAATAATAGGGGTGAGTGTCGAAATTATGTCATGAGTGTTGATACTAGGTCGTGCTGCTTGTACTATAAATAGGCCTTGTGAGTTCTCAGGCATCTCCAAGATGGTTTGCGAGAGCAGGGACACCACTACGGCCAGTTTGAGGGAGATGCCGCCGGAGTCTAGTCCTCTGGCATCTCTAACAAACTGGTCATAGAGGCACTCCATAATATGTGAAAATTAGTTAGCTCCCAGGAGTATTGATCTAGATAGAGAAATACAAGCTACAAGATGGTGTGCGAGAGCAGGGACACCACTACGGCCAGCTTTAGGGATATGCCGTCGGAGCCCAGTCCTCCGGAATGTCCCTAAAGTTGGTCCCAGAGGCACTCCCTAATATGTGACCACGCACGTTTGGATATCAGATCTTCATTGTAAGTACGAATCGGGACAACATCTTCATAGTTTGGAAAGCCGTAGTATGAATCAGGACTAAAGGCCCCCCCTTTAGTCCTGGTCCAGCCATAAAACGGGACTAACCCTCAAGATGGTTTGCGTACAATACTATGTAGTCCCGATTTCCTAACTGGGCCTAAGGAATCGGGACTAAAGGCCCCCTTTAGTCCTGGTCCAGGCACAAACCGGGACTAACACTTAAGACATTTATTAATATTAAAAAACCGAGACTATGGAATTGGGACTAAAGGCCCCCTTTAGTCATGCTCATATCTAGCCCTATAGTACACAGCTTTAGGGTCATCTTCGTCATCGTCATCGTTGTCGTTTCTAGGCGCACACGGCTGGATCCTCAGCCCAGCCATGGCATATTATGGGGGCACTTGCCACTCGAGCCTCAGATTCATGACGCGTGGGGGAGGGGGCTCCCGGATGATGACACCACTACACCCGCGACCTTCACCACCGCCACCATTCTTATGGCTCTATGGTGGCTGCGAGTACCGTAGGATAGGATGATCTCCCTGTAGGTTTTGCAACATAAAAACAAAAAAATTCCTACGATGGGAACAACTATGTACCAAGATCTATCTACTAGATACAAGCAACGGGTGGATATACATCCATAGAGAACATACTGAAAAGGATATTATGGGCACCTAGAGGAGGGGTGAATAGGTGCTAACCAAGTTTTAATACTTTTTCAATTTTAGGTTTGACACAGAGTAAATTCTCTAGATATGCAACTACGAGAATTTCTCTAGATATGCAACCCTAACTACTAAGCATGTAAAGAGAGGATCGAAGGAACCGTAGTGGAGCATGAGGAGACACAGGGATTTGTTTTACCGTAGTTCCTTCCTTGTTAAGCGAAGTATATATGTGTTGGAGGGGTGGGCGGTTCTAAGACCACCACGCCACAATAGGCCTCACCCTATTCTTCGATGGATCTCGCCACGAGAGGCATGATCCACCTTCTCCACTATTGGATCCCTTCGAGACGGGAACCGGTGCCTTTTACAACACTATCGGGGCACACACCCACAACCGAATTGGGGGCTCCCGAGATGACAACAAGCTGCCACAAGAACAAGGTTTATCAAGATAAACAAAAACAAGGATCTAGGTATTTGCAAGAAATACTAGATCGGTGGTTCTCCAAATGAATGGAGAGAAGATGAAGCGCTTGATTGTAGTTGATGAAGATCGAGTCCTACTCCTTTGATTCCCCAATCGATGAAGCCTTTGGGTGTATCTAGGTGGAGTTCTCTCGGATGAAGATTGCAGATCAGATCTGTTCTTTTTGTGTAAATCAAGAGTTCGGGACAGAGGGGGAGACATGCTTAAATACCCCCTGCCCAGAACAAGCCGTTGGAGACATTTGGGGGCAGACTACCCGCCCCCTTTGGGGCGGACTATCCGCCCTGGGGAGAAAATCTGCCCCCCATGACGGAAACTCCGGGGAAAACTCCGCCCCCTATACTGAGAGGGACGCAGCCTTGACTTGAAGAAATTTCCAGACGGGGCGGATTATCTGCCCCCGCCAGGGGCGGACTATCCGCCCTTGGGAGAAAGTCCGCCCAAGCACCGGAAAGTCCGCCCAAGCACCGGAAAGTCCGAGGGAAACTCCGCCCCCATACTGAGAGCGATGCAGCCTTGACTTGAAGGAAAACCTCGAGGGGGCGGACAGTCCGGCTAGGCCGGAAAATCCGACCACAAACTCCGCCCCCCTCTCTGGGGGTCGCGCACACTTGAAAGAGGGATGGGGCGGATTATCCGCCCCTGGGAGGGGCGGATTATCTGCCCCCAGAAAGCAGTTTCCTTCCCTTCTCAATGTACATATCTGCAGCACTTCAACACACGTTAAATAATCCTTGATATTGTTATCTACCACACAAAACACTAGGGATTATGAAATGTTCTTTCAGTCTCCCCCTTTTTGGTGTTAGATGACAATATTAGGATTTGCCAACGACTACCAATGACACCCTTAAATTAAATGAAAGAGGCTCCCCCTAGATGTGAGCATATTAAAAATTACCTTTGAAACGCACATGCACACACTAGATAAAACACAACTTTCATAGCAAGAACAATTAAAACCATATGGGTTGGTAAATGAGATCATACCACTGGGATGTGAATATTGCCAAATAAACTAATGAGATTGCACATCCCACAAAATTGATGCATACATAAAATAATCCCATGATTCCATATGTCATCAACTAGAATGCCAGACTCCACAGATAAATCCAGAATTCCATGATAGTAGGTCCACAATAGAAATCCAGAATGCCATAGGACCATACATAATAAGTCACGACAGAGTCTTACAATAACCAAGCAACAAATAGAAAATAGCAAATAAGTTCACGCTAAAGGGGCACCAGTAAAACGAACGAATGGAAAAGCAAGTGCTTGTGCTCGACCCATGACCCAGGCAAATCCGGTGACCTAATAGAACTACTTCTCCCCCTTTGGCATCGAAACGCCAAAAAGGAAGAAGAGCGATGCTAATGCCCCAGAAGATCACTCCTCCTCTTCCTCGTCGTAGTCATCCCCGTCCCCTTCCTCTTCGTCATACTCATCATCATTGTCATTAGCTGGAGGAGTGGGTGCCCTCAGAGGTGGAGCAAACATGCAACTCTTAAGCTCACCATAGTTGATCCCTGAAGTGTTCCACTGAGCATACAGTTCCGGAGCAGTGGGAGGAGGTGGAGGGCCAGTGGCACCAGAAACATGGTGAAGTATGAGCTGTTGAGTGTGATCCCTCGCATGGTCCCTGCAGTATGCCTCATACTGTCCCTTGTGTGTGTCAACACCCATGCAAAGAATGTGTCGCTGGAACCATGTGAGCTGTTTAACCTCGCGTGATATTGGGGACACGGCAGAACGACGACCACTAGCCCGAGCATGACGCATAAAGGACTCAGGGGCAGTGGAGGCGTGAGAGGTCTTCTGAGCTTTGTTGTAAATTTTCTTTGACTTGTGCACACCATCCAAACCAGTGCCAAAATCCTCATGGGGCAGCATATGCTTGATGAGCATCATGATAAACGGAGCATATGGAATGGAGAGCCTATTGAGCATCGCATCGGTCATCTCATGATAAATGAAATCCATCACATCCAACTTGTATCCTGTAGATGAGCTAGCATTGGTGGCACACTCATGAGCAAAGGCCAGAAGAGGAACCAGGTGACCGCGGATCTTGTCATTGTTGCCTCCACTGGGAGTAATGTTGGCCCGAAACATGCCTACAAGGGTGGCATACAGTGGTGAAAGGCCAGCGAAGGTACCAACAACGCCATTGGGCGAAAAACATGGAGCAAGCACAGTATCCTTGGATGGCCTGAGCAGAGAGATAATGCGGTGTCCTGAAGGGGTGTCCCGCCCGTGAAAAGCATAGCCAAGAACCTGACCAAAGGTGCGGAAATCAGACTGGATCATTGATGTTCCCGTCATCCACTTCATAGTACGAAGCTCATCGCCGCAGATAACCAGAGTGGAGAAAAACTTCTTCACAATCTTGGAATCATAGTGGCACTACAGAGTCATAAGAGGATGAAGCCCCATCTTGTTTGTCACATCCAAAGCTTCACGAAGGCGAGCCTTTGATTGAGCCTCAGTCATATTCAGAGGGTGCATGGGGCGAATCTTGAGAGGAACATAGACATCATCATGGATATACCGAAAATGAGAGCACCAAAACATAGAATCCTCTGGCTCACCCTCACTGTCAACATCTGCATAAAAATCTGTCTGACGCATGGAGGAGTAATCAGTGCTGTCCATGGCCTTGTAGTTAGGCCGAGCTTCCTTGCCTTTACCCTTTCCCTTGCGAGATGCAACCGGCTTGTCTTCCCTTGCTGCCTCTGCCATCTGTTCAGCTTCTCTGGCTAACCTGCGAACCTCGGTTTTGTCAACAAATGTGCCCTCTACAGTGGGCCAGATATAACGGGCACGAGGACGACGCTTGTATGTCTTAGGAGGACGAGAGCCACCTGTGAAAATCATGGAGAGGTAGCATGGGGATAAGCGCACACACAAGTCCAGGAGACATGGTAGAACGAGTAAGAAAACATTCCATGAGCCAGAAGAGTGCATGGGAGAAAATCAGAACCAAACCAGACCAGACACGTTGTCTCCAGGCCGTACTTTCCCGCCATGGGGGCGGATAATCCGCCCTGTCGAAATTTTTCTGGTTTGGCCCAGATTTACCACGGAAACATAGATCAGGCACAAGGGATGTATTTCTATGGATTCTAACATGCACGGGAAAAACACCAAGTATCATCTACCATGAGATTTCCACCACAAAAATGAATCTCAAGCAAAAGAGATGGATGATGGAGTTACCCTCACTCATTGGAGGAAGAGCTCGGAGGAGAAGGTACCCGGAGGCGTGAGGAAGAAGATCTAGGGAGGGCCCAAAAAATCCGGTGGTCGAATTGACTCCGGGGAGGGGCGGAAGCTCCGGCGGCGGCTGGGGGCTGAGGGAGGGTTGGGGGAGGACGGACTGCTCTGTTTGAGCCTGCCCTCCCCGACCCTGCCTATAACAGGCGGATTTCGCCCGGGGCGGATTATCCGCCCCCACTTAGGGCGGATAGTCCCCCCCTTTGAAAGTTCTGTTAAGTACAGATTCAGGCCGGAGCAACCTTGCAAAACCCCTCGATGGTGTATTGAGGACTTGTGTGCAAGAATAGATGGTTCAAGGAGGGAAACAAAGGCTTGCGTTTAGAGCAACAAACTGAGATGGTACTACACACCCAAATTTGCAAGAATCAAATCAAACAAAAGCCAAAGTTGAGTGTGTTTTCCATAAGAACAAAGATATGAAAGAAAATCCAAAGAGAACCATTGGAAACTAACTCTTCTCTAGGAAGAGGGCGGTGGCCGAAGCCACCATGTTGGAGCGCATGGCATGACACCGCGAAGATGTATCTTGAGTTCAAAACCAATGATCATCGATGACCCACATATCACAAAATGATATTAAGGGAAATGATTTTACTTGCTTTCGGCATTATGGGGGGAGGGTTGGCCCAATCAATTAGGACCACACTCCCCCTATGTGTATGCCCGCATCTAAACCAAATACATGAATAAGAGCAAGTGAGTGTGCAAGAATAGTCAAGCCAAGCTCCTTGAATCTATGATATTTAGCTCATTCCTCAAATAACAAAATCTTGCTTCGTCAAGGGGCTTCGTGAAAATATCCGCAAGTTGGTTCTTCATGCTCACAAAGGATAGGGCAATATCACCATGAGCAACATGATCCCGAATGAAGTGGTTGTGAATCTCTATATGTTTTGTTCTTGTATGCTACACGGGATTGTAAGCAATCTTGATAGCACTTTCATTGTCACATAATAGAGGCACTTTGTCACAATTTGTCACATAATAGAGTCACTTTGTCACAATTGACACCATATTCCTTTAAAGTCTGCCTCATCCATAACAATTGTGTACAAGCACTTGCAGCAGCAACATATTCATCTTCGGCTGTTGAGAGTGAAATACAATTCTATTTCTTTGAAGACCAACACACTAGAGACCTGCCCAAGAATTGACATGCACCAGAGGTTGATTTCCTATCATCTTTGTCACCAGCCCAATATGAATCAGTGTAACCACATAGAGAGAAACTTGAACCCTTGGGATACCATAACCCAAAATTGGGGAATGAACCAAATATCTAAAGATTCGTTTGACCGCCACTAAGTGGCTTTCTTTAGGAGCGGCTTGGTACCTTGCACACACTCCTACACTTAACACGATATCGGGCCAAGATGCGCAAAGGTAAAGGAGAGAGCCGATCATGGATCGGTATACCTTTTGGTCCACGTCTTTACCCTTGGGATTGAGCTCAAGATGACACTTTGTTTGCATTGGAGTAGCCACACCATTGAGATCCGTCATCTTGAACCTTTTGAGCATGTCTTGGATGTACTTAGCTTGGTTAATAAAGGTTCCCTCTCTAAGTTGTTTGATCTCAAATCCAAGAAAGAACCTCAACTCACCCATCATGGACATCTCAAACCTGTCAGTCATAAGCTTTGAAAATTCATCGTTAAAAGCTTGGTTAGTAGAGCCAAAAATAATGTCATCTACATAAAGTTGGCATACAAAAAGCTCCCCATTAACTTTCTTAGTAAAAAGAGTGGGATCGATTTGCCCAACTTCGAATCCACGGTCTAGCAAAAGCTCTTTAAGGTGCTCATACCACGCACGTGGGGCTTGTTTAAGGCCATAGAGCGCCTTATCGAGTTTGTAGACATGGTTCGGAAATTTGGGGTACTCAAAACCCGGGGGCTGCTTGACGTATACTAACTCATGGAGAGGACCATTAAGAAATGCACTCTTAACATCCATTTGCTATAATTTAAAATTATGATGGGCTGCATAGGCAAGAAGTATACGGATGGACTCAAGACGAGCCACAGGAGCATAAGTCTCGCCAAAATCAATTCCTTCCACTTGAGAGAATCCTTGAGCCATGAGTCTTGCTTTATTCCTCGTAACAATGCCATTTTCATCTTGTTTGTTCTTGAAGATCCACTTGGTACCGATAACATTGCGGCAGTCCTTGGGTTTCTCTACGAGCTTCCAAACTTTGTTGCGTTCGAAGTTATTTAATTTTTCATGCATTGCAACAACCCAATCGGGGTCTTCAAGAGCATCAAAGACCTTCTTCGGTTCAACCATGGAAATGTGAGCTTGATGATCACAGAAGCTTGCAAGTTCTCTTCTAGTAGATACCCTTCTTCGTAGATCACCAACAACCTTGTCAAGAGTGTGACCCCTCTGTTCAAGGTTCCGATCAGCACGAGCCTTGCGACGAGCCTCAATGTCCTTACTGTTTCTAGAAGGAGTTGATTCAGTATTTGTATCCTGGTCTTGACCACTAGCTTGCCCTTGATCTTGATCTGAGTTAACACCAGGAGATTGCTGCTGAGTTTGTTCTTTAGGGCCGGATAATCCTCCCCTTGGAGGGGCCGGACTATCCAGCCTGGGAGGTGAAGCACCAGTGCCTTCTTCCTGAGAGAGCCTGACAGGAGTTGGAGAACCAAGGCCGGATAATCCTCCTTCGGGGGCCGGAGAATCCGGCCTGGGAGCTTCTTGACTGTTGTATTTTCCTTGGGATCCCCTGGAACGAGTTGGAGTTCCAGGGGCGGATTGTCCGCCCCTTGGAGGGGGCGGATAGTCCGGCCTGGGACTACCAACTTGTCCAGGAGACAGATGAACTTCAGCAGGTTGCGGTGTTCGTGCAGAGTTTTCTCCAGTAGTAGGAGCTTGTTGATCTTGTGTAGATGAGGGCTCCACTTGAGTGGAGCATTGTCCTTCCCGATCCGCCACAAGGGGTTCCTCAATGGGGCGGAAAAATCCCACGCCCATTCTTCTTATGGCATCTTGGGGTATTTCAACATCTGCATCACAAACATCAACTTGCCCTACAAAGGAGCCGTTATTTTCATCGAACTCCACACTACAAGATTCTACAACAATCCCAGTGAGCTTGTTGTAGACTCTATAAGTGTGGGATTCGGCACCATAACCAACAAAAATACCTTCTAAAGCCTTGGAATCAAATTTAGACAAGCGGACACCTTTAATAAGGAAGAAACACTTACACCCGAATACCCTGAAGTATGAGATGTTGGGCTTGTTACCGGTAAGTATTTCATAAGGAGTCATGTCCAAAATCTTGTAGAGGTAGAGGCGGTTTGCTGAGTGAAAAGCAGTGGATATGGCTTCAGCCCAAAAGTTGTAAGGAGCTTGAATTCAGCCAACATTGATCTTGCCATATCCATCAAAGTCCGTTTCTTCCTCTCAGCTACACCATTTTGTTGAGGGGTGTACGCAGCGGAATATTGATGTCTAATCCCCTCTTCGCTTAGAAACTCATTCAAGGTGTAGTTTTTGAATTCGGAGCCGTTGTCACTCCTTATTGCCAAGATAGGAACATTGTGTTGACGTTGAACTTCATTGGCAAAGTCAATGACAGTTTGTTGAGTCTCACTCTTTAGTTTGAAGAAATAGACCCATGTATATCTTGAGTAATCATCGACAATGACCAAGCAATATTTCTTCCCACCAAGGCTTGCATGAGAAGGAGGACCAAATAAATCCACATGAAGTAATTCCAAGATCCTCTTTGAAGACACAATAGTCTTCCTCTTGTGGGGAGAGTCGTGCATTTTGCCTTCAACATAAGCCCTACAAACGCGATCTTTGGCAAAGGAGACATTGTCTTTTAGTCCAAGGATGTGGCCACCCTTGTGGAGACTTTGCAAAGTTCTCATGTTGACATGGGCTAAACGGCGATGCCATAGCCAGCCCACGTCGGCCTTTCCGAATAGACACATCGGACCCGAAGTGGTTTTCCCCGAAAAGTCCACCACATACAGGTCATTTTCGACGTATCCAACGAAAGCGACCTTTAGAGACTTTCTCCACAAGAGTACCACCAAATCATCATCGATAAAAACAGCAAAACCCATCTTGCCAAGGGCACGAACAGAAAGAAGGTTGTAACCGAGGGTCTCAACAAGCATGACGTCCACGAGAGAGATATCATGGGCAACCACAACTTTGCCAAGACCCAACACCTGAGATTTCGACTTATCACCATAGGAGACTGTGATATTATCATGATTTGGACGCATCTCCGTGATGATCTCCTTGCTTCCGGTCATATGACTAGTGCATCCACTATCCAGCACCCATTTCGACCCATCGGAAGCATAGCCCTGCAAGAGAATTACTTCTTGATTTTAGGTACCCATTTTTCAATGGGTCCTTTCATGTTAGTAACAAGGGTCTTTGGGACCCAAATAGACCAAGCAATATATTCATCAAAGGGACCAACATAATAAGCATAAACATTGCCATAATCATCACAAAAGAGTTCATAATTTAGATTGTGAGATCCTGCAAAACCAATATTGTTAGTCTTGTCTTTTGTGACATTCTTCTCAGCGGCGCTTGTCTTTGATTGCACATTCTTGGTCTTGTTCTTCTTGTTTTTCTTCTTCTTGGACTTGGTGACATACCCAAGTCCCTCTTTACCATGATTTGACCTTTTCTTGCCAAGAACTTCATCAAGCACATCCTTATCCTTGGGAGTGATGTCCTAGACCACTTCTTTTTCCACACTAGCATTTACCTTTTGGCTATATGTTGAGTTGGATGAGCTAGGAACATCATATTTGGCTAATCGACTTTGAAGCTGATCATGTGACTCATTGAGAATAGAGAAATCGTTTTTTAACGCCTTGTGAGCATTGTCAAGTTTCTCCAATTCCTCGGAGAGTCTATCATGAGCAGCCCCAAAGTCAATCTTTTCTTTCTTTAACTTCTTTGCTTTGGTGACTGCATGTCATGTTCCTTAACAAGTTTAGCCACAATTTCTTCATGTGACTCTTCAATGGACTCAAGGCTCTCTTCAAGAGAAACCCGAGCTTCTTCTTCTTCTTCTTCTTCTTCAAGAGCATTTTTTAAGGATGCAATTTCCATTGCATCCTCCCTTTCAATTCTGCCCTTTTCTTCGAGGAGAGCTTCGTTTTGGGCTAGCTGATCCATAAGAGCATCAAAACGAACTTTGTGCTCACCTTGAAAGTTAGTGTAGAAGTAATCCAAAGCAATAATCTCTTCTTTAACCTTAAGACTAGTAGGATCATCCATGTCAATCATACCTTAGGAAAAGAAGAGTTAGAATTCGTTACCTCGGAGCTTCTTGCCATGATACAAGTAGCATTCTTGTTGATGATGTTTTCATTCAGAGAGTCGAAGAGAGATGTTGATGTAGATGTGGTGGCTATAGCAGCCACCTCTTGAGAGCTATCGTCCTCGTCCTCATCTTCACTTCCCGATGAGTATTCTTCTTGAGCCACTAGAACAATCTTCAGTTGCTTCTTGAAGGGAGCATTCTTCTTTACAAACTGTTTCTTGCGTGGAGCCTTTAACTTGTCCTTGAAAATAAGTCTTCCTCCATTATCTTCCCTACTTTGATATGTGCAATCAGCTACAAAGTGCAGCCGGTCACCACAGTTGAAACATGTTCTCAGCTTGGGACCATTTTCTTTTCTTCCATAGGCTCCACTCTTGCGTTCTAGTTCAGCTTTAGTCTTAGCTGGATCTTTCCAAAAGTTTCTAGCATAAAGAGCCAAGTATTGTTCGTGGATTCTTTTTATATCCTCGGGACAGTCCAGACCTTCTACGACATATTCATCATGATCAATCACACTAGTCTTCAAGGCCATGTTGACCCCCTTATGCATCCCCATAGCTCGAGCACGAGCATCTTCGGCATTCTTGGCAGCCACTTTGAAAGCGGCCATTTCTTACATTACCTCATTGGATGACATGAGGTGGTAGTTGTGCCTACCTTGGAGACTTTTCAAATCTGTGGGTTCAAATGGCATAAGAGCACTGACATACTTGCGCTTGATCCAAGCATCATCATGTTGGAGATATGCCCTAGAGGCAATATAAATATAGTTATTATTATATCTTTGTGTTTATGATAAATGTTTACATTCATGCTATAATAGTATTAACAAGGAAACATTAATACTTGTGTGATTTGTAAACTTAATTTTGAAGTCCCTAGTAAAGCCTCTATACATCACTAGCTTGTTGGTTAATAGATGATTGTGGTTTCCCTATCATGAACATTGAGATGTTATTAACAACAAGATCATATCATTAGGAGAATGATATGGTGGACATACTCCTATAGATAAGCGTAGCATAAAGATCAAGTCATTTTAATAGTTCAATTGCTATATGCTTTCTGATACATAGTAATCTAATTCCTTCGACCATGAGATCATGCATATCACCTTTACCGGATGGATGCTTTGATGACATCAAACACCACACCGTAACTGGGTGGCTATAAAGGTGGCATTGAGTGTTCGGAAAGTATTGGTTGAAACACATGGATCAAGAGTGGGATTTGTCCATCCATATGACGGATAGATATACTCTGGGCCCTCTCAGTGAAATGTCATCCAATTAGCTTGCAAGCATGTGACTGGCTCACAAGGGATCACATATCACGGGAACGAGAAAATAGTACTTATCGGTAACGAGGTTGAACTAGGTATGCAGAGATACCGACGATCATAACCTCGGATAAGTAAACTATCGTGAGACAAAGGGAAATTGATATCGTATGTAAGTGGTTCATTCGATCGCAAAGTAATCGTAGAAATATATCGGAGCCATATGAATTTCCAGATTCCTCTATTGGTTATTGATCGGAGAAGTGTCTCGATCATGTCCGCATAATTCACGAACCGTAGGGAGACACACTTAAGGATTCGATGTTGTTTGAGTAGTTATGGAATGATGAGAAAGAGACCGAATGTTGTTCGGAGTCTCGAATGGGATTCGGGATATCACGAGGAGATCCGGAGAATAAGATTCATATAAGGAAAGTCCCGTTTCGGAGTTGGAGAATGGTTCCGGTGTTTTCATCGGGAATGTTCTAGAAGGTTCTGGAATGTCTGGCACTCCGGAGGGGAAGGGTACATGAATGTGTTATATCAAGTTGGTATGATTGCATTATGTACTCAGTGTCATCACTGAACAAAATAGATGGTTTATTCAAATCCTAGTTTGAAAAGTCAAACGCCAAGTTTGAAAGTCAAATGGCTAGTTTTGGGAAGTGGAGAGGGAGGTGGAAACCGACTTGGGGGAGGAGTTCCTCCTCCCACCGCCGGCGCACCACCAAGCCGAGTTGGGGAGGGACTCCCCTCCCCTTGGCCGCCCCCATCCACCTTTATAAGGAGGGGCAGGGCTCCCCTCCTAGACGCACAAGATCCCCGCCTCCAAACCCTAAGCCGCCGGCGCCGCCACCTGCTGCCGCCGCCGCCGCCCTAGGTTAAGCCGCCGCCGCCGCCCTAGGTCAAGCCGCCGCCGACGAACAATTGCCGATCTCAAAATCGAGAAGAAGTCCAGCGCTGCAAATCAGCAGCGCATCCGTGCTCGCACACACGTCCAAGCCACCGATCAACCTCCGCCTCCTCGCTCCAGCGATGCAGCGGAAGAAACAACTCTTTCCAAACGAAAATCCACCAGGAACATGTATCTCGCTAGTTCAAGACCATGGGGAATAAACTATAGGGGGAGAGAGATCCTTCACGAGGAGGTGTGAGTATGAGAGATGGAGAGGGGGTCCTTTTATAGGAGGAGGGGGCACCCCAAGGGGTGGCCGACGCCATGGGGGGCTGCCCCCACCCCTTCCTCCATTATGTTGGTGGAGCTCCCAATCAAAAAAGACTCTTCATTTCTCCACTAAAAAAATCCTCTCATATTCCCATTAAATTTCCACCAAATTTAATGTAATCTCTCTTTAAATAAAACTCCTTTTATTTATTTATTCATAATTTTGTCAATTACATTAATTAACAAACATTCACATAAAACCCCTTGGTAGTATGCTATTTCACATGCAGAAACACTTTCAGCAATTTCACCCGAAACAATTTCGATGTCTAGTGAAATAAATTCCTGCGCTTCGTAAATCTTATCGTCTGGAAACTATTTGTTCCAAATGGTGTCGGTGTCTCTTAAGTGTGTCACCCTACAGTTCACGAATAACGCGGACATGATCGAGACCCCTCTCGAATCAATAATCAGAATCGAGACCTGGAGATCCATACTAACTCCCACATATTCAACGATGACTTCTTTTGAACGTGAGAACCTTTTCCGCTAGTAACTTAATCCCTTTGCCTCGTGATATATTACATGTCCGAGATTCGATCATCGGTATCTCCATACCTAGTTTTATCTCGTTACTGACATATACTCTTTTCTTGTTCCGTGATATGACATTCTAGTGATCAAATCACTTGCTTGCAAGCTAACTAATGTGATATCACCGAGAGGGATCAGAGTATATCTCTCCGTCATCGGGATGGACAAATTCCACTCTTGATCCATGAGCCTCTACATAACTCCTTCGTAGCACTGAAACCATATTTATAGTCACCCTGTTATGGTGTGACGTTTGATGTTATCAAGATACTCTTCTATTGTTAGTGATTGACATGATCTCATGGTATAAGGACTAGGATTACTTTGTATGATGTTATAGAAATATAAACACAATGACTTTGATCGTAATGCTATACTTCAGATGAATGTTCATCACACCATTCCAACAATGTTGTGACCTTGTTATTAACAACATCCAATGTCCATGATCAAGAAACCTTGATCATCTTGTTAATCAACGAGCTAGTTTATAAGAGACGCATAACTTGGAACTTTCTGTTTGTTTATTAAACGCACATGTATTAATGTTTCTGTATTAATACAATTATAGCATGCAAAATAAACATCTATCATATACTTGGAATATACATAGTAACAACTTTATTATTGCCTCTCAGGGCATATTCCCTTCAGTCTCCCACTTGCACTAGAGACAATAATCTAGTTACATAGTGATAAATATAACACCCATGGAGTTCTGGTGTTGATCATATTTTGCCCTAGGGAGAGCTTTAGTCAATGGATCTGCTAGATTGAGATCCATGTGTACTTTACAAATCTTTATATCTCCATCCTTGACATGTTCGCGGATGGAGTGAAACCAGCGCTTAATATGCTTGGAATTCTTGTGAGACCTTGGTTCTTTGGCATTGGATATGGATCCATTTTTGTCACAATAGATCACCATTGGGTCCAACGCGCTAGGAACCACACCTAGTTCTGTTATGAACTCCTTCATCCAAACTGCTTCCTGAGCCGCTTCCGAAGCAACAACATATTCAGCCTCCGTTGTTGATTGGAACTCCTCCAACTAACCGCTCCTCTATTCATGAGAAATATGTATCCGGATTGAGACTTAGAGTCATCCATATCGGTGTCGAATCTAGCGTCGACATAACACTTAGTGACGAGCTCTTCTTCATCTCCACACATGATAAACATTTCTTTAGTTCTTCTTAAGTACTTAAGGATATTCTTGACCGCTATCCAGTGTTCCGATCCTGTATCAGATTGGTATCTACTAGTCAAACTAATAGCATGTGCCACATCCGGTCTTGTACAAAGCATGTCGTACATAATAGAGCCTATGGCTGAAGCATAGGGGACCTTGTCCATTATCTCTCTTTCTTCCGCCGTAGCCAGACTTTGAGTCTTACTCAATGTATTGCCTTGCAACATATGTAAGAATCCCTTCTTTCTTTTGTCCATTTTAAACTTCTTTAAAATATTATCAAGTTATGTACTTTTTGATAGCCATATTAGGCGCCTTGATCTATCTCTATATATATTTATGCCTAATATGTATGACGCTTCACTTAGGTCCTTCATTGAAAATTTGTTGTTTAGATAACTTTTAACACTGTTTAAAAGATCTACGTCATTTCTGATCAGTAATATGTCATCCACATATAATATCAGAAATGCCATATCGCTTCCACTCACTTTCTTGTAAATACAAGCCTCTCCATAAGTTTGGACAAATCCAAACTCTTTTATCACCTCATCAAAGCGGAGATTCCAACTCCGAGATGCTTGCTTCAGTCCATAGATTGATCGCTGAAGCTTGCGTAACTTGTCAGCATCCTTAGGATCGACAAAACCCTTTGGTTGTATCATATACAACTCTTCTTTAATGTTTCCATTGAGGAACGCAGTTTTGACATCCATCTGCCATATCTCATAGTTGAAATATGCAAGAATTGCTAACATAACCGTAACTGATTTTAGCATCTCTATAGGAGAGAATGTCTCATCATAGTCAACTCCTTGAATTTGTCGAAACCCTTTTTAGACAAGTCAAGCTTTATAGACGATTACGTTACAATCAGCATCATTTTTTCTTTTGAAAATCCATTTATTCTCCACGACCTTTCGGTCGCGAGGTAGGTCCACCAAGGTCCAAACCTGGTTTTCGTACATGGATTCCATCTCGGGTTTCATGGCTTCTAGCCATTTGTTGGAATCCAGGCTCATCATTGCTTCTTCATACGTCAAAGGGTCATCTATTTCACCAACCATGAAATTAATAACAGGATTTCCGTACAGTTCAGGAGCTGCACGCATCCTGCTTGACCTGCGGGGTTTGGTAGTATTCTCTTTGAGAGTTTCATGATCTTTATCATTAGTTCCCTCTTTATTTGGTGAAGTCAACTTCGGAACAACTTCGGGCGCTGCGCTATTCACCATACTATGAAGAGAAGGTTTAACAACCTCTTCGAGTTCTACCTTCCGACTACACCCACCTTTCATGAGAAACTCTTTCTCTAGAAAGGATCCATTCTTGGCAACGAAAACCTTGCCCTCGGATTTGTGATAGAAGAAATACCCAATAGTTTCCTTAGGGTATCCTATGACGATGCATTTTTCCGCTTTGGGTTCGAGTTTATGAGGCTGAAGTTTCTTCACATAAACATCGCATCCCCAAACTTTAAGAAATGATAGCTTAGGTTTGTTTCCAAACCACAATTCTTACGGTGTCTTTTCAACGGATTTACAACGTGCCCGATTTAAAGTGAATGCAGCGATTTCTAGTGCATAACCCCAAAATGACAGTGGAAAGTCAGTCAGAGACATCATAGATCGAACCATATTTAGTAAACTACGATTATGACGTTCCTACACACCATTTCGCTGTGGTGTTCCGACAGGTGTGAGTTGTGAAACTATTCCACACTCTTTCATATGTGTGCTAAACTCGTAACTTAGATACTCACCTCCACGGTCAAACCGTAGAAATTTGATCTTTCTAGTACTATGATATTCCACTTTATTCTGAAATTCCTTGAACTTTTCAAAGATTTCAGACTTGTGTTTCATCAATTAGATATAACCGTATCTACTAAAATTATCCATGAAAGTAACAAATAACGATACCCACTTCGCGCCGACACACTCATTGGACCACACACATCAGTGTATTATTTCCAATAAATCTGTCGCTCGTTCCATTGAAGCAAAAAACAGCGTTCTAGTCATCTTGCCCATAAGGCATGGCTCACATGTATCAAATGATTTGAAATCAAGTGATTCCAAAAGTCCACCTGAATGGAGTTTCTTCATGCGTTTAACGCCAATATGACCAAGACGGTAGTGCCACATATATGAGGATATATCATCATCAAGTTTAATCCTTTTAGCATTAACATTATGAATATGTGTAACACTATTATTGAGATCCAACAGGAATAAACCATTCATCATAGGTGGATGACCATAAAAGATATCATTCTATAAATCGAACAACCGTTGTTTTCGTATTTAAATGAATAACCACTGCGCATCAAACACGATCCGGATAAAATGTTCATGCTCAGTGCATGCAACAAATAACAATTATTTAGGTTTATAACTAATCCCCACGGTAAGTGGAGAGGTAGTGTAACACCCCCCGTCACTCTGGACCAACGGCTGTCAATTCTGGCAGCTCAGTAGGATCTCTAGACTAACCCCACAGACCAACACTAGTCTTTTCTACGCAATTTGTCCTCACTCGTGTGCACCTGGTACCCACTCGCCCGTCAGTCACCCATCCTAGAATTTCTCTAGTCCAAGCACGCTTAACCTTAGAGTTCTTTCGAATGATATTCCGGAAAAGAAGTTGCAACTTGTTGGTATGGGTTTCCTATCAATCCTATTGAGCCATGCGCCAGGGTCTCACATACACCCACCCTTAGAAGATCGATGCCCTTGTCGATCAATCACAAGCCATGCACGTCCCCTCTTGGCACACGTCTGTGCATCCAGTGCCGGCACATGTTCCATGCCGTGTCCACACCGGGCCACACGCGCCATGCGCCACATGTCCGCCACTGACCCGCGCACGCTCGTGTAACCATGGGGTTCGTCTCTGATACCAATTGTAACACCCCCGGTATCTCTGAATCGACGGCTGTAACTCCTGGTAGCTCAATAGGATCTTCAGACTAACCCCACAGACCAACACTAGTCTTTTCTGCGCACTTTGCCGTCACTCGTGCGCACCCGGTACCCACTTCCCGGTCGGTCACCCAACCTAGAATTTCTCTAGGCCAAGCATGCTTAACCTTAGAGTTCTTTTTGAATGAGCTTCTAGAAAAGAAGTTGCAACTTGTTGGTATGGGTTTCCTATCAATCCTATTGAGCCATGCGCCAGGGTCTCACAGGCAGCGTTCCGACGGAGATCACATACACACTTGATCCATTGCCGAAACGCATCTTGACCTCACCCCTTGCTAGTGGTCGCTTGTTGCGCAGCCCCTGATTCGAGTTAAAAATATTAGCAACCAATCCGGTATCAAATACCTAGGTGCTACTGTGAGTACTAGACAAGTACACATCAATAACATGTATATCACATATACCTTTGTTTGCCTTGCCGGCCTTCTTGTCTGCCAAATACTTGGGGCAGTTGCGCTTCCAATGGCCAGTCCCCTTACAATAATTGTAAGGTTCCCAACCTTTAATAAGGCAGAGATCCCTGTGTTTACAATGCTAGTCCCTGGATCAATAGCTAGCATCCACAGTTAAGATGTAATATCAAGAAACAAAGGTCATAATACAACTTTATAACCAGGAATAAAATAAATCATTACATCTTACATAGCTCATTTGGCTATCACATTACATTGCAGCAGAATATCTATAAGCATGGGGTCCTTCATCTTCAAAGTGCCACAGGCAGTCATGTTGGTTGTAGACTTGTAATCCTATTCAATAAACTTCACTAACATCAAACAAACCTACAACATAATAAGTTGCAGCCACAAGGGTCAATACATTTGAATTGTATTGGCAAGTTTCACTACTATGTAGAAATAAGTGGAACCTATCATTACATGCATATTTGGCTAAGTGGGTTTAAGCTCATTTGCAAAAAGCAATATAGTTTTATCCTATCTTTCAAAATAGTTTTGAACTTTTGTCAAATCTTTCTGAACTTCTTAGAAAACTCCAAGTGCTTCAAATCCCTTGTTGTCACCCTCAAGTTTTAACTTTGAGAAATTGGAATGTCGAGATCTCCCATAGCTTCAGGCCTTAGTTGCTCAGTATTTGTCCATAACCGGGGACACGGCTAAGTACTTAGAATTTTGATCTTCTGCAGAAGTTGTACACTTTACCCACATGACACAATCTCATCTTGATGCCACCAGTGGCCGCTGGATAAGTACTCACCAAGATGGAGTACTGGAAGATTGAGAATGTGACAAAGTCTTTCCATAGGAGTCCTCCCAATACACAATGCTAGCTTGTCTTCCAGGCACCAATGTAGGGTTCCAAGTTCCCTAGCACAAATCTAGTTAACCTGAAGATGCCAATGCATGGGTCTTCCACTATGTAGTTGACTAAGCCAGAGCCCATTTAGCATGTGGCTGTACATGGAAGCCACTATACGAGAAACATGTTCAATCTCTAAGTCCCTGGGTGGTTTTCTTCTAGTGCACAACAAAAATAGATTGCCATATAAACATGGTTCGTTTTGTTGCCACCTTCTCCAACCTTGAGTATCCTTGTCCACCCAGGTGGTTCATTGAGTACTTGTTTTATTATATAAAACTTATAACTTTTCAACTCTTCATATAATTCTTAACATGTATCCCATCCCAATATATAGATGGGCCAAGCATACTACAACTACAATGTTTCCACTAAGGAATATATAAGGGTATCCTATTAGGATTTAGCATAGCATAAAATATAGTAAACCTTATCATGCATGTTTCAAAAAATCCACTAAGTGTAATGAAAATAGTAGGAATGACTCATGGGAAAGCCCGCACGATTTCCGAGGCATGAGCCTCCTCTGAGGTGACCGTTGGTCGGCCTCCGGCTCTCGCCGGCGCCTCACCGGCATAGGCTCTGCATGGATTCCTCTGGAGGTTGCTGGAAGGTCACCTACTCTGGTGTGACCACGGGTGGTAAGTTTCTAGAAGGTTCTCTCGTTGTCTCGACTGATTCTTGGCTGGTTCTTCTCAATGCCAAAGGCTCTCCCCTTGAGGGGCGATGTTTGGGAAATGGGGAGAAAATCTCTGTTGGATCTGTTTTGAGGTTCCCCTCTCATCTCTCTCGTGTTAATGATTCTTTGGATCCCTCATCTGGATTTCTTGGTAGATCTCCTACCATCTCTGGATCAGATGAAGACACTGGTCTTAAATGGCATGCCCTTTGCTCCTCTCTGCCGACTGATGATCTTGATCCTTCTAAAGGTTTTCTCATGCTTTTTCCGAGTTCTAAAAGGCTTGTTCTCCTCAACCATAATGAGGTTGTGAAGGATGCTAGATACTTGGTTCATGGTGAGGTGGTGGCTTCTAGCATCTCTATTGATCTCCAGGTGAAGAGGGTTGTGGTTGGTTCTCAGATTTTACCAAGCCCTTTGGTGAAGAAATTTTCCACCAATATTGAGAAGTTGGTGCCTAGATCCCTGGATTTCTCTAAAAATCTCCCCTCAGGGTGTGCTTCTAAAGATGCTGCTTCGTGTCGACCTGCCCTGGATTTTTCTTTAGGGCGTGATTTTGAGAAGAGGATTTTTGATAAATTTAGGTATCAAGTTAATTTCATTGGGGGTTTCAGGAAAAGACCATTTTATCTGGTCTGTTCTTTTGGGCGAGCAAATTTTAAGTTGGACTTTCATACTGTTAGTCTTGCTCTTCAAGCCTGTTTTGGTGGTAATGCTTCTAAATTCCAGGTGAAGCTTCTGCAAGATAGAACTTTTCGTTTCTTGGTTGCTTCAAGAGCAGTGGGTTTTGAGATCTACAATATCTCAAAGTTTTCATGTAATTCTTTTGTGTTTCATGTCAATCTCTGGGGTAATGGGGGTCCGAATTGGATTCATGAAGAAAAGGAATTCTACAAGGAGTATGCTAAAGAATGGAAAGTTGTCACGTACAAAAAAGAAAGTGCAAAAAAATCTCCTTCTTTAAAGCCTTCCAGTAAAGGTGGCTCGGTTTTTCAAAGACTCAAATTTCCTGTGTCTCCTGAGGGTCCTTCGCCTGTGATTGAGCAACGTTTTAATGGTGAGTTCAAATCAGGTCTTCATGGCAGATCTTATGCTCAGGTGCTCACTGATGGTTGTTTTAAGTCGATGGTAACGCCGGTTAGGTCTAGGGGAGGCGCCAATCGCGCGGCATTTAAATTGCCTGGTCTCCTTCCTTTTCTGAAATTCCCCTCTTTCCCTAAATGTAGTTGGCCCGACAATTCGTATGAGGGATGGTTCAAGGCCTAGGTAGTTTCACATTCCCGGCCCATTATTCACGGCAGTTTTCACGAGTTCACCACTTCGTTGCAAAAAACAACTACCACTTCCCCTGTCTCCTCAACTCCCCCGCCCGCTGAAACCCCATTCCCCTCTTGCTCGTCGCCGGCGAAGGGCGTCACAATGGCCAACATTCCGATTGATCCTGCACCTTTCCTGCCGAATGGCTTCCAGATTATGCAGGTGGCTGGACGGAATCGAGTTAAAAGGGTGGTGGTGCCTCGGAGGTCAAGGGCGCATGAACAGTATGCCATTGCTAACATTTTTCCCCTCCCCCTGGTCCTGTTCCGTTCTTGAATATTCATGGTGTCCTAGTTGATTTCTTCAACAATGAGGTTGGCGTGCACTTCAGAGATATCCAGGATTGTCCCTTTGGGTCTGCGTATGTGCAGTTTCATCATGTCAGCGACCGTGATAGACTCATTGCGGCGAGCCCGATTCCGTTTCAAGATGTGCATGTTTCTTTTGTTAAGCACAATGAGGGTGATAAATGGCGTAGGACTCAGTTTAATAATGAGTGTTGGGTGATGCTAGTTGGGCCTCCCCTTGACCACTGGCATACGGAGGATCTGAATGCTATCTTTGCGGACATTGGAAAAGTTCTTCTGTGGGAGCGGGACCCTGACCAAAAGGGTAGGATTATTGCTAAGATTCGTGTTACTGACTTGGTTGACATCCCCAAGAGTGTGAGGTTTACCATCCGTGACCTGGTGGAGACAGAGTCTTGGACTTTTTCTATTGAAGTTGTTCAGAGTCACTTGCTTGGAGGGGGCCCACCTGAGGAGGACCCATTGCCAGATGACAATGTGGACCCACACCCTGTTCCTTCACATGGCCCAGTCTTTGGGCCTCAGGTTCCACCTCCCCCTCCCCCTGCTCCTGGGGGTGACTGGGGACAGTGGATGGCCCCTGTGCAGGACCCTGCTCCTGGTGGTGGTAATGCTGAAGGTTGGGGTCCCTGGGAGGCTGTTGCTGCTCCTGTTCAAGGCCCTGTCATTGCTCCTGGAGAAGATATGCCTATTGACAATCAGCATCTGCCACCTCAAGATGTGAACAGTGGAGTTACAGGTGTCATTGTTCAAGACTGGGAGTCTGATGATGATGAATCTGTTAATGAGCCTGAGGCTGTGGAGGAGCAAGGTGTGGTAGTTGCACCACAAGGGGTTGGCATTGGTGAAGGCCTGCAAAACATTTTTCAGAACTATCTGGCTGATGAAGAGGAGGCCAATTCTGATGCTGAGGAGGGGGCAGGTAGTCCTATGGACTCAAGTACTGTGGCTCCTGAGAATGATGATTGGATGTTGGAGGATCAGCACCTTCTTTCTCCAAATGAGGCTCACCTACAGGTTGGGATGGTGAGAACTTTTATCTCCATTCCTGATGTGCATGTGGCTAAGCAGGGATTTTCCCAACAAGGCTTGGAGCTCTGGGAGAATTATTTTGCCCCTCATATTCAGAAGGAATCTTCTTCAATGGGCTCTCTTAAATGTGATATTCCTGTAAGTTGGTTTAACTTCATTACTCTCATGCTTGCTACTCCTGAGAAGTTTAATTGGGTCAAGGGATTTCTTACTTCTCCCTTATGGGAAATTATTAAAGAACCTATTGCTGAGGAAAGTTCAATTTCTTTCATCATTCCTAATGAGAGCTTTTCCCAGATGGCCCCTTCTTGCCTGGGTATTGAATCCAATAAATCTTCATGCTCTCCTTCTACCCCTGCTAGAAAGAGAAAGGGAAAGGAACCTCTTGTGGAATCTGAGGTGAGAAGAAACCCTAGAATTGTTGAACTAAATGGGGGTTTTAAAAGTCACATAAATTGTCAAATTGTTGATTGCCTGGTTTGTAATGCTGCTCCTCCTTGTCTGAACTCCAAAGTGGTTAAAAATCTTGCTGCTTCATTCTGCAAGGTAAAAGATGGGGACCTGGAGAAGAGGTTGCTCAAGAAAGGGAAGACCAATGAGGTGGCAGTTAAGGCCCCTACAAAAGGCATCATTAAAGGAGGACCCTCTTCCAGCTTGGGCATTGGTGGCAAGAAGAAGCGTGGGGCTGCTGGTACCTGTGGACAGCAAGCCAAGAAGAAGCCCTCTTCTTAAGTGTTTTAATGTATCAAACTAAGTCTTTTGCTGGAGTCTTGTTGACTCCCTGTTATGTGTTCGATGATTGTGATATTGCAATATGGATGGTATTTGTTATGGTTTATCTCTGTGGTAACCTGAATTGGATTGCCTTTTGTCTCTGTAATTGCTGTTTCCTCTACTGGGTGATTACACTATTTAGATCACCCCATAGTTATACTTGCTACTGGTTTCTTAATGATTAACAAAAGAACTTGGAAGATCTTGAATTGGAATATCAGGGGAATCAATTCTGAAAAAAAATGGATTGCTCTCAGAAACAAAATTGAGGAGTCTGGCTGTGACATTATCTGTCTCCAATAAACTAAGCGTGAGGACTTTGATAGCTCCTACATTAAAAAATTCTGCCCCTCCAAATTTACCAATTTTGAATTTCTTCCCTCCAGAGGTGCATCTGGAGGCTTGATCACCATTTGGAATGGTTCCCTGTTCTCTGGACATCTTTCTTTTCTACATGAGTTTTCTATCTCCATCACCTTGACATCTCTCTTGTCCAATGAATCTTGGATCCTTACCAACATTTATGGGCCATGTTTACCTGAAAAAAAGTCTGAATTTTTAGATTGGTTTGGCAGCATTGATATGCCTGATGATGTGGACTGGCTCATTGTGGGAGATTTTAACTTCTGTAGACAGCCTTCAGATAGAAATAAATTGGGAGGAGATGTGAATGGTATGCTTCTCTTTAATGAAGCCATTAATAATTTGGGTCTCATAGAGTTACCACTTAAGGGTAGAAAGTTCACTTGGAGTAACATGCAGAAAGATCCCCTCTTGGAAAGATTGGATTGGTTTTTTACTTCTGCTGCCTGGACTCAGAGTTTTCCCTCAACTTTTGTTGCCCCTCTTGCAAAGCCTACTTCTGATCATCTGCCTTGTGTCATTTCCATTGGTACAATGATTCCCAAAGCTCAGGTGTTCAGATTTGAAAATCATTGGTTGCATCATAAGGAGTTTAAAGCTATTGTTCAAAATGCCTGGAACATTCCTGTGGGTTTTATGGATTCTACAAAAAAAAATTAATGCTAAATTCAAAAATGTGAGAAGAGGGCTGAAGCTTTGGGCCAAACAGCTACCTTGCCTTAAGGCACAAATCTGTAATGTTAATGCCACCATTGACTTTCTTGATATCATGGAGGAAATGATAACTCTTACTGTTCAAGAGTGGAATCTTAGGGATATCCTAAAAAATCTTATTATTTCTCTTTTACAAGACCAGAATACTTATTGGAAACAGAGGGGGAAAATTAAATGGGTTAAGCTGGGGGATGAGAACACCGAGTTCTTTCACTCCAGACCTACCATCAGCTTTAGACATAATTACATTTCCATGCTCAAGGATGATTCTGATCTTGAGGTCTATGATCATGATGGCAAAGCTAATCTCCTTTGGAATTCCTTTAAAAATAGAATGGGCTCTTCTGATAAGCCTGAAATGCATTACAATCTTAATGACTTGGCTGGTGATTGCTTAAGCCAGGAAGAAAGGGATGCTTTGGAAAAGCCTTTCTCTGATGAGGAGATTGATGAAGTCATCACAAATCTGCCTAATGATAAATCCCCTGGCCCTGATGGTTTTAATAATGAATTCATAAAGCTTTGCTGGCCTATTATTAAGGATGATGTGAAGCATCTACTTGTGGAGTTCTATGAAGGGAAAGCCTCCTTGGAAAGCATTAATTCTTCTTTTATCACCCTCATTCCAAAAATTGCTGCTCCTTTGACTCCTGCTGATTTTAGGCCTATTTCTTTGCTAAATAGTGTCCTTAAGATTATCACCAAGATTCTGGCTAACAGACTGCAAAAAGTCATTCTTAAACTTGTTCACAAGAATCAATATGGTTTCCTCAAGCAAAGATCTATCCAAGACTGTTTAGGTTGGGCATTTGAATTTCTTGATCAATGCCGCAAGTCAAAGGATGAAATTTTAATTCTTAAGCTAGATTTTGAGAAGGCTTTTGACAGAATTGAGCATTCTGCAATCATCAATATCCTTAAAGCCAAGGGTTTTGGAGTTAAATGGATTTCTTGGATTCAGATGATCTTTGGGTTAGCTTCTTCCTCTGTGCTTTTAAATGGTGTGCCTGGGAATTTTTTTTACTGTAGAAGGGGTGTTAGGCAAGGAGATCCTTTATCTCCTTTATTGTTTGTTCTGGCTGCTGATCTCCTTCAAAGTATCCTCAATAAGGCAATGAACTTGGGTCTTCTTTCTTTGCCCACTGAAAATGTGTTCTGTCCTGACTTCCCTGTGGTTCAGTATGCAGATGACACTTTAGTAATCCTTAAGGCTGATTCTGAGCAGCTCTTGTGCCTTAAGGCAATTCTACATACTTTTGCTCTCTCCACTGGACTCAAAGTCAATTACTCCAAATCCAGCATGATGCCAATTAACATGGATTCTGAGAGGCTTGGGCATTTTGCTAATACCCTTTCTTGCCTCACTGGTTCCTTGCCTTTTACCTATCTTGGTTTGCCTCTGAGCTTGAATAAACCTGCTGTGGAACATTTCCTGCCTATTGTTCAGAGAATTGAGAGAAGGTTGTGTGGAATAGCTGACTTTCTTAATTATGGGGGGAAACTGTAGTTAGTCAAATCTGTGTTGTCTTCCCTTCCCATATATTACATGAGCTGTTTTGATCTTCCTGTCACTATCAAGGATCAGTTGATTAAATATATGAGGCAATGTTTGTGGAGAAAGAAAACTTCTAATGTTCAAGCTAGAGGTACTGCTCTTGTAGCATGGAAGAAAGTTTGTAGACCTAAGAATCAGGGAGGATTGGGAGTTCTAGACCTTAATGTTCAAAATTCTGCTCTTCTTTTGAAGAATTTGGATAAGTTTTATAATCACAAGGATATTCCTTGGGTTCACCTTGTATGGAATACTTACTATTGTAATGATAAACTCCCTGGAAGAAGTCTTGAGGGATCCTTTTGGTGGAAAGCTCATCTAAAACTAATTGACATTTTTAAAGGACTTGCAAAGTGTTTGGTTGGGAATGGGAAATCCACACTATTCTGGTCTGATATGTGGAATGATAGCTGCCTTCAACATAAGCTTCCTCATCTCCTCTCATATGCAAAAAATCCTCACATCTCTGTCAGTGAATTCCTACATACTGCAAATATTCGGGACCTTTTTTACCTTCCTTTGTCCCAACAAGCTTATCAGGAATATCAAAGTCTTGAACAAATCCTCAATACTGGCACGCAAGGGGAATCTGATTGTTGGTCTTACATTTGGGGCAGTAATTTTTCGGTCAAAAAGGCTTACTGCTCATTAGCTGGTTGCCAACCGGTTCAGCCACATTTCTCTTGGTTATGGAAATCTTCTTGTCAGCAAAAGCACAAATTCTTCTTCTGGCTCTTACTGCTTGATAGGCTCAACACAAGAAATCTTCTGAAAAGGAAATGTTTTTCTCTGGCATCTTATGACTGTGTTTTCCAGGGTTGCAACAGTGAACAAACCAGCCTACATTTGTTTTGGGAATGCCCCTTTGCAAGAGCCTGCTGGGCTGAAATTTCACAGGTCACTTTGGCTGATCAAAATATCTTTGAAGCCTTAGCCTGTATTAAAAAATATCTTAATGTCCCTTTTGCTATGGAAATTCTGATACTTGGAACTTGGGGCATTTGGATTTGCAGAAATAATGAAATTTTCAATAATCAGCATGAGTCGACGGAGAACTGGAAGGCTATTGTAGCCCAGGAATTATGATGGGTCCTTTATAGAATTAAGAAGAAGTATCATCAGGGCCTTAAAGCTTGGATTGAAATTAATTTAGACAGGAGATAGCTGATTAGAATGTTATCCCTCTTCTTTGAGGTGGATTGAGTTTGTAAATATTCTTTTGTAACTCTCTATAATATATAAAAATTGCAGTGGGGTTTTTTGCCCTACTGTTTTACCCTAAAAAAAATAGTAGGACTTGGATGATAGTGTCACTTGCCTTTTTGGTAGAGAATGTTGGTTCACTTCTTGATCTTGCTAATATCACACTCTTCTACCTTCACTACAAATCAATCAAGCAAACATAGATTCAACTAGCATTCCAACCAATATTCAAACAATTTATCACACATAAAATAATAGAAACAAAGTCATGCATGCAAGCATGCAAAAGATAGTTTTATTTGCAAAGGTGGTTTCTACTAGGCTCTAAACATTATAAGGTCCAAAGTGGTCATTTACCAAAGTGGTAAATCCATTTGCAAAAGGTTTTATCTATAAACCATTTTTAAGTCATTTCATTATTTTATGTGGTTGAAAAATGCTTTTAGTAAAGCAATAATCTTTGAAGAGCTCACCAATTATATTTTAATTCTCAAAACTTGGTGTTTAGGGTCAGAAGGTTTGAATCAAAACATTTCCCAAAGGTTTTACTCAAAAAATCATTTCCATATCAAAATCAATATTTTTATTTGACTAGAAATGAGCTAATTCAAGTATTTATTCCTAAACTTCACAAAATTCATTTTTCAATCCATGAGTTGGTTCCTAAGGTCAGTAGGTTCACAACAAACCATTTTCCAAAGATTTCACATTAAAATTTTATCTAGAACATTTTTTATATTCAAATTAAGCCTACACATGTTTCTGCAAATTCAACCAATTTACCAGAAGCAAAACATTAAACAAAGTGCATGGTTGCAAAGTACATGTTCTACTGAATCCATTGATATAAAATTTGCACATTTTGGACGTGTGGATCAAAAGTTATGCAATGTACAAGTTTGCAATTCAATCAGATTCTAAATTCTGTTTTAAACGAAACTAGTGCCACGCAGCGTGTTCTTATTGGCCGGTACCGTTTCGTGCAGATCGGCCTGTGCGAACCGTAGGATTTTATTTAGATTGCACAGCGCAGATCAACTCGTACCCTTTCATCTAGTTCTAATCTCAGCTGCAGGATCAACATCTAACGGACACAGCTCTTCTGACCATGGTTGGGCGGCGCTAGCGGCGGCTGGCGGCGGCGCACGCTCTGGCTGCGAGCTTGCCGACGATACAGGAAGCAAGGAAGAGGGGGAAACAGCTCACCGTGCTCAGGGGATCGTGGCGATGCTCAACGTGGTCGCGAGGAGGCAAGGGGCGCACGGGGACAGGAGGGATCGCTAACTGGAGTTGGTGGCGGCGTCGGGCACGCTCAGGTGTCGTCGGGAATGAGGCTGCAGGTCGCGCCGAGGCAAAGTAGGGGCACAGTTAGACGCGGGCTGATCTGGGGATGTTGTGAGCATCAACAGGGGGTGCTGGGGCGGTCGAGGCTTACCAGGGAGAGGTCGCCGGAGAAGGACAGTCACGGCGGTGCTTAGGTGAAGTCGAAGTCGACGTTTGGGAGCGCGCGCAAGTGAATGGAGCACACGGGCAGATGCGCCAGGAGGTGGGGAATGTGCTAGCGTGTAGAGGGAGGTGAGGGGTGGCGGGGTGTGGCCAGAATCGCTCGGAGACGTCGTCGGAGCAGCGGCGGTGCAAAGCTAATTCAGGGCAGCCTGGTGGCAGAGAGGAGGCTGTGTTTGGGGGTAAAGAGAGAGGGGAGAGGGGCGAGTAAGTACCTGTGATCACAACGAGAATTATTCGGCCATTTACGCGTATTGATGCCGGCAGTAACTCGGCGGCAACGGCAGGGCGACGAGGTCGTGGTGGAGACGATGAACAGGAGTGTGGGGCCGTGCTGTCAGCGAGGTGGAGGAAATAGGAGTGGGGCCTGGCGTTCAGTGACCTCGCGGGTGCGCGTGTAAGTGAAAAACGATTCGCGCGTGGGGGGGGAGTTGGGCTGGAGCTGGGGTTGTTGGGCCAGATGGGTTGGGCTGCTGTTTGTTCTTTTTTTTTGTTCTGATTGCTTTTTCTTTTTCTATTTAATTTTCTGTTTTGATTTTTCAATCAAACAATTAAACACTCAAATGATTTCAAATCTTTGCTAAACTTTGTATAATTTTTAGTTCTGTTTAACAACACAAACCAAAGTCCAAAATAAAATAATACTTTTATTCTTTTGAGATGTATTTAATAATTAAATAAAATAGTCCTTAGTTATTAATTCAAATAGGATTTGATTTATTAAAATCTCCATTTGAAATCTAAAATAATACCAAAATCATTTCAGTAAGTTTTATTTGAAAATATAAAACACTTGGAAAACTTATTTAAAATAAATTAATAGGTTTTAGTGTTTATTTAAAATGGAAAAGCCTTTACTTAAATAAAATTGGATATTAAATCCTCATTATTTTATTTAATTAAACCTTTGCTCTTTTTATCCAATAGGAATGTTTTATTTCAAAAGCTTGGCCAAGATTTTAATTTGGCTTTAAGAAATAATCTTTATTTATAATTCTACCTTTTGCTTTTGAAAAACAAATCTTTTTATTAAAAGATCTAAAATAGTAATTCCAACTATCAAAACTTTCTTTATTAATTGTTTATCTTTTTAATTCCCTTTAGGATTTATTTGATCACAATAGGTTTGAAAGTCTCCAATTGGATTCAAAAAGTTTCTTCTCACCCTAATTTTCAACAAAGTTTTATTTTGTTTATTTATTTTTCACATTTCAAAATTTGGAAAATTTTGGGATGTGACAGGCTACCACCCTTAAAATAATCTCGTCCCGAGATTTGGGAAGGCTAAAGGTTACAAGTTGGCTTCAAGGCAACTAGGGTACTACAACCCTTAAAAATAAAGTCTCATAGGGTTACATTGATGGTTCACTTGACTATAGGTTCAACACTTAATATCCAGACAAGGAATCCTTATTTGACTCTTTTGAGTTAACTAGTTTCTGACATCCACTTCTTCTATCTCTTCAAAGTTTCCATCCATGTCAATGTGGTTCACATGTCCTTTCTGGGTCACATTGGAGTCATTTCCATTGGCTCTTCTAGCATCTTTATTCTTTTTCTTCTCAGGACAGTATGATGCATAGTGTCCAAGTTCCTTGCAGTTATAGCACTGCAACTGGCTAATATCTCTCTTCTTGAAAGTGTCATGTTGGTTCTGACCAAGGTCATCTCCATTGTCAGTATCATTTCCATTGTTCTCACTTCCATTGTTGTTGTGGTGATGTTGATGTGGTTTAGAATCTTCATTGCTCTTTTTGAATGAATGTTTCTTTTTTGATGATCCTGAGTGATTCTTGAGTTTATGCTTCCTCTTTCTATTCTCAACTTGATTCATCTTGTTTTCGAATATAGTGGCTTTGTCACAGAGTGATTGATAAGTTGGGACATAGGCAACAGCTAGCTGCAGGTTCAACTCATCATTTAGTCCTTCAAGAAATTTTTCCTTTCTCTTAGCATCTGTATCAACTTCATCTAGTGCATAGCGTGCCAGATTGTTGAATTCTTCAATATACTCAGCCGCACTGAGGTGACATTGCTTCAGATTGTGAAACTCCTTTTTCTTCAAGTACATCACTCCAGGTGAGATGTGAGTGGTTCTGAATCCATCCTCAAAAATAGCCCAAGTTACATCTTCAAGGGGAGTGGTGATTTGAAAGTTGTCCCACCATGTTGCTGCTGGTCCCTCAAGTAGAAATGCTGCAAATCTAACTTTTTCTTCATCAGTGCAGCCAACAGTCACTAAGTCTTTGTTTACTGAACGTAACCAATCATCAGCTTCCATTGGATCAGTTGTTCTAGAGAACCTTGCAGGCCTAAGTTTCAGAAACTTGGTGAGCATGTCAAGTGCTGGAGGATTATTCTGATTTTTGTTGTTGTTGTTTTTGTTGTTGTTGTTGTTGTTGTTGTTGTTGTTGTTGTTGTTGTTGTTGTTGTTGTTGTTGTTGTTGTTGTTGTTGCTGTTGTTGCTGTTGCTGTTGCTGCTGCTGCTGTTGCTGTTGCTGTTGTTGCTGTTGGTGTTGTTGTTGTTGTTGTTGTTGTTGTTGTTGTTGTTGTTGTTGTTGTTGTTGTTCTGATTCTGTATGAGTGTGGTCATCTCCTGCATCAACTGTGTCTGAACTGCCAACATCTGCTGTATCTCAGGGGGAATGTTGTTATTTTGGTTGGGGTTGGCACGACGAGGAGGCATCTGTTGGTTTGATAGGGATAAGTATTGGTGGATAGGTTTTTAAGAAGTTCTAATACACAACTCAAAAACCAACCAAGTTCAATCAAACACTCAACAATCAAACAATCAACAAGCAACTATCCACTTAACAACTTATGAGCTTAACTCATGAGTTGAAGGAAACAACAAGTTTTCTTGAAAATAATAACTTAGTATAATCACACCTCATAGGTCAATATGATTCATACTCTAACTTGATATCAATATCTTTGGTGGGCAATCTAATGTCTCTTGGTTCTCACTTGTAGTCCTTAGTGATATCCAAGGTTGAAGTCCTTGGTGAAAATGTTGAAGATGTTGAAGTCATTAGAGTTGAAGATGTTGAAGTCATTAGAGTTGAAGATATTCTTAGCTCATGGTGAAGTCTTTGGCCATGGGGTAGGTTTTGTCCATCAAGTTGAAATAAAGAGATGTAGAGTCAAACCAAAAGGTTGAGGAAAGAGTTTACAAGGTTGTTTGTAAATAAGTTTTTGGAACAAAAACATCTCCTATTTTTTCTGAGGGGTTTTGTCCAATCCTAGGGTTACAAATCCTATAGGCAACACAATGCTCTGATACCATCTGTAAGGTTCCCAACCTTTAATAAGGCAGAGATCCCTATGTTTACAATGCTAGTCCCTCGATCAATAGCTAGCATCCACAGTTAAGATGTAATATCAAGAAACAAAGGTCATAATACAACTTTATAACCAGGAATAAAATAAATCATTACATCTTACATAGCTCATTTGGCTATCACATTACATTGCAGCAGAATATCTATAAGCATGGGGTCCTTCATCTTCAAAGTGCCACAGGCAGTCATATTGGTTGTAGACTTGTAATCCTATTCAATAAACTTCACTAACATCAAACAAACCTGCAACATAATAAGTTGCAGCCACAAGGGTCAATACATTTGAATTGTATTGGCAAGTTTCACTACTATGTAGAAATAAGTGGAACCTATCATTACATGCATATTTGGCTAAGTGGGGTTTAAGCTCATTTGCAGAAAGCAATATAGTTTTATCCTATCTTTCAAAATAGTTTTGAACTTTTGTCAAATCTTTCTGAACTTCTTGGAAAACTCCAAGTGCTTCAAATCCCTTGTTGTCACCCTCAAGTTTTAACTTTGAGAAATTGGAATGTCGAGATCTCCCATAGCTTCAGGCCTTAGTTGCTCAGTATTTGTCCATAACCGGGGACACGGCTAAGTACTTAGAATTTTGATCTTCTGCAGAAGTTGTACACTTTACCCACATGACACAATTTCATCTTGATGCCACCAGTGGCTGTTGAATAAGTACTCACCAAGATGGAGTACTGGCAGATTGAGAATTTGACAAAGTCTTTCCATAGGAGTCCTCCCAATACACAATGCTAGCTTGTCTTCCAGGCACCAATGTAGGGTTCCAAGTTCCCTAGCACAAATCTAGTTAACCTGAAGATGCCAATGCATGGGTCTTCCACTATGTAGTTGACTAAGCCAGAGCCCATTTAGCATGTGGCTGTACATGGAAGCCACTGTACGAGAAACATGTTCAATCTCTAAGTCCCTGGGTGGTTTTCTTCTAGTGCACAACAAAAAGAGATTGCCATATAAACATGGTTCCTTTTGTTTCCACCTTGTCCAACCTTGAGTATCCTTGTCCACCCAGGTGGTTCATTGAGTACTTGTTTTATATATAAAACTTATAACTTTTCAACTCTTCATATAATTCATAACATTTATCCCATCCCAATATATAGCTGGGCTAAGCATACTACAAGTACAATGTTTCCACTAAGGAATATATAAGGGTATCCTATTAGGATTTAGCATAGCATAAAATATAGTAAACCTTATCATGCATGTTTCAAAAAATCCACTAAGTGTAATGAAAATAGTAGGACTTGGATGATAGTGTCACTTGCCTTTTTGGTAGAGAATGTTGGTTCACTTCTTGATCTTGCTAATATCACACTCTTCTAGCTCACTACAAATCAATCAAGCAAACATAGATTCAACTAGCATTCCAACCAATATTCAAACAATTTATCACACATAAAATAATAGAAACAAAGTCATGCATGCAAGCATGCAAAAGATAGTTTTATTTGCAAAGGTGGTTTCTACTAGGCTCTAAACATTATAAGGTCCAAAGTGGTCATTTACCAAAGTGGTAAATCCATTTGCAAAAGGTTTTATCTATAAACCATTTTTAAGTCATTTCATTATTTTATGTGGTTGAAAAATGCTTTTAGTAAAGCAATAATCTTTAAAGAGCTCACCAATTATATTTTAATTCTCAAAACTTGGTGTTTAGGGTCAAAAGGTTTGAATCAAAACATTTCCCAAAGGTTTTACTCAAAAAATCATTTCCATATCAAAATCAATATTTTTATTTGACTAGAAATGAGCTAATTCAAGTATTTATTCCTAAACTTCACAAAATTCATTTTTGAATCCATGAGTTGGTTCCTAAGGCCAGTAGGTTCACAACAAACCATTTTGCAAAGATTTCACATTAAAATTTTATCTAGAACAATTTTTATATTCAAATTAAGCCTACAGATGTTTCTGCAAATTCAACCAATTTACCAGAAGCAAAACATTAAACAAAGTGCATGGTTTCAAAGTACATGTTCTACTGAATCCATTGATATAAAATTTGCAAATTTTGGACGTGTGGATCAAAAGTTATGCAATTTACAAGTTTGCAATTCAATCAGATTCTAAATTCTGTTTTAAACGAAACTAGTGCCACGCGGCGTGTTCTTATTGGCCGGTTCCGTTTCGTGCGGATCGGCCTGTGCGAACCGTAGGATTTTATTTAGATTGCATGGCGCAGATCAACTCGTACCCTTTCGTCTAGTTCTAATCTCAGCCGCAGGATCAACATCTAACGGACATAGCTCTTTTGACCATGGTTGGGCGGCACTAGCGGCGGCTGGCGGCGGCGCACGCTCTGGCGGCGAGCTTGCCGAAGATACAGGAAGCAAGGAAGAGGGGGAAACAGCTCACCATGCTCAGGGGATCGTGGCGATGCTCAACGTGGTCGCGAGGAGGCAAGGGGCGCACGGGGAGAGGAGGAATCACTCACCGGAGTTGGTGGCGGCGTCGGTCACGCTCAGGTGTCGTCGGGAATGAGGCTGCAGGTCGCGCCGAGGCAAAGTATGGGCACAGTTAGACGCGGGCTGATCTGGGGATGTTGTGAGCATCAACAGGGGGTGCTGGCGCGGTCTAGGCTTACCAGGGAGAGGTCGCCGGAGAAGGACAGTTGCGGCGGTGCTCAGGTGAAGTCGATGTTTTGGAGCGCGCGCGAGTGAATGGAGCACACGGGCAGATGCGCCAGGAGGTGGGGAATGTGCTAGCGTGTAGAGGGAGGTGAGGGGTGGCGGGGTGTGGCCGGAATCGCTCGGAGACATCGTCGGAGCAGCGGCGGTGCAAAGCTAATTCGGGGCAGCCTGGTGGCAGAGAGGAGGCTGTGTTTGGGGTAAAGAGAGAGGGGAGAGGGGCGAGTAAGTACGCGTGATCACAGCGAGAATTATTCGGCCATTTACGCGTATTGATGCCGGCAGTAACTTGGCGGCAACGGCAGGGCGACGAGGTCGTGGTGGAGACGATGAACAGGAGTGTGGGGCCGTGCTGTCAGCGAGGTGGAGGAAATAGGAGTGGGGCCTGGCATTCAGTGACCTCGCGGGTGCGCGTGTAAGTGAAAAACGATTCGCGCGTGGGGAGGGAGTTGGGCTAGAGCTTGGCTTGCTGGGCCAGATGGGTTGGGGTGCTGTTTGTTCTTTTTTTTGTTCTGATTGCTTTTTCTTTTTCTATTTGATTTTCTGTTTTGATTTTTCAATCAAACAATTAAACACTCAAATGATTTCAAATCTTTGCTAAACTTTGTATAATTTTTAGTTCTGTTTAACAACACAAACCAAAGTCCAAAATAAAATAATACTTTTATTCTTTTAGGATCTATTTAATAATTAAATAAAATAGTTCTTAGTTATTAATTCAAATAGGATTTGATTTACTAAAATCTCCATTTGAAATCTAAAATAATACCAAAATCATTTCAGTAAGTTTTATTTGAAAATATAAAACACTTGGAAAACTTATTTAAAATAAATTAATAGGTTTTAGTGTTTATTTAAAATGGAAAAGCCTTTACTTAAATAAAATTGGATATTAAATCCTCATTATTTTATTTAATTAAACCTTTACTCTTTTTATCCAATAGGAATGTTTTATTTCAAAAGCTTGGCCAAGATTTTAATTTGGCTTTAAGAAATAATCTTTATTTATATTCTACCTTTGGTTTTGAAAAACAAATCTTTATATTAAAAGATCTAAAATAGTAATTCCAACTATCAAAACTTTCTTTATTAATTGTTTATCTTTTTAATTCCCTTTAGGATTTATTTGATCACAATAGGTTTGAAAGTCTCCAATTGGATTCAAAAAGTTTCTTCTCACCCTAATTTTCAACAAAGTTTTATTTTGTTTATTTATTTTTCACATTTCAAAATTTGGAAAATTTTGGGATGTGACAATAATAGCACTCGGTATCAGACTTTGGGCCAGATCGGGATTTCCTTTCAGGCATGGCAACCGATTTGCCTTTCTTCTTTTCCTTCTGTTTACCCTTCCTGTCCTTCATGAAACCGGTGGTCTTATTAATCATCAAAACTTGATGTTCTCTCTTGATATCCACCTATGTAGTCTTAAGCATTGACAGAAGCTCGGGGAGAGACTTCTTCATTCCCTGCATTTTATAGTTCATCACGAAGCTCTTGTAGCTAGGTGGCAGAGATTGGAGAACATGATGTATACCTAAGTCAATGGGAATCGATATTCCCAAGGACACAATCTTATCAGCGTACCTAGACATTTTGAGTACGTGCTCACTAATGGAGTTATCCTCTTCCATCATGCAGCTAAAGAATTTTTCAGAAGCATTATAACTCTCTACAGCAGCATGGGTGTCAAAAATCATTTTCAACTCACTCATTATATCAAAGGCATTGCCATTTTCGAAATGCTTTCGAAGTTCTGGCTCTAGCCCATACAATACGCCGCAATGAACTAAGTTGTGGTCCTCCTGACGAGTCTTATAGGCATTATTTTCCTTGTCAGGGGAATCATCAAGTGGTGGGGGCCTAGCGGTGCTTCTAGCACATATTGCTTTTGTGCATTAGAGAGGATAATCCTCAAATTCATGACCCAGTCGGTAAAGTTGCTACCATTCATTACAAGTTTCTCTTTCTCCATGAACACATTGAAATTAAAAGCAGGCGGTGCCATCTACAACATAATTTGTAAAGTTTAGACTAAGTTTATGATAGATCAAGTTCAACTAATCCAAATTATGAATGAACTCCCACTCAAAAATTACATCCCTCGTGTCCTTTTGGTGACTACATGAACCAAATCCACTACACCAAGTCCGATCATCACATGTGTTGGTGTAGCTTCAAAGGCAAGCATCTATATGGGCATCATATCAACATATGACTCATGCTTAACCTTTCGGTCTGTGTTTCGAGGCCATGTCTGTACATGCTAGGCTCGCCAAGTAAGAACCTTAGTATTAAGTGTGTCTAAAACTATCTTACACCCGAAATATGATCGTGGATTCAAGAACACCCGATCATCATGTGACGTCTTGAAGCGACGAAACATAATCGGTGCATACTTAAGGGAGAACACATTTTTATCTTGATATCTAAATGAGGGATAATCTTATTATGCTAATAAAATTCCAAACAAGCAATATAAGATGCAACAAACATCACATGTGAAAAGTGAAATGATATGGTTCTTGCACTTGATCACCATCATGTGCATCGTGGTATGATCTCTATCATTCCTTTGTGTGTAAGGACAAGGTCTATGGAACTTACACGTTAGGTGTGTTGTAAGAGTATCAACTATACATTTACTTACAACATTACCATATCATGACACCTGCCCAACAACAATATAAATGGATGCTTCTAATTTATCCATTGCAAGTTTTACGTGGCTTAGGGCTTGCGAAGATAGAACCGTTCTTATCTACGAACATGGAACCACAACGAGGATAACCAAATTATTAACAACTCGTTTTAAATTAGATATGGACTATATAAGAAGAGACAGACACCCACTAGCCACTTATGCAAAACTAGTTGCATGTCAAGCGTGGAACAGGTCTCATGTGCGATGACATGTAAAGTTTGTCCGGCCCGCTTCATCCCACTATGCCACCAATATACAAAGTACAACCAAGAAGCAATAACATGATCATCATCGCCCACATACTCATATGTGTACTACCCATGCAAAGCATCTACGCATAGATCCGGCTCTGATACCACTGTAGGGTTTGCAGCATAGAAAACAAAATATTTCCTATGATGGGAACAACTATGTACCAAGATCTATCTACTAGATACAAGAAACGGGTGGATATAAATCCATAGAGAACATACCCTTGTAGACCTACAAAGTTTAACGAGGTTGTACTCGTGGATGATGTAGATGAACACTTGTCGATCTCAAGATCGAGAAGAAGTCTAGCGCCGCAAATCAGCAGTGCATCCATGATCGCACACACGTCCAAGCCACCGAGCAACCTCCGCCTCGTCGCTCCAGCGATGCAGCAAAAGAAACAACTCTTTCCAAACGAAAAGCCAACAAGAACATGTATCTCTCTAGTCCGAGACCATGGGGAATAAACTAGAGGGAGAGAGATCCTTCACGAGGAGGTGTGAGTATGAGAGAGGGAGAGGGGTTGCTTTTATAGGAGGAGGGGGGAACCACAAGGGGTGGACGACGCCATGTGGGGATGCCCCCACCCCTTCCACCATTATGTGGGTAGAGCTCCCACTCAAAAAATACTCTTCATTTCTCCATTCAAAAATCCTCTCATATTCCCATTACATTTCCACCAAATTTAATGTAATCTCTCTTTAAATAAAACTCCTTTTATTTATTTATTTAGAATTTTTTCAATTACATTAATTAACAAACATTCACATAAAACCCCTTGATAGTATTCTATTTCACATGTAGAAACACTTTCAACAATTTCACCCGAAACAATTTCGGTGTCTAGTGCAATAAATTCTTGCGGTTTGTAAATCTTCCTATCTGGAAACTATTTGTTCCAAATGGTGTCGGTCTCTGTTGGCATTTTATTGATGCCTCGTTGGGAGACCCCAAGAGCAATGTGTGATGAGCATAGAAGCAAGTTTTCCCTTAGTAAGAAACCGAGGTTATCGAACCAATAGGAGGAAGGATACGACTCAAAGGTGTTGCTAGCAACTTGGAGACCTGCACAACACAAACTCAAGACTTTGCCCCAACGAACAGTGAGGTTGCCAATCTCACCGGTTGTTGTAACAAAGGATTAAATGTATGGTGTGGAAGGTAATAGTAGTTTGCAACAAGTAAACAGTAACAGTGGAAGATGTATCAATGGTAAAGATTGGACTGGGGTCCATAGTTCACTAGAGGTGTTCTTCTTAAGATAAACAAACATGGCATGCTGTGTAAACAAATTACAGCAGGGCAATTGATAGGACTGAGCAAGGAATAACAATGCAATACTAGACATTCATGAGCCTATGATATTCGATTGGGCAATACAACAAGATACATAGACCGCCATCCAACTGCATCTATGACTAGAAATCTACCTTCAGGTTATCATCTGAACCCCCTCCAATATTAAGTTGCAAGCAACAGATAACTGCTTTAAGCAAAGTGCGTAAGGTAAACAATCCACTTGTTCCATGAACAAGAGATCATTGTTTTCTCCCTACTGGCAACAGCACATCTACAACCTTAGAGATTTATGTCACTTCCCTTAGATTAAATAGATGCTTGAACCCACTATCTAACATAAATACCCCCTCTTGGAATCACTAGCATCTACTTGGCCAAGATAGCTACTAGAAACGGAGAGCATGCAAGATCACAAACAACACAGACATGATAGAATCAATAAGACAAAACCATTAATCAATCTAACAGAGCAATCTCAATATCCATCGGATCCCCGCAAAGACAACATGCATGATTACAAATAGATGATCTTGATCATTAACAGAGCTCACAAGATCTAAACATGGTAGCACAAACGAGGAGATACAACCATCTAGCTACTACATAGACCCGTAGTCCAAGGTGGAACTACTCACACTTCATACCGGAGGCTGGAATGATGAAGAAGAAAGCCTCCGGGATGATCTCCCCTCTAACAGTGTGCCGGGAAGAGCTTCAGATCCCCCGATCTAGGGACGATGGTGGCGGAGGCTACAGACGATTTCATGGAATATTGATCGTGTACTTAGGGTTTTGGCATCGGGGGTCTTTATGGGCGAAGAGGCGAGGCAGGGGGCGGCCAGGGTGGTCACACCCCCCAGGCGCGGATAACCCTAGCCCGCGCCGCCAGGGGGTGTGGCCCCCTGGTGCCTCCCCTTCATCTCGTATTCTGGCTTCATGTTCCCCACGGTAAAATATTGACTTTGGCTTTTGTCCCGTCCAATTCCGAGAATATTGATTTTCTACCTTTCTAGAACCAAAAATAGAAGAAACAGGCAACTGGCACTGTGGCATCTTGTTAATAGTTTAGTACCAGAAAACATATAAAAACACCTCAAAGTGTAGACAAAGCAAAGCAAAGTAGATACTAAACAAGCATGGAACTTCAAAAATTATAGATACGTTTCCGACGTATGAAGCATCCCAAGCTTAACTCCTGCTCGTCCTCGAGTAGGTAAGTGATAAAAAGAATAATTTTTGAGGTGACATGCACCATTAAAATCAAGATCAAACCATTCGCATGCATTGAAAGCTGGGATCAAAGAACATAGAGGCTATGATGACTTGTTCATAGTCATAACATGGTGTGAGCAACACATGATTCCTTCAAGGCTAATACAACACCTAGCATGTGGCAAGTCAACCGAAACAAAGTATCAAAGGAGAATACCACATTACTATGCTTTTGTATGATAAAACAACACATGATTCCTTCAAGGCACACTAAGCAATACTAATTGTTTGGAACAAGTCATGCTACAGAAATAATCACTAAGCATAAGGTCAAAACAACACCTAGCATGACATGATAAAGTCTAAGTCATAGTCAAAGCAAGCTCCTCTTGTACTACTCAAGCAAGAAGTTTCTACTCTTCTCCAACACCAATCAACTTAGCGAGAACGGGGGTCCAAACTACTTTATTCAAGAAAACTAAGCAAACCAAATGAAAACTAAGACGCTCCAAGAACAACACAACAATGCATGAAACAATAAAAACGAAGTGTCTAGAAAGACCTGAGCTTTTTATTGATGAAGAAGGGGATGCCTTGGGCATCCCCAAGCTTTGACGCTTGTACCTCTTGAAGATTTCTTGGGGTGACACGAGGTGGCATCCCCAAGCTTGATCTTTTGTCCATTCTTCATCTCATTACATCATTCTCTCCCTACACCTGAAAAATTTCCTTCATGCAAAACTTCACACAATCTTCATTAGCAACATTAGTGTATTCAAAAGATAATAGACCCTTGGGTTTAGCTTTAGAACATAAAAAAATTCACTAAAAACACAAGCTACTGTAGCAATTCCCTCAGAAATCTCAATTTCCCAAAAATAACCAAAAAGGGAATCAATAAGAAGCAAATGCAAATAATGGCAGAAATCTGTCAAAACAGACCAGCAGGTAGAAACCGATTTTTTGAAGACCTTCTGTTGCTCAAATAAAAAATTGTTGAACTAAAGAAAGTTAGGTAACATACCGGGGGATTTATTCACAAAATATCAGCTCAATCCGACTTACAGAGATTCCTCACGAATTTTTACGGTGGAGCACATAAATCTGTTTCGGGACAGCAACTCCCCAATCTTACTTCCCTCTCATTAGAGGTCATTCTTGGCACAAAAAAAACAAAAAGGATATGGAGAGGTTATTAAAGAAGTAGTAACTTCCAAGACTCAAGGAAACTCTTGTGTTATCTCCCAACAAGTACTTTTCTTTAACGCCTTTAAGTTAGGCACAAGAAGCAAGAAGAATCAAGTATTTTCAAATGAGGAAGCATTAACATCAAACCTTGCTTTTGAAGGAGGAGAAAAAAACAACCTCTCTCTTATCATAGGGAAGTGTTCAATACCTTTATTGAATGGAAAATGATATTTAGTGGTGACTTCTTTCATATCAATGATGTCACCAACTGTTGTAAGAAAAGGTCTTCCCAAAGTAATAGGACAAGAAGCATTGTATTCAACATCCAAAACAAAGAAATCAACAGGGACATAAGCATTGTTAACCATAATGAGAATACTCCCCATGAGTTTCTTATTAGCATTATCATTGAGTGGAACATCCAAATAACAATCTTCTAATGGTGGCAAATCAAGCATTTCATAAATCTTCCTAGGCATAATAGAGACACTAGAACCAAGATCACATGAAGCTTTGAGATCAAAGTAATTCACTTGCATATTAATAATGGGTTCCTGACTATCTTCTACTTTCCTAGGAATAGAAGATTTGTGTTTTAGCTTCTCTTCCTTAATCTTAATAAGAGCATCTGTAATGTGTTTGGTGAAAGCCACATTCATATCACTAGCATGAGGACTTCAAGCAAGCTTTTGTAGGAACATAATCACCTCAGAAATATTGCAACCATCAAGATCAAAATCAAACTTAGCATCACTAGCAGTAGGCTCATTAAGTTTAGGCATTGTGGTAGGAGGAATAGGGACTTCTTGTGGTTTACTGGCATCCATATTGGTGGTGGTGATAGTGCACTATAACATCCCAGATTTCATATTAAGATGTTACTAGAAGCATTCATCATCCTTGCATCATTTCATCATACAAATTAAAGTTGCGCCAAAACCCTACCACTAAACCCTAATAGAACCCTAATAAAATTTCCCCTATGTGAGCAAGAAGGGGGTTTACCTTCTTGGCCCTTCTGAAACTATGTAAAAATAAAATTCTCTGGCCCTAAGATGACCACCTCATTTTTACAAAAAATTAGGAACTAGTTTTACTAAATTTGGGCTTGTTATGCCAAAATTATTAAAGCTTTAGTGAAACAGAAAATCGATAAAAGAAAAGAATAAAAAAACCTAACAAACCTAAACGGGCCAGCTAAGCCAGCCCGCATCTATCTACCACCGCGCCTGGCAGTCAGCGCCGCCAGCACGTGGGCCGGCCCGAGTTTCCCGGCCCTCTCGCAGCCCGCGAGGTGCGCAGACGCTGACGTCAGGGCCCCACCGCGTCATCTCTCTCCTGGAGTCTGTGGCGAACCCAAACCCCCACCTCCACGGACGCGTCGGATTTGCTCGAATCCTAACCGATTCGGCTGCCCCCTTCCCCAAGTCTTTGGGCTATAAAAGCCGACCCTCTCATCCCTGTTTCCCTCAAAAAACCCTAACGCGATACTCGCCGAACCGCTGCCGATTTCTCACCGATGCATCGCCGGAGTTTGCGGGGACCGGCGGAGCAGTGCGGCTAGACGAGGAAGGGAAGGTTGAAGCCGATCTCGCGAACGGGACCACGAGGAGGAGCCGCCCGCCGTCGTCTGCTCCACTGCCTCGAGGAGCCACTGTACCGCCGCCAGGAAACACCATCCGACAGCGCCGCCGCCGTGTGCCTCCCTTCGCCATCGTCGCCACCGCGGTAAGTCGCCACCCCTTCCCCCGTCCGCTAGATCGATGATCTACGGCTCAGATTAGATGTTCAAACGAAGGGGTATCGGCGAGTAGCATTACGCCGCGTGGCGTGTCCGCATCAGAGTGCCGCGTCAGCGCGCGTCGTTTAGCTGGGCCAATCCGGGGCCGCCACCTATCACAGATCTGTTAGGATTAGTTTAAATAGGCAGAATTGATTAAAACTTTGCGAAATTCATAGTAAATCAACCGTTTGGCCAAAAATTGCGTATCATATACCGTTGGATTCAAAACATTTAGTAGATCACAGATCGATAATAATTTTGCAAGTTTACAGTAGTATTTTCTGTGTAGGATTTAATCTCTAGATTGGAGTATTTAATTCATAGAAAAATAATTAGAACTCCGTTTTGGTTGATTATTGTTGCGTTGGCTTTGTCCTTACAATACCTACTGACTAAAGTTATAAAACCTTGCTTAAGATCCTTAGATCTGATTCGGGGCTAAGTTGGACGGTTGGATCTCCTTATGAGCCTATAAATTAAAATTATGATCCAAATTAATTAAAATATGTGGGAAACTAATACTAACAACATCCACAACACATTAGCAACCCCAAAAAAGATATCCTGGTTAAACTAGAAATAATCTTGCATAATTACCATGGTGCATGCATGCATATTATCTCTGTGGCATTATTTTGTGCAAGTTGTGATTAGATCTATGTTTGTGTTTCGTTAGATTGTTCGGAGTGCGCTGAGGAGTACTATTGTGTAGAGTGCTTCTCAGATCAAGGCAAGTTACACCACTTGTTCATTATTTTTGTCCCAGTTTTGATTCTATGCATGTGATCTTCAAATTATATAGTATGCATGTGTAGGATGTTCTAGTAGAATTTTTCCTTAGTAATATTTTGCAAGTGCGATGATTTTGTAGTATGCCATGAGTAGCTCCATACTTAGGATTTTTCCCTCCTAATAGGTTCCCCTGTTTTTGCTAAGTATTGCTTGCTATGCTATATATAAAAAGTACCATTGTGGGGTTCGAAAGACAATGAATTTTTCTAAGTATAAAGGATCTCTTGAGCAAACTTTTCTTCTCAAATCCACCTCAAAATAAAACTAAGTTTTCTTCTGGGAAGAATGGTTGTCGGGACAAAGAGTGATATTTTGGTGGAGGACGGCCGCCCATGAATCAAATAAGTCTGCCATGTTTCAGAATTCAGAAGCTTCCAGTGCAACCACAATACATATGGGCTCTGTCTTGGCCTAGTACTTAGTGGGAAACCACACTTGGGTACCAACATTTGGAGGTTCTTGGCACGATTGGATCCAGAAGGTAGAGGGGCTACTAAGGGAAAGCGTCGCCATGGTTTTCTCTGTAAAAGGACTTGATCATGGACTGTGGGTAAAGTGCACAAACTCTCAAGAGTATTGCAATCTGATCGATCAGCCGAGTTCACGGAAAAGAACACTTGAGCATCTGAAGGATGGAGCCTCTGAAGGATCTTCCTCTCTCTCTCTCTCTCTCTCTCTCTCTCTATCTCTCTCTTTCAAAACCTAAAGTTTTCTAAAAACCCAAGGCGTGAGTCATATCGCTATTGGGTGGGTTTTGGGAACTTGGTGAGTAATATCCAAGTGTTAGGTTGTTTGGACACTTGGTGAGTAATATCCTCGTGTGCCATTCAACCATATATTACTTAAACAAATCTTACAAAGTAGGTAAATCTTCTCTTCTTCTCCATACTTAAGAAAAACTAGCTTTGAGCAAATAAACTCCACAACCTGAACTAGCCTTGCATGTAGAGTTAGTCTTTTCTTTCCTTGGTGTAATTTGCCAATGCATTCAAAGTATTGACCCAACTTGTTAGCTGCACGTCTTATGTGCAGAATCCGAAGATTGAAAGGTGCGTAGGGATCGCGAGTCTACACTCAACAAGCCTGGGGCGTTGATGGACTCAAGCTTCTTTATGTTTCCGCTGTTATTTGAGCTAGCTTATTGCTAAGCAAATTTGTAATAAATTCATACTCTGGATTCTCCGTGTAATAATGACTTTGTGTTTTACATGATATTCGTCGACTGTGAGTGCTAGCTATTGATCCAAGGACTAGCATGTAAATCACAGGGACTTAGGATCTTTATTGATCCAAGGTCGCAACATGCACACACTATTGTTTCTATCAGTTTCAGCTTCTCTTTCCCACTTAGCATGAAGTTGGGCTAACAATCTTACATTTTCATCAATAGAATCTTGTATGGCATGGGCAGCAGCAAAGGTACTTTCCAAAGTTTCAGGTTTAGCACCATTTTATTAATCAAGGAGGACTGTGCTTCAGACAAAGAGGAAATATTTTTCTTAGTACTCAAAATGGTTGAATGTAAACTAGGAATATCTCTATTCAAATTCTCAAGCTGATGACTAATATTTTTCAAGATAGCAGATTGTTCTTCCATAGTTTTGGTGAATATCTTGTTTTTATCATACTGCATTTGCATAAAGTTTTTAGTGGATCTTTCAACTTCTAGAATCCTATCTTCACTAGGCATTCCAGATCTACCATGATTAGTATTGCCATTATTAGGAGGATAAGGCCTATAGTTATTACCATAAGCATTGTTGCCAAAATTATTATCCTAATGAAGTTCACATCAACTTGCTCTTGTTGAGCAACCGAAGAGGCTAAGGGAACATTATTTGGATCTAAAGGAGCTTTCCCTTTAACAAGCATAGCCATGTTAACATCAATCTTATCACTCAAAGAGGAGGTTTCTTCAACAGAATTTACCTTCTTACCATATGGAGGTCTCTCAGTGTGCCATTTAGAATAATTTACCATCATATTGTCAAGGAGTTTTGTTGCACCACCCAAGGTGATGGTCATAAAGGTACCTCCAGCAGCTGAATCCAACAGGTTTCTTGAAGAGAAATTCAAACCTGCATAAAAAGTATGGATAATCATCCAAGCAGTAAGTCCATGAGTGGGACAATTCTTAACCAAAGATTTCATTCTTTCCCAAGCTTGAGCAACATGTTCATTATCAAGTTGTTTAAATTTCATAATATCACTTCTCATAGATATAATCTTAGCAGGAGGGTAGTACTTTCCAATAAAAGCATCTTTGCACTTAATCCAAGAATCAATACTATTTCAAGGCAAGGATAGCAACCATTCTTTAGTTTTTCCTCTCAAGTATAAAGGAAACAACTTGAGATTAATAATATCTCAATCTACATCCTTATATTTTTGCATCTCACAAAGTTCGACAAAATTATTGAGGTGGGCAGCAGCATCAACAGAACTAGCACCAGAAAATTGCTCTCTCATCACAAGATTCAACAAAGCAAGCTTAATTTCATAAAATGTAGCATCAGGAGCAGGTGGAGCAATAGGAGTACTTAGGAAATCATTGTTGTTTGTGCTAGTAAAGTCACACAGCTTGGTGTTCTCAACAGAGTTCATTTTGGCAAAAGTGGAGCAAGCCAACAGTAGCAACAACTAGATCAGGAACTAATTATTTTTGTGTTTTTGATAAGAGAAAGCAAACCAAACTAAACTAATATTTTTGGAGTTTTTGATAAAAAGAGGCAGACAAAACCAAGCAAAAGAAACTAAGCAAAACAAAAACAAAGTAAAGAGAAAGGTTGTGAATGACTCCCCTTGTGAATACGTCCTTAGCCTCCCCGGCAATGGTGCCAGAAAAAGTTTGTTGGCGTGTTATTGACGCCTCGTTGGGTGACCCCAAGAGCAAGGTGTGATGAGCACAACAACAACTTTTCCCTCAGTAATAAACCGATGTTATCGAACCAGTAGGAGGAAGGAAACGACTCAAAGGTGTTGCTAGCAACTGGGAGACCTACACAACACAAACTCAAGACTTTGCCCCAACAAACAGTGAGGTTGTTAATCTCACTGGTTGCTGTAACAAATGATTAACTGTATGGTGTGGAATGTAATAGTAGTTTACAACAAGTAAACAGTAATAGTGGAAGATGTATCAATGGTAAAGATTGGACCGGGGTCCATAGTTCACTACAGGTGTTCTCCTTAAGATAAACAAACAATGCATGCTGGGTAAACAAATTACAGCAGGGCAATTGATAGTACTGAGCAAGGCATAACAATGCAATACTAGACATTCATGATCCTATGAGATTCGATTGGGCAATACAACAAGATACATAGACCGCCATCCAACTGCATCTATGACTAGAAATCCACCTTCAGGTTATCATCCGAAGCCCCTCTAGTATTAAGTTGCAAACAACAAATAACTGCTTTAAGCAAAGTGTGTAAGGTAAACAATCCACTTGTTCCATGAACAAGAGATCGTTGTTTTCTCCCTAGTGGCAACATCACATCTACAACCTTAGATATTTCTGTCACTTCCCTTAGATTAAATAGAGGCATGAACCCACTATCTAGCATAAATACCCCCTCTTGGAGTCACTAGTATCTACTTTGCCAAGATTTCTACTAGAAACAGAGAGCATGCAAGATCACAAACAACATAGACATGATAGAATCAATAAGACAAAACCATTAATCAATCTGACATAGTAATCTCAATATCCATCGGATCCCCGCAAACACAACATGCATGATTACAAATAGATGATCTTGATCATGAACGGAGCTCACAAGATCTAAATATGGTAGCACAAAGGAGGAGATACAACCATCTAGCTACTACATGGACGCGTAGGTGGAACTACCCACACTTCATACCGGAGGCTGGAATGATGAAGAAGAAAGCCTCCAAGATGAGATCCCCTCCTGCAGGGTGCCGGGAAGAGCTTGAGATCCCCCCGATCTAGGGACGATGGTGGCGGCGGCTACACACGGTTTCATGGAATATTGATCTGATACTTAGGGTTTTGGCGTCGGGGGGTTTTTATAGGCGAAGAGGCGAGGTAGGGGCGGCCAGGGTGGTCACACCACCCCCAGGCGTGGGTAACCCTAGCCCACACCGCCAGGTGGTGAGGCCCCCTGGTGCCTCCCCTCCGTCTCGTATTCTGGCTCCGTGTTCCCCACGATAAAATATTGACTTTGGCTTTTGTCCCGTCCAATTACGAGAATATTGATTTTCTGCCTTTTTGGAACCAAAAACAGAAGAAAACAGGCAACTGGCACTGTGGCATCTTGTTAATAGTTTAGTACCAGAAAACATATAAAAACACCTTAAAGTGTAGACAAAGCATAGCAAAGTAGATACTAAACAAGCATGGAACATCAAAAATTATAGATACGTTTCTGACGTATCAATGTCTCTTAAGTGTGTCACCCTACGGTTCACGAATAATGCAGACATGATCGAGACCCCTCTGGGATCAATAATCTGAAGCGGGACCTAGAGATCCATATTGACTCCCACACATTCAACGATGACTTCTTGTGATCGTGGGGACCTTTTATGATAGTAACTTAATCCCTTTGTCTCGCGATATATTACATGTCCAAGATTCTATTATCGGTGTCTCCATACCTAGTTTGATCTTGTTACTGACATGTACTCTTTTCTCGTTCCCGTGATATAACATTCTAGTGATCAAATCACTTGCTTGCAAGCTAACTAATGTGATATCACCGAGAGGGCTTGATGACTCATTGGTGGCGCGAGAGAACGTGGTGCTTGATGTGGAGTCTTGTTGGGAACCCCAAGAGCAAGGTGTGAAGCAGCACAGCAGCAAGTTTTCCCTCAGTAGAGACCGAGGTTATCGAACGAGAAGGAGGAAGGAAACGTCACACATGTGTTGCAAGCAACGCGGAGACCTGTACAACACAAACTCAAGACTTTTCCCCAACGAATCAGTGAGGTTCTCAAGATCACTGGTTTGTTGTAACAAAGGATTAAACGTATGGTGTGGAAGGTAATGGTATGCAGCAAGTAAACAAGTAACAGTGGAAGATGTATTGATGCTAAAGATTGGACCGGGGTCCATAGTTCACTAGAGGTGCTCTCCTTAGATAAACAACATGGCATGAAGGGTAAACAAATTACAGCAGGGCAATAGACAAGAACTGAAGAAGGCATAACAATGCAATTACTAGTCAGAAAGATCCTATGAGATTCGATTGGGCAATACAACAAGATACATAGACCGCCATCCAACTGCATCTATGACTAGAAGTCCACCTTCAGGTTATCATCCGAACCCCCTCCAGTATTAAGTTGCAAGCAACAGACAACTGCTTTAAGCAAAGTGTGTAAGGTAAACAGTCCACATGTTCCATGAACAAGAGACCATTGTTTTCTCCCTAGTAGCAATAGCACATCTACAACCGAAGATATTATTTTCACTTCCCTTGGAAACTAGAAGCATGAACCCACTATCGAGCATAAATACCCCCTCTTGGAGTCACTAGCAACTACTTGGCCAAGATAGCTACTAACAACAGAGAGCATGCAAGATCACAAACAACACATACATGATAGAATCATAAAGACAAAACCATTAATAAAACCAACATAATAATCTCAATATCCATCGAATCCCCGCAAACACAACATCATGATTACAAATAGATTAGATCTTGATCATGAACGGAGCTCACAAGATCTATACATGAAAGCACAAAGGAGGAGTTATAACCATCTAGCTACTACATGGACCCATAGTCCAAGGTGGAACTACTCACACATCATACCGGAGAGAAGGCCTCCGGGATGATCTCCCCTCCTGCAGGGTGCCGGGAAGAACTTCAGATCCCCCCGGTCTAGGGATGATGGTGGCGGCGGCTACAAACGGTTTCATGGAGATTTGATCGGGTGCTTAGGGTTTCTACATCGAGGGATTCTTATAGGCGAAGGGGGACGCTGAGGAGGCAACCAGGGGGGCCAAACCCTAGACAGGCGCGGGCCCACCCCTGGCCGCGCCTGGGGGGGTCTGGCTGCCCTGGCCCGCTTCCTCGTCTCCCTTCTGGACTTCTTGTTCCCCACGGAAAGTAATTGACTTTGACGTTTGTCCCGTTCAATTCCAAGAATATTTCTTTACTAACTTTTCTAAAACCAAAATTAGCAAAAAACAGGCATCTGGCACTGTTGCAACTTGTTAATAGGTTAGTACCAAAAAACATGTAAAAAGCACCTCAAAGTGTAGACAATTAAAGCAAAGTAGATACTAAACAAGCATGGAGCATAAAAAATTATAGATAGGCTTCCAACGTATCAACATCCCCAAGCTTAACTCATGCTCGTCCTTGAGTAGGTAAGTGATAAAAAAATAATTTTTGAGGTGACATGCACCCTCACAATAAAGATCCAACCATTTGCAAGCATTGAAAGCTGGGATCAAAGAACTCTAAGCATGTGCATGAAAGATGGAGTTCTAACAATAGGACATAGTAACTATGCATGCAACATGAAAGGTTACAAACAAAGATCATGAATAACATGCATTGAAAAACGTTTGTTTGTTTCACATACAGAAAACATAGCATAGTGGCAATCAGCTTGTCCCTCATAGAGTAGAAATATAGATGCATAGGACACCTTCAAAGTTCACAAGGGTGACTAGAAACAAATAGCACAAGAACGAGTAATATCACAATATGCATCAATTAATAAGCTTTGGAACACTGCACACATAATGACAACTATGCTCTCTTAAAGGTGCCTAAAGGTAGAAGGTGGAGACTCAATAGTGGTGGAAGAAAGGCCTTTTTTATAAAGTAAGCAGGGATTACAAGTTTCAAAAAGAGCTTCCAAAAATTATGGTACTTGTTAGCTTTCAGCCCCCATTGCCCCTATCATAAGCATCTTGAAGTGGTTAAGGTTAAAGTGGCAAAGATGGAGTATATGCTTGACGAAGTATAAGTTGGAAATCTCAAGTCCCTTGAATACGAGGGCCACACCTCATGCATACTTAACTTTGGGTCCAGTTAAGTTCTTGTCATTGTAAGTATTTGCATATCATTGAGAACCGCCAATGGGGTACTCCTTGCACAAGGTACAGGAGCTTTCCCATAACCAAAATGACAAGGCAAAAAGACAATGAGCATCTCAGCAATCTTTTTATTTACCATATGCATAGATTTTTATTGAGGATGCTTCATAGATAGCTCATTATGGTGATGCTGCAAGTTTCCACCATGATTAGACATGGCTTAGGCTAGCGGCCCAAGTGTTTCTCTAACACAGGATATATACTCCATGGACTTACAAGTTCCCTCTTTATTTCACACCGGTGACATCCATAGACAAAAGAACATGATATCAACTGAGTACAAAGTACAAGTGCAATGTTGAAAACGTTCCCCGTGACAGCACGGTTCTGCTAATTCCAAATTATAAGTGTAAGCATATACAACAAAGTTGTCACAATGGTTCAAGTTTATTAGGGGCAAAGAATATAAAGTGTGCCATCAAGTTCGTGAGGGCTTTAATCACTAAGTTTTCACATAACAAAATAGTTTTAATTGGAAGATAATTGAAAACAAGATATACTTGGAATGGTGTAACACACCATGCATAGGAGTTTATAGTGGAAACTTTGGAATAACTTGGTTTCTTGGGAGTTGGAAGCATGAGTAGAACTTACTCATACAAGTGGAGGCTAGCAAAAGACTAGGAGCAACCAACTAAGAGAGCATAATGGCCATAAACATGCAGTGCAACAAAGCATACTAATCAAAGCAAAGAGTGGTACTACAAGTCAATGACTAAATGATCATAGAGGCTAATGGTGACTTGTCATAGTCATAACATGGTGTGAGCATGTGCCAAGTCAACCCAAGCAAAGCATTAAAGGAGAATACCATAATACTATGCTTTTGCATGCTAAAACAATGCATAATTTCTTCAAGGCACACTAAGAAATCCCAATTGTTTGGAACAACACATGCTACAAAAATAATCACTAAGCACAATGCTAAAACAACACCTAGCATGTCATGCTAAAGTCTAAGTCACAGTCAATGCAAGCTCCTCTTGCACTTCAAGCAACAACTTACTACTCCTTTCCAACACCAAGCAACTTATTTGCAAAACGACACAGCAAGAACGGGGGTCCAAACTTCTTTATTCAAGCAAACTAAACAACCTAAGCAAAGCAAACAAAAACTAAGACGCTCCAAGAACAACACAACTGTGCATCAAACAATAAAAACGAACTGTCTAGACAGACCTGAGCTTTTTATTGGTGAAGAAGGGGATGCCCAAGGCATCCCCAAGCTTTGACGCTTGTACCTCTTTGATATTTCTTGGGGTGACACAGGTGGCATCCACAAGATTGAGCTTTTTTTAATACTTCATCTCATTGCATCATTCTCTCTCTACACCTGAAATTTTCCCTTCATACAAAACTTCACACAATCTTCATTAGCAACATTAGTTTATTCAAAAGATATTAGACCTCTTGGCAAAGCTTTGGAACATCAAGACTTTTCACTAAAAACACAAGCTACTGTATTAACTCCTTCAAAAAGCTCAATTCACCTAAAGAGAACTCAAAAAGGAATCAATAAGAAGCAAATGCAAATAATGGCAGAAATCTGTCAAAACAGACCAACAGGTATAAACCTATTTTTTTGAACATCTTCTGTTGCTCAAATCAAAAAGTTTTGAACTAAAAAAAGTTATCTAACATACTGGGAGATTTATTCGTAAATTTTGAGATCAATCCGAGTTACAGAGACTCCTCACGAATTTTTTTGATGGAGGACAGAAATCTGTTTCGGGACAGCAACTCTCCAAATCTTACTTCCCTCTCATTAGAGGTCATTCTTGACACAAAAAGCAAACAAAAAGGGTAAGGAGAGGTTATTACTGAAGTAATAACTTCCATGACTGAAGGAAACTCTTGAGTTATCTCCCAACAAGTACTTTTCTTTAACGCCTTTAAGTTAGGCACAAGAAGCAAGAACAATCAAGTATTTTCAAATGAAGAAGCATTAACATCAAATCTTGCTTTCAAAGGAGGATCAAAAAGCAACTTCTCTCTCCTCATAGGGAAGTGTTCAATACCTTTCTTGAATGGAAATTGATATTTAATGGTGCCTTCTTTCATATCAATGATGGCACCAACTGTTCTAAGAAAAAGGTCTTCCCAAAGTAATAGGACAAGAAGCATTGTATTCAACATCCAAAACATAGAAATCCACAGGGACATAAGCATTGTTAACCATAATGAGAATATCATTAATACTCCCCATGAGTTTCTTCTTAACATTATCATTGAGTGAGACATCCAAATAACAATCTTCCAATGGTGGCAAATCAAGCATTTCATAAATCTTCCTAGGCATAATAGAGACACTAGAACCAAGATCACATGAAGCTTTGAGATCAAAGTCATTCACTTGCATATTAATAATGGGTTCCTGACTATCTTCTACTTCCTAGGAATAGAAGCTTTGTGTTTTAGCTTCTCTTCCTTAATCTTCACAAGAGCATCTGTAATGTGTTTGGTAAAGGCAACATGCATATCACTAGCATCAGGACTTCTAGCAAGATTTTGTAGGAACATAATCACTTCAGAAATATTGCAACCATCAATATCAAAGTCAAACTCAGCATCACTAGTAGTAGGCATAGTAGGAGGAGGAATAGGGGCTACTTGTGGTTTAGTGGTGATAGTGTACACACTATTGTTTTTATCAATTGCAGCCTCCTTTCCGACTAAGCATGAAGTTGAGCTAACAGCCTAACATTTTCATCAATATTAACTTGTATGGAATGAGCAATAGCAAAGGTATTTTCCATGGTTTCAGGTTTAGCAGCCATTTTATTAATCAAGGAGGACTGAGCTTCAGACAAAGAGGATATATTTTTCTCAACAGTTAAAAGCATTTCCTCTATAGTCTTATTGAAAGTGGTTTGTTTACTAATAAAGTCCTTGAGCATGACTTCAAGTTCAGAGGGGGCACTTCTAGCATTATTGTAAGAGCTTCCATAGGAATTGCCATTATTAGGAGGATAAGGCCTATAATTGTTGTCGCTACCAAAATTAATCCTATAGGCATTGTTGTTGAGATTGTTGTTTCTAATGAAGTTCGCATCAACTTTCTCTTCTTGAGCAACCAAAGAGGCTAAGGGAACACTATTAGGATCTAGAGGAGCTTTCCCATTACCAAGCATAGCCATAATAACATTAATTTTTTCACTCAAAGAGGAAGTTTCCTCAACGGAATTTACCTTCTTGCCATGTGGAGCTCTCTCAACATGCCATTCAGAGTAGTTAACCATCATATTATCAAGGAGCCTTGTTGCAGCACCTAAAGTGAGCCCCATAAAAGTACCTTCAGCAGCTGAATCCAATAGATTTCTTGAGGAGAAGTTGAAACCTGCATAAAAAGTCTAGATAATTATCCAAGTAGTGAGTCCATGAGTGGGACAATTGTTAACCAAAGACTTCATTCTTTCCCAAGATGGAGCAACATGTTCACTATCAAGTTGTTTAAATTTCATAATGTCACTTATCATAGATATTTTTTTTGATCAGGAGGATAGTACTTTCCAATAAAAGCATCTTTACACTTAGTCCAAGAATCAATACTACTTTTAGGCAAAGAAAGTAACCATTCTTTATCTTTTCCCCTCAAGGAGAAAGGAAAAAAGCTTGAGCTTAATAATATCTCCATCTACATCCTTATACTTTTGCATCTCACAAAGTTCAACAAAGCTATTGAGATGGGCAGCAGGATCATCAGAACCAGCACCAGAAAATTGCTCTCTCATAAAAGGTAGCATCAGGAGGAGGTGGAGCAATAGGAGTACTTAGGAAATCATTGTTGTTGGTGCTAGTGAAGTCACACAACTTGGTGTTCTCAGCAGAGTTCATTTTGGCAAAGGTGGGCAAGCCAAAAACAGCAGCAGCAGCTAGAGCAGGAACTAATTTTTGTGTGTTTTTGAATAAAGCAAGAAAACCAAACTAGACTAATTGTTTTTGGGGTTTTTTGAAAAGAGGCAAACAAACCCAAGCAAAAGAAACTAAGCAAACTAAAAACAAAGCAAAGAGAAAGGAAGTGAAGGACTCCCCTTGTGAAGACGTCCTTAGCCTCCCCAACAACGGTGCCATAAAACTTGTTGATGACTCCTTGGTGGCGCCAGAGAACTTGGTGCTTGATGTGGAGTGTTGTTGGGAACCCCAAGAGCAAGGTGTGAAGCAGCACAACATCAAGTTTTCCCTCAGTAGAGACCGAGGTTATCGAACCAGAAGGAGGAAGGAAATGTCACACAGGTGTTGCAAGCAACGCAGAGACCTACACAACACAAACTCAAGACTTTGCCCCCAACGAATTAGTGAGGTTGTCAAGCTCACCGGTTTGCTGTAACAAAGGATTAAACATATGGTGTGGAAGGTAATGGTTTGCAGCAAGTAAACAAGTAACAGTGGAAGATGTATTGATGGTAAAGATTGGACCGGGGTCCATAGTTCACTAGAGGTGCTCTCCTTAGATAAACAACATGGCATGAAGGGTAAACAAATTACATCATGGCAATTGACATGAACTGAGCAAGGCATAACAATGCAATTACTAGTCATAAAGATCCTATGAGATTCGATTGGGCAATACAACAAGATACATAGACCGCCATCCAACTGCATCTATGACTAGAAGTCCACCTTCAGGTTATCATCTGAACCCCCTCCAGTATTAAGTTGCAAACAATAGACAACTACTTTAAGCAAAGTGTGTAAGGTAAACAGTCCACATGTTCCATGAACAAGAGACCGTTGTTTTCTCCCTAGTAGCAACAACACATCTACAACCGAAGAGATTATTGTCACTTCCCTTGGAAACTAGAGGCATGAACCCACTATCGAGCATAAATACCCCCTCTTGGAGTCACTAGCAACTACTTGGCCAAGATAGCTACTAACAACGGAGAGCATGCAAGATCACAAACAACACAGACATGATAGAATCATAAAGACAAAACCATTAGTTAAACCAACATAATAATCTCAATATCCATCGGATCCCCACAAACACAACATGCATGATTACAAATAGATTAGATCTTGATCATGAACGGGCTCAGAAGATCTATACATGAAAGCACAAAGGATGAGATACAACCATCTAGCTACTACATGGACCCATAGTCCAAGGTGGAACTACTCATGCATCATACCGGAGAGAAGGCCTCCGGGATGATCTCCCCTCCGGCAGGGTGCAAGGAAGAACTTCAGATCCCTCCGATCTAGGGACGATGGTGGCGGCGGCTACAGATGGTTTCGTGGAGATTTGATCGGGGTGCTTAGGGTTTCTGCATCTGGGGCTTCTTATAGGCGAAGGGGAGACCGATGAGGCGACCAAGGGTGATGACCCACAAGTATAGGCGATCGCAATAGTCTTCGCGAGTAGTATTACCCAATTTATTGATTCGACACAAGGAGAGCCAAAGAATACTTGCAAGCCTTAACACCTGAGTTGTCAGTTCAGCTGCATCTGGAAATAGTTCTTGTTCATAGAAGTTTATTAGTAGCAACAGTTTGTAGTGCAACAGCAGCAGTAACAGCAACAATAGCAATAGTAACACTAACGATAACAGTAGGATTCGAGTGCGGTAGGCATAGGGATGGATGAACGGGCGTTGCATGGACGAGTCTAAACATGTAACTTCAAAGAACTAGGGCATTGCAGATAAATAATAACAAGCATCCAAGTACTAAACAATCCAAGGCATGTGCTCCAAATATAGTTATACGTGCTCGCAATAAGAACTTGCACCACATCTTCTGTCTAGCCAGCCCGTGGCAGCGGGGCCTCTAGGAAACTACTGGCAATTAAGGTGCTCCTTTTAATAGAGCACTGGAGCAAAGCATTAACACTCCGTTAACACATGTGATCCTCACACCACAGCCATCCCCTCCGGTTGTCCCAATTATTGTCACTTTGGGGCCTTTGGATCCAGACAATGATATGTGTACACAACTTGCAGATAAGATCACAAACAATACTATCATAATGATTCAATAATAAGTTCAGATCTGAGATCATGGCACTCGGGCCCTAGTGACAAGCATTAAGAACAACAAGTTGCAACAAAATCAAATAGCACTAATAGATATACTAGGCACTATGCCCTAACAGATCTTATTCGATTACATGATAGAACTCATCCAATCCCTACCATCCCCAAGCCTACAGCGGGGGATTACTCACTCATGGATGAGGGAAACATCAGTGGTTGATGGAGATGCGTTGGTGATGACGATGGCGATGATCCTCTCCAAATTCCCCTTCCCGGCAGGGTGCCAGAACAGAGTTTCTGGATCCGAATCTTGGTTTCTCGTGGCAGCGGCGGAGCGGAACTCTTTCTAGAAAACTATCGAACCCCTCTCTCTTTTTAGGTCAGTAGGCAACTTATAGGAGCGGAGGTAGGCCGAGGAGCTTCTTGGGGTGGCCAAACGTCCCCCAGGAGCGGGGTCAATGGGCCCGTGCCTGGGGTGGGTCTGGGCCCCCCAGGCCTCCCCTCTGTCTCCCCTTCTGGCTCCATGGAAATTCTAGTGAAATATAATTTTTGGCATATTTTCCGGGATTTTTCCTGATAGTTCATTTTCTGCACAAAAACAAGACACCAAGGTAATTCTGCTGAAAACAGCGTCAGTCCGTGTTAGTTGTATCCAAATCACACAAGTATAGAGGAAAACAATAGCAAAGTGTTCGAGAAAGTAGATACGTTTTGGACATATCAACTCCCCCCAAGCTTAGCTTATTGCTTGTCCTCAAGCAATTCTGTTGAAAACTGAGTGCGATAAAAGAACTTTCACGAACACATTGCTTCATATGATGTATATATTCTCACCACAGGAGTAGATGCTTAGACAGTTCATAATAAAGAGTATGCAACTAAGTCTACTCAATAGTCATTGCAAGCTATGAAGAGAAACCAACTCAATAATAATAAGTAGCATGAAACATAAACATAAGCAACATTGCAATGCTCATAATAAGGTATGATAGAGTGGTATATCACTTGCCTTTGTTTGAAGAGCACAATATGAATGCCAAGGCACCTCTGAAGTTCACATGAAGACTAGAGATAAAGATATCAGAGATACAAGCATCAAAGTCATGACATAATTAACCAAGTTTTGGAACAAACACAAGAATGATAACTATGCTCTCAAGAAGGTGCTCATAGAATAAGTGGTGACTCAATCAAAATTGTGAAAACGGTTTTGTGAAGGTTTGAAAGACTTCCTAATGCTGAAAGGAAGGCACTCATTAGCTTTGAGCTCGCATTGCCCCTATCATAGGCATCTTCATGTGGTTAAGGTGAAAGTGAGGTCCACTCTAAATCATATGCTAGACAGACCATAGACTGGAAATCCCAAGTCTCTTGAGTACGAGGGTCGCTCCGCATGCTACTCAACTTTGGTCACCTGGAAGTTCTTTTCATTGTAAATACATGCATATCATCGAGAACCGCCAACGGGGTACCCCTTGCACATGGTATAGGAGCTTTCCCATAACCAAAATGACAAGGCAAGCAGACAATGAGCATCTCAGCAATCTTTTTATTTACCATATCCATAGCTTTTTATTGAGGACGCTTCATAGATGCTCATTATAGTGATGCTGCAAGTTTCCACCATGATTAAGCATGGCTTAGGCTAGCGGCCCAGACGTTTCTCTAACACAATGTATAAACTCCATGAACTAACAACTTCCCCTTTTATTTCACATCGTCGACATCCGTAAACAAAAGAGCAAAGTATCAACTGGATGAGATATCGAAAAAGTGTTGAAAGCGTTCCCCGTGACAGCATGGTTCTGCTGACTCCCAGTATATAATAAGCATGCATATAACTTTCATGGACTAGTCACAATGGTTCAGGATTATTAAGCGCAAGGAATGAAGTGTGCCATCAAGTTCGTGAGAGATTTACTAACTAACTATCTCAAAACAGACAAAGATTTTATTTTGTAAGAAAACACGTCATATGGAATATGCACTAAAATAGCAAATGATGCTAATAGGTAGGTATGGTGGACACAGCTGGCAATATTGGTTTTGGGGAGTTGGAAGCACAGGTAGAGAACATACTTAGTGCAAGTGAAGGCTAGCAATAGAGAGGGAGAGACAAACGAGAGAGCAATAATTGTCATAATCATGCTTGCAACAAAGCAGGACTAACTATGGCATGAAAGTGATACAAGAACTCCGAGGCAAAATAAATCATCGAGGCTTACTGACTATTGATTAGTCATATGCATGCGTGAGCATGTGCCAAGTCGATTCACATAAACAGTCAGAGGAGGATACCACAATATCATACCAAAGTATGAATAAAACAATGCAAACAAACATTCATATGATATGCTACAAACTATTAGCAAGCTGGAGCTAATCATAGACAAGCAAGAACTACTAAGCATCCATAATGACATACACTTTACACAAACAGGCTAAGCATGCTCACAATGAAGAGTATATGTACAGAAATGAAACAAATAGAGTTCGTTACCAGCCTCTTACCACACCTCGAGTTGTCTTAATCTTCATTATTGCCCTTCACTTGTGTTACTTGAATAATTAACATGAAACCAAAATCCACTGAGGATGGCTGAACCCTGCAAAGAACTCGCAAAACCAAAGAAGAACAACAAATATTTTTGGTGTTTTCAACTTTTTTTAGAAGGAAACCAACGCAAAACCAAATGAAGCAAAATAAAACCAAAAACAAAAACTAAGATGCTCCAAGAAGAACACAATTGTGCATGAAACAATAAAAACTAAGTGTCTAGAAAGACCTGAGATTTTTATTGATGAAGAAGGGGATGCCTTGGGCACCCCCAAGCTTTGACGTTTGTACATCTTGAGTAATTCTTGGGGTGACATGGAGTGGCTCCCCCCAAGCTTGAGATTTTGTCCATTCTTCATATCATTACATCATCCTCTCTCTACACCTGAAAATTTTCCTTCATACAAAACTTCACACAATCTTCATTAGCAACATTAGTTTATTCAAAAGATATTAGACCTCTGGCAAAGCTTTGGAACAGCAGTACTTTTCATTAAAAACACAAGATACTGTAGAAACTCCTTAAAAAATCTCAATTTCCCAAAAAGAACCCGAAAAGAAACCAATAAGAAGCAAATGCAAATAAAGGCAGAAATCTGTCAAAACAGACCAGCAGGTAGAAACCGATTTTTCCGAAGACCTTCTGTTGCTCAAACCAAAAAATGTTGAACTAACGAAAGTTAGCTAACATACTGGGGGATTTATTAGTAAAGTTTCAGCTCAATCCGACTTACACAGACTCCTCACGAATTTTTATGGTGGAGGACAGAAATCTGTTTCGGGACAACAACTCCCCAAATCTTACTTCCCTCTCATTAGAGGTCATTCTTGGCACAAAAAGCAAACAAAAGGGTAAGGAGAGGTCATTACTGAAGTAATAACTTCCAAGACCGAAGGAAACTCTTGAGTTATCTCCCAACAAGTACTTTTCTTTAACGCCTTTAATTTAGGCACAAAAAGCAAACAAAAAGGATAAGGAGTGGTCATTACTGAAGTAATAACTTCCAAGACTCAAGGAAACTCTTGGGTTATATCCCAACAAGTACTTTTATTTAACACCTATAAGTTAGGCACGGCGAAGAGCAAAGATTGAAAAGGAGAAAAATAAAAGTGAGCAAGTATAACCACTGTGAAAACATTATTTTGTTCATTAAAATCCTTTTGTTAATAAGGTTGATCAAGTCTTGTTACCAAAACAATCTTATATGAATCAAAACTTGGCATTCCACAAGGTGATTATGTTACCTCATACTTGATAGCAATGGTCCCAATCATAATAGTTTCAAAATTTTCTTGTGGAATGGGACAATATATTTCTCCAACCTTGATGCCTTCTATATTTTCAATGGAATTCAGGCAATAGCTCTTAACAACCTTCTTGGGGAAATAGACAGTGTGCTCTTTCTCATTAATATTGAATGTTACTTTTCCTTGATTACAACTGATGACAGCACCTGCATTATTAAGAAAAGGTCTCCCAAGAATAATAGACATATTATCATCTTCAGGAATTTCAAGCACAACAAAATCTGTTAAAACCATGCAATTATGAGCAACTTGAACAGGAACATCCTCACATATACCAACATGGACATTAGTTGACTTATTATCCATTTGCAAAGATATATTAGTTGGTATCAACTTTTCTAGCTGGAGTCTCTTATAGAAGGAAAAAGGCATAACACTAACTCCAGCTCCAAAATCACATAAAGCAGTTCTAACATAATTATTCTTAATGGAGCAAGGAATAGTTGGTATACCTGGATCGCCAAGTTTCTTTGAAACCTTACCATTGAAGGAATAATTAGCAAGCAGAGTAGAAATCTCCTCATTAGGAATGTTCCTTTTATTAGAGACAATATCCTTCATATACTTTGAATAAGGAGGCAACTTAATAGCACCAGTCAAAGGAATTTGCAAGAATAAAGGTTTCATACATTCACAAAACTTGTTGTAGTGTTCTTCCTCCTTTGACTTGTGTTTCTTACCTGGAAAAGGCATAGGTTTCTGCACCCAAGGTTCTCTCTCTTTACCATGTTTATTAGCAATAAAATCCTCCTTTGTGTACCTAGTGTTCTTAGTGTGTTTCTCAGGTTCTTCTTCACCTTCCTCCTTATTAGGAGACTCGTCAATATTACCACTCACAGTTTCAGCATCAGAGACAAATATACTATTAGGATCTACAGCAGGTTCAAGTGGTTCCTCAACTATCTTATGTTTCTTTTTCTTCCTCTTACGAGGACTACCACTATCTTCACCTTGTTGAGAATCCTGCTCAATTCTTTTAGGGTGTCCTTAGGGTATAAAGGATCTTAAGTAGCTGCACCACTCCTAGTTCTAATTCCATAAGCATGTTTATTTCCTGATGCATTAACTAACATATCCTTTTGTACCTTAGCAAGTTGATCAAGTTGGGTTTGAACCATTTGAAAGTGTTTACAAAGCATTTTAATATCATTAGAAGTTCTTTCCACAATATCTTTCAACTCATGGATAGCTCTAGAGTTTTCCAATAAATGATTATGAACTTGTTTATTAAAATTACCTTGTTTAACAATAAATGTGTCAAGTTCCTCTAAGCATTGATCAGGAGGCTTACCATAAGGAATATCACCTTCATTAAATTGTAGAGAGTGTACCTCAATAGTAGATGAGTGGGGAATTGGCTTACATAGTTCTTCTATAGGAGGTAGATTCTTGACATCTTCAGCTCTAATACCTTTCTCCTTTAGACACTTTTTAGCTTCCTTCATCACTTCATCATTTAATGTAATAACTCCCCTCTTCTTTGTTGTTGGTGTTGGAACTGGTTTAGGAGTAATAGGCTCAGGTGTATTCAGCTCAGATGAAGTCCAATCATCATAATTCTTGCTTATCTTGTTCATTAATTCTTCAGCATCTGTAGGAGTCCTTTTCCTGAAAACACAATCAGCAAAGCTATCTAGGTAGGTCCTAGAATCATCAGTTAGTCCATTATAATCAATATCAAGAAGCTCATTTTGAGGTAATGGATATCCAGGATATGCATGAATCAAGGAACAGAATCTTTTCCATGACTCAGACAATTTCTCTTCTTCTCCCTGTTTAAAATCAAAAAGTCTCTGCAAAGCAGCATGTCTAGCACTGGGAGGAAAATATTTATGGAAGAAAGAAGCAATCAGGGCTATCAATGGAACCAAGAGGTAATCTATTAAACCAAGCCCTAGCTTCTCCTTTTAGTGAAAAATGGAAGATCTTAGCAACAAAGTACTTGCACATTTTAAAATCATCAGAGAACAAAGCACTCATAGTAGAAAGCTCATTCATATGAGCCACATCACTCTCATTTTCAGTACCACAAAAGGTTCTTTCTCAACAATATCTAAATAAGATAAATCAAGAGAGAAATCATAATCTTTATCTTTAATATCTATGGGAGAGGTGGCAAACTTAGGATCATAGGACTTCTTGGGCATAATAGTACGTCTAGCAAGGAGACTCTTAATAGCACTAGCACCATGTGTGTTTCGGCACTCTTCAACAAATTCATCAGTGAGCTCTATGTAACCATCATTAATATCATAACTCTCACTAGACTCAGGTGAGATAACAGGTGTAACAGTGTCTTCACTAGGAGTTTTGGTATTTCCTAGACTAGCCATAGTAGCATCTTGAAAAGGACCTAATGAACCCCTCGCATCAAGCACAGTAGAAGTAACATCATGAGCATCAAAAACAGTTTCAGATTCAGCATTAGTAGCAGTGTGTGTAGCATGAGTATGTGGTGGTGATGTGACAAGCTTACTTATAACAGACGGTGAATCAAGAGCAACATAGGTGTTTAGGGCTGTACCTCTTCTTGTAGTGGATGGTAAAATAGGAAACTTTCCATCACGAGACTTCCCCATGATGAAAGGAGTAGAAGTGAACAATAATAGATCCAAGTGAGCTTACAAATAAAGTTATGCTCACCGGCAATGGCGCCGGAAAATAGTCTTGATGACCCACAAGTATAGGGTATCGCAACAGTCTTCGCGGGTAGTATTACCTAATTTATTGATTCGACACAAGGGGAGCCAAGGAATACTTGCAAGCCTTAACAACTGAGTTGTCAGTTCAGCTGCACATGGAAATAGTTCTTGCTCATAGAAGTTTATCAGTAGCAACAGTTTGTAGTAACAACAGCAGCAGTAACAGCAACAGTGGAACAATAGCAATAGTAACAGTAACGGTAATAGTAGGATTCGAGTGTGGTAGGCATAGGGATGGATGAATAGGCGTTGCATGGACGAGTATAAACATGTAACTTAAAAGAACTAGGTCATTGCAGATAAATAATAACAAGTATCCAAGTACTAAACAATCCTAGGCATGTGCTCCAAATATAGTCATACATGCTCGCAATGAGAACTTGCATAACATCTTCTGTCCAGCCAACTCGTGGCAGCGGGGCCTCTAGGGAACTACTGGAAATTAAGGTGCTCCTTTTAATAGAGCACTGGAGCAAAGCATTAACACTCTGTGAACACATGTGATCCTCACACCACAGCCCCCCCTCCGATTTTCCCAATTATTGTCACTTTGGGGCCTTTGGATCCGGACAATGATATGTGTACACAACTTGCAGATAAGATCACAAACAATACTATCATAATGATTGAATAATAAGTTCAGATCTGAGATCATGGCACTCGGGCCTTAGTGACAAGCATTAAGCACAACAAGTTGCAACAAAGTCAAATAGCACTAATAGAGATACTAGGCACTATGCCCTAACAGATCTTATTCGATTACATGATAGAACTCAGCCAGTCCCTACCATCCCCAAGCCTACAGCGGGGGATTACTCACTCATGGATGAGGGAAACATTAGTGGTTGATGGAGATGGTGATGACGATGGCGGTGATCCTCTCCAAATTCCCCGTCCCGGCAGGGTGCCAGAACGAAGTTTCTGGATCCGAATTTTGGTTTCTCGTGGCGGCGGCGGAGCGGAACTCTTTCTGGAAAACTATCGACCCCCCCTCTGTTTTTAGGTCAGAAGGCAACTTATAGGCGCGGAAGAAGGCCGAGGAGCTTCCTAGGGTGGCCAAACCTCCCCCAGGCGTGGGGTTAGTGGGCCCGTGCCTGGGGTGGGTCTAGGCCCCCCTGGCCTCCCCTCTGTCTCCCCTTCTTGCTCCATGGATCTTCTGGTGAAATATAATTTTTGGCATATGTTCCCGGATTTTTCCTGATAGTTCATGTTCTACACAAAAATAAGACACCAAGGTAATTCTGCTGAAAACAGCGTCAGTCCGTGTTAGTTGTATCCAAATCACACAAGTATAGAGGAAAAACAATAGCAAAGTGTTCGAGAAAGTAGATACGTTTTGGATGTATCGGTGGGGGGGGGGGCAAACCCTAGCCAGGCGCGGGCCCACCCCTGGCTGCGCCTGGGGGGTGGCTGCCCTGGCCTGCTTCCTCGTCTCCCCTCTGGAATTCTTGTTCCCCATGGAAAGTAATTAACTTTGACATTTGTCCCATCCAATTCTGAGAATATTTCTTTACTAACTTTTCTGAAACCAAAAACAGCAGAAAACAGGCATCTGGCACTGTTGCAACTTGTTAATAGGTTAGTACCAGAAAACATGTAAAAAGCACCTCAAAGTGTAGACAAGTAAAGCAAAGTAGATACTAAACAAGCATGGAGCATCAAAAATTATAGATACGCTTCCAACGTATCAGGGCCCAGAGTATATCTCTCTGTCATCAGGATGGAGAAATTCCACTCTTGATCCATGAGCCTCTATATAACACCTTCGTAGCACAGAAACCATCTTTATAGTCACCCTGTTACTGTGTGATGTTTGATGTTATCAACATACTCTTCTAGTGTTAGTGATTGACATGATCTCATGGTCTAAGGACTAGGATTACTTTGTATGATGTTATAGGAATATTAACACAACAACTTTGATCGTAATGCTATACTTCGGATGAATGTTCATCACACCATTCAACAATGTTGTGACCTCGTTATTAACAACATCCAATGTCCATGATCAGTAAGCATTGATCATATTGTTAATAAACAAGCTAGTTTATAAGAGAGGCATAACTAGGAACTTTCTGTTTGTTTATAGAACACACATGTATTAATGTTTCTGTATTAATATAATTATAGCATGCAAAATAAATATCTATCATATACTTGAAATAGACATAACAACAACTTTATTATTGCCTCTCAGGGCATATTCCCTTCACTCCCTGCGCGATGTAGCGCATCACGCCGACGGTAAGTCCAGTTTGCCCACCACAGGAGGCGGCCGACTTCGTTGTGGTTTACTGGAGGAGGGACGTCACCCTCGTACCTGGCGAGCCGCCTTTCCCGCCGGTTAGCAAAGAAGGCATTCCAGGTGTCGTAGTTGTTGGGATCCCAATGGGGATCCATTCGCTACTCCGTCATGAGCTCAAGATAGAAGTGCTTCGTGATGGCCGCCTTGTAGGGGTTCGTAGCATGGAAAACAAAAATTTTCTATCGCATACAAACAAACAAGCCAAGATCTATCTACTAGATTGTAGCAACGAGTCGATGGAATAACTTACCCTCGAAGATTCCAAAGCGGTTAACAAGAGCAGATTCTCGTGGGTGATGTAGTCGTACTCTTTTCGATCTCAAGATCGTGTAGACGATCCTTCCGGCGCTGCGTTCTGGCAGCGCTCCCGCAGTCGGTCACACGTTCGGTACTCGACGAAGACCTTCCTCTCCCTTGTTCCAGCAGGCAGCAGAGGTTGTAGCACTCTCCTCGCGATTCCGGCAGCACAACGGCGTGGTACCGGAAGTAGAGGGGAGATCCCGCAGGGCTTCGCCTTAAGCCGGAGCGAGTATGGTGGAGTATGAGAGAGCTTTAGTGGTCTAGGGTTTAGACACACCAATTAGAAGGCTCTAATCCGAAGGCTAGTGCAATTAGAAGCTCTAAACCAAAGCGGCTCTAAACCGGGGTCTAGGGCTAGGGTTTAGATTTAGAGGATAGGAACTTGTGTGTCTAGAGGAGGGGGCCCTGCCCCTCCTTTTATAGGTGGAGGGGCCGGCCGCGCCATGGGGAGGGAGGTGAGTCCCTCCCCAACTCGGCTTGGAGGAGGCGCGCCGGTTGGAGGAGGGTCTCCCTCCCCAACTCGGTTTCCCTCTCTTTCCTCTTTCCCTCTTTCCAATTTTAGCCGTTTGACTTTTCAAACTTGCTATTTGACTTTTCAATTTAAGATTCAATTTAATCCTTTATTTGGAACAGCGAGAACACTTAGTACATGATGCAATCATTCCAATATGCAATGACACATTCATGTACCCCTTCCCCTCCGGAGTGCCGGACATTCCGGAACCTTCTAGAACATTCCCGATGAAAACACCGGAATCATTCCCGAACTCCGAAACGGGACTTTCCTTATATGAATCTTATTCTCCAGACCATTCCGGATCACCTCGTGATATCCCGGATCCCATCCGAGACTCCGAACAACATTCGGTCTCTTTCTCATAATACCATAACTACTCAAACAACGTCGAATCCTTAAGTGTGTCTCCCTACGGTTCGTGAATTATGCGGACATGATCGAGACACTTCTCCGAACAATAACCAATAGAGGAATCTGGAAATTCATATGGCTCCCACATATTTCTACGATTACTTTTGCGATCGAATGAACCACTTTCATACGATACCAATTTCCCTTTGTCTCACGATAGTTTACTTATCCGAGGTTATGATCGTCGGTATCTCTGCATACCTAGTTCAACCTCGTTACCGATAAGTACTCTTTTCTCGTTCCCGTGATATGTGATCCCTTGTGATCCAGTCACATGCTTGCAAGCTAATTGGATGACATTCCACCGAGAGGGCCCAGAGTATATCTATCCGTCATATGGATGGACAAATCCCACTCTTGATCCATGTGTTTCAACCAATACTTTCCGAACACTCAATGCCACCTTTATAGCCACCCAGTTACGGTGTGGTGTTTGATGTCATCAAAGCATCCATCCGGTAAAGGTGATATGCATGATCTCATGGTCGAAGGAATTAGGTTACTATGTATCAGAAAGCATATAGCAATTGAACTATTGAAATGACTTGATCTTTATGCTATGCTTATCTATAGGAGTATGTCCATCATATCATTCTCCTAACGATATGATCTTGTTGTTGATAACATCTCAATGTTCATGATAGGGAAACCACAATCATTTATCAACCAACAAGCTAGTGAAGTATAGAGGCTATACTAGGGACTTCAAATTAAGTCTACAAATCACACAAGTATCAATGTTTCCTTGTTAATACTATTATAGCATGAATGTAAACATTTATCATAAACACAAAGATATAATAATAACTACATTTATTATTGCCTCTAGGGCATATCTCCAACAGTCTCCCACTTGCACTAGAGTCATCTAATCTAGATTACATGTTAATATACCGAACACCCATGGCAGTTTGGTGTTGGTCATGTTTTGCCCTCGGGAGAGGTTTAGTCAACGGATCCGCCACATTCAGATCTGTGTGTACTTTGCAAATCTTTATATCCCCATCTTGGATATGTTCTCGAATAGCGTGAAAACGTAGCTTGATGTGCTTCAGCTTCTTGTGTGACCTTGGTTCTTGCGCATTGGCTATGGCGCCCATGTTATCACAGTAGATAGACATTGGGTCCAGCGCACTAGGAACCACACCCAGCTCTGTAATGAACTCTTTCATCCATATCGCTTCTTGTGAAGCCTCCGAAGCAGCCATGTATTCCGATTCAGTTGAAGATCTCGCCACAACGCTTTGCTTTGCACTCCTCCAGCTAACTGCTGCACCATTCAAAATAAATACGTATCCAGATTGTGATTTAGAATCATCCGGATCGGTGTTCCAACTAGCATCGGTGTAACCATTAACAACGAGCTGTTCATCACCTCCATAAGAAAGAACCATATCCTTAGTTCTTCTCAAGTACTTAAGGATGTTTTTGACCGCTGTCCAATGATCCACTCCTGGATCACTTTGATATCTGCTAGTTAAACTAACAGCATATGCAATGTCGGGTCTAGTACATAGCATGGCATACATTAGAGATCCTATGGCTGAGGCATAGGGAGTCTTACTCATCCTTTCTCTATCTTCTGCCGATGTCGGACTTTGAGTTTTACTCAAGGTCGTATTGGGCAACATGGGCAAGAACCCTTTCTTGCTATCTTCCATTCCAAACCTCTTTAGAACTTTGTCCAAATATGTACTCTGTGACAATGATATTTGGCGTTTCGATCTATCTCTATAAATCTTTATGCCTAATATGTAAGCTGCTTCGCCAAGATCCTTCATTGAAAAACTATTATTCAAATATTCCTTGACACTATTAAGAAGGTTTACATCATTCCCAATCAACAATATGTCATCCACATATAGTATTAAGAATGCTACAGAGCTCCCACTCACTTTATTGTAAATACAAGCTTCTCCATAAGTTTGTATAAAACCAAAACTGTTGATCACCTTATCAAAACGTTGATTCCAACTTCGGGATGCTTGCTTCAATCCATAGATGGACCGTTGAAGTTTGCATACCTTGTTAGCATCTTTAGGATCGACAAAACCTTTGGGTTGCATCATATACAACTCTTCATCAATATCTCCATTGAGGAATGCTGTTTTGACATCCATCTGCCATATCTCATAATCATAATATGCAGCGATTGCTAACATAATCCTCACAGACTTTAGCTTCGCTACCGGTGAGAAAGTATCATCGTAGTCAACTCCTTGAATTTGTCGAAACCCTTTTGCGACAAGTCGAGCTTTATAGACAGTAACATTACCATCAGCATTTGTTTTCTTCTTGAAAATCCATTTGTTCTCGACAGCCTTCCGGCCATCCGGTAGGTCCACCAAAGTCCATACTTGGTTTTCGTACATGGATCCAATCTCGGATTTCATGGCTTCTTGCCATTTATTGGAATCTGGGCTCATCATTGCTTCCTCATATGTCTCGGGGTCATCGGTGTTGTCCACCAACATGACACTCATAACGGGATCATACCAATCTGGAGTGGTACGAGTTCTCGTTGACCTCCGAGGCTCTGTAGCAACTTCAACCGAAGTTTCATGATCACCATCATTAGCTTCCTCTCTATTTGGTGCAGGCACCACAGGAACTTCTTCCGGTGCTGCGCTACTCGCAATTTCGAGAGAAGGTTCGACAACCTCGTCGAGTTCTACTTTCCTTCCAGTCACTTCTTTCGAGATAAATTCCTTCTCTAGAAAGGATCCATTCTTGGCAACGAAGATTTTGCCTTCGGATCTATGATAGAAGGTATACCCAATAGTTTCCTTCGGGTATCCTATGAAGACGCATTTTTCCGCTTTGGGTTCAAGCTTGTCCGGCTGTAACTTCTTTACATAGGCTTCGCACCCCCAAACTTTAAGGAACGACAATCTAGGTTTCTTCCCAAACCATAATTCATATGGTGTCGTTTCAACGGACTTAGACGGTGCCCTATTTAAAGTGAATGCGGCAGTTTCTAATGCATAACCCCAAAATGATAGCGGTAAATCTGTAAGTGACATCATAGAACGAACCATATCTAAGAGAGTTCGATTACGACGTTTGGACACACCATTACGCTGTGGTGTTCCCGGCGGTGTCAACTGTGAAAGTATTCCGCATTTCTTCAAATGCTCGCCAAACTCGTAACTTAGATATTCACCTCCACGATCAGAACGTAGAAATTTAATCTTCTTGTTACGTTGATTCTCTACCTCACTTTGAAACTCCTTAAACTTCTCGAAAGTTTCGGACTTATGTTTCATGAAATAGATATACCCATATCTACTCAAGTCATCCGTGAAGGTAAGAACATAACGATAACCACCCCGCGATGCTACACTCATTGGACCACACACATCGGTATGTATGATTTCCAATAAGTCCGTAGCTCGCTCCATCAAACCAGAAAATGGAGTCTTAGTCATTTTTCCCATCAGACATGCTTCGCATCTTTCAAGTGATTCAAAATCAAGTGATTCAAGAAGTCCATCGGAATGGAGTTTCTTCATACGTTTCACTCCAATGTGACCAAGACGACAGTGCCACATATAGGTGGAATTATCGCTTGATTTCAAACGTTTAGCCTCAATTTTGTTGATATGTGTATTTCCACTATCGAGATTCAATAAGAATAGACCATCTATCAAAGGTGCATGTGCATAAAACATATTACTCATATAAATCGAACAACCATTATTCTCGGATTTAAACAAGTAACCGTCTCGCAATAAACAAGATCCCGATATAATGTTCATGCTCAACACAGGCACTAAATAACAATTATTTAAGTATAAAACTAATCCCGATGGTAGATGAAGGGGTAGCATGCCGACCGCGATCACATCAACCTTTGATCCGTTTCCCACGCGCATCGTCACCTCGTTCTTCGCTAGCTTCCGTTTATTCTGCAGCACCTGTTTCGAGTTACAAATATGAGCAACCGAACCAGTATCAAATACCCAGGCACTACTACGAGTACTAGTGAGATACACATCAATAACATGTATATCAGATATACCTTTCTTCTTGATGTTGCCGTTCTTCAGATCCGCCGAGTACTTTGGGCAATTCCGCTTCCAGTGACCTTCTCCCTTGCAGTAAAAGCACTCAGTATCAGGCTTGGGTCCAGCCTTGGTCTTCTTCGCCGGCGTGGTAACTTTCTTACCACCCTTCTTGAAGTGTCCCTTTTGCTTAGACTTGCCTTTCTTGAATTTGGTGGTCTTATTGACCAACAACACTTGGTGCTCTTTCTTTATCTCCACTTCTGCAGATTTCAACATGGCAAAGAGTTCTGGCAACGTCTTGTTCATGTTCTGCATGTTGTAGTTCATCACAAAGTTCTTGTAACTTGGTGGTAGTGATTGTAGGACACGGTAAATCCCCAAAGCATTAGGAATCACTATACCCAAGCTTTGAAGTTTGTTTGCGTGCCCAGACATCTTAAGAACATGCTCACTGACGGAGCTGCCTTCTTCCATCTTGCAGTTAAAGAACTTTTTAGAAGCCTCATAGCTTTCAATTGCCGCATGAGTCTCAAAAATCAATTTGAGATCCTCGACAATGTCATATGGGTCTGATTCTTCAAACCTTTTCTGAAGCTCCGATTCCAAACCATACAAGATAGCACACTGAACTATGGAGTACTGATTCTTCCGAGCGAGGTAAACATTCTTTACTTCATCGGGAGCATCAGCTGCAGGTGGGTCACCCAGCGGTGCATCCAACACATAGGTCAAATTACCAGCTGTGAGGACAATTCTCAAATTGCGGAACCAATCCGCGAAGTTGCTTCCATTATTTTTCAACTTTTCTTTCTCTAGGAACGCATTAAAATTAATGGTAGGGGCTGCCATTGATCTACAACATATTTGCAATAGTTTAGACTAAGTTTATGACAAATTGAGTTCAAATTAATAATGAAATTAAACTAGGTGAACTCCCACTCAAAACAATATCCCTCACATTGTTTTAGTGATCACACGAACCAAATCCACTACATCAACACCGATCATCACGAGAGTTTATATAGTTTCAATGGCGAACAATCATCATGTTCATCATATCTACTATATGATTCATGCTTTACCTTTCGGTGATCCGTGTTCCGAGACCATGTCTGTACATGCTAGGCTCGTCAAGATCAAACCTTAGTTTCCGCATGAGCAAATCTGGCTTGCTCACGTTGTATACACTTGCAGAATCTAACACACCCGATCATCACGTGGTGCTTCGAAACAACAAGCTTTAGCAACGGTGCTAACTAAGGGTGAACACTTTATGACTTGAAATTGATGTGCATGAGGGATCATCTTATAATGCTACCGTCGTCTACTAAGCAATACAAGATGCATAAAGGATTAACATCACATGCAATTCAATAATATGTGATATGATATGGCCTTTCTTCTTTGTGCTTCCGATCTCCATCTTCAAGCACGAACATGATCTCCATCATCACCGGCATTGCATCAAGGTCAATGACGCTTCTCCATGGTTGTCGTCCACCAGCTTCAACTATTACAACTACTTTGAATAGACACGTGGGTCTTAACATAAATTAAAGACAACCATATGGCTCCTGCCGGTTGCCAACTTACAATAAGGAACATTGCATACATCAAATATAATCACAATCATGGCCATATCACATCACTGCACACCCCTGCAAAACAAAGTTAGACGCCTCTACTTTCTTTGTATATTTTACGTGGTTTGGGGCTTTCAATAAGTGTCGTTCTAACTTACGAACAAGAACCACAACATTGATACTAGCATTGTTGATCACCCTTTGTAAATTGGATCTTAACTATGCTAGGAGAAACAGGCACCCGCAAAGCCACTTATGCAATACAAGTTGCATGTCAAGCGTGGAGCAAGTCTCATGAACGATGTCATGTAAGGTTAGCCCGGGCCGCTTCATCCCAACATACCGCAAGTTGCAAAGTACACAAGAAGCAATCGACAATAAAAGCATCAACGCCCACAATGACCATTGTGTTCTACTCGTGCAATAGATCTACATATAGACACGGCTCTGATACCACTGTAGGGGTTCGTAGCATGGAAAACAAAATTTTTCTATCGCATACAAACAAACAAGCCAAGATCTATCTACTAGATTGTAGCAACGAGTCGATGGAATAACTTACCCTCGAAGATTCCAAGGCGGTTAACGAGAGCAGATTCTCGTGGGTGATGTAGTCGTACTCTTTCCGATCTCAAGATCGTGTAGACGATCCTTCCGGCGCTGCATTCCGGCAGCGCTCCCGCAGTCGGTCACACGTTCGGTACTCGAAGAAGACCTTCCTCTCCCTTGTTCCAGCAGGCAGCGGAGGTTGTAGCACTCTCCTCGCGATTCCGGCAGCACAACGGCGTGGTACCGGAAGTAGAGGGGAGATCCCGCAGGGCTTCGCCTTAAGCCGGAGCGAGTATGGTGGAGTATGAGAGAGCTTTAATGGTCTAGGGTTTAGACACACCAATTAGAAGGCTCTAATCCGAAGGCTAGTGCAATTAGAAGCTCTAAACCAAAGCGGCTCTAAACCGGGGTCTAGGGCTAGGGTTTAGATTTAGAGGATAGGAACTTGTGTGTCTAGAGGAGGGGGCCCTGCCCCTCCTTTTATAGGTGGAGGGGCCGGCCGCGCCATGGGGAGGGAGGGGAGTCCCTCCCCAACTCGGCTTGGAGGAGGCGCGCCGGTTGGAGGAGGGTCTCCCTCCCCAACTCGGTTTCCCTCTCTTTCCTCTTTCCCTCTTTCCAATTTTAGCCGTTTGACTTTTCAAACTTGCTATTTGACTTTTCAATTTAAGATTCAATTTAATCCTTTATTTGGAACAGCGAGAACACTTAGTACATGATGCAATCATTCCAATATGCAATGACACATTCATGTACCCCTTCCCCTCCGGAGTGCCGGACATTCCGGAACCTTCTAGAACATTCCCGATGAAAACACCGGAATCATTCCCGAACTCCGAAACGGGACTTTCCTTATATGAATCTTATTCTCCGGACCATTCCGGATCACCTCGTGATATCCCGGATCCCATCCGAGACTCCGAACAACATTCGGTCTCTTTCTCATAATACCATAACTACTCAAACAACGTCGAATCCTTAAGTGTGTCTCCCTACGGTTCGTGAATTATGCGGACATGATCGAGACACTTCTCCGAACAATAACCAATAGAGGAATCTGGAAATTCATATGGCTCCCACATATTTCTACGATTACTTTTGCAATCGAATGAACCACTTACATACGATACCAATTTCCCTTTGTCTCACGATAGTTTACTTATCCGAGGTTATGATCGTCGGTATCTCTGCATACCTAGTTCAACCTCGTTACCGATAAGTACTCTTTTCTTGTTCCCGTGATATGTGATCCCTTGTGATCCAGTCACATGCTTGCAAGCTAATTGGATGACATTCCACCGAGAGGGACCAGAGTATATCTATCCGTCATATGGATGGATAAATCCCACTCTTGATCCATGTGTTTCAACCAATACTTTCCGAACACTCAATGCCACCTTTATAGCCACCCAGTTACGGTGTGGTGTTTGATGTCATCAAAGCATCCATCCGGTAAAGGTGATATGCATGATCTCATGGTCGAAGGAATTAGGTTACTATGTATCAGAAAGCATATAGCAATTGAACTATTGAAATGACTTGATCTTTATGATATGCTTATCTATAGGAGTATGTCCATCATATCATTCTCCTAACGATATGATCTTGTTGTTGATAACATCTCAATGTTCATGATAGGGAAACCACAATCATTTATCAACCAACAAGCTAGTGAAGTATAGAGGCTATACTAGGGACTTCAAATTAAGTCTACAAATCACACAAGTATCAATGTTTCCTTGTTAATACTATTATAGCATGAATGTAAACATTTATCATAAACACAAAGATATAATAATAACTACATTTATTATTGCCTCTAGGGCATATCTCCAACACGCCTGGCGTGCGGAACCTTGAGGGACGGGAGGGACATGAACCCCTCCAGCGCTCAGCATCCAGTTGACGAGCAGCTGGTAGCCCGGCGGGCATGGGTAGCTAGAGGCGCACAGAACCTCGGTATCCTCGAGGGTCAGAATTGCCCATTATGCGCTATCCATTGTTGTGAGAGACGAAGGTGTGGATGTGTGGACAGCCACAACACGGTCGGCCTAAATATATATGGAAAGGGAGGTAAAACATGGCGGGAAGCGGTGGGAAATGGCGGGAAATATCTTTATTCCCGATTAATGGCTACAACCGGGATTAAAATGTGTCCTTTTACCCATTGTCGTTTGTTGCATCAAAGCGGACACCACTATTTTGGTTGGTGCTCTTTTTATCTTGGGCGATCGTGTAAAATGTATTCCTATTTTATCTCGTACCCTTGAAAAGTCCATATAGTCGAAGATGGTGAGCTGGCCAACAAGTACAGCTCATCACCAATAGTGTTGTTATTCATGATATGTGTTTGCAACCAACCGCCAAAAGTCTTCATGTGTTCATCTCTAATCAAGGAGTCAGGCTTTCTCAGGTTGTTTGAACGTACAATATTCTTGTGTTCCTTGATATACGAAGCTGCCAAGGTGGAATTTTGCAGAACTGTGTAGTGTGCTTGAGTGAAAGAATGTTCGTCCCTACATATTACTTATTTCCTTCCTAGTGTGCCTTTTCCACTCAGTCTCCCGTAATGCCACGATTCAGGAACACCAATTGACTTAATGTCAGGAATAAAGTCAAAAACTCAATGACCTCCTTTGTGCCATAGCCCTTTGAGATCCTTCCTTCTGGCCAAGCATGGTGATGAACATATTTATTCAAAACTCCCATGAACCTCTCAAAGGGGAACATATTGTGTAGAAATACAGGACCCAAAATGGTAATCTCGTCGACTAGGTGTACCAGGAGATGCGTCAAAATATTAAAGAAGGATGGTGGGAACACCAGCTCAAAACTTACGAGACACTAGACCACATCATTCTATAACCTCGGTAGAATTTCTGGATCGACTACCTTCTGAGAAATATCATTCAGGAATGCACATAGCTTTACAATGGGTAGTCGAACATTTTCCAGTAGAATCTTCTTCAATGCAACCGGAAGCAATTGCGTCATAAGCACGTGGCAGTCATGGGACTTTAGGTTCTGGAATTTTTTATCTGCCATATTTATTATTCCCTTTATATTTGACGAGAAGCCAGACGGGACCTTCATACTGCTTAGGACTTCAAAAAATATTTCCTTCTCCTCTTTGGTAAGAGCATATGTGGCAGCACTTAGATGTCCTTTATCTGTATTCTTTGGATGCAGGCCATCTCAGTCTTTCATGCCGTGCTTCTGGCGTATCTTTTGTCTTTCCATACATGCGCATAAAGCCTAGAAGGTTCACGCAAAGATTTTTTGTCATGTGCATCACGTCGATTGCAAAGCAGACCTCTAGAACTTTCCAATAGGGTAGCTCCTAAAATATAGATTTCTTCTTCCACATGGGCGCATGCCCGTCAGCGTCATTTGGAATAGATTGACTACCATGGCCCTTTCCAAAGATTACTTCTAGATCTTTGACCATACCAAATATATCATCAACTTTACGGTGGATAGGCTTCTTCCGATGATCTGCTTCACCATTGAAATGCTTGACTTTATTTCTTGCGGGATGCCTGGCCGAAAGAAATCGATGATGCCCCTGGTACACATTCTTCCTACCTTTATCCAAATATATACTTTCAGTATCATCTAAAAAATGCGTTCATGCATCGTATCCCTTGTTTGACTGTCCTGAAAGGTTACTAAGAGCAGGACAATCATTGATGGTTACGAACAACAATGCTCGTATGTCAAATGGCTCCTGTTTGTGCTCATCCCACATACATACACCTTCGTCACGCCACAAATGTAGTTCTTAAACTAATGGACTTAGGTAGACATCAATGTCATTGTCGGGTTGCTTCGGGCCTTGGATGTGCACTGGCATCATAATGAACTTCCGCTTCATGCACAACCAAGGAGGCATGTTATATATACATAGAGTTACAGGCCAGGTGCTATGACTATAGCTCTGCTCCCCAAAAGAATTCATGCCATCTATACTTAGACCAAACCTTAAGTTCCTTGCGTCATCTGCAAATCTAGGGTACTCTATCAATTTTTCTCCACTACGACCCATCAGCGGGGTGTCTCAACATCGAGTGTTTCCTGCGGTCTTCTTTGTGCCATCGCAACAACTTGGCATGCTCTTTGTTTCTAAAAAACGTTTCAACTATGGTGTTATAGGAGCATACCACATCGCCTTTGCAGGAACCCTCTTCCCGGGGCGCTGCTCGCCCTCAACATCACTAGGGTCATCTTGTCTGATCTTATAACGCAATGCACCGTATACCTGGCATGCATCCAAATTCTCGTACTCCTCACTGCAATAGAGTATGCAGTTATTAATGCATGCATGTATCTTCTGCACCTCTAGTCCTGGAGGGCAGACAACCTTCTTTGCCTCATATGTACTGACAGGCAATTCGTCATCCTTTGGAAGCTTCTTCTTCCAAATTTTCAGTAGCTTCTCAAATCCCTTGTCAGATAAACCATTCTCTACCTTCCATTGCAGTAATTATAGTGTGGTATCGAGCTTTGTGTTGCCATCTTCGCAATTTGGGTATAACAATTTTTTGTGATCCTCTAACATGCGCACCAACTTCTTCTTCTCGTTTTCATTTTTGCATTCACTCCGTGCATCAAGAATGGCCTGATGAAGATCATGAGTGGTCTCATCTAATGCCTGTTCTTCACCTTCTTATTGTTCATTATCTTCTAGTGCAGTACCACCGTATTCAGGAAACATTGGATTGTTGCCATCGTTCTCTTATTCTTTGTTGTCTTCTATCATAACCCCGCTTTCTTCGTTCTTGGCCCAACAAATATAGACGGACATGATACCTGACTGAATTAGGTGGATGTGAATGGTTTTTTAGGAAGAGTAATCCTTATCATTCCGACAGACACGGCACGGGTAACACATAAAACCATTCTGCTTGTTTGCCTCAGCCTAATCGAGGAAAGAATGCACGCCTTTAATGAACGCGTCAGACATTCGGGGAACTTCGTATATCCATTCCTGGCTCATCTGCAGTATAATTACTATCATATAAAAAGTTTGGATCATTTTTACTACATCTACTTTTACAAATCTAAAAATTTAGTGTGTACAACATTATATATATATAAAATTTTACATGCATAAAATTTTGAATTGGACAAAACTGTTAACATAAAAAATGTTGACTTTTTAATTATTGCTTAGGAGTGAAGACCTTATTCAATTTTGTGCTCCGAAACTCTAAAAATACACATCTCAACTTTCAGAAACTTTTTGTGTAATCAAAATTTGCTTAAAATTACACATCGAAATTTCCTCTACTTCTAAGCATGAAATCCCTCTCACTTCTAGAGCATTGAGCTAAACTAACAATAAGAGATGAAAGATTGAAGTTGCTAACCTTTTTAGAAGCTTGGATTGATAGATGCCACCAAATCTTGACAAACTTTGGACAAAAAATAAGGATGAACTTGAGCTAGCTTGGAGGAAATGGCCATGGATTTGTGCAGGGTCAAATGGAATATATAGGGGAAATATATAGTCCCGGGTGGTACTAATAACCCAGACTATATAATGATCTCTAGTTCCGGTTTGTACAACCACCCGGGACTATATGTTCCCCTGGGTCCCTCTAGAGCTCTAGTCCCGACTGGCATTACAAGCCGGGACTAGCCAGTTGCTGCCTCCTAGCCGTTACAAAAGTGACGGACCGGGATTAGTGCTAACACACTGGGCCGGGACTAGAGGCCAGAGCAGCTCCAAATGAAAGGTCATTTTTCTACTAGTAGTAGTAGCCGAAGTGGAGCACCACTTCACTAACATCATCAAAACGGCAACACACCATTAGTTCTAGAATGGATCAAATGCCACCACAAAGCCAACTTGTGAACCTCAGAGCATAGGGGACATGATGGAGACCACCTCAATGGGAGGACACAAATCAGGAGGAGGCATCCTTGTGTCTGGAACTTGGAAGCATCGGGCCTTCAACATGTGCCGACGATAGAGAACATACAATAGGCAAACGAGCAACTATTTTGGGGCTGCATCTCCACAGCCCCTGATCTTCTTCTACCTCTCACTCTCTCAATCTCTCTTGCCTCTCTCTCAAGAACAACACACAACCAGGATACACACACACCCATATGCCAAGGAATAAGAACACAAGGCCTTTGCCTAGAACCCTCCCTTGGTGACCATCGTGGCTACATTGTGCCTATGGCCTCACAACCATCTTTTCACATTAACTAATTGAACTATTTATACAAGGATTGAGCACTCCACCACCACTCACACCACTAACTATAGCCTCCTAGAATCACTCCACAAGCACATGACTTGGCCCTCCAAAATGTACGCACTAGCAAAGACCTATTCTCCTGCTACTAACAATTCAAACATGCACATGCAGCTAACCGACTGATGCATGCATTAAACTAACTCAGCCAATTCTCTTGGCTAACACTGACCATCCAGACTTCTAGATCCAGTTACACGCTTTGTTGCATCACACGACCGTGCCACATCGCACAACACCACAGCTTCATACTGCCATCGGCATCTCGCCATGCTCACCGCATCACATGGTAGTCCGACATCTCGCCTCCTCCGTGCACTCAATCGAAGCTTCAACGACTAGCTAATCCTAGACCATATAAGTTACATGCACAGCAAAAGCAAACTAGTGCAGATACATAAATATCAAGATTAGAGCTAACATTGACCCTCCTAATCTTGATATCACAATTTGATGTGGATCACCAGCAACCACTTGCTGCAATGCCGGTAATCATGCCGCCTCGCCACACGCAGCGGTCACCTCTTGACATGGAGGACGACTCCACGACGACCAACACCAGATCGTCTCCTCCTCCAAACGGCCTCTCGCTGTAGCCAGCTGCCAACAGAGTCACACCGCCAACAAACTCTTTGCGCCACTGGCCTCCATCTCCCATGGAGTTCTCCACAGCCTCTGCCAGCTTCAGTGACATCTCACCGCCGTTGCCGCAGGCCTCCGGGATCTTCTCACTCTGATACCAAATGTTGGGTTGCATCATCGCAGCCCTGATCTTCTTCTACCTCTCACTCTCTCAATCTCTCTTGCCTCTTTCTCAAGAACAACACACAACCAGGACACAAACACATGCACACACCCATATGCCAAGGAATAAGAACACAAGGCCTTTACCTAGAACCCTCCCTTGGTGACCACCGTGGCTACATTGTGCCTATGGCCTCACAACCATCTTTTCTCATTAACTGATTGAACTATTTATACAAGGATTGAGCACCCCACCACCACTCACACCACTAACTATAGCCTCCTAGAATCACTCCACGAGCACATGACTTGGACCTCCAAAATGCACGCACTAACAAAGACCTATTCTCCTGCTAATAACAACTCAAACATGCACATGCACCTAACCGACTGATGCATGCACTAAACTAACTCAGCCAATTCTCTTGGCTACCACTGACCATCCAACCTTCTGGTTCCAGCTACATGCTTTGTCGCATCACACGACTGTGCCACATCGCACAACACCACATCTTCATGCTGCCATCGGCATCTCGCCATGCTTGCCGCATCACATGGCAGTCCGACATCTTGCCTCCTCCGCAGGGCTGATCCTTGGGGGGGGGGACCTGCGGGGCATCCACCCCGGGCCCAAAAAATAGGGCCCTCCTAGAAATATGGTATATAGGCAGGCCTAGTGTATATCGTAAAAAAAGTTTTTATTAGACTGGTGGCTTAATTGGGCCATTTTTTCCACTGTCGTAGACTCCGAGCCGAGGCGATCGATCTGGGTATAGGGCGAGGCCGTGGAGGACTGGCGGATGCCAACCGCTCGACTCCTACTCCTAGATGGCGTTGGTCGCTTTGCTTCTTCCCATGCAAATGGAACCAACAATTGATCATACGACTCCTGCCCGAGTCCTGTCGTCTTCACTGGATCGGAATATCAGATCGGAATTTAGGAGCGGGAAGCCTTGAGGCCCTTGATGATCGACACCATGCGTGAAGGCTAGACCATCGACGAGATCGACCGCATGGCTGCTGGTCCGGTGGTCCGCCCCGCTCATGTCTCTGCCGGTTACGCCCTAATTCTTAGTTCTTAATTCTAATTAGAATTGTTGTTCTTTGTAGCGAGCGAGATTATGGCACCCGAATTCGGTTCTAAGAAAATAAAAAGGATAGAACAAGAGAAGAAATTAATAAAATCACAAAGAGGATCTTTTCATAAATTTTTGAAAAGCAAGACGAGCACTTTTTATAAATGTTTGCTATGGAGCTTTTTGAGTTGGTCAGAGAAGTGAATCGTTATCCTAATATTTCTATCACTTATCAGATCTTATTTATTATGATCGTGAATGTTGCATCAGCTGAAAAAAGCTTTTCAAAGATAAAATTGTTGAAGAACTATTTAAGATCTACAATGTCTCATGAGAGGTTAAATGGTTTGACGACTCTATGCATCGAGAAGAAGTTAGTGGACAGGATTGATATTGATTCCATCCTCACGGACTTTGCTTCTAGGATTTTTTGGAAGAAATCTTAAGGTATCATGTAAATGTTGTTATTTTTATATGAATATTATAGTTGGAAGTATAATTAAACTATTTATTTTTTATCATCTCATATATGAATAAAAATTATAACAAGGGTCCAAAATTTTAGTTTGGCCACGGGCCACCAAAATCTCAGGACCGGCCTTGCTCCTGTGTGCACTCAACCGAAGCTTCAACGATAAGCTACTCCTAGACCATATAAGTTACATGCACAAAAAAAGCAAACAAGTGCTAATACATAAATATCAAGATTAGAGCTAACAGCAAAAAGGGCGCTGGGGTGAACTGGATTTTGACCCGGTGTCAACGGAGGTCACCGGGCGACGCCCGAAAGCAGGAGAGAGGCAACGAAAAAGCAGTGCTGGGGGGAGCCCGTGACAGAAGAAGATAAAAGAGACATCTCGGGATGGAGGCGAGATGGGAGGCGATGATGGGCGTCAGGAGCCTGCAAGCGACACCTAGGAGCAGCCAGGGCGACGATGCTGTGGAGATCGAGCCGGGCTCGAGCAGAGGTGGCGGGGAGGGGGACGAGGCTAGGTCGAGGAAGAGGTCACGCGGCGCAGGGTGGAGAGCTTGGTGTTCGTGCACACCCGCTAGAGGATGATGGGAAACAGTCTCGACCAGGGAGAGAGCTCGAGTAAGAGGCGGTGGAGGATCTCTAGACAGTGCTATGGCTCGGAGGCGAGGCTGGCGGGAATGGAAGCAAGAGGCGGATGGGGTCACGGGTTGGGAGAGAGGTGGGCGGCAGAAAGCGACGGGGACGGCCACTGGGGCAGGGGATTGGGCACGGTAGGGTTAGTGGTGGTGGGGATTAGGGATACCGTCAGGGGTGGTCGTGTGCTTTGGTGGTTCGCGAGTGTGGGTGAGTGCATGGTGTGTGTGTGCATCATGTTGACTGTGTGGTGTCGTGTTGGGTCATGGTGAGTTGTGGTGTATGTGCTACGGTTGTGTGCGTGTGTGTCCACCTGGGTGTGAGTAACGGCAGGGTGGGGTGTGCATGGAAGGTTAGGGTTAGGTCTTAGGTAGGTTTAGGGTTTGGGTGGTAGGTGGCCTCCGGTTGGGCCATTTTGGGCCTGGCCGGTTGGATTCCTCCCCCAAAAATATTTTTATTATCTTTTTTATGTTGAAAATATTTTTATAAATATATTTTAGATAAATAAAATATTTTGAAAATTTAACTAAAAATAAAAGGAGGGAAAGTAATGTAGAAAATAAAATAGGTTTTAGCGAATATATTTTAGGAACAACATTTTCATGATAACACGCCTTGATGATGCGAAATATAAAATAATAAGCAATTCTTTTTTGAAATTTTCCGGGCATTACATAACAACTCCACGGGGACACTATCGATGAAGCCCACGCCATTTAGCACCTTAGCCACAAAAACCGAGTACGATAGATATCTCACTCTTTCTCTCTCTCTAAGGTGTTCCTCTATTATCAATAAAACGTCATGCATGTAAGATAGGGAAAACCACACATAGTGGTGCCTTGTATTGCTCATTATATTGGAGGATTACAAGGGGAGTCCTAGTCTCATACAACATAGACACATACAAAAGGAATACACAATATGATCGTATACCTACAAAAACACGATACGATCATATATTCTAACACCCTCCCTCAGTCGAAAATGGGCGTCCAACGAATATTAAGACTATCCCAAAAATCTAAGTAGAGAGGCAACGATAATCCTTTGGTGAAGATGTCCGCGAACTGAGATGAACTAGAGACATGTAGAACCCTGACCTCTCCAGTTGTCACGCGATCTCTAACGAAGTGTAGATCAATCTCCACATGTTTGGTGCGCTGCACTGTATTCTGTGTCATGTAAACTGAACTCACATTGTCACAGAAGACGACAGAAGCATCAGACACCGATCGATGAAGCTCTTGAAGTAGTTGTCGTAGCCAACACAGTTCGGGCACCACATTGGCTACTGCCCGATACTCAGCCTCCGCACTCGAGCGTGAAACAGTGTGTTGTCACTTGGTCGACCAAGACACCGGATTTGCACCGAGGAACACACAATAGCCAGAAGTAGACCGTCGAGTGTCTGGACAACCTGCCCAGTCAGCGCTAGAGTAGGACATCAGTTTGTTCGAGGTGCATCGATACAAAGTGTGACCATAGTCGGTGGTGCCACGGATGTAGCATAGAACACGCTTCACAAGGAGCAAGTGATTATCCTGTGGATCATGCATAAGAATACATATCTAATGTACTGCATAGGAGATATCAGGACGAATAAAAGTGAGGTACTGGAGACCTCTTGCAATACTGCGATATTGTAGGATCAGCCACGAGATCACTAGATTGAGCTTCAAGCTTAGAAGCTGTATCAACTGGTGTGGAGATAGACTTGCACTGTAACATACCGGTGTGGTCAAGGAGCTCCATAGCATACTTATCCTACGAGAGAAAGAGACAGTCCTTGCTGCGCTTGATGGAGATGCCCAAAAAGTAATGTAAATCACCCGTGTCCATCATGGTGAACTCAGAATAGATTGAAGCAATCAAACTGTGCAGCACTGTCAAGGAAGACACAGTCAAAATTATGTCATCCATATAGAGCAGGAGATAAGCCATATCAAAGCCACGACGATAGACGGATAATGAGCTATTAGTCTTGGCACTTAGAAATCCAAGAGATTCAATATAGGAGGCAAACCGCTGAAATCATGCCCGTGGATACTGCTTCAACCCGTACAAGGATTTATTCATGCGGCACACCTTCTAAGGATAATTGGGATCAATGAAACCTGAGGGATATCGAGCATAAACCGTCTCATCAAATTTGCTGTGGGACCCCGTATTTACGGTCCGAGAATCCTCGTTATGCCTGCACTTAACGTTCCCATGATCAATGAGACGTGATCATAACCGACGGGTATCATTACAACATCTAGAGAATAACGAATACAAAACATACATGTTGCCATTATGGTGATTACATCATTAATACCGGAAGTCTTCAAGCGCAGAGCCCATGTCATTCCCTAACCTACAGGAGACTGACTGGAAGACGGCCTAGCTCGCATAGATGTCAGCATCTTCTTCCTTAGCATCTAAAAATCTAGCCAAGTAAATAGCTAGGGACAAAGCCGTGAGTACTTTTGAATGTACCCGCAAGACCACCGAGATAGGATAAACATGAATAATACAGATTTGGCTATGGCAAGGTAGCTCTATACGACAGTTGTTTTTGAAAAGCCTAAAATGGCATCTCTATATCTTTGTTGAAAAAGAGTTTTGAGAACATGTATCCTTTTTGAAAACAGTTTTTGAAGAAAACCCTTTTTAAAACATCTCCGACCATCCCTGTTCAAAACAAAGCTTTTTCTCATACCTCCCAGTGTCCAAGTCACATCGTTTTTATTCATCTCAAACACATCCCAAGGGCAAGTCACCTTAATTTGTGGCTTAACTCCCTTTCATACAAAAGTTGCATACCGTCCGCGGGGGACCCAATTGTTACACCCGTACCTTGTCCAAGACAGTCTGGATTTCAGGGGATTTCTCCCCTTTAACAAGTACGAGCAGCCCCGGCTAAAAACGACAAACTACGAGCTAAGCCCCACCTCCTGAGGTAGTGTGGTTGCATGAGTAAATTGTTCCGGTAAATGCATAGAACAACCCTTTTCTTTGTCTTGATCGATCTTCCTCTTTCTCTCCTTCATCTTTTATTCTCAAAAACATCCACCCGAAAACGATGCCTCTTTCCAAGGTTTTTATTTTGAAAACTTTGTTGTGGGGTAAAATCCAAACTAGTTTTATCATCGAAAAACCATAGTTTCGAAGGAGGTGATATGCTAACCATCCTAACCTCGATCTAAATGGTAAAAGATGTGTGTCAACAAATGGTGGGTGTCATAATGGTCACTTAGCAATACATTGGAGGAGCCAAGTTATTGTCATTGTTTTATTTAAAATAAACCATGCAAGTAACTATGCAGTTTATAAATGAGATATAAATATAGAAGTTCGGGAATGGTGGCTTGCCTGTGACTAGTGAGATGCCCCTGGATTTCTTCTTTAGATAACCAAGAATACCAATACCAACAATAATAAATAACCCGATGCTTCCTTCTTCTCGGCGTCAAACAATTCACAACTATCACCGTTATCGAGCATACATGCAATCAATAATACACCAATCAATACAAGGCATACAAGCAGCAATACATACAAAAAAACAAAGATAAAATTCAGTATGATTTGGAGGAGAATGGATTTACAAGGATTTTGGAATGGTCTTGGAAGCATTTGAAGGAATTTCAATAGGATGTTTAGTTTAGAAACTAATTAGACGAGGGTTATTAGACCAAGGTCATATTGAGTATGATTTAATTTTATAAAAATGATACCATATGATAGATATTGATTAAATGAAACCAAAAAAAGTGGTTTCACTATTTTATCAGTTACCATTGATTTATAATGAATTTTCTAGTGACCGAAACTCTAGTTTTAGCAAATAATTCACCAGAATAGTTCTGGAGTTCCAAAAATTATTTCCTTGGACGATTAAGTAGTATTTGATTTACTTATTCAATGAGAGTTGGAATAATCTCAAAATAATTAACAGAATGACCTCAGGAAATTCCCAAAGGCAGTACTGGAGGGTTTTTGTCTTTTTAATCAGATTTATTTTGCAGGAGCTTTTGATGTGATTCCAAAGACACATGTTAGTTAACTTAAATACCTTTCTATAGAAAATGGAATTACCCTTTTTGTATTTATAAAACTACTATAGTGACTTTATTGGTGATTCAACGAGGCACATAACATTTTAATTCCCTAAATATTAATAAAGGATTAATAAATTATGTGCTTCTGTGGTTTGAAGGATATTGGTACTGGTAAGTTTTTAGAGTTGGAATTAGGTCAAAAACAATTATGGTTTGACCTGGAGAATTTTATAAAGGCAAAATAGGACTGTTTTAGTTATTTATACTAAGGGCATTATAAGAAGCAAAATCAGGTAGGGCCAGGGGGAGTTGCAAGGTACATAGTATAGTTTTTAGTATAAATTGGGTTTACCCCTATTGGAGTTGTAAAACTAACAGAAAGTTTTATTTTGTGAAAGGTATACCTCTAGGATTTTGATTTCTTATAATTATTCTAGACATCCTATGGGCTAAACAGGGTTGCTTCATGTTTCTGAGAACACCCAGGTACATGTGAATTTTTAGATATGGACATTATATTGTATTTTTCATATTGATTTAAACCGAAGTGCAAAAATCTGTATCTGTAATTTTAAAAGTAGAAAATCAAGGGAGGTGGGATCTGGGCCGATTTGGTGACTGATTCAGGCTGTACAGACACCGGGCCGACCCAAATGGCGCCACGGTCGAGCGCGTGATGCACACTTGAACCTGATGGGGAGGTCCTACTAGTCAGCGGAGGGAGAGGCGAAAGGGTATCCGAGGATCTCGGTCGTTCGATCAAGTATCCATCAACGGTCGAGCTTCATCTTCAAGCTCGCAACGACGACGGCTTGGGGAAACCCTAGGGAGAGCCGGTGAGGCGGCGGGGAATTACCGGAGGGAGCGCAGGCGGAGGGTAAGGTGTGGTGGAGCACAGATATGGGAGGGACGATGGGGTTCTTCCTCGGAGGTCATCACAGCATCTATGCCATCGTGGCATGCTTCGGTACCCGCCGGAGTTGTCCTCTCTAGTGCATGCATGCTGGAAAGGAGGTCGTGGTCAGGTAGGGGACATTTGGGGAATCACACTGATGACTAAAACAGGGGAAATGGGGTAGTAGAACGAAAGCCAGATCCAACCTTAGGAACCACCTGAAGGGGCTTCTTCTCCATCTTCATGGGCATGCAAGGATGGTAGCTGGGTGAGGGTTTGTAGGGGATCTGGAGGAGAGGTAAGGGATGGAAATGAGGGGCTGGGGAAGGTTGGAGTCGACCATGCACTCCACTACTCGAAGGAGGCCGAGACAAGAATTATTCCCCTTTCCATCGCGATGGAGAGCAAGGGGAGTGAGCAGGGGCTCGTGGGGAAACTCGGAGAGGTAGGTGAGGAGAAATGAGGGAGCAGGGACAAGGGAGGAGTCCTCTGGCCTATTTAACTAGAGGAGGAGGGCTCATGGTGGACATGGTTCACCCTAGGTTAGGTTTTTGTCCATGGCTTCCTCATTGGGCAAGCTGGGCGGTGGAGAGGGTGTGTGGGGTAGCCTCTGGTCGAGATGACGGACAGGAAGTGAGAGGGGAGCTGCTTCTACACACTTATGGAGCAAGTTAGGCAATATGGTTAAAGAAATGGGTATAGGTGCCCTTCTCTCCTTCCTACAAGCACAAGGGGACAAGGTAGGAGTTGAGCACTGTAGTGCTATAGTACTGGACGACCAGGGGGAGGTGTGTTTGCTGTGGAGGAGTCCTTGACAAGTTTGACTAAGGTTTAAGTAGGTTTTGATCAGCGTATTGAGTAATTCAAATATTGGCCAAATAGGTGCTCATGAGGGGAGTCTAATAATTTGAATTATTCAAGATGGGGCAAAAGTGTTGGTTCATGGGTATTGACAAGGTATAGCTCCATGAATTATTTGAGATTTTTCCAAAGATTTATATTCCACTTAATATCACTTATTTCAAAATTGCAGAAATGGTTTATAGAAGCTAATGTGATATTTTACATAGGACAAGGTTGGTTTTTGGTGTGAGATGGTCCTAAATACCATATCACACATTGGGGATTTTTCTTGGAATTTATTTAGAAGGAAAAGTATTTTTAAGGTATTATTTCATGTTTCTACCATTTAAGAAAAAGGGCATAAAGAAATAATAAAGCATCTCAAAAATATTTATTTTTGAGATGAGAATATAGGATATGATTAATAGTAATAAAATGTTCTTTTGTTTGATAAAGTACTTTGGAGAAAAACAAACTTGTCTTTATAGAAAGGTTTTGAGGATTAGTGAATAAAGGATTTTAAATGGTTTTAGGTTCCAAATAATTATGGGAATTATTGGGAAACTATTTATATCCAAGGTTGATGATGTCAACATTGAGTATCTACTATAACAAACCTTGGGTTTGAGAATCTTCTTTGAAAATGGAAGGAAACTGGATTTGGAGGATCTAGGGGTTTGATATTTTTATGCCACCTAAACTTGGTGGGATTAGTGACCTCAGGGCACACCTTGGTACAAGGTATAGATGGATAGTTATACCAAGTTATATAGATGATCATGGCAGCTATAGTTGGGCTTGGATGCATTTTAGGTGATCTAGGAGTGATGGCAAACTTTGTTGAAAATAAGGCTGCCATAGCAGATATGTCATGATTCCTTATAAACCATGTGGGTTTAAGAATCATAGGGCTCCAATTGAAACAAGTGAAGGATGTATGGATATACCATGGTTATTAGATCATAACCATGCAAGTGGTTGGTCAAGGGGAGGTAGCATAAGGATGTGAGCTTTTGCCAAAGTAGGCAGATGATAAGATCTACAGAAAATATTATTTTCTTGACTCTAAAACCATCATGTATGAGTGAGAAAAAGGATGTATTAACCAATGGAAAGAGTGGGCCTTGGTAGTCCTTAAGATGGTTTACAAGATGGTTTAATTTCATTTCCAAAAATACACAAGGGTTGAGAAGAAGGGAGTCCCAAAGATGAGACATTGCTAACAGTTTCCCAGACAGCCATTTTGGCAGATTTAGGATTTTAGACTAGAGTACAAGAGTAGAGGATTTGGAGAGAGTGCTAGGTTCCAAACTCATGATCAAGTGGGTGATGTTGATGTGTTGATTGGGTAGGAAGGATCCATGATTTGGTTGGGTCTTCATTGAGTTGGAAATTATCATAAGGGATTAACTGAGTGTAGATCTGCTTAAGTTGTTTAGAGGGTCACTTTGGATAGATCCAGCTTAGGAGGCTTGGTTTAATATTTGGGGATCTTAACCATTGATGTTATCCTAAGGATGATCTACTAGATTAGCTCACTCTAGTTCCTATGCAAACAAGGTAAACATCATATCATGGCAATTCATCTTATTCAACTACTACTAAGGTTACCATCAAACCTAGCTTAAGGTAAGCATGGGTGTTTTGAAGGGGTTGTGATTTGAGGTAGGATAAGGGTCTCTTGGTATCTCTACCAAGATTGGAATGAAAAGGGTTTTAGGAAAGGTTTTGGAAAACCTAGAGATAAGAGGAGTTGAAAGTTCTATCTTGAAAACATAAGGAGATTATATGTAGGTCTCCATAGTTTTGTTAAGTAGAAACTAGTAAAATATTTGGTTTTGTCAAAGTCATCTTGGGTCAAGTTTCAAAGGTCAGAACATTTGCGAATATGAAAGATGGGCCAAGAACATTTGCGAAGAAGACAAAAATATTAGTTTTTGTCAACTAGTGTTGAGGTGAGGAGTATAACATATAATACACAATCAGTTGCATAAGCACAAGAAAACAATCAACAAACATTGCAGCACTTAACAATAAAAAGTTTTTGTTCTCCCTGATTTTTGCCTTTTTGACAACAAATCAAGGGTGCTGAAATTGGGATGTTACAGACCTTTCCCCCTTAAAATAATCTCGTCTTGAGATTTGGGAGGACTATGGTTAGGTAAGAACATCATCTTAACAATTTGCAGCAGTGGAATTACTTAGATGATAAAGAGGTTACAACAAACTAGCTTAGTTGGCTATGTGTTGGAGCCGAGTTGCTACACTTCAGTATTTTAGTTTAAGCTATTGGAAAAGACGCGGTATTTTCCCCTTCGGATGAGTCTAGGTAGGTTTAGTGTAGGATCAAGTCTTCTTCGAGAGACAGGAAGACGAGTTCGACCCTTTTTTGCTGAGGTCAGCTTTTCTACCTTCTTGGTCTTGATACGACGGGAGTGTTGGCTGGACGGCCAACTTTTCTCTGGGGAACTTTCTCGAGGTTTCTCGAGGTATCTTCTGATTATGAAGAAGTGTCGAGTTTTTGTCCTTCTTTGGGGTCCATGATTCTACTAGAGGGTGGTTATCACCTGACAAAGAATAGGAATCGACTCTCTCTGGGTTATTCTAGTTTTGCGGGAAAGATGCAGTCTTTCCCCCTTAGAGCGAGGCTAAGGGGTTTGATGGAGTTGCCAACCTTCTTTGTTGGAGTTGTTGGAGAAAGGGGGTGCACCTAGTGTCCTAAGTTGGGTGTCTTCAGTCGACTTTGTAGATACTGCTTCTTGAGAGGCATCTGAGCTAGCTAGTGTTGTATCTAGCTGGGAGGATGCTGGTTTTCGGATGGCGTTCTCGGAAAGCGGTCCTATAGGATGGGGTCGTTATAGGTTCAGTCTGATGCAACATCATGGGTGAAACACGCAAAGAGGGACACATCCGACTTGCATATCATACAAAGGGGTTCCTACATGGCAATCCAGTAGGAGCAGAAAGTTGTCACGTGTTTGGGGTTTTACAAAACACGTTCCGGGATGATACCTAATTCTGCATTAAGCTAGTCGGGTGAGTTGGAATGGGCGAGGGACTATTCCAGGGGAACTTCTTGAGTCTTGGCGCCATTATGAGGTTGGTGTACTTGACATGGATATACCCTACGGGTGCACAACATTGGTATACCGGTCCAACCCAAGGAAGGCCCACACGAGGATTTGCAACACGGAAGTTTTCGGGTGGCCCAAGCCCGTGGCGAATTCGAATCCTTGGAGGACAAGTCTAGATTATATAGAAGTTCAAAGGGTATCAACCCTAATCTGTAACTGACTCGACCTATCCCCGGACCTGGCCTATCTATATAAAGGCCAGGAGGGTACGACAAGAAGGATCCAACTCACCTCATACACACACCTCCACGCCAGGTTGCATCTGCGCATACCTATAACCTTCGGTTCCGCCATAATCAGGAGCAGACAAGCAGGAGTAGGGTTTTCCCTCCGGGGGCCTGAACCTGGGTAAATCTCGTGTCCTTGTGTTGCTTGTCTATAACCGTTCCACGACTTCTAGCATCCTCATCTTCTCAAAACCCAAGTCCATAACAATGGGCATTAACGACTCAAATCCTCGTCAATTGGCGCCTTCTGTGGGAACTAGGGATGCTAATCGTGCGGTCGTGACGGCTCCATCCGGAGCGATCTATGATTCCTCGACGACGGAGAGTCACCTCCTCTTCGGCGCTTTTGACTTCACCTCCCACTCACCAACCACCCTGAAAGATTTCGAGTCTGTAGTAGACGGGTCGAGATGCTGTTCAGGAGATTCTACTTCCAAGTGGGGCAGACCGGCACCCTCCGCCTCCCAGAGTGGGTGCGACTACCATCCATCAGGCCCAGTTCATGGGTCCCACCCATCGTTGCCCTGCACACATCGATGCTAACGGGCGATTCGGATGACAACAACAGCTACAACTCTAATCTGTGCGGTCCCTCTTCGGATGAAGGAACCTACGGTTTTGGATCTGAGAGCTGCGGCAATAGCGACCCACTCCATGAGCGCTACCTATGTGCCGTCATCCATGATGGCAACATCAACAATGGAGCAGATCCACCGCTAGGTTCGGGTGCCATACCACCACCCAATCCCCTTCCCAACCCTCGGGTTGAGAACGAGGGAAACAGGGGAAACCCGGCTAACAGAGCCACTGAGGGAAGCAATCGCGCCTATTACCAGATCAACCTCGACGAGGAAGACTGGAAAAAAGCACGCGAAGACGTGCAAGGCAATAAAATCCTACTTGTGGATGCCTCCCATGACCTTCTGATGGCCTACCACTGGCTCCTGATCGATGAGCACAATCGGCAGGTGAAGCTGCAGGAGGAGCGCAGAAAGCATAAGCAGGCAGCCGCAGAGTCAAGCGCACGGCAAGCTGCGCTCTCCATCGCTGGCGGCTCCACTTCACATGGCAACAACGCCAACAAGTACCGCTCCCGCATGGAGCGCATGGACCATGCTGCGCGGCGCGAGGTCACCAGGGCCCTCGACACGTTCTTCATGACGATGGACTCACAAAGCAATGTCATGCCGAAAATTCCGCAGGCTGCGATCATGGCGGCCACCACCTATCTCGCGTCCAATCCGCCTTCATCGGGTGATCCGAAGAACACAATGCACAAGTCTGCGCTAGCAGGCCTCAGACTTGTCGGAGCTGCGCTCCACGACAAAACTCCTATGGAGCCGAAGAAAAAGGCCGCGGTCAAGTTCACTCGAAGCCGCATACCCTCATCTGACGAGGAGGAGCATGACCTGCCCCGACGCCGCCGGAGCCCAGGGCGCCGTAGCAATAACTATGATGCTCATAGTGAGCTCACCCAGCGCAAGATCGATAAATCAACTTCTAAGCATGCGTGCTCAACTGAGTCTGAGGAGGAGGATGACAGAGAACTATGCGGAGCCAGATGCTTCAGCAGATCCGTTCGGCAATTGTGGATGCCGAGAAACTTCAAGCTACCTTTGGACAACCCGAAGTTAGCCGGTACACAGGAGCCAAAAGCTTGGATGGACGATCATCTATCGTCCGTCAAGCTCCATGGAGGGAACAAGAACACCTCCTTACAGTGCCTTCAACTGCAGCTGACATGCGCATTCAGAGTCTGGCTCAGCAGCCTACACTGCGGCTCCATCCGAAGCTAGGACGAGCTGGTGTCAGGCTTCATCCGCAACTTCAAGGCACCAGCAAAAGGCCGGCGTCAATCGAAGAGCTGCGGGCCTGCACCCAGCAGACCAACTAGTCCATCCGCTCGTACATACTATGCTGGTCGCACATCAAGAACTCCACCGCAAACATCTCTGAAGAAAGAGCAATCAACGCCTTCAAGGGCAGTGCCAGGCGCCCAGATTTCAAGGAGGAGCTCGGGCGCGTCAAGCCCAAACCCTTTATCACCTTATGGATATCGCCAACCGCTAAGCGGATGGCATGGATTCCGTCAACCGAACACATTCGGATGACGAAGACGACTTCGTCCATAGGCACAAGCGCCGCAGCAAGAGAAGATCGCGTGTCTACAATGACTGCGATGGAATCGACATGGTTGCGGCTAGATACGCCGATCGCCATGGCGATAGCAACCGCAACAGCGGATACCGCAGCAGCAACTACCACGACGGCAGACGACCCACGCAAACGTGGCAATGTCGCAACCGTGACGACGAGCCTTCGGCATACGACAAGCAATCTGGTCCCTACACCATCCACTTCTACATCGACAAACAAGATGGTAAGAAGAAGGCCAGCCACATGCTCAAGGACTGCCGGGAGTTCCATAATCTCAATGAGGGCCTCACCCAAATGTGGCGCCAGACGGTGAACCCTGGATTCGCACCTGCTCCAGGTGCCATCGCCCACAGAGCTCCTCCACCGCCACCCGGTGGACCATCACAGCCACCGGTCGCACCAGCACTGAACAACGGTGCAGATGGGGGGCTGGGCCTTACCTTACGACTTCGTCGACTAACAACAATGCATACAACCTGAGTAGCTGACCACGTCAGGCTAACGAAAAGGATATGCACATTACATAATCACACAACGCACCACGTGCCAACACATACAAACTTTACAAAGGGCATTACAAGCCCACTCGAATAAATACATACTTTAGATTATCCTGTTTTTCCTTTACAGGACTTAACCACACTGCATCAGAACATTTGTCTGCTCCTCAAACACGTCTACACTCTCTTCGGTGTTCTGTGCCACAGCTTCATAGTGTGGATGCATATCCCACGCCATGCCATCTCGAGGAGGAGGTGGCCCAGCCGCTATCTCCGTAAGATCAACATCACGATGATGTAGTCGAACAAGAGATAGGGCCGCTTTGATGCCCGCAATTAGCTAATGGCGCATCAGCTTCTTCACGTGACCTGCATCTCGAAACTTCCCGAGCAAGCCCAGAAAGCTAGAAGGTGCAGCATCCAAAGGAAACATGGTGGCCCAAATAGCCGCAAGCGACGACCTCGCCCGCTTCAGCACCCGAAGAACTTGGTGTACGCGATCTTGCACCGTTTCAAGGACGATCTCCCGATCATGGTCTATCCAGAAGAAGCCACCGGCCTCCAAGTCTTGCTGTGTCAAGCAATTCATCCGAATTGCGACGCACTCATTCTCTTCCTTTGGAAGCATATTTACAACTACACAAAGCATTGGGTTAGCTAACATAAAAAAAGGCGCACTCGAAGAAGCAGTGGTTCACAAGGACTCACATTAGAGCTGCTCACCCATGTGCCAAAATTCTTCAAGCAAGAACTCTTCCCTGGCAATGGCTCGCTTAGCTTTCGACTTCCACACATCCGCATGGCCGCGGATGCTGAGGATGTCCTTCTCCAAACTTCGGACGCGTTCATGCAGGAAATCCAACTGCGATGACTCGCTCAGCGACGGGCGAGGGCCAGGTGTAGGAGAAGGCGTGATCACTGGAGCCTCACCCGAAGGACCCTATGGGTAAACAGGCAAAAAGTGAACATCACAAACACTTTCAACAACATTTGAAAAGACAGATTCATACATATACATAAATAAGGCCATTTCATGGAAAATTGAAGCTTGTTCATCCAAAAGGTGTTACAAAAGGAAGAAATCTAGGCTAACTACACTACAGAAGGACCTAAGCGCCAGCACCTGGAGTAGCTTCAGAGCCAGAGTGCCTACTCTTGGCCGCTCGCTGCTGCTCTACCGAATAGCCAGCCAGGAGATCAATGAGCTTAGGCGCAAAATCCTTGCAACGGGAGGCAAAGGTGGAAAAAGCTACCTCAGAGCCATCCGCTGCCATTGGCATCCTGGACGTGACCTGGGCCAGGTTCAGCTTCGCTCCGGACGCCATTTCCATGGCCAACCCCATGGTGGCACCGACTCCCTTCTGCTTGCGTTTGTACTCTGTCGGAGCATAGCCTGAGAGAGCTGACGTCCTCGAGGGCAACGCCTTTGGCGTTGACATCCTTGTAAAAAGTGCGTAAGCAGTTTCTTGGCCACATCAAGAGAGCCCGCAGCAGAAGTGCAACGAACCTCAATCGCTGCAACGACATCCACTAGAAGATCCCCGTGCTCCAGCGCGCTATGGTCAAACGCGACGCCAGAAGCATCTGGTAAGAAAAGCAATGGAACATTCGACTGAGGAAGGAGAAAACACACTCACAAAACAGAATGTACAAAAAGGACACAAAGGAAGCTTACCAGAGATAGCCTTGGATGCAACCATGGGCTTGTTAGCCATGGCTTTCTCCCGAGTGGCTGCAGCGGCCATGAGCTGCTGATCACGATCTTCGGCCTCCTTTTGGTGGCGCTCAAGGGCCTCCACAGCATCTGCTGACTTCTTCTCCACCTGGCCGATGCTCTTTTCGAGAGCGTTAAGCCTATGGAGAGTAGTATTGTTCTCATCTGTAGCATAGGGAAAAATGGGATGAATACAAAAACAAACTTGATGCACTCGAAAAATAGTCAAAAAAGAAACCTATGCACCTTTGAGATGCTTGAGTTCACCCTCCAGCGACGGATGCTGCTGGATGAGGAGATTGGCGCCGCGGACAAAAGGCTACAAAAAAGGCCAGCAGGTCTGATGAGTAAAAGGACTCGGGGGCTCCCCCTATGCAAGGAAAGAAATACACTTACGTGGTCTGGCATGGACTCCAAAGGTTTTGATATCATCTTCTGAGTCATGAGTGCACGAGCCTCCCGCCTCGCGGAGCTCGAACCCTTGTCCTCAGAGTTGGCCACCATCTTGGGAAACGAAGACATCGGCTTCGATTCCACGATCATATGTTCGGTGTCCTCATCAAGGGACTTCTCCGAGTGATTACTGCTAGAACTTTCAAGAAATCAAATCAACATCAGGCTAATACCTAGCACATTAGCACAACTAAAAATTTTTGGGTAAGCGCAACTTACGACGGTATGTCTGACAGGTTGAAGACAGGAGCTTCCTTATCCTTCTTATTCTTCTTCGTGGGTGGCGTTTGCGGGGACACCTCCCGAATAGGCACAGCAGGAAAGGGTGGGAACATCGCACCCTCATCTCCACCGTGTTGCTCGAGGAAGGAAGGACCCTTGGGTGTTGGTGGCATCGCTCCACCCGAAGTTTCACTTCGGGACCGATTTCGGGTCCGCCCTTCGCTCGGCTCGGGGGCTTCCGCGGTGGGATACTGCGTGTCACATCCCAAGATTTTCCAAATATTTTAATTTGAAAAATAAATAAACAAAATAAATAATTGTTGAAATTTAGGGTGAAAAGAAACTTTTGTTTCTAAATGGAAACTTAAAATCCCATCTTGAACAAACTTTGGCTAATGTTTGAATCCAACTAAATTCAAATCAAGTGGAATGCTTTCCTCATAAAATGCATCTTGAAATTTAAACACTTGGAGAATAAACCAAAACCCTAAAACCCTAATGGAAGAAAATCATTTCCAAGTTATCTCCAAGTCTATGGATTTGATCCATATGGAAATTGGTCAAACAAACATTTCAAAATGATCAAGAATGGAAAATGGAAATAATATAAAACCATATAAATTGGTTTCACTTAATTTGGAGCCATAGATAAAATATTATGAACTTAATAAGATAAGGAAATTGAATTTCCAAAGCTAATAAAGCATCTATCCATAAATCCATACCAAATGGTGAGCAAATAATCCTAAATGTATTTAAAAGGATAAATAAATATTAAATAAGATTTTACAAATTGGAATCACCAAGTTTGGATCTATAAATAAAAAGATATGGATTTTATAAGATAAAGATAGAAATATTAAATGAGGAAAATTTAAAGGCCAAATTAAAACTTGACCTAATCCATAAGCAAATGGAATAAATATAATCCAAATCCAAATAAAGTAATGGATAAAGAATTTCCAAATAAGATAAAATGGCATTAACCAAATTCTATTTTGAATAAAGACAAATCTCTAACAAGAATGATTATTTAAATCCTAAGAAAATAGTATTTGGAAATTACCCAAGTGGTTAAAAGTTATTGAATTAACTCAAATGAAATAAAAGAATCATCTAAAATAAAGTTTTATGGAATTAAACCCATATTTAATTTCATTGGAATAAAGGCAAATATCCAATTTAAATGATTAATAAATCATATTAAAAATATTCCAAATAATTCAAAGTGAATTATTTGACACCCTAATAAATGAATAAAACTTACTAAAAAGGGTTTTGTAAAAATTGAAATCAAATAAGGACTAAAAATATATTTGATATTAATTGAATTTAAAGCAAGGGCTTTATTTTAAATAATTAAAATACCTTAAAAAGAATAAATATATTATTCTAATTTTGACTTCAGAATGTAATATTAATCAGTATAAGAATATACACAAAGTTTGATTGAAGTGTGAATTCAAATAGATGTTTGAATAGACTAAACAAAATCAAAACAGAAAACCAAATTGGAAAATTAAAAATAACAGGAGAAGAAAAAAACATGAAACAAAGCAACCCAACTAACCTAGCCCACTAAGCACATCAGCAGCCCATCTCTCTCCCCCGAACCGTTTCTTTTCTCACTCACGTTTGCACCCGCTCAGCAACTGACGGTTGGACCCCACCCCCACACTCCCTCACTCACTGACTAAACGGGCCCACGGCCACGTTGTCATCGTTCTCACCCGTCGCTGACCGCGCCCTCCCTCTCTCCTGTTACTGCCGATTGATTCGCGTGGTAAATTCTCTTCAATGCCGCGTGATCCTCGCCCCCTGACCACACTCACTTAAGTGCCCGCTTCCCCTCTTCCTTTCCCCCCAAACATCACGCCTCGAGAGCCACTAGGCTGCTCGGAATCATCTCTGGACCGCCACTGTCTCCGGCGAGCTCCACCTCTAATTCCGGCCACTCGCCATCGCCCCTCGCCTCCTCGAGCACACGAGCGTGACCCCCAGTCCCTGGCGCTTCTCTCTGCACCCTCATCTTGCTCGCGCGTGCCCCCAGCGTCGGCAACGACGACGACCAGCAGCGCCGCCGTCTGCCTTTTCTCCGATGAAGCCTCCAGGTAGTCTCTGACCGTGCCTCCACTCCTCTTTGATGCTCCGATACTCTCCACTCATCTATGCATCTAACCATGCTGCTTTCTTGCTCTATCGTGCAACCTAGAGTCGCCTTCGTCGATGACTGACCGCACCCGACGGTTCTACGAACTCCGGCGAAGAATTCTCGTCGACCCCGAGCGCCCCTTCGCCAGCAAGGACCACCTCGAGCATCTCCACGCCGCGACGAACTCGGTGAGAATCTCCCCTCGATCTCTCGCTTCCTGTAACGCCGACACCGACATCATCTGAGCGCGCCGCCGCCGTTCACCACCGCTAGCGCCACCAGAGTATGACCAGTGATTAGGAGCCGTAGGATCGTGATCAAGGGTTGCGATAGAAACTTAACTGAAGGGGTAAGGACAGATCTGTGCCACACGATTCACATTAGATCCAACGATCCTTAGTGCGTGATCTGAACGAATCGGTACCAGCTAGTAGCAAGCAGCCACGTGGCCCTGTTTGTTTGAATAAAAATGGAATTGATCTGTTTGATGTTCCAATTTGAAAAATTCATAACTTTCAAACCACATGTCCAAATTTTGCAAATTTTATATCAATGGATTCAGAAAATCAGTTAATTTCTGACCATGCCCTTTGTTTAGTAAATTGCTTCTGTTAAATTGTTTGTTTTTGTAGAAACTTGTGTAGGCATATTTAGAATATAAAATTTGTTCTAAAATGATTTTTGAGATAAAGTCTTTGGAAAATGGTTTGTTTTGAACCTACTGACCATAGAAATCAATTTGTGGTTTCAAAAATATATTTGGTGAAGCAAAAGAATAAACCCTTGATTTAAACCATTTCTAGTCAAATAAAAATATTGTTTATTTGTTAAAAAATGCTTTTTGAAGAAAACCTTTGGTAAATGTTTTGGAATAAACTCTCTAACCCTAAACACAAGGTTTTATGGTTTGAAAACATATTTTGTGAACCCTATAGATTGTTGCCTTATTAAAAGCATTTCTTCACCACATAAAATAATACTTTGGTTTAAAAATGGTTTATAGGTAGAATCTTTTGCAAATAGTTTTGCCACTTTATAAAATGACCAATAAGTGTCTTAGAATGTTTATAACCTATTATAAACCACTTTTGTAAATAAAACAAAGTTTGGCATGGTTGCATGCATTGTTTTATTTCTATTATTTTATGTGATGTTGCTTGAATGGTAGATTGAAATATTGCTTGCTTGATTGAATTGTAGTGAATTGAAGAGTGTGAACATTGCAAAGATCAAGGAGTGAACTTATATTCTCTACCAAAAAGGCAAGTGATGCTTCATACTTTTGTCCCATTATTTTCACTATGCATTAGTGATATTTCTAAGTAGGACTTGCATGGAATTTTGCTAAGTGTAAACTATGCCATAGGAAATCCTAGTAGATGAAACCTTAGTAGAATTCTCCTAAGTTAAGATTCCTACTACTATCATGCTTAGCTTAGCTAGTAGAAAACAAGGGTGGAATATATATTCATACTATGGAATATTTCTAAGTCAAGGACTTGTGTTTTGTTTAATAAAACAACTAAGTGAAAGAATCACCTGGGTGGAATGGAAGGAATGGTTTGTGTTGAGTGGTTCACAAGGCCCATTTCTATGGTTTACCTTGTGTATCTCACTTGTGGATGGCCACCCAGGAACAAAGAGATTTGAGATGTCAAATGTTGAGAAGCTTCAAGTGCAGCCACTTGGCATTATGGGCTCTGCCTAGATCATATAGGTTGCAATAACTTAGCCAAATGGACAGTTGGTGGTAGGGGAATGATAGGTTGGAGTGCGTCCATTCTGGTCTAAGGGAAGGCTTCTGAAAGATCTTTTCTTGGGAAACCAAGTCTTGTGGGGAAAGTGCACCACCTCTGTAGAGTGTAAAATCTAAGTACTTAGCCATGTCCCTGGTAAAGGACAATTTGAGCATCAAGACATGGAAGCTATCAAGAATCTCCTCATCCTAATTTCTAATTTAAAAACTTGTGGTTGAACAAGGGTTAAAGGATCACCAATTTCTATTGGGAGATGCCTTGGGTGATTTTGTCAAGCAAAAACTTAGTGTTTTCAAATGATAAGGAAAATCTATTTTGAGCAAAGCAAGCCTAAGCTCCACTTAGCCAAATGCATATAGTTGATAGACTCCAGTATACTACCATAGTATCACTTGCCAATACAATTCAAATGTATTGACCTTTGTGGCTGTAACCTATTATGTTGCAGGTTTGTATGATGTTAGTGAGATGTGTTGATTAGGATTACAAGTCTACAACCAACATGTTGCCTGTGGCACTTTGAAGATGAAGGACCCCATGCTATTGTTATATTCTGCTGCAATGTAATGAGATAGCCAAATGAGCTATGTAAGATGTAATAAATTATTTTATTCCTGGTTATAAAGTTGTATTATGACCTTTGTTTCTTGATATTACATCTTAACTGTGGATGCTAGCTATTGATCCAGGGACTAGCATTGTAAACACAGGGATCCTTACCTTATTAAAGGTTGGGAACCTTACACTGCGTCGGCGGAAGCTCGGATTCAGACTCCGCCGCTTCATGGTTCGGCGCATCCGTATACTTCCCAAGTAGAGGGGAATCATCCCCGCTACCTTGAGCCTGTAAATCAAAGACAACAAGATGAACAAAAATCAGTACCAATAGCAAACAGCTAGCATTCGAAATAGCGCTACGCGCAACTACATGTTTTCACCCGTGGGACTACTTCCGTGGCACTGTAAGGGGGGTCAAAGATTTCCCCTAAAGGTTCTCGTCGACCTTGAACTTTAGCAGAGGCCGAAGAGCTCTATCAAGTTCACCTGAAGACAACTCCTGAGGAGAAACCCTTGTTGGATCGCTGCGGCTAGCATACAAAACATCGGGTGCCCCCTCGCTTGGAGCGGCTACACCCAACGCTTGAGGAAGGTGTGGATGATGTCGACACCGTTGACCTCCTTGCCGGCTACCAGCTAGAGAGCCTCCACCCGCTTGTAGAGCTTCTCCGCCTTGACAGATTCACCCTTCGAGATGTCATTCCCCACGACCTCTTTCGGATGATCTCTTGGTCGGAGTCGAAGGTAGCAAGCCCATAATGCTGGCCGTCCAGTTTTACGTAACGGATGTAGAACCACTTACAAAGCCAGTACTAGACAGACTCGCAAAGAGATAAAGATAAAAACTGGATAGTGGGCGGATAGAGATTCCGTAACCACCCAGTGGATAAACACCACCGGTGCCAGATGGCCTCTTCACGGAGTAGAGTCTTCGGAAGAGGATAAAGTGCGGCTCAATGCCGAGCCAGCACTCGTAGAGAGTGATGAAGCAAGCTATGTGAAGGAGAGAGTTGGGAGACAGATGATACAACTGAATCCCATAAAAGAAAAGAAGCCCACAAAGAAATTTGTGGGCGGGAAAGGAAAGAACCCGAACGACAAAGGCATAAAACATCACCAGAAAACCTTCAGGTAGGCGAGGTATTACCTTCTGGTCGGTGAGGATGGCGTCGTCCTTCTCCTTGGTTATCAGCCCGGCGTCACGCAGTTTGCGCATCTCCGTGCGCCGCCACCGGCCATCGCTGGTGCGGGCCGGAGTGGCGACTTTCTTCCCAGCGTTGGCGGCGCTCGGCCCCGCTGAAGCAGATGACGCCTTCTTCAGCTTGCCCATACTGGAGCGGCGAGTGCAGCGATGCGAGAGGAGGAAAGAGGAAGGAAAAGTACGGAGAACGTCTAGTGCGCGATGAGAAGCAGAGAACTCACGAAAATGGTGGCAATGGAGATGAGGCAGGAGAAAATGACGAAGGATAAAACCACTATTTCCCCACGGTATAAAAGTAAGAAGACGATGAAATAGAGCCGTCGATCAGGAAACCGTAGCGCATGCCTCAGATCTCACCGTCCATGTGTCAGCACCAAACTAAACAGTCGCCAGCACGTCGTCCCCTACGCATAGAAATCGAGGAGATGCCGTAACTTTCGCCACATTACATGTGGCTAGTCAAAATCAAGAGGGACCCATGGTCATTCTGTCGCATCGTGTCTACTACCATAGACGGTTGAGCTCACTAGTCATCAGAAATGACATCATTAAAGGAAAGCCAGCAACGGCTCGCAGATTTCAACTAATCATAAAAGTACTTACTCGAGTCTATGACTCAACCAACTTCTCGGGGGCTACTCCTATCAGGAGTGCTGGCCCCTCACTTGAGAAATTGCAATGATAACGTCACCTCAAAAATATATTTGAGTCCTACGTTGAGTCTACGACTCCACTATGGACTCGGGGGCTACTCCCATAAGGAGTGATGGTCGCGCATTCAAAAAATTGTGTCCTTCAGACTAATCATGGAAACAAGTGCAAATTGTTGAACTAAAGTCTCTGCTCGAGTCTACGACTTGAACAAACACTCGGGGGCCACTCCCATAGGGAGCGCTGGTCGCTCACCCTATAAATTATTCCACTGAGATCCTTCAGATCAAATACGACAAAATGTTTTGGCAACTTTGCCCGAACGAACGCTAAGTGAGACGCAATCTCCTTGGCCACCCGAAACACCTCCGTGGTGATAAAATTTCGGATGCTTTGTCTATGACGCAAAGATAAGCCCTACAGATATCATCTGATGGCCTAGTAACGCACCCGACTACGCTCTACTAGTAAATTTCCATGTCAAGAGGCACGATGAAAATCCCGACGGACACGTTGGGTACATCATTTGAAAAACACTAGGATTTGACTCCTATAATACCTAAACATCCTGAGTCGAATCACGCTAGCAATCATTCCGAATTCGAGTCCGGGGACTCGAATCTGATGAAGATCATGTTGTTTTGTCCTATGAAAGTTAAATGGCCCTGAACTGTCGGGTGAGCCAGGCACACACATCAACAATCCCTATAAACTGAACATTTCTTCCTAAAGACATGATCAAGTACAAATCACCCGAAAGATTGTAAAGTCTCCAGTCTAATCTTCGATTCTACTGAACACTCGGGGGCTACTGACATGTATATACCCTATGGGTGCACAACATTGGTATACCCAGTCCAGCCCAAGGAAGGCCCACACGAGGAATGGCAGCCCAGGAAGTTTTCGGGTGGCCCAAGCCCGTGGCGAATTCGACTCCTTGGAGGACAAGTCTAGATTTGATAGAATGTCAAAGGGTATCAATCCTAATCTATAACCGACTTGACCTATCTTGGGACCTAGCCTATCTATATAAAGTCCAGGAGGGTACGGCGAGAAGGATCCAACTCACCTCATACACACACCTCCACGCCAGATTGCATCTGCACACCCATGTAACCTCCGATTCTGCCGTAATCAAGAGCAGACAAGCAGAAGTAGGGTTTTCCCTCCGGGGGCCTGAATTTGGGTAAATCTCGTGTCCCTGTGTTGCTTGTCTGTTAACCGTTCCGTGACTTCTAGCATCCCCATCTTCTCGAAACCCAAGTCCATAACAATGGGCATTGACGAGTCGAACCCTCGTCAGTACTAGCTTTGGTTACTGTAGTTCCTCGGGGACATATCAAACTTTGGTAGTAAGGTGAGGGTCACGCCTTCTCCGGGAATTGCTTTGACAGGTGGATCTTTAATATAGATGACAGAAAAGGGTCTTCACGACGTCTTCAGAGAATCTCGACTCCTTTGGGTTGCTTTCTACTTGTTGGAGAGTAGTATTGGCGGTGTTAAGTTGTCTTGTTGTCTTGATTCTGAGCTTTGCGGGTACTAGGAGGGTCGAGTAGACTTCTGAAGAGTGGTGATGAGGTATATCGTCTGTTACTCTGATGACTCTCGAGGGCTTGTTTGGGGGACGGTCCTAGGATCGGAGATCTTCCTGAGTGATCTCCTTGTAGGCGGTCCTCTGGATTTGAGTGGAAAGACGTAGTCTTTCCACCTTAGATCTTTAGTTACGGTCGTCGAGGCTAGGTAGATCCTTGGTCTTGGAGCATTGGCGTGATTCTTGAGTTCGTAGCTTCGAGTAACACCTTATTGTGAGTACCTTGCGATGGTGGTTACCTCATGAAGCTTTAGGGGTTAACTCCTAGGTAGGTTTAACAGTTAGCGACACTTCTTCTGGGTGTTTTGTTGAGGTGGAGTCATGCTAGCTTTAGAGAGGTTGTCTTTGCTTGAAGTCCTTGTGTTTCTTGGTTCGGTGATGGAGTAGACTCGTTGTCTTCGGACATCCTTATCTTTAGGTGTTTGGGGAACTCGTTTTATGGCGAGGACTTCCCGTGGGTTTGGCAGAGGGTTGAATAGGATTGTCGTGCTTTTGGGGGCGGTTAGAACTAGGCACGAAATGGGGTTGTCTTAGATGTATTTATGTGGCCATCCTGCTAAGGAGAGGTCTCCGCTTACGAGATTCTTGGTGTTGGTTTGGGGATACACAAACAAGGGGTCTAAGCAATAGGGTTGAATGATTCTACGCAGACAAGAAACACATATCAGGCATCACATAAACATATGACAAGCAAACAAGGCGTACCCTAGGTACTAAGGGGTGACTACATGCCATAAGGGAAATCCTATTTTGAGGATACTTTTCCTAAGTACGGATGATACGGGTGTCTTGGATTCTGTCTTGCCATCTGGTTTTGTCGGTGCCATACTTGGCCCATTTGGGGGGATGAAAGGACACCATTGGTAGGGCGATATTATAGTGTCGGTCGTTGGTAGCTCCTTTGTTTTGCTTGTCTCTGTTTCTTGTCATCTCGGGATTTCCGTCTTCAGGGTTTCAAAGTCGGGCTTGTTTTTGAAAACGGAACATCTGAAGGTAGATGAGAGATCGAGTAAGACATTTTTAAAGAGTTTAAGTCAGAGAAGATAAGATAAGAATTCTTTCGAAAAGCTTTCGAGAAAATAGGTTTTGTAAGGTCTAACGTCCATGCTAACTAAGGTCTCCTATAGTCAGGATGGCTCTAATACCAAGTCTGTGGGACCCCGGATTTACGGTCCGAGAATCCCCGTTATGCCTGCACTTTATGTTACCATGATTAGTGAGACGTGAGCATAGGCGATGGGTATCATTACAACATCCAGAGAATAACGAATACAAAACATGCATGGTTGCCTTTATGGCGATTACATCATCAAGAGCGGAAGTCTTCAAGTGTAGAGCCCATGTCATGCCTTAACCTATAGGCGACTGACTGGGAGACAGCCTAGCTCGCATAGACGTCAGCATATTCTTCCTTTAGCATCTAAAAATATGGCCAAGTAAATATCCAGGGACAAAGTTGTGAGTACTTTTGAATGTACTCACAAGACCACCAAGAGAGGATAAACATGAATAATGCAGATTTGGCTGTGGCGAGGTAGCTATATACTACAGTTGTTGTTGAAAATCCTAAAATGGCATCTCTATATCTTTGTTGAAAAAGAGTTTGGACAAAATGTCTCCTTTTTGAAAATAGTTTTTTTTGAAGAAAACCCTTTTTAAAACATCTCCGACCATCCCTGGTCAAAACAAAGCTTTTGATCATACCTCCCCGTGACCAAGTCACATCCTTTTTATTCATCTCAAACACATCCCAAGGGTACTCCTAGAAATCACCTTTCCAACCTTCCTTGACCGTGGACACGGCTATTCGAATAGATTAGACTCTGCAGAGTTTGTGCACTTTACCGACAAGAATAAATACATCCGTCGGGATACAAACACGGCCCGCTACACATGGTAGACATGGTTTCGGATAATCAAACCTAACTTTTCATTTTTCCATCCCTATCAAGGGCAGATTTTCCTTTTGAGTTTGTTCTCCCCGGCAACGAGTATGTGGCATGACGGCCATAGTCCTTCCTCATGTACACGCATATACCCAAGCCGCATCTTGGCATATACCTTAATTTTTGACTTAACTCCCTTCTGTACAAAAGTTGCATACCGTCCGCGGGAGACCCAATTTTTGCACTTGTACCTTGTCCAAGACAGTCCGGATTTCAGGGGATTTCTCCCCTTTAGAGAGTACGAGCAGCCCCAGCTAAAAACGACAAACTACGAGCTAAGCCCTAGCTCCTGAGGTAGTATGGTTGCATGAGTAAATTGTTCCAGTAAAGGCGTAGAACATCCCTTCTCTTTATCTTGCTCGATCTTCCTCTTTCGCCTCTTCATCTTTTATTCTAAAAAACATCCACTCAGAAATGATGCCTCTTTCCAAGGGTTTTATTTTGAAAACTTTGTTGTGGGGTAAAACCTAAAATAGTTTTATCATCGAAAAACCGTAGTTTCCAAGGAGGTGAGATGCTAACCATCCTAACCTATATTTAAAGGGTAAAAGATGGGTGTCAACAAAGGGTGGGTGTCCTAATGGACACTTAGCAATAACTTGGAGGAGCCAAGTTATTGTCATTGTTTTATTTAAAATAAACCATGCAAGTAACTATGCAGTTTATAAACGAGATACAAAACAAGTGATAAAAAGAGTAGGTTAATATATAAGTTTGGGAATGGTGGCTTGCCTGTGACCAGTGAGATGCCGCTGGATTTCTTCTTTATATAACCAAGAATACCAATACCAGCAATAATAAAATAACCCGATGCTTCCTTCTTCTCGCCGTCACACAATTCGCAACTATCATCGTTATCGAGCATACATGCAATCAACATACACCAATCAATACAAGGCATACAAGCATCAATACATACAAAAACAACAAATCTACAATTCAGTATGATTTGGAGGAGAATGGATTTAGAAAGATTATGGAATGGTCTTGGAAGCATTTGAAGGAATTTAAATATGATGTTTAGTTTAGAAACTAATTAGACGAGGGTTATTATACCAAGGTCATATTCAGTATGATTTAATTTTATAAAAATGATACCATCAGATAGATATTGATAAAATGAAACCAACCAAAGTGGTTTCACTATTTTATCAGTTACCATTGATTTACAATGAATTTTCTAGTGACTGAAACTCTAGTTTTAGCTAATAATTCACAAGAGTAGTTTTCGAGTTCCAAAAATTATTTTCTTGGATGATTTAATAGTATTTGATGTATTTATTCAATGAGAGTTGGAATTATCCCAAAATAATTAATAGAGTGACCTCAAAAAATTCCAAAATATAGTACTATAGGGTTTTTGTCTTTTTAATCAGATTTATTTTGCAAGAGCATTTGATGTGATTCCAAAGACACATGTTAAGTAACTTAAATACCTTTCTGTATAAAATGGAATCACCTTTTTTGGATTTATAAAACTACTGTAGTGACTTTATTGTTGATTCAACCAGGCATAGAACATTTTAATTCCCTAAATATTAATAAAGGATTAATAAATTATGGGCTTCTAGAGTTTGAATTATATTGGTACTGGTAAGTTTGTAGAGTTGGAATTAGGTCAAAAACAATTATGGTTTCACCCGGAGAATTTTATAAAGGAAAAATAGGACTGTTTTAGTTATTTTTAGTAAGGGCATTATATGAAGCAAAATCAAGTGGGGCCAGGGGGAGTTTCAAGGTACATAGTATACCTTTTAGTACAAATTTGGTTTTCCCCTATTGGAGTTGTAAAACTCACAAAAAGTTTTATTTTGTAAAAAAGTATACCTCTCGGATTTTGATTTCTTATAATTATTCTAGACATCCTATATGCTAAACAAGGTTGCTGCATGTTTCTGAGAACACCTAGGTACATGTGAATTTTTAGATATGGACATTATATGCTATTTTTATTTTCGTATTGATTTAAACCAAAGTGCAAAAATCTGGATCTGTAATTTTAAAAGAAAACCAATGGAGGTGGGATCTGGGCCGATTTGGTGACCGATTCGGGCTGTACAAACACCAGGCCAGACCAAATGGCGCCATGGGCGAGCGCACGATGCACACTTGAACCTGACGGGGAGGTCCCGCCAGTCAGCGGAGGGAGAGGCGAAAGGGTATTCGAGGATCTGGGTCGTTCGATCAAGTATTTATCAATGGTCAAGATTCATCTTCAAGCTCGCGAAGGCGGCGGCTTGGGGAAACCCTAGGGAGAGCCGGTGAGGCGGAGGGGGCTTACCGGAGGGAGCTTGGGCGGAGGGGATGGTGCGCCGGAGTTGTGGCTCTCCACGGCGAGCGTAGCGATAGGCGGGACGATGGGGTTCTTCGTCGGAGGTCATTGCGGCGTCTATGCCATCGTGGAAAGCTTCGGTACCCGCCAGAGTTGTCCTCTCTAGTGCATGCATATCGGAAAGGAGGTCGGGGTCAGGTAGGGGACATCTGAGGAATCATGCTGATGAATAAAGAAGGGGAAAAGGGGATGTAGAACGAAAGCAAGATCCAACCTTAGGAAGCTCCCAAAGGGGATTCTTCTCCATCTTCACGGGAATGCAAGGATGGAGGCTGGGTGAGGGTTTGCAGGGGATCCGAAGAAGAGGTGAGGGATGGAAATGCGGGGTAGGGAAGGTCAGAGTCGACCATGCACTCCACTACTCGAAGAAGGCCGAGAGGAGCATTATTCCCTTTTCCATGGAGATGGAGAGCAAGAGGAGTGAGCAGGGGATCGTGGGGAGACTCAGAGAGGTAGGTGAGGAGAAATGAGGGATCAGGGACAAGGGAGGAGGCCTCTGGCCAATTTAACTAGAGGAGGAGGGCTCATGGTGGACATGGTTCACCCTAGGTTAGGTTTTTGTCCATGGGTTCCTCATTGGGCAAGTTGGGCGGTGGAGAGGGTGTGTGGGGTAGCCTCTGGTCGTGCTGAGTGATAGTAAGTGAGAGGGGAGCTGCTGCTACACACTTATGGAGCAAGTTAGGCAAGATGGTTGAAGAAATGGGCATAGGTGCCCTCCTCTCCTTCCTCCAAGCAAAATGAGACAAGGGAGGAGCTGAGCACTATAGTGCTACAGTACTGTACGACCAGGGGGAGGTGTGTTTGCTGTGGAGGAGTCCTTGACAAGTTTAACTAAGGTTTAAGTAGGTTTTGATCATCATTTTTAGTAATTTAAATATTGGCCAAAGAGGTTCTCATGAGGGGAGTCTAGTAATTTGACTTATTCAAGATGCGGAAAAAGTGTTGGTTGATGGGTATTGACAAGGTATAGCTCCATGAATTATTTGGGGTTTTTCCAAAGATTTATAGTCCACTTAATAGCATTTATTTCAAAAGTGCAGAAATGGTTTATAAAAACTAATGTGATAGTTTTACATAGGACAAGGTTGGTTTTTGGTGTGATATGGTCCTACATACCATATCACACATTGGTGAGTTTTCTTGAAATTTATTTAGAAGGAAAAGTAGTTTTAAGGAATTATTTCATGTTTCTACCAATTAAAAAAGGCACAAAGAAATAATAAAGCATCTCAAAAATATTTATTTTTGAGATGAGAAGATAGGATATGATATATAGTCATAAAATGTGCCTTGATTTGATAAAGTACTTTGGAGAAAACAAACTTGTCTTTTTAGAAAGGTTTTCAGGATTTAGCGAATAAAGGATTTTAAATGGTTTTAGGTTCCAAATAATTAAGGGAATTATTGGGAAAATGTTTATATCCAAGGTTTATTATGTCAACATGGAGTATCTACCATAAACAACCTTGGGTTTGAGAATCTTCTTTGAAAAATGGAAGGAAACTATATTTGGAGGATCTAGGGGTTTGATATTTTTATGCCAATTAAACTTGGTGGGATTAGTGAGCTCTGGGCTCACCTTGGTACAAGGGATACATTGATAGTTAGAACAAGTTATATATATGATCATGGCTGCAATATTTGGGCTTTGGATGCATTTTCGGTGATCTAGGAATGATGGCAAACTTTGTTGAAAATAAGGCTGCCATAGCAGATATGTCATGATGCCTTATAAACCATGTGGGTTTCAGAAGTACAAGGCTCCAAATGGAAAAAAGTGAAGGATATATTGATATACCATGGTTAGTAGATCATAACCATGCAATGGCTTGTTCAAGGGTATGTATCATAAGGATGTGAGCTTCTGCCAAAGTAGGCAAGATGATAAGATCTGCAGAAAATATTATTTTCTTGACCATAAAACCATCATGTATGAGTAGGAAAAAGGATGGATTAGCCAAGGTCAAGAGTGGGACTTGGTAGTCCTTAAGATGGTTTACAAGATGGTTTAAGTGCATTTCCAAAAATTCACAAGGGTTGAGAAGAAGGGAGTCCAAAAGATGAGACATTGCTAACAGTTTTCCAGACAGCCATTTTGGCAAATTTAGGGTTTTAGACTAGAGTACAAGAGTAGAGGATTTGGAGAGAGTGCTAGGTTACAAACTCATGATAAATTGGGTGATGTTCATGTGTTCATTGGGTAGGAAGGATCTTTGCTTTGGTTGGGTCTTTATTGAGTTGGAAATTATCATAATGGATTAACTCAGTGTAGATCTGCTTAATTGGATTAGAGGGTCACTTAGGATAGGTCCAGCTTGGGAGGCTTGGTTTAAGATTTGGGGATCTTAACCATTTATGTGACCCTAAGGGATGAGATACTATATTAGCTCACTCTTGTTCCTAAGCAAACAAGGAAAACATCAGATCATGGCAATTCATCTTATTCAACTACTACTAACGTTACCATCAAGCCTAGCTTGAGGTAAGCATGGGTGTTTTGAAGGGGTTGTGATTTGAGGTAGGATAAGGGTTCTTGGTATCTCTACCAAGATTGGAATGAAAAAGGTTTTACGAAAGGTTTTGGAAAACCTAGAGATAAGAGGAGTTGAAAGTTCTATCTTGAAAACATAAGGAGATTATATGTAGGTCTCCATAGTTTTATTAAGCAGAAACTAGTAAAATATTTGGTTTTGTCAAAGTCCTCTTGTCTCAAGTTTGAAAGGTCGGAACATTTGAGAATATGAAAGATGAGCCAATACATCTCTTTTGTAGAATAGTTTTTGTTAACTAGTGTTGAGGTGAGGAGTTAACATCTAATACACAATCAGTTGCATAAGCACAAGAAAACAATCAACAAAAATTGCAGCACTTAACAAGAAAAGTTGTTGGTCCCCTGATTTTTGCCTTTTTGAAAACAAATCAAGGTTGCTGAAATTGTGATGTTACATTTTCCGTTGAGGATAGCATTCTTAACATCCAGCTGATGAATAGGCCAATCACTAGAAAGAGAATGTGACAGAACTTTCCGTATCGTGGTGGGTTTAACAACCAGACTAAAAGTTTCATCAAAATCAATACTTTCACATTGCGTGAATCCTCGCAAGACCCATCGTACCTTGTATGGATCAAGAGAACCATCAGACTTTAACTTGTGACGAAAGATCCACTTGCCTGTGACAATATTTGCATTGTGGGGTGGATAAACTAGGTCCCAAGTGTTGTTGGAGAGAAGAGCACTATACTCATCAACCAATGCTGCATGCCAATTAGGGTCCTTGAGCGCTCCACAGTACGTCTTCGGGAGAGGAGATAACCCCTCAACATGAAGATCGAAGATGGCCTTCGATTGCACCATGCCTATCTTCGCACGCGTAAGCATGCAGTGTGACGGTGGCAGAGGCGGAGGGCGCGGTCGACGGACCGGAGGCAGTGGCGGTGATGGTGTCGGTGCAGCAGCCGCATGTGGCGAGGAATCGTCCTCAGTAGACATGGCAGGCAACAGGGCAGTCGCAAGTGATGAGGGGGTCACGGCAGGAGAGGTGGCCAAACTTGTGGCAGAGCGGACGTGTGCAGTAGGGGAGGCAGCCGCGGGAGGGTGCCAAGCACCTGCGGTAGGCTGCCGCACGCCCACAGCAGAGCTTCCTGTGGCTGGCACGGTGAAAGGATTCAACGACATCAGCTTCTCAACCTATAGAAAATAATAAATATGCATGGAAGGAGTAGGAGGCGTGGCGGACGCATTAGTGGCAAAGGTAAAGACATACTCGCCGAATACAACATGCCGAGAGATGATCTTTTGGGTGGAACGATCAAGACAGCGATAGCCGTGATGTTGGGATGGATACCCTAAAAACAAGCAGGGCATGGAGCGTGGCGCAAGCTTGTGCGGTGCAGTGGTAGTGGTGTTGGGGTAGCAAAGACATCCGAAGATCCTAAGACCAGCATACGCAGGGTCGACGCCATGAAGAGCTCAAAGAGGCACACGATCCGAGATTGCCTTGGAAGGCAACCGATTATGCAATAATATAGCTGTATGAAGAGCCTAGGCTCAAAAGTGTGGCGGCATACTTACTTGAATTAGAAGCGTGCGAGTAATGTTATTGAGGGTGCGAATAATCCTCTTAGCTTTACCATTCTGTTGCAAGGTATATGGACATGAGAAGCGTAGTGCTATTCCATGGCGTTGGGCAAAAGAGTGGATGAGGGAATTATCAAACTCATGACCATTATCACACTGAATAGCTTGCTAGTTTGCACTGAACTGAGTACGGGCTAAGGCGTGAAGGGGCGATAAGTGCGAGAAAACTTCTGACTTAGCACGTAGAGGATAAACCCAGGCATACTGAGTGAAATCATCGAGGCAAACAAGATAATACTTAAAGCCAGAAATACTCTCAACCGTTGATGTCCACAAATCACATTGAATACTTTGAAATGGAGAATGTGTTGCATGATTGGTAGAAGAAAAAATAAGACGAACATGACGAACTAATTGACAAGCATGACAGAAACTAGATTTATTCTTATCCCTAGGAATAACCGAAGAGCGAGCTAAAGACTCCATGACGGGTCGTTCAGGGTGTCCAAGCGGGATCGACGACGAGGAAGGCATGTGGGATACTGGTGGAGGAGGTGTGGACATGATAGAGATCTCCAAGGCTATTGCATATGAGAATCTCGTTCCTGGTTTGAAGATCCTTCACTGAAAAACCAAGAGGCTCTAATTCAACGGAAACACGATTATCAATGGTGAACTAACAAACCGAAAAAAGATTTTTAACTATGTTAGGAGCAACTAAACGTTACGAAGATGAAGGGAACGCTCGAAGGTGGAAATAGGAAAACGTGCATGTCCAATAGCAGTGATCGGAAGAATGGAGCCATTACCGACAACAACATCACAAGCAGAAGAGGTAGGGGGAGACACGGAGGTGATCATACCGGGGTTGGCCACGAAGTAGGACGAGGCACCATTGTCCATTACCCATTTAGTGGGTTCTTGTAAGCCCATCATCTGGAACTAGTGCATGAGCGCAGAATGAACCCACGAGACGGTTGATGAAGTCGGTGATGATGGTTCCAGTGACGAGGGAGCGGCTCCATAGCCGTAAGCAGGGGGCAGGGGCGCGTAGCCATAGCCATATCCATAGGAGGAGTGCAGCACTCTATAGTTCCCCTGCGTGTACAAGGCGTGTGGTGAGGGCATAGGACGTGGCACGTAACTGTGTGCCGACCGTAGTGCCACATATGGATCGTGCTGTTACATGGGATTTGAAGCCTGGGCTAGGTTGGCGAAGCAACGGTCGGTGGTGCAGCAGGGGCCTAGTGCTGGATGATAGCGCCCTCCTTGGCAGCCTCAGCCGCAACCTTCTTCTTGCGGCGGTTGTCATTGCCTTTGCCAGGGTTGGTTCCATCAACAACAAGAGCCTTGTCGGAGTTGCAAGCTCAGTGATTTTTGTGCTGCATATACTTCTTGAAGGTGATGTTGGGCATAGGGGAGATCAAGTTGGCGACGTGCTTCTACTGCTCAGAGAGGGTGTTGAGGCTGTGGATCACCATATTGGCTTCTTCTTTCGATGCTCCGAGTTCTGCTAGACCATCGGCGACGGCCTTGATCTTCTTCAGGTACTCGGTCAAGGAAAGTTCGCCCATATTGATCTCACCGAGCTCGGTGGAGCTGGCGATTGATCTTGTGGTCGTTGAAGAGGCCATTGATGCTTGTCCACAAATTCACGGCAAGGGGATCTTCACCCGGGATCATGACGGCTTCGAGGAGTCTGAGGGAGACAGATTCATAGAGCCATGAGACCACCATGACATCCAACAAGGACCACTTTAGAGTTGGATTGATCGGAGCGGGCGCGTCAACATGGTCGAGGAGCACGTACTTGCAGAGGGCGGCATGGAAGAAGGTGTGCTATTGGCAATGAATGCCGGCGTCGAGGGCCAGCTCGACTGGTATGTTCCCCTTGATGGAGTGGAGGCCGATGGCTTGGGCATGTAGGGAGGTGAGCGAGAAGGCCCCCACGCTAGAGGAGGGTGCGGTGGCGAGGGCAGCTTGGCCTTGGTGTCGGCGGCCTCGCGAGCCTCACGATCTCCCTTTTCCTTGGCGGCATGCGTGGACCGTGTATCTCGTCTCCCATGGCTCCAAGAGAGGCGTCACGGTGAGAAGGGGGGAGGTGGGTGGTCTGCGGATCAGCGGCGGAGGAGTAGGGGCGACGCGGTCCGACTAGGATTTTGCATCTGATACCATGTAGGGAAACCACATATAGCAGTGCCTTGTATTGCTCATTATATATGAGGATTACAAGGGGAGTCCTAGTATCATATAACACGGACACATACAAAAGGAATACACAATATGACCGTATACCTATACAAACATGATACGGTCACATATTCTAACAATGCACACTCTTCATATTCGAAGTTGTGGCCCTATACAATTTCTTAGTTAGCATCATCTTACCGGCCACATGAATCCTCCACATAATATCCTTCGTTCTTGGTAGCTCGTCCTGAGTCTGGATTGGATTTGGAGCGGGCACCACCGGATGGCTCACAGCCTTGCTAGATTTTATTTTTTTGTCCCTTATTGCCTTTTGGAGATAGGAGAGGGACTACAATCTCCGCACCTACCATCCTATTGAGTGTGTTGGGGCTTAAAATAAAGGGCCGATTGGATGTATCAGGCTCAATGAAGGCGCTAGCTAGACGTGTCTCCTGAGAACCGAACAGATTGATATTCCTCAATATGTGTTTGGAGGTGTCAGTGATAGTTTCAATGTTTCTGATTTAACACCATATGATGGTGTCGTTGCGAGTGGAACGACAGTGCCTGAGGAGGCTGGATAGAATGTGGGAACGAGCAGGAAAACTGCGATGGTGTCCACAGGCAGGATTGGGCACAAACCAGTGCGTGGGACATAGGGAGTACCCAAGTTCGGGGACCTCGAGGTGAGGTAACACCCCTACTCCTACCGATATAACTATCTGGATGAATACCAAGAACTACAATCGCTCCTGGAGCTATGTGAGTGTTATCTATCTATCAGAGACCAACCTATATGTATGTGTATGTATCTATGTGCTCGCGAGCTAGATAGAAGAGTGAGAGCCATCATATGATAGCTAGCTTACACGAGACACTCTTCTTCGTAGCCATGCTTCCCGAGTCTGCCACTCCTGCGGCTTCCCGGGCAGCATCCTCGGGTGCAAGATGTCCTTCCTCTGCCAAGGCGCAGAGGTTAGCCAACACCCACAACTCAAGGGTGTTATTTATGGGATGCATGTTAAGTTCTTCGTGCATCTTACTATTGTGCACCTTCATGGTGAACGCGCCAATAATGGCGGCGTCCTCCACCTCTAGGATAGTGTGTGCGATCTGCGAGAATCGTAGCATAAAATCTCGCGGCAACTTGCTGTTCCCCTGGACTACTGTGTGGAGCTGAATGAGTGTTTCCGGGCTCTTGAAGCCTCCCTGGAACCAAAGCAAGTGCACAACTCGGCCCAGGAGCGAATGAACTCCTTAGGTATGTGCATGAGCCATGACAATGACGTGCCCTTTAGGGCCATTGGGAACCAATTGTCCATGACCTTCTCATCAGCACCTGCTGCCACCATTGTGGTGGAGTAGATGGACAAAAACTCCTTTGGGTCGGTGTTGCCTTCAAATTTGACGGGGACAATGGGATGGAACTTTGGTCGCCATGCCACCCGCTGAAGGGCAGTCGAGTTGGCGGGGCATCCTATTTTGTATCCCAAAGCCATGCCTCCCGCCTCAGCTGTGCCCTGCAGGTTAGGGATGACCGCGCTCGCAGCTTGCTGACGAAGCTGCAGCAGGTAATCATGAATGAGTGCCTTTTTCACCGTGACGGAATCACCTCAACTCCCTTCAGCATGCATATGCGCGTGGTCGGCAGATGACCCCACAGAGACGTGATCTTGCTCCGCATGCCTTAGGGCTCCATTCCCCAAGTGTCCTATGGCATGGTTGTCGGTTATCCTTCCACCATCGCAGGATCTAGCAGCCCCCCGCTCAGGGGAAGCGTTTCGAGAGCATGGCCTTGTGGCGAGGTTTTTCACGAGCCCTGCGGCGGTGGTGGCAGTGTGCTTTGCCCCACACCTCGGCCCTAGGTTGGACTGAGAACTAGAGCGGGAAGACTCTTGGTGTAGCCTGAAGAATTCCACCTGCGACTCGAGGTCGTCCCTCCATGCCGTGTACTCTGCTATCCCAGGAGCCGGTGGGTGTCGAGCCATGCACGGGCAGCGGCGATAGCTTCTCGCAAGGATTGGTTCCCCGAGCAATGGGACTGGGGTTGGTGTCTTATAAATTGGCGCGGCGTATTGAGTCCTGGTGCGAGCCGGGGTCACTGCACGCTGGGCTGATGCTCAATGCTCTGGCGCGGGGCCATCTCCTTCGACAACAGCCGTTGTGTCCCCTTTGAGCAAATGTCCCCCACCAGCGGCATCTCCTACGCGACCGAGGAGAGCAAGTCTACCGGAGGCGCCTCCTCTATCGCCGGGCAACGGGTCTTCGGGTGCGACACCTCCTGCATCGCTCGACAGTGGAACTTCATATGCAGCCGTACCTCTGCCAGCATGCCCGCTTTGCTTAGTCGTGCCTCCGCTAGCATGCTCGCCTTCCATAGCCACGGGATGTGTTTGCAGTTGAAGTGGTGCAGTTGTGCTTGGCCTTGGGTGTGGGTCGGCGTCTGTGGCGGTGTTCGCGCGCCGTGCATGAGGCTCGGCATCCAAGCCCCTAGTCGTGGGAAGGTCGTGGGAGCGGGTCCGTGCAGCGGGCATTTCCACCGTAGCAGGGCCGGTCCCGGTGCTAGAATCTCCCCTTGGTGCCATGGATGGCGATGTCGCGATAGATGTTGAAGATAAAGACGAAACGAACATCGATGACAATGACGGTGACGATGACGATGCGAATGTCTATGACGATGATGAAGATCACTAAGCCATTGATGCTGAAGATGATTGTCGAAGCCAAAAATGCGAGCGCCCCCTACCTGGCATGCTAGATGTCGCGTTTCGCTAACATGGACATCAGGGATGTTGGCACCCCCTATTTTTTCGGTAGTGGACACGAAGGAGTTCCGGCCTTATCATCATCATAGAAACCTACTGATACGGGCACAAAGCACACACGATCATTTTTCCAAGGTTTGGGCTCCCCTCTGGTTAACAACCCTACGTCCTGCTTTGGTGGATTATCTGTGGTGGATAGAGGTGCACGATGATGATCTCAAGCCTTCCTGGCAGCCGCGTTCTCTATAGCTTCTAAACTTCCTAGGCTTCCTCTTCCTCACTTCTCTTAATTTTTCTTCTCTTCCTCCTCTCGAGCGTGGAGGTGGATCTCAGCTCTCTCCCTTACGGCTACTCTCGGAGTATACCAGTCTCTCCAGCTATCTGGTTGTCCAAGCCCCATCTCAATGGCTAAGTGCCTCCTTTTATACCTCAAGGGGTAACTACAAGAGCTGGGATGGAGCACCATCCAAGGGCATTCCCGGGCTCAATCGTGGTGTGCCACGTGGTCTTCAGGCAGATGGGTGGTGCATGTGTCCAATGGATGGCCACGGGCGGTGTGTAGGCGCACTTGATGGCCGCGTGACGGCTCATGCTCTGACCTGTCACGCCTATCTGCGGCGCGCTGCAGGGGACTACATCGTCATGATGATGTTCAGCGGTGCGGGCGCGTCGGCTGTTCTGAAGGCTGGGCCTAACATGTCTTCTAGACTCAGTTGACTTTTGTTCCCGGGCTGTGCTTGGCCAAGGAGGGGTGATCTTCTGGTCCTTCAGGTGTACAGTTGAGGCTGCTCCTTGGCTTTGCTATCCCCAATCATGCCCTTACCCTCCTTCCGGGGAAGCCCCTGGAAGGAGGGGTTCAGAATGCCTCGTGCACTTTGTTGTCCTTCTCTCCTTGTCCACGACTGGCTGGCTGGTCATGGCTCGTCTCGTAGTGTTCGTCTCATCCATGGGCACCTACACCATAGCCGATACTTAGTATCCATAGGGTCATTATACCAAATCCATACATGCTTGGAGCACATGGTGCTCGCATCCTTGCGACGCTCCCATTGACTTAGCCTTGCAAGCGCTAAGCTATTGACCGGTGGCTCCTGGCCCATGCGGCAAGGCACAATGCAAGGAACTACCGATCCCGTTATGCCGACAAGTGATCAATGGGTGTGGGAATGAATCCCCCATGTGATCTTTCCTGGTTCACTTATAAAGAGGATGCCCAAGGAAAAAAGGTGTCCCACATGCCTAACTTATTATACAATATGTCATCTAATGATGCATGGTACAATGTAGTACTATTTCTACATAGATGCAACATGGCTGCAGTGCACCTAGTCCTGTCGATGCTTTTATCTTCGATGTCTTCTAGCAGCGTGTCTCTATACGCATGTCTGCTAGTCCTTCTTAGCTTATTGTATATGGAATCCAATGCAGGGAAACGATCTACCTGGCAGCATCCGGTAGGACCTTCTCAATCTGGTTGATGTCCACGCGAGCACATGCGAGGGAATCTCCTGGGATCGATTGGTCGATCCTACCGATGCTGGAGGTGGTGATCCGTCCGAGGGAGCGCAGCGCATAGGCCCAGTCAGGCGGGGGTGGCCTAGGCAGGGGCGCCACCAGTGGCCTAGTTTGTAGGAGCCTCAGCCCGCCCGATCGAGCGGCACATCCCACCCGGGGCGCTAAGGGGGAGGTGGCCCAGTTAGGGCGAGCTCGCGGGAGGCCTAGCCATGAGACTGCGGACGGGCCGACTAGGGGGCAGCCTAGCCGGTAAGAGGAGGTGGCACGGGAGAGAGGGCATGGGTGAAGGGAATATGCCCGAGAGGCAATAATAAAGTTGTTATTATTGTATTCCAAGTATATGATAGATGTTTATTTTGCATGATATAATTCTATTAAAATAAAACATTAATACATGTGTGTTTAATAAACAAATAAAGTGTTCCTAGTTATTCCTCTCATATAAACTAGCTCGTTGATTAACAAGATAATCAAGGTTTCCTGATCATGGACATTGGATGTTGTTAATAACGAGGTCACGACATTGGTGGAATGATGTAATGAACATTCATCCAAAGTATAGTAATACGATCAAAGTCATTTTGTTTAAATTACTATAACATAATTACAAAGTAACTTTGGTCCTTAGACCATGAGATCATGCCAATCACTTACAAAGGAAGAGTAGCTTGATAACATCAAACATCACACCGTAACAGGGTGACTATAAAGGTGGGTTCAGATACTCTGATATTGTTATGTAGATGCTCATGGATCAAGAGTGGGATTTGTCCATCCAAATGACAGAGAGATATACTCTAGGCCCTCTCATGTAAAATATCACGAGACAAAAGGATTTAGTTACATCGTTAAGGTTCACACGATCACAAGAAGTCATCGTTGAATGTCTAGGAGTCCATATGGATCTCCAGGTCCCGCTGCTGATTATTGGGCGAAGAGGGGTCTCGATCATGTCTGCATTATTAGCGAACCGTAGGGTGTCACACTTAAGGAATAATGACACCATTGGGAGAAAATTAAATGTGAAAGAAATAATATCAAATCGCTGGAATTATTTCAATAGACACCAGAATTGTTTCGGGCAAAATTGGTGAAATTGGTTTGCATGTGAAATTCAAATGTAGTAAGGGGTTTTATGTGAATGTTTGTTAATTAATATAATTAACAAAATTCTAAATAAATAAATAGAAGAGTTTTATTAATGAGAGATTACTTTAAATTTGGTGGAAATTTAGTGGAGGAAATGGAGAAGCATCTGGGTGAGTGGGAGCTCCACTCACATGAATAAGGTTAGAGGTGGGGGCACCACCTTGGCCACCAACCATGGGAGGGGCTACCCCCCCCTATAAAAGGCCTCCCTCTCCCTCCTTCTCACTTACACCACCTCGTGAAGGATCTCTCTCCCCCTCTAGTACTATTCCCCCATGGTTTCGGCTTAGCGAGATACATGTTCCCAGTTGATTTTTCTGGAGAAAGGATTTGTTGCTTCCGCTGCATTACTAGAGAGAGGACGCAGAGGTTGTCGGGGTTTTCGGATGTGTGTGCGATCACGGATGCTCCGCTAAGTTGTGGTGTTGCGAGAATTCTACACAATCTTGAGATCGTCAAGCAAACGACTACATCATCCACGAGTACAACCTCATTAAGCTTTGTCGTTCCTCAAGGTTATGTAATCTATGGATGTATATCCACCCGTTGATTGTATCTAGGTAGATGGATCTTGGTGCTTACAGTTCCCATTGTAGGAATTTCTTTTATTTTCTAGAATGCGAACCCAACACTAGGCGGGCCACCTAGGTGGAGAATGTCCTCGCCGGGGCGCCTAGGAGGAGGGAGAACATGTCGGCTGGATGGGCCAGCTGGCCCAGGAGGGAGGCGGCTACCCTAGGCATGAGAGGAGAAGGCTCAGCCGGAAATGGTGCTGGACACCGGCTGGGAGGCTCCTAGTCGGCTAGGACGCATCTTCCCTCATATTTCTTTACCTTTTACTATGTTTTGCGTTTTTGACTGTATTGGAGTGCTTCTTTGGGGTCCCCAGGGATAATCTCCCTCAACACTAGCCCCTGAGCGCGCGCTGATTTCATCTCACGGGGGTGCGCGGATGTCATTGTAGATGAAGTGGATTTGAATGGCGTCCGGCTAGACACCTCTAGCCCGAGAAACGATACAACTCCAGCAGGGGCACGCGAGCGCACATGCTGGGTGTAGTCCTGATATTCAGAGTATCTGGCAAAGTCAGGTGCTTCAAATCTTTTCTATCTTGCCTTTTTCAACGCCTTGAACTTGCTATCTGGGTGAACACCTTCAGCTGGACGGGGAGCACTTTATTACACTGGGGCGCGTGAGCGCACCCGGTGGGTGTAGCCTCGAGATTCGATGTAGCTGACAAAGACAAGTGCTTTGAATCTTATCTTGTTCTCGACTTGGCGTAGGCCATGCAAAACAAACACACAAAAATGAATTTGTTGTCAGTACATTTAATATACATAATACATGCTGTCAATCGGATAATGGTTTCAATTGCTTAAAAAACTAGCTCATGCTTTTGTGAACACTTAGTCACTTTCCCGTGCGCTCTTCTATTTTGTTGTGTCCCTGTCAGGCAGCCGGGTTGCGGTCTAGAGCTAGAACCGAAGGGGAGCTGACAATACATTGCGCACGGTACTAGGTGCTTAGTAGACGGAAAATACAAACTAGGAACTTGGCCAGAGTGTCAAATTTGTTGCATCTTTCTCAATTTTTCATGTGGGATGCCTTGGGATTTTTGTCTTACTAGCTGGACAACCAGGTTGTAGTCTATAGCTGAGACGAAAAGTGGGCCTTTGACACCATCGCACACTACTAAACTAGTTTACAGAATCAACGGGTCGGGCCAACCGGCGAGCCCCGGGTGGGAGTTGCCGAAGCCGGAAAACTAAAAGCAAGAAACAGGTCAACGTATGGCGAGGATCCCAAGAGGGTTGCTTGAGGTCAAAAAAAACACACACACACTGCTACAGCCGGTGCATTAGGGCCAAAGATGCGATTCTGCAGGCGATGCGGGCAGTGAAACAGTCGAAGAAGCATTCCAGCCGGACATGCAACCAAATGCGATGCAGCAAGATTAAGTCCCCAGCCGGCCAGACAATCAAACGCGCAGAGATGCATTGAGCTGGCATGCCCCAGTCGGATCGGGGTCCAGCTGGCCAAGCCGGCAACCAAACAAGGTGAAGTCGCGCCCAGCCGGCCTGACTCAACTGGAACAGGACCGAGCCAGACGGGTTGAACAAACAAACAATGCGTCAGCCACCGGGCTGGCCCCACGAGCCAAATGGCAGGCGAGAGACGGAACTAACTTTTTCTATTTCTTTTTAGTTTTTTCCTTCTCTTTTCTAACCAGCTTTTCTTTCCTTTCTATCTCTTTTTTTGATCGATTGACTTTTTCATGGCTTGATACTTTCTTTCTCTTTTGCTTTTTTCTTTCTTCCTCCAACTGACTGGCCAAACTGGTGTCTCCCTTTCTTCTTTTCCTTTCTTTCCTGTTCTTTTTTCTTCTCATATCAAACTGGCTACAACCTGCCAGCCCTCTTTTCTTTCCTTTTTATTTTTCTTATCTCTCTTATTCTCCTTTTGTAATTTTCCTTCTTGTTTATCTTTCTTTATGATTTCTTTTCCAACCGAACTGCTCCCACTTCCCCACCCAGCTGGCCCCACCGCCCCTCTCTTCTTCCTTGATTTTTCCTCTCACCAACCGACTCGTTCCCGTCTTGTTCATAGCAACCGACCGCGACGGGCATGGTGTGGGCGTGCAGGGGAGAGCAGCGTGGGAGTCGGTGTCACGCGGCCGGGGTGGTGCTGCCAGGGGTGGTCTCAGTGTCGTGGTATTGACATGGCTAATGGCTCGTGTCTACAATGGGACCCTAGGTAGGCTTGTATAGGGCTGCCTCGCAAGGGTTTTACAAGATCTCAACCAAATCAGTAAGGGTTTCGGAGGTTGGCCTAGTCCGACTGGGCCTAGATACGGTCTTGGCCTTCGCGTCCAATCGCTATGGATACCCCAATTGGCTTATCCCTATTAGTAGTCCCCGACTGCATCAGGGGTTCGGCGTAGGAGTCAAGTTGGCAGTCAGAGTAAGCGAATCTAGGTGGACACCCAGTCGAATCGGTGATGAACTCCTCTAATGAAGGGAGAATCCTTTATTCTTCACTCACAGCTTTGGCGAACCATTTTTCTTCAAATCTCACTGCTCAGTCGATTGGAGTAAGCGGGCGGCACAAGCGAGTGATCAATTTGACCAAAGTTGGACTATCAGCATGGTCAAACTAGCTGTCATTTAATTTCTAATGGTAACTTCGATGATTTTAGTGCGAAGTAATGGCTAATCCCGTGATTATTGGAGGCGGCGAGTGGCAGAGGGAAATGAGGATCTAATCACGCCCTTCTTGTTCTTGCTTTCTTCTCCATTCGCGCCCTCCTCCAATCCAAATCTCATATCTTAGCGAGCCCGTCATTATGGTGCCCTCGTGGTCTAAGTCCAAATGCACCACAACCACCCTGCAGTCCTTTCAGGACACAGGAATCCCTACCAAGGGCAATCGGCGATCTCCGGCGTCCGACGAGAGCGAGCCCAAACCACGGCTCGGTGAATTTATCTTGTTCGTTAGCCACCTAGAGCGCGGACTAGGTTTCCCCACTTCTCTCTTCTTCAGGCGCTATATTCATTTCTATCGGATCAAGCCCTCCAAACTATAGCTCCACAACATCGAGCAAATCGTAGTTTTCATTGCTTTCTGCGAATCATATCTGGGGTGCCGCCCCTATTTCCCCCTTTGGCTCGAGCTTTTCCATGGCCGAGCCACTCGCGAGGGTAAGAACGGGCTTCTGTTGGAGGAGGGAGGCATCACCTTTCAGGTGAATTCTCAACCAACTTTTTTAAGATGATGGTGCCAAAGAAGCCGACCACCGACTGGAAGAAGTTGTGGTTCAATGCCAAGGAGTCGACCTCAAACAGAGAGGTGGAGATCCTAACATACACCGCATAATGGAGCAATCCGAAGTAGTTGTTAGTGAAGGAACTAACTCGCTCGCAGAGGTTGGTCGTCACAGAGATGATCGCTCGGATGACCGAGCTAGAGAAAGAGGGAGTGAAGCTGATCAATCTCTTCAACTACTGGCTTAGTCGTCGGCTAGTTCCTCTGATGAACCGGCCGACGTTTATGTGCGACTACACAATGCTCTCCGACCCGTCAAGGATAAGATCGACATAGTGGGTCGCAAAGGACTACGTTGTGGGCCCTCAAGAAGATCACGGAGGCGAGATACACTAGAATGGTCGACGGATTCCCCCTATACCGGCTGGACGAGACACAGGCACCCACGGTGAGTGACTTCATGTTTCCTTTTTTTAAATTGCACCTTGTGGACTCGCCTGACTCACATATTAGCTCGCAAACATTCAAGATCCTTGAGCACTGGATGCCCCCTCTAGATGAGGAGGTGCCACAAGAGCTTCCCCATGAGTAAGCGGTGTCGTGGTATTGCCGACGAGTACACCATGGAGGGGTCCTCACAAAGCGTGTTTAGAGACGTGGGGTACGGCGGAAGGTTGGTGGGTACGAGGTAACACGGCTTACCCAGGTTCAGATCCCACGACGGTGGCGGAATCCTACTCCTGCTATAAATCACTATAACGGCAATACGCTGGGTTCTAGGGATCGGTTCGCTGTGCATTATATGAGTTGTGTTGTTTGATTGTTGCCCTAAAGGATCCTCTAGGTCCGAATTATATAGTCGCCAGATCCTAGTGTTATAGGGAAAGTCCTAGACGGACAGGTTACAGAGTCCTACATAGTATACAACTAGTCTAACGTGTCTTGTACTCCAACACTCCGGGTACGTCAGTGACTCCATCGTAGTCTTCCTTTATCCGGCATGGGCCTCCCTTCTGGATCCAACTAACTGGGCCGCCTAGCAAGACATAGGCTTTGCTACCAACTGTGGGCCACCCGGGTTATTCGGATTAGATACATGCAATGGTCACACCCATTTAGCATATCCCCATCCAGCGGGCCCCCGGAGAACTCTGAGATCTTGTGTCGTCTTGCCTCTTCAAGTTGAATGCTCCGTCTAGGTGAATGTCGGCAGAACGTCAAGCAATATATTTTAGTCCTCCCAAGAACTCTGTGATGCTCTGCGTCTTCTATATGTAAGTCGGAGAATCACCGAGCTTTCCATCGTACTCTTCTCGTAGCCGGATAGAATCAGTCCATGCCGGAATCTTCAGATGGGACAGTTCGTCTACATGTGTCAGTGAGATGACCTAGACCATAGGTCAGCGGCGCCTCGTAACTCACACATGTAGAGGACGTAATCATAGCCGATTTTCCCGCATGAAGGATGATAAACGTTGGCGGACGCGGTGGGAGCATGGCGAAATTTCCACACAAGCTCGCGCACGTGCTGTCCACGCATCAATCGTTCTATCAACTCGCACGAATCTTGACGCCAGTGACTATATATTTTAATTGCGATGGCATTTTATATTTTCACTTGATTCGTCCCTATGTCATCGTCTTCCTCTAGCCAAGCCCCTTTTCGAGCACTTCGCGCACACAGAGGAAAACCCTAACACTTTTCCAATCTCCAATCATCTCCCTCTATCCCAATGGCTAGCAGCAGCAGCACGCCGTCGATGGCGGCGTCTGGCGAGGCCACGGCTAAGCCATCTGGCTCCGTCCATGTTCCTTCGGAAGGCGTGGTGGTGCCACGCAGTGTGGTGGTCAAGTCCACCGGTGGCGACCATATTCTAGCGGCACTAGAGCCGTTGGAGGAAGAAGCTGACTCCCACAAGGGAGAATGGCGAGGCTCAGACATCTTGAGAGTGACATCAAGGAGATGATATTTGTAGGGTAGCTCCCTGCGGCGGAGGTCCTGGTCTGGCGGGTGGCCACGGCCGGCGAGGTCACTCCTTCTCCCCAAGCTAGAGAAAAGGTATACCTTAAGGCCCAGTTTGTGCGCGACATCTCCCTTCCAATTTCCGACTTCTTGATCAAAGTCCTCAAACACTTCCGGTTTCAACCTCACAAGCTCTCTCCGAATAGCATCCTCGTGCTTAGCAATTACACAACCTTATACGAGGGATACCTAGGGATTAGGCCTAGGTTAGATCTATTTATCTATTTTTTCACTGTGAAGAGGGAATCCGGAGTGAGCAAAGAGGATCTCAGAAACTGCAAAACAATTTGATTTAAGATTCGGCCTGGCCGGTGGTTCCACGACATCGTAGGGAACGAGTCCTGCAAGAATTGGCAACAGACGTACTTCTACGGCCCAGATATCCTCTGGCTGGCCAAGAAGCGTCGTACCCGGACTTTGTTGACAGGGCCACCGCTGAACCCCGACATAGAGATCACAATCCCTTCTCCCCTCCGATGATGAAGCCTCTCGCGCCGTAAGGCGGATTGACGTTCATAGAGACGGGTCTAACCGGCTTGGACCTAGCCATGTGCTGGTTCGTGAGGCGGATCCAACCTCTGCAGCACCGAGCGAAGCTTATGCACCAGTACACCAAGGATAGGAAAGGTACCCTCCGGAATTCCAAGGACAACTTCTCCAGTGACTCCGTCAACCTTCGCCTCAAAGACATAGTCAAGGTGAAGGATCGGAAGCATGGCTTCACCATCACCTATGACATGCTTAATGACTTCAAGTGCATAGATTGGATGTAGCTAGTTTAGAAATAAAGATATCGATCCCACAGGAGCAGGAGTCTAAAGTGTAAGAATTCTTGAAGTAAATACTGAAAAAAGAATTTCTAAATAAAGTTCTAAGTAACAAGATAAAATGCGAGTATTGTGCAAAAATGTGTTTCTGGGTTTTTGGTATAAGAGATCAATGCATAAGTAAATAAAACTGAATACAGAAAATAAGTATCGCATATTTTAAAGATATTTGAAACTTCAGTAGGAAAAAGCATTCTCAGGGATTAGCGGATACACCACTAGCATTATAAAGGGCTAAGGTAAAGATTATTATCATGAACATTCTCAACTATGTATGTGTGTGAGGAACTCCGTATTTGGACAAAGAGGCAGCAACCACTTCTCAAATCATACTCATAACAACAGCAGACAACAATCAACATCAATTGAATTACTTTGCTATTAAGGGACATAATCCCGCAGGACATATCCCATGGCATGGATAGTGTTTTGTGAGTTTACTCAGTTTCCAAGTTGATACATAAGGGGTGCCAACATCTTCATAGTCACTGTAAGTGCTAACAACCCTCCGTCTACCAACAAGTAGTTCCCTACATCAAGTCCCCACAAGAGGCAAATATTGGAGAGGTCGACTTCTCCCAACATCAAGATGTAGACAATCTAACCAATGGTCATAGCGATGAATATCATAATAAACTTTATCTTATTTCAGTCTCATGCTAGGGTTTGTCCATCTCCCCAAGAACTAATGATCTACTCAGACATGGAGGCAGACAACATCATAACAATGGCAATGGAAACAATTATCGATGAATATTACTTGTATAAATCCAAAACTTGCGCAAGAATTACAACAAGATCTAGATGGTATGGATGGAGGTGATGGTGGTGATGAAGATGGAGATCGATGCCTTGGCCTCCCATATCTGCGTAGGGCAAAGATGGATCCCTAGGGCAAGTTCCCCCTCTAGATGCCTTCCGGAGGTTAGGTTTCAGCGATTTATGGGTGTTCTTTATGTCGGCTCTCTGAACCAGTTGCACGGGGTGAAACTATTTGAGGAGGCGGAGGCGGCGCCAACTATACGGCGGTCGCCCATATAGTTGCTTGTCAACTCTTCTGTCTCCGTTTCTCGCTTCGGGCTTTCGTCTAGTATTATTAGTATTTCCCAAATAAGCGATTTACGTAGTTTTTGGCTCCTTTTCTCCCCAGTACAACTGCTCCAAGAATTGTGTCCATTGGATCCATCATTTGATCTGATATTGGTGAAAATAAACATAAAAAGTGCGTGCGAATGCCGTAAAATAGCAAAATCCTACATCTACAATGCAAAATAATAATGTAAAACATGATGCAACTATGCACTCATCAACTTCCCCAAGCTTAGACTCTTGTTCGTCCCGAGCAAGTTTACCTTAATGGATGTGATCCTCATATTCGTGAATCTGAGTCGATAAAATAAATGAGGCAGTTGCATCATGTGTTGATCATAAAGGATACATATAAATAAGTTCATGAATAGTACCTTACTCGAACCATCTGAATAATATTAGCAGGCGTCCACATCTTTAGTAATTAATAGTTCACAAAAGATTATTCTCAACATGATGTAAAAGTATTCGGTTCAACCGAATGAGTTAGTGAGGTAGTCCCAAGTGTTCTTAGGATTAACATATTCACTTTGGATTCAAAATCTCAAACGTCTCTTTGTCTTACTACAATATAGTGGTATATCCCTACTTGCTCTTTGCACATTCGCTCTTTTTCTTCATATTTCTGTTTCTTCTTTTTCTATATATATTTGTGACAACACTTTTCTTTAAGTGTTGTGCAAAGAATCTAGCCATATAATCCATTTCATGTAGGAATTTCAAAGTTTAACGATCTCAATTACCAAATTCCAAATATATATGAAGCAATCTTTATAACTTGAGTATTCTACCTCAAACTTGTCCTCTCAATTTGATAGCACTTATAATTTCTCCTTTTTTCAAGGTTTTTATCTTAATTAATTAGATCATCTCTCGTTTTTGTAAATCAAACCATTGACCTACAATATATTGATCAATTTATGTTTTAAATGTTCCGTTAATACCAATGGTGTGGAAGACTACTATTGCTATCATCAAGTGCAAGTAAAATCATACTCAAGCAATTCATATATCCAATAAGACAAACTCAACTCAATAATGCTCCATATATTATAATAAACTTAGAATTTCATAAGAGGGATCAATTATTCCTAAAGGGAATTCTAATGATGCAAACTATATTGATGAGCTCGAACTAATGCAAAACCAGAATAGAAATAAAAACTTGTAAGATAGATTACAAGGTATTAGAGATCTTGCCAAGCTTCGAATCAAGCCAAGCGGGATCAAATAATCCCTTACGATTATTTGATACCGTGCTTGTGATACGTTGGAAACGGAGCTAAATTTTTTGATGCTCCATGCTTGTTTTGTGCATCATCATGCATCTAATTGACTTAAACTATTTTTCTTAAAACCTAGTTTTGCTTTCTACAAAGATCCCTCTCTATTTCAAAAGTAATCCCCGAACCCTTCGGGATATTTTGTTTTGTCTAAAAAAAATTGCACAAGTCTTTTAAATAATACATAAAATTTTATATTATTTTTTAGGAGGCAGCCAGCCAGGCCCAAAAGCCCAGCCGGCCACCTCCAAACCCTAACCCTAAATTCCTAGAACCCTAGACACCTACCCACCCCACATCCCTCCCAGCCGCCACTCACCTAACCAAATCCCCTAGCGACCCTGGCGTATACGACCCTGGCTGAGCCGCTCGCGCGCAGCCCCGCGTACAAGCAACGCGACCAACCCGGCAACCACCTCGTAGCCTAGATTCCTGCTCCCGGCCCCACCCGCAATCGACGCTCCTCCCGTCCTGCGCCAAGTGCCCCTGGCCCCGCACCTCCGCTCTCTCTCCTGGATCGATCCCCACCTCCCTGCTCGACCGATCCGATCCCCAGGAACCGTCCGACCCCACCTGCCTCGCACCCCCCCTCCTAGTGGACCATCTCTCCGCCGCGCCATGACGATGTCCTCCGTCGCCCGAGCACCCTTGCGCCCTGCTAGAGCTCGCCGGCCACCCCTGCGTTCCTCTGGTGTCGCCACCGCTTCCAGGCGCCCCGGCCTTGACCTTCCTCACGCCCGACCTCGCCTTCCTCCTCCCCGGCTCCTCTCTGTTCCTCGCGTGGCGGCAAGCCCCAGCTCCGTCCTCGTCTGCTGTCCGCTTCCCCCGACCTCGCCTCTATGCTGCCACCCATCATGCTCCCTCGCTGCCGCCTGCCTTCCCCTTCCACGGCCGGCCATCGAGCCACCCTCGCCATCCCGAGCCCGGTCGTCGCCATCCTGATCCCGGCCGTCGTCCTGCTCGCTGGGGGGCCGTGCGCGACCGACCTCACCGTCGTCTGGCCTGTACCCCCTGTCGCCTGACGGCGCCCTCTGCCTCGCCCGGTTCTGCGTCGACCCCGCCTGTAACCCCCTCCGCCGTTCAAGCCAGCCGTCGCGCCCCCTAGCCATGGCGCCGCCGGCGGTCTCTAATCCCGCGTGGCTCTGGCCGCTCTGCGTCGAGCGCGCCCGCCAAGCTCTGCCATGGCGCCTCCCTGCTTCCGCCCTACCTCTCCTTCATCCTCCTGCGAGCAGCGCCGCAGCGCTAGTCGTCTTTGGCCGTTGCCTTCTCCCAGCACCTCCCGTGCCCTCCGGCACCCTGCACGACCGTCCCCGTCAACCTCTGGTTCCGGGTTGTGCTGCTGCCTGGCCACGAGTCCATGTCCTGGCCGTATGCTTGCATGGTGCCCTGTTCGGTGTAAATACCTGCAGTGCACTGGTGTCATTTTGCCAGGTTCTTTGGGCATGCTTTCCCTCGGTATGTTGGTTAGTGAGATGACATAGGAAGGTTGACAAGATGGTGTGGTGTGATGTTGCGATCTCCGTCTACAACCTCTAGACAAAATTATTACAGAATCTACAAATCAAACAAGGCACCCAAGATCTTCTATATGGAACTCGAAGAACTGACAATCAAAGTAGAAGCCGCCAAGTTCTCCATCCCGGAAACCCTAAGGCCTCCGACATGGAACATCAAGGTCTCCTTCCCGGACGCGATGCCCGATCCGAAGACCCTCGATCCACGGATCTGAAGACCGAACCCGAACCCCTCCGAGCCCCAAGATCTTCGATCCGAGATGTGTGATCTTTTCCAAGCCCCTATTTTATAAATTGCCAACTATATATCTTGTTGCATTAAATCCTTCATATTGCATACATATTTTTGTGGGTTTGGGGCATTTTGTCGATTCACCTAATAAATTAAATATTGAGACCATATGCGGGCGAATCTAGTCTAATATTAGCCCCATTTAAATTTGTGTAGTGAACCGATGATATATTTTGCCTTGTTAATACAACATTAAATTGCGGGGTGTCTAAATAACTTGAACCATATAATTAATTGTCGGGGCTCCGGTTCCGCTTAATATGACTAATTGCATCGCACCTTTGCCATGTCATGCATCATATCATGATCATGCCGATTCTTCCGCATTAGTTGTAATTGCTGCATCGCTTGTTCCTTTTAGTGGTTTTGCTTCTTCCCGGATAGGACGATGAGATGTTGTGAGCTTCGACCCGTTCTTCGGTTATGAAACTTCGGCAATGTTTTCAGGCGAGCAATCTCCCCCTTTTTACCTATCTTACTTTCATAGTATTTACTCCCTCCTGTTGATCTATTGCTATCTGTGTTTCGATGCTCTAGTTTCCGTACCCGTGATATCCCTTGCAGCCTCATATTGCCTTGGACACATCCTATTACCTGTTGTTTGGTAGATAGTTGGACTTGCGTGTCGTAGTCGCTTGCTCAAGTGTTGTTGCATGTCGTCAAGCATCACAGTTGTTGGAAGACTGCCATATGCTTTATGTTGGAGATGATTGTAACTTTAATTACAGTTTAATAACTAAAATTAAAGTAGGTAAATAATGCAGAGGCACAGGTGGGCAATAGATGTTATTTGGTTTTTAACCGTCCACTTGTGTCCCGTAGGACCCCGAGTACTTGATACCTGTTCTTTGAATATTCGCACTATCCGCATGTGGGCCCATGAATCCCCTTAGCATGAGCTGGAGTCATATCTTATTTCTTGGGGCCACAAAGTAGTTTGGGCCTTTATTACTATCCTATACTTATGCCATGCTTTACTGCTTTATTTATGATTGCGCGTGGAGCGCCTGTACTGTTTTGGAACCCCGTGCCACGTTTTCGCGGTATCGACAAGCCCAGTCACACTTTCGGGTTCCCAGTCGTTTACAGCCGTCGTCACAAACCTCTGGGTCCGTCTCGGAGCCGGCCAACTTCGTAGCGGGTAGCTTGGTGGGGTGGCCCCCTGAAATATTATATGAATCTTGCGATTTCTTTGTCGTGATGCCTCGTTGGGTTTTATTTGGTTTTTCCGAGGTTGATCGTGCGTGTGTTGCTATTTGTGCCCCCTGCAGGGTAAAACTTTCTGAAAGCCATGTCCGCGGTTATGGACGACTTGGAGCACAGTATCTCGATCATAGACAACTATAACTAAAGTAGTGCTATAAATTTGACTTTATAATGACTAGTAATCAGCTTTACTATAATGGAATGGCTAAATAAAAGTGTCAACAATTGCTGGTTTGGGTTGTCGCCTATTACCATTGTATCTGACAAGTAAGTATTGCAACTACAACTGAATGGCTAAATAAAAGTACCAACAACTGCTGGGTTTTGGGATGCCTCATGTTATATGTATCTGACTAGTAAGTACTACAACTACAACAGAATGGTTAACTAAAACTGCCCACTGCTTACTATATCAGGATGACTCATGCTATCGATATTTGACTAGTAATTGCTGCAACTATAACGGAATGAATAAAACTGCCAACGGTGTGAATTCCTCGGTTGACTTCCTCGTTTGGTCTCGAGGGGGAAACACCAGGATGGGTATGCTTGGTGATAGTTTTAGGTTGGATCCGAATAGGTCTTTCTTATCCCTATCTGATAGTCGCCAGTTGTTTTGAGTCTCTATAGGTTGTTTAGTGCATGTTGCGCTGCCGCTTCAGTCCACCATACCTATGTAGGCGAGGACCGCCGAATTCTAGTCTCGTCGTGTACTGGCCTCAGTACTGACCGCTCTCTCTTTTTCCTTTGCCCTTTGTCGGCACCCTTTTGTTTAAGCAGGTTTTGAGATCGACGTCGTTAGCAGGGTTACCCTTCCGGCTTGGCCTGGGCAGGGTTATGGACGCCATTGGTTATTCTTCAGGGCTCTTAGCTCAATTTGCATCTTGTCCGTACTCGGACGCTGTATCGTTTTCAAGGTGATTTGGATCTTTGTACTGTATATTGTATTCTTCACTCATGGAGTCGTTGTTGTATATATATGTTCTGTGGGTTCCATCGTCGACTATTGTGTAATGGTATTACTTCGTTTTCCACCCGCACGAAAGTGCCTGGTGGGCACCTTTCAATCGTTTCTATGCGGGTTTGGCGGGGGATCGCTGAGACTTGCATAGGGCCGATTCCGAGGGTGTTACAATCAAGTGCAATAAAATCATACTCAAGCAATTCATATATCCAATAAGACAAACTCAACTCAATAATGCTCCATATATTATAATAAACTTATAATTTCATAAGAGGGATCAATTATTCCTACAGGGAATTCTAATGATGCGAACTATATTGATGAGCTCGAACTAATGCAAAACTAGAATAGAAATAAAAACTTGAAAGATAGATTACAAGGTATTAGAGATCTCGCCAAGCTTGGAATCAAGCCAAGCGGGATCAACTAATCCCTTATTTGATACCGTGCTTGTGATACGTTGGAAACGGAGCTAAATTTTTTGATGCTCCATGCTTGTTTTGTATCTACTTTGCTTTGCTTGTCTACACTTTGAGGTGCTTTTTACATGTTTTCTGGTACTAACCTATTAAAAAGTTGCAACAGTGCCAGATGCCTGTTTTCTGCTATTTTTGGTTTCAGAAAAGTTAGTCAAGAAATATTCTCGGAATTAGATGGGACAAACGTCAAAGTCAATTACTTTCCATGGGGAACAAGAAGTCCAAAGGAGAGCCGGAGGGGCCAGCCAGGGGGGCCAGACCCACCCCAGGCGCGGGGGCAGATGGGCCCGCGCCTGGCTAGGGTTTGGTGGCCCTGGCAGCCTCCCGGTCTCGCCCCTTCGCCTATAAGAAGCCCCCGATGCAGAAACCCTGAGGACCCGATCAGAAATTCACGAAACCATCTATAGCCACCGCCACCATCGTCCCTAGATCGGGGGGATCTGAAGTTCTTCCTGGCACCATGTCGGAGGTGAGATCATCCTGGAGGCCTTCTCTCTGGTATGATGCGTGAGTAGTTCCACCTTGGACTATGGGTCCATGTAGTAGCTAGATGGTTGTATCTCCTCCTTTGTGCTTTCATGTATAGATCTTGTGAGCTCCGTTCATGATCAAGATCTAATCTATTTGTAATCATGGATGTTGTGTTTGTGGGGATGCGATGGATATTGAGATTATTATGTTGGTTTGATTAATGGTTTTGTCTTTATGATTCTATCATGTCTATGTTGTTTGCGATCTTGCATGCTCTCCGTTGCTAGTGGTTATATTGGCCAAGTAGCTGCTAGTGACTCCAAGAGGGGGTATTTATGCTCGATAGTGGGTTCATGCCTCTAGTTTCTAAGGGAAGTGACAGAAATCTCTTCAGTTGTAGATGTGTTGTTGCTACTTGGGAGAAAACAACGGTCTCTTGTTCATGGAAAATGTGGACTGTTTACCTTACACAATTTGCTTAAAGCATTTGTCTATTGCTTGCAACTTAATACTGAAGGGGGTTCGGATGATAACCTGAAGGTGGACTTCTAGTCATAGATGCAGCTGGATGAACGTCTATGTATATTGTTGTACTGCCCAATCAACCTCATAGGATCTTTCTGGCTAGTAATTGCATTGTTATGTCTTGCTCAGTTCCTGTCAATTGCCCTGCTGTAATTTGTTTACCCTTCATGCCATGTTGTTTATTTAAGGAGAGCACCTCTAGTGAACTATGGACCCCGGTCCAATCTTTACCATTGATACATCTTCCGCTGTTACCTGTTTACTTGCTGCAAACCGTTACCTTCCACACCATATGTTTAATCCTTTGTTACAGCAAACCGGTGAGCTTGACAACCTCACTGATTCGTTGGGGCAAAGTCTTGAGTTTGTGTTATGCAGGTCTCCGTGTTGCTAGCAACACCTGTGTGACGTTTCCTTCCTCCTACTGGTTCGATAACCTCGGTTTCTTACCGAGGGAAACTTGCTGTTGTGCTGCTTCATACCTTGCTCTTGGGGTTTCCAACAAAGCGTCCCACGACACGTACTGGGCGCCATCAAGCTATTTTCTGGCGCCGTTGCCGGGGAGGCTAAGGACGTCTTCACTAGGGGAGTCCTTCACTTCCTCTCTCTTTACTTTGTTTTTAGTTTGCTTTGTTTCTTTTGCTTGGTTTTGTTTGCCTCTTTTCAAAAAACCCAAATAAATTAGTCTAGTTTGGTTTGCTTGCCTTATTCAAAAACACACAAAAAATAGTTCCTGCTCTAGCTACTACTGCTGTTTTTGGCTTGCCCACCTTTGCCAAAATGAACTCTGCTGAGAACACCAAGGTGTGTGACTTCACTAGCACCAACAACAATGATTTCCTAAGCACTCCTATTGCTCCACCTGCTCCTAATGCTACGTTTTATGAAATTAAGCCTGCTTTGTTGAATCTTGTGATGAGAGAGCAATTTTCTGGTGTTGGTTCTGATGATCCTGCTGCCCATCTTAATAGCTTTGTTGAACTTTGTGACATGCAAAAGTATAAGGATGTTGATGGAGATATTATTAAGCTCAGCCTTTTTCCTTTCTCCTTGAGGGGAAAAGCTAAAGAATGGTTGTTTTCTTTTCCTAAAAATAGTATTGATTCTTGGACTAAGTGCAAAGATGCTTTTATTGGAAAGTACTACCCTCCTGCTAAAATTATTGCTATGAGAAGTGACATTATGAAATTTAAACAGCTTGATAGTGAACATGTTGCTCCTTCTTGGGAAATAATGAAATCTTTGGTTAAAAATTTCCCTACTCATGGACTCACTGCTTGGATGATTATCCAGACCTTTTTTCTAGGTTTGAACTTCTCTTTAAGGAACCTGCTGGATTCTGCTGATGGAGGTACCTTCATGGGCCTCACTTTAGGTGTTGCAACAAGACTCCTTGATAATATTATGGTTAACTACTCTGAATGACATGTTGAGAGAGCTCCACATGGTAAGAAGGTAAATTCTGTTTAGGAAACTTCATCTTTGAGTGAAAAGATTGATGTTATTATGGCTATGCTTGTTAATGGGAAAGCTCCTCTAGATCCTAATAGTGTTCCCTTAGCCTCTCTGGTTGGTCAAGAAGAGCAAGTTGACGTGAACTTCATTAGAAACAACAATTTCAACAATAATGCCTATAGGAATAATTTTGGTAGCAACAAGAATTATAGGCCTTACCCTCCTAGTGGAAATACTTATTAGGATAGATCTGGAATGCCTAATGAAGAGAGGATTCTAGAAGTTGAGAGATCAACTAATTTTTTTATTCAAATGCAATATGAGCAAAACAAGTTTTTCACTAAAAATATGGAGGAACAATCTATTATCTTGAAAAACATAGTCTTTAGCTTGAGAATCTGAATAGAGAAATTCCGAGTTTACAGTCAAAAAATTTGAGTGTTGAGAAAAATATATCCTCTTTGTCTGAAGCTCAAACTTCCTTGGTTAATAAAATGGCTGCTAAACCTCAAACTATGGAAAACACCTTTTCTATTGCTCATGCCATACAAGTTACTATTGATGAAAATGTTAGGCTGTTAGCTCAACTTCATGCTTAGTCGGAAAGGGAGGCTGCAATTGATAGAAACAATAGTGTGTGCACTATCACCACTAAACCACAAGTAGCCCCTATTCCTCCTCCTACTATGCCTACTACTAGTGATGCTGAGTTTGACTTTGATATTGATGGTTGCAATATTTCTGAAGTGATTATGTTCTTGCAAAAGCTTGCTAGAAGTCCTGATGCTAGTGATATGCATGTTGCCTTTACCAAACATATTATAGATGCTCTTGTTAAGATTAAGGAAGAGAAGATAAAACACAAAGCTTCTATTCCTAGGAAAGTAGAAGATAGTTGGGAACCCATTATTAATATGCAAGTGAATGACTTTGATCTCAAAGCTTCATGTGATCTTGGTTCTAGTGTCTTTATTATGCCTAGGAAGATTTATGAAATGCTTGATTTTCCACCTTTGGAAGATTGTTATTTGAATGTCCCACTCAATGATAATGCTAAGAAGAAACTCATGGGGAGTATTAATGATGTTCTCATCATGGTTAACAATGCTTATGTCCATGTTGATTTCTATGTTTTGGATGTTGAATACAATGCTTCTTGTCCTATTACTTTAGGAAGACCTTTTCTTAGAACAGTTGGTTCCATCATTGATATGAAAGAAGGCAATATTAAATATCATTTTCCATTCAAGTAAGGTATTGAACACTTCCCAATGAGAAGAGAGAAGTTGATTTTTGCTCCTCCTTTGAAAGCAAGATTTGATGTTAATGCTTCCTCATTTGAAAATACTTGATTCTTCTTGCTTCTTGTGCCTAACTTAAAGGCATTAAAGAAAAGTACTTGTTGGGAGATAACCCAAGACTTTCCTTGAGTCTTGGAAGTTATTACTTTTGTAATGACCTCTACTTATCCTTTTTGGTTGCTTTTTATGCCAAGAATGACCTCTAATGAGAGGGAAGTAAGATTCGGGGAGTTGCTGTCCCAAAACAAATATCTGTCCTCCACCAAACAAATTCATGAGGAGGCTCTGTAACTAGGATTGAGCTCAAAATTTACGCATAAAATCCCCCAGTATGTTAGATAACTTTCGTTAGTTCAACACGTTTTGATCTGAGCAACAGAAGATGTTCGAAAAAAATCGTTTCTACCTGCTGGTCTGTTTTGACAGATTTCTGCCATTATTTGCATTTGCTTCTTATTGATTCCTTTTTGAGTTCTCTTCAGGTAAATTGAGCTTTTTGAAGGAGTTACTACAGTAGCTTGTGTTTTTAGTGAAAATCCTTGTTGTTCCAAAGCTTTGCCAGTGGTCTAATATCTTTTGAATACACTAATGTTGCTAATAAAGATTGTGTGAAGTTTTTATGAAGGAAAAATTTCAGGTGTAGAGAGAGAATGATGCAATGAGATGAAGAATGGACAAAAGCTCAAGCTTGGGGATGCCACCATGGTTTCACCCCAAGAAATATCCAAGAGGTACAAGCGTCAAAGCTTGGGGATGCCCAAGGCATCCCCTTCTTCATCAATAAAAAACTCAGGTCTATCTAGACACTTCGTTTTTATTGTTTCATGCACAGTTGTGTTGTTCTTGGAGCGTCTTAGTTTTCGTTTGCTTTGCTTAGGTTGTTTAGTTTTCTTGAATAAAGTAGTTTAGACCCCCTTTCTCGCTGTGTTTTCTTGCAAATAAAGTTGCTTGGTGTTTGGAAAGGAGTAGTAAGTTCTTGCTTGAAGTGCAAGAGGAGCTTGCATTGACAGTGCCTTAGACTTTAGCATGAAATGATAGGTGTTGTTTTAGCATTATGCTTAGTGATTATTGTTGTAGCATGTCTTGTTCCAAACAATTGGGATTGCTTAGTGTGCCTTGAAAAAATTATGCGTTGTTTTAGCATGCAAAAGCATAGTATTGTGGTATTATCCTTTGATGCTTTGCTTGGGTTGACTTGGCACATGCTCACACCATGTTATGACTATGACAAGTCACCATTAGCCTCTATGATCATTTAGTCCTTGACTTGTAGTACCACTCTTTGCTTTGATTAGTATGCTTTGTTGCATTGCATGATTTTGGCCATTATTGCTCTCTTAGTTGGTTGCTCCCAGTATTTTGCTAGCCTCCACTTGTATGAGTAAGTTCTACTCATGCCTCCAACTCCCAATAAACCAAGTTATTCCAATGTGTCCACTATAAACTCCTATGCATGGTGTGTTACACCATTCCAAGTATATTCTTGTTTTCATCTATCTTCCAATTAAAAACTATTTTGTTATGTGAAAACTTAGTGATTAAAGCCCTCACAAACTTGATGGCACACTTTATTCTTTGCCCCTAATAAACTTGAACCATTGTGACAACTTTGTTGTATATGCTTGCACTTATAAGTTGGAATTAGCAGAACCGTGCTGTCACGGGGAACGTTTTCAACATTGCACTTGTACCTTGTTGTACTCAGTTGATATCATGTTCTTTTATCTATGGATGTCACCCGTGTGAAATAAAGAGGGGACTTGTAAGTCCATGGAGTTTGTATTCTGTGTTAGAGAAATGCCTGGGCCGCTAGCCTAAGCCATGCCTAATCATGGTGGAAACTTGTAGCATCACCATAATGATCTATCTATGACGCATCCTCAATAAAAAGCTATGCATATGGTAAATAAAAAGATTGCTGAGATGCTCATTGTCTTTTTGCCTTGTCATTTTGGTAATGGGAAAGCTCCTGTACCATGTGCAAGGGGTACCCCGTTGGCGGTTCTGAATGATATGAAAATACTTACAGTGACAAGAACTTACCTGGACCCAAAGTTGAGTATGCAAGAGGTGTGACCCTCATATTCAAGGGGTATGAGATTTCCAACTTATACTTCGTCAAGCATATACTCCAGCTTTGCCACTTTAACCTTAACCACTTCAAGATGCTTATGATAGGGGCAATGAGGGCTTAAAGCTAAGAAGTACCATAATTTTTGGAAGCTCTTTTTAAAACTTGTAATCATTGCTTCCTTTACAAAAAGGACTTTCTTCCACCATTATTGAGTCTCCACCTTCTACCTTTAGGTACCATTAAGAGAGCATAGTTGTCATTCTGTGTGCAGTGTTCCAAAGCTTATTGATTGATGCATATTGTGTTATTACTTGCTCTTGTGCTACTTGTTTCTAGTCACCCTTGTGAACTTTGCAGGTGTCCTATGCATTATATTGCTACTCTATGAGGGACAAGCTGATTGCCACTATGCTATGTTTTCTGCATGTGAAACAAACAAATGTTTTTCAATGCATATTATTCATGATCTTTGTTTGTAGCTTGTCAAGTTGCATGCATAGTTACTTTGTCCTATTTTTAGAAATCCATCTTTCATGCACATGTTTAGAGTTCGTTGATCCCAGCTTTCAATGCTTGCAAACGGTTGGATCTTTGTGAAGGTTCATGTCACCTCAAAAATTATTCTTTTTATCACTTACCTACTCGAGGACGAGTAGGAGTTAAGCTTGGGGATGCTGATACGTTGGAAACGTATCTATAATTTTTGATGCTCCATGCTTGTTTTGTATCTACTTTGCTTTGCTTGTCTACACTATGAGGTTCTTTTTACATGTTTTTTGGTACTAACCTATTAACGAGTTGCAACAGTGCAAGATGCCTGTTTTATGCTGTTTTTGGTTTCAAAAAAGTTAGTAAAGAAATATTCTCGGAATTGGACGGGACAAACATCAAAGTCAATTACTTTGCATGGGGAACAAGAAGTCCAGAGGAGACCCGGAGGGGCCATCCAGGGGGGCATACCCACCCAGGCACGGGGGCAGGTGGGCCCACGCCTGGATAGGGTTTGGTGGCCCTGGCCGGCTCCCGGTCTCACCCTTCGCCTATACTAAACCCCGATGCAGAAACCCTGAGGACCCGATCAGAAATCCACAAAACCGTTTGTATCCGCCGCCACCATCGTCCCTAGATCGGGGGGATCTGAAGTTCTTCCCGGCACCCTGCCAGAGGGGAGATCATCTCGGAGGCCTTCTCTCCGGTATGATGCATGAGTAGTTCCACCTTGGACTATGGGTCCATGTAGTATCTAGATGGTTGTATCTCCTCCTCTGTGCTTTCATGTATAGATCTTGTGAGCTCTGCTCATGATCAAGATCTAATCTATTTGTAATCATACATGTTGTGTTTGCGGGGATCCGATGGATATTGAGATTATTATGTTGGTTTGATTAATGCTTTTGTCTTTATGATTGTATCATGTCTGTGTTGTTTGTGATCTTGCATGCTCTCCGTTTCTAGTGTTTATCTTTGCCAAGTAGCTGCTAGTGACTCCAAGAGGGGGTATTTATGCTCGATAGTGGGTTCATGCCTCTAGTTTCAAAGGGAAGTGACAGAAATCCCTTCGGTTGTAGATGTGTTGTTGCTACTAGGGAGAAAACAACGGTCTCTTGTTCATGGAACATGTGGACTGTTTACCTTACACACTTTCCTTAAAGCAGTTGTCTATTGCTTGCAACTTAATACTGGAGGGGGTTCGGATGATAACCTGAAGGTGGACTTCTAGTCATAGATGCAGCTGGATGGCGGTCTATGTATATTGTTGTACTGCCCAATCAACCATATAGGATCTTTCTGGATAGTAATTGCATTGTTATGCCTTGCTCAGTTCCTGTCAATTGCCACGCTGTAATTTGTTTACCCTTCATGCCATGTTGTTTATTTAAGGAGACACCTCTAGTGAATTATAGACCCCGGTCCAATCTTTACCATTGATACATCTTCCACTGTTACCCGTTTACTTGCTGCAAACCATTACCTTCCACACCGTACGTTTAATCCTTTGTTACAGCAAACCGATGAGCTTGACAACCTCACTGATTCGTTGGGGAAAAATCTTGAGTTTGTGTTGTGTAGGTCTCCGCATTGTTAGCAACACCTGTGTGACGTTTCCTTCCTCCTACTGGTTCGATAACCTCGGTTTATTACTGAGGGAAACTTGTTGTTGTGCTTCTTCATACCTTGCTCTTGGGGTTTCCAACGAAGCCTCCCACGACAAATACTGGGCGCCATCAGCTTGTTGGGGGGATCACCCCCGGGTAGGCTAACTGGACAAGATGCAGAGGCAATGTAACTGCCAGCCGGCTGACCCAGCCGGATGTAAAAAATTAAGAGCAGGTGAGAAAGAAGGCCAGACGCATAGCAAGCCAACAAACCTGTCAGCTGGATAATAGCATCCCTGAAGGCCTCTAGCCGGCTGCATCATACCAGCCGTATAGAGCAAGACAGGCCAAGGGCGAACTAGCAGAACCATCAGACGGATAAGATAACGAAGGGCAGACACTTAGCCAGATGGGACCAACCACCCGGACAAGAAGTAGTAGTCGTCTAGGACGACCTAGCCGAACATTCAAGATAGGCGTATGACGTAGGGCACAGTTCCCCGCAGCTCTAGCAGACAGAGGCCAGACAGGAGGACAAAGGCACCGACACCAATGCCAGAGGAGGTGGACCGTACCCATGCCGGGCGGGAACTAGAGCCGCCGCCCGTGTCGGCCGGGGCGGCCTCCACTATTTCCGTGCCAGCCGAGGGGCGCGACACTATGCAAGACGTCAGGTAGGCTGGATACTGTACTGGAATAGTCGTCCGGGCCCGCCTATGGGACCCGCCAGTCGGCTGAGTCTTTGCCCATGCCGCCTTGGCCTATATAAGGGGCGGTAGGGCCATCGTAGCAAGGGTTGGTCTATGGTCGTTGGAGCTAGTCCACAGATACAACTCAAGGAGCCCTTTTAATCCTTTGTGTTCGTCCAGATATTCAGATCGGCAGGAGTAGGGGTGTTACCTCACCATGAGGGCCCCAAACCTGGGTACTTATTGTGTCCCCGACACATTCTTGTTCCCCATCCCGCCTGTGGACGCCGTCTCTCGCTTCCCTGCTTGCTCCCAAATCACGAACTAGCCTGCTCAGTCACTGCCGTTTCTGTAACAATGGAAGTTGGCGCCCTCCGTCGGGCAAAGATGGCCGCGACCGGAGTGACGTTCCGCACGGGACCCGTACCTCGTCCAGCGAGCGCGTACCTTCTGGCCCCGTGCTCACCTTGGGCCATTTCAACTATGTCATCAATAACGCTCGCTGCTTCGCCGGTTCTAGTTTCCCTGTAGGCGGCTCCGTCCTGCTGTTCGGCGACCTGCCAGTCTACATCGCCACCGTGCCGGAGGATTTCCCTCGGGAGAGCGTCTCCTTCACCGAGTCGCTGCCCTTAGCCGGCAGCATGCTCGTCGCGCCCCGTAGCGTGGAGGTGATGATGGCCGGCTCCATTCATGGCCGTCGTCCCGCTCTCGAGTGCACCAGCGAACTAGACGGCACGTCCACTTTCCTGCACGATAAGGGAGTGGTGGAGGAAGTCATCGAGGAACTCCTCGAGCCGGTTGATCTCGGAGAGAACCCGGACGAGGCGATGGCCAAGATCGAGGCGGCGCAAGAGCGTTTGCTTCACCAGGCTTAGGGCCTGGCCTCCACCAAGTACCAGATGGAGAGCAACATCCGCGAATACCACCGCGCCCACGGCCTCACCCGAGTAATCAAGATCCTAGCCAGCTGGGTTCCGTGCAGCGTCACGGGGGAGAGATGGGCACCCGCTTCAAGATGTTGAGTTGGGCCCTCACACGTACTTCCCACCGCCTGTGTCTATCACCGCGGTCAAGATGTCTGGGCGGCGCGAGCCGTCGTGGAGGACCTACCTCACCCAAAGGGGGAGGAAAAGATGCGGCAGTTTCAGCGGGCGCATCACCTGCTGTGGGTGGTTGACGAGTAGGCCGAGGCCGCTTGGATCGCATACGAGGCAGGAGCCGGCTCCAGAGGGAACCACCCGGGTGGAGGTAGCCGGGGAGGCCCTCGCCAGACCGAGTACTCCACGTCTCCGGGCCAGCACCATCTGACCCTGCGCTCCAAGCGTCGCCAGTCCGGCAGCAGCCAACCCGCGGCGACCAAGGTGCCACGAGTCACCCGCCATCGCCTCCGGCTGGCCAGAACCACCCTCCACCCCTCCGCCATCCCGCCTCACTGGCCGGGTGGGAGCGCCAATCCGGTTTAGCCGGACGCGCGCAACCAAATTGACCTCTTGACGCAAGCATGCATCACGGAGGATGAAGACTCAATAGGCCCAGTGTGCTTCGGGCCACGCATCCAGAAGAAGCTGTTCCCTGACAAGTTCTCCCTCCCACGGGACACCCCCAAGTACGACAGCAACATGAAGCTTTAGACTGGTTGACCGACTACATCACTGCAGTCGGAATCACCCATGGTAACAAGCGCGTGGCGGTTTGCTACGTCCCCATCATGTTGACCGGCTCGACAAGAACCTGGCTCAACATCCTCGTTCCCAAAAGCATCAACGCTTGGCCTGACTTTGGGAAGGTCTTCATCCGTAACTTCAACGGCAGTTACAAGCCTCTGGGTAGACCCCGCAATCTCTCTATGTGTGTCCAAGGAGACCGCTAGTCGGATCGCAAGTATCTCGCCCGCTGGACTGAGCTGCACAACTCCTGCGAAGGGGTCGTGGAGAACCAAGAAATTTGTTTCTTCATCGAAGGGTGCCGAGAGGGCTTGATGCTGCACCACCAGCTGTTGTGCGATGAACCCAAGACCATGGAGGAGCTGATGACCGTTGCAGACTAGTACGCCACCGCGGACGCGGCGATGAAGAAGCCCCTCTGGGTGAATGCGGAAGGACGGCTGGTTCCCACCGAGCCGTCTCGAGAGAAGCAAGTCGGGCAAGGTGGAGATGCCGGATCATCCAGGCGGCCTGGCGGCGACAATCGCTACCAGGGCAAGCGTCCGGTTCAGCAGAACCCCCGCTACCACCAAAGGCAAGTCAACACGGTGCAAGGCGCGCCGGCTGGCAACGACAAGAGGCAGAGGAACGCCTTCACCATTGAGCAGATTTTTGATGGGCCGTGCAAGTACCACATCGGCGCCTTCAAGCCGACTACGCACACCACTCGGCAGTGCAGCTGGACCCGACAGATCAAGGAGCAGGCTGGCTGGCCTCCTCTCCCCCCACCCCTCCTAGCGGACCCCCACCACCGGCTAGGGCAGCTGGCAACAACAACGGCAATGGGGCCTACCCTCGGCAGCACGAGAACTACCACATCTTCGATGCCGAGACGACTGACGGCCGCAGCCAGAAGCAGCGCACCACGGAGGTGAACACTGTCGTTCCCCTGGTCCCCCTTCGCCTCAACTGGTCCAAGACTCCCATCACCTGGAGCCAAGAGGATCAGCCGGATCTTCTCCCGAATCCCGGGGGTACGCAATGGTTCTAGACCCTCTTCTCATCTCCGACATGCGCACCTGCCGGTTCTCACGCGTGCTGGTAGATAGCGGGAGCAGACTTAACCTGCTCTACTGTTCTTCCATCGATAAGATAGGCATACGGGAGTGCGACCTACAGCCCTCGACCACTGTGTTCCACGGCGTCGCGCCTAGGCCACCGTGTGTCCCGTTGGGCAAGATCCGGCTGGATTTCATATTCGGCTTGGAGGAAACTTCTGGCGCGAGCCAATCTGGTTCGAGGTGGTGAACCTTGCTAGAACCTACCACGTTCTTCTTGGGTGCCCTGCCCTCGCAAATTTCATGGCGGTCCCCCACTACGGATACCTCAAGATGAAGTTGCCGGGGCCGAATGGTGTGATCACTATGGCCGGTTGCTTCAGGCGGTCCATGGCTTGCGCGAAGGAATGTGCGAAGATAGCGGAGGCCCTGCTCATTGCCGAAGAGAAGCACAAGATGATGCGCAACATCGCCATGCTGTAGTAGGAGGTGCCGGATGGCTTGAAGCCGACTGGGGACATGGCGTTCCAGCCGTCCAAGGACACCAGGCAGATCCCGCTCGACCCGGCTGGCCCCTCCATGTGCATCACAATTTGTGCTAGCTTGGACAGCAAATAGGAAAGCACGCTCATCGACTTCCTCCGTGAGAATCAGGACTTCTTCGCATGGTCTCCCAAATACACGTCGGGTGTGCCAAGGGAGTTCATCGAGCAATCGCTTCATGTGCGGCCTAACGCCAAGACGGTCAAGCGGCCCTTCCGTCGCCTTGCGGAGGACAAGAGGAAGGTCATTGGCGACGAGATCGCCTGGCTACTTGCTACCGGCTTCATCATGGAAGTGTACCACCCGGATTGGCTGGCCAACCCAGTTCTGGTGTTGAAGAAGAACAAGACTTGGCGCATGTGTATCGACTACATGAGCCTGAACAAGGCCTGCCCGAAAGACCCTTTCACTTTGCCCAGTATTGATCAAGTGATTGACTCTACAACCGACTATGATTTGCTCTCCTTTCTCGATAGTCACTCCGATTACAATTAGATCCGGCTGAACCGGGCTGATCAATTGAAAACAACGTTCATCACCCCGTATGGGGCTTACTGCTATGTAACCATGCCATTCGGCCTGAAGAATGCAGGTGCTACCTATCAGCATTGCATGCAGAAATGCTTGCACTCGCAGATCGGCCGGAATGTGCACACGTACATGGATGATGTCATCATCAAGACGAAGGAGAAGCAGACCCTGCTGGAGGACCTCGGCGAGACGTTCGCGAATCTTCACCGGTACCAGATGAAGCTGAACCCGGAGAAGTGCGTGTTTGGCATGCCAGCCGGACAGCTCCTCGGATTCCTCTTGTGCAGCCAAGGGATCGAGGCCAATCCAGAGAAGATCGCGACCATCTAGAGGATGTAGCCACCAAAGAGCTTGCTCGGCGTCCAGAAGTTCACCGGATGCTTGGCCTCCCTCAGCCGTTTCGTTAGCCGGCTTGGGGAGAACGCACTTTCTCTGTACCAGTTGATGAAGAAGACTGACAAGTTCACTTGGACTGCGCAGGAAGATGCCGCATTCCATGACCTAAAGAGCATGCTATCCACAACGCCGGTTCTCGCCACCCCGGCTGAGAAGGAGCCGATGTTGCTCTATATATCCGCCACCAACCGGGTCATCAGTGTTGTCCTGTCGGTGGAGTGTCACGAGGAAGGCAAGGCCCAGCCGGTCCAGCGACATGTCTACTACCTCAACGAAGTGCTTTCCCTCGCCAAGCAGAATTACCCCCACTACCAGAAGATGTGCTACGGCGTGTACCTGGCTTGCAAGAAGTTGAAGCACTACTTCCTAGAGCACCCGCTCACCGTGGTGTCCACCGTGACATTGCACTACAATAAATGCCGGTTAGGCCGACGGCTAGGGCCCGTCGGCATAGGCTGGCCCGACGGTGGCCATCGGCCTAGTCGCGTTGGCGTACCAGGCCGTAGGCGTATGTCACAATCCCGTCGGCGTATATAATCCCGTCGGCGTATATACTGGCCCGACTGTTATACGTAGCCATCGGCGTACATGTCGTCGGCCTAGGCACAGCGGGGCCCACCTGGAGCAGCTAGCGCCCGTTAGCTCTGGAAGATATACACCGACGGCTATGCCGTCGGCCTAAGGATGCCACGTGCCACCCTGTGGTGCTGCCCTGTGTGTACCATATGCCGACGGCATAGTCGTCGGCCCTAATATGCCAGCTGGGCCACGCGCTCCGAGATGCCGATGGCACCCCCGTCGGGCCAAGTGTATACCGTGTCATATGGTAATGTCTACGCCGACGGCATTGCCGTCGGTGTAGGCCCTGCCAGTTTTTACTTTTTTGTGATTTTGTTCATTATTTCTCGCATGCACATCAGGCACAGTATACAACATTTCAAATTCCTGCAGTCATAAGATCATCATCAGGCATAGTATACAACACATGCACATCGACACAAACATAAGATCGTCATCATCAAACGAACATAACTAGATCATCCATACATAGGTACATCCTCATCCAAACTACATAGCGTCCCTACATAGATACATCTCTAAGTGCATCCTAACACAGGCGCATCCCTACACCTCCGACACATGCGCATCCCTACACCTCCGGAGAGCTACTCAAGAGACCCATGTCTCCTCGCGTGAAGAAAGGTGAAGCTTGACGTCGAGTAGCCGCTGTCGAACCAGCACCAGAAGAAGGAGTACCACCACCACCGGTAGAAGGAGAAGCACCGCCACCCTCAGCACGATGGGAAGAAGGAGAATCACCGCCACCGCCACCACCACCTACACCAACCACGGAAGCACCAGGAGAAGCATGACCGGTATGAACCGGTGTCATCGTGCGCGAGATAGTCGGCAAGGCATCAAGATGACCATAGTGTGTATTGCCGGAGCATCCTGGTCCTTACATGTTTGAGGCAGAGTTAGCAACCACCAAGGCACATGTTTGTTGTAACAACCGGTTTGGCAAATAACTTACCGGGTCCCTGAGTAGAAGGTCAAAGCATATTCGACCTTTGATGGGAAGATTGGCTGCGGCCCTGGCCTATGTGGCCGTGGCGGTAGAGTGGCTTGCTCTCCAGTGCCATAAAACCTCTCCAAAAGATGCAAGATAGTTTAGATGTGAGGCGTTGCAGAAATAAAGATTCAAACTAGGGAATGCGAGACTTGTCATATTTTGCAAAAATAAAGGTGGAAACTTACATGATCGCGTAACTATGCCCACTCCTCGTAGGCCGCTCGGGTCTGGGACCACTTCTCGAGCGTCACCAAGTGTTCCGCAAAAGCGGCCTTGTAGGCCGTGTCCAAAGCAGGCTACAATTTCAAAAACAATGAATCTCGTCAACTTAGCCACTCATGAACGATTTTCGGAAAGATGATGGAAATGAGAAAAACTTACATCGTCGTTCGCTCGAGAAGGCCGTCGAGGCGAGATAGCGGGGTCATCGGCGGTGATGGTAGCCTTGATCCGCATGAGGCTCAAAGCAGGAGTTCGCGGGATCACCCTATCGAGAATCTTGAAACGGTCGTGCTCCCGACCGCGCCTTGCCACGACCACCGCTCTCTCGTCGGTCTCCTATGCTCTAGGATCTTCCACCTCCGGATGAAAACCAGTGAACGCCTCGAGGTAGTTAGTACCATCCTCCTTGACAGTGCCATAGAACTCTGGGAGCGAGGGCTGAGGCAGGGATAGATCGGGCCTCTTCTGCTTCATCCTCTCCCATACTTCATAGTCAGAACAAGACCTCTCTAGATGTGTCTCCTGCATCGCCAAAGAAATGTTATGCGTATCAAGTAGGATCACGAGGGGAAATAAATACAGATTGTTCCATGTATACATGTATATACCATATGAGCCTTGAAGCGACCATGGTTGCAGTTTCCCGCACATTGCGTCCCCCAGAGCCACAGCTTGCCTTGTTCCGCTCGCTCAAGGCATTGAACTCGGCGTCTTCCCCGCGCCACCTCGCCGACAATGCCAGCCATGCGTCCTCCTTACCATCGGCCCACGTGGGCATAACCTGAAAAAACAATACTCATTTGAAGAATGGATAATGCAATTAGCAACAACATAGAATCTGATTGACAATTTACTTACCCCGGCATAATCTTCCTCGGTCATTTTTGGTTGGTCCTTCACATTCAAATGCTTCGGCGCCATCTTGCCCAACTTCTCGGATCTATATAGACTGGTGGTGGTATGCTTCTGATTGTAAAACTGCTGCCGTGTCAACCTCTGACAAGCCCCACGCAAATTCTTGTCCGCCTTCTCCTGTTCCTCCGGAAGCACCCTATAGAATCTCTGTAATCATACATATAAAATATTGTGAGGATCATAAGTTAGAATGGTGGGGTCATCAACTATGAACGAAACTTGAAAACTTTATCTTACCCAAAACTTGGTGATCACGGCATCAGAAGCTTTCCCGGCATAGCCAGAGTTTTCGGCGGCCTCATAGTGCGCCCAACTGGTGGCTAGCTTGCTCTCGTCGTTGGGGACGGGAGTGTAAAAGCCTGGCCAAAATTTCCTAATCAGAGCTCCGACCAAGGTGTTAGGCGCACGGGTACCTGGAGGAAATGTCCAATTGCTGCACAATAGTAACACATTAGTACATGCCAAATTGTTATGACCAAAATGAAATTACATGTTCAAAATTAGTATAGCCACTTACTCAATGCCGTTAGGCGTAATGATGGGTTTATCCTCCTCAGAAGCAGGTTCGTCCACTGGGACACCCGATTCCCCATGAAAATTTGGCTTCTTCGGCCGCGTCGACGGCCCGACTCCTGGTCTCGGGGATCCCCCTCCTGGTCTCAAGACTCCCCCTCCTATTATCGAGACTCCCACTCCAAGTCTCGAGACTCCTCCTCCAAGTCTCGAGACTCCTCCTCCTCGTCAGGAGACTCCGAGTAAGCAGACTCGAAAGCCACATCGCCAGAAGCGGAGGGTAGGTCACTCACAAGGTGTAAACCTCGTACTCCACCTCGTCCTCGTCCTCCACCTCATCCTGCCCTCGGGGGAAGTCCCCCTCCTCCCTCACCTCGTCCTGCACCTCGTCCTGGCCTCGGAGGAAGTCCACCTCCTCCTCCCTCACCTCGTCCTCCTCCTCCCACATTGTCGTCATTGTAACACAAGTTGGGAATGGGTACTCTTCCACTTTTGGTAACCTTCTTCTGCTTCAAACACTTAAGGATAGAGGACGTTGATTCCTTGCGTTGGCTCATATTGGTCAATCACCTGCATTGAGAAGAGGTAAACAATTTAGTATGAATACATGATCCAGTTAAGCATAATAAAGATATTAAGCATAATAAAGATACTAAGCATAATAAAGATACTAAGCACAATAAAGATACTAAGCATAAATACTAAGCATAATAAAGATACTAAGCATAGTAAAGTCATAAAATACATAAAAGACCCTCACCACTCATCATCATCACTCTCATGTGTATGTCTTGGGTTTTGATCAGCACTATCAACATCACTATCACGTGAGAGGTAAGTTGGAGGTTCATCGCAGGGTGGAGGCTCATCGTTGCCATTGTCCGAATATAACTTGGTGAGCATATCAATGTCCTTTATATTCGTGACTACCTCACCACGAGTATATGCATTGTTCTCGAGGTTCTCAAGACCTTGTAAGTCAAATTCCCCAAAGTTCTCTTGTTCTTAATAGAAAACTCCGTCATATGTTTTAGGGTCAATGTTGTTGTAACCATCGTCGGAGGGCATGTGTAGCTTACCACGTGGCGATACCTGGAACACGACTTCCCAGGCCTTGAGTTCCTATTTCTGACATGGGTAGGGTAAATAATAAACTTGTTTGGCTTGGTGGGACACAATAAAGACATTGGATCCACTATAGGTGGTTGAAGGCCTAACTTCAACTAACCCAATGGAAGGGGTACTTCTATATCCACCGCGTGGGTCGAACCAGTGGCATTTGAACACAACAAGCTTGAGTTCTAGGGGCGTATTATTAAACTCAGCTCGTATACATTTTGTAACCTTCCATAGTAATCAAAGTCATCGGCTCCTCTGGTGAAGACCCTGGTATTTACAGTTTTTGCATTTGGCCGACGGTTCTGGTAAGACTCTGTATGGAATCGATAACCATTCACATCATACTTCTCCTACATCTCGACTTTACGGTTAAAACCCTGGGAGACACATCTCAACTGATCCGACATCTCAACATTGGGATCGGCTCCCTACAAGTTGCGTACAAATTGTGCATTAGTTATGTGTAATAAGAGGGACAAGTCAAGGATTGCCAGGTAAGAGGGACAGGTTATAAATTACCTTTTCATAGAACCAAGACGTGAAATTTTTCTTTCCGAGGGCACCCACTTTTAGAAGGGTTTCCAACTCCGCATCATCGGGATCCGTCGTTCCCGACCACATTTCATCAGTGAATTGGCTAAAAGGAGAAAATACGTATTAGATCGAAACCGAGTTACTAGTTGCAAATGAATTTGTTCATCATTTTACCTAAGGAAACTGGGCACTTGATTATCTTCCTCCTCTTCATTCTCACCGCAGACCACTTCCTTCATGTTCATAAGCACATAGAGCATTATGCAATCCTTCTCTTCCTTTTTCAAGGTATAACTTGTTGCGCCATTGGCCTTGCCACCGGGACACTGGAAGAGGAGGAGCTTGGGGTCATGCTTCGGCTCGTCGACATTGTACCGACAGACCTGGTTATGCATAGTGGGAACATCATCGCCATAGTATGTTGTCGTGGCGTCTGTTATCTCCTAGAGGAGAGTTGCCTCATCTATGCATGCTTCAATCTTATTTTTGTTTCCACATTTGGTTCGAATATACTTAAACTCTCTCTCAATACAAAACTGCCAACAAAACTGCACCGGTCCACCCAAGAGTGCCTCGTTCGCGAGATGCACAATGAGATGTAACATCAGAGTAAAGAAGCCTGGCGGAAAGATCATCTCTTACTTGCATAGCAACTCCAGCACTAGATCATGCAGCTTCTCAATCATCAAGGGAGATATCTGCTTGGCACAGAGCGTGCGGAAGAAATGGCTCAACTCCGCAAGCACTTGCCAGATATGCTCAGGGAGATACCCTCGAACCATAACCGGCATCAGCCGCTCAATCCATATATGATAGTCGTGACTCTCACTACTAGAAAAATGTCTGTTCGTGGCGCACCTGAAAAGGCCTTCTGTGGTGCACTAGCAGTGCGCCACGGGCCTCACGCTACGGCTATCTCGTAGCCGTGGCGCACTGCATGGTGCGCCACGGTTGTGTCGAGATAGGCGTGGCGCACCTAGTAGTGCGCCACAGAAGGCCTTTTCAGGTGCACCACGGATGTGTTTTTCAAAAAACAAAAAAAAATGCAAAAAACACCCTCGTTTTGAATTGCAAAAGCAATCGGGTCCGTGCATCGCCGCCGCAGTTGTGTCACCTCGCCGGAGCATGGCCGTGGCAGGGAGGTGCGGGAGGGGTCGTGGCCGCTCTAGTCCTCGTCGGCGTCGAGGTGGTGTGTGGTTGGAGAATGGATGGTAGGAAGAGAGGGAGGAAGGAAGAGATGGAGGAAGAGAGGGAGGAAGGAAGAGATGGAGGAAGAGAGGGAGGTAGGAAGAGATGGAGGAAGAGAGGAAGGAAGGGAGGTCGGTGAGGAGAAGGATGCCGCCGTCGCCCGTTGTCACTGCGAGGAGGAGGAGAAGGAGGCCACCGTTGCACCGCCGTCGCCCGTTGTCACTGCGAGGAGGAGGAGAAGGAGGCCACCGTTGCACCGCCGTCGCCCGTTGTCACTGCGAGGAGGAGGAGAAGGAGGCCGACGTCGCGCCGTCACTTCAAGGAGAGGAGAAGGGGAAGGAGGACAAGGAAGAAGGAAGAAGGGAAAAGGAAGAAGGAAGAAGGATAAGGGAAAGGGAGGGAAAGAGGGAAAAGGGAAAGGGAAAAGGGGAAAGGAAAAGGGAGGAGGGCGGGGTGGGGATTCAAATTTGAATCCCGCCCAAGCTTATCCGTGGCGCACTAGGTGGTGGTGCGCTACGGGTAAGTCGCCCTCTATTTTTTGAAGTGTTTATAATTTCTTTTATTTTTTGCAAAGCCTAAAAAGGCGATCCACGGGGGGGGGGGGGGGGGAGTTGGTGCAGGATAGTTAGGCGTAGGGCACTAGGGCAAGGTGCCCTACTATTAAGTTTATACGTCCGTGGCGCACATGGCATAGTGCGCCACAGAACTTGCCACAACCGTAGCGCACCTACCCCATGTGCGCTACGGGTACGTGGCATACGGCTGGCAGGCCCCTGGCCCATACATATCTGTGGCGCACATACCCCATGTGCGCCACGGTTGTTCTAGTTACTAGTAGGGCACTACCCACAGGTGAGCCACGCCTATTTTACCCGTGGGGCACTTCAACCATGTGAGCCACGGATGTGCGGATTACCTATAGCCCTTTTCCTAGTAGTGTCTTGAGCCCAGTGACTTTTCCAGTTGCTAGATTGACTCCCTTGATCATATTCGAACAATAACCATATGGGAACATCATGACAAATTTGAGCCACCCCAATCACTACTTCTTTTGGAGGCTATCAAGGAAGTAGTAGGCATGCGGCTTGACCCAATTTTTTCGATTGCGTGCAGGAGGTTGCATGCATAGTCTCTTCCTATCACATAGCTCCTCAACATCCACTCTAGCCTTGACATTATCCTTTGACTTTTCAGGAATGTTCAGAATTGTCTAAAAGAGAGACTCTGCGACATTATTTTCAGTGTGCATCACATCGATGTTATGGGGAAGTTCGCAGTCCTTGTAATACTTGAGCTTCGTTATGCCTGCCTCGTGTGTCCAGTTGTGCGTTTTTCCATGTCCCTCAAACTGTGGGAAACCAGACTCGGTACGCATGAGAGCACGTAACTCAGCATCAATAGCAGCACCATCGAACGTTGGTATCTCTTTTTCTTCAAGCACAACTTTGCCCTTGATGAAGTTCTTTTTGTCTTGTCTGAACGGATGGTCTCCTTTGAGGTATGGTCGATGTGTGTCAAATGCGGAATACTTTTTACCCGCCTTTAGCCAAAGGAACTCAAGTAGATGCCTGCACACTGGGCATGGCCACTTACCAGCTCTACACCATCCGTAGAATAGGGCGTACCCGGGCATGTCGTGCATGGAATAGTGGAACCAAACTTTCATGTAGGAGTTTGTCTTTGATGCACGGTCGTATGTCAACGTCCCGTGGTGCCAAGAGTGGTTCAGATCTTCCACAAGTGGTTGCATGTACACACTCAAATTCTTCCCTGGGTATTCAGGCCCTGGAATGATCAGCGACAAGAATATGGTCTTCCTTTGCATTAGGGCTCCGGGAGGGAGATTGAGCAGAATAACAAACACGGGCCAGCAGCTATACGAGGCGGTCGACATACCATATGGATTGAATCCATCTGTTGCTATAGCAATTCTGACGTTCTGAGCCTCTCCTGCCTCAGCGGGGTGGTCTCTATCAAAGTTCTTCCATGCCTTACCATCAGATGGATGTCCAATCTTTACCCGTCCTTGCTCATCCTCGTATCTCTTCCCCGTCTTGTGCCACGTCATCTGCGTGGCAGACTCCTTGGTCATGTAAACCCGCTGGATTCTTTTTATGAATGGGAGATAACAAAGAATCTTCATGGCGACTTTTGTCTGCGTCATCTGACCATCGTCTCCATGTACCTCATGATACCTAGAGGCCCCACACTTGCTATAGTAATTGTCATCCGCAAACTATTTCCAAAACAAGAGGCAACCTTTTGGACAACAATCTATCTTTTGGTATTCCATACTGAACGCTCGCATGATTTTCTTTGCTTGCGAGCAGATGCGAAATCTCGTTCTCGTCATTTTCGTATATTATACGATTTTTTCGACATCGTATGCAAAAGTTACGGCCATTTTACCATGGCATGACTTTTTTTTGCAGAAAAAGTCAAAACTCATGTTTGTTAATTTTCCTAGAAACTATACCACATTATCTTCCTAAATATGAAAGGATTTAATTTTTTTAAGTGTTTATAATTTTCTTTTATTTTTTGCAAAGCCTAAAAAGGCGATCCACGGGGGGGGGGGGGGGGGGGGAGTTGGTGCAGGATAGTTAGGCGTAGGGCACTAGGGCAAGGTGCCCTACTATTAAGTTTATACATCCGTGGAGCACATGGCATAGTGCGCCACAGAACTTGCCACAACCGTGGCGCACATGGCATAGTGCGCCACAGAACTTGCCACAACCGTAGCGCACCTACCCCATGTGCGCTACGGGTACGTGGCATGCGGCTGGCAGGCCCCTGGCCCATACATATCTGTGGCGCACATACCCCATGTGCGCCACGGTTGTTCTAGTTACTAGTAGGGCACTACCCACAGGTGAGCCACGCCTATTTTACCCGTGGGGCACTTCAACCATGTGAGCCACGGATGTGCGGATTACCTATAGCCCTTTTCCTAGTAGTGTCTTGAGCCCAGTGACTTTTCCAGTTGCTAGATTGACTCCCTTGCTCATATTCGAACAATAACCATATGGGAACATCATGACGAATTTGAGCCACCCCAATCACTACTTCTTTTGGAGGCTATCAAGGAAGTAGTAGGCATGCGGCTTGACCCAATTTTTTCGATTGCGTGCAGGAGGTTGCATGCATAGTCTCTTCCTATCACATAGCTCCTCAACATCCACTCTAGCCTTGACATTATCCTTTGACTTTTCAGGAATGTTCAGAATTGTCTAAAAGAGAGACTCTGCGAAATTATTTTCAGTGTGCATCACATCGATGTTATGGGGAAGTTCGCAGTCCTTGTAATACTTGAGCTTCGTTATGCCTGCCTCGTGTGTCCAGTTGTGCGTTTTTCCATGTCCCTCAAACTGTGGGAAACCAGACTCGGTACGCATGAGAGCACGTAACTCAGCATCAATAGCAGCACCATCGAACATTGGTATCTCTTTTTCTTCAAGCACAACTTTGCCCTTGATGAAGTTCTTTTTGTCTTGTCTGAACGGATGGTCTCCGTTGAGGTATGGTCGATGTGTGTCAAATACGGAATACTTTTTACCCGCCTTTAGCCAAAGGAACTCAAGTAGATGCCTGCACACTGGGAATGGCCACTTACCAGCTCTACACCATCCGTAGAATAGGGCGTACCCGGGCATGTCGTGCATGGAATAGTGGAACCAAACTTTCATGTAGAAGTTTGTCTTTGATGCACGGTCGTATGTCAACGTCCCGTCGTGCCAAGAGTGGTTCAGATCTTCCTCAAGTGGTTGCATGTACACACTCAAATTCTTCCCTGGGTATTCAGGCCCCGGAATGATCAGCGACAAGAATATGGTCTTCCTTTGCATTAGGGCTCCGGGAGAGAGATTGAGCGGAATAACAAACACGGGCCAGCACCTATACGAGGCGGTTGACATACCATATGGATTGAATCCATCTGTTGCTATAGCAATTCTGACGTTCTGAGCCTCTCCTGCCTCAGCGGGGTGGTCTCTATCAAAGTTCTTCCATGCCTTACCATCAGATGGATGTCCCATCTTTACTCGCCCTTGCTCATCCTCGTATCTCTTCCCCGTCTTGTGCCACGACATCTGCGTGGCAGACTCCTTGGTCATGTAAACCCGCTGGATTCTTTTTATGAATGGGAGATAACAAAGAATCTTCATGGCGACTTTTGTCTGCGTCATCTGACCATTGTCTCCATGTACCTCATGATACCTAGAGGCCCCACACTTGCTATAGTAATTGTCATCCGCAAACTATTTCCAAAACAAGAGGCAACCTTTTCGACAACAATCTATCTTTTGGTATTCCATACTGAGCGCTCGCATGATTTTCTTTGCTTGCGAGCAGATGCGAAATCTCGTTCTCGTCATTTTGGTATATTATACGATTTTTTTCGACATCGTATGCAAAAGTTACGGCCATTTTACCGTGGCATGACTTTTTTTTGCAGAAAAAGTCAAAACTCATGTTTGTTAATTTTCCTAGAAACTATACCACATTATCTTCCTAAATATGAAAGGATTTAATTTTTTGAAGTGTTTATAATTTTATTTTATTTTTTGCAAAGCCTAAAAAGGCGATCCACGGGGGGGGGGGGGTGAAGTTGGTGCAGGATAGTTTGGCATAGGGCACTGGGGCAAGGTGCCCTACTATTAAGTTTATACATCCGTGGCGTACATGGCATAGTGCGCCACAGAACTTGCCACAACCGTGGCGCACATGGCATAGTGCGCCACAGAACTTGCCACAACCGTAGCGCACCTACCCCATGTGCGCTACAGGTACGTGGCATGCGGCTGGCAGGCCCCTGGCCCATACATATCGTTGGCGCACATACCCCATGTGCGCCACGGTTGTTCTAGTTACTAGTAGGGCACTACCCACAGGCGAGCCACGCCTATTTTACTCGTGGGGCACTTCAACCATGTGAGCCACGGATGTGCGGATTATCTATAGCCCTTTTCCTAGTAGTGTCTTGAGCCCAGTGACTTTTCCAGTTGCTAGATTGACTCCCTTGCTCATATTCGAACAATAACCATATGGGAACATCATGACGAATTTGAGCCACCCCAATCACTACTTCTTTTGGAGGCTATCAAGGAAGTAGTAGGCATGCGGCTTGACCCAATTTTTTCGATTGCGTGCAGGAGGTTGCATGCATGGTCTCTTCCTATCACATAGCTCCTCAACATCCACTCTAGCCTTGAAATTATCCTTTGACTTTTCAGGAATGTTCAGAATTGTCTAAAAGAGAGACTCTGCGACATTATTTTCAGTGTGCATCACATCGATGTTATGGGGAAGTTCGCAGTCCTTGTAATACTTGAGCGTCGTTATGCCTGCCTCGTGTGTCCAGTTGTGCGTTTTTCCATATCCCTCAAACTATGGGAAACCAGACTCGGTACGCATGAGAGCACGTAACTCGGCATCAATAGCAGCACCATCGAACGTTGGTATCTCTTATTCTTCAAGCACAACTTTGCCCTTGATGAAGTTCTTTTTGTCTTGTCTGAACGTATGGTCTCCTTTGAGGTATGGTCGATGTGTGTCAAATGCGTTATACTTTTTACCCGCCTTTAGCCAAAGGAACTCAAGTAGATGCCTGCACACTGGGCATGGCCACTTACCAGCTGTACACCATCCGTAGAATAGGGCGTACCCGGGCATGTCGTGCATGGAATAGTGGAACCAAACTTTCATGTAGAAGTTTGTCTTTGATGCACGGTCGTATGTCAACATCCCGTGGTGCCAAGAGTGGTTCAGATCTTCCACAAGTGGTTGCATGTACACACTCAAATTCTTCCCTGGGTATTCAGGCCCTGGAATGATCAGCGACAAGAATATGGTCTTCCTTTGCATTAGGGCTCCGGGAGGGAGATTGAGCGGAATAACAAACACGGGCCAGCAGCTATACGAGGCGGTCGACATACCATATGGATTGAATCCATCTGTTGCTATAGCAATTCTGACGTTCTGAGCCTCTCCTGCCTCAGCGGGGTGGTCTCTATCAAAGTTCTTCCATGCCTTACCATCAGATGGATGTCCCATCTTTACCCGTCCTTGCCCATCCTCGTATCTCTTCCCCGTCTTGTGCCACGCCATCTGCGTGACAGACTCCTTGCCTATGTAAACCCGCTGGATTCTTTTTTTGAATGGGAGATAACAAGGAATCTTCATGGAGACTTTTGTCTGCGTCATCTGACCATCGTCTCCATGTACCTCATGATACCTAGAGGCCCCACACTTGCTATAGTTATTGTCATCCGCAAACTATTTCCAAAACAAGAGGCAAACTTTTGGACAACAATCTATCTTTTGGTATTCCATACTGAGCGCTCGCATGATTTTCTTTGCTTGCGAGCAGATGCGAAATCTCGTTCTCGTCATTTTGGTATATTATACGATTTTTTTCGACATCGTATGCAAAAGTTACGGCCATTTTACCGTGGCATGACTTTTTTTTGCAGAAAAAGTCAAAACTCATGTTTGTTAATTTTCCTAGAAACTATACCACATTATCTTTCTAAATATGAAAGGATTTAATTTTTTGAAGTGTTTATAATTTTCTTTTATTTTTTGCAAAGCCTAAAAAGGCGATCCACGGGGGGGGGGGGGGGGGGGTGAAGTTGGTGCAGGATAGTTTTTCATAGGGCACTAGGGCAAGGTGTCCTACTATTAAGTTTATACATCCGTGGCGCACATGGCATAGTGCGCCACAGAACTTGCCACAACCGTGGCGCACATGGCATAGTGCGCCACAGAACTTGCCACAACCGTAGCGCACCTACCCCATGTGCGCTACGGGTACGTGGCATGCGGCTGGCAGGCCCCTGGCCCATACATATCGTTGGCGCACATACCCCATGTGCGTCACGGTTGTTCTAGTTACTAGTAGGGCACTACCCACAGGCGAGCCACGCCTATTTTACTCGTGGGGCACTTCAACCATGTGAGCCACGGATGTGCGGATTACCTATAGCCCTTTTCCTAGTAGTGTCTTGAGCCCAGTGACTTTTCCAGTTGCTAGATTGACTCCCTTGCTCATATTCGAACAATAACCATATGGGAACATCATGACGAATTTGAGCCACCCCAATCACTACTTTTGGAGGCTATCAAGGAAGTAGTAGGCATGCGGCTTGACCCAATTTTTTGGATTGCGTGCAGGAGGTTGCATGCATAGTCTCTTCCTATCACATAGCTCCTCAACATCCACTCTAGCCTTGACATTATCCTTTGACTTTTCAGGAATGTTCAGAATTGTCTAAAAGAGAGACTCTGCGACATTATTTTCAGTGTGCATCACATCGATGTTATGGGGAAGTTCGCAGTCCTTGTAATACTTGAGCTTCGTTATGCCTGCCTCGTGTGTCCAGTTGTGCGTTTTTCCATATCCCTCAAACTGTGGGAAACCAGACTCGGTACGCATGAGAGCACGTAACTCAGCATCAATAGCAGCACCATCGAACGTTGGTATCTCTTATTCTTCAAGCACAACTTTGCCCTTGATGAAGTTCTTTTTGTCTTGTCTGAACGTATGGTCTCCTTTGAGGTATGGTCGATGTGTGTCAAATGCGGAATACTTTTTACCCGCCTTTAGCCAAAGGAACTCAAGTAGATGCCTGCACACTGGGCATGGCCACTTACTAGCTCTACACCATCCGTAGAATAGGGCGTACCCGGGCATGTCGTGCATGGAATAGTGGAACCAAACTTTCATGTAGAAGTTTGTCTTTGATGCACGGTCGTATGTCAACATCCCGTGGTGCCAAGAGTGGTTCATATCTTCCACAAGTGGTTGCATGTACACACTCAAATTCTTCCCTGGGTATTCAGGCCCTGGAATGATCAGCGACAAGAATATGGTCTTCCTTTGCATTAGGGCTCCGGGAGGGAGATTGAGCGGAATAACAAACACGGGCCAGCAGCTATACGAGGCGGTCGACATACCATATGGATTGAATCCATCTGTTGCTATAGCAATTCTGACGTTTTGAGCCTCTCCTGCCTCAGCGGGGTGGTCTCTATCAAAGTTCTTCCATGCCTTACCATCATATGGATGTCCCATCTTTACCCGTCCTTGCCCATCCTCGTATCTCTTCCCCGTCTTGTGCCACGTCATCTGCGTGACAGACTCCTTGGCCATGTAAACCCGCTGGATTCTTTTTATGAATGGGAGATAACAAAGAATCTTCATGGCGAATTTTGTCTGCGTCATCTGACCATCGTCTCCATGTACCTCATGATACCTAGAGGCCCCACACTTGCTATAGTAATTGTCATCCGCAAACTATTTCCAAAACAAGAGGCAACCTTTTGGACAACAATCTATCTTTTGGTATTCCATACTGAGCGCTCGCATGATTTTCTTTGCTTGCGAGCAGATGCGAAATCTCTTTCTCGTCATTTTGGTATATTATACGATTTTTTTCGACATCATATGCAAAAGTTACGGCCATTTTACCGTGGCATGACTTTTTTTTGCAGAAAAAGTCAAAACTCATGTTTGTTAATTTTCCTAGAAACTATACCACATTATCTTTCAAAATATGAAAGGATTTAATTTTTTGAAGTGTTTATAATTTTCTTTTATTTTTTGCAAAGCCTAAAAAGGCGATCCACGGGGGGGGGGGGGTGAAGTTGGTGCAGGATAGTTTGGCATAGGGCACTAGGGCAAGGTGCCCTACTATTAAGTTTATACATCCGTGGCGCACATGGCATAGCGCGCCATAGAACTTGCCACAACCGTGGCGCACATGGCATAGTGCGCCACAGAACTTGCCACAACCGTAGCGCACCTACCCCATGTGCGCTACGGGTACGTGGCATGCGGCTGGCAGGCCCCTGGCCCATACATATCGTTGGCGCACATACCCCATGTGCGCCACGGTTGTTCTAGTTACTAGTAGGGCACTACCCACAGGCGAGCCACGCCTATTTTACCCATGGGGCACTTCAACCATGTGAGCCACGGATGTGCGGATTACCTATAGCCCTTTTCCTAGTAGTGTCTTGAGCCCAGTGACTTTTCCAGTTGCTAGATTGACTCCCTTGCTCATATTCGAACAATAACCATATGGGAACATCATGACGAATTTGAGCCACCCCAATCACTACTTCTTTTGGAGGCTATCAAGGAAGTAGTAGGCATGCGGCTTGACCCAATTTTTTCGATTGCGTGCAGGAGGTTGCATGCATAGTCTCTTCCTATCACATAGCTCCTCAACATCCACTCTAGCCTTGACATTATCCTTTGACTTTTCAGAAATGTTCAGAATTGTCTAAAAGAGAGACTCTGCGACATTATTTTCAGTGTGCATCACATCGATGTTATGGGGAAGGTCGCAGTCCTTGTAATACTTGAGCTTCGTTATGCCTGCCTCGTGTGTCCAGTTGTGCGTTTTTCCATATCCCTCAAACTGTGGGAAACCAGACTCGGTACGCATGAGAGCACGTAACTCAGCATCAATAGCAGCACCATCGAACGTTGGTATCTCTTATTCTTCAAGCACAACTTTGCCCTTGATGAAGTTCTTTTTGTCTTGTCTGAACGTATGGTCTCCTTTGAGGTATGGTCGATGTGTGTCAAATGCGGAATACTTTTTACCCGCCTTTAGCCAAAGGAACTCAAGTAGATGCCTGCACACTGGGCATGGCCACTTACCAGCTCTACACCATCCATAGAATAGGGCGTACCCGGGCAAGTCGTGCATGGAATAGTGGAACCAAACTTTCATGTAGAAGTTTGTCTTTGATGCACGGTCGTATGTCAACATCCCGTGGTGCCAAGTGTGGTTCAGATCTTCCACAAGTGGTTGCATGTACACACTCAAATTCTTCCCTGGGTATTCAGGCCCTGGATGATCAGCGACAAGAATATGGTCTTCCTTTGCATTAGGGCTCCGGGAGGGAGATTGAGCGGAATAACAAACACGGGCCAGCAGCTATACGAGGCGGTCGACATACCATATGGATTGAATCCATCTGTTGCTATAGCAATTCTGACGTTCTGAGCCTCTCCTGCCTCAGCGGGGTGGTCTCTATCAAAGTTCTTCCATGCCTTACCATCAGATGGATGTCCCATCTTTACCCGTCCTTGCCCATCCTCGTATCTCTTCCCCGTCTTGTGCCACGTCATTAGACTCCTTGGCCATGTAAACCCACTGGATTCTTTTTATGAATGGGAGATAACAAAGAATCTTCATGGCGACTTTTGTCTGCGTCATCTGACCATCGTCTCCATGTACCTCATGATACCTAGAGGCCCCACACTTGCTATAGTAATTGTCATCCGCAAACTATTTCCAAAACAAGAGGCAACCTTTTAGACAACAATCTATCTTTTGGTATTCCATACTGAGCGCTCGCATGATTTTCTTTGCTTGCGAGCAGATGCGAAATCTCGTTCTCATCATTTTGGTATATTATACGATTTTTTTTTCGACATCGTATGCAAAAGTTACGGCCATTTTACCGTGGCATGACTTTTTTTTCCAAAAAAATTCAAAACTCATGTTTGTTAATTTTCCTAGAAACTATACCACATTATCTTCCTAAATATGAAAGGATTTAATTTTTTGAAGTGTTTATAATTTTCTTTTATTTTTTGCAAAGCCTAAAAAGGCGATCCACGGGGGGGGGGGGGGGGGGTGAAGGGGGTGAAGTTGGTGCAGGATAGTTAGGCGTAGGACACTAGGGCAAGGTGCCCTACTATTAAGTTTATACATCCGTGGCGCACATGGCATAGTGCGCCACAGAACTTGCCACAACTGTGGCGCACATGGCATAGTGTGCCACAGAACTTGCCACAACCGTAGCGCACCTACCCCATGTGCGCTACGGGTACGTGGCATGCGGCTGGCAGGCCCCTGGCCCATACATATCTGTGGCGCACATACCCCATGTGCGCCACGGTTGTTCTAGTTACTAGTAGGGCACTACCCACAGGTGAGCCACGCCTATTTTACCCGTGGGGCACTTCAACCATGTGAGCCACGGATGTGCGGATTACCTATAGCCCTTTTCCTAGTAGTGTCTTGAGCCCAGTGACTTTTCCAGTTGCTAGATTGACTCCCTTGCTCATATTCGAACAATAACCATATGGGAACATCATGACGAATTTGAGCCACCCTAATCACTACTTCTTTTGGAGGCTATCAAGGAAGTAGTAGGCATGCGGCTTGACCCAATTTTTTCGATTGCGTGCAGGAGGTTGCATGCATAGTCTCTTCCTATCACATAGCTCCTCAACATCCACTCTAGCCTTGACATTATCCTTTGACTTTTCAGGAATGTTCAGAATTGTCTAAAAGAGAGACTCTGCGACATTATTTTCAGTGTGCATCACATCGATGTTATGGGGAAGTTCGCAGTCCTTGTAATACTTGAGCTTCGTTATGCCTGCCTCGTGTGTCCAGTTGTGCGTTTTTCCATATCCCTCAAACTGTGGGAAACCTGACTCGGTACGCATGAGAGCACGTAACTCAGCATCAATAGCAGCACCATCGAACGTTGGTATCTCTTTTTCTTCAAGCACAACTTTGCCCTTGATGAAGTTCTTTTTGTCTTGTCTGAACGTATGGTCTCCTTTGAGGTATGGTCGATGTGTGTCAAATGCGGAATACTTTTTACCCTCCTTTAGCCAAAGGAACTCAAGTAGATGCCTGCACACTGGGCATGGCCACTTACCAGCTCTACACCATCCGTAGAATAGGGCGTACCCGGGCATGTCGTGCATGGAATAGTGGAACCAAACTTTCATGTAGAAGTTTGTCTTTGATGCACGGTCGTATGTCAACGTCCCGTGGTGCCAAGAGTGGTTCAGATCTTCCACAAGTGGTTGCATGTACACACTCAAATTCTTCCCTGGGTATTCAGGCCCTGGAATGATCAGCGACAAGAATATGGTCTTCCTTTGCATTAGGGCTCCGGGAGGGAGATTGAGCGGAATAACAAACACGGGCCAGCAGCTATACGAGGCAGTCGACATACCATATGGATTGAATCCATCTGTTGCTATAGTAATTCTGACGTTCTGAGCCTCTCCTGCCTCAGCGGGGTGGTCTCTATCAAAGTTCTTCCATGCCTTACCATCAGATGGATGTCCCATCTTTACCCGTCCTTGCTCATCCTCGTATCTCTTCCCCGTCTTGTGCCACGTCATCTGCGTGGCAGACTCCTTGGTCATGTAAACCCGCTGGATTCTTTTTATGAATGGGAGATAACAAAGAATCTTCATGGCGACTTTTGTCTGCGTCATCTGACCATCGTCTCCATGTACCTCATGATACCTAAAGGCCCCACACTTGCTATAGTAATTGTCATCCGCAAACTATTTCCAAAACAAGAGGCAACCTTTTGGACAACAATCTATCTTTTGGTATTCCATATTGAGCGCTCGCATGATTTTCTTTGCTTGCGAGCAGATGTGAAATCTCGTTCTCGTCATTTTGGTATATTATACGATTTTTTTCGACATCGTATGCAAAAGTTACGGCCATTTTACCGTGGCATTACTTTTTTTTGCAGAAAAAGTCAAAACTCATGTTTGTTAATTTTCCTAGAAACTATACCACATTATCTTCCTAAATATGAAAGGATTTAATTTTTTGAAGTGTTTATAATTTTCTTTTATTTTTTGCAAAGCCTAAAAAGGCGATCCACGGGGAGGGGGGGGTGGAGTTGGTGCAGGATAGTTAGGCGTAGGGCACTAGGGCAAGGTGTCCTACTATTAAGTTTATACATCCGTGGCGCACATGGCATAGTGCGCCACAAAACTTGCCACAACCGTGGCGCACATGGCATAGTGCGCCACAGAACTTGCCACAACCGTAGCGCACCTACCCCATGTGCGCTACGGGTACGTGGCATGCGGCTGGCAGGCCCCTGGCCCATACATATCTGTGGCGCACATACCCCATGTGCGCCACGGTTGTTCTAGTTACTAGTAGGGCACTACCCACAGGTGAGCCACGCCTATTTTACCCGTGGGGCACTTCAACCATGTGAGCCACGGATGTGCGGATTACCTATATCCCTTTTCCTAGTAGTGTCTTGAGCCCAGTGACTTTTCCAGTTGCTAGATTGACTCCCTTGCTCATATTCGAACAATAACCATATGGGAACATCATGACGAATTTGAGCCACCCCAATCACTACTTCTTTTGGAGGCTATCAAGGAAGTAGTAGGCATGCGGCTTGACCCAATTTTTTCGATTGCGTGCAGGAGGTTGCATGCATAGTCTCTTCCTATCACATAGCTCCTCAACATCCACTCTAGCCTTGACATTATCCTTTGACTTTTCAGGAATGTTCAGAATTGTCTAAAAGAGAGACTCTGCGACATTATTTTCAGTGTGCATCACATCGAAGTTATGGGGAAGTTCGCAGTCCTTGTAATACTTGAGCTTCGTTATGCCTGCCTCGTGTGTCCAGTTGTGCGTTTTTCCATATCCCTCAAACTATGGGAAACCAGACTCGGTACGCTTGAGAGCACGTAACTCAGCATCAATAGCAGCACCATCGAACGTTGGTATCTCTTTTTCTTCAAGCACAAATTTGCCCTTGATGAAGTTCTTTTTGTCTTGTCTGAACGGATGGTCTCCGTTGAGGTATGGTCGATGTGTGTCAAATACGGAATACTTTTTACCCGCCTTTAGCCAAAGGAACTCAAGTAGATGCCTGCACACTGGGAATGGCCACTTACCAGCTCTACACCATCCGTAGAATAGGGCGTACCCGGGCATGTCGTGCATGGAATAGTGGAACCAAACTTTCATGTAGAAGTTTGTCTTTGATGCACGGTCGTATGTCAACGTCCCGTGGTGCCAAGAGTGGTTCAGATATTCCACAAGTGGTTGCATGTACACACTCGAATTCTTCCCTGGGTATTCAGGCCCTGGAATGATCAGCGACAAGAATATGGTCTTCCTTTGCATTAGGGCTCCAGGAGGGAGATTGAGCGGAATAACAAACACGGGCCAGCAGCTATACGAGGCGGTTGACATACCATATGGATTGAATCCATCTGTTGCTATAGCAATTCTGACGTTCTGAGCCGCTCCTGCCTCAGCGGGGTGGTCTCTATCAAAGTTCTTCCATGCCTTACCATCAGATGGATGTCCCATCTTTACCCGTCCTTGCTCATCCTCGTATCTATTCCCCGTCTTGTGCCACGTCATCTGCGTGGCAGACTCCTTGGTCATGTAAACCCGCTGGATTCTTTTTATGAATGGGAGATAACAAAGAATCTTCATGGCGACTTTTGTCTACGTCATCTGACCATCGTCTCCATGTACCTCATGATACCTAGAGGCCCCACACTTGCTATAGTAATTGTCATCCGCAAACTATTTCCAAAACAAGAGGCAACCTTTTGGACAACAATCTACCTTTTGGTATTCCATACTGAGCGCTCGCATGATTTTCTTTGCTTGCGAGCAGATGAGAAATCTCGTTCTCGTCATTTTGGTATATTATACGATTTTTTTCGACATCGTATGCAAAAGGTACGGCCATTTTACCGTGGCATGACTTTTTTTTGCAGAAAAAGTCAAAACTCATGTTTGTTAATTTTCCTAGAAACTATACCACATTATCTTCCTAAATATGAAAGGATTTAATTTTTTGAAGTGTTTATAATTTTCTTTTATTTTTTGCAAAGCCTAAAAAGGCGATCCACGAGGGGGGGGGTGGAGTTGGTGCAGGATAGTTAGGCGTAGGGCACTAGGGCAAGGTGCCCTACTATTAAGTTTATACATCCGTGGGGCACATGGCATAGTGCGCCATAGAACTTGCCACAACCGTGGCGCACATGGCATAGTGCGCCACAGAACTTGCCACAACCGTAGCGCACCTACCCCATGTGCGCTACGGGTACGTGGCATGCGGCTGGCAGGCCCCTGGCCCATACATATCTGTGGCGCACATACCCATGTGCGCCACGGTTGTTCTAGTTACTAGTACGGAACTACCCACAGGTGAGCCACGCCTATTTTACCCGTGGGGCACTTCAACCATGTGAGCCACGGATGTGCGGATTACCTATAGCCCTTTTCCTAGTAGTGTCTTGAGCCCAGTGACTTTTCCAGTTGCTAGATTGACTCCCTTGCTCATATTCGAACAATAACCATATGGGAACATCATGACGAATTTGAGCCACCCCAATCACTACTTCTTTTGGAGGCTATCAAGGAAGTAGTAGGCATGCGGCTTGACCCAATTTTTTCGATTGCGTGCAGGAGGTTGCATGCATAGTCTCTTCCTATCACATAGCTCCTCAACATCCACTCTAGCCTTGACAATATCCTTTGACTTTTCAGGAATGTTCAGAATTGTCTAAAAGAGAGACTCTGCGACATTATTTTCAGTGTGCATCACATCGATGTTATGGGGAAGTTCGCAGTCCTTGTAATACTTGAGCTTCGTTATGCCTGCCTCGTGTGTCCAGTTGTGCGTTTTTCAATATCCCTCAAACTGTTGGAAACCAGACTCGGTACGCATGAGAGCACGTAACTCAGCATCAATAGCAGCACCATCGAACGTTGGTATCTCTTTTTCTTCAAGCACAACTTTGCCCTTGATGAAGTTCTTTTTGTCTTGTCTGAACGGATGGTCTCCTTTGAGGTATGGTCGATGTGTGTCAAATGCGGAATACTTTTTACCCGCCTTTAGCCAAAGGAACTCAAGTAGATGCCTGCACACTGGGAATGGCCACTTACCAGCTCTACACCATCCGTAGAATAGGGCGTACCCGGGCATGTCGTGCATGGAATAGTGGAACCAAACTTTCATGTAGAAGTTTGTCTTTGATGCACGGTCGTATGTCAACGTCCCGTGGTGCCAAGAGTGGTTCAGATATTCCACAAGTGGTTGCATGTACACACTCAAATTCTTCCCTGGGTATTCAGGCCCTGGAATGATCAGCGACAAGAATATGGTCTTCCTTTGCATTAGGGCTCCGGGAGGGAGATTGAGCGGAATAACAAACACGGGCCAGCAGCTATACGAGGCGGTTGACATACCATATGGATTGAATCCATCTGTTGCTATAGCAATTCTGACGTTCTGAGCCGCTCCTGCCTCAGCGGGGTGGTCTCTATCAAAGTTCTTCCATGCCTTACCATCAGATGGATGTCCCATCTTTACCCGTCCTTGCTCATCCTCGTATCTATTCCCCGTCTTGTGCCACGTCATCTGCGTGGCAGACTCCTTGGTCATGTAAACCCGCTGGATTCTTTTTATGAATGGGAGATAACAAAGAATCTTCATGGCGACTTTTGTCTACGTCATCTGACCATCGTCTCCATGTACCTCATGATACCTAGAGGCCCCACACTTGCTATAGTAATTGTCATCCGCAAACTATTTCCAAAACAAGAGGCAACCTTTTGGACAACAATCTACCTTTTGGTATTCCATACTGAGCGCTCGCATGATTTTCTTTGCTTGCGAGCAGATGAGAAATCTCGTTCTCGTCATTTTGGTATATTATACGATTTTTTTCGACATCGTATGCAAAAGGTACGGCCATTTTACCGTGGCATGACTTTTTTTTGCAGAAAAAGTCAAAACTCATGTTTGTTAATTTTCCTAGAAACTATACCACATTATCTTCCTAAATATGAAAGGATTTAATTTTTTGAAGTGTTTATAATTTTCTTTTATTTTTTGCAAAGCCTAAAAAGGCGATCCACGAGGGGGGGGGGGGGTGGAGTTGGTGCAGGATAGTTAGGCGTAGGGCACTAGGGCAAGGTGCCCTACTATTAAGTTTATACATCCGTGGGGCACATGGCATAGTGCGCCATAGAACTTGCCACAACCGTGGCGCACATGGCATAGTGCGCCACAGAACTTGCCACAACCGTAGCGCACCTACCCCATGTGCGCTACGGGTACGTGGCATGCGGCTGGCAGGCCCCTGGCCCATACATATCTGTGGCGCACATACCCATGTGCGCCACGGTTGTTCTAGTTACTAGTACGGAACTACCCACAGGTGAGCCACGCCTATTTTACCCGTGGGGCACTTCAACCATGTGAGCCACGGATGTGCGGATTACCTATAGCCCTTTTCCTAGTAGTGTCTTGAGCCCAGTGACTTTTCCAGTTGCTAGATTGACTCCCTTGCTCATATTCGAACAATAACCATATGGGAACATCATGACGAATTTGAGCCACCCCAATCACTACTTCTTTTGGAGGCTATCAAGGAAGTAGTAGGCATGCGGCTTGACCCAATTTTTTCGATTGCGTGCAGGAGGTTGCATGCATAGTCTCTTCCTATCACATAGCTCCTCAACATCCACTCTAGCCTTGACAATATCCTTTGACTTTTCAGGAATGTTCAGAATTGTCTAAAAGAGAGACTCTGCGACATTATTTTCAGTGTGCATCACATCGATGTTATGGGGAAGTTCGCAGTCCTTGTAATACTTGAGCTTCGTTATGCCTGCCTCGTGTGTCCAGTTGTGCGTTTTTCCATATCCCTCAAACTGTTGGAAACCAGACTCGGTACGCATGAGAGCACGTAACTCAGCATCAATAGCAGCACCATCGAACGTTGGTATCTCTTTTTCTTCAAGCACAACTTTGCCCTTGATGAAGTTCTTTTTGTCTTGTCTGAACGGATGGTCTCCTTTGAGGTATGGTCGATGTGTGTCAAATGCGGAATACTTTTTACCCGCCTTTAGCCAAAGGAACTCAAGTAGATGCCTGCACACTGGGCATGGCCACTTACCAGCTCTACACCATCCGTAGAATAGGGCGTACCCGGGCATGTCGTGCATGGAATAGTGGAACCAAACTTTCATGTAGAAGTTTGTCTTTGATGCACGGTCGTATGTCAACGTCCCGTGGTGCCAAGAGTGGTTCAGATCTTCCACAAGTGGTTGCATGTACACACTCAAATTCTTCCCTGGGTATTCAGGCCCTGGAATGATCAGCGACAAGAATATGGTCTTCCTTTGCATTAGGGCTCCGGGAGGGAGATTAAGCGGAATAACAAACACGGGCCAGCAGCTATACGAGGCAGTCGACATACCATATGGATTGAATCTATCTGTTTCTATAGCAATTCTGACGTTCTGAGCCTCTCCTGCCTCAGCGGGGTGGTCTCTATCAAAGTTCTTCCATGCCTTACCATCAGATGGATGTGCCATCTTTACCCGTCCTTGCTCATCCTCGTATCTCTTCCCCGTCTTGTGCCGCGTCATCTGCGTGGCAGACTCCTTGGTCATGTAAACCCGCTGGATTCTTTTTATGAATGGGAGATAACAAAGAATCTTCATGGCGACTTTTGTCTGCGTCATCTGACCATCGTCTCCATGTACCTCATGATACCTAGAGGCCCCACACTTGCTATAGTAATTGTCATCCGCAAACTATTTCCAAAACAAGAGGCAACCTTTTGGACAACAATCTATCTTTTGGTATTCCATACTGAGCGCTCACATGATTTTCTTTGCTTGCGAGCAGATGCGAAATCTCGTTCTCGTCATTTTGGTATATTATACGATTTTTTTCGACATCGTATGCAAAAGTTACGGCCATTTTACCGTGGCATGACTTTTTTTTGCAGAAAAAGTCAAAACTCATGTTTGTTAATTTTCCTAGAAACTATACCACATTATCTTCCTAAATATGAAAGGATTTAATTTTTTGAAGTGTTTATAATTTTCTTTTATTTTTTGCAAAGCCTAAAAAGGCGATCCACGGGGGGGGGGGGGGGGGGGGGGGGTGAGTTGGTGCAGGATAGTTAGGCGTAGGGCACTAGGGCAAGGTGCCCTACTATTAAGTTTATACATCCGTGGCGCACATGGCATAGTGCGCCACAGAACTTGCCACAACCGTGGCGCACATGGCATAGTGCGCCACAGAACTTGCCACAACCGTAGCGCACCTACCCCATGTGCGCTACGGGTACGTGGCATGCGGCTGGTAGGCCCCTGGCCCATACATATCTGTGGCGCACATACCCCATGTGCACCACGGTTGTTCTAGTTACTAGTAGGGCACTACCCACAGGTGAGCCACGCCTATTTTACCCGTGGGGCACTTCAACCATGTGAGCCACGGATGTGCGGATTACCTATAGCCCTTTTCCTAGTAGTGTCTTGAGCCCAGTGACTTTTCCAGTTGCTAGATTGACTCCCTTGCTCATATTCGAACAATAACCATATGGGAACATCATGATGAATTTGAGCCACCCCAATCACTACTTCTTTTGGAGGCTATCAAGGAAGTAGTAGGCATGCGGCTTGACCCAATTTTTTCGATTGCGTGCAGGAGGTTGCATGCATAGTCTCTTCCTATCACATAGCTCCTCAACATCCACTCTAGCCTTGACATTATCCTTTGACTTTTCAGGAATGTTCAGAATTGTCTAAAAGAGAGACTCCGCGACATTATTTTCAGTGTGCATCACATCGATGTTATGGGGAAGTTCGCAGTCCTTGTAATACTTGAGCTTCGTTATGCCTGCCTCGTGTTGTGCGTTTTTCCATATCCCTCAAACTGTGGGAAACCAGACTCGGTACGCATGAGAGCACGTAACTCAGCATCAATAGCAGCACCATCGAACGTTGGTATCTCTTTTTCTTCAAGCACAACTTTGCCCTTGATGAAGTTCTTTTTGTCTTGTCTGAACGGATGGTCTCCTTTGAGGTATGGTCGATGTGTGTCAAATGCGGAATACTTTTTACCCGCCTTTAGCCAAAGGAACTCAAGTAGATGCCTGCACACTGGGCATGGCCACTTACCAGCTCTACACCATCCGTAGAATAGGGCGTACCCGGGCATGTCGTGCATGGAATAGTGGAACCAAACTTTCATGTAGAAGTTTGTCTTTGATGCACGGTCGTATTTCAATGTCCCGTGGTGCCAAGAGTGGTTCAGATCTTCCACAAGTGGTTGCATGTACACACTCAAATTCTTCCCTGGGTATTCAGGCCCTGGAATGATCAGCGACAAGAATATGGTCTTCCTTTGCATTAGGGCTCTGGGAGGGAGATTAAGCGGAATAACAAACACGGGCCAGCAGCTATACGAGGCGGTCGACATACCATATGGATTGAATCCATCTGTTGATATAGCAATTCTGACGTTCTGAGCCTCTCCTGCCTCAGCGGGGTGGTCTCTATCAAAGTTCTTCCATGCCTTACCATCAGATGGATGTCCCGTCTTTACCCGTCCTTGCTCATCCTCGTATCTCTTCCCCGTCTTGTGCCACGTCATCTGCATGGCAGACTCCTTGGTCATGTAAACCCGCTGGATTCTTTTTATGAATGGGAGATAACAAAGAATCTTCATGGCGACTTTTGTCTGCGTCATCTGACCATCGTCTCCATGTACCTCATGATACCTAGAGGCCCCACACTTGCTATAGTAATTGTCATCCGCAAACTATTTCCAAAACAAGAGGCAACCTTTTGGACAACAATCTATCTTTTTGTATTCCATACTGAGCGCTCGCATGATTTTCTTTGCTTCGTACATGGTTTTAGGCAGACAATGCCCTTGGGGCAACATGTTACCATACGTTTGCAGATGGTCTTCAAAGCATGAACGGGTGTTGCCGTACTGGAGCTTATTGGCTAGTGCTTGCGAGATGGCATCGATCTGAGAAATCTTTGAACCCTCATACAGAGGCCTCTTAGCCGAGACCATCAAAGCATAGAAGGCCTTTGCGCTTGGCTCCGGATCCTCTGGTTCATGAGGTTCCTCCAGTTCTGGCAGTTCATCTGGTTCATGTGAAGGTGGCGAATCTGGCATGTCGGCATCATGGAAATCATCTAGCAAATTTCTAATCCCATCGACCTCATTACCATTGATACGTTGCTGCATCACCTCACCTCTATCACGTTCGTACTGAGTAAAGTAAACCGTCGTGACAAAGTCCCGCATATAACCATATCTCCAAAGGTGTTTTTTCATTTCCTCCTTTGACTGTCGATGACGCTTATTGCAATGAGCGCAAGGGCAAGTTGGATGAATGCCTGCCTTTGAACCACGCGCTAACTCCTTCACTAACAGATCAGTCTTCCATGCCCACTCATCTATTCTATCAATAACACTAGTACGGCCACTGTACATCCACCCATTATCAGCCATCCTCCGTTTTATTGGGAGCCAAACAATAAACATAACATTTCATATCAAATAATAGCATGCAAATAAATGCATCATATTTTCTATTTATCTACCGGGAAAAATGATGAACTACATCTCTAATAGGTATAGAGGGTCCTAGAAGCCGCTGGATCCGTAGATTGAGTACGTTCTCCATGCTCTACCCCGCTTCGAGCCAGAATTTCGGCAGCACCTCCCCGCTGCTCTCCCGATACACGTCTCGGCAAAAAGCCAAGAGGATGTGCATCCGGAGAACAATGGGGAGGCGCTATCGAAATCCTGACTCAGACCAGGACAGAGCATGGAGAACATACCCAACTACCCATCCGCCGACTGTCTAGTAAATGCCGCAAGCGTTACGCTTCATAATATGCGACCTCTAATGCATATTTATCCGCGTAACGCTCGCAGACGGGATATGAAACCTAGGTGACGCAACTTGACATGGAAATGGAATCTACTGACATAAAAAATGTGAGGGAGGAGACAGAGTTCTAGCTCACCCTCAGCGGTAGAGGAAGTAGGCGACCTCCGGGACGATGACCTCCGGGACGGCGACCTTCGGGACAGCAACCTCTGGGACGGCGACAGGACCTAGTGAAAAACATTTAGGTTTGTTTAGGTTTGCATAGTTTTGGAGCAAAAGTCCAGTGTAAAATTATTTTTTATTGTCCATTAGTTTTTATTGTTTAGGTTTGCATACTTGGGACATACAAAATCATGAAGTTATATTTGCTAGACTAATTAATGAATGTTTTATATTTGCTAGACTAATCATGTAGTTATATTTGCTAGACATACAAAATCATTTAGACAGGGAATATACCTGTGTTTGCAGATCGAGGAGGCAGGGCGCTGGAGGAGGAAGCAGGGGCACTGGAGGAGGCAGGGGTGCTGGAGGAGGCAGGGGCGCTGGAGTAGGAGGCAGGGGCGCTAGGGGCGGTGGGCAGTAGGGGATGTAGAGGGGGGAGGGGCTGGTGCGGAGGAGGGGAGGCAGGGGAGGAGGACCGACGAGGAGGAGCTCGGGGGAGGCGAGGTGGAGGGGATGTAGAGGGGGGAGCGGCCGGTGGGGAGGAGGGGATGCAGGGGAGGAGGACCGGCGAGGAGGAGGAGCTCGGGGGAGGCGGGGTGGAGGGGATTCAGAGGGGGAGCGGCCGGTGGGGAGGAGGACCAACAGGGAGGAGAGGCTCGGGGGCGGGCGGGCGGGCGAGAGGATGAGGGGCCAACGGTGGTGGCTCGGGGGGGAGAGGGCACGACGGCCGGGTGGCGGCGGAGCGGCGGCGGGTTCGGGAAGGAGGGGAGGCGGGGGAGGAGGAGCTCGGGAGAGGGGGGGCAGGCGATAGGAGATGGGAGGCAGGGGAGGAGGAGGGGAGGAGGAGCTCGGGGGTGGGCGGGTGAGCGGGAGGATGACGAGGAGGGGCGGCGGGGGTGGCGGCAATATTCTAAAAAATATAATATTCTAAAATGATTATTTTTTCCACCACCCTTGTGCATGTATTCTAGGGCCACACGCATGTTCCCCTGGAATCACGGCACTCAGGCGCTCCTTTTCCGACAAAACCCTAATCTAAGGGCCCCGCGGGTCTACCCCCGTAGCATTCTCTATACTAGGGTTGAACAATGCACTCTCTTGGTGGTTTTGGTTTGTTTAGGTCATGTCCACATGGAAAACCAAGGATAGGCCCAAGGTTCCACCGGTTTACCCTCGTTTGACCCGCGACGGGAGCCTGCTCCTACATGTCCAGCAAACTTCTCGAAGTGTTATCGCATGCAACATGGACGGTCACACCCGGGAGCTAGGTTTTGCATCTAGGGGCAATCCACCACCCTTGTGCATGTATTCTAGGGCCACACGCATGTTCCCGCGACATCCCGGCACTCGGACGCTCCTTTTCTGACGAAACCCTAATCCGAGGGCCCCGCGGGTATGCCCCGTAGCATTCTCCGTACGAGGGTTGAACAAGGCACTATCTTGGTGGTTTAGGTTTTTTAGGTCATATCTACATGGAAAACCAAGGATAGGCCGAAGGTTCCACCGGTTTACCCTTGTTTTACCCGCGACGGGAGCCTCCTCCTAAATGTCCAGCACACTTCTCTAAGTGTTATCGCATGCAACGTGGACGGTCACACCCGGGAGATATGTTTTCCATATAGGGGCATTCCACCACCCTTGTGCATGTATTCTAGGGCCACACGCATGTTCCCGCGGCATCCCGGCACTCAGATGCTCCTTTTCCGACGAAACCCTAATCCGAGGGCCCCGCGAGTCTACCCCCGAAGCATTCTCCGTACGAGGGTTGAACAATGCACTCTCTTGGTGTTTTAGGTTTGTTTAGGTCATATCTACATGGAAAACCAAGGATAGGCCCAAGGTTCCACCGGTTTACCCTCGTTTGACCCGCGGCGGGAGCCTCCTCCTACATGTCCAGCACACTTCTATAAGTCTTATCGCATGCAACATGGACGGTCACACCCGAGAGCTAGGTTTGCCATCTAGGGGCAATCCACCATCCTTGTGCATGTATTCTAGGGCCACACGCATGTTCCCGCGGCATCCCGGCCCTCGGGCGGTCCTTTTCCGACGAAACCCTAATCCGAGGGCCCCGCGGGTCTACCCCCGTAGCATTCTCCGTACGAGGGTTCAACAACGCACTCTCTTAGTGGTTTAGGTTTGTTTAGGTCATATCTACATGGAAAACCAAGGATAGGCCCAAGGTTCCACCGGTTTACCCTAGTTTGATCCGTGGCGGGAGCCTGCTCCTACATGTCTAGCACACTTCTATTAGTGTTATCGCATGCAACGTGGACGGTCACAGCCGCGAGCTAGGTTTGCCATCTAGGGGCAATCCACCACCCTTGTGCATGTATGATAGCGCCAGACGCATGTTCCCGTGGCATCCCGGACCTCGGGCGGTCCTTTTCCGACGAAACCCTAATCCAAGGGCCCCGCGGGTCTACCCCCGTAGCATTCTCCGTACGAGGGTTGAACAATGCACTCTCTTGGTGGTTTAGGTTTGTTTAGGTCATATCTACATGGAAAACCAAGGACAGGCCCAAGGTTCCGCCGGTTTACCTGCGTTTGGCCCGCGGCAGGAGCCTCTTCTCTAAGTGTTATCGCATGCAACGTGGGTTAACCAATAAAATTTTTTGGTAGTTTTGGTTTGTTTAGGTTATACCAATGTAATTTTTTGGCCTTTAAAAGCGTTCATGCGATAACCTTCACACGGTATAGGGTTTCTCCAAATAGTGGGTTCGATGCCCGAGGGTCTCCAGAATAGAGGGGTTTCTAGGGTTTCCCCAAAAGAGAGGTTTCCCCAAATATAAATGTAAAATAGGAACAACAAAATACACATATAATACACAACTACAACTTAGCATGGAAAATAAATAAATAAATCAACAATAAGAATTTTAGACATTGGAGAAAAAATAAAAAAAACCTAGGCCGACGGCTTTGCCGTCGGCGTATACGGTGTGCCCTGTCTAGGCCGACGGCCAGGGCGTCGGCGTAACTGTGTGTGCAACGGCGTCACGGGGCCCGTTAGGTGGGCCGTTAACTAGGGCTTTACGTCGACGGCCGCAGCTAGGCTGATGGTCGCCGTCAGGGCCCTTCCCATTGACGCCGACGGTTTAGCTTCGCCGATGGCCGCCGTCGGCGCTTCTCTCCCTACGCCGATGGCAAGTGTTCGCCGACGGCTGGCTGGACCAGCTGACGAAGCCGGGCAAGTGGGCCGACGGGCCCGACCTTTCCTTGTTGGCGTATAAATACACCATCGGCATCTACCTTGTTTCCTGTAGTGTTGGGAGAGATCTTAGGAAACAAGGAAGCCACGGGCCGGGTAGCCAAGTGGGCCATCGAGCTGGCCGCCTACTGCATCCAGTACGAGCCCAGGATCACCATCAAGTCTCAGGCAGTGGTAGATTTGTTCGTCGACTAGGCGGAGAACCAGTACCTATCGCAGGTTACTAATTCCGACTACTGGAATCTGTACTTCGACGGCTCGAAGATGCGTGGGAGCTTGGGAGCTGGCATCATGCTCACCTCTCCCAAGGAAGACCGGCTGGAGTACATGCTGAAGATCCACTTCACCGCTTCGAACAACGTCACCGAGTACGAATCTCTAGCGCACGGGCTCCGGCTCGCGAAAGACATCGGCATCTGTCGGATCCTTTGCTTCAGCGATTTGGATCTGTTGGTGCAGCAAGTATCCGGCGAGTGGGACGCTCGGGACGCCAACAATTGCCCTATACCGGTTCTAGATCCAGTTGCTCAGTGCCGGCTTCGAGGGATGTGAATTCCATCATGTTCCCGGTCCCAACAATGAGGCAGCAAACGAGCTTGTGCGAGTCGGATCCACCAGAGCAGCCATCCCGCCCTAAGCTTCCTTGGAGCACCTCAGCAAGCCCAGCATCACCCCCTCTTTGGAATACGAGTCCATCATCTAGGTAGCAGACCCGGGGGCTGCCGGCTCGAAAGAGATGGGCCCCGCTATTGCGCCCTCCGGCTCGAAAGACCCGGGGGCCGCCTCTTCTTTAGGCAAGCCATCGCCAAGTAGGGGAAAGGCTCGGGGGCTGCCGACTCAAGCATCCCAGCCGGCCGACCCTCGGATGAGCTCCAGATCGTGTCGGCTAGTGTCTTCACTATCCGGGAAGAGCCATCCTGGGCCCAGCCCTTCATGAACTACCTCCTCAACGACGAGCTCCCGGCTAACGAGGTGGAGGCAAGGAAAATCTAGCGCCGCACGCACATGTACACCATCATCAACAAGGAGCTGTACAAGCGCAGCGCCACAGGCATATTTCAGCGGTGCGACGATGTGTACCGGCTACCGACTGCTAAAGGAGATCCACCAGGGGAGTGCGGCCACCACGCCTCTTCTCACGCCCTGGTGACGAAGGCAATGCGCCACGGGTTCTACTGGCCTACCCCCTCGGAGGATGCGTACCAGCTGGTTCGCGCGTGCGACGGGTGCCAGCGGTTCGTCCGACTAAGTCACGTGACGACTTTAGCACTCAAGACCATACCGATAATGTATCCCTTCGCTGTCTGGGGGCTGGACATGGTCGGCCCCTTCAAGCGAGCCCGAGCCGGCATGACCCACCAGCTGGTGGCGGTGGACAAGTTCACCAAATGGATTGAGGCGAAGCCGATCTGGAAGCTGGACGGTGCCACGGTCGTCAGCTTCTTCCGGGACATCATCATCTGATTCGGGTATCCCCACAGCATCATCACCGACAACGACATGATCTTCGCCAAGAGAGCCTTCGCTTGGTTCTGCCAAAACAAGGGGATCCGACTAGACCTCACGTCCGTCGCGCACCCGCAGTCCAACAGGCAGGTGGAAACAGCCAAGGGCTTAGTGCTGGCTGGAATCAAACCCTGGCTGATCGAGCCACTAGAGCGGTCACCCGGCTGCTGGATCGAGGAACTCCCGGCTGTGCTATTGTAACATACCATCTTTGTGTAAAATAAATAAGGACATGTTTGAGCATTGCATGCATGCATAACACTTGCACTTTGATTCAACTAAAGAAGGACAAACAAAACCCTAAACCCTAATAGCTTTTTCCTCTCTCTTTAAATCAATTCAAATGGTTTCCATATTTTGAAAATTCTCAAAACAAATGGAGCCCAATCAGTATTAAGGGCCCCTTAGTGTTTTCAGTTGTATCACAAAAATATCTGTAATTTGAAATCATTCAAAAACAAATTTGAATTCAAAATACAAAAAAGGAAATCAGAAAATATAAAAGAAAAAGGATTTCCTGGAAATAAAACTATCTCTAACCCTCCCTGGGCCGAGCCCATCTCTCCTCTCTCTCCCTGCCGCCAGCAGCGCCCGCAGCCAGCCCACCCGGGGCCCAAGCGCAGCCCACCAGGCCCATACCCCTTCGGCCTTTCCCCCTCTCTTCTTTCCCGACGTCGGCAAGCAGCTGCCTGGCAGCGTGCTCGCCGTCGATCTCCCGCGTTCTGCGATGCCCGCCGCCGCCCCTAGAGCCGCGGATAAGAACCACCGAGCTACGCTCTCTCTCCCAGTACCCATTTCACCCCCTCTCTTCCTCTTCCTCGCGGCCGCGCCATGGCCGAAGCAACCTAGCCGCCAGTCGCCGTCGGCCTCACCGCTTCCGGCCACCCTAGCTCAAGCCGACGCCACCGCTGGAACCGCCGTCCTCGACTCTCTCTCCCTAGCTTCCTTTCCCCCTCACGCACGACCTCGTTTGAGCAAATCGGAAGCTCCGGACGCCGTTGGTCATCGTCGATCCTCGCCGACCCCGAGCTCGCCTCGCCTCGCCGACAAGCTCGTCTTGCTCACGGTGAGCTTCTGATCCTCGTAGTGGCCTCCGTTTGCCCCCTCTCCCTCTATATCCCCCTCCCCGCATGTGCCTGACGCCGCTCGCCGTCGTTGCACCGCCGTCTCCGGTGACCAAAAATAGGCGGCGCCACCACCAATCAACTCCCCATCGTCGTCTGCGTCCAACGCCCCCAACCTCGCATCCAGGCACGCTCGGAATCGCTGGATTCGAGCTCGATCTGGGAGAAGCTCCATTGATGACATCAGCATGATGTCATGCTGATGTCATTTCTCCTTTTTCTTTTCTGTAATTGTTTTATTTAAATAAAAATGTATGACAGGTCGGCCATACTTTTCAGGGTTTTAATAATTTTTGTAAATATTTTCTAAAATTAATAAAAGTCTGACATGTGGGCCCAAGTTTGGAAATTAATTTAAACATTCCAAAAATGTTTAAAATGAACTAAAATTTTGGAAATTCATAACTAATTCATTTTAAATCAGAAAAATACAAATAATATACCAAAATGTTTAGAAAAATGAAACCTATCTAACTAAGCTATAATCATACATTATTAATCAACTTTGATAGAAATTTTAATTAGAAGAACCAAATGAACCCCATAGGTGATTTCGATGATCCCCCTGTTTTAGGGTTTGGACTTTCGAAACCCCCTTTAAAGTGACCAAGCATGCTTTAGGGTTCAATTCAACACTATTCAACTTGTCATATAATCCATATTGTATGAGCATTGCACATGCCATGTGTTGAGTGTTGCTTTCACTTTTCCGGTGATTGGTTCTCGCGAATAGAAATCGAACCCGAAGCTGAAGTCAACGCCATCGAAGAGCAGTACCAGTCCAACAACAGACAAGGCAAGCGATGCCCCACTCATACATATGAATCCTATGATTACAAAGTATTTCATTCTCGTCATATGAATTCGGTTCAAATATTCTTTTGTTAGTAGACAGAGTAATCTTATCTGATGCATGTTATCCTTTGTGAACTATATTACCTGATCCACCGCTCCTAGCATAACTAGGGTTTGGCTTATGAGCGTCGCTAGTGCCACAATTCAGTCAAGCTTAGCCATGCTTAGTGGTCCGATGCTGATTAATCAAGTGATGCACCGGAGGTCGAATGAATCTAGTATGGTAGGTTGTGGTGATGTGCTCAGAGATGAGTGATAAACATGCTAAGGCTCGTATGGGAAGCCACGTGGGTTGTGGTTTTTGTAGTCCCATACTTGCCACCCTTAGGACCCGATGTTCTTGCCTCTTGAACCAAGACGAGCGTACAACCACACGGGGGCCTGGAAACCCCCTCGACCAACTAACTTGCCTAGTAGATTCCATGAGTCACATAGTTTGGGATTTCCATTCGACATACGCATCTTGGTTGTTCTTGAATGGAGGTGAAGGAGGTGCATTCATAACAGGTAGGTAAGCGTGGCCGGGAACAAGAGATACCCGGCATCCGTAATCTTGAACCCTGCGCACATCATTAGGGACTGGCTTCGGGACTTGACCCGTTATGGCGGCATCTCCCTAGTGCGTGACTCATCGTTTCGGCAAAAGCAGGGTAAAGGTCGTGGTCAACCACTCTCTGCCGGCCTTCCAAGGAAGAGGGCTAATAATTTGGCATTAAGATTCGGTTGGTACTTGTGGGTAAAGTTGTGCACCCCTGCAGGGTTATTAATCTTTTCGAAAAGCCGTGTCCACGGTTATGGACGACTTGGGAACGGACGTGAAGATCATAGAGAACTATAACCAAATGTTAAAACTTGTCAACTAAAGTGAGATCCAGAATACTTCCTCGGGGTTGTTGAGGGGGTAGTCCGGAAATAGAGGTTCTGTTGATGATGGTTCTTGGTGGATATCAAGATGTATTTAAGAGCTAGAGTTGTAGTCTTCGTATCCCCTTTTGAAAATGATCTGACTAGACGAGTTTCTTCTCCCTCTTGTTTTGAAAACAAAAGTTGGCTTTATGCAAAATAACTCCACTAGCCATAAGTCTTGCGGAGTACGCCCTGTACTCAGCCTTGCTTCGTTGATGTTTTCTACAGATGATGCTACTCCAACTGAAGGTGGTTTCTATGTCGAAGTCGACGAGTAGTCGGGGTTCCCGGGCAGCAGCCTAGGATCTATGGAAGGGTCGCTACTTTTGTTATGGCCTCTTAGGCCCTTTGATAAGTTTGTTGTTTAGAACAACTTGTTTGCTTTCGCTGTTTGATGTAATGATGTGTATGTGACCCCTGTCTTGTATGACTGGTTTGTAACTCTCTTAAGAGTTTACCTTATTAATGTATGGTTTGTATGTTCTCTAATGTTACCGATCTTTCCCTGTGTGTTTTGGAATTTAGGTTAGGCTTATATCAGATGAGGATCTGGTATTTGTCTAGCCCTGATCCCGGGTCACGACAGATTTTGGTATCAGAGCAGGACTGCCTATAGGAAACCCTTCTAGCTGGTCGATGTTGAGTTTAGAGTTTGAGAAAACTATTTGAAAGCTAAAAACTATTTGCAAAACTCTAAATAGGACTCTTTTTATTCCTTATCCAAGATTGTTCTATTGCTGAATTATCTTACCACGTTTGCGTTGCAAGGTTTTCACTTCTCGTCTATCATTTCAAACTCTTAGGATATACGGGTTTGGGTTGTTTTCCCTAGTAATCCGTACTTGGTTGCAAGGCTCAGAGTTTCCAAGATATAGCCGTGCAACCGAAGCATTGTTTTTCAACTTTGATAAGGATGCCTTCAGTTCTGCTCTCAACTCTTTTGTGACTTGTTGGTTTTATACCATGCTTGCATTCCATTGTTATGGTTTGTATCTAAGTTGGTAGCGTGTACGTTTCGTATGCTTGTTCTACTGCCATACTTAATGCATTGATATAGTTTTCTTCCACATGTTCACCTATACCATGATACTTTGATATGGTTTTGCCATCCTTTGTTGAACCCTTTTTGGTGAATCCATTCTCATGGTTTCTGTTTTCTCCTCAGGATGCTGGCTGGTACTCGTGGTTCTGTTGGCCGTCGAGGAAACAACGATGCTGATCAGGAACTTCCGCCACCTCCCACAATGGCCGAGGTTCTCAACAACATTGAGACCAACCGACTGCGGAATGAACGCCTTCTGGAGCGTGTGGCTCAGAACGTTGAACGCCGTCCTGACGACTGTGTCACACTTGGAGATTCCATCCGCTCTTTTCCTCCAATTTTCACCCACTCCAAGGAGCCCCTTGAAGCTGATGATTGGCATCGCATCATAGAGCGCAAGTTCAGTGGTCTTCGTGTCCGTCCTGCTGATCGTGTTAACTTCGCCACCTATCAACTGGAAGGTGAGGCTGGTGTTTGGTGGGAAGGTTTTCAGAATCTACAAGCCCAGGGACATGTCGTCACCTGGGAGGAGTTCGTTGCAGCATTTCATGCCTCTTATATCCCTAAGCCCATCATGGATCTCAAAAGGAGGGATTTTCTGGATCTGACTCAGGGGCGCAAGGATATTGAAGCCTATGGGCGTGAGTTTACTCGCCTGGCTTGCTATGCAACCAGGGATGTGACCAATGATGAAGATAAGCAAGAGTTGTTCCGTAAGGGACTTAATCCTGCACTTCGCTATGAGTTGCTTCCTTTCAAGTTCCAGTCTTTCCAGGACTTGCACAATCAGGCTCTTACTTTGGAGCATGGAAGGAAGGATATGGAAGTTTCTCAGAAGCGTGAAGAAGGAAATTCTCGTGCTTCTTCCTCTGGTAACAAGAAGCGCCGTGTATTTGTTCCATACAGTGTTGTGCCTCGTGCTCCTTATGCACCCAAGTCTTCCGGCAATAATTCTCGTCAGCCACAGTCAAATACTGGTGGATCAAACTATCACCCTCCTGCTGGTTCTCACATTGGGGTTACTTGTTACTCCTGTGGTCAGCCTGGTCACTACTCAAGGGAGTGTGCTCAAAGGGCTTCCGGACGCAATGATCAGCAGACAAAGAAGAATGATAAATCTCAAGGTGCTGGACGTGGTCGTCTGACCCATGTCACTGTTGAGGAAGCTCAGGAAGATCCACGCGTCATACTGGGTACGCTCCATGTCAATTCAATTCTCGCAACAGTTTTGTTTGATTCTGGAGCATCGCATACGTTCATATCACAAGAGTTTGCACGGGAGCATGGTATACCTTTTGAAGCAATGTCTTCCCCTATAGAGATTAGTACTCCTGGGTCTCGTTGGCAGACCATCTGGGTTACTCATGGGGTTGAGATAGATATAGCATATCAGAAGTTTCCCACTTCTCTCATTGCACTCAAGTAAACTGACATAGATGTCATTCTGGGCATGGACTGGTTAACCAAGTATCAAGCCGTCATTGACTGTGAACTTAGAATAGTTTCTATGACCTCTCCTGCTGGCATAACTTCAAGTATTGGACTGATGGTTCAAAGTCTCCGTCAGCAGTTCTTAAACCTTTCTCAGAGTTGTATGCCATGGATGTCCTACCTGCTCTCGAGGTCCAAGATGTCCATGTAGTTTGTGATTTCCCGGATGTCTTTCCTGAAGAGTTTCCTGGCATGCCACCTGATCGAAGTGTGGAGTTTGTCATTGAGCTAGTTCCTGGAACTGATCCTATCTCTAAAAGACCTTATCGCATGCCTCCTCATGAGTTGGTTGAGTTGAAGAAGCAACTTGAAGAGTTAGAGGGTCTAGGATATATCCAACCTAGTACATCCTCTTGGGGTTGCCCTACCATCTTTGTCAAGAAGCGGGATACAAATATTCCAAGATTGGTGGTTGATTACCGTCTACTCAACACGGTGACAATCAAGAATAAGTACCCACCTCCCCGGATAAATGACCTTTTTGATCAATTAAGTGGTGCCACTGTCTTCTCCAAAATGGACTTAAGATCAGGGTATCATCAAATCAAGATCAGAAAGGAAGATATTCCAAAGACAACATTCACAACTCATTATGGTCTTTACGAGTATACAGTGATGTCCTTCAGGTTGACCAATGCCCCTACCACATTTATGAGGCTCATGAACTCCGTCTTCATGGAGTATCTCGACTAGTTTGTCGTGGTATACATTGATGACATTCTAATCTACTCCAAGACCGAAGAAGTGCATGTCGAACATCTACGTTTGGTATTGACTAAACTTCGTGAACATCGCCTCTACGCCAAGTTTTCCAAATGTGAGTTCTGGTTACAAGAGCTTGTCTTCCTTGGTCATGTTCTGTCTGCAAGTGGTGTTGCTGTTATACCGGATAAGGTTCAGACCATTCTAGAATGGAAGTCACCTACTTCAGTCAAGGAAGTCCGAAGTGTTCTCAAAATGGCTGGATATTACTGCCGATTCATCGAGAACTTCTCCAAGATAGCCAAGCCTATGATTGATCTTCTCAAGAAAGATAAGAAGTTTGAATGGACAGAAAAGGTAGAAGAAGGTTTCCAAGCTTTGAAAACTAAGCTAACCACCGCTCCTGTGCTTGTTCTTCCGGATACAAGCAAGGACTTCGTCATCTATTGTGATGCTTCCCTCCAAGGGCTAGGTTGTGTGTTGATGCAAGATGGTCATGTAGTGGCCTATGCTTCTCGGCAGTTGAAGCTACATGAGAACAATTATCCAACCCATGATCTCGAGCTCACTGCTGTCGTTCATGCTCTTAAGAAATGGCGACATTACCTCATCGGTAACCGTTGTGAACTTTACTCGGATCATCAAAGCCTAAAGTATCTCTTCACCCAGCCAGATCTGAATCTCAGGCAAAGACGATGGTTGGAACTCATCAAAGATTATGATTTGGGTCTCAACTATCAATCCGGAAAAGCCAACGTCATTGCTGATGCGCTAAGTCGGAAGTCTTATTGCAACAATCTGATGATTTCACAAGCCCAACCTGCTCTCTATGAGGAAATCAAGCGTCTTAATCTTGAAGTAGTTCCTTGTGGATTCCTTGCTAACCTTGAAATAAAGTCTTCTCTAGAGGATCAAATCAAGGAAGCTCAAAGCAAGATGATGAAGTTACCAAGATCAAAGAACGTGTTGCAAGCGGTGAAGCTAAATGTTTCTCCATCAATGATCAAGGTATTCTATACTTCAGTAACCGGCTAGTGGTTCCAAACAGTCATAAAATCAAAGATCTAATCCTTCTGGAAGCTCACGAATCCCCTCTGTCTATCCATCCTGAAGGTACCAAGATGTACCGAGATCTCCGTCAAATATTTTGGTGGAGTGGAATGAAACCAGAAATCGCTCGCTTTGTTGCAGAGTGCGACGTTTGCGTCGTGTAAAGGCCGAACACCAAAGGCCTGCTGGACTTCTACAGCCGTTGAAAATTCCTGAGTGGAAATAGGATGAAATTGGTATGGATTTTATCACCGGACTCCCAAGGACACAAGCAGGAAATTATGCCATATGGGTAATAGTTGATCGGTTATCTAAAGTTGCTCATTTCCTTCCATTTCATGAAACTATCCGTGCTAGTCAATTGGTTGACCTATACATCTCTCGGATCATCGTTCTTCATGGTGTTCCCAAGAAGATCATATCTTATCGTGGAAGTTTGTTTACCTCCAAATTCTGGCAAAGTTTGCAAGAAGCAATGGGAACTCATGTCTCCTTCAGCACAGCCTATCATCCTAAAACCAGTGGTCAAACTGAAAGAGTGAATAAAATTCTTGAAGACATGCTCCGAGCGTGTGTCATATCCTTTGGAAAGAACTGGTAGAAATTTCTTCCTTTCAAGGAGTTCTCTTATAACAACAGTTTTAAATCCAGTTTGGGCATGGCACCTTTCCAATTCCTGTATGGGAGAACATGTCGAACACTGCTGATCTGGACAGAAACCGGCGAAAGACAATTCTTTGGTCCGGACATGATCCAAGAAGCAGAAGATCAAGTTCGCATAATTCGAGAGCGTCTGAAGGCCGCTCAATCTCGTCAGAAGACCAACTACGATCGTCATCATCTTGATGTTCATTATGAAGTTGGTGATCAAGTTTACCTCCGGGTCACTCCTCTGAAGGGTGTCCATCGATTCGGTATCAAAGGCAAATTGGCTCCTCCCTATGTTGGTCCCTTTCGCATTCTCTCCAAGCGGGGTGAGCTTGCCTACCAATTGGTTCTACCTTCAACTTTTCCAGAGGTTCATGATGTTTTTCATGTGTCTCAACTCAAGCGTTGCTTCAAAGATCCCATTCGTGGTGTGGACCATGAAACTTTGGATCTCCAAGATGATCTAACCTACCGAGAATACCCTGTTCGTATTCTTGATGAAACCGAGGGCAAGACTCGTCGCCAAACCATCAAGTTCCTGAAAATTCAATGGTCTCATCACTCTGAGTCAGAAGCAACCTGGGAACGCGAAGATCGTCTTCGATCTGAGTACCCTGCCTTCTTCTCTAAAACCTAGGAATTTCGGGTCGAGATTCTTGTAAGTGGGGTAGAGCTGTAACATACCATCTTTGTGTAAAATAAATAAGGACATGTTTGAGCATTGCATGCATGCATAACACTTGCAATTTGATTCAACTAAAGAAGGACAAACAAACCCTAAACCCTAATAGCTTTTTCCTCTCTCTTTAAATCAATTCAAATGGTTTCCATATTTTGAAAATTCTCAAAACAAATGGAGCCCAATCAGTATTAAGGGCCCCTTAGTGTTTTCAGTTATATCACAAAAATCTCTGTGATTTGAAATCATTCAAAAACAAATTTGAATTCAAAATATAAAAAAGGAAATCAGAAAATATAAAAGAAAAAGGATTTCCTGGAAATAAAACTATCTCTAACCCTCCCTGGGTCGAGCCCATCTCTCCTCTCTCTCTCCCTGCCGCCAGCAGCGCCTGCAGCCAGCCCACCTGGGGCCCAAGCGTAGCCCACCAGGCCCGTACCCCTGCGGCCTTTCCCCCTCTTTTCTTTCCCGACACCGGCAAGAAGCTGCCTGGCAGCGCGCTCGCTGCCGATCTCATGAACGCTGCGATGCCCGCCGCCGCCCCAAGAGCCGCGGATAATAACCGCCGAGCCACGCTCTCTCTCCCAGTACCCATTTCACCCCCTCTCTTCCTCTTCCTCGCGTCCGCGCCATGGCCGAAGCAACCTAGCCGCCAGTCGCCGTCGGCCTCACCGCTTCCGGCCGCCCCAGCTCAAGCCGATGCCACCGCTGGAACCGCCGTCCTCGACTCTCTCTCCCTAGATTCTTTTCCCCCTCACGCACGACCTCGTTTGAGCAAATCGGAAGCTCCGGACGCCGTTGGTCATCGTCGATCCTCGCCGACCCCGAGCTCGCCTCGCCTCGCCGACAAGCTCGTCTTGCTCACGGTGAGCTTCTGATCCTCTCAGTGGCCTCTGTTTGCCCCCTCTCCCTATGTATCCTCCTCCCCGCATGTGCCCGACGCCGCCGCCGCTCGCCGACGTTGCACCGCCGTCTCCGGTGACCAAAAATAGGCGGCGCCACCACCAATCAACTCCCCATCATTGTCTGCGTCCAACGCCCCCAACCTCGCATCCAGGCGCGCTCGGAATCGCTGGATTCGAGCTCGATCTGGGAGCAGATCCATTGATGACATCAGTATGATGTCATGCTGATGTCATTTCTCCTTTTTCTTTTCTGTAATTGTTTTATTTAAATAAAAATGTATGACAGGTGGGCCATACTTGTCAGGGTTTTAATAATTTCTGTAAATATTTTCTGAAATTAATAAAAGTCTGACATGTGGGCCCAAGTTTGGAAATTAATTTAAATATTCCAAAAATGTTTAAAATGAATTAAAATTTGGGAAATTCATAAATAATTCATTTTAAATCATAAAAGTACAAATAATATACCAAAATTTGATACTTTAATACCCTTTATTTAAAATTTGGGCCCAAGTTTAGCTCTATCTACTTCAATACCCTTACTTGATACTTTATGTCCAAGGACTATGCCTTCTTTGACCATAAAATTGCACTTCTCCCAATTTAAGACAAGATTAGTTGATTCGCAACGCTGCAAGATTCTATTGAGATTATCCAAGCAACTAGTAAACGAAGTTCGATAGACAGAAAAATCATCCATTAATACTTCCATTATCAGTTCTATAAAATCTGCAAATATAGAAGACATGCATCTTTGAAAATTAGTTGGAGCATTAAATAGACCAAAAGGCATACGTCGGTAAGCATGTAAACCCTAAGGACTAATGAAAGTTGTTTTAAGTTGGTCTTCAGGATGAACAACTATTTGGGAAAAACCAGAGTATCCGTCCAAGTAGCAAAAATGAGTGTGGTTTGCTAACCTCTCTAAAGTTTGATCTATGAATGGTAAAGGATAGTCATGTTTCCTAGTCTCCTTATTCAATTTCCTGAAATATATGCACATCCTATGTCCAACAACAGTTCTAGTAGGTATCAATTCATTGTTTTCATTTGGAACAACAGTAAAGTCGCCTTTCTTATGAACACAATGAACAAGACTTACCCATTCACTTTCTTTTACAAGATAAATTATACCTGCGTCAAGTAGGCATACTATTTCCTTTCTTACCACTTCCTTCATTTCATGTTTTAATCTTCTATTAAATTCTTCAACTGTTTTTGCACCTTCTTCCATGAATATCCGATAGAAGGCTATCATGGGACTGATACCCTTCAAGTCATCCATTGAGTACCTAAAGGCCTTGCGGTGCTCCTTTAGTACCTTCATGAGTTCTTCGTATTCCCCTGAAAGTTTAGCACTAATAATAACAGGGAACTTATTAGTATCATCTAAGAATTTATACTTAAGATTATCTGGTAGTGTTTTTAATTCTGTGGGTGGTAATTCTACATCCTCTCTCTTTTCTGGCTCTTCAAAAGCTTCATCAGTTGGAGGTTCTTCAATGGCAAATGAATCAAATTCACTTTCTAGTTCTTCTAAAGTTCTATCCTCCATAATTATTTCTTCACAATTTGGATCTTTATTTATTTCTTCATCTTGATTATTTAAGAAAAGAGCTGCCATTTCTTCAATAGTTTTCTCTTTCTCTTCTTCTTTTATGAATAGAGGTTTGTCTTTAAATTTGGAAAAGTGGAATTATTTTTCCGCTTTCCCAAGCTTAAGGGATACAAACTCGTTTTTGAAGTCAATTGTGGCACCTATATTACTCAAAAAGTTTCTTCCAAATATAATCTGGCAAAGAGTGTCAATTGGCATATCAAAAACTACAAAATCAATAACTAAAATTTTATTGTAATTGTGATAAATGCATCTTCAAATACTCCCATTGGAATTCTAATATTTTTATTGGCTAACTGTCGTGGTATTGCCGACGAGTACGCCATGGAGGGGTCCTCATAGTGTGTGTTTTGAGACGTGGGGTAAGGAGGTAGGTTGGCGGGTACAAGGTAACACAGCTTACCCAGGTTCAGATCCCATGACGGTGGCGGAATCCTACTCCTGCTATAAACCACTATAATGAAAATACGCCGAGTTACAGGGATTGGTTCGCTGTGCACGATATGAGTTGAGTTATGACCTAAAGGCTCCTCTAGGTCCGGCTTATATAGTCGCCAGTTCCTAGGGTTACAGGCAAAGTCCTATCCGGACAGGTTATAGAGTCCTACACGGTACACAACTAGTCTAACGTGTCTTGCACTCCAAGGCTCTGGGTATGCTGGTGACTCCTCCGTAGCCTTCCTTCATCCGTCATGGGCCTCCTTTCTGGATCCATCTAACTGGGCTGCCCAGCAGGCCATAGGCCTTGCTACCGACTATGGGCCACCCGGGTTATCCGGATTAGAGACATGCAATGGTGATACCCATTTAGCATATCCCCAACAGTAGCCCCTGGAGAATTCTGAGATCTTGCGCCCTCTTGCCTAATCATATTGAATGCTCCGTCTAGATGGATGTCGGCAAATCATCAAGAAATATCTTGTAGTCCTCCCAAGAACCCTGCGATGCTCTCCGTCTTCAACATGTAAGCCGGAGAACTGCCGAATCTTCGATCATACTCTGCTCATAGCGTGTAACAACCCAATTTTAGTTAAATATTATTTAGGGTTGTTTGTGCATTCATGGACATCATTCTTTAAAATGCATGCATTGAATAAATAAAGATAAAACCCTAAACCCTAATCTACCTCTCTATTTGAAAAGCAATTCAAAATGGTTTTGAATATTTTGAAATGACAAATATGTAAGGAACCCAAATTGTTATAAGGGTACTTGCAATATTTTAATATTTACAAAAGTTCTAGTAATTTTGAAATGTATCAAAATAGATTTGAAATTAGAAATACAAAAGAGAAATTACAAAACAGAAAAAGAAAAAGCTTTTGATAAAAAAAGAGCCAGAGCCTCCAGGCCGCAACCCAGCAGCCCAACTCTTCTCCTTCTCCCTTTCCTGCCGCCCACGCGCAGCTCCCGCGGCCCACCTCCAGCCCAAGAACATCCCAGGCCTGGTACCCCTTCGTCCTCCCTATCTATCATCTTCCTCCGCCGCAGCAAGCTACTCTATGGCACAGCTGCCGCCGTTCGTCCGTGTCGGGATGCCCGCCGCCGCCTGCCGTCTTCTAGAGAGGAGATAAGGCCACCAAGGCGCCCTGCTTCGACCTCATCTTCTTTCCCCCCTCCCAGCGACCTCCCTCTCTTTGGTTCTTCAAACCTGAAACCGTAGCCGGCGAGCATCGTTGAATCGCTACTGCTCCATAGCTTCCCGAGACCAACCGTGCGTGCAGGAACCTCCGCCGATTCAAGATGGTAATCCTCCCTGACGGAATCGACGCCTCATCTCTCAAGTTGATGACACAGTAATCCTCTTATCCGGCGGCGTCCGCCGCCGGAGCCATCATTCTGGAGCTCCTCCGGCCTCACCATCGCCACCAACATACTCAGGGTGAGCTAGCGTCCTCCCCAACCTTTCCTCTGGCTTGCACGTGCTCTGTTTCGTCATGTCACCAAGCGCCGCCGCATGGGTTTCGCTCTGGTCATCGCCGGTGAGGTTCCCGGCCAGCCTAGTACCTTGTGCTGCCAGATTTAGGTAGCCCAGGACAAGGAGCTTCTGATTCGAGCCTGGTTCCGTCCCCTCACGCGTTGTAGCGCCTACACCGTATGGTCGCCGGTGTCATTTGACCTCCACCGGCGCGTCCAGCCCATGTCAAACTGTGGTGGGCCCCTCCTCACTGAGGTGGCACGCAGACGTGTCCCGGGCCCGCTGGTCAGCTAGTGAGGCTAGATAGGACCCTATACAAAACGTTTCAGTGTGTGTTCTGTCCTCAGCATGACGTCAGCCGAGCGTGGGTCTGACCCAGTCAAGCCCTGGTCCAGGTCCCACCTGCCCGCATGGACGCCGAGGTGGCTCTAGGGCCCCTCTGTCAGCCACTGCGGCTAGGTGATGCATGTGTATAAAAAGTTTAACCAATGGTTTAATAAATCCAGAAATTGATATAAATCTTTTAAATTCAATAACTAATGATTTATAAGTTAGAAAAATACAAATAATATATCAATATGTTCAGAAAAATGAGAACTATCTATTAGAGATATACTCATGCATTGTTAAGCAACTTACATGACAAGTTTAATTAGAAAACCAAATGAACCCCCATAGGTGATTTCGGAGTTTCCCCGAGGTAGGGTTTGCACCCCTCAGAACCCCTCTTAAACTGTCGAGCATGTCTTAGAGTTACATTTTAGTACTAATCAACTTGTCATATCATCATTATTGTTTGAGCATTGCATCAATGTCATTGTTGATTGTTTCCCTTTCTTTCCGGTGTTTTGGTTCTTCTCAGTAGAATACTATATCGAGATCGAGATCGAGATTGAAGACCGAGATCAACATCATTAAAGATTGAAGATTAATACTTGACCAACTGTAATCAAGTCAAGTACAAGGCTTCCGAAGATCTGCTTATTGGTTATCAAATGGGAAAAGGCAAGCATAGCTCCACCATGTTATAATCCTATGTTTTTAAAAGCATTTCAATTCCTGCGATGATGCATACGGTTCTACTGTGATATTTTATCGATAGGTAGAGTATCCTATATGTTGCATGACTCCCTTTGAGCTTATATTACCTGATCCACAGCTCCTAGCATAACTAGGTTTGGCTTGTGTGCACTTCTAAAGCTTCTATCTGGTTCTTGCTTAGCCATGATAGCTATCAGTGTTGCTTCATCCAGATGATGTATCCGATAAAGAGAATCTAGTATGATAGGAGAACATGATGAGATGAGATCAGAGGTGATATGAGATTAAACATGTGAAGGCCACAGTGGGATGTGGTTTTTCTAGTCCCATGCTCGCCACCATTAGGACCTGAGTTCTTGCCTTTGGAACTGAGACAAGCGTACAACCACACGGGACCTGGACAACCTCACGAGCAACTAACTTTCTTAGTAGATTCCATGAGTCACATAGTTCGATCGTTCCATTCGACATACGCATTGAAAACGTTTTAAAATATTTGGCGAGAGAAGGTGCATCATAACAGGTAGGTAAGTGTGGCCGAGGTTGCTTGGGGTCGATGGAGCCCCTGGTGAACCAACCTCGCCTCACATCTCTAGGGATCGGCTTCAGGATTTGACCCGTTACGGCGGAACCATCCTTAGGGCATGACTCATGCTATCGGGGAAAGCAAGGTAAAAGTCGTGTCTAACCACCCTATGCCGGCCTTCCAAGGAAGAGGGCTAATCATGTGGGATTAAGAGAAGGTTAGTATGTGTGGGTAAAGTTGTACGCCCCTACAGGGTTAAATCTTTTCGAAAATCCGTGTTCACGGTTATGAATGCTTGGTGACCAGATTCTAAGATCATAGAGAACTATAACCTAATCATAAAACTTGGCAGATCAACGTGTGCTTAAGGATGCTTCCTCATGGTTATGAGGGCGTGATCCTAGTTTAGAGTTGATGATGACTTGGTGGATATCAAAGGATGATGATCAATAATTTGGAGATGTCGTTCTCTTATACCCTTTTAAAATACTCTGACTAGCACTACTAGGAAAATGGCTATAGGTAATCAGCACATCCGTGGCTCACATGGTTGAAGTGCCCCACGGCTAAAACAGGCGTGGCTCACCTATGGGCAGTGCCCTACTAGTAACTAGAACAACCATGGCGCACATGACCATAGTGCGCCACAGATATGTGTGGGCCAGGGCCCTGTTGGCCGCACGCCAAACATCTGTAGCGCACATAGGGTAGGTGCGCTACGGTTGTTAGTGCCAACCGTGGCGCACATGGAGGGGGTGCGCTACGCCTAAGCGCATGCCCCCCTCTGCTGTGAAACGGCCAGACACATCCGTGGCGCACTATGGCATGTGCGCCACGGATGTTACTCCTCCCTGTGGCGCACTAGGGCAGAGTGCGCCAAGGATGTGTCGATTTTTTTGACAGCACTTTATGTGCACATGTGTGTGACCACATCCACCACCCCACACTTCACTTTCCCCTTCTTCTTCCTCCTTAGATAAAGTCGGGATCTTATCCTTCCCACCTCAATTTCTCCACACATTCACCATTTTTAGCATGTAGAACTTGCCTTGGATGTTACATAAGTAATAGAGGAAGGTCTCCGGTCTCTCATCTCCTTCTCCGGTCTCACGCGCGCACCTCTCCTTTCCATCTTTCTCGCGATCGGTCTCTCATCTCGGTAAGTTGTCCATGTAAGGATGTGTTCATGTGTATATGGATGATATGCTCATATGTATGTAGATGATCGATGCTCATGATGTGTGTATGGAGAGGATCGATGGTCATATGTGTGTGTATATGGAGAGTATCGATGATGCTCATGCATGTGTGTATGGAGAGGATAATGATATGTTCATGTGTGTATGGATCGGTCTCTCTCTCTTGTGTTTGTATGTGAACAAGTTGCCATTTATTTTGCCAAAATGTTGATTCATTTCCATTTTGGCAAGACTTTGGCATTTCGCAAAGGTCCTAATTTTAGGATAGGTCATGCCAAAATTTTCTATCGACCATTGCATGCATGCATTCATTATGTGGTTCTAATAGACTTCTAATTGTACCGTGTACACCGTTCAGGCAAAAATGGTCCGCATAATGAGCGAAGGAATTGTGGCTAGATTTTTGAAATGTGCGACGGCCGACATGATACGAAATAACAAGACGGATATAAGATGTCCGTGCAGAAGATGCAAACTCAACTGGGTGATCGACCCAGATTCCGGGAATCTGCAGGCGCACCTGCTCCGCCATGGTTTCATGGATGGATACACTCGTTGGATAAGCGATGACGAAGACGATGGAGACGGTGAATGTGGCCAACATGACGATGATCATCATCACGGCGAGAACGGGCGAGATGATGAAGAGTCTCCTGGAGATGGTGAAGGTGCGGAAGCATACCGGGATGATGATGATCTAGATGCCGGAGGAGCAGACGACGATGGAACAACGTCAGGCTGGGTGCGGGACCCTTATGTGCAAGAGCTGCTTCTCAAGCAGACGAGTAACACCAGGGCTGCCGCTAGAGAGAAAGCCAAGCTTGCGCAACTTGAGAAAGACGCGGTTACTCCATTGTATGAAGGATGCAGGCCCGATGATACCCGGTTGAATGTAACGCTCAAGGATATGGAGATGAAGGCAAAACACAAATTGAGCGATGCAAGCTTCGATGATATGATGGCATTCTGGCACGATCGTCTCCCGGAGGGGAACACATGTCCAACTAGTATCGAGGACTCCAAGAAAATCGTCTGTCCTCTCGATCTACCGCACGTTAGATATCACGTATGCATCAACGATTGCATCATTTATCGGGGCGAGGATGCGGAGAAAACCACATGTCCGGTGTGCGGCATGAGTCGATACAAGAAAGTGAAGAAAGCACCTCGAAAAGTGGTATGGTACTTTCCTGTCACTCCTCGTCTGCAGCGCTATTTCGCGGACCCTAAGGAAGCGAAGCTCATGCGATGGCATGCGGAAAGGAAGAAGCCAGGAGATGATGATGATGACCCTGAAAAGGATGTTCTGCTGACGCACCCTTCAGATGCTAGCCAGTGGAAAGCATTGGACCTCGAATTCCCAGAATTCGGTGGAGATTCGAGGAACATCAGGCTTGGTGCGAGCACCGATGGACTCAATCCGTTCGGTAGCCAGAGCAGCACGCACAGCACTTGGCCCGTGTTTGTATGGATGTACAACATCCCTCCATGGTTGTGCATGAAGAAGAAGTACATACAAATGAGTATGCTAATTCAAGGGCCAAAACAACCTGGTACCGACATCAATCTGTATCTCGGGCTGTTGAAAGAGGAGCTAGCCACGTTATGGGAATCTGGAGCCAATACTTACGACGCCGTCGCACAAGATTATTTCACTATGAGAGCCGCGTTGGTCACTACGGTGCAAGACTATCCAGGTTGCGGGTATATCTCGGGGCAGGTTATCCAAAGATTCTGCGCATGCGTTAGGTGCATGGATAACACAAGCTATCTCCAACTAGAGAAAGATCCAGGGTCATCGAAAACCGTGTTCATGGCGCACCGGAGGTGGCTCGGCAAGAATGATCCATGGAGTCGGAGACGACACAAGGTCGTCGGAAGGGTAAAAAGTTCAAGAAGAACGGATATTACTGCCCTCCTTGCTTCACTCTAAGCCAGGATGAGATCAAACAGTTTTTAAAGTGCCTTCTAGGAGTCAAATTTCCTTACGGCTACGCGGGCAAGATAAGCAGATACCTAGACAAGGCGAAGCAGAGGTTCAGTGGCATGAAGTCTCATGACTGTGCCGTGCTAATGACGCAGGTACTTCCGGTCGCACTAAGAGGGATAATTGACGAGCACGTCCGTGAAACGTTATTTGGCCTATGCAAGTTTTTCGGCGTCATCTCTAGGAAGTCGATTGGCGTGAATCAGCTCGGGAGGCTACATGAGGAGATCGTGGTGATACTATGTGAGCTTGAGGTCTACTTCCCACCCGCATTCTTCGACATTATGGTGCATCTGCTGGTCCATGTCATGGAGGACATCGTACAACTCGGGCTGATGTTCCTCCGCAGCATGATGGCGTTCGAAAGGATGAACGGACACATCATAGGATACGTTCGCAACAGGTCCCGTCCAGATGGAAGCATAGCCAAGGGCTTTCTGGCCGAAGAGTGCATCTCTTTCTGCACGAATTATCTAGACATCGAGAACCCCGTCGGTCTTCCCGTCAACAGGCACCTTGGCAAGCTCGACGGATCTGGTCACCGAGAGGGTCGTCGCATACTGCATGCAGACTTCGATTTTCGACGCGCAGACTTTGATCGAGCAAACCTCGTCGCGCTACAGCATTTAGAACTGGTCGATCCTTGGGTACAGAAGCACAAAAGGTTAATCGAGAAGAAGTACAGTGACCGGGGCATACAGAGGACGCAGGGAGAAATAATCAAAGAGCACAACTCAGATTTCACGCGTTGGTTTAGGCAGACGCTCCTTGATAATCCCCCGCGATCGCATTCTTCTGACACGGAAAAGATCATATTCACCTTGTCGCAGGGACCGATGCAAAACCTGGTGACCTATTAGGCGTATGATATCAACGGCTACACATTCTACACGGAGGAAAAGGACAACAAGTGTGATTATCAGAACTCAGGCGTAACGTTGGAATTCTATACCGATGACAACGTGAAGGAAATATTCTACGGAAGAATCGAGGAGATCTGGGAGCTCGACTACTGTGGAGAAAAGGTGCCGATGTTCCGTGTCAGATGGGCAAAGAGCGTCGAAAGAGAAGACCGGTATTTCAAAACCATGGTTATACCCGAAGCAGCCAAATCCAAGGCCGCCGGTGCAAACGTGGCCGCGAAAAATGAACCGTGGGTACTGGCTACCAAAGTGGACCAATGTTTTTTCATTACCGACCCGACAAAGCCTAGCCGTGTTGTCGTGAGGAGAGGAAAAAGAAACATCATCGGAATGGATGGAGTCGCCAACGAGAAAGACTTCGACCAGTATGGCGATCCAAAGATTGAAGATGACGACGACTACGATGCAGCAACATACATCACAAGAAGAAAAAGGACAACCCTACCCAAAAAAAGTAGCCCGTTCGAAAGAAGAAACATTAAAGTGCCGGGGCTAAATTATTCAACCGCGACAAAGAAGGGAAAAAAGATTGTAAAACGCTAGCTCAAAAAATATTGTAAAACGCGTGGTCGAAAAAGATTGTAATATTCATGGAGAAATTATTATGAAATTTAGTTATACTTTGAATCATATTTGTAACACTTTTATGACATATATTATCACTTTTGGGCATTTTTGGAATATTTAAAAGTATTTTAAAAACAAAAAAAACTTGTATGGCATATATCACCACTTTTGGGCATTTTTTGGAACATTTAAAAGTATTTTTAAAATAAAAATAAAAAAGTGGGGCACTAGGATTCAAACCTGGGTGCTCATAGTTTAGAATAGAGTAGTGGGCAGAACCAGTGGGATAGGCAAGAGTTCTTGCTAGAAGGAGCGATGGACACTTGTTATAGAGTGGTTAGATCCCAGATAGGCGTAGCGCACTAGCCCGAGTGTGCTACAGATATCCGTAGCGCACTCTGGCATAGTGCGCTACGCCTATCTGGGTTTTATCCACATCATCGATTCTAATCCCCCATCTCTCTCACACTCTCTCATCCCCATGACTCTCCCAGCCGCCGCCGCCTCTAGCCGATCCCCTCCGCCGCCGCCTCCAGCCGATCCTTGGAGGAGGACGCCCGCGCCGCTGCCGATCCGTGGAGGACGAGGAGGCCCACGCCGCTCGTGGAGGAGGAGGCCCGCTCCACTCGAGGAGGAGGAGGCCCGCGTCTGCCGATCCGTGGAGGTCACCGCTGCTCGAGGAGGAGGCCGCCGCCGCTCGAGGCTGAGGAGGAGGAGGCCGCCGCCTCGCCCGCGCGCTCGTCATCGTCCTCGTCTTAGAGGTGAGCCTTCTCCCCTCTCTCCCTCTCTCCCTTTCTCCCCTCTCCACTTCTCTCCCTATCTCCATGGGTTATGGTTCAGAGTAGATTACTGATAGCAAGCTTCAGGTTCAGAGTAGCAAGCTTAGGGTTCAGAGTAGCAAGGTTAGGGTTCAGAGCAGAAAGCTTAGGGTTCAGAGTAGAAAGCTTAGGGTTCACACTAGGAAAAATATTTTCTTCTGTTTTCATTTGTGGCTGAATTCATTTTTCTCTATAGCTCTCTTAGGACTCAAATTAAGGTGAGGTTTTGTCTGAATTCAGTTTTCTCTATAGCTGTCTTAGGACTCAAATTAAGGTGAGGTTTAGTCCCAGGAAAGAAGGCCCCATCCATGAACTTGTGGACACCCCTTTTAGATAAAATTCTACTGAATCAGCAACCCATTTCCTGACCAGTAAACATACAGCTTCAGACTTCCTCTGTTTATTCCATGCATTTATACTGTTTATTGCATCAATAAAGATTGCATCTGTTAATTCTACTGAATCAGAAACCTCAGTAGCTTACTTTTTGTTACTACCCAAAAAGTACCTGAGTGTAACTATAAAGCCTAAAGATTGCTAACCTTTGTAGGTAGTTCAGATGCTACTTCAGTTCATCTATTTTCATGCCAAAAGATTGCTAACCTGTTGCTTATTTTCTAGGTTCTCTTTTTGTTGTAGTTTCACAAACCACAATGTTCTCTAGAATCATGTAGTCACAAACCACAATGACTAGTGTCACAAACCACAATGGTCTCTAGAATCATGTAGTCAAGCTATTTGAATTTGACGCCTTCTATCTAGTAGCTCATTTTTGGTATATGGCATATATCCCCTGAAACATGTAGTTTGGCTGCTACCATTGATCAATCACGGCTAAGCTGAGAGATTCCTGGCCATTAAGAAAAATACTGACTGCTGGTATGATTGTTTTTTAGGATAGCATGATATACTTATTTTAGATTGGAAAGGTGGCATCCCTGATAATTTGGTTTTCCTGGTTGTGAAATTAAGTTTGGTCAAACTATATAATTTCATAACAATGGACATGGTATTTATTTGGTTCCATTCAGCTACGCAACATGCCTCTAGGAAGTCTAATGCCTCAAGTTTGGTAGCAGTAGGTGTTGCTTCTGTGGTTTAGTCCTTATGGAAAACCAGGAATGCATCTTGCTTTAACAATTTGTTTCCTTATGATCCTACTAGTAGTGTTATAGCTCAATCTGCTTGTTGTCACTTGCTTCTATGGTTTGGTCCTTATGGAAAACCAGGAATGGAACTTGTTCTTTTTGAATAGTCTATATGTGTTGATTTGCTTGCTGTCATCACTTGGTCATTCGCTTGCTGTCACTTACTATAATGATCTTCTAGTATAGAAATCCTTGGTCCTTAGTCTAAAGTAGTAAAAATGAGAACAAGGATTGTTGTATTCTCATTTGCTTGCTGTCACTTGGTCATTTGTTGTCATTTGTTCACAGAACTGAAATAGTACAAATGACAGCAATATGCTTGCTGTGTTGTGCTTGCTCTGCTTGCTGTTGTCCTTGTTGTGTTTGCTCTTCTTCTTAGTATGGAACATCCACATATTATATGTCCACCCTACTTGTGCTACTACTACTTCTATGCTACTTGAGCTGCTACTACTTCTATTATCTGTGCTGCTACTACTATTTGTTCCTTATATCCATCCTAGTGTTGCTCTGGCTACTACTATATGTGGTGCTACTGTGCTTCTACTACTATCTGTGCTGGGACAACAGCACCTTGAAATTGTGCTTGTGCTTGTATGAAGCACTTTATTATGTCGTGTATGTAGGTTCTTGTATGAAACGAGTCACGATTTTTGCCGGAATGTTGATTAACTTCCGTTTCGGCAGAAATCGGGCACTCCTAGTTTAAGAAAATTAGCAAAGGTCATGCCGGATTTTTTCGTGCATTTAACCAATTATTTGTTTTTTATTAGTGCAAAGATGTGTGACAACGACGAGGCTGGATGTTCTAAGCACATCAGCGCTGAAGGAGAACTCAGACCTCCGAATAAACAATTGACATTCTGTGAGGCGGCCCAGCGGCTAGAAGACGATGAAGAATACCATCCTTCGGAGAGCAAGGATGATGAGATGGAAGACGCGGAGGAAGAAGCCGAAGGAACGGCGGACGATGAAACCACTGATGGCGGTGAGGGCACAGGGAGTGGTAGCAATCCTCCTAAGAAGAAGAAGAAGAAGCCGAAGGACCGGCGCCCGAACACGGTCAGCACGGTCAGGGAGGAAATTACCGAAGTGAGCCCATCAGGGGTTCCTTTGGAGCCCGCCCTTGTCGTCAAAGGGTACGGTGGGCAAGTGTCTAGCTAGTTTAGATGTCTAGGTGAGCTTCCGAGCTCTAACTTGTTCGATCGACACATGTATTCGCATGTCACCAAGTACTACTTTGTAACTTGATCGAAACAATGTAACTTATACTATGTATTCATGTATGAGACTTATCTATATGTATTTGTTTCAATCTTGTTTTTCAAATTGTGTATTTATATATATAATTGTATATCTTGTATCTGTGTGTGTATATCGGCTGTAATACTGTATATAATCTGGCTCGGAAATTAAAAAACAAAAAACACACCTGTGGCGCACATGGTCTACCTTCTGTGGCGCACTACACCTAAAGCGCACTATAGAAGCTTAGTGGCGCACTCCTAGTGCGCCACAGAAGATCCTACGCGTAGCGCACCTGCCCACATAGCCGTGGCGCACTAGCAGGTGCGCTACGCCTATCTCGACACAACCGTGGCACACTAGGCAGTGCGCCACGGCTGGGAGATAGCCGTAGCGCAAGGCACGTGGCGCACTGCTAGTGCGCCACAGATGATCTTTTCAGGTGCGCCACTAACTGCTGTTTTCCTAGTAGTGTAGAGGAGATTCTTCTACTTCTTGTTTTATAAATAAATATGGTTTTATGCAAAACAACTCCACAAGCCATAAGTCTTGTGGAGTACACCCTGTACTCACCATTGCTTTGTTGATACTTTTGGCAAAGTAAGTGTTCCCCTGAAGACGAGTTCCGAAATACATCGACATCGACGAGTAGCTTGGGGTTCCCGGGCGGCAGCCTGGAATTTATGGGCTGGGACGTCATCGTTATGCTTCAGGCCTCTTAGGCCATTTGTTAAGTTTTCTATACTTAAATAGCATAATTTGCCTTCTGTTGTTTGGTGTTTGTGGTAAGTGACCTCTGCTTGTAATAATTTGGCTCTTCGCTTAGTTATGAGCTTGCTATAATAAATTTTGTGTCGTAGGGCACTGTTGTGTTATCGATTCTTCACTGGATATTCTCGAGCTCAAGGTTAAGCTTATGTCAGACAGAGGTCTGGAATTTGTTTAGCCCTGATCCCGAGGGTGTCACAGGTTTTGGTATCATAGCAGTACCGACCGTAGGAAAACCTTGCTATTGGTCGATGTTGAGTCTAGTGTTTGTGAAAACTATTTGAAAGCTTAAAAGTATTTGTGAAAACTCTAGTATGCTTCGTTTTCTTCTTATCCAGTTTCGCTATATTCTGGGTTATCTTACCATGTGTTGATTTTGGAAAAGTTTTGATATCTCTTCTAGTCTTTCAAAGCTTAGGTGCCTTCTTGGCATGTCGTTCCTCAACCAGTTTTGAGCTAGTGTTGAGTTCTCTAGAGTTGTGTGTGTTGTGAATTCCTTGTTTTCCCCTTGCTCTGTTTCATCTGAGAGATTCCTTTCTATCATGATCTCTTTGTCTTTTGGACCCACAATATTATATTATTAGATCCACAGTGTTCTGTTCTAGGTTTCGAGGTTTCCTTTCGCCTAGTGTGGCTCCTTTTTATTTGTTTGGGTGCCTCAGAAGTCGTTTCTTCTTTTGGAAGCTACCTCATGATTATAATCTTGTAGTGTATGTTGTGTCACTCAAGTAGTAGTTACTTCTTTTCTCGGGTTTTAACCCTTGGACTTGAATGTCAACACCCGGATTTTTCAATCCTAGATGCCTGTTATGCCATACATCGCAATCCCAAGATTACCATTTTTGCGAGACATAACAGAATTGGATACCATAGTACTTCATCCATTACAAACGATACATAAGTTCTTACACAAATAGGGATCTCATGATCCAGTTCTTAATACAACATCAAGCAGCGGAATACGTAATAATAACGGTAGCGTAGGCGAAGCTCCATCTTCGGGGTCACAGGCAATGCTGACGATGGGAGATGATCCTAGTTGTCGTAACCTTCTTGGGGTCCATCTTCCAGGTACTCCTCTTCATAGTCTGGCCATGGGAATAGCCAGGGACAAAGCCATGAGTACTCTTTAAGTACTCGCAAACTAATACTAACAAGTAAAGGGGGTTTTTGGATAATAGGACACTAGGCTCTAGGGTTGTTTTGCAATAGCCAGATTTATCTCTACTAGGTTCTGAAGCTAGTCATAATTTTATAAATCCTAAGTGGGAACTTGTATTTTAGGTCACAACTCCGTTGTGGTCAAGTCAAAGTCTCAATTCATTTCACAAGTCATTTTAAAAAGTCTGACGGGGGAACAGTATGGCCACTCCAACTGTCCATAACCGCGGACGCGGCTATTCGAATAGTTTGACACTCTGCAGAGATTGTACACTTTCACCACAACATTCGATAAATCCGTCAGGAACAAATCCTGAATTCACCATACTCAGTATGCGGATAATCAATCCTAACCTTTCAATTACACGCCCTAGTATAAGCACCTCTCCTGTGAGTTTGGCCTCCCAACCATGACCAGCTGTCATCTTGGGTACTGCACAGGTGGACAATCTTCACAAGGTAGTCTCAGCTCAGACCTTGGCCGTGAGGGAACTAATACTAAGGTATATAAGTTTCCAGTCAAGCCCTACCCAATATTCGGGTATTGTGGTTGTACGCTAAAATTGGAATGGTATCGCATCCAGACAACCATCAGTTTTATAAAGGGCTAAGGCTCATGCCTCAACATTTTCATCACCAAAATTATCAAGTGTTTGGAAACACATGTCCAAAACATTTCAATAGAATGATCCATCATTCCAAGGTTTTCATAACCATTTTTCCACCAAGTATTCCCATCTAGAGTTGATCAAATTTTATGCTTAGCACTAGCATCTAAGGTAGAGGGGGGGGTAGTACTGATGATGGGGTAGTAACTAGTGGAGTTTCAACTAAGTCCAACCTTATATCTTAGGCTGATATCAAGGTTTCTAGCTTAGGCCAAATTTTATGCTCTTTATGCAACCTTCAGCATCTTTCCAAAATCTACCGGTCACTTAAGTAAACTCTAAGTGAGCTTTGATAAAGAAATAAAGTGAGAATCTTGCACATAAAACTAGGATTGGTTTATCAAATGGTAATCTTGCAAGGGTTAGCTTGCATAGGTCAACTTGATTAGTAAGGCTTGCATAGTTACTAGCTTGCCTTGTGCAGAGCAGTGGTAGAAGTTCTCCTCGGCTTCTTCTTCGTAGTATCCTCCTTCCTCATCGTAGCCTTGGTCGGTACTAGCGTCTATGAATAAATACGAGGTACACAATCACCAAACAATACTTAACTACTTGCAATCATCACACACAAGGGTCATATAGATGATCTAGCATCATCTCTAACCTTACAAGGTTAAGGCTTGATTTGATTCTTTTTATTTTTAGAAAAGTAATTTCTACTCATTGAAAAACTACTTAAGATTTAATATTCTCCAAACCACATATGGGATCATGTTGACACATGTCATCACCACATATTGTAGTCCATGGGAATGTGATTTAAAGTGGTGTCACAATTTAATAAGGTTTTACCCTTTTATTTTAATTAATTAAAGTGGCTAGAAATGCTTATGTAGCATTCTTTTATTACTTTAACATTATTTATGCAAGTAAACCTATATATTTTTATATATTCTGAAAGGTATGGTTAAGTGTGATTTTTGAGAGTTGGAATCAACTCAAAAGCTTTTATGGTTTAAATTTGAAAAATGTTTGAATGCAGAAAAGCTTCTGCCTTGTTATTTTTACTATGGGTGATCTACAGATCCAAATGACTTGAATCCAACGGGCTTGGATTCAGCATTCACAGACCTTTCCAACAAAATTGGTTTCATCCAATTTGGTGCACTGAATCGATTTGGGTTGATTTTTGAAGTTGGGTACAGAAGTGTGTTTGAATTTAAAAAGAAAAAGGTTTAATTTGAATCGCTGGGCTGCGCGGGAAAAAGTACTGGGCCGGCCTGCTAAGCGCAGTGCTCCCGCGGGCTGCTTAAGTGGGTGTCCCCACTCGTCAGTGACACGGGGCTGGGCGAAGCGGTAAGGGGCAACGTGGATCGTTCGATCTAGTTCTAATCTAACGGCTGGGAGTCATCGTCGACGCGAGACAACTCCAGCGAGAACGAAACCTAGAGCGGCCAGTGAGGGGTGCTGGGGGCTCACCGGGGTACGGGCGAGGGTCGGCGAGGCGGTCGAACGACGAAGTCGACGACGGCGAATCTCCTGATACTGGTGGCTTCTCCTGGGGCGGCTCCAATCGCTGGCTCCCTTCTTCTCCGGCAGCGGCAGGCTCCAGTGAAATTCCGATGAGGTGGTGCTCGCCTTGCTCTGAGAATGGTGTGGCACGATCAATGAGGAGAGGGGAGTGAGATGGTGTGAAGAAATCGTGCGGGGGTGGCCTCTATTTATAGTCGAGCGAGGGGACCGTCGGGGCACACGGTGAGCTCGTCGGGGGCGAGGTTACAGGCGGCTAAAGGCATGGGCAAGGGTAGGGGACGGTGCGGTGTCTCCTGGCGATGCTCAACGACATGGTCTCGAGGCGTGGGGCGGTGCGGCTAGGTCTGGAACGGGCGGTGCTCTGCGCGGCAGAGGCGGCGTCTTCGACGGCGGGCGGTGGCTGTATGGCACGGGGCGGCAAACGGGGATGTCTGGCGGTCTCCTGGGTCGGTGGTGATCGTGTGTGCACGCGGTGAGGGCGGCGCGCGGTCTGTGGACGCTGGTCGATGGTGGCGCTCTGGCGCATGCTCGGCATGGTCTGGGCGCGGCTTGTGCGCGTGGTCCAGGGCTTGGCAACGCTCGCGGCTGGGACAAGGAGTGGCGGTGGACGGTGGGCTGCCTCCCAGACAAGGTTGGCATGGCTAGTTCTTCCTCTAGCCTGCTGTCCACAATGGGGTGGCAAGGTTGGCGTCGGCTGTTCACCATTGATGGCAATGGCAAGCTCACAGGGGTGCTAGTCCTTAGTTAAACTTCCTAGATGATCTACTGAGATGTGTGTGAGCTAACTAGGGAACAAGTTAGGCAAGAATCACTGCTCACAATAGTGTTTGATGTTTGTTTGATTTGTGTCTGCAACCTGTTTGATGAAATGGCCGCATGAACTCAAGTTTTGAATTTTGAAATGAATTTTGGTGGGTTTGCTAGATTGGTGCTGGTGAGTCTGCAGATGCTTGGGTTTTGAAAGTTGAGCTTGTTTGAGTGGTTTTTGAAAAAGTGGGATCTTCCCATATGATAAAGATTCAATTTTGAATTGTCATTTAAACTATGCATTTGAAAGTTTCTGGATGATCACAAAGTGGGCCTTGATACCTTGTTATGAGTACATTCAAGGGGTGCAAACATCCAGAAAAGTTTATGGAACACATTGTGCACAGCTGACATCTCTTCTGGTAGTTCCAATTGATACGATACTTCTCCTCGACGATTCAGAATTTTGAAAGGTCCGATATATCTGGGGGCTAACTTTCCCTTGAGTTGGAAACGCTGCATTCCCTTCAATGGCGACACTTTCAGATAAACAAAATCTCCTATGTTGAAGGCGAGGTCTCTACTTATCTTGTCGGCGTAACTCTTCTGTCGGGATTGGGCTGTCTTGAGGTGCTCACAAATCTTGTGAACCTTCTCTTCTGCTTCTCGTAGGATGTCGGGTCCGAAAATCTGACTCTCTCCTACTTCTGACCAGTTCAAGGGGGTGCGACACTTCCTTCCATACATAAATTCAAATGGGGCCATTTGCAAACTGGCTTGGTAACTGTTGTTGTATGAAAATTCTGCAAACGGCAGACAGTCTTCCCATTTGGACCATATTCCAACACACATGCTCTCAGCATATCTTCGAGTATTTGATTTACTCGCTCCGTTTGTCCATCGGTCTGAGGGTGATACGCGGTACTGAAATCTAGGCGGGTTCCTAAACCTTCTTGGACTTTCTTCCAGAATCTCGAGGTAAACTGAGTTCCTCAATCCGATACGAAGTTCTTGGGGACTCCATGCAAACTAACGATTCTAGCGATGTAGAACTCTGCTAGCTTCGAACTCTGATAGGTGGTTTTGACGAGTAAGAAATGGGCGACTTTGGACAATCTGTCCACTATGACCCAAATAGAGTCATTTCCCCTACTAGAAGTAGGTAGTCCAGTGATAAAGTCCATTCCTACAGAATCCCATTTCCATTCCGAAATTTGCAAAGGTTGCAACAATCCAGTGGGTCTTTGATGTCCGGCCTTGACTCGCTGACATATATCACACTTGGCGATATAGCTTCCGATTTCTCTCTTCATCTTATGCCACCAAAATTGCTCTTTCAAATCTTGATACATCTTAGTTCCTCCGGGATGGATAGAATAAAGAGTATCATGAGCCTCCTTCAAGATAACTTCTTTTAACTCAGAATCTGATGGTACAAAAAGGCGTCCTTTGTACCATAAAACTCCTTCTTCGTCCTCGGTGAATCCGGGTACTTTGCCTGTACCGATACGACGCTTGATTCCATCGATACTGGCATTTCCCTTCTGTGCCTCTTTAATCTGACTGATCAAAGTGGGCTGAAGTTCTATGCTAGCCAAAAATCCTTCACTTACTAATTCCATTCGAAAATCTTCCATCTCTTTGTGCAAACTTGGTTGCTCCTTCAAAATCATGGAGTTCAAGCGGCACGGTAATCTGCTAAGGGCATCGGCTACCACATTGGCTTTACCAAGGTGATAGTGAATGTCCAGGTCGTAATCCTTGATTAGCTCAATCCATCTTATTTGCCTCATATTCAGCTCCTTCTGAGTGAATATATACTTTAGGCTCTTGTGATCCGAATAAATCTCACAACGGTTTCCCATCAGGTAATGTCTCCATGTCTTCAGGGCTAGAACTACGGCTGCGAGTTCGAGGTCATGGGTTGGGTAATTTTGTTCATGTTGCTTCAATTATCACGATAGATATGATATAACTTTGCCTTCTTGCATTAGCACACATCCGAGACCAATCTTGGATGCGTCACAATACACATCGAAGGGCTTCGTGATATCCGGCATGATCAAGATTGGGGCTGAAATCAATCTCCTTTTGAGTTCTTGAAAACTCGCTTCACATTTGTCGGTCCATTCAAACTTCTTGTCCTTCTTCAGCAATTGGGTCATGGGTCTGGCGATACTAGAGAATCCTTCTACAAATTTGCGGTAATATCCCGCCAAATCCGAGAAAAGCACGAACTTGGGTTTGAGTGGTTGGGGCTTGCCAGTCTTCTACATCTTTCACTTTGGCAGGGTCAACGGCAATTCCTCCGGCTGATACAATGTGACCGAGGAATCCTACTTCCTGTAACCAGAATTCACATTTGCTAAACTTTGCATACAGCTGATGCTCTCTAAGGGTTCCAAGAATGGTCCTTAGGTGTAGCTCATGTTCTTCTTCTGATTTGGAATAAATCAGAATGTCATCGATGAAAACAACAACAAACTTATCCAGGAAGTCCATAAAAATCTTATTCATGAGGTTCATGAAATAAGCGGGGGCATTGGTTAATCCGAAAGACATGACTGTATACTCATACAATCCATATCTGGTGGTAAAGGCAGTCTTTGGAATATCCTCTGCACGAATTTTGAGTTGGTGATAGCCAGTCCTAAGATCAATCTTAGAAAACACTTTGGCACCGGTCAACTGATCAAACAAATCTTCTATCTTGGGCAAGGGGCACTTGTTCTTGATGGTGACATCATTCAACTTCCGATAATCCGTACACAAACGGTTACCTCCATCCTTCTTCTCCACAAACAAGACAGGTGATCTCCATGGGGACACACTTGGTTGAATCAATCCGATTTCCAGCATGGAATCCAGTTGCTTCTTCAGTTCTTCTAGTTCTGACGGGTTCATACTATAGGGTCTCTGGGCTATGGGTCCGGTTCCGGGTATTAGTTCGATGATAAACTCGATATCCCGATCTGGGGGCATACCGGGAAAAACATCTGGAAATACATCGGGGTATTCGCAGACTATCCGGACTTGGTCAATGGTAGGTTGGGCTATACTCTTGTTACACTTGAATTGGCGGGGTAAGGTTTCAGATATATGCTCGACTGATATTCCGGTGGTACTGGTCATTGTGATGGCTTTCTTGGCACAGTCAATCAATCCCTTATGTTTGGACATCCAATCCATTCCTAGTACTACTTCCAAACCTTTAGTTCCGAGTACTATTATATTAGCATAAAAATCTATGCCATGAATTCGGATAGGGACGGCTTTGCAAATTTGCCTAGCCTTGGTGGTTGATCCGGGAATTTGTACAATCATCACATGCTTCAATTTGGTTGGTTGAATTTTACTAGTGCAGGCAAATTCTTCAGTGACAAATGAATGCGATGCACCAGAGTCAAAAAACACTCTTGCAAGTACTGAATTAACAGAAAACATACCCAGCACGACGTCTGGCGCTTCCTGAGCTTCTTCAACATGCATGAGAAAAAGACGGCCATTACGGTTGAGTGAATTCCCTGGGGCAAATCTTCTCCCTGGCTGGACACGACGCTGCTGCTGAGCTGGGACATTGGCGTTGGGGGCTGTAGCATTCTTCTTGTTGGGGCACTCGTTGGAATAGTGGCCTTTATTTCCACAGTCATAACAGGTCACTTGTGACTTGTCCTTGGCTGCGACAGGCACATCATTGCTTCCAGTCCTCAGGGAAGTGTTGGGGTTGGCGGTAGCATTGTTGGTGTTGAACTTGGGTGGGGCACGGGTGAAATTGCTAGAGTTGCCGGGGTTGTTGTGATTTCCTCCGGGTCTAGGGTTTCCACGGTTGGGGTAGGTCGGACGGGTCATAGGGGGTCTGTTGGTTCTTGGGGCAAATCCTGAAGATGGGTTGGGGCGATACTTTGGGGTCTGATGGGTTCCTAGTTGATGCATCATGCGACGCTTGCGGTTCTCATTGGCCTGGTTGATCTTTCCTTCCATCTGGATAGCAGAGTCGACAAGGGCTTCAATATCAACAAAGGGGATATTGACTAACACTGTCTGCATCTCGTCATGCAGACCATTCAAGAACCTTTATTTCTTCTTGGCTTCGGTGTCTATCTCGTCCGGGGCATACCTAGCTAATGACAAAAATTTGTCATGGTATTCCACTACAGTCATCCTTCCTTGCTTCAGCTCTCTGAACTCGTCTCTCATTCTCTTGATCAAACCTGGTGGTACATGGGTTCTGCTGAACTTGACCTTGAATTCCTCCCAGGTCATCATTTGGCCTCCGGTCATGGCGCGAACACTGTTCCACCATGCCCTGGCATCTCCGGCTAGATAATGGGTGGCGAACAGGACTTTCTCGTTGGTTTCCACTCCGGCGACTTCTAGGTTGTTTTCCATGGTTTGCAGCCAATCATCATCATCTAGGGGTTCTTCTGACTTGGTGAAAACGGGTGGGTTGGTATTCTGGAAATTCTTGAGCTTAGATCCGTGGTTGTCCTGATTTCCGTGGCCTTGGTTGTTGTGGGCTAGCTGGGCTATCTGTTGCAGAGTGGCTAGGTTGGCTTGACGTTCCGCTCTTTCAGCTTCGCGGTCAGAAGTCAACATTTGCAGGATCTGCAACATTGGGTCCGGGGTTGAACCACTTCCTCCACGTGGCATCTGAAGATTGATATAGATCATGAGAAAAGAGGGAAATTTCTAAGGTTTTGGGTCTTTGAAAAGTTTTAAATGTTTGATTCAGATTTTTCTAGCAACTTGCTTTTTCATTCATTCATTCACTCGATACAACACACACCACAGCAAGGAAAAACAGATGGTTTTAAGAACCATTCTTGAATCTACGATACAGTGGGACCGACTACTACTCACTACGCTAGTGCTCAAGTGCTACTACTCCTCGAAATCTGTGGCTTCATCATCTTCATCATCATCGATGAAGGCGAAATCATCCTCATCGGTGAAGAATTCCATGGCCTGATCCTCCAGAAAATCATTGTCATCGCTGAGATAGGAGTAAGGGTCTCCACGAAGATCCTCTCCGGCATTCTCCCTTTCCTCTAACTGCATGTCTCTCTCGTGGATGGTCTCCTCCAGAGATGAGATGCGATGGCGAAGACGGGCAATGACGCGCTCCTTCTTGTCGAGCTGACGGCGGCGAGACTTGCGATCCTTTGCTAGCATGGCGATGGTCTGTTCCTTCGTCTTGATGATGGCAGACTTGTGGTTGCAATAGTCACGGCTGGTCCAGGTCCCACCTGCCCATGTGGGCGCTGAGGTGGCTCTGGGGCCCCTCTGTTAGCCACTGCGACTAGGTGATTCCTGTGTATAAAAAGTTTAACCAATGGTTTAATAAATACATAAATTGATATAAATCTTGTAAATTCAATAACTAATGATTTATAAGTTAGAAAAATACAAATAATATATCAAAATGTTAAAAAATAAGAACTATCTATTAGAGCTATACTCATGCATTGTTAAGCAACTTACATGACAAGTTTAATTAGAGAACCAAATGAACCCTCATAGGTGATTCCGGAGTTTCCCCGAGTTAGGGTTTGCACCCCTCGGAATCCCGCTTAAACTATCAAGCATGTCTTAGGGTTACCTTTCAGTACTAATCAACTTGTATATCATCATTATTGTTTGAGCTTTGCATCGATGCCATTGTTGATTGTTTCCCTTTCTTTACGGAGTTTTGTTTCTTCTTGGTAGAATACTATATAGAGATCGAGATTGAAGACCGAGATCAACATCGTCTAAGACTGAAGATTAATACTTGACCAACTATAATCAAGTCAAGTACAAGGCTTCTGAAGATCTCCTTATTGGTTATCAAACGGGCAAAGGCAAGCATAGACCCACCATGATATAATCCTATGTTTTTTAAAGCATTTCAATTCCTGCCATGATGCATATGATTCTACCGTGGTCTTTTATCGATAGGTAGATATCCTATCTGTTGCATTACTCCTGACATGGTTATACCCTGCGGGTACACGACCTTAGCATACCTGGTCCAGCCCAAGGAAGGCCCACGGCGAATATGCACCAGCTCATGAAGATTTTCGGGTGACCAAGGCCCATGACGCCTTCGGATCCTTGGAGAGCAAGACTAGAGTAGATAGAATATTCAAAGGGGTAAACTCTAAAACCTGTAACCGACTCGATCTGTGCCTGGGACCTGCCTACCTCTATATAAAGGACAGGAGGGCACAACGAGGAGGCTCTCTCACATATCACCGCATACACACCTCCATGCCAGATTGCATCTGCGCACCCCTGTAACTTTCGGTTCCGCCGTAATCAAGAGCAGACAAGCAGGAGTAGGGTTTTCCCTCCGGGGGCCTGAACCTGGGTAAACCTCGTGTCCCCGTGTTGCTTGTTTGCTAACCGTTCCGCTATCTCTAGCATCCCCATCTTCTCCAAAACCCAAGTCCATAACAATTGGAATTGACGAGATTAAACCTCGTCAATTAGCGCCGTCTGTGGGTACTGGGGGCGCTGATTGTGCGATCGTGACAGTCCCAACCAAAGCGATCTACAACTCCGCGGCGACGGAGAGTCATCTCCTCTTCGGCACCTTCGACTTCACCGCCCACTCGCCAGCCACCCGGATGTACTGCGAGCCCGTTGGCGACGAACTCGAGATCCTATTCAGGAGCTTCTGCTTCCAGGTGGGGCAGACCGGAACTCTCCGTATCCCGGAGCGGGTGCCCCTGCCATTGATTAGGCCCGCTTCATGGGCTCCACACCCCATTCTACGCACATCTCCATTGGCAGATGAGTCCTATGACAGCAGCAACTGCAACTCATATCTATGCGATCCACCATCGGATGAAGGAACCTACGGTTCCGGATTCGAAAGCTGCAGCAGCAGCAATCCGATCTATGAGCGCTACCAATGTGCCGCAGTCATCCAGAGTGACGTGGATCAGGACCATAACCCGCAGGGTAGAAACAACGAAAACAGAAGAAGCCAGTCCCCCCCCCTCCCCCCGCCCAACGGGGACGACATCGATTGGGTCATCCACCTCAGCGAGGAAGGATGGACTCAAGCACGCGAAGCCATAGCAGGCAACAAGATCCTGCCCGTGGGTGCTCACGGGACCTGCTGATGGCATACGACATGCTCCTAATCAAGGAGCACAAGAAGCGGGTGAAGATGCAAGAGGTGCTTGACAAACGCAAGCAAGCAGCCTCAGAGTCCAGTGCACGGTGAGCTGCGCTCTCCGCCATGGGCATAGGCTCCAGCTCGCACGGCAACCATGGCAACAAGCACCGTTCTCGCGCGGAGAACATGGATCCCGAGGCACGTCGCGAGGTGACTCGAGACCTCAACGCGCCCTTCATGGAGATGGATGCCGACGGCAACGTCATCCCGAAGACGCCGCAAGCTGCGATCATGGCAGCCATCGCATACCTCGCGTCCCATCCACCTCCGGAGGGGGACCTGAAAAGGGCCATGCACAAGTCCGCGCTTACCAGACTCGGACTCGTTGGATCTACGCTCCACGGGGAAGCTCCTGCGGAGCCAAAGAAAAATACTGTGGTTAGGTTCAACTGCATCCCCACGCCCTCATCCGAGGATGAAGAGCACGACCTTCCTCGAAGGCACAAGAGCTCGTGCCGTTGCGGCCGCGATTACGATGCTCAAAGCGAGCTAACCCAGCGCAAGATCGACAAAGCGCGCGCCAAGCGCGTATGCTCGTCCGAATCCAAAGAGGATGACGATGAAGCAGAACTCTGCGGAGCCCGATGCTTCAGCAGATCTGTTTGGCGGACACGGATGCCGTAGAACTTCAAGCTTCCTTCGGATACTCCGAAGTTCGATGGCACACAGCACCCCAAGGCGTGGCTCAGCGACCACCTGTCGTCCGTCAAGCTACATGGCAGAAACAAGGAAAACGCCATGCAATGCCTTCAGCTGCAGCTGACAGGCGCAACTCGGATCTGGCTCAGCAGCCTATCCTCGGGATCCATCCGAAGCTGGGAGGAACTGGCGTACAGCTTCGTCCGAAACTTGAAGGGCACCAGCAAGAGGCCTGCCTCGATCGAGGAGCTGCGGGCCTACACCCAACGAATGGGCGAATCCATTCGCTCGTACATACTGCACTGGTCCAACACCAAGAACTCCACAGCGCACATCTCTGAGGAGAGAGCTATCGACGCCTTCAAGGACGGCATCAAACGCCAGGACTTCAACGAAGAACTTGGGCGCGTTAAGCCCAAGACACTCGACCACCTCATGGACATCGCCAATAGGTGGGCCGATGGCGAGGAATCCGTCCACCGAGCACACTCGGAGGAGGAAGATGACTACGGCCGACAACGTGAGCGTCGTAGCAAGAGAAGATCGCGCGTCTATGACGATCGAGATGGACCCGACATGGTCGCGGCTGGCTACGCCGACCGCCATAGCGACGACAACCGCAGCAACAGCGGATACCGTGGAAGCAACTTCCGCGATGGAGGACGCCCAACGCAGTCATGGCAACGCCGTGGCCATGACGAAGGACCCTCAGCATGCGACAAACTATCGGGTCCATGCACCATCCACTTCTACATCGACAAGCAGGATGGTAAGAAGAAGGCAAGCCACATGCTCAAGGACTGCCACGAGTTCTAGAAACTCAACGAGAGCATGGCTCAAATGAGGCAGCAAGCCCCGAACCCTGGATATGGGAATGCACCTGCACCAGGTGAGATCGCACATGGAGCTCCTCCACCACCACCTGCGGGACCTTCGAACCACCCAATTGCACCCACGCAGAATAACGGTGGGCACGGGTACCCCGCGCCGAAAGGATCACTGATGATCCAAAAAGGGCGCCCAACGAATAGGGTGCAGAAGAAAATCACCTGCCAAATTAATCTGGCCGTGACGGCTCCGCCCGCCATCCCTGAGTACCTCAGCGGATCGGAGTCCTACATCACGTTCAGCCGTTCGGATCACCCTTGCTAGGTCCCTCGCCCAGGTCATGCTGCCCTGGTGCTTGAGGCGCAGATTGGAGGGTTCGACATGAGCCGCGTCTTCATGGACGGTGGCAGCAACATCAATCTGATCTTCGCCAGTACCTTGGCAGCAATGCGGATCCCACTATGCAGCCTAGAACAATCTGATACAACGTTCCACGGCATCATCCCAGGGAAGGGTGTATTCCGCTGGGAAAGATATGGCTCGAAGTCATCTTCGGCAAGCCGGATAACTTCCGATGCGAGCGACTCAAGTTCGAAGTGGTGGACTGGCCATCACAATACCATGCCATCCTCGGGCGCGTGGCATTCGCATGATTCCTGGTAGTACCGCACTATGCGTACCTGCTACTCAAGATGCGAGGACCCAGGAGCGTCATCACGGTCCACGAGAGCTTCACCCGATCGGACCACTGCGCCAGGGACTTCAACAGAATCTCCCAGTCATTCGACATGAAGGAGGAGCTCGTAAGGATCCGTGAGGTGACGGACAACGGGGCACCCCCAGTCGCAAGACAGAACGCACAAGACATGTCCTTCGACTCCACCGTCAACACAAAGAAGGTGCAGGTCCATCCGACGGATGCCTCCAAGACGGTGCTGATTGCCAACGCCCCAGCTCTGCATAGGAAAGCGCACTCGTCGAATTCCTCCGTGAGCGCTGGGAAATCTTCGCCTGGTGTCCTGCGGACATGCCAGGAGTTCCCAGGGAATTCGCCAAGCATGCACTCAACGTCTTTCTAGACGCCAAGCCCGTCAAACAGTCCATCCGACGAATGTCTGAACCACGGGCCGAAGCAATCGGAGTCGAAGTCAACAAACTAATCGATGCAAACTTCATCAGGGAGATCAAGGAAAGCGAGTGGCTCGCCAACACCATGATGGTCCCCAAAAAGGACACGGACATCCTGCGGATGTGCGTGGATTTCACATCGCTGAATAAGCACTGCCCGAAGGATCACTTCCCTCTCCCTCGGATTGATCAGATCATCGATTCGACTGCAGGATGCGAGAAACTCTCCTTCCTCGATGCCTACTCAGGCTACAACTAGATCCGACTAAAGGTCAAAGATCAGGAGAAAACGGTATTCATCACGCCGTTCGGAGTGTTTTGCTACAACACAATGACCTTCGGGATGAAGAACGCAGGTGCCACGTACCAACGGTGCATGCAGGCATGCCTGAAGGACCAGATCGGCCGCAACATCCAAGTCTATGTCGACGACATAGTCATCAAAACAAGGGAGGCCAAGACGCTCATTGACGATCTCCGCGAGACGTTCAATAACCTTGATCGATACAAGATCAAGCTAAATCCAGAAAAGTGCGCCTTCGGCGTCCCATATGGTCAGCTACTAGGCTACTTCATCTCCCAGCGAGGGAACAAGGCGAACCCGGAGAAAATCCGGGCTATAATGGCCATGGAAAAGCCGAAGAACCTCAAGGGCGTCCAACAGTTTGCCGGGTGAATCGCAGCATTGAGCAGGTTCATCAGCTGCATGGGCGAAAAAGCTCTGCCGTTCTATCAGCTGCTACGCAAGGCAGACAAATTCGAGTAGGAGCCCGAGGCGGACGACGCATTCAAAGATCTAAAGTGGCTGCTCTCTACCTCGCCCGTCTTGGTCACGCCAAAGGAGCGCGAGCCTTTACTACTATACATAGCAGCCACACACCAGGTGGTAAGCACCGTACTTGTGGTCGAGCGACCCGAAGAAGGCAAGACCCACGGGGTCCAACGCCCAATCTACTACCTCAGCGAGGTATTGACACCGACAAAGCAAAGGTACCCTCACTACCAAAAAATCGCCTACGGCGTGTTCATGACGGCTCGTCAGCTGAGCCACTATTTCCAGGAGCATCAGGTGATGGTCGTCAACGAGGCGCCCCTGAACAACATCCTGAACAACCCGGAGGCCACAGGACGTGTGGCCCTGTGGGGCATCGAGCTATCACCTCTAGACATCGTCTACGAGAAGCGCCACGCGATCAAGTCTCAGGTCCTTCCGGACTTCCTCGTCCACTAGATGGAACTGCAGCTGCCAGACACACTAGACATGACACAGTCATGGACGATGCACTTCGACGGCTCCAAGCGAGAGGCCGGAGTAGGAGCCGGGGTCATACTGACCTTCCTGCAGGGCGACAAGATGAAGTACGTCCTCCGGATGAAATTCCGAGCCACCAACAACGAGGCCGAGTATGAGGCCCTCATCCACGGCATGAGGATGGCCAAGATCTGCGGCGCAACGCGCCTGGTCATCTACGGAGACTCGAACCTCGTCGTCCAGCAGACGATGAACGAGTGCGACACACACGCCGCCAACATAATCGCGTATCGCGCACTCTGCAACACACTCGAAGGAGACTTCAACGGCTGCGAGCTTCGGCGCGTTGGAAGAGAAAGCAACAAAGAGGCCGACAGACTCGCCAACATCGGCTCCACTTGCACACGGGTGCCACAAGGTGTGTTCCTCGAACATATCTGCTTGCCGTCCATCAAACGGAAATTCCCCAAGGGATCACCTGAAGAAGTAGAGCACTCGGGGGCTGCGCTACCCAAAGGACAGGAAGGACCCGAAAAGCTCGACACAGAAGTCGTAGTGGTCAATCTAATGCAGATCATGGCAGTCGAAGAAACTTGGACACGGCCATACCTCAGGTACTTGATAGACGGAGAACTGCCTGATAGCCCGACAGATGCCCGGCGCATATCTCACCGGTCCAAGGCCTTCACCATCATCAATGGCGAGCTGTACAAGAGCAGCATTTCGGGTGTACTCCAAAGGTGCGTCACCATCGGTGACGGCAAAACCATCCTCCAAGACATCCACGAGGGCATCTGCAGCCATCATGGCGGCAGTCACGCCCTTGTCGCCAAAGCTCTACGAGCCGGATTTTACTGGCCAACGGCCATGAACGATGCCAAGGACATCGTCCAAAGATTCAATGGGTGCCAGAGGTTCGCCGACAAACCGCACGCACCCGGATCGAAGCTTAGGCCCATACCTCTGGCCTGGCCTTTCGCCCAATGGGGGCTCGATATGATTGGCAAACTGCCAAGGTCCTCGAAAGAAGGTCACATCTACCTCCTGGTCGCATCAACAAATTCACCAAGTGGATTGATGACATGCCCGTCTTAACCAAAAGGGAAAAACTGACGTCAAGTTCTTTGAATCCATTGTCTACAGGTTCGGCGTGCCCCACAGCATCATCACCGACAACGGGTCGAACATCATCTCCAAAGAATTCCCGGACTTCTGCGAAGACCTCAGAATCAACATCACATATGCCTCTGTGGCGCACCCGCAAATGAACGGGCAGGTCGAAAAGGTCAACGGACTCGTCGGTGCTGGCATCAAGAAGCGCCTAATGAGCCCACTTGAGCAACTCGTAGGAGCCTGGACACAGGAGCTACCCTCGGTCCTCTGGAGCTTGCGCACAACACCGAACATCTCAACTGGCTACATGCCCTTCTTCATGGTGCACGGAGCCGAAGCCGTGCTACCAGCAGAGGTAGGCCTTAAGGTCCCACGGGTCGTCGCCTACAGCGAAGCCGAATCAACGGCCACACTCGAAGACGCCGTCGACACACTCGACAAAGCACGTGACATAGCAGCAGCTCGATCAGCGGTGTATCAACAGAGCCTCCGCAACTACCACAGCCGACGGCTGCATCCTAGGTCCTTCGTCGAAGGAGACCTAGTCTTGCGACTCAAGCAAGAGCGACCAAAGAAATTCGAGTCACCATGGGAAGGACCCTACATCGTCACGGAAGTCATCCCAGGTGGATCCTATCGCCGCAAGCACGTGGAGTCCGGAGTTGCATACTCCAACCCATGGAACGTCGCACAACTGCGACGGTTCTACCTCGGGGGCTATTCAGCCAAGGCTACTCAGCCGAACAATGTACCTTCTCCTTACAATATAAATAAAGCTAAGTGTCTCACCCCAAATTTTTGTCTATTGTTTGTATTTTACTCCATGTTACAACAAACTCGGGGGCTCCCCTCACCACACGACTTCGTCGACTGAGAATAACGCATGTACACCTGAGTAGCTGACCACGTCAGGCTAACGAAAAGGGCACGCATACAAATAAGGCACCACGTGCCAACAACAACAAACCTTTACATCAAAGGGCACAACATGCCCAGTCGAATACATACAAATTTTACATCTATCTTTTTACAGGTCCTACCTATTCTGGAGAATCACCTGTGCACGCTGCTCAAAGATATCTACAATTTGTTCGGCACACTGCCTTACAGCCGCATAATGTGGACGCATATCCCACATACCACCATCCGGCCGAAGAGGCGGCCCAGCTGCCACAGCAGCAAGATCTACATCGGGACAATGCAGCCGAACAAGAGAAAGCGCAACCTTCACACCTGCAACAAGCTGATGCCGTACCAGCTCCCTAACATGATGCACATCTCGAAACTTCGCCAGCAGGCCCCGGAGAGTCGATGGTGCCTCATCCAGGGGAAACATCACGTGCAGAACCGACGCCAACGAGGTCTTCGCCTGACGCAGAACCCGCGACACCTGGTGAACATGATCCTGCACAGTCGGAAGGACCATGGCACGATCGCGGTCCATCCAGAAAAAGCCGCCGGCCTCCATGTCCTGCTGGGTCAAGCAATTGATCCAAACAGCAACACGCTCCTTTTCCTCCTTAGTAACAAGGTTAGCATCTGCAACAATGGCACAGTAAGATGATAGGCCAGCAGCCGCATCCGAACAAATGAACAGCAGCTCGAAACACTTACATTGAAGTTGTTCGGCTAGACGACACAACTCGCCTATCAAATACTCCTCTCTGGCAGCGCCTTGCTCTGTCTTCAATTTCCAAACGTCTGCATGGCCGCGCACTCCAAGCAATTCTTTCTCAATACTACGGATGCGATCACGCAGAAACGCAAGCTGCGACGCACCATCCAAAGATGGCCGCAACTGCGGCGCAGACGAAGTGTCAGCGGGACCATCACCCGAAGGTCCCTAGGGGAAAAGAAGGCAGCGATATGAACAACCACACAAATGGACAAGGAACTCGGAGATTCATTATATGCAGCAAAAAGCCACTGCATGGCACAAGGATTGTTCATAGACATAATTACAACAAAAGAAACAAAAGCTATCCTACAACTACAAGGTCTAAGAAGCCGCATCCTGGGTAGCCTCAGAACCGGACTGCCTACTCTTGGCCTCCCCCTGCTGCCTCAGCGCGTACTCAGCCAGCAAGTCAATCAACTTCGGCCCATAACGTTTACAGCGGGAAACATAGAGGGAGAAGGCTACCTCAGATCCGTCAGCAGCCGTCGGCATCTAGAAGGTGACCCGATGAAGATCCAGCTCCGCTCCAGACGCCAGGGCCATCGCCAGCCCGACGGATGCACCGATGCCTTTCTGCTTGCGCTTGTACGCTACAGGCGCGTCGGCTGACAGCGCATCCGCCAGTGAGTCGACATCCTCGAGGGCGACACTCTTGGGGACGAGCTCCTTGTAGAAGCGCCCAAGAACCTCCTTGGCCTTGGCGATTGAGCCGACCACGGTACTGCAGCGGTCTTCGACCGCCGCAGTGGCATCATCCAGAGCACTTCCGTGCTCCAGAGCACTGCGGTCAAACTCGACGCCTGCGGCATCTATACAAACAGAAGAGGCAACATGAAGAAAAGGAAATAGAAGAAAAGACAAGGAAGCCAACAAGGAAAAGACAAAACCACTCACCCAAAATAGCCTTGGCAGCCGCCATTAGCTTGTCGGCTACCTCCTTCTCGTGCGAGGCCGCAGCGGTGGCGAGTTGCTCCTCGCGGTCCGTAGCCTCCTGCTGCAGGCGCTCCTTGGCTGCGGCTGCGTTGGCTAGCTCCTGCTCAAGGGGCTCCTTCGCACCAACGGCATCCTCGGCCTTTTTCTCTGCTCGCCCAAGGCTCTTTTTGAGAGCATCAAGCTCGCGGAGGGTCGTATTGCTGTGCTCTGCAAATTGCAGAGCACTTATCAGATCGAAGAAAAGGAAATAGAAGAAGACGCAAAAGACCAACCCATGAACGTACCCTGAAGCTGTCTGAAGCTGGCATCCAACGCCAGGTGCTGCTGCACCAGTTGGTTGGCGCCTAGCACAAACGGCTGCAAAAAGACACTACTTGTCAAAAGAAAGGCTCGGGGGCTACGCCCAAAGAACGAGCAAGACAGAATACACACACGAAAAAGAATGATCGGGGGCTCCCCCCGAGGCAAGTACAAATATAAAAAGAAGAAGAAAAGGCATGATCGGCAGATCATCCAAAAGATGCTCGGGGGATCCCCCCGAGACACGAAGAAAAAATGATCAGCAGATCATCCGAAAAGGCTTGTGGGCTCCCCCTGTGGCAGAAAACAAAAGCACTTACGTGGTTAGACGGCGACTCCGAATGTTCGCCTGCAATCTTCTGAGGGACAACCACCCGAGCATCCTGCGGAGAAGGGTTCGGAGCAGCGCCCTCAGAGGTGGCCATCGTCTGAGGAGGAGGAGGAGCAACCTTCGACTTCGCCACCATATCGCGAGCACCATCGCTGAAGGAGTCATCGAAAGAGTGGCTGCAAAAGAAAACATCAGACAAGAGCAATCAAGCAAAATCAAAAGAAAGCAAAAGGCAACTAGAAAAACTTACGAGTCAAAATCGCTCAAGTCGAAGACAGGCGGGGTCCTCCTGCCCTTCTTCTCTTCCTTCTTCTCTTCCTTCTTCTCTTCCTTCTTCTCTTCCTTCTTCCGCTTCGCCGGCGGGTGCGGCGCTACAGCCCGCACGGGAACGGAAAGAATAGGAGAGGAAGAGCCCCCATGATCCCCACTATGACGCTCAAGGCACAGCGGGTCCCTAGGCGTCGGCGGAGTCGAAGCATCCGACGTTTCACTCGAGCTCCGCGTCCGCTTTTGAGTCTCCTCCTCTCTAGACTCAAAAGCCTCCTCAGCCGGCGACCGCACCAAAGGAAGCTCAGACATGGAGTCCACTACCTCATTGTCCGGTGCATCCGGAAACAGTTCGGGTAGTGGCGGCGACATGCCCGGCACTTTGAACTCCTGCGCAAAAGGAAAAGCAAATTTGTAAGCACAGAAGTAAATACAAGGAAAACGCAGTCAAAAAAATCACTGCGCGCACGTCCCGGATCTACACCTGCGGAACCGGACGAGAAGCAGCGAATGGAGGAGTCAGCGACTTCCCCGGAATATCCTCTCCGGCCTTGAACTTCAGCAGCGGACGAAAAATCATGTCGATATCCCCCTTGGAAAACTCCTCAGCCAAAACCCTAGTCGGATCACGACGACCAGATTAAAGGAACATCGGGTGCGCCCTAGCCTGGAGCGGCTACACCCGAAGTTTAAGTAAGGTGCGGATGATATCCACACCGTTCACCTCTTTATCTGGAATCAACTAGAGATCCTCCACCCAACTATAGAGCCCCTCTATCTCCGCCACCTCGCCATCCAAGATCTGGTTCTTCCAGGACCTCTTCGGCTCGATTTTCTGGGAGGGGTCGAAAGGAGCAAGACCAAATTTCTGTCTGGCCACTGTGGAGTCGCGGATGTAAAACCACCGCCTCCGCCAGTACTGGATAGACTTGGACATAGAAAAGGAGAACAAAAGAAAGTTGGATTTAAGGTAAATGATGCATCCCCCAATGGGATAAACACCATCGGAGCCAGATTGCCTCTTCACAGAATAGAGCTTCCGGAAGAGGCCAAAGTGTGGCTCGATACCGAGCTAGCACTCGCAGAATGTGATGAAGCAGGCGACATGAAGAAGAGAGTTTGGGGAAATATGATGAAGCTAGATGCCATAAATAAAAAGCAATCCACGGAGAAAATCGTGGATTGGGAAAAAAAGGCCCCGAAGGACAAACGCGATGAACATGACCCGAAACCCAGCGGGAGGACGGGGAATTACCTCGTCGCCAGGGACTCTGACAGCCTCCCTATCCTGTGGGATAAGACCCCGATCACGGAGCTTGCGGAGGTCACCCTCACGCGTCTCTGATCGCCGCCAGCCACCATCGGTGACGCGGGTGGCGGTGGAACCTTTTTTGCCGCCAGCGGCAGCACTGGTACCAACTGTAGTGGAGGACTTGGGATTCACCATCGCAGTACGGCGGTGATAGTGATGAGAACATAGAATCAAGGAAGGAAAAGCTCGGGGAAATTCCAGCGCGCAGTGAGAAAGCTCAAGGAAGATGAGAGCAGTGAAACAGGAATGGCTACGATGAAAACAAACTAACTTTCCCCCAATGATAATAAGGACAAGAACGATGCATGGCGACCATCCATCAGGAAGACCTAGAGCCAACACCAAGATCTGACCGTCCACGTGTCAGCCCAGCAGCGAACTGTCGCTCACACGCCGTCCACTACGCACAGAAATCGAGGCGACGCCGTAATTATCTCCATGCCGCGTGTGACCAGTCAACTCAAAGTCAGAAGGTGGGACCCATGTTCGTCCAGTCACATCATCTCTGGCACCGCAAACGCTTGAGGTCACCGATCGTTAGCACTGACGTCATCAAAAGCTATACTAGCAACGATTACAATTCTTCGGCTACACAGCTAAGAGTACTCACTCGAATCTATGATTCGACTAACTACTCGGGGGATACTCCTATCAGGAGCGCTGGCCGCGCACCCGAAAATGATCAAAGTACTAAATCATTGAACTATTCTTCGAGTCCTACGTTGAGTCTACGACTCCACTACGGACTCGGGGGATACTCCCATAGGGAGGATGGATTCAAGCATCCAAAAAATTTGTGTCCTACGGACCTAAAAGTCAACAAAGACTGAATTAAAGTCTCTGCTCGAGTCTACGACTCGAATAGACACTCAGGGGCTACTCCCATAGGGAGCGCTGGTCGCGCACCCTATGAATTCTTTGACTGCGATCCTTCGGATCAACATGCAAATTTTTTTCGGCAACTCTGCCCCAACCAATGCTAAGTGAGTAAACATCCTCCTTGGCCACCCGAAACACCTCCGTGGTGATAAAATTTCGGATGTTGTGTCTGCGACGCAAAGATAAGACCTATAGATACCATCTGATGGCCTGGTAATGCACACGACTGCGCTCTGCTAGTAAAAAGCCGTGCCAACAGGCACGATGACAAATCCCGACGGACGCGTTGGGTACATCACTTAAAATTCACTGGAATTGCACTCCTGTAAGTCCTCCGCGGCATGAGTCGAATTACGCCAGCATATGTTCCGGGTTCGAGTCGAGGGACTCGAATCTGAAGAAGATCATGTTGTTTTTTCCTAAGACAGTTAACTGACCCTGATCTGTCGAGAGAGTCAGGCACACGCATCAACAATCCCTACACACTCAAATCATTCTCTAGACAAACAGAGATAGCTGCACCCGAAGGATTGAAGAGTCCTCAACCGAATCTACGATTCGACTGAACACTCGAGGGCTACTGACATGGTTATACCCTGCGGGTACACGACCGTAGCATACCTGATCCAGCCCAAGGAAGGCCCACGGTGAATATGCACCAGCCCATGAAGATTTTTGGGTGACCAAGGCCCATGACGCCTTCGGATCCTTGGAGAGCAAGACTAGAGTAGATAGAATATTCAAAGGGGTAAACCCTAAAACCTGTAACCGACTCGATCTGTGCCTGGGACCTTCCTACCTCTATATAAAGGACAGGAGGGCACGACGAGGAGGCTCTCTCACATATCACCGCATACACACCTCCACGCCAGATTGCATCTACGCACCCCTGTAACTTTCGGTTCTGCCGTAATCAAGAGCAGGCAAGCACGAGTAGGGTTTTCCCTCCGGGGGCCTGAACCTGGGTAAACCTCGTGTACCCGTGTTGCTTGTTTGCTAACCATTTCGCGATCTCCAGCATCCTCATCTTCTCCAAAACCCAAGTCCATAACAATGCGCATTGACAAGATTAAACCTCGTCAACTCCCTTTGAGCTTATATTACCTGATCCATAGCTCCTAGCATAACTAGGTTTGGCTTGTGTGCACTACTAAAGCTTATATCTATGTCTTTCTTAGCCATGCATAGCTGTCAGTGCTTATTCATCCAGATGATGTATCTGATACAGATAATCTAGTATGACAGAAGAACGTGATGAGATGAGATCAAAGGTGATATGAGATTAAACATGCTAAGGCTTGTATGGGAGGCCACGGTGGGATGTGGTTTTTCTAGTCCCATGCTCGCCACCATTAGGACCTGAGTTCTTTCCCTTGGAACCGAGACGAGCGTACAACCACACGGGGCCTAGACAACCTCACGAGCAACTAACTTGCCTAGTAGATTCCATGAGTCACATAGTTCGGGCATTCCATTCGACATACGCATTGAAAAGGTTTTGAAAGATTTGGCGGGTGAAGGTGCATCATAACAGGTAGGTAAGCGTGGCCGGGGTTGCTTGGGATCGATGGAGCCCCTGCTGAACCAACCTTGCCTCACATCTCTAGGGACCGGCTTCGGGATTTGACCTGTTATGGCGGAACCATCCTTAGGGCGTGACTCATGGTCACGGTGAAAGCAAGGTAAAGGTCGTGTCTAACCACCCTCTGCCGGCCTTCCAAGGAAGAGGGCTAATCATGTGGCATTAAGAGAAGGTTAGTATGTGTGGGTAAAGTTGTACACCCCTGCAGGGTTAAATCTTTTCGAAAAGCCGTGTTCATGGTTATGAACGCTTGGTGACCAGATTCTAAGATCATAGAGAACTATAACCTACTCATAAAACTTGGCAGATCAACGTGTGCTTAAGGATTCTACCTCATGGGTACGAGGGGGTGATCCTAGTTTAGAAGTGATGATGACTTGGTGGATATCAAAAGATGATGATCAATAATTTGGAGATGTCGCTCTCTTATCTCCTTTTAAAATACACTGACTAGACGAGATTCTTCTCCTTCTTGTTTTATAAATAAAGATGGCTTTATGAAAAACAACTACACCAGCCATAAGTTTTGCGGAGTACACCCTGTACTCACGCTTGCTTTCTAGATACTTTTGGCAGAGTAAGTGTTCCCCTGAAGACGAGTTCCGTACTACATCGACGAGTAGCTTGGGGTTCCCGGCCGGCAGCCTGGAATAAATGGGCTGGGACGTCATCGTTATGCTTCAGGCCTCTTAGGCCATTTGTTAAGTTTGCTCTACTTAAATAGTATAATTTTCCTTCCGTTGTTTGATGTTTGTGGTCAGTGACCTCTGCTTGTAATAATTTGGATCTTTTCTCAATTATGAGCTTGTTGTAATAAATTTTGGGTCGTAGGGTCATTGTTATGTTATCGATTCTTTAATGGATATTCTCAAGCTCAAGGTTAAGCTTATGTCAGACAGAGGTCAGGAATTTGTTTAGCCCTGATCCTAGGGGTGTCACATAGTCGGATTGGTCCGTCCATGCCGGAATCTACAGATGGGATGGTTCACCTGCCTATGTCAGTAGAGCGACATAGACCATAGGTCAGTGATGCCTCGTAACTCACACATGCAGAGAACACAATCATAGACATTTTTCCCGCGCGAAGGATAAGAAACGTTGGCGGTAGCGGTGGGAACATGGCGAAATTTCTGCGCACGTGCACGCACGCGTTGTCCATGCAGCAACCGTTCGATCAACTTGCACGAATCTTGATGCCAAGTTGATACGGACCACGCCAATGATCCTATTGTTTTGTCTCGATCTTTCACAGTGAGTCAACCAGCTGGCTAATCTTCCAATTACGCGATGAACGTAACCTGAAGAAGAGGAATCAATCCGGCTAGTAACATGATGAAGATCACCACGCCTCAAACCTGAGCACGACAATCCTTGATAAACACAAGAACCTCCGCAGCAATCTCTATAGAATCTGATAAACGGTATCGCCGTCCCCGGAGGGACGATACACGGTGGAGCACAATATAGTTTTTAGACTAAACAACTGAACTCCCTAAACCCTAACTCGGCCAGCTCCTTATATGAGGGCTAGGGGCGCCCCACTAATGGGCCACGACTCGACTTGGTTGGATAGGCCCAAACTAAGCCCAAAACTCACACAAATACTAATTAAAATAGTATGATACAAATAAAACTCACATGACATAACTAATGACATGCCTAGCTTGGGGGAGTCCTGAAATTGGGCTGCACCTCCTCTGTCGTACCCATATCATCCTCCCCCTTCAAGAAGTGTTATCCCCAACGCGTGTGGGTCGGGTCGGAAAGGTGGCGTGATATGAACACAATCATCATGCAATGTTGCTGTCTTCAAGTCTTGCCTTCCTTCCACTCCACATCCTCCCTCTCGGCTTGCTTGACTTGAAACAACCCTGGGTGGCTGCACCTCCTTGCGTCTCCATACGAGCTTGGACCTAGGCGCCATCGTCTTCTTCTTCTCAACTCTTGCTGGAACATTGCGGTGTTGAACATGAACCTGCTTTGCACGACCCCGCAAAATATGAGTAATGCCAGGGCCACACAACTGACGAACACGTCCATCATTGCTTGTATGCATCCGCACTGCTGCTCCAACAAAACGCCTCACAGGTGTGCTGATATAACGACGATGATCATCAATCCGTGGCACCACATGCACTGGAACTGGATCAACACAACTATCATCGGTCTGAACACCTATTTCAACACAAACTGTAGGACATGCTGCAATATCCTTCTTCTCATCAACCAGAGGCTTAACTTCAACCGGCTTGTCACTAACAACTGGCTTGTCATCTACATGCATGGATGAAACACTATCAATACTTACTGACGCTCCTCGCGTCATGCTCCTAATGTTGTGGCGTAGCTAGCCCAGATTTTGGCTTAGCCTTGCGCAACTTCTCCTTATGTACCACCATCTCCACATCAGACTTTATGTAATCATCCTGCATAGGCTTCAAAGTCTGTTGTTTGCCATCATACACAAAATAATATGTATTTGCTCGCCCTGCATGAGTAACATTGCGATCATACTGCCATGGACGTCCAAGTAACAGTCCACATACCTCTAATGGCAACACATCGCACTCCACCACATCAACATAGTCACCAACTGTAAATGACACACGCACCTTGTGAGTAATCTTGATCATACCGCAGCTATTGACCCACTCAACATGCCTCGGTTCTGGAATACGCCATTTGGATAAACCAAACGCTTCCTCATGAGGATATCTCTAGTCCTTTACCATCTCCCAATGATGATGATGATGTTTCTGCACAGGACAAGTCCAATGAAATCAGAATTGGACCAATTACAAGGGCACGTGCAAAGCTACTAGGCCAACAGGTGAATTCACTCTTAATTGAATCTGATATTTTAATTGATGAGAACTTTATACTTCCTAAGTCTATGCATCTTTGTATGATAAGGTTTGTTGATAACACAAGTGTTGCATGTGGTGAAGAAGGAGATTTGCAACAAGAAGAACAAGCACTGATTTCCAATATCAGCAAGTGCGCGAGGGAGGAGAGGGAGGCAGGCGCACTAGGAGACAATGAGGAAATCACGTATGATCAAGAGAGGGATGAGAAGCACCCAGAAATACATGTTTGAGGTGTTCCATGACGTTTGGCCTACGTGCCAATTAGGCCGAACCCATCTATGGGTCGGTATGTATCAGCTTGAGTCGAACCGAGTCAGTTTGGGCCAAGTTATGGCTGTTTTTAGGCCCAATTATGAGGGAGGACGCCCCAGACCTCATATATACCCCAGCAGCCGTCGCAATTAGGGTTAGACCACTTTTAGATTAAACCAATACTTGTTTCATTGAACTGCTGCCAGCATTCATCTGAAATTATATGTTCCTCTTTGATTCGATCAGGAATATCTACCATACCTCCACTTTGAGTCGATCTGGAGTTTGCTACTGAAAGTTTTCGTGTTTTCTGCTGTTCCATTGGGAATTGGTAGATTGCAAACCGCTTCGTGGTCAGCGGCTACGTGCGCAAGTATGTGAAGTTGCGAATACGAGCTGGGTTGAGATCTGTTGCATTGGCAGCGGGGGAACAGCCGGTGATTCATAACATCCCACAAGTTATCTCTATTACATCCACCATCATCTACAATGTGCTCAATGAGAAGATCGGGCCACCCCTTATCATCTTGGTATCACATTATCAGGTTTACTCGGCGAGCAATTCATCCCCATATATTAGTTGTTTTAGTCCCATACAGAAAAAGCCACACAAAAATATTAGGGTTCTTAGTTTATTGCCATAGCCTAGATAACACTGTTTGTGAGTTCTAGTTGCTGATCGTAGTCTTTTTGTGTAGCCTTTCTTATAAATCTGAGTCGTAGTTTTTGTCTAGTTTTCGCCTAAGTTTGTCTTATAGTCGGAGTTTTAGACCGTTTCCGGACTGTTCGTCGTGTTCTATAGTTTTAGATCTAGTAGATCCGTTTTTATTTTGTTGAGTTGGCGTTTCTAGATCTATTTTGGAAGAAAAAAAGAGTTCGATCCGATCTGTACCTGAACCAAAACCAAACTCTCTGTACGTGAGCTTCGTGTAAAAAATATTCTCGGACGCCCTCGCTCGACCTAAGACAAGTCTGTGCTTTCACGTGAAGTCTGAGCGAGGCAAAAAAAAACGTGGTCGTTCCTCGCTCTACCGCAGACAGTTCTGTGTTCGTGAGTTTTCCAGTCCTGCTGCAGCAGGATTTAGCCTCTTTTTTCTGTCGTGGCAAAGACCATTTTTCAGGTCAATTTTTTTAAATTTTTTTTTTACTGAGTCCACATAGCGTTCCTATCTTTGTGAGCCTTAGTAAGCCTTTCTTGGTGTCTAGAACTATCCTACGAGACTAGCGTGCTTAGTGCTCTTCGGGCTGCTTAGTTTAGCAATCTGGTGCCCGTTTTGTTAAGTCATTCCTAGCGTCTCTTCTTGTGCATTGCAACACGAGCATTACTCCGATATACCACAATTTTGAGCTCCTTTTCAGAGTTGTAATTGCCCCATTTATCTCCACTGTGTATGTTTCTGTGGGTCTTTGTCATATGGTCAGCACTAGGATTTATGAATTGGTGTTGTTAGGTATCCATACCAAGCTCCACTATATACCCATAGTTGTCGTGTGATAATATTTCCCTCGGTATTCGCTTCGTCACATCCGTGCACGTTCTGCTCATACAAGTTGGTAAGCTACCCTAATTCACTTTGGAACGGTAAGATACATTGTTTTTTTTCAGTTTCGCGTGAGTTGTGAGAGTTCCACCATACACCTATTTTTGTTTACACTAACATACTAATCATGTCTGAGAGTGTTAATGTGCAGATGAAAAAGGACCCTACTGTTGTGGTGCATTGGAATGAGTATGAAGCCTTGCTTGGTCACTTGACACGTCAGATAGATGTTGCTATTACCAATATCCATGAAGATGTGCGTGTTGTTGATTTGGAACTTAAAGAGGCAAAAGAAACAGCCGCCACCACTCAAAAGACACCATGACTGCAATTCAGCGTTCTATCACTGATTTAACACGAGCTATGAATACGTTGCAAGCAACTTTGATCTTCAGCACAATTAGCAACCAATTTCTGAGGAGGAAGAGGGTGATGCAAGTATTCATGGTGACAATCATGGACATTTTGATGATGATGCAGCTGCTCCTGCTGCACATCCTACATGCCATGGCAATGGAGGATGTGGCAATGGAGGACGAGGTGCTGCTATACCTCATGGTTGTGGTTTTGCCCCTTTCGGTGCACGTCATAATTTTGCTAATCCTGAGGTTCAACAAGAGGATGGGCTAGGGAAACCAAAATTTTCTCTTCCCAAGTTTGAGGGCTCTAATGATGTTGAAGAGTATCTTATATGGGAGATGAAGATAGAGAAACTATGGCGTTTGCACGACTACACCGAGGATAGAAAAATCAAGTTAGCATCTTCTGAATTTGATGGGTATGCTTTGCGATGGTGGGATAATCTTGTGCGTACAAGGCAAGAAGAAGGTGGCCCCCCAATTATTACATGGAGAACTATGAAGCAAGTGATGTGTGACAGATTTATTCCGCGCAACTACATTCATTCTCTCTATGATAAACTGCAGAATTTGAAGCAAGGCACGAAGAGTGTTGATGATTATTATTAGGAGATGGAGTCGATTATGCAGCGTGCTAGAGTACGTGAACAGCCCAAATAAAACTTGCAGCGTTTCCTCTCGAGTTTGACGTATAATATCAAGCGCACTGTTCGGCATCACCAATATCATGATATGATTGATCTATTACATCATGCACGTGAAGCTGAAGCTCAGTTGGCTAAATAAGCCAAATATAAAGCTCGTTCTTCTCCAGCTATTGGTCGTTTCACACCACGACCAGCTGGTAGCGTACCCCCGCAAAGTACCAATTCAGGTTTTCGTGCTTCATCATCGAACAAGTCAGATACTGTTGTTTCGAATGCAAAGAAAACAGCACAACCTGCATCTAGTGGTACTAGTTCATCTTCGTCTACCACAAGAAACCGGGACATGGCTTGTAACACATGTGGTGGCTTGGGTCACCTTAGGAAGGATTGTCCTAACAAGAAAGTGATGTTGATTAATGAGGACAACGAGTATGAAACTGGTGATGAGTCTGAAGCTTTGGATGATGAAGGTTATTCAAGTGATGGTCCTATTGATGCATATGCGACTCACTATCCCACCATTGTTTGCTCACAGAAAGTTCTGAATGTTACGCCTAGCTCTGAAAATCAGCGATGCAATTTGTTCCAAACAAAGGCTGTTGTTGGTCCTAGCAAGGAGTGCAAAGGATAGTTGATGGTGGTAGCTGTCGCAATTTGGCTAGTAAAGAGCTTTGTACAAGTTGAAACTGAAGTATTTACCGCACCCCAATCCATATTATATTCAGTGGCTGAGTGATAATGGAGAGATGAAGGTTAGCTATATGGTGCGTATGGAATTTCAGATTGGACCATACAAAGATACCATTGAATTTGATGTGGTTCCTATGACCGTGTGTCATTTGTTGTTAGGCCGCCCATGGCAATATGATGGCAATGTGCAACACAATGGGAGAGCCAACACATATCATTTTAATTGGCATGGTAGAGACATTACTTTGCGGCCCATGACACCAAAACATGTTATAAATGAATCTCGTCAAAAGATTGAAGTGAATCTTGACAAAGAAACTGAGAGAGTAGAAAGATGAGAGACTACACCTTCAGTGAGTGAGAGCCAAAAGCCAAATATGAGTGGTAAAAAGAAAGGTGAGGGAGTGCATTCCTTAGTAATGTTAGCCACCAAATCTGATCTGAGAGATTTTCGTGAGGATCCTACTGCTGTTCCACTTGTGCTTATGTACAAGGGTGAAATTTTAGTTTCTAGCGACATGACCCCTCTCTCTCTCTTGGTGTTTCTGATGTATTACAGGAATTCAGCAACGTGTTTCCAAGCGAGGTACCTGCAGTTTTGCCACTAGTGCGAGGTATTGAGCATCAAATTGATTTTAAACCAGGAGCATCGTTTCCTAATCGAGCCCCCTACCGCACCAACCCCGAAGAAATGAAGGAAATCTAGAAGCAAGTGTAAGAACTTCTCGACAAAGGGTATATTCGTGTGAGCCTAAGTCCTTGTGTTGTTCCTGTTATTTTAGTTCCTAAGAAAGATGGTACATGGCGCATGTGTGTAGATTGTAGAGCTATTAATAACATCACTATTCGGTATCGCCATCCTATTCCACGCTTAGAGGATATGCTGGATGAACTGAGTGGTGCAGCTATTTTCTCTAAAATTGATTTGCATAGTGGTTATCATCAAATTAGGATAAAAGAAGGGGATGAGTGGAAAACAGCCTTTAAAACTAAGTTCGGATTATATGAGTGGTTAGTAATGCCTTTTGGGTTAACTAATACACTTAGTACTTTCATGCGATTGATGAACCATGTTTTAAGGCATTTCATTGGCAAGTTTGTGGTTGTGTACTTTGATGATATATTAATTTACAGCCGCAATGAAACTTGACATAGTGCTCATATCCAACAAGTTTTGCAAGTGTTGCATGATAATAAGCTTTATGGCAATATTGATAAGTGCACATTTTGCAAAGATAAGGTGATATTTCTGGGATATGTTGTTTCTAAAAATGGAGTTGAGGTAGATGCATCTAAAATTGAAGCTATACAAAATTGGCCTACTCCTATGAATGTTAGTCAAGTACGAAGCTTTCATGGTCTTGCTGGTTTCTATAAGCGTTTTGTGAAAGATTTTAGTACTATTGCTGCCCCTTTGAATGAACTTACTAAGAAAGGTGTTGAATTTGTTTGGGGCCCAGCCCAAGATCATGTTTTTGATGAACTGAAACGTTTGTTAACTACTGCACCATTACTTGCACTTCCTGATTTTAATAAACACTTTGAGATTGAATGTGATGCTAGTGGAATTGGTATTGAGGTGTGCTCATGCAAGAGGGTAAACCAATTGCATATTTTCTAAGAAATTGAGTGCTGCACGGTTAAATTATCATGTTTATGACAAAGAATTGTATGCGCTTGTTAGAGTTCTTGAGGTTTGGTAACATTATTTGTGGCCAAAAGAATTTATTATACAATCTGATCATGAGGCTTTGAAATATTTAAAAGCTCAATCCAACTTTCATAGACGTCTTGCTAAGTGGGTTGAATTCATTGAGTCTTTCCCATACATCATTAAGCATAAGAAGGGTAAAGATAATGTTGTTGATGATGCTCTATCTAGGAAAAATATGTTGTTGACACACTTAGATGTAAAGGTTCCTGGTTTAGAGAGTTTGCATGCTTTAAATGCTACCGATCATGATTTTGCAACACCATATGGTTTGTGTACTAATGGGAAAGCATGGGGAAAATACCATATACATGATGGCTTTTTGTTTCGAGCTAACAAACTATGTGTTCCAGAATCGTCCGTGCGTTTGCTATTGTTGCAGGAATCACATGCCGGTGGTTTAATGGGTCACTTTGGACAAGAGAAGACTTTGCTCATGCTCGCTGATCACTTTTATTGGCCTCAAATGACGCGTGTTGTGGATAGATTCGTGAAGCGTTGCATTACTTGCAACAAGTCAAAATCAAAACTGAAGCCTCACGGTTTGTATACTCCTCTCCCTGCTCCTACTACACCATGGGAAGATATAAGCATGGATTTTGTGTTAGGACTACCTAGAACCAGGAGAGGACATGATTCAGTTTTTGTGGTAGTTGATCGATTTTCTAAGATGGCACATTTTATTGCCTGCCACAAAAGCGACGATGCATCGCATGTTGCTAATATGTTTTTCAGGGACATCATTCGCTTACATGGAGTACCAAAGACGATTGTTTCTGACCGTGATGTGAAGTTTATGAGCTATTTCTGGAAGACACTTTGGGGAAAACTGGGAACAAAGTTACTATTCAGCACCAGTTGTCATCCCCAAACTGATGGTCAAACGGAGGTGGTAAGTCGCACACTTTCAACGTTGCTGCGATCAATGATCAAGAATAACCTGCGTGTGTGGGAGGACTATTTGCCGCATGTGGAGTTTGCATATAACAGGGCGGTACACTCAACAACGCAACTTTGTCCGTTTGAGGTGGTCTATGGTTTTAAACCAATTACACCACTTGATTTGCTGCCCCTTCCACTTCAAGAGAGAGTTAACATGGAGGCATCCAAGAGGGCAGATTTTGTGAAGAAGATACATGAGAAGACAAAGGAAGCAATTGATAAGAAGGGCAAGTACACCGCTTATCGTGTTAATAAGAAGAGAAAGGAGGTGTTGTTCCAGCCAGGTGACATGGTATGGGTGCATTTTTGCAAAGACAGATTTACAGAACAACGCAAGTCCAAGTTGCAGCCAAGAGGTGTTGGTCCTTATAAAGTGCTTGCCAAGATAAATGATAATGCGTACAAGATTGATCTTCCTACTGATAAGTTTGGCATCAGTAATTCTTTCAATGTTGCTGATTTGACGCCATATGATGGAGAAGACCTTGGAGCGTCGAGGTCAACGCCTTTTGAAGGGGGAGGATGATGAGGATATCTCTAGTCCTTTACCATTATATCCCAATGATGATGATGATATTGCTGCACAGGACAAGTCCAATGAAATCAGAATTGGACCAATTACAAGGGCACATGCAAAGCTACTAGGCCAACAGGTGAATTCACTCTTAATTGAAGCTGATATTTTAATTGATGAGAAATTTATACTACCTAAGTCTATGCATCTTTGTATGATCAGGTTTGTTGATAACACAAGCGTTTCACATGGAGAAGAAGGAGATTTGCAACAAGAAGAACAAGCATTGATTTCCAATATCAGCAAGTGCGCGAGGGAGGAGAGGGAGGCAAACGCACTAGGAGACAATGAGGAAATCACGTATGATCAAGAGAGGGATGAGGAGCACCCAGAAATACATGTTTGAGGTGTTCCATGACGTTTGACCTGCGTGCCAATTAGGCCGAACATCTATGGGTCGGTATGTATCAGTTTGAGTCGAACCGAGTCAGTTTGGGCCAAGTTATGGCTGTTTTTAGGTCCAATTATGAGGGAGGATGCCCCAGCCCTCATATATACCCCAGCAGCCATCGCAATTAGGGTTAGACCACGTTTAGATTAAATCAATACTTGTTTCGTGAACTGCTGCAAGCATTCATCTGAAATTATATGTTCCTCTTTGATTCGATCAGGAATATCTACCATACCTCCACTTTGATTCGATCTGGATTTTGCTACTGAAAGTTTTCGTGTTTTCTGATGTTCCATTGGGAATTGGTAGATTGCAAACCGCTTCGTGGTCAGTGGCTACGTGCGCAAGTGTGTGAAGTTGTGAATACCATCTGGGTTGAGATCTGTTGCATTGGCAGCGGGGGAACAGCCGGTGATTCATAACATCCCACAAGTTATCTCCATTACATCCAGCATCATCTACGACGTGCTCAATGAGAAGATCGGGCCACCCCTTATCACTTCCATGACTGCCTTGCTAATGCCATTACAATAGCTACCACTGTCAATCATCAACTTGCATGCTTTGCCCTTAATTATACACTGCGGTTGAAATAAATTCCAACGCTGGCCCTTGTCAACTATCATGCAAGCATCGCCTTGTACTTTCTTGAGTTGCAAATTCATCCCACTCAATGGTACATCATCCTAAAAACTAACACCCGTGTCCACCTCCTTGGACTTCTCCCAAAATCTTTTGTGTAGAAATTGCTTCAAATCTACCCAACTAGGTGTTGTTATCCCCTTTGCGGTTCCCTCTTCCTTCCACCAACTAGCCACAGTCTCATCCACACGCCGGAGTGCTAGAGAAAATTCAATGCGACCACCAAACTTGGAATCGATAGAACGACATTTGGCAAAACCACCATGCATATCAGACCTCCAAGATCTAAACTCCGCATATGTGATAGAATTGTCCAACTTCCATTTTATATCTGCAGAATTAAGTGACGATCCCACGATAATAGTAGTGTAGTCAAAGAACACATCATCCGCTCTGTCTAGCTTACGAACTTTCCTTGCTATTCCTATATTAATTCTTCGCAGAAAAACTTTCTCTGTAGACTGTTTGGTCATATATGTAGGCTGTTTGAGGAAATTTGAAACAAAACGGCGCTACACCAAAAAAATTCTGGACAAAACAAACGAACCAGGCAGACGTACTCCAAACAATCTGTGGTATTTTTTTTCTTGCTTTCACGTAAAGAACTTACGTCCGGGACGCGCGCTTGGACTCCAGAAAACTTGCAGCGCTTGGACCCATTTTTTTGAAACTGCCTCGATCGAATATCGACAGGAATACGTGGAACTCCTAGACTATATGATCGGATCTGGACACGAATACGTGGAACTCCTGGACTATGTACTAGCATGGGCACGCGCGATGATCTTCAGACTCCAGCACGCGCGTGCGGGTGGCCTTTTTTTCATCCTTTTTTTCCAACCCCTCGATCAGATCTTGTAGATCGGATTCGATGCTCCTCCTCGCGATGCTAAGCAGCCGCCTTTTCCAATCCCGTTTTCTTCTCTCTCCAATCTTAGAAACTTCAACCGATCTATAGACTGTTTGTAGAAAAACAGTCCGCAGATGATCTAAAAACACGTTATGATCAACAAGAGCTCTGATACCACATGATACTGATCACGCCAATGATCCTATTATTTTGTCCCGATCTTTCACAGCGAGTCAACCAGGTAGCTAATCTTCCAATTACGCGATGAACGTAACCTGAAGAAGAGAAATCAATCCGTCTAGTAACGTGATGAAGATCACCACGCTTCAAACTTGAGTACGACAATCCTTGATAAACACAAGAACCTCCGCAACAATATCTATAGAATCTGATAAATGGTATCGTCGTCCCTGGAGAAATGATACATGGTGGAGCACAATATAGTTTTTAGACTAAACAACTGAACTCGCTAAACCCTAACTCGGCCAGCTCCTTATATGAGGGCTGGGGGGGCCCCACTATTGACGACTCGACTTTGTTGGACAGGCCCAAACCAAGCCCAAAACTCACACAAATACTAATTAAAATAGTACGATACAAATAAAACTCACATGACATAACTAATGACACGCCTATCTTGGTGGAGTCCTGAAATTGGGTTGCTCCACCTCCGTCGTGCCCATATCACAAGTACTATAAATTTTAACCGTGATGATTTTTATCCTTTCACCGCATTCTTCCTCGCATCATCTTCTTCCTCCTGCAAATGCCTCCTCGAGCTCTCTGCATGCATAGAGGAAAAATCCTAGCTTTTCCATCCAATATCACAGCCAGCCTCCCTTCGCACGAATGGCAAGCAGCAGCACTTGTCACATTCCAAAACTTTCCAAATTTTGAAATGTGAAAAATAAATAAACAAAATAAATAATTGTTGAAATTTAGGGTGAAAAGAAACTTTTTGATTCCAAATGGAAACAACAAAACCTATTTTGAACAAATAGAATCCTAAAGGGATTTAAAAAGATAAACAAATATTAAATAAAATTATAAAAGTTGGAATCGCCATTTTTTGATCCTTAAATAAAAAGATATGGATTTTATAAGCAAAGGAAGAAATAAATAAATAAATAAATAAATAAATAAGGACTATTTTAAAAAGCCAAATTAAATTTGACCAAACAAATGAAATGAAAGATTTTTGTTTAATAGAAAGAGTGAAGGATTATTTAAATAAAAATCATAAGGATTTATTAATATCCAAATTTCATTTAGGTAAAGACATTTCCCATTTTAAATGAACATTAAAACATAATAAAGTATTTTAAATAATAATTGAAAGTGAATTATTTATAAATAAAACCTACTGAAAAGGTTTAATGAAAATGTGAACTCAAATAAAGAGTTTGAAAATATATTTAATCTTATTTGAATAAAGGCAAGTGCTTATTTTAATAAAGAATAAAACTATAACATGAATAAAGAAATTATTCTAAAAATGGTCTTAACATACATATTTAAACTGAATATAAACTTACTGAAAAGTTTTGAAATGAAAAAGGGTTTGATATCATCTAAATAAAAATCAAAACAGAAAAATAGAAAAGGAAAAAAAAATAAACAGAACAAAAAATAAAATAAAACAAGCCAGCCCAGCCAGAAAGCCCAGCCCACTGGCCCAACTAGCCCACTCTCCCTCTCTCTAACGCGAAACATTTTTCACCGCAAAACAAACCCGCCCCCTCACTGACCACTGCACCCCACCTCTTTTCTCTCTCTTACGCTGACGCCGTAGCGCCACCCATCAGTCGTCGTCTTCACCCCCTTCCGCTGACCTCGTCGGCCGTTTCTGGCCATAACTTTCTCGCGTTAATTCGCTTCATTGCAGGAGTAAACCTCACCCCCGACCACGCGTACTTAAGCGCCTGCCTCTCCTCTCTCATTCCCCTCGCTCACCCCGCCCTCTTCGCCACCAGGCCGCTCCGATTTCGCCCGAGACATCTCTCTTCTCCGACGAGCTTCGCAAGCGATTCCGGCCGCTCCTCGCCGCCCCTTGCCTCCCAGTCCCCACGAGCGTGTTCCCCTGCATCTCCTGTATCTCCCAGTACCTAGAGCTCAGTCGCGCGAGCCCCGTAGCGTCGGCAACCTCAACGCCAACTCGCCACCACTGTCTGCCTCGACTCCGGCGAGTTTTCATGGTGAGCACATACCCCCTTGTCCTATTTTTGATGCTCACTTGTTTGCAACTTGCGTATGAAGCTAACGGTACCCTTCTACTGCCTTTCCGAGCCTCGTAGCATCGCCAACGTCGCCCGCCTGAGCACACCGTCGCCAGGGACAACTCCGGCGAGGAATCACATCCACACCCGAGCGCCCCTTCGACGATGAAGACCACCTTGAGCATCTACTCGCCACGGCGATTCTGGTGAGCTACTCCTCTCTCTCCCTTGCTTCCTAAATCACCGGCAACTGCACCGTCTGACTGCGCCGCTGCCACTCGCCACCGCCAGCGCTGCTCTTTCATGGTCAAACTCACAGCAGCCGTTGGATCTGGATCGCGTGGATAGGATAGAACAACTTAACGAAGGGGTACAAGTGATCATGTGCCGCTCGATCTGTTTTAATCCAAAGCATCACAGAGCTCAATCCTCACGAACCGTTTTTTACCAATCAGAACATAACACGTGGCTCGGGTTTCGTTTTAAAAACAGAATAGAATCTATTAGATGTTTGATTTTGTAAATTGCATAACTTTAAATCTACACGTCCAAATTTTGCAAATTTTATATCAATGGAATCAGCAAAACAAGTACTTTCTAACTATGCACTTTTTTAGTAAATTGATTTTGTTAAATGGGTTATTTTTACAGAAACATGTGAAGGCATAATTTGAATATAAAAATTATTCTAGAAATATTTGTATGGTAAATTTTTTGGCAAATGGATTGTTTTGAACCTACCGACCATATAAACCAACTTATGGATTTAAAAACATATTTTGTGAAGCTAAAGAATAAATCTTTGAATAAAAGCATTTCTAGCTAAATAAAAAGGTTGAATATGTTTTAAAAATGCTTTTTGAATAAAACCTTTGGAAAATGATTTGATTTAAACTCTATGACCCTAAACACCAAGTTTTGAGATTTAAAAATATATTTGATGAACCCTATAAATTATTACCTTGCTAAAAAGCATTTTCAACAACATAAAATGTTACTTTGGTATAAAAGTGGTTTATAGGTAAAACCTTTTGCAAATGGTTTCAATATTAAACACTTGAGCTTAAAACACTAACATTTGTGTTTAAAAATGTATTTGTCAAACACTACAAAATATTACTTTGATTTGGAACCATTTCTAACAAAACAAAAATGATTTAAATGGCCTTTTTCACTAACTTGATATCAAATGGTTTTACCACTTTTATAAATGACCAATCGGTGTTATCAAATGTTTATAACCTAATACAAACCACTTTTCCAAATAAATCAATCTTTGGCATGCTTGCATGCATTGCTTTGTTTTTATTATTCTATGTGATGAATTGCTTGAATGGTAGATTGAATGTGTGCCTTGATTGAATTGTAGTGAAATTTGAAGAGTGTGACTATTGCAAGATCAAGGAGTGAACTTATAATCTCTACCAAAAAGGCAATTGATGCTTCATACTTTTGTCCCATTATTTTCACTATGCATTAGTGATATTTCTAAGTAGGACTTGCATGGAATTTTTGCTAAGTATAAACTATGCCATGGGAAATTCTAGTAGATGAAACCTTAGTAGAATTTTCCTAAGTTAAGATTCCTACTACCATCATGCTTAGCTTAGCTAGTATAAAACAAGGGTGGATTATATTCATGCTATGGAATATTTCTAAGTCAAGGACTTGTGTTTTGTTTAATAAAACAACTAAGTGAATAAATCACCTGGGTGGAATGGTATTGCTTGGAAGGATTTTTGTTGAGTGGTTACACAAGGCCCATTTCTATGGTTTACCTTATGTATCTCACTTGTGGAATGCCACCCAGGAACAAAGAGATTTGAGATCTCAAATGTTGAGAAGCTTCAAGTGCAGCCACTTGGCATTATGGGCTCTGCCTGGATCATATAGGTTGCAATAACTTAGCCAAATGGACAGTTGGTGGTAGGGGATGATAGGTTGGAACGCGTCCATTCTGGTCTAAGGGAAGGCTTCTGAAAGATCTTGTCTCGATGCATGTCGAGTCTTGTGGGGAAAGTAAACCGCCTCTGTAGAGTGAAAAATCTAAGTACTTAGCCGTGTCCCCGGCAATGGACAAATTGAGCATCAAGACATGGAAGCTATCAAGAATCTCCTCATCCCAATTTTCTAAGTTAAAAACTTGTGGTTGAACAAGGGTTTAAGGATCACCAATTTCTATTGGGAGATGCCTTGGGTGATTTTGACAAACAAAGACTAGTGTTTTCAAATGATAAGGAAAATCTATTTTGAGCAAAGCAGGCCTAATCTCCACCTAGCCAAATGCATATAGATGATAGATACCACTATACTACCATAGTATCACTTGCCAATACAATTCAAATGTATTGACCCTTGTGGCTGTAACTTATTATGTTGCAGGTTTGTTTGATGTTAGTGAAGTGTGTTGATTAGGATTACAAGTCTACAACCAACATGATTGCCTGTGGCACTTTGAAGATGAAGGACTCCATGCTATAGTTATTTCTGCTGCATTGTAATGAGATAGCCAAATGAGCTATGTAAGATGTAATGAATTATTTTATTCCTGGTTATAAAGTTGTATTATGACCTTTGTTTCTTGATATTACATCTTAACTGTGGATGCTAGCTATTGATCCAGGGACTAGCATTGTAAACACAGGGATCTCTACCTTATTAAAGGTTGGGACCTCTACAGCAGTGCTCTGTCCATGGAGGCGTCAGGAGAGGCCACGACCAAGCTGACAAGCTCCATCCATGTTCCGTCGGGGGGAGTGGTAGTGCCGCGCTCCGCGGTGGTGGAAACCACCGGCGATGACTATGTACCAGCGGGGCTGGAAGTGCTGGAAGAGGAGGCCGATTCCCACAAGGGAGAATGGAACGACTCCAATATTACCGAAGGAAATCTCAAGGAGATGATTGCCGAGGGGTACCTCCCCGCGATGGAGGGTCTGGAATGGCGGGCGGCTCCAGCCGACAAGGTCGTCCCTTCTCCCCTAACCGGAGAAAAGGTGTACCTCAAAGCCCAACTGGTATGCAGCGTCTCCCTCCCAATCTCCGACTTCTTCATAGAGGTCCTTAGCCACTACCGGGTTCAACCTCAGAACCTATTTCCGAATAGCATCCTCGCGCTTAGCAACTACGCGGAGCTTGTGAGGGTTACCTAGGAATCAGGCCTAGGTTAGATCTGTTTATATATTTGTTCACCGTCAAGAGGGAAGCCGGAGTGAGCAAGCAAGAGCTCAGAGATAGTGGAACTATTAGTTTCAAGATCCGGCCTAGCCGTCGTTTCCCCGACATCGTAGGCCACGAGTCCTGCAAGAACTGGCATAGGACGTACTTCTATGGCCTAGATATCCCTCTGGCTGGCCGAAAAAGGACGTACCCGGACTTTGTCGATGGAGCCGCCGCTGAAGCCCCGACATGCAGATTCCAAGCCCTCCTTCCATCCGACGACGAAGCCTCCCGTGCTGTAAGGTGGATCGAGTAGCTCGTAGAGATGGGTCTGACCGGGTTGGACCTAGCCATGTGCTGGTCATCAGGCGGATTCAACCTCTGCAACACCGCGTGAAGCTGATGCATGAATATTCCAAGGATAGGAAATATAGCCTCTACATCTCCGAGGACAACTTCTCGAGTGACTCCATCAAGCTTCGCCTCAAGGACATAGTCAAGGTGAAGGACATGAAGCGTGGCTTCACCATCACCTACGACATGTTCGAGGGCGGCGCATGCCCAAAGGTACTTGTTTATTTTTCGTGTATGACATATACTCCAGTTCTTCCATCTAGCCTTAACCATTGCATCTAACACTTTGGGATTCACTTAACTGCCAAAGAGTTTAGAAGAAGGTAGCATGGCTATCCAAGTCTATGACCCCAAGATGAAGGAAGTCACTGTCGTGTCCGACGATGATGTCCCGCTGGCGCGTAAGCGGAAGAGCTCCACCTCTGACGCTGCCGACGGAGGCAAGAAGAAGAAGATAGAGGGTGGAGCCTCCAAGAGATCCACCGCCTCCCTGGAGGCGAAGAAAAGAATAATGCTTGGTATCCCGTTGACCAAAGCACCAACCGTTGTGTAAGCTTCTTATCATCTGACATTGTCTCTTGCTTGTCTTATTCCTGTACTTATACTTTTGCATGTTTCAGGAAGAAGGCCAGTATGAGTTTGAAGAAGACCTCCAAAACATCGGGGGCTTCTGAAAACATCAAAGAAATGTTTCACCAAGCATCTCCCGCCATCGCCCCTCCGACTCTGAGCGTCCAGCCCGCCACCACACCGACATGTTCTCCAGCAAAGGTAACATCTGAACCTTCTGCCATGGAAGTGGACCCACACGTTGCCGTGGAACTTTTTGTTGGCGAGCAGGCGACACAATAGATCACCTCATCTAAAGTGGCCGAAGCTTAGTCTAAGGATGCCACTGATAGCGGTAAGGCGATGGTTGAAGGCGGTACTTCTGCCGTAGGCGGAGCCGTTGCACCCAAGACGCCAGCAGAGCATCCAAAGATCGTCTACCCGGTGCTCAAACCGAGTGGCTCGGCTCTGGCTCCTCGTGCAGTGCCGAATTCTCCGACATGTGGCCTTGAGGAGCTGCTCAAGCAGGCAGATATCCTACACGGAAACAGCCTTGACTTTAACAAGATATTTGTCGGGAGTGCCACCAACATCAAGATCATTTTACTTGAAAGTTTTATATGTCTTTTCCATTTCATATCCCACTGTATCCCTCGAGGATTTCGACAGAAAACCATCGAGCGTTTGGGTTTGAATGCTCTAAAAGTGACTAAGCTAGAAACTTCGCACTGTAGCCCCCAAGTATGTAGTTTGAATGAATTATTTTGACTAGATACTTTTAGAGTAGGATAACGCAGTGTTTGCAAATTTCAATACGGTAGCCCCCATGCTTCTAGTTGAAACCAGAATTGCTTCCGACTAGATGCTTAAAGAACGACTAAGCATATTATCGAGTTTTAAAAATCGTACTATAGCCCCCAAGCCTCTAGGTGGATAGTTATCCGATTAGATGCTCCAAGTAGACTAAGTAATATTTATCTTTTTGCAGAATGAGAATGCCCAGAGAGGTGTCGCCAAAGAGAAGTTCCACAAGATGCATGCTGACCTTGAAGCTGAAAAGGGTAAAACTGCCTTCTTGAAGGATCAAATCACCAAGAGAAAGATTCTGTTTTTCTTTTCAATTTCGCACTCAATCTTGGTCTTGCGCCATTAACCTCCGATTACTCATCATGCGCTGTCATTTCTCCGACTTGTAGCGGCTATTTCCAAGGCGAAGGATATTGTCGAGCAATCCAAGCACATACAACTACTGGATAGCGAGAACAAAATCCTCAAGCAGGAGAGGGATGAATCCTTGAAGATGCTATGATGGCCGTGCAGGAGTCCGCGAACACGGAGATCAACCGAATAAAGGAGGAAATTGCAATCCTCAAGGAGCAGAACAAAGATGTCGCTGAGCAGAATACGTGCAACCTTGAGGCTTACAAGGTCCCTCAACAAGAACGGGACTCCAAGGCGGAGACGCTCCAACAAGCTGAGGCTAGCATCTTTGGTAAGCAATTTCTGTCTTGTACTTCTATAAGCCAGGTACTCTAAACTTTTGTGATGTTGAACTCATGTACTCCATTGCTTGGCTGGAAATGCAGCTCCTATTGGTTTAAACATTAATCCTTCTCCGCCAAAGGAATGCATGGTCCTTGCCGGCAACTTCATCAGCACCGCCATCACGCAAGAAAAAGAATTTGCCAAGCCCTTGAACATCAACATCAAGGCGGTAGACGCCGTCATGAAGTACTCGGAGATCCTGCGCCAAGCCCTCGAGCGTATCGTAAGCTAGAAAGCTTCATGTACCCGAGCTGGTGCAAGGATGTCACTAGCAATGTTCAAGGCCCACTACGAAGATGCCGACATCTACACGGTAACCTATGGCTTGCCTGAGGTAGAAGATGATGGCCAAAAGATCGATAATGGATCTATATGGTCATCGCTCGCCACCTACGACACCAGGGTTGCCAAGTTGGTGGATGCAAACACGTTTGTGCCTCTTGAGGTCATTGACGTTGACCAGTCTATCTCATCCGAGTCCCTCAAGACCACCGACTTCACTGATGACCAAGATGACTCTCCTGTTGCCGACGACATTACCTCAAAGTCTCCTACGCCAGAGGAATGAAAAACACTTATGCAATATTTGTTTGCTCTAGGTGTATGTATGCGGAAAAACTACAGGTTTAACCTTAAGGCGGAAAACAACAGCTATATGTTTCTTGCTACTTAAGTACTAGTTCTAGCATGTATATATTTTTTAAGCAAGTGCTGGCTTATCCATTACTTTGGTTTTTATGCTTGACTTTTCGTGAGTCGGAAGACTCGTAGTCGGAACTATGCGCTCAGGTGATGATGCCCAATGGCACCGTCAAGAACCTAAGTACAAAATCGCCGACTTCGAGTGCCAAAAGTCACTACTCCAGAATCCACATAGAAACAACAAAGAATGTGTAGACCGGAAAACTTAAGCTAATGCCTGTAGGCGGAATTTGCACAAATGCAAATGCAAAACTTGCGTGTAAAGGTTTTATACGATCCAAAAATGAACACAAAAGGATGTAAAAGACTCAAGCATATGAGTGAACCAAAGAGCTTTATTTCATTGATCATATTATAGGTACATAGTAGATAAAAAATATGCTAAGTGTAAAAAGAACGTAGATGTGCTATTTTCCATGGCCGATCAAGCTCCGGGTAGTCATCATCCGGGTCATGTCGCTTATGCTTATGATCCTCGTTTATTCTATCCTCTAGTTCACGATTGTCAACGAGGTAGTAATACCCATTGAGTAGCGCCTTGCTTATGTTGAACGGTCCTTCCCATGGTGGGGATAATTTGTGTGACTTGTTCTTCTTAAGTCGGAGCACCAGATCTCCCTCTTTAAACGAGCGATGTCGAACACGGCGACTATGGTAGCTATGTTGCTTCTGCTGGTAGATGCCGAATCTTTGGCATGCCAATACACGCTCTTCCTCGAGAAGGTCCAAATCTAGGCGTCTAGATTCTTCAGCATCATCTTCGTCGTAGGCGACAACTCTTGGTGAATCGTGGAGGATGTCGGAAGGCAGGATGACTTCTGCTCCACATACCATGAAATAAGGGGTGTAGCCGGTGGATCTGTTGGGTGTAGTTCGTAAACTCCACAGAACTGATGGTAATTCCTCCGCCCAAGCTCTAGCTTCTCTATGTAGTGGTGCCTCTAGACGTGGCTTGATTCCCTGCAGAATTAATCCATTGGCTCGCTCAACTTGCCCATTGGACCATGGATGTGCCACAGATGCCAAGTCAAGTCGGATGCTCTTCTCCCAACAATATGCTTCCACTTCTCCGAGTGACAAGTTGCTACCATTGTCAGTGATAATGCTATGTGGGAGACCAAATCTCACCACTAGATCCCGGACAAACCTAAGGGCAGTTGCCCCATCAAGCTTTCTAATGGGTTTAGCTTCTATCCATTTGGTGAATTTATCAACTGCTACTAGTAGATGCGTAAACCTAGATGGTGTCGTATGTAATGGACCAACCATGTCTAGCCCCCAGACTACAAACGGCCAAGTTATTGGTATTGTTCGCAATTCTTGAGCTGGAACATGTGGTTGTCGGGCATAGTACTGGCATCCCATGCATGTCTCGACTAGCTTGTCGGCGTCCGCCTTCGCAGTCAGCCAGTAGAATCCTTGCCGAAAGGATTTGGAGACCAACGATCGAGGAGCGGCGTGATGCCCGCAATCTCCGAGATGGCTCTCATGAAGGATTTCAATACCTTCTTGTTGGGAAACACACTTTAGGTATACACCAGTGGTGCTTCTTTTATAGAGTTGCCCATTAATTATGGTATAGCCCTTCGCTCGACATATTATTTGCTGACTTTTGACTTTGTCGACGGGCAAAGTTCCATGTATGAGATATTCCATGAATGGTTTTTTCCAAGCCAGAGGGACCTTTATTACTGTATGAACAAATGAGTCAATTCTATCCGGATTAGATGGATCCGCTCCCTTCACGGATGTTGTCCGTAGATGCTCCAAAAAACGCCAGGAGGAATTGGTCTGCGCCCTAATCCAAGCTTTGACAGCAGATCAGCCGCCTCATTGTCCTCCCTCTTGACATACTTGACTTTGTAGCCCTCGAAGGACTTGGCTATCTCGTCTACTTCTTCTCGATATGCCGCCATCATAGGGTTCCGCGCGTTCCAGGTGCCAGCCACCTGCTGGGCAACCAAGTCGGAATCTCCATAGAAAACTATGCGCTTGATGCTAATATCCTTGGCTACGCGAAGTCCGGGAATGAGTGTTTCATATTCCACCATATTATTTGTAGCCTCAAAGTGGATCTGCAGAACGTAGTGTAGCTTTTCCCCTGTTGGTGACTGTAGCAGTACACCAGCCCCCGAGACATTGAGTAGCTTTGATCCGTCAAAGTGCATCAGTCAATATTCTGGCTCTGGTACAGGGGTAGCATCTGGCTTCTCCGTCCAATATGCAATGAAATCCGCCAAGACTTGTGATTTGATGATGTCGTTGTTATTGATGATGTCATTGTTATTGATGATGTCGGACAATGGAGCTTTGCTCACAACTGTGATAGGATGCTCCTGGAAATAGTGCCTTAGCTTCCGAGAAGCGAGGAATACTCCATAAGCTAGCTTCTGGTAGTGCGGGTAACGCTGCTTGGACTCCGTCAAGACCTCGCTTACATAGTAAATTGGTCGTTGCACTCCGTACTCATGCGTTGGTTATTTTTGCTCCACCATGACGATGATGCTGATTACCCGGTTGGTGGCCGCCATGTAGATCAACATATGCTCCATAGGATCGGGTGCTGCGAGCACAGGTGCAGAGGAAAGTATCTCCTTTAGCTTCTTGAGAGCAGCATCTGCTTCGTCTGCCCATGTAAATTTGTCCGCCTTCTTCAGCAACTTGTACAACGGCAGAGCCTTCTCTCCAAGTCGGCTGACGAACTGGCTTACTTCTGCAACACAGCCAGTTAGCCGTTGGATGTCCTTCAGGCATGTCAGACAGTTTATGTTTAGGATCCCTTTGATTTTCTCCGGGTTGAACTCGATTCCATGCTGGTAAACGATGAACCCCAACAATTTGCCGGCTGGAACCCCGAAGACGCACTTCTTTGGGTTAAGAATCATGTTGTATTTCTGGAGATTATCAAAGGTTTCTTTTAAGTCAGAGATTAAGTCGTTTGACTTTTTAGACATCAACGCTATATCGTCGACATAGGTGTTCACGTTCTGACCAATTTGATCGTGTAGGAAACACTGCATAGTCCGCTGGTAAGTAGCACCTGCGTTTTTCAGCCCAAAGGGCATCATGACATAGCAAAACGTGCCATAAGGTGTGGTGAAAAAAGTGGCCAATTGGTTCGACTTCCTCATCTTTATCTGGTGGTATCCTGAGTATGCATCGAGAAAACACAGAAGTTCCGAGCCAGTTGTCGAGTCAATGACTTGGTCAATGCGAGGCCAAGCAAACGGATCTTTCGGGCACACTTTGTTCAAGCCAGTGTAATCAACGCACATTCTTAATTCTTTGGTTCCCTTTTCGGGGAAAAGTACAGAATTGGCCAGCCATCGGGTGTGAAGGACTTCTCGTATAAAACTGGCCTTAAGTAACCTAGCTATCTCTTTGCCTATGGCGCGTCTCTTCTCGTCCCCTAAGAGTCGTAGAGGTTGTTTCACCGGTTTGCATTTTGGATCAATATTCAAGCTGTACTCGGCAAGTTCCCTAGGTACACCTTTCATGTTGGCAGGCTACCCGGCAAAGATGACCCTATTCTCATGGAGGAACTCGACGAGCGCGCTTTCCTATTTAGGGTCCAGGTTCGTCCAATGGAGGTGGTCTTGGAGGCATCGCCTACCACAAGTTCCACCGACTTGGTCTCGATGGCGGCCTTGAAAGCGGGAATGGAGTCAGAAATCTGCTTCTTTGATGCCGGCATCTCCGAGGCATCGACCTTGCTCTGGATCTCCTTGAACTCTTCGCTGTAGAGGACATCATCTACGAAGGATGCTTCTCCAATTTTGCAGTCCCTTGCCTTTGGAAAGCTCCGGATACGGTGACGACACCGTTTTGTCTAGGTATCTTGAGCTTGTTGTAGAAGAAGCATGGCTTGGCCATGAAGGCTTGGAAGATGTCGTGTCCGAATATGACGTGGTACACGCTCTTGAAGGGGACCACTTCAAAGGTCATGCATTCTTGGTTGTAATTTTAACATCACCAAAAGCGACCAAAAGCGTGACGCACCCAAGGGACCAAGCCTCCCGGCCAGGAACTACGCCATGGAACACGGTGCTAGTCCGCCTTAGGTTGGTCTCCGTCAAGTTCATCTTGTGCAGTGTATCCAGGTACATGATGTTGATGTTGCTTCCACTGTCCACCATACATTTGGTGAACTCATTGCCGTCAATCAAAGGATTGATGACCATGGCGTACTGGTTCTCCGTTGGGATGAGGTCTGGGTGATCCTTCCTATCCCAAGTGATTGGAACTTCCGACCAGCGTAGGTACTAGGGAAATGGGGGTAGGGTGGCCATCAGCATCCTTATCGAGGTTTTCTGTGCCCAGACAGTAGGGGTGCCAAGGAAAGTGTGGTAGACGGCGGTCTTCTTCTCGAAGGGGTTCTTGCCTTTGCCATCTCCCTTGTAGGCGATCTTGGGTTCAACGTCCTCGTCCATGTCACTCGAATCCTTGGACTCCTCTTCCTTCTTCTTCCCTTTGCCCTTTCCCTCACGGTCTGTTCTCCTAGCTTTGCTTGTAGCCGGACTTCGGGTCCTCTTTGAGGTCATTGACGAACTTGCAATGGAGATTGGTGTGAGTAGCTTTGCCATTGGCGTCGACGTGTACAAGGCATGACATATCACGGTACTCCTCGTGTCGTTGTTATGGAAACGACAGTGCCTGAGCAGGCTAGTTTTTGGTGCGGGAGCGAGCAGGTAAGCGAGCGACGGCGTCCGCGGGAGGGATTGGGCATACACATGCGTCGGGGACACAAGAAGTACCCAGGTTCAGGGCCCTCGTGGTGAGGTAACACCCTAACTCCTGCTGATCCGGCTATCTGGACGAACACACAAAGGGATACAAGTGCTCCTCGAGCTGTATCTGTCTCTAGCTAGAAGATGGAGTGACCAACCCTTGCCACGATGCCCCTGCCGCCCCTTATATAGGCCGAGGCGGCATTGGCAAAGACACTTCGGCTGGCGGGTCCCACAGGCGGGCCCGAACGACTGTTACAACATAGTGTTCTGCCTCCCTAATGTTTGGTACAATGCCGCGCCCCCTGGCCGGCATAGAAACAGTTGAGGCCACCCCGGCCGACACGGGTGGCAGCCACTGTCCCCGCCCGACACGTGTATGGGCCGTCTCCTCCGGTGTCGGTGCCGCTGCGTCTGTCCTTCTTCTTGTTAGAGCTCCGGGATACTGTGTCCTATGTCATCTGTCTGCCTTGAAGGTCTGGCTAGGTTGCCCTAGCCGACTACTCTGTCTTGACCGGGTGTTTGGCCCCATCCGACTAAGCATCTTCCCTTTACTGCCTTATATGGCTGGTGGTTCTGTCGACTCATTCTTGACTCGTCTTGCCTTATCCAGCTGGCATGATCCAGCCGGCTAGGTGCCTTTGGGAATGATTCCTATCCGACTGACTGGTTTGCTAGCTTGCTCTTCGTCTGGCTTTCTTTCTGATCTGCTTTTGGGTTTTTACATCCGGCTAGGCCAGCCGGCTGACAGTTGCCTTTCCCTTATATCTTGTACGGTTAGCCTACCCGGGGGTGATCCCCCCAACACTAGCCCCTAAGCGCGCGTAGATTCCACCCTTGGGTGAAATGTGCACGGGCTCAAAAAGCTAGTTTGAATTCTTTCCCGGCTGAGATCTGGCGGTTGGGCTGCTCGACTATGTCATCACTAACGTCAGCCACGACGTAATGATGACCGTGGAGACATGCGTCAAAGGATCGCATCAGGCGCCGCCTCGGGAACCGCTGCTAGCACCTCGCCTCCCACGCCCAGGATCTTCTGTGCATCGCTCGCCGACATAAACGATCCGGCCACAGTTGGGGCTGTGAGGCGCTGCCACATGGCGAGCCGGCGGTTTTCCTCCCCAGCCCCTTTAAGTAGCGCCCGCGGCTCCCCGTCGCACCTCCTTTCCTTTTGCCCCCTTCTCCTCGCTGTCGATGTCGTGCCTCCCTGCTTCCTTGCTATCGCCTCGCACCCACGCCGCTGTCAAGCTCGCACCGCCTCCGCTCTATCGGCGCTGCCCGTTTTCTACATGTCGGAGCAACGGGACACCGGCACTCCTCCACCGCTCCCCCTTCGCCTTGCCCTTTTCCTCCTTCTTCGCCGCGCATTGCCACCGTCGAGATGGCTGAAAACCGTGGCGCGCGGTATGGCCCCTCCGTCATGGAGGCGCAGGTCGAGAAGTACCGGCGGTCGCGCCTCCTGCCGACCGCCGGCGAGGTCGGGGTGCACCTCGCCCCGACCGATGAAATCTTGCCGGCTACGCAAGCCGGCGAGCGTGTTATCTTTCTCGCGCACCTGGCGCGTGGCCTAGCCTTCCCGGCCAGAGCCTTCCTCCTTTTCTTCCTCGCGCATTTCGATCTCGGCCTCCACCACCTCAGCCCAAAATGCAATCAGCATTGTGGCCCACTTCGTAGCATTCTGCCAATGATACCTAGGGATCTAGCCGGATCTCAGGCTCTTCTGCCGGCTGTTCCTCATCCGGCCGCGGGTGCAATACGCGAAGGGGCCGCTCGTGCCCTGCGGCGGCACCTCCATCTACTCTTGCGCCCAAACCTGCTATCCAAGTTCAAGATGCACCACACGGTTAAGCTGTGGCTACAAACGTACTTCTATGTACGGAACTTGGGCTCCGACGACCACCTCAACCTCCCGGCCTTCCAGGACACGGAGTCCACCCAGCCGAACTGGGAGCAAAATATTTTCGGCTCCAAGCCGGAGTCGGACGCGCTGCTGCACCGTATGAGGTTGCTGGTCACAGCCATCTTGACTGATATCGACGTGACGCTCAGTTGGGCCAGCCGGCTGATGATGCCCCTCCAACAGCGAGCACACAAGATGTGCTACTACTCCGGGTGCCTCGACCCGACCCGACTCTCCCGCCGTGATCCCTCTTCGTCAGCCTCTACGAATGGGTGTGGATGATCACCAAGGAGAAGATCAAGGCCGACTGGCGCTTTGGTATGGCTCCCTACACCCGCGACAACCGCGCTCCCCGGGTGAGTGTGACTTGCCTTCTTTCTTGTTTCTCTTTTGTTCTTGCTTCGTCCGGCACCACCGCTTGATCCGGTTCTGACTTACTTATTCTTTTTAGACCTTCCCTTGCATCATTCGGGAGGAGGGCGAGGAGCCCCTCCAGGTCTTCACCACCGACCTTCCCGAGCCACGGCCATGCCGGACTGGTGGCAAGGGCTCGGACGGCGAGGAGGGCTTCTTCCCCAGACGAACCGACGAGGCGGTGGAGGACCCACACGGCGCTGCGCCAAAGGATAGCGACGGCACCGCGCCGCCCGAGCCGGTGCAGAAACATGCCGGCGAGGGGTCCTCGAGCAGCGCCCCCGCCCCCAAAGATCCAGTTGCGAAGCGAAGCCGGGTGGGGGTTTCTCCGTGCCCCGGCCGGGCTACTGGTGGCCGGAAGAGAGTCGCGCCCGTGGTGCAGGGCTGAGTCTTCCCTAACTTTTTATCTTGTCCCTCTTGCTTTTCTTGCACTTTCTTTTGCTCTTGCTTTAACCTTTCTCTTCTTTAGCCGTTCTCTTCTCTCCTTTGCTGCAAGGCCGGCTTGTAGCGCGCCTTCTGCCTCGCCGCCTCGCGATCCTCCACCCCAGCCGGATGCCCCCTCGATGGCCTCTCCGCCTCCCACGACTGAGACATTGCCCCCGCCAGAGTCGGCGGTCGTGGGCCAGCCGACTCACAACACAATCGAGCACGCGGCGAGTCAGCCGGACGTGACTTCTAGCCTGGGTGGGGGCTCGTTAGCCGGTGTGGGACGCTCGCACGCCGGCAAGGAGATGGTGGTGGTGGAAGACGTCGACTTCGACGAGGAGGCGACGGCGCAATGGCTATCGGCCGCGGGTGATGCCCCGGCTGCCCTAGCCGGCCCCCTGACGCTGCTGCCCGTGGAGGCGGGGTCCTCTCTGCAAGCCCTCGAGGTGAACCTTGAGGCCAGGCTCAAGGAGTGCCGGCAACTTCAGGCGATGCTGGCCGGTGCCAACGAGGCCACCACAGCGCAGCTGGCGACAATACGGGGGACCGCATAGAGTAAGTCTTCCATCTTTTTTTTCCTGGTCTTGCCACAGCCATCATGGTCTGCGCGCAACACGAGATTGACCAGTTGACGCTCTCCAACGCTCGCCTAAGCCGGGACAACTCCGCCCTCCGGCTGCAGAACAAGGAGTGGCACTCCCGGGTGAACCAGCTGGAGGCTGCCCTGAAGGAGCGTGACGAAGCCCTCACCAGCTGGGCCACTGCCTTCGATCTCCTGGATAAGGAGGTCACCCGGCTGATGGAGCACACCGACTCCCTGGATGAGGAACTGATGAACATCGGCAAGGTTGCTAAGGGTAAGTTATACTGCCTCGTGCTTTCCTTTCGTCTGACTGGTATTGCCGGATTGCCTTTTTGACTTGCCCCCTCTGATCACAAGGCTTCTACCCACAAGTAGATGCCCTTGCCTAGGTTGGGTGCAGCAGGTTGCCGGGTGAGAAGGCTAGCATCCGGGATCTGGTGGCACAGCTCGGGGAGGACGCCGCCAATCTCTGCAAGGCCGGCGCCGACATCCACGACCTCATATTCCCAGGGGAGCTCCTTCCGGACGACACGCCGAACGCCATCGACCGGTTGCACGATCTTGCTGCTCGCGCCTGCTCCAAGATGGCCTTGGTGTTGATGCTCTCCTGGTACAAGGACGCGCGGCTCGACAAGCTGGTGGACGGCTTCCGAGCCGGGGCGGATCTTCCCATCATGCACCAGACCAACCCTGGGCTCTGCTCCGCCGCCATCACGATTGCCGGCTATGATGACATCGACGAGGTGCTGATAGAGAGCGAGGAGAGCATGGGGCCGGAGGGCGGTGCAGAGGCATCTTCCCAGCTGGGCGGGGCCGGCTTGGCTCCTCCCCACAGCAAGGGCCCGGCGGCATGAATAATAAGAAGACCCTGGGATACCGGGTGTAATTGTGGATAGTTTTTGCTTTTGGTAGTTGTGTTTGAAAACTTTTGATCTGCAGGGGCTTCATCCCCCGCCGTTTAATTAATCATCCGGCTGGTCTTGCCTTCATGCACCCACTTATGATTATGTTTCGTCTGACTGACTTATCCAGCTGGTCTATTCCAGCCGGCCTTATCCTGCTTTTTGACTTGCGCGTCTGCGAGCCTTTTTCACTTGCGTTTTCCTTCTACCGCTTTCTGCTTCTACCTGGTAGCGATCTGCCAACTTGTTCTGGCTGGCTAGCACATCTTCTAACCGGGCACTACATTCTTTCAGTGGGGGAGCGCCAACGCACCCACTAGGTGTAGACCCCGAGACTCGGAATAGATGGAGTAGCGAGGTGTTTCGAATCTTCAAAAAACTCTTGCCTTTCACCTTGTCTTTCCGAGTGCGACTTGCTTAGCCAGATTGGGGGGACTGCACCATAATCCGGCTACACTTATCCGGCCGGGTCTTGGGCCTTTTTCTCTATTAATTTCCTTATCTTATCTCTTTATTTCCTCTTTCCATCTTTCCATCTTTCTCTCTTTCTTTCTTTCCTCTTTCCATCTTTCTCTCTTTCTTTCTTCTCTCTTGACCGGCTAGATCTTCCTAACGTACCCGACTTGCGGTGTTAGCCGGACGGGAGAGGTTGTGCCTCTGCCAAAAAGGGTCTTGCCGCCTTGCTTTCTATCTGGCTCCGCCTTTCTCCATCCGGCTGGTACACCCTTCAGCCGGACGCCATGAGCTTCTAGTGGGGGTGCGCCAGCACACCCACTGGGTTTAGCCCCCGAGATTCAGGGTGGCTACCGCAGGTAGGTGCTTCGAATCTTCTCCGTCTTTGCTTTCCATCTCGGTGCGGTTTGTGCAAAAGGAAACACACGAAGATGATTTCTTATCAATACATTGTTATGTTATATGTCTTTATACTATCTGACTAGAATTTCACTTTTTCAAAAACTAGCTCGCGCTTTTCTGAACACTTAGTCACTTTCTCGTGCGCAATGATGTTTACGCTACACCTTGCCGGACAGCCGGGTTGCGGTTTCGAGCCGGAGCCGAAAGGAGCTGACAATACATTTCCGCACGGTACTAGAGACTTAGTAGTCAAAAAATACCAACTAGGCACAAGGCCGGAATGTCCAATCTATCGCATCTTTCACCATTTTTCGTGTCGGATGCCCTCGGGCTTTTGCTCTTGCTAGCCGGACAACCGGGTTGCGGTCTATATCTGAGACAAATAGTGGGCCTCTGGCATCATCGCACACTACTCAGTCGGCTTACAGAATTAGCAAGCCAGGCCAACCGGCGAGCCCCCGCGGTTGGGGGTCGTCGGAAGCCAGAAAAAATGCCGCGGCATTTTAATCGGAAAGGAACACCAAAATTTCTGGCAAGGAGCCCTCATGCATGAGCCGGGGTTCTGCATCTTTCATTCATTCAGGGTTTCGAATACATACACTGATTTGCGACTAAGTGTAAAATGGCCAGAGCAGGTCTACATTCCACAGCCTCTCCGTCTCCTTGTCCGACTTGTCCATCTTGTTCTTGCGTGGCTGTTGCAGGTCGATGAGGTAGTAAGAGTTGTTGTGCAGCGCTTTGCTCATGATGAAGGGGCCCTCCCATGGAGGGGACAACTTGTGCATGCCCTTCGTGTCTTGTATCAGCCGGAGCACCAGGTCACCTTCCCGGAATGCGACGGGCCAGATGCGGTTGGAGTGATACTGGTGCAGCCCTTGCTGGTAGATGGCCGATCTAGACAGGGCCAGCTCGCAGGCCTCCTCAAGGAGGTCCACGCTATCCTCCATTGCCTCCTGGTTCTCCTTTTGTGTGTGTAAAGGAGCTTGCAGGGTGAGTCGAACTCGATGTCCGCCACGCAAGGACCGCTTCCGAGCCGTAGGTGAGGAAGAACGGGGTGAAGCCGGTTGATCTATTTGGAGTGGTGTGGAGGCTCCATAGCACGACCAGGAGCTCTTCGATCCAGCAGTCGGGTGATCTCTCAAGCGGCTCGATCAGCCGGCGCTTGATTCCGGCTAGCACCAAATTGTTGGCTCTTTCCACCTGCCGGTTGGACTGCGGGTGCGCGACAGACGTGAGGTCTAGTCGGATCCCCTTGTTGTGGCAGAACCGGGCGAAGGCCCCCTTGGTGAAGTTCGTGCCATTTTCGCTGATGATGCTATGGGGGTACCCAAACCGGATGATGATGTCGTTGAAGAAGGTGATGACCGTGGCACCGTCCAGCTTCCGGATCGGCTTCGCCTCGATCCACTTGATGAACTTGTCCACCGCCACCAGCAGGTGGGTCATGCCGGCTCGGGCTTGCTTGAAGGGGCCGACCATGTCCAGCCCCCAAACAACAAGGGTCCAGGTGATCGGTATGGTCTTGAGCGCTGAAGTCGGCATATGTCTTAGCCGACCAAAAACTGGCATCCGTTGCACGCGCGAACCAATTGGTCTGTGTCCTCCGAGGCACTCGGCCAGTAGAACCAGTGGTGCATTGCCTTCGACACCAGGGCATGTGAAGAGACGTGGTGACCGCACTCCCCTGGTGGATTTCCTTCAGCAGCCGGTAGCCCATATCCGCGTCGAAACACCGCTAGAAGACGTCTGCGGCACTGCGCTTGTATAGCTCCTTGTTGATGATGGTGTACGTGTGCGTGCGGCGCTGGATATGCCTTGCCTCCACCTCGTTAGCTGGGAGCTCGTCGTTGAGGAGGTAGTTCATGAAGGGTTGGGCCCAGGATGGCACTTCCCGGATAGTGAAGACACTGGCCGGCACGACCTGGAGCTCATACGGGGGTCGGCCGGGTGGGATGCCCGAGTCAGCAGGCCCCGAGCCCTTTTCCTTGATCGAAGATGGCTTGCCTGATGAGGAGGTATCCCCCGGGTCTTTCGAGCCGGAGGGCGCATCAGCGGGGCCCGGATCTTTCGATCCGGCAGCCCCCAGGTCTGCTACCCAGATAATGGACTCAGATTCCGGAGAGGGGGTGATGCTGGGCTTGCGGAGGTGATCTAAGGATACTCTGAGCGGGATGGTCGCTCTGGTGGATCTGACTTGCGCGAGCGCGTTGGCCGCCTCATTATTGGCACGGGGAACATGATGGAATTCACATCCCTTGAAGCCGGCACTGAGCAGCTGGATGTGGAACCGGTACAGGGCTATATTGGCGTCCCGAGCATCCCACTCGTCAAATAATTGTTGCACCACCAGATCCGAATCGCCGAAGCAAAGGATCCAGCGGATGTCGATGTCTTTCGCGAGCCAGAGCCCGTGTGATAGGGCTTCATACTCGGCGACGTTGTTTGACGCGGTGAAGTGGATTTGCAGCACGTACTCCAGCCGATCTCCCTTGGGAGAGGTGAGCATGATGCCGGCTCCCAAGCCCCCGCACATCTTCGAGCTATCGAAATGCAGCTCTAGTAGTCGCAATCAGGAACCGGCGGCAGGTACTGGTTTTCCGCCAAGTCGACGAAGAAGTCCACCACCGCCTGAGAGTTAATGGTGATCCTGGGCTCGTACCGGATGTAGTAGGCTGCCAGCTCGATGGCCCACTTGGCTACCCGGCCCGTGCCATCCTTGTTACCGAAGATCTCGCCTAGCGGCGCAATGGACACCACGATGAGCGGATTCTCCTACAAGTAGTGCTTGAGCTTCTTGCAAGGCAGGTACACGCCATAGCACATATTCTGGTAGTGGGGGTAGTTCTGCTTGGAGAGGGAGAGCACCCCGCTGAGGTAGTAGACGGGTCGCTGAACCGGCTGGGCCTTGCCTTCCTCGTGACGCTCCACCGACAGGACGACGTTGACGACCCGGTTGGTGGCTTCTATATAGAGCACCATAAGCTCCTTCTCAGCCGGCGTGGCGAGAACCGGCGCTCTGGATAGCATGTGCTTGAGGTCGTGGAACGCGGTGTCCTGCGCGGTCCAGGTGAACCTGTCCGTCTTCTTCATCAGCTTGTATATTGGCAGGGCATTCTCCCCAAGCGGGCTGACGAATCGGCTGAGGCAGGCCAAGCATACGGTGAACTTCTGGACACCGAGCAAGCTCTTAGTCGGCTGTATCCTCTCGGTGGATGCGATCTTCTCCGGATTGGCCTTGATCCCTCGGCTCGACACGAGGAAGCCGAGGAGCTGTCCGGCTGGCACGCTGAACATGCACTTCTTCGGGTTCAGCTTCATCTGGTACCAGCGAAGGATCGCGAACATCTCGCTGAAGTCCTCTAGCAGGGTCTGCTTCTCCTTCGTACTGATGCCGGCCGATCTGCGAGTGCAAGTATTTCTTCATGCAACGGTGATAGATAGCACCTGCATTCTTCAGGACGATGGCATGTTTACATAGCAGTAAGACCCGTAGGGGGTTATGAACGATGTTTTCAGTTGATCAGCCGGATTCAGCCGGATCTGATTAAAGCCAGAATAACAATCAAGAAAGGAGAGCATATCGCAGCCGGCCGTAGAGTCAATCACTTGATCAATACGGGGCAAAGCAAAAGGGTCTTTCGGTGTTGTGGATATACTAAATGGGTATACCTACGACATAGTATCATACCGGCAAGCCCGGGTGGCCCATAGTTGGTGGTTAGGCCTATGGCATAACCGGGCGGCCTAGTTGCTGATAGACAAGACGGAGGTCCAGCAGGGATGAAGGAAGGCGACGTGCCACCGCCTTAGATGGAAGCCTGAGCCTTGGAAGACACGAAGACTAGTTAGTGTTAGTCTAGGACTCTGTAACCATATCCGGCTTGGACTCTCCATGTAATCCTAGGTCCTGGCACTCTTATAAGCCGGCCTATGGGAGCCTTTAGGGCACAAGCTAAACAAGAACACCAAGTGCATAGCACTACCCGCACACAGCGAACTGCCAATCTTGTAACTCGGCGTATTGCCATTATAGTGATTTATAGTAGGAGTAGGATCTCGCCACCGTCGTGAGATCTGAACCTGGGTAAACTGTGTCAAGCCGACCCGGACGCTCTCCGTCTTCCCCCCACGTCTCGCCGTTGGGATACCCCTATGGCGTACATGTCGACAATACCACGACAGTTGGCGCCCACCATGGGGCAAGAGGCGCATCTCCAGTGACACGCCGGCTTCGTCATCGCTCTTTCTAGTGTGTGGCCAAGTCGGCGGCATCCCGGAGATCTACACCTATATCATCTTTGGAGTTGTCAGAATCTTCATTTGTAAAAAATTGCAAATGGTCCTGCTTGGATTTTTCCTCGCTGATAGGTTGATGGATCCGGCAGCCCGACAACCTCCTACATCTCAACGCGGCCGACAAGCTTCGTTCTCGGGGCGTACGCACTCCTTGCATGTCTATGCACTATTAGGAAACTATCTATAGATAGACAGACCTTCTGTGGCCACAAAAGTTATCTAGTGGCGCATTTCAGCAAATGCACCACAGAAGTCTTCACACTTATGTGGCGCATATAGGAAAAATGTGCCACAGTCTATGGCGCATATGTCCACATGCGCCACAGAAGTTCCAACTTCTGTGGCGCATATGGACATATGCGCCACAGAAAGCTCGGGTGGAGTAGGAAAAACAGATTCTACACCCCCCCCCCCCCCCCCCCGTGGATCGCCTTTTTATCCTTCCAAAAAATAATAGAAAATGAAAAACACTTCAAAAAATAAAATCCTTTCACATAGTGATAGGTAATATGGTCTAGTTTGTAGGAAAATTAACAACCTCCGGTCGTCTAGCGATTATTTAGATTTTCCAAATTCTAAAAGAGTAAAAAGTTATGGCCAAAAGATCGTTTTTTCCTGCAAAAAAATAAAAAAGGAGGACAAACTTCTGTGGCGCATTTCTTCCATATGCGCCACAAAAGTCTTTGCCAAAAGTCGAAATTTGAATCCCGCCCCTTCTCCCTCTCTTATACTCTTCCACTCCTCCTCCTCACCTTCTTCTCTCATTCTCCTCACCTTCTCCTCCTCCTCCTCCTCCTCCACCCCGGTGAGCTTCTCCTCCTCCTCCTCCTCCACCACCACCCGGTGAGCTACTCCCTCCTCCACTCCGGTGAGCTCTTCCCTCCTCCACCCCGGTGAGCTCCTCCTCCTCCTCCTCCCACCTCCCTCCTCCACTGCGGTGAGCTCTTCCGTCCTCCACCCCGGTGAGCTCCTCCTCCTCCTCCTCCCACCTCCCTCCTCCACTCCGGTGAGCTCTTCCCTCCTCCACCCCGGTGAGCTCCTCCTCCTCCTCCCACCTCCCTCCTCCTCCACCCCGGTGAGCTCCTCCTCCTCCTCCCACCTCCGTCCTCCTCCACCCCGGCGAGCTCCTCCTCCTCCCACCTCCCTCCTCCTCCATCCCGGTGAGCTCCTCCTCCGGTGGCCTCCTCCTCTCCTCCACCGGCGACCCCCACCTCCGGCGAGCACCACCTCCAGCCAGATCTGGCCAGTTTTTTTTTTGAAATTTGAGAAACACTTATGTGGCGCATATTGGCCAAATGCGCCACAGAAGTTTGAGATCTGGTTCGGGACTTCTGTGGCACATTTTGGCAATATGCGCCACAGAAGTTTTTCATACTTCTGTGGCGCATTTCAATATGCGCCACAGAACTGAACTTTAGTGGTGAGATAATAGTGGTGTATCCCATATGTGCCACAGAAGTCCCAAAATAGTGTGCCACTGATAGGCCTTTTCCTAGTAGTAACATAAACGTTGCCCATGCAAGCACGTCTTCAAGATCATGAGCGTGGGTGCTTTTCGGCAGCGGCCGGGATTATTATTCCTTGTGGTTCGTCTCATAGCTAGCCAAATCGAGGCTATGATTTTTCGACTTCGATAAAAATTGGACTCGCAATTGTGCAGACTTGTCCGATCCGCCGAGTTACCGACCATGGTACATCGCGCAGGAAAAGGAAAAGCTCAACTCAATTTGATTTAGGGCTTGTTTGATTCATAGGATAGGAAAAGTATAGGAATAGGAAAACCATAGGATTGATATGTCATGCCAATGTGAATCCTATAGGAAGAGGGATCTTGTTTGATGTGGCAAAGGAATTTTTCCATGAGGTGTGACCTAATGTTGTTTTCCTATAGGAATTGCACTACAAGATTCCTATAGGATTAATTCCTATAAGATATGTTCCTATGAATCAAACACTAACATAGGAAAAATTCCCATAGAATTCAAATCCTACAAAATTCCTATGCAATTCCTATAAATCAAACAAGCCTTTAGACATGCATGGCTCGAGTACCAAGAGAGAAAGCGTATAAATCTGTGCATGGGATACTAGCAATAAAACTACGGCGTGCATGTATTTCCTGGAGAAGGCATCAACTCACAAGGATTCAAATCGAAAAGTATGACGATCATAACACTGTAGATGACGATGGTGCTGAAATCATAGCTTGTTACGGTCTTCGCGTCCACTATGTCCGGTTTCGTCGCTACCGCGGACAGCTCCATCACGGACAGTTTCCTTCTTATTCAAGACTATTTTGCGGTCAGATTCATCTTCGCCATAAACAACACCGACTCCGCTCAAATAGCTAAGTCCATATTTATATTTATTATTTAATTGTTTATGATAATTATATTAAGATTGGTTCGCTCATATTCTGAGTCTTTTACCGCTTTCGTTTTGGTCATACCTTTTTCCACGATTTGCCTTGCCCTCGTGAGTATAAAATTTTAATGGCTTGTCGTTTAAGGCCCCAGTACCATGCAAAAAACCCGCCTTCGGGCGTTAGCTTAAGTTTTCTGGATACATGTTTTCTGTTGTTTTTATGTGGATTCTGGAGTAGTAACTTTTCGGCACTCAAAGTCGGCGTTTTGGCCTTGGGTTCTGGACGGTGCCATTAGGCATCATCACCTAAGGACATAGTTCTGTGTTGCGAGTCTTCCGTCTCACGAAAGATCAAGCATAAAAACAAGAATAATGGATAAGCTAGCACTTGCTTAAACAAAAAAATTTACATAAACTGTTCAAATTAGTTGAGTTTTTTTTCCTCCTAGACAGCTTTATGTTATCCAGTTGCTGCATTGTTTCAGCTTTAATGCATTTGTTTAAAGGCATGTTTGTTCCTTCTTACATTTGTTTGTTGGACACGATTAAAGGAACAATTTAATACATTTGTATTTTTATGATTATGTTCCAGGTACATAACGCTTGGACATTGCCGTGTTCCACGGATTAAGGTGTTTGAAGCCAAATTTTCACTAGGCTTGACACCTCAAGGGCTGCAATTGCAATTTTTGACCAAGACTTGGGCCGCCTTTGAGGATGTCGGATCGACGCTTGGGGGTTTGACATCTCTAATTTAAGAGCTTTGTCCCGCCTTGCATCCAAGCCGGAACAAACCTCGGGGGCTACAGTACGATGATCTCCAAGACATGGTTTAGTTCTCTTTGAGCATCAAGCCGGAAAATTCATGTGAATTCCACCTTGACGCTCGGGGGCTACACCGATGTTGAATTTTTGTGAAGTTCTCTCTGGAGCACCAAGCCGAAGTAATTCCGACTTGATGCTCGGGGGCTACACTATTCAGATTTTTCTAAAGCTACTCTGAGAGCACCAAGACGATTTTCTTTTGAAACTCCGACTTGGCGCTCGGGGGCTACAATCGTCTGATGTACAATTATGCATCTTCTTTTGAGCATCAAGCCGCCTTCGATGAAGCCGACTTGATGCTCGGGGGCTACATATGGTTATGTCAAGAAACTTTCAAGACGGTGAAAAATCCGGCTAGCGAAACCCAGAGGCTTGGCATCGATTTTGCCTTCCCGGAAGTTTCACTTGGTTAAACGGCTCGATGGCCTAAACGTTCGTGATATGAGAGGCTCTAAAACCTTTAATTCTGCAAGCTCTTATGTCTGTGACTTTGCTGGCTCTAAGTCGGCAATTTGGTAGCCTTTACGACCGTGACCCAGTAGCCGTGATTTTTTCTGACTTACATATCGTCCTGCATGGATGATGATATTGAAGACGTTCCTAGAGCTTGGAAGAATCTTTAATGATTCGTTAGAATTCTCCGCCTTGGATTCGTTCCCAGAAGCATACAAGCAACTCTCTGGCTAGGCTAGTCGGATGAGAATATGATATGGGAGCTCTCCAAGATTCTTTGGGAAGCACGCCTACAAATTGAAGACGACGTGATACTTACGCTCAAAGCTAGACAGAGGAACGCGAGGATCTTGAAGAACTCCGGGGGATACAGTTGTGGATATACCAAATGGGTATACCTACGGCATAGTCTCATACCGGCAAGCCCGGGTGGCCCATAGTTGGTTAGGCCTATGGCATAACCGAGCGGCCCAGTTGCTGATAGACAAGACGAGGTCCAGCAGGGATGAAGGAAGGCGACGTGCCACCACCGTAGATGGAAGCCGGAGCCTTGGAGGACACGAAGACTAGTTGGTGTTAGTGTAGGACTCTGTAACCGTATCCGGCTTGGACTCTCCATGTAACCCTAGGTCCTGGCACTCTTATAAGCCGGCCTATGGGAGCCTTTAGGGCACAAGCTAAACAAGAACACCAAGTGCATAGCACTACCCGCACACAGCGAACCCCCAATCCTATAACTCGGCGTATTGTTATTATAGTGATTTATAGCAGGAGTAGGATCTCGCCACCGTCGTGAGATCTGAACCTAGGTAAACTATGTCAAGCCGACCTGGACGCTCTCCGTCTTCCCCCCACGTCTCTAAACTCGCTGTTGGAATACCCCTATGGCGTACGTGTCGACAATACCACAACATTCGGGGAGGCCTTACTCAGGCCCGTGTAGTCGATACACATACGCCAAGTCTTGTTCTTCTTCAACACCAGGACTAGGTTAGCCAGCCAGTCCGGGTGGTACACTTCCATGATGAAGTCGGCATCAAGTAGCTGGGTGATCTCATCGCCGATGACCTTCCTCTTGTCCTCCGCGAAGCGACGGATGGGCTTCTTGAACGGCTTGGCGTCAGGGCGCACATGAAGCGAGCGCTCGGCGAACTCCCTTAGTACACTCGACATGTCTTTGAGAGACCATGCAAAGATATCCCGATTCTTACGGAGGAAGTCGTGAGCGTGCTTTCCTATTCGCTGTCCAAGCCGGCACCAATGGTGACGCACTTGGATGGGTCAGCCGGGTCGAGTGGGATCTGCCTGGTGTCCTTGGACGGCTGGAACGCCATGTCTCCAGCCGGCTTTAGACCAGCCGGCTCCTCCTGCTGCAGCATGGCGATGTTGCGCATCATCTCACGCTTCTCCTCGGCGGTGAGCAGGGCCTCCGCTATCTTTGTGCCTTCCTTTGCGCAAGCCATGGACCGCCTGAAGCAGCCGACCACAGTGATCACACCATTCGGCCCTGACAACTTCATCTTGAGGTATGCATAGTAGGGGACCTCCATGAACTTTGCGAGGGCAGGGCGCCCAAGAAGGACATGGTAGGTGCTGGCAAGGTTGACCACCTCAAACCAGATTGGATCACGCTGGAAGTTCTCCTCCGAGCCAAATATGACATCCAGCCGAATCTTGCCCAACGGGACGCACGGTGGCCCGAGCGCGACGCCGTGGAACACAATGGTCGAGGGCTGCAGATCGCACTCCCAGATGCCTAGATTCTCCATGGACGACCGGTAGAGCAGGTTGAGGATGCTCTCGTCATCTACCACCATGCGCGAGAACCGGCAGGTGCGCACGTCGGAGATGAGAAGAGGGTCTAGCACCATCACGTAGCCCTCGGGATTTAGGAGCAGATCCGGCTATCCTCCTGGCTCTACGTGATGGGAGTCTCGGACCAGTTGAGGCGCATGGGGACTAGGGGAACGATGGTGTTCACCTCCGCGGTGCGCTGCTTCTGGCTGCAATTATCAATCGGCTCGGCCTCGAAGTTGTGGTAGTTCTCGTGCTGCTAAGGATAGGCCCTGTTGCCGTGGTTGTTGTCGGATGCCCTAGCTGGTGGTGGGGGTCCGCCGGGAGGGGTGGGGGAGAGGAGGCAAGACAGCATGCTCCTTGATTTGCCGGGTCCAGCTGCACGGCCGAGTGGTGTGCGTAGCTGTCTTGAAGGCACCGTTGTGGTACTTGCACGACCCATAAAACATTTGCTCAAAGGTGAAGGCGTTCTTCTGCCTCTTGTCGTTTCTAGGCAGTACGCCTTGCACCGCGTTGACTTGCCTCTGGTGGTAGCGCGGGTTCTGCTGCTCAACCAGATGCCTGCCTTGGTAGCGATTGTTGCTGTCATGCCGCCTGGACGACCCAGCGTCTCCGCCTTGGCCGGCTTGCTTCTCTCGAGCCGGCTCGGTTTGAACCGGACGACCCTCCGCGTTCATCCGAAGGGGCTTCTTCATTGCCGCGTCCGCGGTGGCGTACTGGTCAGCGATGATCATTAGTTCTGCCATGGTCTTGGGCTCGTCGCACAGAAGCCGGTGGCACAGCATCGTGCCTTCTCGGCACCCCCTCAATGAAGAATTTGATTGCCTGGTTATCCACCACCCTTTCGCAGGAGTTATGCAGCTCGGTCTCCCTAGACGCATAGAGAGAGATCGCGGGGTCTGCCCGGGCTCTTGTAGGTGTCGTTGAAGTTCCGGATGAAGACCTTCTCGAAATCAGGCCAGGCATTGATGTTGTTGGGCGCGAGGCTGTTGAGCCATGTTCTTGCCAAGCCGGTCAACATGAGGGGGATGTAGCGGACCGCCATGCGCTTGTTGCCGTGGGTGATTCCGACTGCCGTGACGTAGTCGGTCAGCCAGTCTTCTGGCTTCATGCTGTTGTCATACTTGGGTGTGTCCCGTGGCAGGGAGAACTTGTCACGGAACGGCTCCTTCCGGCTGCATGGCCCGAAGCACACTGGGCCGGTTGCGTCTTCCTCCTCCGTCAGGCGAGCTTGCGTCAGGAGATCGATACGATCGCGCGCATCAGGATCAACCGCATTGGGTGCTCCCACCCGGCCAGCGAGGCGGGATAGGTAGGTGGAGGCGGGTAGTTCTGGCCAGTAGGGGGCGGATGGCTCGTGGCAGCTTGGTCACCGCGGGGTTGGCTGCTTCTAGACTAGCGACGCTTGGAGCGCGGGGGGTGCTCGACTGGAGACGCGTAGTACTCGGTCTGGCAAGGACCTCCCCGGCTGCTTCCACCCGCATGGTTCCCTCTAGAGTCTGGTCCTGCCTCAAATGCGATCCGGGCGGCCTCGGCCTGCTCGACGGCCACGCGCAGCAGGTGCTGCATCCGTTGGAACTGCCGCATCTTGTCCTCCCCCTCCAGGTGAGGTAAATCCTCCCACGATGGCTCGCACTGCCCGGACATTCTCGATAGCGGTGTCATACACGGGCGGTGGGAAGTACGTGTGGGGGCCCGACTCGACATCTTGCTCGAAATGGGCGCCCAACTCTCCTCCGCGACGCTGCACGGAGCCCAGCCAGCTAAGATCTTAGTTAACCGGGGTGAGGCCAAGCGCTGAGCCTGCTGAAGCAAGCGCTCTCGCGCTTCCTCGATCTTAGCCGCCGCCTCTTCCGGATTCTCTCCAAGAACAACCGGCTCGAGGAGCTCCTCAATGACTTCTTCCACCACTCCCTTCCCGTGCCGAGGAGTGGAAGGGCCGGCTGTGCCTCTGCCGCGTTGGAGAGGGGGACATCAGCCATGACTGGAGCTGGCCATCATCACCTCCACGCAGTGTGGTAAGCGTGCTTCCCGCTGCGGGCAACAGCTCGGCGATGGAGACGATCTCCCGAGGGAAATCCTCCGGCACGGTGGTGACGTAGACGGGTAGGTCACCGAACAACAGGACAGAGCCGCCTGTCGGGAAATTGGAGTCGGCGAAGCAGCGAGCGTTGTTGATGGCGCAGTCGAATTTTCCTAGCATGAGCACGAGGCTGGAAGCCATGCGCTCGCCAGATGAAGTACGGGGTCCCGTGCGGAATGTTACTCCGGTCGCCGCCATCTGGGCCGTGTGGTGGGCTCCAACTATCGTTGTTATGGAAACGGCAGTGCCTGAGCAGGCTAGTTCATGGTGCGTGAGCAAGCAGGGAAGCGAGCGACGGTGTCCGCAGGCGGGATTGGGCACAAGCGTGCATCAGGGACACAAGAAGTACCCAGGTTTGGGGCCCTTGTGGTGAGGTAACACCCCTACTCCTACCGATCCGACTATCTGGACGAACACACAAAGGGATACAAGTGCTCCTCGAGTTGTATCTGTCTCTAGCTAGAAGATGGAGTGACCAACCCTTATTACGATGCCTATGCCGCCCCTTATATAGGCTGAGGTGGCATGGGCAAAGACACTACCGGCTAGCGGGTCCCACAGGTGGGCCCAGCCGACTGTTACAGCACAGTGTTCTGCCTCCCTAACGTCTGGTATAGTGCCGCACCCCCGGCCAGCACGGAAACAGTGACGGCCGCCCCCGTCAGGCATAGAAACAGTGGAGGCCACCCCGGATGACATGGGCAGCTGCCCCTATCCCCACTCGACACGGGTACGGGCCGTCTCCTCCGGTGTCGGTGCCGCTGCGTCTGTCCTTCTGCCTACCAGAGCTGCGGGATACTGTGTCCTATGTCATCCGTCTGCCTTGAAGGTCCGACTAGGTTGCCCTAGCCGGCTACTCTGTCTTGACCGGGTATTTGGACCCAATAATACTAGACTTACGGATGAATTGCTTACGGACTAACCTTACAGGCTGATGTGGCATCCAATCGTGAATCTAGGTGAGTAAAATCCGAAACAACTGCTGCTATATTTCCAATCGTGTTGAGTCAGGTCGTGTCCGTAAAATCTGCCCGTAGAAATATTCCGTAGATGTAGCATTGCTGATTTGGACCCATCTGGCTAAGCGTCTGCCCTTTACTGCCTTATCCGGCTGGTGGTTGTACCGGCTCATTCTTGATTCGCCTTTCCCTATCCGGCTGGCATGACCTAGCTAGCTAGGTGCCTTTGGGAATGCTTCTTATCCGGTTGACTAGTTTGCTAGCTCGCTCTTCGTCTGGCTTTCTTTCTGATCTTCCTTTGGGTTTTTACTTCTGGCTGGGCTAGCCGGCTGGCAGTTGCCTTGCCCTTGTATCTTTTCCAGCTAGCCTACCCGGGCGTGATCCCCCCGACACCTCATATGTTTGGGGAACACAGGGAGCTACTGGGTTAGTTTCACTACCTCGCTGCTGCCCACGACCAACCCCCCATCCTCGGCCACACTGTCTGCCATCACCTCATCCTGCAAATATCATCGCGACCATGTCGGAGGTTTGCTTTTCTTCTGGTGGGATTTTCCGCTTGGTGCTATTGTTCCTCTTAGCTTGGGTTGGGATGGCTATTGCCGACAAGGATCCACGAGCATCATCGTCGGCAGCCGCGAACTCACTGGCTAACTGGATCATCTAGCTGAGATCGATCCTGGGGATTTTCCTGCAGGCGCTTCAACTTATGTCAGAGAAACGTACCCTTTTCCAACCCATCAATGAAGGCGGCCATGGCAGCCTGATCTTGCACTCCTGCACAGGAATTCTTCGTATCTAGCCAGCAGGAGAGGTAGGCTCGAGATGTCTCGTCTTTCTCTAGCACGCACCGCTGTAGATCGTCAACAGTGTAGGGACGCTTATACGTACCCTCGAAGTTTTTGGTGAATGCTTCTTGCATGTCCAACCAGTTGCAGATGGAATTTTCTAGCAAGTCATCAATCCATTGGCGGGCCGTTCCCGTCAATATCAGTGGGAGGTACTTGACGGCAACATTGGGGTTTCTCCCGGCGATCTCCACTGTGTTGCCGTAATCCCGCAACCACGTATCTGGTTTGGCGGTGCCATCATAGGGATTGATCGTCTTGTCAATCCGGAAACCCTTGGCGTAAGTTGCGGTCTGTATTACATGTCCAAAGCAACACGGTCCCAGGTACTGTCCTTCCCGGGCCTCGTGAATCTTTTCCATGCATGAGCGTGCATCATATGGCTCTGGGCTTGTTCTTTTCTTCTTGCAACCAGGGGATGGGCTGCGTGAACTACGCGGGCCTCCTCCACCATGGTGGCTGCTAGGCCGCAACAGAGGCGGAGGTGGCGGTGGGTTAGCATTCTTGTTGTTACCCTCCTGTGATGCCTCGCGTCTGTCGCGGTTGCTTGTAGGACGCGGATGATCATGGCGTGACCTACTCATATGTCCTTGGTTGCGTTCTCCATCGTGACGGGGCTACTCTGCGTTGTGGCGAATGATGATGCCACCCTGAGGGCCCTTTGGTGGAGGCATGCTTGCACGGTGGTGAACCTTTGGGTCTTCGTGATGTCGGGGAGATCGGGGCGGTGGAGATGGGTGATGCGGATGAGCCTTGCCTCCATGGTCAGCGGATATGGGGATAACATCCTTCCTGTTGCGCGCATCACTCCGTCTTCGCTCTGATGAACCCGTCTGGGACCCGACATCCTGAGGAGATCGCTCCCTTGGCGGCTTAGGATTTCTAGACTAGCAATATGCTGGGTCAGACTCAAGCCTCTGAGAGGTGGCCTTTTCCTGCTGTTTGACCGCCTTTGTGACAAGGTCTATAGCCACAGGTGATCTATCCTGCTCTAGAAGGGTCTTTGTCGTGGGAATGGTCATGGCAGATGCTGCAATCGGCAGCGAGTAGTAGAACGAGGGGCAAGGGCGGCCAGCCATCTGCGGTGCGAGATAAGGGCGGAGACACAAGGTTTTACCCAGGTTCGCCCCCCCCCCCGGAGGGTAAAGACCTACTCCTGCTATATTGTATTATGATGGTGGTACAATGGTACGAACTCGGCGACTAGGCGGCGAGTCGCTTGGGTGTATGATGGAACGTGTCTCTACACACCCTGTAGGGAGGTTTATATAGACTCACCTCCCCTAGGGTTTACATATCTTAACCGAATCAGTTAAGGCTTCGGTACTTGTTTAACCTAATCTGCCTGGGCCTATCTACTCGCCTGGGCCTTCAGCTTCCAGTCGCTTGGATCCACACCGGGCCTTGATCCAGTCGCCGTCTTGCAGGCCCACTCACCAGTTCCTGGGCCAGTCGGAAACGTCTTGCTGGGTATACCCCGGTAGGCATATCCCCATCAGTAGTCCCTGAGGGCGTCGTCGATTGGGCGCGGGTGGTCGCTGGCAGTCGGAGTATACGGCTTTCAACGCGGACATCCAGCCGAATCGGTGGTGGGCTCCTGAATAAAGGAGAAAACTAGTCATTCTGGTCGCAGCTTTGGCGATTGGATCGGCGAAATATTTAGTCACTGTTTGTAGTGATCGGGTCAGCGAGCCGAGTGGCTGAAGTTGGACCGTCAAAACGCAGTCAAACTAGCCGTTGGGGTAATCCACCGGTAACTTTTGGCGTAATCATCGCGTAGTAACGGCTCCCGAATTTGGCGGGTAACAACCGCTATATAAAGGGAATGGTAGGCGATCGGAGAACCACCTCCTTGTCATTTCCTCCGATTGCGCGCACCTTCGTTTTCCCCCGCATCGCGACCCAGCCGAGCCGAAATCTTTCGACCCCCACGAACCCTTCCGCCTATGGCTCCCTCCACCGAACCATGGGGCAGGTCCAAGTGCACGAGGACGCAACTGGCGTCCTTCGAGGAGGCCGGGATCCTGCGCGCAGGCAGGTGGCGCATCCCTGCGGCCGGAGAGGTGATCCCGGACCCGCGTGAGGGAGAGTTCGTCTGCTTCACCAGCCACCTAGAGCGGGGGCTGGGATTCCCAACATCTCTTTTCTTCCGGTGCTTCTGCGCCTTCTATGGGATCCAACCGTCGGACCTGGTCCCGCACAACATCGAGTAGCTCGCCATTTTCGTGGCGTTCTGCGAGTGCTATCTGGGCTGCAAGCCCTACATTCCCCTGTGGCAAGATCTATTCCACGGGCGGATCAGTCGCGAGGAGGCGGGCGGCCCAATGCTCGCCGCGGGTGGCCTGACGTTTCAGCTGAAATCGAAGGCTTCCTTCTTTGATCTGATGCTACCCGCCAAGGCGGCGAGTGAATGGAAAAAGTCTTGGTTCTATGTAACCGAGGCGACTCCGGACGGCGAGGTGGCGATCCCAAGATACTCCGCCGACCGACCTGAACCACGCCGACTCCAAGTCGGCAAGCTCCAACAGACCAGCGGATGGCTGTGGATGAAATGCTTCAGACCATCCGCGGCCTGAAGAAGAGGGTTCTCCAGCCCATCAATTTGTACAACTGCTGGCTCGGGCGGCGACTCGTCCCCCTGGCCCGACGCGACCACTACATGTATGAATGCGCGGGCCGGGAGGACTCGGAGAAGTCCTGCCTCGTCGAGTGGCAACTCGAGGACTACCTCCTGGCGCTGAAGAAGATCACCCAGGCGGCGTACCTCGACGCGAAGGCTGGGGTCGCCCCCTACACCGCGAAGCATCCAGCCCCAACGATAAGTCATCTTCCTGTCATTCGCAGTCGCGGTTAAATGCAGTCGCAGTCATGCTGATGTTGTTTATGCTTATTGCAGCTATTTCAAGTGGTGGAAGGGTGGCTTCCGCCCGCGGAAGACGAGAATTCGAGCTCGTCCGTCCAGGAGGTGGGCGAATCGCCTCCAGCAAGGGGAGGCGTCGAGAGTGATGGGAGCGGCGACGACGATGAATCCGAGGAAGAGGTCGCCCCGCTGGTCCGGAAAACACGCGGACAGCGGCAGCGTGAGCTCGAAGAGAGCAAAAGCCTCGAGCGTCATGACGATGACGACGACGAGCTCCCCGAGCACACCTCGCGTCGCGAGGCCACTCCATCGAAGAAGAAGAAGGAGGTGAAGGCCCCTCCAAAGAAGAAGGCGAAGCCAGCAAAACAGGCGTCTCCGCCTCATTCGCCAAGCAGCTCCGACGCCACCAGTCTAGCCAAGGGTGAAGCTCCACAGATGGCGACGGCAGCGGATATCACCGCCGTCCTAACTAAGGTGCCTCTGGCCTCGATGCCTTCGCCGTTCGCCCCAGTCTCTGGGTCGGGGGCCGCTCCGATCGCGGTAGCTTCGCCGCCCAAGGATGCTCCTGCCGAAAATGTTTCGGAAGCTCCAGCCGTAGCCTCGACAACGAAGAAACCGTCCGTGTCTTGGGCACGCGATGTCCTAGAGATGGGCCTCAGTCGCCAATTGGGCCCCGAACTAGAGAAGCCGGCCGGCATCCGCACGGGGCTACGCTTCATTCCAGTCGCCAAGTGAGTTTTGCTCACCTATCTTTGTCTTTCATTGTACTCGGATTATTTTGCTCACGCGATCAATTTGTAGGACCGGAGCTAAGAATATAGGCCACCCGTCTGTGGCCAAGGTGCCGCCAGTCGTCGCAGAGGAGGACCCCTCTCAGAAGAGGAAGGCTGACGAGGTCGCTGCCCCCACAGATGGTGCCAAGAAGGCCAAGAACGACGAGGTCATCACGGTGTCTGACAACACGACGGTGGCCTCGAGCGATCCTGCGGCGGTGACGGCCTCGGCAATCAAGGAGGGTGCTCCTTCGCGAGAGGAGGCCGAGCCAGCCTCTTTTGGTGTCGGCGCCTCCATCGCGACATTTCCACGCTTCGTGGCTAGAGCGGCCACGGCGAGTGGTACCACACCGTCGAGCAGCGGTGCAGGAACACTCCGGCCCTTCTTACCTCCGTGGATGCACTGCAGCTTCATGGCATGCTAGGCGCGGCCATCCAGGTATGTCCAGTCCCCGAGGATCAGGCCGCTGTGTTGCAGTGGTCTGATTCTTTAAATGTCTTGTTTTTAATTCTCGGGTCCAGTCCCCGAGTGCGCGCTCGCTGAATTTCAGCGGGTGGGCACTTAGGATTTTCGATTACCAGTCCCCAAGTGCGCACTCGCTGAATTTCAGCGGGTGGGCACTTAGGATTTTCGATTGCCAGTCCCCGAGTGCACACTCGCTGAATTTCAGCAGGTGGGCACTTAGGATTTTCGATTGCTAGTCCCCGAGTGCGCACTCGCTGAATTTCAGCGGGTGGGAACATAAGGTTTTCGATGTTGCTGACTGTTTGGCTTGTGTTCAGGGTTTGCAGCGCGAGTCAGCTGACCGGCTTGCTGCGAAGCGTCGCGCGGAGGAGGAACTTGCCATCGTCCAAGAGGCGAACAAGGGACTCCAGGCGACTGCTGCGAAGGCGGAGGAGGTCTGCCAGGGCCTTGTCCCAGCGAGTGAGTTGGCAGCAGCTCAGACTGCGCTGAGCTCGGCCGAGAAGCGGATCGCCGACCTTGAGCGCGAGCTGAAGGAGGCGAAGGAGGAGGCAACTTCGGTGGATGGGCGAGCCAAGGCTTCCGTTACAGCCGCCTCTGAGGAGCGTAAGGTCTCCGACGCCCTTGTTGCTGGGCTTCAAGATGACTACACTTCTCTTCAGAGCTTCATCACGGATCTCTCCCGTCCCCTGATTGGTGAGTGTGCCTTCCTTTGCCTGTAACGTTTGTATTGTGTAATCTTTGATGTAATCACTGTCGCCTTCTGTCCACAGGTCGAATCATTGGTAGCGCGGAAGAGGCGAGTTTGTTCGACGCACGACAATGTGTAGCCACGCTAGTCGACTCGGCCGCGTTGTCGGCGACGTGCATACGGGCATATCTCCAGGAAATGTCACCCACGGAGGTGATTCCCAGCGACCTCGTCGAGGTGTGGCGATACTTGGAGAAGGCGCCGTCGGTCGTTGAATTCATGACGCGATCAGCGTTCCGACGCGGAGCGGCGAAGGCGCTTTGCCTTGGGCTCGCTCACTTCCCGGAGGACTTCGATCTGGACGATGTGACGAGTGGCTACCCGTCGTCGACCGGCTCGGTGGAGATCTCCGAGGTGCTGAAGCTGACGGACCGCACCGCGGTATACTCCGAGTGTGTTTGGGCGATGGGCGACCTCCTTCCTTATCAGGAGACGGTCGTCGCGCCCAACGACCCCGAGCCGTAGCACCGGGACTTCAAGATCGAGCAACCCTTCCGTGCAGCGATGGCGGGTGAGCTGACGACGTACCCGTCAAACCCGTACACTCCCTTTATTCGCAATCGCAAGGGTGGTGGCGAGTCGTCATCGAAGCCTGCAAAGTAGAATATTGTGCCCTGGGGCGTTAGTAACAGTGCTGCCGTTGGACATACTTTGTATTTTGTAACGCTTGCGACATGCTATTAATGGAATATCGTGTTGTTTTATGGATTGTCGTGTGTTCCTGATTGAGGTTTGAACGAGTCCCCGAGCGCGTCCGCCCTTTTTTATGGGGTTTACCTCGTTTGTTATGTGTTTGCTATTTTCAATGTTTTGTTTATTGGGGTCGACTCGCCCAAACTCGGAGAGCCAGTCGCAAGGCGACTCCCATGAGTGCTCTGTACTTCACCGTTTTCCCTTGCGCGAACGAGGTCAGGTGGCCGAGTCCCCGAGCGTGGTACTTGGCTGTTTTAGGCGCGACTCGAGGCTGGGTGAGGACTTGGCGCGTTAGGGTCAGCGCATCACTCCTGCCTGACCCGTCAGGTCAGTCGCATGGCGAGTCCTGGGCATGCTCTCATACTTGGCATTTTCCCTAGCCGCTCGTGCTGAACTGGTCGTCAGTCCCCGAGCGTGGTACTTGGCTGTTCGAGTCGCTATGTCGAGGATGCGGAGGATCATGGTCGCCGTGAGAAGCGGAGGCAGTTGTCTTGGCTCGTAGAGCCAGTCGGGCTAGGCGACTCCAATGGGGCTCCGGGTAGGCGTTTTTCGTGGACGTTGCAAGACCTAAGGTGACCCAGTGCCCTTGTAACGCACTACTTGGCCGTGTCGATCGCTGTACCAAAGGTTGACTTCTGCAGTTAGCTTGACGCTATTATTACGAGTGCGAGTGGCACAACACATGGAGAGTAGGCGCAATTTGCGGTAACCAATTCTTTTTATTTCATAGCGACTGGAGGGTACATATGTGGGGTTCTAGGAGTAGAACTTCCGTAGGAGGTTTACATTCCACGGTCGCTTGACGTCGAGTTTGCCGTCCCCGCGGACGTCTATGAGGTGGTAGGCGTCATTGCCGAGTACTCGCTCGATGGAGAATGGTCCCTCCCACGGAGGGGAAAGCTTGTGCATGCCCTTCTTGTCCTGGATGAGGGGCAGCACCAGGTCGCCTTCTTGGAAGGTGCGAGTTTTCACCCGCCGGCTGGTAGATGGCAGTGCGTGATCGAGCGAGGTCGCGTGCCTCGTCGAGTTGATCGACTCCATCCTGACGGGCGAGTTCGTTCGCAGCCTCCATGTAGTGGACGACCCTTGGCGAGTCGTCCTCGAGGTCGGTGGGCATGACTGCCTCGGCGCCGTACACCATGAAGAAGGGGGTGAACCCTGTCGACCTGTTGACCGAGGTGCGGATGCCCTAGATGACGGAGGGTAGATCCTCGACCCAGCATCCGGCGGTGCGCTCGAGTGGTACTTGGAGCCATGGCTTCAGGCCGTGGAGGATGCTCTGGTTGGCCCGTTCCGCCTGGCCGTTGGATTCCGGGTGGGCGACTGATGCGAGGTCAAGCCGGATGTGGTGTTCCTCGCAGAACTCGGCCATGGCTCCTTTGGCGAAGTTGGTGCCGTTGTCCGTGATGATGCTGTTTGGGAACCCGTAGCGATATATGAGCTCGCGTAGGAATTTAGTGGCGGTCTTCCCGTCGCATTTCCGGACTGGTTTGGCCTCCACCCACTTTGTAAATTTGTCGACCGCGACCAGGAGGTGGGTGTAGCCAGAGGGGGCCTTTTTGAAGGGGCCGACCATGTCCATACCCCCCACGGCGAATGGCCAGGTGATGGGGATTGTCTTGAGCGCTGAGCTCGGCACGTGCGTCTGGTTGGCGTACTTCTGGCACCCGGCGCACCGCTGGACAATGTCGACGGCGTCGGCGTGTGCGGTGGGCCAGTAGAAGACATGCCGCATAGCCTTGGTGACCAGAGAGTGGGCGCCGGCGTGGTGGCCGCAGTCGCCGGAGTGGATGTCGTGGAGGATCTTGCGTCCTTCGGCGGGTTGGACGCAGCGTTGGAACACGCCGGTCACGCTGCGCTTGTGGAGCTCGCCATCGATGATGGTAAAGGATTTGCATCGGCGTGCAATCATCCGGGCGTCTGTCTCGTCTGCCGGCAAGGTGCCAGCCTCCAGGTAGGCGACGTACGGCTTGGTCCAGTCGTCTGGCTCAGCGACGAGTGCGACTAGGCTGCCTCCGGCTGCAGCGGGACTCCGATGTCGATCTCCCTTGGGGGAGAGACTGAAGGCTTGTTGATCGTGTCGAGGAAGACACCGGCGGGTGGTGCGAGTCGAGCCGACCCAATGCGAGAGAGTGAGTCAGCCTCCTCGTTCTTCCGCCTGTCAATCCATTCGATGGAGTACCCTGCGAAATGTCCCCCCAGCTTGTCTACTGCTTGGCGGTATGCCGCCATGGTGGGCGAGACGGCGTCGCAAGTGCCAGCGACGAGGTCGGAATCTCCGTAGCAGCGTAGGCGGTTGACGTTCATCTCCTTGGCAGCTCGCATGTCGTGGAGGAGTGCCTCGTACTCGGCCATGTTGTTGGTGCAGGGGGTGAAGTCGAGGCAGAGGACGTAGCGGAGCTTGTCGCCCTTCGGTGAAGTCAGCACGATCCCTGCTCCTGCGCCGTCCGCGTTCTTGGAGCCGTCAAAGTGGAGGCTCCAGTAGTGGAGGTATGGCAGCTTTTCTGGCTGCTGGGCCTCTCCCCAATCGGCGATGAAGTCCGCTAGAGCCTGCGACTTGATCGCTTTTCGTGGCTCGTACTTGATGTTGTGGACGCTGATTTCGACTGCCCACTTGGCGACTCGCCCGGTCGCCTCGCGGTTGCGGATGATGTCCTACAGCGGTGCTGAGGAGACGACCGTGATTGGGTGCTCCTGGAAGTAGTGCGGCAGGCGCCGCTGTGCTCTAAAGACCGCGTATACCAGTTTCTGGTACTGCGGGTACCGCTGGCGCGACTCGATGAGGACCTCGCTGATGTAGTACACCGGTCGCTGCATCGGGCGCTCCTTTCCTTCCTCTGACCGTTCGACGACCATGACGGCGCTGACTACGCGCTCGGAAGCTGCGATGTAGACCAGCATGGGTTCTTTGTCGGCAGGGGCGGCGAGTAGCGGTGCGTCGAGTAGCACCTTCTTGAGGTCGCGGAGCGCGTCGTCCGCCTCCTTGTCCCACTGGAAGGTGGGGTTCTTGCGCATCAGGCGGTATAGGGGCATCGCCTTTTGGCCCAGGCGGGGGATGAAGTGACTGAGAGCCGCTACTCGCCCGGCCAGTTTCTGGACATCGTGCAGGCACTCGGGTTTGCCGAGTCGAGCGATCGTGTCGATCTTGGTAGGGTTCGCCTCGATCCCGCGCTTGGAGACGACGTACCCCAGTAGTTGTCCTGCTGGTACGCCGAAGGTGCATTTGCCTGGGTTGAGTTTTATCTTGTATTTCCGCAGGTTGGCGAATGTTTCCGCCAGGTCGGCGAGTAGATCACCCTGGCGAGCGGACTTTACAACCACGTTGTCGATGTAGACGTGGATGATGCGGCCAATTTGGCTCGCGAGGCACTCCTGCATGCACCGCTGGTAGGTTGCCCCGGCGTTCTTGAGGCCGAAGGTCATGGCGGTGTAGCAGAAGGCTCCGAATGGCGTGATGAACGCCGTCTTCTCCTCGTCCTCGACAGCCATTTTGATCTGGTTGTACACAGAGTAGGCGTCGAGGAAACACAGCGACTCCGAGCCCGCGGTGGAGTCGATTATTTGGTCGATCCGCGGAAGGACGAACTGCTCCTTCGGGCAGGAGCTGTTCAAGTTTGTGTAGTCGATACACATCCTCCAAGTCCCATTCTTCTTCTCGACCAAGACTGGGTTTGCCAGTCACTTGGAGTATTTAATTGGCCGGATGAAGCCTGCAGCGAGTAGACGCTGCACCTCCTCGGCGATAGCTCGGCGGCGCTCTTCATTGAAGGGCCGCAGCGACTGCTTGACGGGTCGCACTTTGGGGTCGGCGTTTAGTTTGTGCTCAGCGAGTTCCCTAGGGACACCAGGCATGTCAGAGGGCTTCCATGCGAAGATGTCCCTGTTCTCACAAAGGAACTCGATGAGCGCGCCTTCCTAGGCTGGGCTCATGCCCGTCCCGATCGTCACCGTCTGGCTGGAGTCGCCTGGGACCAGCTCGACGGTGCGGGTGTGCGTCGTTGCCTCGAAGGCTGAGGTGTTTGCGCCCTCCGAGTTGGGCTTCTTGAGTATGGTGGGGTCATCGTTATTGACCCCGATTGCGTACTTGGCGAGCTCGTCGGCGTGGTTGGTTTCTGCCGCGATGACGGCGTCGGCGAGTTCGTATCCTTTGGCCTCGCACTCGGCGGCCATGTCGGGGTCGCCGTTGATGGTGATGACGCCGCACGGCCCGGGGAGCTTCATCGCGTTGTACGCGTAGTGGGGTGCTGCCATGAACTTGGCGAACGCCTGGCGCCCCAGGACGTAGTGATAGGGGCTGTCGAAGGGTACCAGCTCGAAGACGATCCGCTCGGTGCGGAAGTTTGCTGGTGTGCCGAAGGTGACGGGCAGCATGACCTTGCCGATCGGGTACGCCTTCCGACCGGGGACGATGCCGTGGAACGTGGTATAGGTCGTCTCGACCATCGACTGTGGGAGTCGCAGTCGCCTGAAGGTGTCCAGGTACATGATGTTGATGGAGCTGCCGCCGTCCATCAATGTCTTGCGGAGCCAGTAGTCGCCCACCTTAGGCTTGACCACCAGGGCGACTCGGCCTGGGTACTCGATGCATGGCGAGTGGTCCTGGTGTCTCTAGGTGATGGGCTGCTCCGACCAGTTGGGGAACTGGGGAACGTCCACCTGGGCCACCGCGTTGACGGCGGCGGCGCGGGGGATGACCTTCTTCTCGCGCTTCGTGTTGAAGCCTGTGAAGGTATGGAGCGAGCCGGCCACATTGCCGAATTTTCCACCGTTTGGCGCGTTGTTGTCAGGGTCTTCCCGCGCTCGCCGTGCCTTCTCAATCTCCCTGAGAGTGTGGCAGTCGGCGGTCGTGTGTGTAGAGGGCTTCCCTTCCCTGCTGTGAAACGCACAAGGTTGGTTAAGGAGGGCCGCGGGGTCGAAACTTGGTTTCGCCTTGTAATTGCCGCCGTTGTGGCGTTGTCCTCCGTCGCGGCGGAAGCTCTTGGGCTCGCGCTGCGCGTGCCCGACGTTGGCGACGAAGTCAACTCGCCCGTCACTGCGGCGCTTGCCGGTGAGGCGAGTGTTGCTGTAGCGTAGATCGGACCGTCGTCCATTGTCGTTGCCGCTCGTGCGGCGTTGCCCTCCCGACTCGTCGTCGGTTTCCTGGTTTGGATCTTCCTCCGCGTACCATTTGGCGATCTCGAGGAGGTCCGGTATGTTGTCGAGCATGCGAGAATGTCGCTTGAGCTTGGCGACCAAGGGCTTGTAGCGGCACGAGGTCTTGAAGAAATGGATCGCGGTGTCCGGGTGGATGCCGACCACGTTGTACCAAAGTTCTTGCCACCGCTGGACCCAGTTGCGGGTCGACTCGCGGGGTCCCTAGACGCATCGCTCCAGGTCCTCGATGGTGGTGGCACGCGTGTAGGAGCACTCGAAGTGCCTGACGAAGGCGTCGCGCATCTCCTCCCAGGAGTCGATGCTATCCTGGGGGAGGGTGTTGATCCACTGCCTGCACGTCCTCTCCATCATCAAGGGGAGGTAACGGGCGGCTAGCAGGTCGGTGTGGCCCGCGATCCCCATCGCCATGAGGTATGTATCCAGCCACACGGAGGGGTCGTACGAAGGGTCGTACTTATCTATTTCCTTCGGAGCCTTGAAGTTCGCCGGGTATTTTTCGCCTCGGATCATCGGTCCGAAGCACCTGGGCCCGAGTCGACTCAGCGACCCCATCGGCTCGCCATCGCGGCGATTGGTTAGGGTGTGTCGCAGGTCATCGGGCTGGCGTGCGCGCCAGCTTTGGTTGTTAATGATGTGGGTGCGGGCGTCGACGGGCTGACCATTGGCGGCGACGAAGTTGGTTGCTGGCCTAGGGTCGTTGGTGGAGAGTGCCGCGTTCGTGGGTCGATGTTGGAGCTGCAGTGGCTCTGGTGGCGGGCAGTTGAGGGTGTTTGCCGCCAGCGGGCGGCCGCTCGAGGCCGCTCTGCTGCCCGAAGAACGCGAGTACACCCGACCCTGTGAGTCGGCGCCCGCGTTTTGCTGCTCTACCGCCTTTGCAAGCAGGGCCCTCACGTACTGGATCTGTAGGGCGCCGTCGCCGGTGGCCGTGATGTTGTCGGCTGCTGCTCGACCTTCCACAAGGTTGTCCATCAGGGTGGAGAACAGTGGTAGGCCATTCGCGTCTCGCTCCCGTGAGGAGACCACTATCCGCGGTTGGTCCCTGGGAGGTGTGCGGTTGGGTGGAGGTGGGGCGCCGTTCGCCGTCGACCCTGGTGGGCAGATTGGATCTCGCCGCAGAACACCGGCCAGACCGGCCAGGCCCCACGGTGGGCGCCACTATCGTGGGAATGGTCACGGCAGATGCTGCAATCGGCAGCGAGTAGTAGAACGAGGGGCAAGGGCGGCCAGCCATTCGCGGTGCGAGATGAGGGCGGAGACACAAGGTTTGACCCAGGTTCGGCCCCCCGGAGGGTAAATACCTACTCCTGCTAGATTGTATTATGATGGTGGTACAATGGTACAAACTCGGCGACTAGGCGGCGAGTCGCTTGGGTGTATGATGGAACGTGTCTCTACACGCCCTGTAGGGAGGTTTATATAGACTCACCTCCCCTAGGTTGACATATCTCAACCGAATCAGTTAAGGCTTCGGTACTCGTTTAACCTAATCCGACTGGGCCTATCTACTCGCCTGGGCCTTCAGCTTCCAGTCGCTTGGATCCACACCGGGCCTTGATCCAGTCGCCGTCTTGCAGGCCCACTCGCCAGTTCCTGGGCCAGTCGGAAACATCTTGCTGGGTATACCCCAGTAGGCATATCCCCATCAGTCTTGGCGACGGCTAAGTTGAGGATAGGAGTGGGCATGACATGCCTGCCTTCGCTGCCAATGTATGGTTTGGCTTGTGGCGGCTTCGGGGGAGCCCATCCTAGGTTGCGCCATACACTAGGATCATTGATGACGCGAGCCGGAGCTTTCCTAGCCTTCTGCTGGTTGAGCAGTGTCTTGTACTCGGCCTCCATTTCTCTAGCTTTCTCGATTGACTTCTGCACCTTGGACAGACCTTGATCTAGCTCTACGCCTTGATCCACGATGGCTTGTGTTTCCTCCATCGGCTGCTAGTGCTGTCGTGGGAATGGCCACGGCAGATGCTGCAATCGACAATGAGTAGTAGAACATGGAGCAAGGGTGGCCAGCCATCCGCGGTGCGAGATGAGGGCAGAGACACAAGGGTTTACCTAGGTTCGGCCCCTGGAGGGTAAAGACCTACTCCTGCTAGATTGTATTATGGAAAGAGTACAAGGGCAAGCTCGACGACTAGGCGGCGAGTCACTGGGGTGTATGATGGAACGTGTCCTCTATGTGTACCCTAGGGAGGTTTATATAGGCTCACCTCGCTAGGGTTTACAGATCTACAACCGAATTGGTTAAGGATTCGGAGGGACTTTGACCTAGTCCGACTGGGCCTAGCTACGCTTCTGGGCCTGCAGCTTCTAGTCGCCTGGGTCCTCGCCAAGTCTTGATCCAGTCGCCGTCCTGCGGGCCCACTCGCTGGCAGCTTGGGCCAATAGGAAACGTCCTGCTGGGCATACCCTGGTAGGCATATCCCCATCAGTAGTCCCCGAGGCCGTCGTTGATTCGTCTCAGGTGTTCGTTGGCAGTCGGAGTATGCGGGTCCAATTCGGACACCCATTCAAATCGGCGGTGGACTCCTAAACAAAGGAAAGAACTAGTCATTTGAATCGGATCGTAGCTTGGCGAACAGGTCGGCAAATAATTCAGTCACTATCGTAGTGATCAGGTCGGTGAATCGTCAAGTCGTTGAAGACAGCGAGTCGAGTGGATGAAGTTGGACCATCAACTTGGTCAATCTAGCCGTTGGGTAATCCAACGGTAATATCGGCGTAATTAGCGCGTGGTAACGGCTCCCCGAAAATGGCGGGTAACAACCACTATATAAGGAGACTGACGGGTGAGGGGAAAACACTTCCCTCACTTCCTCCGATCTCGTGCATTCTCAATCCTCCATTCCACGCAGCGACCAGAGCGATTTGTAGCCCCAGATCCCCCAATCGATGGCCCCTCCCGCGGAACCATGGGGCAGATCCAAGTGTACGAAGGCGCAACTGAGATCATTCGAGGAGGCAGGGATCCTCCGTGCCGGAAGATGGCGCATCCCTGCGGCCGGAGAGGTGATCCCAGATCCGCGTGAAGGGGAGTTCGTCTGCATCACCAGCCATCTGGAGCGGGGGCTCGGATGCCCGACCTCCCTCTTCTTCCGCCTCTTCTGCGCCTACTACGACATCCAACCATCAGACCTGGGACCGCATAGTATCGAACAGCACACCATCTTCGTAGCATTCTGCGAGTGCTACTTGGGCTGTCGACCATACTTTTCCCTATGGCAAGATCTGTTCCATGGGAGGATCAGCCGCGAAGAGGCAGGCGGCCTGATGTTAGCTGCGGGCGACCTGACCTTCTAGCTGAAGTCGAAGGCATCGTTCTTCGATCTTATGCTGCCTACCAAAGCAGCGAATGCGTGGAAGAAGAGCTAGTTCTACGTGACCGAGTCGATGCCGGGCGACGAGGTGGCGCTTCCGAGGTACTCCGCCAACCGGCCCAACTGCGTCGGCTCCAAGTCACCAAGCTTCCGCTGGACCAGCGGATGGTCGTCGACGAGATGTTGCAGAGCATCCGCAACTTGAAGAAGAAGGGCCTCCAAACCATCAACCTCTACAACTGCTGGCTCGGGCGACGGCTCGGGCCACTGGCCAACCATGCCCATTATATGTATGAGTACACGGGCAAGGACGACCCAACGAAGTCCTGTCATGCCGAGTGGAGACTCAATGACTATACCCTGGCCCTGAAGAAGATCACCCAGGCGGTGTATCTTGATGCAAAGGCCGGGGTCGCACCTTACACCGCGAAGCGCCAAGCTCCGACGGTGAGTTTTTATTTCCCATGCACTCGTAGTCACAGTTTATGCATTCGCGGTCGTGCTAATGTTGCTTGGTTGTTGCAGCTTTTCCAAGTGGTGGAAGGTTGGCTTCCACCCGCAGATGATGAGAACTCGAACTCATCCGCCGAAGACGAGAGCAAGTCATCGCCTGATAAGGGTGTCAGAAGTGATGGGGGCGGCGGTGATGATAATGACAACAATGGCGACGAAGCCGTGGAGGTCGCTGCCCCACGGTCCGCAAGACCCGAGGGCAACACCAGCGTGAACTCGAGTCTAGCAAAAGCCTCGAGGCCCACGATAACGACGATGACGAGCTCCCCAAGCATACCTCGCAGCGTGAAGCCACACCATCAAAGAAGAAGAAGACGCCTCCTAAGAAGAAGATGAAGCCGGCTAAGCCAATGTATCCACCTCGGTCCACGAGTAGCTCCAATGCTACTAGCACAGCCGAAGAAATGGCGGTGCACGCGACCGCAGCGACTGGTGCGACCATTGTGGAGGACGAGGCGCCGCTGGCACACTGCCGCCGCCGTTCGCCCCAGTTACGGCTAGTGGCCGCTCTAGCCACAGGGGCCTCGCCGCCGAGCGGAGCTCCCGTGGCGATTGCGACTGAACCTCCTGCCGCGGCCTCATCCTCGAAGAAGTCGTCGGTGTCTTGGGCGCAGAGCGTGTTCGAGACGGGCCTCAATCGGAAACTAGGGCCAGAACTGGAGAAGCCGGCCAGTATTCGTACTGGCCTACGATTTATCCCAGTCGCCAAGTGTGTATTCATCAATCTTTAATTTGTCTGCTTGGTTCATGTTTGTTTGGCGAGTGTGATTGACGGAGTTGTTTCGCAGGACTGGAGTGAAGAAGATAGGTCACCCTTCGGTGGCCAAGGTTCCATCGGTTGCCGCGGAGGCGCCGGCTAATCCCTCGAAGAAGAGGAAGGGCGACGAGGTTGAGGCTCCCGCTGAAGGCACCAAGAGAACAAAAGGCGATGAGGTCGTCACGATCTCGGTCGAGCCAGCGGCTGCCCCGAGCGAAACCCCGATTGCGGTGGACGTGGCCCTGAAGGCCATGGAGGACGCGGAGTCACAGCAGGCAGGCCCCACGACCTCGATTGAGGCGACCAGGCCGCCTTCGGGTGGCACGGGGTCCGCGGTGGTGATGTTCCCTTGCTTTGTAGCGAGGGCCGCCATGGCGAGTGCCTCGGTGCCATCAAGCCAATGGCCTGGGGCCGCCGGCACGGAGGTCGAACAGCATCGCGGGCATACTCCACTCGTGCTCTCATCAGTGGATGCAATGGAACTTCACGGCATGCTCGATGCTGCCATCCAGGTATGTCCAGTCCCCGAGGATCGGGCCACTTAATTTCAGTGGTCAGATTCTTACTGTTTTTCGCCATCTAGTCCCCGAGTGTCTAGTCGCTGAATTTCAGCACCTAGGCACTTAGGAAATTTTGTCATCCAGTCCCCGAGTGGCTAGTCGCTGAATTTCAGTGGATAGGCACTTAGGAAGTTTTGTCATCCAGTCCCCGAGTGGCTAGTCGCTGAATTTCAGCGGCTAGGCACTTTGGAATTTTTGTCATCCAGTCCCCGAGTGGCTAGTCGCTTAATTTCAGCGGCTAGGCACTTAGGAAGTTTAGTCGCTGATGCTATAATTGTTGCACAGGGCTTGCAGCGCGAGTCGACCGAGCGGCTTGCTGCCAAACACCGCGTGGAAAAGGAGTTCCTCGCTGTTCAGGATACGAACGAGCAGCTTCGAGCGACTGTGGGTGAGTGTTTGTCTTGTTTGGCGCTGGTCGCGAACTTGTTACATTTGTAATCGTTTTGTTGTGGAAGCAGAGGAAAGTGCGGCCACAGGTAAGGAGGCTCGCCAGGGCCTTGTTCCGGCTAGTGAGTTGACGGCGACTCAGTCGTCCTTGAGCGCCGCGGGGAAGCGAATCACCGAACTGGAGCGTGAGCTCAAGGAGGCGAAGGCGAAGGCGAGCTCGGCGGAAGGAAGAGCCAAGGCGGCCATTACTTATGCTACTGAGGAGAGGAAGGTGTCGGACGCGCTCGTTGCCGGGCTGCAGAAGGACCTCTCAGCTCTTCAAAATTTCATCACGGACCTCTGTCGCCCGCTGATTGGTGATTGTTTCTTCTACGAATCCCCGGGCGCGCAACTCGCATCATTTTGCTGGTGATTCCCTTAATATTTTCTTGTGTGCTGCAGGCCTGATCACTGATAATGCCGAAGAGGCGCAATCGTACGACGCGCGGCAATGCGTCACCACTCTGGTCGATTCTGCCGTGCTGTCAGCGACCTGCCTCCGGGCATATCTTCAGGAGATCTCGCCCACGCAGGTGATCCCCAGCAACCTCTTTGAAGTTTGGCGCTATCTGGAGAAGGCCCTGGCGGTTGTGGAGTTCATGACGCGGTCGGCCTTCCGTCGTGGAGCGGCGACTGTGCTGAGCCTTGGGATCGTGCATTTCCCCGACCACTTCAACCTTGACGACATCACGAGTGGGTATCCTTTGTCGACGGGCTCAGTAGAGATTGCCGAGGTGCTGAAGCTGATGGAGCGAGCCGCGGTGTATTCCGACCGCATGTGGGCGATGGGCGACCTTATTCCCTATCAGGAAACGGTCGTCGCCCCCAATGACCCCGAGCCGGCGCACCGCGACTTCAAGGTGGAGCAGTCGTTTCGTGTGGCCATGGCGGGTGAGCTGACGATGTACTCGTTGAATCCTTGGGTTCCCTTTATCCACAATCGCAAGGATGGTGGTGCCTCCTCGTTGAAGCCTGCAGAATAGAGTACTTTGCCATTCGGCGTTAGCTTAAGATAAACATGTAATTCTCCTTGTACGCGAACAAATTTTGCTGCTATGAAGGAATGCATGGGTTATTTTGTCATTGTTTTTCTGGTTTGCTTGTTGGTTGTGCGAGTCCCCGAGCGCGTCCGCCCTTTTTATGGGGTTGACCTCGTTTTTATATGTTGTTTGAATTGTTAATGAGTTAGGGTCGACTCGTCGTGGCTCGGGAAGCCAGTCGCATGGCGACTCCCAGGGGTGCTCTTTACTTGGCCGTTTTCCTAGGAGCGAACGGGGTCGGGTCGCCAAGTCCCTGAGCTTGGTACTTGGCCATTCTAGTTGCATGCCCAAGGTAGGTGAGGACTAGGTGCGTTGTGTTAGGCGCGTCACTCCACCTGATCCGTAAGACCAGTCGCATGGCAAGTCCAGGGCGTGCTCTCTTACTTGGCGTTTTTCCCTAGCCACTCTTCTTTGGGCTGGTGTCAGTCCCCGAGCATGTTACTTTGTCGTTCGAGTCGCTGCGCCGAGGGTGTGGAGGACTGGGTCGCTGTGGAAAGCGAATGCTGTCGTCTTGGCTCGGGGAGCCAGTCGAGCGGGGCGACTCAAATGGGGCTCCGGGTTAGCTTTTTTCGTGGACGGTACGAGGCCTGAATTTTTCCAGTGCCCTCGTACCGCACTACTTGGTCGTGCCGGTCGCGTCACCAAAGGTTGACTTCTGCGAAGCGTAATGCTGTTATTACGAGTGCGAGTGGCACAAGGTACGTAGAGTGGACGCGATTTTCGCAAATCGATCTTCTTTATTTCATAGCGGGTAGGGGGTACATGTCTGGAGTTCTAAGAGTAAAACTTCCGTAGGAGGTTTACATTCCATGGCCGCTTGACGTCGAGTTTTCCGTTGCCTCGGACGTCGGTGAGGTAGTAGGCGTCGTTGCCCAGGACTCGCCCGATGGCAAATGGTCCCTCCCAAGGGGGAGAGAGCTTGTGCATGCCCTTCTTGTCCTGGATCAGACGCAGTACCAGGTCGCCTTCCTGGAAGGTGCGAGTCCGTACTCGCCAGCTGTGGTAGCGGCGAAGCCCTTGCTGGTAGATGGCGGTGCGGGAGCGAGCTATATCGCGCGCTTCGTCGAGCCAGTCGACTCCATCCTGGCGTGCGAGCTCGTTGTCGGCCTCCGTGTAGTTGACCACCCGTGGAGAATCGTGCTCGAGGTCGGTTGGCATGACGGCCTCGGCACTGTACACCATGAAGAAAGGAGTGAATCCTGTCGACCTGTTGACGGAGGTGCGGATGCCCCGGATGACAGAGGGGAGTTCTTCGACCCAGCACCCGGGGGTTGCTCGAGTGGAACTTGCAGTCGCGGCTTCAGGCCATGGAGGATTCTCTGGTTGGAGCGTTCCGCCTGTCCATTGGACTCCGGGTGGGCGACTGAGGCGAGGTCGAGTCGTATATTATGCTCCTCGCAGAATTCCGCCATGGCTCCTTTGGCGAAGTTTGTGCCGTTGTCCGTGATGATGTTGTGCGGGAACCCGTAGCGATAGATGAGCTCGCGTAGGAATTTGGTGGCAGTCTTCCCGTCGCACTTGCGGTATGGCTTGGCCTCCACCCATTTTGTGAACTTGTCGACTGCGACTAGGAGATGGGTGAAGCCAGAGGGGGCCTTCTTGAACGGGCCCACCATGTCCATGCCCCATACGGCGAATGGCTAGGTGATGGGGATGGTCTTGAGTGCCGAGCTCGGCACGTGAGTTTGGTTGGCGTACTTCTGGCACCCGACGCATCGTTGGACGATGTCGACCGCCTCGGCGTGTGTGGTGAGCCAGTAGAAGCCATGTCGCATGGCCTTGGTGACCAGGGAGCGGGCGCCGGCGTGGTGGCCGCAGTCGCCAGCGTGGACGTCTTGGAGGATCTTTCGTCCTTCTGCGGATTGGACACAGCGTTGGATCACGCCGTTCACGCTCCGCTTGTGGAGCTCGCCGTTGATGATGACGAAGGATTTGCAGCGGCGTGCTATCATCCGGGCCTCCGTCTCGTCAGTAGGTAGGGTGCCTCCCTCCAGTTAAGCGACGTATGGCGCGGTCCAGTCGCTTGGCTCGGCGATCAGTGCGACCAGGGCTGCGTCTGGCTGCAGCAGAATTCCGACGTCGATCTCCCTTGGGGGAGAGACGGAAGGCTTGGTGATGGTGTCGAGGAAGACACCGGCAGGTGGTGCGAGTCGAGCTGAGCCGATGCGGGAGAGTGCGTCGGCCTCCTTGTTCTTCCTCCTGTCAATCCACTCGACGGAGTAGCCCGCGAAGTGGCCTCCCAGCTGGTCCACTGCTTGGCGGTACGCCGCCATGGTGGGGGAGACTGCGTGGCAGGTGCCGGCGACTTTCCCAACGACAAGGTCGGAGTCTCCGTAGCAGCACAGGTGATTGATGTTCATCTCCTTGGCTGCCCGCATGTCGTGGAGTAGTGCCTCGTACTCGGCCATGTTATGGGTGCAGGGGGTGAAGTCGAGGTAGAGGACGTAGCGTAGCTTGTCGCCCTTCGGAGATGTGAGCATGATCCCTGCCCCTCCGCCATCTACATTCTTAGAGCCGTCGAAGTGTAGGCTCCAGTAATGGAGGTATGGCAGTTTCTCTGGCTACTGGGCCTCCTCCCAGTCGGCAAGAAAGTCTGCGAGAGACTGCGACTTGATTACCTTGCACGGCTCGTACCTGATGTTGTGGACGCCGATCTCGATGGCCCACTTGGAGACGACCGTTATTGGGTGCTCTTGGAAGTAGTGCAGCAGTCTCCGCTGTGCTCTGAAGATCGCATATACCAATTTTTGGTACTGCGGGTAGCGCTGGCGAGACTCGGTGAGGACTTCGTTGATGTAGTATACAGGTCGCTGCACCGGGCGCTCCTTGCCCTCCTCTGGTCGTTCGACGACCATGACAGCGCTGACGACGCGCTCAGAAGCCGCGACATAGACGAGCATGGGCTCCTTGTTGACTGGGGCGGCGAGTAGCGGTGCCGCGAGTAGCACCTCCTTGAGAGCGTGGAGTGCGTCGTCTTTTTTTCCATACAATCCCCCAGAAAGAGGGATCGGGTTCCATTATCATCAGACAACGGAACAACAACCGCACACACATCAACGTAGTACTGACCCACCTAGGGGGTCAAAAAAGATTCAAGAGGTCCATATTACAAACCAAGCAAACTAAACAGACAAAAGGAAGAAAGGTGGAGACGCAAGAACACCGCCCTCAGGCTAGTGGAGAACAGTACTATCAAACACAATCGAGAAGCTAACAGACCAAACGAAGAAGGCCACGTGAGATGCCAACACCGTCTTCTCGCAAACCAGTTCTTTTTCAAGTTCTCCTTCTTTTCTTCCGCCCCCTTTCCAGTTCCGGAGCTTCATGAGTATGACCTCCAGGGATTGCTGGCAGTCCCAGAAAAGGAACAGGAGCCACATCCATAGCTGCCGCATCATCCAGCGCATTCTGTTGCAAAGTATCCACTCCAGCTTGCAACACCGCCCGGTCATCCTCCCCATGCAGCCCTGCCCAATAACGAATGAACACACAAGCATATATAACCAAATCAACAGGCGAGTTAATAAGTTTTTTTTCAAAACAAGCCCTATTCCTGAGCTTCCAAATAGCCCAGCAAATTGCCGCCACCACCGTAATCTGCACATTCCTGCTAACACCCACACACTGCGAAGCCCACCAAAAGTATTGAGAAAAGGACCCAGGTCTATTCGCGGCACCAATAGCACTGGCAACCACCCCCCAAACGTATCTAGCTGCCACACAAGAAAAGAACAAGTTCCCAATGCTCTCATCCTCATTACAAAACCTGCAAGTAAAATCTCCTACCCAATTCTTCATCCTCATGTTGTCTTTGGTGAGAATAGCATTGTGCCAGATAAGCCACAACAAAATTTTAATCTTTAGGGGAATTTTAGCTTTCCGCAGATGTTTGAAACTTCTATCAATCCCTACATTCGACAGATGTGTGTACATCGACTTAACAGAGAACTTGCCAGATTTATTCCACATCCACACTGGCTTGTCTTTTTCCTGATTCAAACTCACCCCAGACAACATCTTTCTCATTTGTTCCTGATGATTCAACCCATCAGTATCCAGCCATCTTCTAAAAGAGCACCTCCACCCTTTTCTTTCCATAAGCCACAGTGATCGTTTGATTCTGGCAAATATCAAACAAATCAGGGAACCTATCCTTCAAAGGCGTATCCAGACACCAAGCATCATGCCAGAAATTAGTCAACTCCCCATTACCAATCCTCATTTTTCTACCAGCCAAATAAAGATCCCTAATCTTAATCAAATCATTCCAACATGGAGAATCATTCTGTCTGTGTTTCACAGTACTGATCCCACCCTTTTTCAAATATTTCTTTCTCACAAAAACTTGCCATGGACCTTCCTCAGCTTCAAGGCGCCACCACCACTTATACAACAAGCAAATGTTAAAAAGCCTAATGTTTTTAATCCCCAGTCCACCCTTTTTCCTGGGCCTACACACATATTTCCATTTAACCAGATGATATTTCCTTTTCCCCACCTTCCCATACCAAAAGAAAGCTCTAGTCTGTTTCTCAATTTCTTCCACATTTGACTTATGTAGAAGAAACATAGTCATGGGATAAACAGCCACACTGGAAATACAAGCAGTGATTTTAACATGTCTCCCTCCCAGAGATAAAGCCCCCCCCCATACAACCATCTAACTTTTTCTTCAACCTGTCACCAATAAAGCTCATCTCAGCCACTGTGCATCTCCTGCTACAAACCGGCAACCCCAAATATTTGATTGGCCAACTACCCTTCTGACAGTTGAACATTTCAGCATAATTGGAAAGTTTCTCCTCATCATCCAACACCATCATCACCTCACTCTTCTCAAAGTTAATCTTGAGACCAGACATGGATTCAAACAAATACAGCAACAATTTCAAGTTTCTAGCCCCCTCAGGATCATCTTTAATAAACAGGATGGTATCATCAGCATATTGCAAAATAGCAATCCCTTTATCAAACAAATTATCAACCAATCCTGTAAACAACCCACCAGCATGTGCATTAAGCACCATTTTAGCCAAATATTCCCCTGCCAAATTGAACAAAAATGGAGAAAAAGGATCTCCTTGTCTAACCCCCTTATAACTGCCAAAGTAAGGACCAGTTTCCCCATTCACCTTAACACTGAGAGTACCCTGAGTCACAACACTTTTTAACCAAATCATCTAATCTTCACTAAAACCTTTCTGCCTACAACAGTAAAACAAAAAGTCCCAGTTGACCTTGTCATAAGCTTTCTCAAAGTCAATTTTCAAAACCACACCCTGCTGCTTCTGGCTTTTCGATTCTTTCAAGATTTCATGTAGCAAAGTCACCCCATCTGCAATAAACCTCCCTTTAATAAAAGCAGTCTGGCACGTGTCAATTAATTTCCCCATTACAGGCTCAGTTCTAACCGTCAGAGTCTTAGTAAAAATCTTAAACAGCACCTGGAGCAAACAAATAGGTCTATACTTCTGGATTCTATCAGCATCATCACCCTTGGGCAACAGAGTAATCACCCCATAGTTAATGCTCCTCAAATTAATCTTATGAGCAAAAAAATCATCAAACACAGCCATAACATCTGTTTTTATAATCATCCAACAATGTTGATAGAATTCAATAGGAATCCCATCAGGACCAGCAGCTTTATTTTTCTCCATCTGATCAATAACCTCTTTAACCTCTTTCTCAGTAAAAGGCACCCCCATCTTTTCCCTATCCTCATCATTAAGCTTCTCCCAATCCTGCCAATTGTCATCTGCAAGCCTAATAGAGAACCCACCAGCAGGACCAAACAAGGATTTATAATAATTAGTAGCATGCTGTAAGAGATCATGAGTCCCCTGAATCTCATTCTCCCCATCTTTCATTGAAAAGATCATTTTCTTTCTCCTCACCCCATTAGCAATCCTATGAAAATATTCAGTGTTATTATCACCTCTAAGCAACCAATTATCCCTCGATCTCTGCTGCCAAAATCTCTCCTCATTCTCATACACCTCTAGCAACTCCTTCTGAATAACTGCTTTTCTTTTAAGTTGTTCAGCAGTAAGCAAAATCAACTCCTCAATACTTTCTAACTCCTGAAGCTCCTCCACCAATCTCTTCTTCTTTTTTTTATCCTCACCCCTTAAATGAGCACCCCATCCTTTCAAATCATTTCTGACATTCTTAAGTTTTTTCTGCAGCCTATCAAGACTGTTCTTACCATTCACACGTTTTTTCCAAACTTTCTCCACCCTGGTCAAAAAATCATCACACTATAACCAACTTTTTTCAAATCTGAATTCCCTACCACCTGTTTCCTGCCCTTCCATAGTATCCAGAATCAAAGGACTATGATCAAAAACTTCTCTAGACAACTTGTGCACTGTAGTAAGAGGAAACAACTTCTCCCATTCTTTACAAACTAAGATTCTATCCAACTTCTCCAAACTCGGGTTTTTCTGGTTGTTGGACCATGTAAACTGCCCTCCAGACATGAGGATCTCCCTTAAGACATAAGCATTAATAATCGAATTAAACATGTGCCCCCACCTATTCAAAGAGTGACCCTTGTTTTTCTCAGAAGCACACCTGATCACATTAAAATCGCCACCCACCAACAAAGGAATAGTTTGATCCTGACAAACCTCAGCTAATTCTAATAAAAACTCCTCTTTATTCTCCTCTTGAGCAGCCCCATACACTATTACCAAATGCCACTGAATTTGTTTCAAAACATCAAACACCTTCATCTTAACATGAAATTTGCCCACAGACACATCAAGTTGAGTCAATTTAGAGGAACGTAGGCCCCCCAAAATGCCTCCAGACCTTCCCACAGAAGGCAGCCAACTCCAGGAGAATTGATTCATAGGATCAATCCTCCTGAAAAAAGCATCAGAATAATCTTTATTAATAGTTTCTTGTAAACCAATAAAATCCACTCTCTCCTGTCTCAGCAAATTATTCAAATAAGCACTTGCACCCTTCTTCCCCACACCTCTAATATTCAAAATAACACCTATCATAATACAGATTTTCTCTCTCTTGTTCCAGTCACAACACCACTCATAGGGTGATAGTTGTGAACCTTCACAGCAGCAGCCTTTAACTTTCTCTCCTTCATAACAGAACCAGCTCTCAACTTTTTCTTTTGTTTCCTAGAAACCACAGGAGTAAATTCCTCCTCATCATTACTAGCATCCTTCCAATCCAGAAACAAGACCTTCTCATTCAAATCAACCTCACATTCATTCTCTACCTGTCTCCTATCCTGTAAACTATGTCTAGCAATTTCTAAATCTTTCAAAGAATTAATATGATCCAAAGATATAGAAGAAGCATCTACCCCCATCTCCAAAGCTCTATGCATAATGATATCATCATCCAAAGCAGCAAAAGAATTATGCAAAGTTAAATTTGTACCTGATAAATCTCTAGGAGGTCACTGAGCCAAATGCCCTTCAGCCATGTTTCTAGCACCACCTTGATCAGCCACCCTTGAACTCATTCTTATAACTTGCTCTTCTACACCAGCCACATGTTCAGACTGAGAACCCACACTTTCCTGAGTAGAACCATCAGGTTGAGACAGGTCAACAGCCACCACTTCTTGGTCTTGATTGACAACCTCCATGTCTTGAGCACCCTCCATCACAGACCCCCCATCAATCCCTTTTTTCCACTATCAGAGGAAGATCCAAAGGAAGCATCAGTAGATACACTGTCATCTTTTGCCTGGGCACCCTCATCCTGTTCATCCCCCTCTTCCAGCAAATGGCCATACTGCTTCTTAAGCTCATAATATTTGTCACTGCTCCTATCTTTCAACAAACCCCTAATAAAGTCATCAAACCTCTGAGGGCCAGCAACAATCTCAGTACTGGAATCTTTGGCCAAAGTAGATGACAAGTTCTGGATGACTTCCATGTGAACATCACCCAACCCAGCACCATCAGACACAGCTTCCTGAGCACCAACTTGCAGTCCCACATCAGCTGTTCTGGTTTGAGTACCCGTCCCACCACCACCACCATTGTCACTTGCTACATTTTCTCTGATAACAATCCCTCTTGAAAGACCAACACCTCCAGAGCTAGCCCAGATGTTAGCCATTTTGGTCCCAAAATAAATCCCCCCAGAATCCTCCTGCTCCACCACAACATGTTTACCTTTGTCCAACCCAGCTTCACTAGCATCATTACCACCATGTTGACAACCCCCAGCACCCCCACCACCACCTGCACCAGGTACAGTTCTTTGCCCACTATTACCATCAGGCCTCCTATGCTCAGCTTCACCCTCATTCTCCTTATCCAGCCTATTATCACCATCCTGTCCATCAATCCCCATAGCAGAAGGCAAGGTGGGCACAGCATCAGGAGCAAAAATCTCCCTAGTGTATTTGAATTCATAAATTCCACCCTGCATCTCCCCCCTTCTGGTATTAGGAACCAGAGAAACATCCAGACAAGCAATCTTTACCCTCACATAGGCCAAGTTCCTCAAACTGTTCCTGTCCAGGGCCACAGGCTTGCCCACCAAAGAAGCAACATAGAAAACAGTTGATTTCTCCCTGTATTTCATAGGGATACCAACAATTCTAAAGCAGGCCTCCTCCAACCATTCAACAGGTTGCAGGTCCCCATTCCACTTAGACAATTGGATAACAGCATCAGGAATTGTTTTCATGAACACCTTCCCAAAGTGGAAATCATCAATGGATCTGGCAGAAGGAAATCTCATAAAAAAATTCACATCATTAATAGACCTAGCATTAAATCTCCATCCAGATCCCAAAGCATCAGCCCACACTTGAAATTCCTTCTCCAAATCTTTCCCAGTAACATCACCTCTAACCACACTTATATGAGCATAATGAAGCTGCTCCATAGACTGAACATTAGATTCTACGACAGGAATAAAATGAAAGCCCTGCTCAAAATCAGTACTGCCAAAGAAAAGAGGAACATACTCCCAAGGTTTCCTCTCTTGACAGACCAAAATGCTATGATCCTTCCCAAAGTTATCACACATAACTTCCTCCTGAATCACATCCAGCAACTGCACATCACCAGAACCTCCAGCCACATTACCATCTCTCGGCATACTCACTACTGGTGGTGGTACAGAGGACCCCATCAGAGTAGTAGCAACATCATCGGATTGAGTAATTGACATAATCGGAGGCAAATTCACAGGGCGAGCCCCCCCAGCAGGCACATTAACAGAAGTTGACACCGAGGTGTTCAAACCAGAAACAGATCGAGTCACAGGGACAGAAGTGTTCATCACAACCCTAGGGATATTAACCTGCTCTACTGTACGAGCAAAAACCGGCTCTCCTCTCCTAGGGTTCGAATCAGAGTTACCTGATCTGCCTGGGAACGACGAAGCAGTAGCATCTGACCCAGATCCTTGCTGCATCTCCGGCCGGTGACTCCAACGGCCCCGATTGCGAGCATGTTCCGCTTCACGACGGCGAGCCTCCGACAGCGCCCTCTCCCGCGCCATGGCCTCCCTGCGTTGATCCTCCAATCTGGCCTTAGTTTCCGCCTGCCTCAACTCATCCCTGTGCCTCGCATCCCGACGCCGTGCTTCATCGCGACGCCGCTCCTCCTCGCGGATCCAACCACTTTCCCTATGATCCTCTTCCAACCCCCTGCGATCGACAGGGAAACGACCTTGTCCATACCCAGATCCGAATCTGCTCGCATAGGGACCAGATCGGACTGGAGGACGAGACGGGGAACCATGCCCACCACGAAACCGCCGATCCATATCAGATTCCGTAGCCACAACCTGAGCAAACAATCTGTTATCCCCCGAAACAACCCCACTCCCTCACCGGAGAAACAGCACGCGGCGACGAGGGGTGAAGAACTGGAGGCTCCCGGACGAACACCACTCCACACACACCGCGAGATCTGGAAATGGCGAGAGGAGAAACGGCTCCCGATCTAGGGTTAGAGAAAGCGAGATGTGGAGATGAAACTGACTGGAGATCGCGCTCCGACGTACTAGTACCCCGCACCTCACCTGGCAGGTGGCCCTCCTCCAGCGACGCCCCACCGTCAGCGCCCGCAACTCTCCTGAAACCACCGAGCCGTATCACCCGGCACGTACGCGCATAGGGCGACGCACCGGCGACACCGCGAGGAACCGCCCCTTGCACCACCACCGCTGGACCCACGTGAACGTGCCAACCCTCGTGTACCAGACGCGCCCCATACGAAATCTCAACCATCGAACACCAGCTCGCCAGGATCTGCCCCGAGACATCACGTAGCGACACCTGTCCCGAAACCTCCCTCGAGATCAAGCCCTGTCGGCAAGGACTGATCGTAGCCCCAGCCACCTCTCTGATGATGGCCCTCCAACTCCCGAGCAAACCAAGGTGATCACCGGAAGAAACCGCCGCCGTGGGAGTAGAGAGGAGAGGAGAGGAGAAGAGAGAAGCCATCTGCCGCCCCAAAAATCCCGACTGGAGTGCGTCGTCTGCCTCCTTGTCCCACTGGAAAGTGGGGTTCTTGCGCATTAGGCTGTAGAGGGGCATCTCCTTCTCGCCTAGCCGGGGGATGAAGCGACTGAGAGTCGCGACCCTCCTGGCCAACTTCTGGACGTCACGCAGGCACTCGGGTCTGCCGAGCCGGGCGATCTTGTTGATCTTGGCGGGGTTCGCCTCGATCCCACGCTTGGAGACGACGTATCCCAGCAGCTGTCTAGTAGGTACACCGAAGGTGCAATTTCCTGGGTTTAGCTTTATCTTGTACCTCCACGGGTTGGTGTAGGTTTCCGCCAGGTCGGCGAGTAGATCGCCCTGGCGAGTGGATTTTACCACCATGTCGTCGATATAGACGTGGATGTTGCGGCCGATTTGGCTCGCAAGGCACTCCTACATGCACCTCTGGTAGGTCGCCTCGGCGTTCTTGAGGCCGAAGGACATGGCGGTGTAGCAGAAGGATCCAAATGGCATGATGAACGCCGTCTTCTCTTCATCCTCAACTACCATTTTGATATGGTTGTACCTAGAGTAGGCGTCGAGGAAGCATAGCGACTCCGAACCCGCGGTTGAGTTGATGATCTGGTCGATCCGCGGGAGGACGAATTGCTCCTTCGGGCAGGCGCTATTGATGTTTGTGTAGTCAATACACATTCTCCAGGTCCCGTTTTTCTTCTCGACTAGGACTGGTTTTGCCAGCCACTTGGAGTACTTGATTGGCCGAATGAAGCCTGCAGCGAGTAGACGCTGCACCTCCTCGGCGATTGCTCGGCGGCGCTCTTCATTAAAGGTTGACAAGAAGATTGGCGACTTATCAAGCGCTTCTCATCAAGCTGGACTATGTTCTGAATATGAGCCATAGTCATGGGCTTGACGAGAAGATTGTCGTACCTCACTCTATCAGCTGGAGTGATTTGGGCAGCTACAGACATAGATGTCGGAGGCGGCGGGTTTGCGGTGTTGAGGTTACTCGGACCGATGTTGAGTTCCTAGGGCTGCTGCACAGGGTTAGGCGGAGGGGGCATGGCATTTGCACGATCATTGTCGACAGCATCAGGTGGTCCCTTCCCCTTTTCCAGCGCTTTAGGCGGAGCTTTTCCAGGTTGATCTTCTTCCATCACACTCCCAATGGTGACGAACACCTCCCGGGATGTGATGGAATTGTTGGCCTGCTCCTCGCCCTTGATGTCCTCCTCCATCTCCTGCATAGTAGAGTCGAGTTCCTCCGGGTTGATATCCATCTCCTCCGAGTCCACGCTGATGTTGGCGTAGAGCGCGTCCAAAATGGAGTCGGACGGTGCGGGGGCTTCCTCGATGATGGAAGAAGATGCTGAGGCTACAGAGACGTTGACTAGAGGCGGTGGCGGCGATGGCTGTGGCGCGGTGGTCTGGGTAAGGCTACGAGCACTGCCTGAGCTTCTGCCTCAGAAGCCGCGTATTTATTGATAGTGTCAACCATGCCCTCGAAATTGGGGCGTCCCGAGGCCTGTTGCCGCCTTAGCGTATGCCAGAGAAGTGTACCGCGGTCCAGCCCTTCCACAAAATGATAGATAGCATCATCATTGGGGTAATGTTCCAGATCGGCCCGTTGATACGTCAGAAACATATCTATAATTTTTATGCTCCATGCTTGTTTAGTATATACTTTGCTTTGCTTTGTCTACACTTTGAGGTGTTTTTATATCTTTTCTGGAACTAACCTATTAACAAGTTGCCACAGTGCCAGTTGCTTGTTTTCTTCTGTTTTTGGTTCCAAAAAGGCAGAAAATCAATATTTTCGGAATTGGACGGGACAAAAGTCAAAGTCAATATTTTACCATAGGGGACACGAAGCCAGAAGACTAGACGGAGAAGAGAACCAGGGCGGCCAGACCCCCATAGGCGCGGGTGGGTCCACCGTGCACCTGGGTAGAGTGTGGGGCCCCTGGCTGCCTCCCAGCCTCGCCTCTTCGCCTATAAGAAGCCCCCGATGCAGAAACCCTAGGCACCTGATCAAAACTCCACGAAAACTTCCGTAGCCGCCGCCACCATCATCCGTAGATTAGTGGGGATCTGAAGTTCTTCCTGGCACCCAGCCGGAGGGGAAATCATCCCGGAGACCTTCTCTCCGGTATGAAGCGTGAGTAGTTCCACCTTGGACTATGGTTCCATGTAGTAGGTAGATGGTTGTATCTCCTCCTTGTGCTTTCATGTAAAGATCTTGTGAGCTCCGTTCATGATCAAGATCTAATCTATTTGTAATCATGCATGTTGTGTTTGCGGGGATCCGATGGATATTGAGATTATTATGTTAGATTCATTAATGGTTTTGTCTATTTGATACTATCATGTCTGTGTTGTTTGTGATCTTGCATGCTCTCCGTTGTTAGTAACTATCTTGGCCAAGTAGTTGCTAGTGACTCCAAGAGGGGGTATTTATGCTCGATAGTGGGTTCATGCTTCTAGTTTCCAAGGGAAGTGACAGATATCTCTTTGGTTGTAGATGTGTTGTTTCCACTAGGGAGAAAACAACGGTCTCTTGTTCATAGAACAAGTGGATTGTTTACCTTACACACTTTTCTTAAAGCAGTTGTATGTTGCTTGCAACTTCATACTGGAGGGGGTTCGGATGATAACCTAAAGGTGGACTTCTAGTCATAGATGCAGTTGGATGGCAGTCTATGTATATTGTTGTATTGCCCAATCGAATGTCATAGGATCTTTTTGTCTGGTATTGCATTGTTTTGCCTTGCTCAGTCCTGTCAATTGCCCTGCTGTAATTTGTTTACCATTCATGCCATGTTGTTTATCTAAGGAGAGCACCTCTAGTGAACTATGGACCCCGGTCTAACCTTTACCATTGATACATCTTCCACTGTTACTTGATTCCTTGCTGCAAACCACCATTACCTTCCACACCATACGCTTAATCCTTTGTTACAGCAACCGGTGAGATTGACAACCTCACTGTTAGTTGGGGCAAAGTCTTGAGTTTCTGTTGTGTAGGTCTCCGCGTTGGTTGGAACACCTGTGTGACGTTTCCTTCATCCTACTAGTTCGATAACCTCGGTTTCTTACTGAGGGAAGATTTGCTGATGTGCCGCTTCACACCTTGCTATTGGGGTTCCCAACAGGCTCCACATCAACTGAGCCATCAACAAGTTTTCTGGCGCCGTTGCCGGGGAACTACAGGACAGCTTCAACCTCTTCCTCCCCGTCAAGCACCAAGTTTTCTGGCGCCGTTATCGGGGAGGCTAAGGACGTCTTCACTAGGGGAGTCCTCCACTTCCTACTCCAAAAAAATTAGTTTACTTTGGTTTGCTTTCTTTATTCAAAAACACAAAAAAATTAGTTCCTACTCTAGTTGCCACCTTGTTATAGCTCACCATGTTGCTCCCCAAGTTCACCCTGAAGGACCTTTCTATAGGTAGTGGCTCCATATTTGGGAAAGACAATATTGAAGAATTCTTTGATCATGTTAGCAAGCATGAGGATAATGAGGATAAATCTATAGCAGAAATTGCTCCTAAATATGAAATTGCTGCAACTTCTTTAGTTCATATGTTGGAGGCTAGGTTTGTTAGCCTTAACCCCTTGATGCAAATTTTGTTCCTAAAACTAAAAAAAGAAAAGAATGCTGAAAAGAGAGAGTTTATTCTTGAAACTTTACTCAAAGAGTTCCATGATGTTGCTAAGGAAGCCAAAAAGATCTTTGAGCGTTTTAATATGCTAGGCTCATGTGTATATGTTGTGGGTACTTCAGATAAAACCAAGCCTAAAGATGAATTTAAGATACCCATACCTTTTAAGCTTGTTGTGATGCATGAGGCCTTTGAAAAGAATTTTGATTGGATTGATCCTGGAAATCCTTTTGGTGAAAGTAGTAAACCAAAGAGAAATGAGAAGTGATCCTCCAGGACTCATTTGGATGAGATATATCTCATATTTGAAGACTTTGCAAGTATTGATCTTAATGCCTCATTTGAAAATACTTGATTCTTCTTGCTTTTTTAGCCTAACTTAAAGGCGTTAAAGAAAAGTACTTGTTGGGAGATAACCCAAGAGTTTCCTTGAGTCTTGGAAGTCATTACTCCTGTAATGTCCTCTCCTTATCCTTTTTGTTTGCTTTTTGTGCCAATAATGACCTCTAATGAGAGGGAAGTAAGATTTGGGGAGTTGCTGTCCCGAAACATATTTCTCTCCTCCACCATAAAAAATCGTGAGGAGTCTCTGTAACTCAGATTGAGCTGAAAATTTACGAATAAATCCCCCAGTATGTTAGCAACTTTAGTTAGTTCAACACTTTTTGATTTGATCAACAGAAGATTTTCAAAAAAAATTGGTTTCTATCTGCTGGTCTGTTTTGACATATTTCTGCCATTATTTGCATTTGCTTCTTATTGATTCCTTTTTGAGTTCTCTTTAGGTGAAATGAGCTTTTTCAAGGAGTTGCTATAGTAGCCTGTGTTTTTATAGAAAATTCTTGTTGTTCCAAAGCTTTTCCTAAAGGTCTATTATCTTTTGAATACACTAATGTTGCTAATGAAGATTGTGTCAAATTGCGTATGAAGAAAAAAATTTCTGGTCTAGAGAGAGAATGATGTAATGAGATGAAGAATGGAAAAACACTCAAGTTGGGGATGACACCCAGGTGTCACCCCAAGAAATATCCAAGAGGTATAAGCGTCAAAGCATGGGGATGCCCAAGGCATCCCCTTCTTCATCAATAAAAAGCTCAAGTCTGTCTAGACACTTTTTTTTTTATTGTTTCATGCACAAGTTGTGTTATTCTTGGAGCGTCTTAGTTTTCGTTTGGTTTGCTTAGTTGTTTAGTTTTGTTGAATAAAGTAGTTTGGACCCCCGTTCTCGCTATGTTGTTTCAAATAAGTTGCTTGGTGTTGGAAAGGAGTAGGAAGTTCCTTCTTGAAAGTGCAAGAGGAGCTTGCATTGACTGTGACTTAGACTTTAGCATGGCATGTTAGGTGTTGTTTTGACCCTATGCTTAGTGATTATTGTTGTAGCATGTCTTGTTCCAAACAATTGGGATTGCTTAGTGTGCCCTGAAAAAAATTATGTGTTGTTTTAGCATGCAAAAGCATAGTATTGTGGTATTCTCCTTTGATGCTTTGTTTGGGTTGACTTGGAATATGCTTACACCATGTTGTGACTATGAACAAGTTACCATAGCCTCTATGATCATTTAGTCCTTGACTTGTAATACCACTCTATGCTTTGATTAGTAATGTTTTGTTGCCCTGCATGATTATGGCCATTATTGCTCTCTTAGTTGATTGGTCCCAGTCTTTTGCTAGCCTCCACTTGTATGAGTAAGTTCTACTCATACTTCCAACTCCCAAGAAACCAAGTTATTCCAAAGTGTCCACTATAAATTCCTATGCATTGTGTGTTACACCATTCCAAGTATATTCTTGTTTTCAGCTACCTTCCAGTTAAATCTCTTTGTTATGTGAAAACTTAGTGATTAAAGCTCTCACGAACTTGACGGCACACTTTATATTCTTTGCCCCTAATAAACATGAACCATTGTGTCATCTATGTTGTATATGTTTGCACTTATACGTTGGAATTAGCAGAACCGTGCTGTCACGGGGAATGTTTTCAACATTGCACTTGTACTTTGTACTCAGTTGATATCATGCTCTTTTGTCTACGGATGTCACCGGTGTGAAATAAAGAGGGAACTTGTAAGTCCATGGAGTATGTATTTTGTATTAGAGAAACGCCTGGGCCACTAGCCTAAGCCAAGCCTAATCATGGTGGAAACTTGCAGCATCACCATAGTGAGCTATCTATGAAGCATCCTCAATAAAAATCTATGCACATATTAAATAAAAAGATCGCTAAGATGCTCATTGTCTGCTTGCCTTGTCATTTTGGTTATGGGATAGCTCTTGTACCATGTGCAACGGGTACCTCGTTGGCGGTTCTCTATGATATGCATGAACTTATAATGACAAGAACTTGCAGGTGACTGAAGTTGAGTAGCATGAGGTGTGGCCCTCGTATTCAAGGGACTTGAGATTGCCAACTTATACTTTGCCAACATATACTCCATCTTTGTTTACTTTAACCTTAACTACTTCAAGATGCTTATGATAGGGGCAATGAGGGCTGAAAGCTAACAAGTACCATAATTTTTGGAAGCTATTTTTGAAACTTGAAATCCCTACCTCCTTTATGAAAGGCCTTTCTTCCACCATTATTTGATTATCCACCTTCTACTTTTAGGCGCCATTAAGAGAGCATAGTTGTCATTCTGTGTGCAGTGTCCCAAAACTTATTGATTGATGCATATTGTGATATTACTTGTTCTTGTGCTACTTGTTTATAGTCACCCTTGTGAACTTTGAAGGTGTCCTATGCATCTATTTTCTACTCTATGAGGGACAAGCTAAATGCCACTATTCTATGTTTTTTATGTGAAACAAACAAACGTTTTTCAATGCATGTTATTCATGATCTTTGTTTGTAGCATTTCATGTTACATGCATAGTTACTATGTCCTATTGTTAGAACTCCATCTTTCATGCACATGTTTATAGTTATTTGATCCTAGCTTTCAATGTTTGCAAATGGTTGATCTTGGTTTTGATGGTGCATGTTACCTACTCGAGGATGAGCAGGAGTTAAGCTTGGGAATGCTTGATACGTCGGAAACGTATCTATAATTTTTGATGATCCATGCTTGTTTAGTATCTACTTTGCTTTGCTTTGTATATAGTTTGAGGTGTTTTTATATCTTTTCTGGAACTAACCTATTAACAAGTTGCCATAGTGCCAGTTGCATGTTTTCTTCTGTTTTTGGTTCCAGAAAGGCGGAAAATCAATATTCTCGGAATTGGACAGGACAAAAGCCGAATTCAATATTTTACCATGGAGGACACGAAGCCAGAAAACGAGACGGAGAAGCGAACCAGGGCGGCCAGACCCCCCTAGGCGCGGGTGGGCCCACCCTGCGCCTGGGTAGGGTGTGGGGCCCCTGGCTGCCTCCTAGCCTCGCCTCTTTGCCTATAAGAAGCCCCCTATGTAGAAACCCTAGGAACCCGATCAAAAACTCCACGAAACCTTCTGTAGCCGCCGCCACCATCGTCCCTACATCGGGGGGGTCTGAAGTTCTTCCCGACACCCTGCCGGAGGGGAAATCATCCCGGAGGCCTTCTCTCCGATATGAAGCGTGAGTAGTTCCACCTTGGACTATGGGTCCATGTAGTAGCTAGATGGTTGTATCTCCTCCCTGTGCTTTCATGTATAGATCTTGTGAGATCCGTCCATGATCAAGATCTAATCTATTTGTAATCATGCATGTTGTCTTTGCGGGGATCCGATGGATATTGAGATTACTATGTCAGATTGATTAATGGTTTTGTCTATTTGATACTATCATGTCTGTGTTGTTTGTGATCTTGCATGCTCTTCATTGTTAGTAGCTATCTTGGCCAAGTAGTTGCTAGTGACTCCAAGAGGGGGTATTTATGCTCGATAGTGGGTTCATGCCTCTAGTTTCCAAGGGAAGTGACAGAAATCTCTTTGGTTGTAGATGTGTTGTTGCCACTAGGGAGAAAACAACGGTCTCTTATTCATAGAACAAGTGGATTGTTTACCTTACACACTTTGCTTAAAGCAGTTGTCTGTTGCTTGAAACTTAGTACTGGAGGGGGTTCGGATGATAAACTAAAGGTGGACTTCTAGTCATAGATGCAGTTGGATGGCGGTCTATGTATATTGTTGTATTTCCCAAACGAATCTCATAGGATCTTTTTGTCTGGTATTGCATTTTTATGCCTTGCTCAGTTCCTGTCAATTGCCCTGATGTAATTTGTTTACCCTTCATGCCATGTTGTTTATCTAAGGAGAGCACCTATAGTGAACTATGGACTCCGGTCCAACCTTTACCATCGATACATCTTCCACTGTTACTTGTTTACTTGCTGCAAACCACCATTACCTTCCACACCATATGTTTAATCCTTTGTTACATCAACCGGTGAGATTGACAACCTCACTGTTAGTTGGGGCAAAGTCTTGAGTTTGTGTTGTGCAGGTCTCCGCGTTGCTTGCAACACCTGTGTAACGTTTCCTTCCTCCTACTGGTTCGATAACCTCGGTTTCTTACTAAGGGAAGACTTGCTGATGTGCTACTTCACACCTTGCTCTTGGGATTCCCAACAGGCTCCACATCAACTGAGCCATCAACACCCGTATACGGAGCCACCTGGCGAGGTAATCACGGGGTTTTCACCCTCTCTCTGAAATCAACGCGCCATATCGAAGATAGTCACCACGTCGACGAACTGCGATCTCTGCTTTCCAGACGCACGGGCGAAGCCGGCGGATTTTCAACGATCTTCCACCATTATATCCTGCACAAGGGTGGTTTGGGTGGGCCTTGAATTTTTCTGATCTAAGCTAGAAAACTCCAAAGAGAGATCTGACTTCCATCCTTCCGCGAATCTATCCTGCCCGTAGGCGGTCCGTGCGGGCCTTGACGATCCTCCGACTTCCAGGGAACTAGTACCCTAGTCGGTTTCGCCGATGAAGAGGTGGATGTCCCCGATTGGGATGATCGAGCAGCGGGTGGGGTTCTTCTTCGCTGGGATCCATAATTCATCGAGAGGGACGATTAGAACATTGCCAGAAAAGAGAACATGGCCGATGTCTATGGTTTTGCTGATTCCCGCGAAGAGCTTGGACCTCGCCCGTTGTAGAGATAGAAGCGCCTCTTTCGCCATGGTGGGCGCCAACTATCGTGGTATTTCCGACGAGTACGCCATGGAGGGGTCCTCACAGTGTGTGTTTAGAGACATGGGGTAAGGCGGTAGGTTGGCGGGTACGAGGTAACACAACTTACCCATGATCAGATCCCACGACGGTGGCAGAATCCTACTCCTGCTATAAATCACTATAATGGCAATACTCTAAGTTACAAGGATTGGTTCACTGTGCGCGATATGAGTTGAGTTATGTCCTAAAGGATACTCTAGGTCTGTCTTATATAGTCGCCAGATCCTAGGTTTACAGACAAAGTCCTAGCCGGACATGTTACAGAGTCCTACACGGTACACAACTAGTCTAACGTATCTTGCACTACAAGGCTCCGGGTACGCTGGTGACTCCTCACTAGCCTTCCTTCATCCGTCATGGGCCTCCCTTCTGGATCCATCTAACTGGGCCACCCAACAGGCCATAGACCTTGCTACCGACTATGGGCCACCCGGGTTATCCGTATTAGAGACATGCAATGGTGATACCCATTTAGCATATCCCCAACACTAACATGATTGTCATATTAGTATTTTCTATTATAGCCGGTGCTATCTCTTCTTTTATTTCTAGATAAAAATCATAAGATATAACATTAACTTCGGTGCCAAGATCACATAAACCGTAAGGTGAGGTTTCTTTAAATATGAAAGGAAGAATAGGCTTACCCACAACTTTTACCTTAATTTTACCTTCAACCAATATAGAAGTCTCTTCATCAAGTTCAACTATGTTACAATGTGCATACAAAGCCATGATTGCTTCCTTGGTTACCTCTTCAGCTTTGGATTCATCTAGATGTTCTTCAATTATTGGCACACTTTCCTCTTCTTTCACCTCCTGTACTGCTTTGACCTGTTCATATTCCAAAATATGCTTTTGTGCAGTGTTAGGGAAAGGTATTTCATACATTGGTTCTAGGGAAGCCAATGTTGTTTTAACTTCTATTTTCTTCTCAGGTTCAGGTGGTGGATCAAACTTGACCGAACCTTCCTTTGGAGCTTCGATGTGTTCTGTAAAAGCTTTAACAACTTTTAACACAAGATCTGAATCTAAATAAAGCTCTTTAGATAATTCATTGACATGCCCAAGCTTGCAACACAAGTCATGAATACATTCATGAATATTCCTGTGCCTCCTAGATCAAAATTCCATGAAACTATGTGATCACGAATTCTATTAAGTAAATCCCAAGCTTTTGTTATAGGTAAATCCATAAAAGCTCCTCTTGCGCAAGAGCCTAGTTCAATTTTATTAGGGTCAATTAAACCGCCATACAAGATACGTAATAAATACCATTCAGGTAAATCATGATGAAGACATTGTCTAAGTAAATTTTTAAATCTTGTATAAGATCTTACTAGTCCTTCATTCGGACAGTTCCTCCAAGTCATTATAACACGCCTGATTCCAAAAGATTTTGATAATGGGTAATATTTAGGTAGGAATTCGCAAGCTAAATTATCCCAAGTAGTAGTGGCTTCTGAGGGTAGAGATCTATACCATGAGAGAGTTGTACTTGTCAAAGTTTGACTAAAATGTTTAACCCTTACCTCATCGGCAGTATACCCCTTTGATTGGAGCGTGCCACATATATCTTTGAAACATGCAATATGCTCATATGGATCAGGATCTTATTCATCTCCGGTAAATTTCTTCTTGTGTAAAATACCAAGTAGTAGAGGATTTATATCATACCCCCTTGTCTTCTCGTTGGAGTTGTCTCTTTTATAAATATCATAGGGCTTCCCAAAGTGGTTGAGTGCGTTAGTACTAGTCATATGCTCAAACTCCATCAAGTCGGTGGAAGCCTGTAACTCAAAACAAAACTTAACAAAAATAAAGTAAATAAGCAAAAACTAAAAGATCTACAGTGCTTAGCTCCCCGACAACGGTGCCAGAAAATAGCTTGATGACTGCAAGTGCACAAATCGGATGTAGCTAGTTTCAAAATAAAGATATCGATCCCACAGGGATCCGGAGTCTAAAGTCCAAGAATTCTTGAAGTAAATACTGAAAATAGAATTGCTAAATAAAGTTCTAAGTAACAAGATAAAATGCGAGTATTGCATAAAAGGTGTTTTTTGGGTTTTTGGTATAAGATAACAACGCGCAAAGTAAATAAAACTGAATACAGAAAATAAGTATCGGGTATGTAAAAGAGATTTGAAACTTCGGTGGGAAAAAGCGTTCTCAGGGATTAGCGGATACACCACTAGCATTATAAAGGGCTAAGGTAAAGATTATTATCATGAACATTCTCAACTATGTATGTGTGTGAGGAACTCCGTATTTGCACAAAGAGACAGCGACCACTTCTCAAATCATACTCATAACAACAGCAGACAGCAATCAACATCAATTGAATTACTTCGCTATTAAGGGACATAATCCCGCAGGACATATCCCATGGCATGGATAGTGTTTTGTGAGTTTCCTCGGTTTCGAAGTTGATACATAAGGGGTGCCAACATTTTTATAGTCACTGTAAGTGCTAACAACCCTCCGTCTACCAACAAGTAGTTCCCTACATAAAGTCCCCACAAGAGGCAAATATTGGAGAGGTCGAATTCTCCCAACATCAAGATGTAGACAATCTAACCAATGGTCATAGCGATGAATATCATAATAAACTTTATCTTATTTCAGTCTCATGCTAGGGTTTTCCCATCTCCCCAAGAACTAATGATCTACTCAGACATGTAGGCAGACAGCATCATAGCAATGGTAATGGAAACAATTATTGATGAATAGTACTTGTATAAATCCACAAATATTGCAAGAATTAAAACAAGGTCTAAATGGGATGGATTGAGGTGATGGTGGCTATGAAGATGCAGCGGTTGATGAAGATGGAGATCGATGCCTTGGCCTCCCAGATCTATGTAGGGCGAAGATGGATCCCTTGGGCAAGTTCCCCCTCCAGATGCATTTCAAAGGTTAGGTTTCGGTGATTTATGGGTGTTCTGTATGTCGTCTCTCTGAACTAGTTGCATGGGGTAAAACTATTTGAGGAGGCGGAGGTGGCGCCAACTATATGGCGGCAACTATACGGCGACTGCCAGTATAGTTGGTCGTCGACTCTTCTGTCTTCGTTTCTCGCTTCAGGCTTTCTTATGGTTTTATTAGTATTTCCCAAATAAGCGATTTACGTAGTTTTTGGCTCCTTTTCTCTCCAGTGTAACTGCTCCAAGAGTTGTGTCCATTGGATCCATCATCTGATCTGATCCTGGTGAAAATAAACATAAAAAGAGCGTGCGAACACCGTAAAATACAAAAATCCTACATCTACAATGCAAAATAATAATGTAAAACATGATGAAAATATGCACTCATCAGTGCTCGATGGCGGAAAGTGCCCAAAGGTACTCAATTATTTCTTGTTCATTGCTTTTTGACATATACCCCAGTTCTTCTGTCTTGCACATACCTTTGCATCTAACACTTAGGATTCACTTAACAGTTGGGGGGACTTGGACGAAGGAAACATGGACTTCCAAGTCTATGACCCCAAGATGAAGGAAGTCATTGTTGTGTCCGACGACGATGTCCCGTTAGTGCGAAAGAGGAAGGGCTCCACCTCTGATACTGCTGACGGAGGCAAGAAAAAGAAGACGGAGGGTGGAGCCTCCAAGAGATCCACCGCCTCCCTAGAGGCGGAGAAAAGAAAACTAACCAGTATCCCTTTGAACAAGGCACCGAACATTGTGTAATATTATTTTCATCCGACATTGTCTCTTGCTCACTTATTCCTGTACTTATACTTTCGCACGTTTCAGGAAGAAGGCTAGCCTGTGTTTGAAGAATACCTCCAAAACATCAGGGGCCTCTAAAACATTGAAGATATGTTTGTCCAAGCATCTCCCGTCATCGCTCCTCCTACTCCTAGCACTCAGCCTTCTACCGCACCCGTTGGTTCTCCGGCAAAGGTAACATCTGTACTTTCTGCCATGGAAGTGGATAATACTCCTTCTTAGGAGGTCCCAGATGCTACCGCGGTGGAACACGTTGCTGGCAAACATGCAACGCAGGAGAGCACCTCGTCTAAAGTGGGTGAAGCTCTGGCTAAGGATGCCACTAGTAGCGGTAAGGAGTTGATGGTGGAGGGAGGAACTTCTGTCGAAGGCGGAATTGCTGCGCCCAAGACCCCAACTGAACTTCCCAAGATTGTCTACCCGGTTCTTACACCGAGTAGCTCAGCTCTGGCTCCTGGTGCTACGCCAACTTCTCCTTCGTGCGGTCTTGAGGAGCTGCTTAAGCAGGCGAAGATTGTCCAAGTTAACACTCTTGCCTTTGGCAAGCTGTTTATTAAGAGTGCCAGCAACCTCAAGATCATCGCACTTTCAAGTTTTATATGCCTTTTGCATTTCATACATAATATCCCACTATAGCCCCCAAGGATTTAGACGGAAAACCATAGGTCTTTGGGTCTGAATGTTCTAAGAGTGACTAAGCAAGAAACTGTGTACTATAGCCCCCAAGTATTTAGGTTGAATGAAGTATTCCAACTAGGTACTTCTAGAGTAGTATACGTAGTGTTTGTAAATTTCTATACTATAGCCCCCAAGCTTCTAGTTGAAACAGAATTAGTTCCGACTAGATGCTTAAAGAAAGACTAAGCATGACTTTGAGTTAAAAACTCGTACTGTAAACCCCTAGCCTCTAGGCGGAGATTTATCCGGCTGGATGCTCCAAGAAGACTAAGTAACATTTTTATTGTTTTGAAGCATGAGAATACTCGGAGGGTTGCCGCCAATGACAAGTTCTACAATATGCACAAGGACAACGGGTAAAACCACCATCTTGAAGCAACAGATCACCAAGCGCAAGAGTCTGTTTTCTTTTCAGTTTCTGCTCAACTTGATCTTGTGTTGTTATCTTTAGACTAATCACCATGTTCTGTCATTTCTTCGACTTTTAGAGGATATTGCCAAGTCCAAGGATATTGTTGAGCAATCCAAGCACATACAAGAGCTGGATAGCGAAAACAAAATCTTGAAGCGGGAGAGGGCCGACTTGCTGAAGATGCACTAAAAAGCTATCGCTGCCGTGAAAGAATCTGCTGACACGGAGATCAAGCGCCTTAAGGAGGAGATTGTGACCCTCAAGGAGCAAAACAAACCCGTCGAAGAGCAAAATGCTCGAAACCTTGAGGCGTACAAGACCCTCCGAAAGGAGCAGGACCCCATGGTGGAAATTCTCGAGCAAGCAGAGACCAGCGTCTTAGGTAACCTTCCTCCGTCTTGTGCTTCTCTAGGTCAGGAATTCTTATCTGCTTTGGTGAACTCATGTCCTCAAACGTGTTGTCGGAAATGCAGCTCCCATAGGCTTAGCCTAGGTGAATGCTAGCGCTCCTCCGCAAAAAGAATGCATGGTTCTTATCGGCAACTTCATCAGTATTGTGATCACCCAGGCCAAATATATTGCAAAGCCCTTGGACATCAACATTAAGGAAGTAGACTCCATCATGAAGTATTCAGAGATCCTTCGTCGAGACCCCGAGCGTATCGTAAGCTGGAAAGCTTCATGTACTCGAGCTGGCGCTAGGATGGCTCTAGACATGGTCAAGGCCCACTACAACGATGCCGACATAGACACAGTGACCTCTGGTTTGCCGGACATTTACAAAGATAGGCAGAAGGTCGATAACAACACTAACTAGGATTCGCTCACCGGCTACGACACCAGGGTTGCTCAATTGTTCAAGGCAGATGTCTTTTTGCCCCTTGAGGTCCTTGATGCCGACCAGTCTAGCTCTAATACCATCGATCTGGATTACAGATGTAGTATATCTCTTTTTACCTAGTGGACGTAGGTTTATCTAATCCTCGGGAAGCAAAAAGCAAAGTGAGATTACTTAAATGGACCTTCGAGATTTTTAGAATTCCTATTGCGTTTTCACTAGACCAAGATTTTGCGATCTTGTTGTTTTTGTTTGACGATGGAGAGAGAGAGGGCCTAGGCTCTTAGGTTTTCACCAGTAGCTGTGCAAAAGATCTGATGGGAATAATAGATAATAAAGTACTCATGTAATTCTTAGAGCAAGATAACTATATCTGGGCAGTGCATCCATAATTGTTATCGCCTCTGCAACCGCTTATGGCAATAACCTACTAGTCTCATACATACAAGAAAGAAAACTAATGATATGCATAGTGATGTCACCGATAATCCCAAGTAAGTTACTCACATACAGCTGTACTACCCTTTCTGTCACTGGGGTTCCTATCCTGCAGATTAGTCGTTACTCACACTCCCTTTACCTAGATCAATCCTCGGAGTCTTGGGTACCTGACAAATCCTTAGATTGAGGAAAGAGAGGGTACTACAATAATCATGTAATACAAACTAATACATGATCCCATCTATGATAAATAACATGCACAAAAGGTACATGGATAGGCTGAAGCCCTTAGCCCAAGGAGTATTACTCACACACAGAGATGAAACCGACGAACATAAACATTGTAATAGAGATCATAGAGTTGATTACAAATAGTCTTACAATGTCGCCAATTGGAGATGAGATCTACTATTACAAGTGATGGAAGCTGGCTATGGTGGTGGAGAAGGGATTAGAGGTTTAGATCTAGATCTATTCCTCCGGCGTGTCGGCAGGGAGAGTTTAGGGTGAAAGAAGCGAGATTGTGGAGCCAGGGGCTTATTTCTCATCGCCTGAAGCCCCTTTATGTAGGGGTCCCTTCACGAAAGTTGTTCTGTTTGACCTAATGAAGTCGGTGCAAACTATACGGCGGCGGGCCGTATAGTATGTTGTTAACCTTGTAGTAATCTCTTCACGGCTCCTAGTTTCTTTGGCGTGTTGGAAATCTCATATCTTTGGCATTTATGTAGTAATTCCCATCATAATACGTCATTATCTGCGCAGACAAAAATAGCAAGAAAGGATTGCATACCCCTTTGATCTTTAGGCATTAGTGGCAGGTTTTAGAGAGATATTTCATAAAATATATGAAAAATATCTAGTTGAAATGCGTACGTGCATAGCTATATTTGTCAGCCATCAACCTCCCCAAGATTAAACTTGATCGTCCCGAGCAAGAAAACCAAAATCAAAAGGGAACTCAGCATTTAAACTAAAATAACAAGATGATTATCTTACTCATGATTAGTAGTCTCATGTTTCCTCCACTTTATTAATCTGAAAAACTTCATCATAGATAGAGTAATGGCAAACATATCATATGGTTTTCATGAATCCTTATAGCGCAGCAAAATTATTGCAAGCATGGATAATTCAAAAGAGTAAACTTTATTCCATGTCATGTAATTAACTCATAGGCTTGGCTTTGAACAATAAAATGTAATCATGTAAAATTAAGGGTGTGACAGTTTGTCATGAAAACCATATATACTAAAGTATCTCAATTCTCCCACATCAATAAATAAAGACTTTTCAAGCACTACTTTTCTATTATTGTCCTTCAAGAATTCCATTTCTTAAGTAATTGAGAGCATGCCAAAAAATTCATTAGTTTATCTGGTTGAGATGGACACTCGTGGCATCACTAAGGTTTTTGTTCCTTTTGCATAATGATTACTCATATCAACCAGAGGAGTGATTCCATCATGTTACAGCTACCTAGGAGTGCCAAGAATCTTACCTATTATAACATTGTTGATACATATGTTTAATCAACTCATAGCCGAAATATAGGAGTTTCCTCCATGAAGATCGTTCGTAGGCTATCGGAGTTGTTGGAATCCCATGAAGTTTGACACGCATAAATCTATATCATTCTTATGATTTACAAATCAAACTTTGGCATCCTCACAAAAATGGCTAAACATTAATTCAATTGAACAAATCTTTTCAAAGAGAGCTTGTTGAGGGGTAACCCTGGGGTTGGCCCGATCTTTCACGAATTCCACGAGAAACGAGGGGAACGAGGTGGTCGGGGGATGAAATCGAGGAAGGCAATGAAAACCACGAACACACACACACCAAAACACGATACACGCCTACTTCTCACGCCGGTGGCAATCGGTCCAACATAATCTCTAGGATCGGTGTTGGGCGAAGCTCGCTCTCCACGCCAACAACGGGGGATGAGGTGCTTGGTGAGACCTTGACGACTTGGGGGCGAGAAACCGAGAACCCAAGGCCTTGTACAACTTGAACGCACTTAAGCAAGATCCAAGAGGTGGGTGGATAATCCGGTGCTCCTTGTTAGGAGCATGAGACCAATAGATATAAGTCCTCAAAGGGTTTTCTTAATATCTATTATTATCCAAGTCTAAGGGTTTACAATAGAGGGTGGGGGCTATATATAGTCCAGCCACAAAACAGGGGTAGTTTCGGAAAGAAAAGGTAAATTATAGGTTGGGTTACAGGGCACAGGGCCGAACTGAGGCGATCAGGGTCTGGCAAGACCGGTAGTACCGGTCCGGCATCCGGTAGTACCGGTGGTATCCGGTAGTACCGCTTCCGGAGCGGTAGTACCGCTTGAGGGCCTGGAGCTTCCGTCGGAGGCGCCTGTGGCGAGCGGTAGGAGGGGGCGGTAGTACCGGCCACCGGTAGTACCGGTTGCAGGACCGGTAGTACCGCTTGCTTCTGGGGCGTGGAGTGGTGCTTCCTGTGGCGAGCGGTAGGAGGAGGCGGTAGGACCGCTTGGAGCGGTAGTACTGGTCGTCCCAGCCGGTAGTACCGCTTGCGTCTGGCAGCGACTGGTGGCTTCTTCGTACCTGATGATGCACAGAGTTTGCGTGTGAAGTAGCAAGCCATCCAAGGGTGTGTCGAAGTCACACAAGGAGAGGAGCGAGTTCACCTTAGTTTGAAGGAGTTCGGCTCGGGCGCGAGTCATGGGTCCACTTGGGTAGCTCGTGGGAGTAGATGTAGTAGTGGTCGTAGGACAGGCTGCAACAGCTCCCCCCCCCTTGGGAAAGAGTCGTCCTCGACTCTTCAACCGTCACAACTTCCTCTTTGCTATGGTAGGGTGAGAGGTCCTTGACATTGAATGTCGAGCTCACAAGATACTTCGATGTTGGTATATCGATCACATAGGCGTTGTTGTTGATCCTCTTTAGCACCTTGAATGGTCCATCGCCTCGTGGCTTTAGCTTGGAGTCGCGTTCCTTGGGGAAGCGGTCTTTACTCAAGTGTATCCATACAAGGTCGCCCTCATCAAAGATCATCTCTTTCTTGGTCTTGTTGAGCCTTGATGCTTGGCGAAGGACTTGTTGCTCGATAGTAGCTCATGTGTCTTCATGGAGTTTCATCATTGCTTGGGCACGCTTGACAACATCCATATTGGCATGTTCAAGGAGTGGAAGTGGAAGGATATCGAGCGCGGTTAGAGGCTCGAAGCCATAGACGATCATGAACGGGCTCCTCATGGTGGTGGAGTGCTTGGCGCGGTTGTAGGCGAACTCGGCGTGTGGAATGCATTCCTCCCAGTCTTTAAGGTTCTTCTTTATCAACACCCGGAGAAGTGTGCCAAGACTTCGATTGACTACCTCGGTTTGTCCATCGGTTTGAGGATGCGAGGCGGACGAGAAGAGGAGCTTGATGCCGAGCTTGGCCATGAGGGTCTTCCAGAAGTAGCTCATGAATTTTACGTCACGGTCGGAGACGATTGTTCTTGGCACGCCGTGTAGCCGAATTATTTCCCTGAAAAACAAATTTGCTACATGTGAAGCATCATCGGTCTTATGGCACGGAATGAAATGTGCCATTTTTGAAAAGCGATCCACGACTACAAATATGGAATCGTGACCATGTCTAGATCTAGGCAAGCCTAATACAAAGTCCATGCTAATGTCCGACCAAGGTGCATGAGGAATAGGCAATGGCATATAAAGACCAAAGGGGTTGGACTTGGACTTAGCTTGGATACATGTAGTGCATCGTTGAACGTGGCGCTCCACGTCGCGCTTCATCTTTGGCCAAAAGTAGTGAGTGGAGAGCATGTCATATGTCTTGTCACGGCCAAAGTGACCCATAAGGCCTCCACCATGGGACCCTTGAAGAAGCAAAAGTTGGAGAGACGATTTCGGAATGCAAAGCTTGTTTTGTTTGAAAAGAAAACCCTTATGCAAATAGAAATCATCAATCCCTTTGCCCATTGAACATTGTGCAAATATTGGTCCAAAGAAAGAGTCGGACGCGTACAAAGATTTGATGTCCTCAAGACCCAAGACATTGACTTCGAGTCGTGTAAGAAGGCTTGTGTTTTTGCGAGACAAGGCGTCCGCTACCACATTTTCGTTGCCCTTCTTGTATTTGACAATGTAAGGAAAAGACTCCATAAACTCAACCCATTTTGCGTGCCTTTTACTCAAGTTGGCTTGGCCCTTAAGGTACTTCAACGACTCATGGTCGGAATGGATGATAAATTCTTTGGGCCAAAGATAGTGTTGCCACACTTGAAGAACACGAACCAAGGCAAAAAGTTCTTTGTCATAAATGGGATAATTGAGGCGTGCGCCATCAAGTTTCTCACTATGGTAAGCAATAGGACGCCCATTTTGCATAAGGACGCCACCAATGACAATACCACTAGCGTCGCATTCAATCTCAAAGGTTTTTGTGAAATCTGGCAATGCGAGAAGTGGTGCTTCGGTGAGCCTCTTTTTGAGCTCATCAAACGCCTTTTGTTGTGCGTTTCCCCAAACGAACGTGACATTTTTCTTGGTCAATTCGTTGAGGGGGCAAGCAATTGTAGAAAAATCTTTCACAAAGCGACGGTAAAAGCCGGCCAACCCATGAAAACTACGAAGTTCACTAACATTTGTTGGGATGGGCCAATCTCGTATGTCCTTGACTTTTGAGACATCAACTTCAATGCCATTAGAAGACACAACAAAACCAAGGAAAATCAGCTTGTCTCTTGCAAAAGTGCACTTGAGGAGGTTAGCATAAAGCTTTTCATGACGAAGGATTTGTAGGACCTCCTTAACATGAGTAACATGTGCCTCTAGTGACTTGCTATAGACAAGAATGTCATCAAAGTAAACAACTACACTCTTTCCAATGAGAGATCGCAAAATATGGTTCATGAGGCGCATGAAGGTAGATGGGGCATTGGATAAGCCAAAAGGCATAACCAACCATTCATAGAGACCAAGCTTGGTCTTGAAGGCGGTTTTCCACTCATCACCTTCAGCCATGCGAATTTGATGGTAGCCACTACGAAGATCAATTTTCGAAAATATAGAGGCTCCACATAACTCATCAAGCATGTCATCAAGACGCGGTATAGGATGTCGATAACGCACGGTGATAGCATTGATTGGACGGCAGTCCATGCATAACCGCAACGTATCATCCGTTTTCGGGACTAGGATCACGGGAACCGCGCTTGGGCTAGTGCTTACTTGTATCAAACCTTTGGAGACGAGTTGGTTGATTTGACGCTCGATCTCCTTCGTCTCTTCCGGGTTTGTGCGATACGCGGCGCGGTTTGGTAGTGGTGCGCCGGGTATGAGGTCGATGCGGTGCTCGATTCCACGAAGAGGAGGGAGGCCATGAGGAAGCTCTTCGGGAAATACATCTTGGAATTCCTGCAAAACAGCCATCAAAGAAGGAGGAACATTTGTCAAGTCATTAGTTCCTTGCACTAGTCCCTTGCATACGAGGACGTAGTGCAAGATGGATGGGTTGTTCCGCACTTCTCTCATCTCACTTTTGGTGGCAAGAAGAACACTCTTGGTTTTTCCACTCGAGTTTGGCTTGTAGCTCTCACTCACTATGGTGTGGTTCTCTCGCTCACCACTCTTCTCACAAGGTGTTTTTGCGTATTGCGCCCTCGCTAAAGCCTTCGCATTGTCCGCAATTATTTGGCTAGGAGTCATTGGTTGCAACACACAAGTTTTATCAAGCCATTTGAAGGTGTAAGTGTTTGAGTGACCATTATGCAAAGCACGCTTGTCATATTGCCACGGTCTTCCGAGCAACATGTGACAAACCGTCATTGGAACCACGTCACATTCCACCGTGTTCTTGTAGTGCCCAATTGAGAACGTCACCGAGACGGTGTGCTTGATCTTGACGGATCCTTGGTCACTTAGCCATTGGATATGGTATGGGTGTCTATGTGGAAAGAGGGTGAGGTTGAGTTTCTCACACAATTCCGTGCTTGCAAGGTTGTGGCAACTCCCACCATCGATGACAACTTTGATGGACTTCCCATTGATGCCGGCACGAGTTTGGAAGATGTTCGAGCGTTGGTCTTCATTTTCATTGGCATGGGTAGTCAAGACCCTTGTGACCACAAGCGATGGACTTGCGTCATGCTCACACATAAGAAGTTCTTGGTCCTCTTCCAAGTGTTGCCTTGCCATGGCCTCCTTGACCCTTGCATCAAACTCTTCTTCACTCAAGTATTCTTCATCGCCGTTGTCATGGATGAACAAAACTTTCTTGTTTCCACATGCATTCGACTTGTGCCCTTTGCCTCCACACTTGTAGCATTCACCGGTGAAAGGTTGATCATCCCTTGTGTGTTTGCCATTTGGGGGCTGTTTTCCTTGAGGGAGAGTTGGCTTGAAGGGAAGCTTGGCTGTACTTGAGGAGCTTCCACTTGGTGTCGTTGGAGTAGTGGTTGGAGCTTGCTTGTATGTGAAGTACGTCTTTGGCTTGTTGAACTTGATGTCCTCTTGCACTTGACGTTCGGCCTTTGATGCAATGTGCACAAGCTCAACCATGTTGTTGTACCTTTGGAACTCGGTGATGCGCTTGATAGGATGGTTCAAGCCATTGAGGAAGCGTGCCATTGTTTGCTCATCTCGCTCTTCAATGTTGGCACGGATCATGTTGAGCTCCATTTGCTTGAAGTATTCTTCCACGGTCTTTGTTCCTTGACTAAGCGTTTGAAGCTTGTTGAAGAGGTCACGCGTGTAGTGCGAAGGAACAAAGCGGGATCTCATATGGGCCTTCATGTCTTGCCAAGTTGTAATTGGAGGATCTTCTTTTGCTTCGCGAGCGAGTTGGACTTGTTCCCACCAAAGGTTGGCATACTCATCAAACTCGAGGGATGCCATGGCCATCATCTTCTCATTGCTATAATTGTGCATGCGGAAGATCTTGTCGACCTTGAGTTCCCAAGAGAGATATTCTTCGGGCTCATTGGAACCGGTGAACTTTGGCATGGTGAACTTGAGCTTGCCGAAAGTTTCTTCTCCATTGCGGTTCCGGTTGCGTCGGTTGGCAAGATTTTGGCGGTCCTCATCATCATCTGAGCTTTCATGTCTTGCTTGGTGATTGTTGCGTTGCTCTTGCGGTTGTTGAGGTGTCGTGTTTGGTGGTGGAACTTGTTGTTGACGACGAGCTTGGGGAGCTTGCTCGTTTTGTTGTCGCTGTTGAGGACGAGGAGGAGGTTGATGGTCCTCACGACGAGCTTGGGGAGCTTGCTCTTGTTCTTGTCGTGGGGGATGTCGAGGAGCATTGTCGTGTGCCCTGTGGCGAGGAGGACGTCGAGCCACATGCGCAATGGGATGCTCTTCTTCTTCTTGGTGTAGAGGAGGCTCGTCATGACCCTCATGTTGGCGACGTGGACGCTCATGTCGATGATGACGCCTTGGAGGGTCGTCGAGTGCTTCTCGTCGACGGTGACCTTGTTCGTCCTCTTCGGATGCTTCACTTGTTGTTGATGGAGTGTGTCGACGTCGATGGCCGTGGTGGTCCATGCGAGGTTGTTCTTGTTGAATCACAAGTGCCCTTGGTTGTGGCCGGTTCGCTTCGCGCCTTGGAGGTCTTGCGGAGAGGTCACCATCGTAGCTTGACGTTGCGGCGTGACGCGGAGATGGTACCGCTTGCGAAGAGCTCATGGATTGAAGAACAGGTCCATCCCGGGGCCTTGAAGCGTGACGGCGAGGTGCACTTGATTCACTTGAGGAGTGCCGAGATGAGCTTGATTCGCGCGAGCGTGTCCTTGCGAGTCCATCAATAATGTGTTGAAGCTTCTCATCCGTTGAGGCGCGTGCATGACCAAGAGCTTCATTTTGATGCCCGAGGTTGTGTTGCATGGCATGCATTTGGCCACGGACTTCTTCGAAGCGGTTGTCGATGTTCTTGAACTCCGCACGGGCCTCGCTAAATTGTTCATCTTGGCGCCGCTCGAGAGCTTCACAACGGTAGTTGAATTCACCTCGGACCTTCCAATGGTCCCATCTTGTCATGAATTGGTTATCATCCTCCGGAGGTGGTGGTGGTTGGGATGGCTCTCCATGCCTGTCCATCATGCAAAGCCAACAAGGGTTGTATATGGAGAGAAAGGGTGTGGAGAGTTAGCCTTGTACCTCACCTTGGAGATTATATCAAACCAATTGCCACACAAATGAGCGAAAAAGCGTGCAAAGTGAAATGGCAAGAAACTCTCAAAGGCTTTTGGTGGAAGGTTAGGATTGTGGAAAACCAAACGAAACGACCAAAGCAAAAGGTTATTGTCCTTCGTGGTAAAGAACCAAAGATCAAAAGCAAAAGGATACGATCTACAAAAACACGGAAAACACACACGTGGAGAACAAAGGGGTTAGCACGACTATGAAAATGAGCACAAAAGGTCCTAACGAAGACTACGCTCGGCTGTCGTGCCAACACAAGGAGAGACCACAACTCGTTTGCCAAAAGAGAGTAAGCAATAGATTTGTGCACTTGCCTCGGTGCGCTCTTTCTTTTCTCTTGTTGGCTTACCAGCTTGGTATTCTCTATGTATTGGGGGACTATGTATCTTTCTATCTTATATTTTTTTTCTTTTTTTTCTCTTTTTCTCCCTTGCTATTCTACTATGTTAGCTTTTGTATTTGACCTCACACTCTCACTTTCCGAAGGCAAGTGCACAATGCTTAGACAAACACAAAATGAGTTGCTCTCAGGGTAGATACACACAAAGGAAGATATGGGGCTGTCAAGGTGGTGCAAGTTATACCTTTGGTATTGTTGACGACTTGCAACCGTTGGTGGGGGATGGTGTTTGAGTGTCGCGGTGTCGTTGAGCGCGGGATGACTTTGATGCGGAAGCTGTTGTGAAAATGGCGACAAACACGCGAAACACGAACAAGCGAGAAGGGAAAGGTCAGCGAACGAAAACGAGGCGTCACAGGGTAGGAAGCACGGTCAGTGGCAAGCGGTAGTACCGCTGGTAACGAGCGGTAGTACCGCTTGTACTACCGGTAGTACCGGTCACTAGCAGTAGTACCGCTTGCACAGCCGGCAGTACCGCTTGGCACAGGCCTGGAACGGGGTGAACTTGCCAAAAACCTCAAATTCGTTGGAAAACTGACCGAAAGGCTGAGCTAGAAACAACAGGGGCTATAGATCGACTCCCAAAGCAACAGAACTATGGACCAAAACCACGAAAAACTCACCAAATCCAGAGATCGATCCGAAGGCAAATTGGGCTCTTTTTGGTAGGATTTTCGTTTTTAAGGCGGATGAAAGAAAAAATTGGGGGGAAATTCGTGATCAACCGTGCTCTTGATACCAATATGTTGAGGGGTAACCCTGGGGTTGGCCCGATCTTTCACGAATTCCACGAGAAACGAGGGGAACGAGGTGGTCGGGGATGAAATCGAGGAAGGCGATGAAAACCACGAACACACACACACCAAAACACGATACACGCCTACTTCTCACGCCGGTGGCAACCGGTCCAACATAATCTCTAGGATCGGTGTTGGGCGAAGCTCGCTCTCCACGCCAACAACGGGGGATGAGGTGCTTGGTGAGACCTTGACGACTTGGGGGCGAGAAACCGAGAACCCAAGGCCTTGTACAACTTGAACGCACTTAAGCAAGATCCAAGAGGTGGGTGGATAATCCGGTGCTCCTTGTTAGGAGCATGAGACCAATAGATATAAGTCCTCAAAAGGTTTTCTTAATATCTATTATTATCCAAGTCTAAGGGTTTACAATAGAGGGTGGGGGCTATATATAGTCCAGCCACAAAACAGGGGTAGTTTCGGAAAGAAAAGGTAAATTATAGGTTGGGTTACAGGGCACAGGGCCGAACTGAGGCGATCAGGGTCTGGCAAGACTGGTAGTACCGGTCCGGCATCCGGTAGTACCGGTGGTATCCGGTAGTACCGCTTCCGGAGCGGTAGTACCGCTTGAGGGCCTGGAGCTTCCGTCGGAGGCGCCTGTGGCGAGCGGTAGGAGGGGGCGGTAGTACCGGCCACCGGTAGTACCGGTTGCAGGACCGGTAGTACCGCTTGCTTCTGGGGCGTGGAGTGGTGCTTCCTGTGGCGAGCGGTAGGAGGAGGCGGTAGGACCGCTTGGAGCGGTAGTACCGGTCGTCCCAGCCGGTAGTACCGCTTGCGTCTGGCAGCGACTGGTGGCTTCTTCGTACCTGATGATGCACAGAGTTTGCGTGTGAAGTAGCAAGCCATCCAAGGGTGTGTCGAAGTCACACAAGGAGAGGAGCGAGTTCACCTTAGTTTGAAGGAGTTTGGCTCGGGCGCGAGTCATGGGTCCACTTGGGTAGCTCGTGGGAGTAGATGTAGTAGCGGTCGTAGGACGGGCTGCATCAGAGCTATCAAGTCAATCATTATTTTCTGTGGTGTTGAGCGTCTCTAGGAATAAGCTTTCAAGACTAAATGCTACAACACCCAAGTCTTCAATTTGTGAGACTTTTTCTTGTTTTAATTGTTTAGCAAATTTTTAGGCAAGACTTTGGTTAACTACGAGAGCTAGAACAAAACTTACCCAATTAAATACCCATGCAAACAAATATTTACTACAATATAGAGACTCACTCCACCTATATAACATCTCGACATTACTACTAACTAGTAAGGATGGCAATTTTACCCATGGGTACGGGTACCCGTGGGTACCGTACCCGCATGGGTAGGGTATGGGCACACTTTTTACCCATACCCTACCCGTTAAGTCACGGGTACGGGCACGGGTATAGACTTGTACCCATGGGTATACCCATACCCTGCCCGTTTAAACTGACATGTCAAACTTACCTATAGAGTTTGAACCTATATGTCCAAGAAGCCTAGGGACGAGTATGAGATTGCGACTTCTAAACTTTAATTTGATACTTGTATGTACTTGTGTCCTATTAGTAAGTATAGATTATTGTCTTTTTTCAAATATGCTATTAATCAAAGTAAATTTTGAATAACTTGTATACTATTGGATATACCCGCCGGGTACACAATGGGTATGGGTACCCGCTGGGTATGGGCATGGGTAAAATTTTATACCCGCGGGTACGGGTATGGATAAGCTTTTGTACCCATTGGCTACATGGGTATGGGTATGGTATTGCTCTACGCTGCCCATACCCTGCCCATTGCCATCCTTACTAACTATCATGGGTTTCTCAAACTTCAAAAGTGGGGAGTCGTAAGGCACACCTCTCATGTTTGGTTCCACTTCTCTCTTCCCTTTTTATTTGTTTCTTGGAAACTCGAAGTCAATCACTCTCTTGCAAATCAACGAGAACTTCGGGGCAAAAAGAAAAAGAGAGAGAGGGAAAATAAAGATAAACGGAGAAATCTTTTTGTGGTTTTTGAGAAGGGGGATTAAAGAATAGAAAATTGGCGGCAAAGCTCGACTTGAAAATCTCAAATAAAATAAAACAACTAGGATAAAGTGTTTGGGAAACCAACACGAGTGCTTATAAACTCAAATAAAAGCATAACCTCGAAAATAATATAAAGCAAATGAAAACCAAAATATAAAATAGATAGAAAACCTCCCCAAGCTTAGGCTTTTGCAAGCCCTTCAAATCACTGTTGTGGGGGGGAGTTGTAACCCCAGTTCGCAAATTGAGTTGAAAGGTTACTTGTTGTTTCTCGGAGGTTCAGGGCGAAATTAAGCATTCCCTCCACAGTTCCTCCAAGTTCTTAGAAATCTTGATATGTAGTGTGGCATCCCGCAAAACCACTACTAGAAAATCGCGTTGTTTTTGTGCATTGCATCGTCATCATCTTGCATTTGCTTGCATAAAAACTATTTGCGGAAAAACCCGTTTTGTTTTCTAAACGCCCCATCTTTATTCAAACGCAAAACCCGGGTCTCCGGATTATTTTGTTTAGTCTGCTATCGGTTTGCAAACGGTCCGTTTAAAATAAATAAAATATGTAATTATTTTTAGTGGGGCAGTCGAACGGGCCGATTCGACGCGAACGACCACCCCAGATTAAATCGGTCCACCCCAAAATCCTAAAACTACCCAACCTATTCTACCCACCCCTCCTCCACCTCACCCCCACCAATCCCTGGATGCCACCTCACCATTCCCTAGACTTCCTCCACTCCTAGCATGACACCTCACCACCACTCCCTCCCCACAGCAGCCACTCCCCTGGCCCCACATGCGCAGCACACACTGCCCACTTCCTCCCTGGACACACCCGCACCCAACCCACTCACGCTGTCCTCCGGGCCCCACGCCCCTGGGTCCCACCTGACCCCACGCTCCTCCCCCCACGCGCTCCTCTCTCCCCCTGGCTCCTCCTTCTCCTCTCTCCCCCAGCCCCACTCCCTCTTCCACCTTCCCCCTGACCGACCCACCACCACCCACCGACCTCCGCGCCCGCGGCCGCCGGGCTCCTCCTCCTCCACTCGCCCTCCCACCTCCGCTCGCCGCCGAACCACCTCCCCGACCTCGCCCTTCTTCCCTCTCCTCGCCGGCCGACGACGAACTCCGCTCCTCGACGCGCCCATCCGTCTCCTCCGCCTCCGGCCCCGCCTCCGGCCGCGTCCCGCCGGCCCCGCCGCCTAGCCGCGACCCCCGCCTCTCCTCCTCCCCGGCGCGCGGCCGCGAGCTCCCTTCCCCGACCTGCGCCGCCGCCGCCAAGGCCGCCTCCCCCTCCATCTCCGACGCCGTCTCCGGCGCCTCCCCGTCTTCGTCGAGCAGACCCCTCCCCTGTCCGCGCGCCCCGCGGCCCCGAGCCCGCCGGCCCGCCTCATCTCCGTCGTCCGCGACCCGGCCACCCTCCCCGCTGGCCCGAGCTCGGCCCCGACGCCGCTCCTCCCCTCTGCGCCCGCGAGCCTCCCCGCCTCTGCCCGCAACCGCCGAGCAGCGCCGCCCGGCGTCGTCCTCCCCTCCGGCCCGACCCCGTCACCTCCTCAAGCCGAGCCCCCGCAGTCCTTCGGCCCGAGCCCGGCCTCCTCGTCTCCGAGCCGCGTCAGCACCCCATCGTCGCCTTTGCCGTCCTCTGTCCGCCGTCGGGAAACCTCCTTCCACCGTCGCTGCCAGGCGCTGCCGTCATCCCTCGTTCAAATTGACTTGAGGATGAACCGTACTTGTGGTTGGATGTGTCCTGGTGGTGTGATGCTGTAGTAACCGTTGAACAAAATCCGTGGTATCTGGAACAGATGCGTCTCCTCCCGGTTGCAAGAGCACTTGCATCGCGTCGTCGTCAAGTCTCGGACATTGTTTTGCCAAGATCTTCCGAAGGCCCCAACAATCAAAGCAAGATCGTCATCGGAAGTGGAGTCGCGAACCCCAAGATCGCCGTCCTCGACCCGAAGGTGTCGAGATCCTGAGCCTCCGAAAACCGATCCGACAACGAACCCGCCGCAACCTCAAGATCTTCCTTGCGGCGTCCGAAGACCCGAACCCTGTCGAACCCCTCTCGGTGAACGCCAAGATCGCCTCACGGATGCCATGACCTCCTTCAAGGATCCGATGGCCGAGACCCCGACGCGACGAGTACTCCTTCCCGGACCCGAACCCCGGTACCGGACAAGTTCGCCATCGACCTCGAGAACGCCTACACGGAACAACAAGACCGCCACACGGACGCAAACCCCAAGACCCTGAGGCCCCGAACCGAAGACCGATTCGAAGCGCCAAGACCTCCGACAGGAAACCGACCAGTTCGCCGAGAACCGCGCCCGAACCTGAAGCACGACAAGATCTGCCCCGTTGTTCGAGAACGTTCCTGCCGAGACCGAACCCGTCGAGCCCTGGACCCTGAGACCGACCCCGAACCCCGGACCAAGATCTTCGACTCTAATGTGTGAACCTTTTCCCGAGCCCTATTTTATAAATGCTAAATATAAAACTTGTTGCATATTAGTTGTCATACTCGCATGCATATTCATGTGGTTGGGGGCCTTATGCCGATTCACTCCATAATTAAATATGGGGCCCATATGCGGGCAAATCTAGCCTTATATTGGCCTCATTTAAATTGTGTAGCGAACCGGTGTCATTGTTTTTGCCATGTTAATACAACATTTAAATTGCGGGGGTTCTAAATAACTTGAACCATTTAATTAATTATCGGGACCCCGTTCCGCTTAATATGACCTAAATGCATCGCACCTTTGCCATGCCATACATCATACATGCATCATGCCCGATCTTTTGCCGTAGTATTAAATATTGCACCCGGTGTTTATTCTAGTGTTTTGGTTCTTCGCGGATAAGGCCGGTGAGTTGATGCGAGTGTCGACCCGATCTTCAGTTGAACCCTTCGGCAATGTTTTCAGGCGAGCATCTCACCCCCTTTCTACTTATCTTACTTTTATAGTATTTACTTCCCTCATGTTGATCTATTGCTATCTGTGTTGCGATGCTCTAGTTTCCGTACCCGTGAAATCCCCTGCAGCCGTATATTGCCTTGGACACATCCTATTACCTGTTGTTTGGTAGATAGTTGGACCAGCGCGTCGTAGTCGCTTGCTCAAGTGTTGTTGCGTGTCGTCTAGTACCACAGTTGTTGGAGGATTGCCGCATGTTCAATGTTGGAGATGATCATGGCTTTAATTATCATTCACTTTAATTATTGTTTAACAACTAAAATTGAAGTAGGTAAGCAGAGGCACAGGTGGGCAATAGATGTTATTTGGTTGTTAACTGTCCACTTGTGTCCCGTAGGACCCCGAGTACTTGATACCTGTTCCTTGATTTATCGCGCTATCCACATACGGGGAATTATGGGCCCCCCTTAGCCAGAGCTTGATTCAGTCTTATTTCTTGGGTCCACAAACTAGTTTGGGGTTTTATTACTATCCTGTACTTATGCCATGCTTTACTGCTTTATTTACGATTGTGCGAGGAGCACACTGTACTGTTTAGGATCGGGACACGATTCCGCGGTGTCGACAAGCTCAGTTTTGGGTTCCCAGTCGTTCACAGCCGTCCACCCAAACCTTGAGGCCGTCTCGGAGCCGGCCGACTTCGTTGCGGGTCTACTTTAAGGGGTGGCCCCTGAAATATTTCTGAATCCTGTGATTGCTTTGTCGTGAAAGCCTCGTTGGGTTTTGATTTGGTTTTTCCGAGGTTGATCGTGTGTGTGTTGCTATTTGTGCACCCCGGCCGGGTTAAAACTTTCTGAAAGCCGTGTCCGCGGTTATGGACGACTTGGAGCACAGTATCTCGATCATAGACAACTATAACTAAAGTAGTGCTATAAATTTGACTTTATAATGACTAGTAATCAGCTTCACTATAATGGACTGGCTAAATACAACTGCCAACAATTGCTTGTTTGGAAGTCGCTTGCGACCATTGTACCTGACTAGTAAGTATTGCAACTATAATGGAATGGCTGAATAAAAGTACCAACAACTGCTGGGTTTTGGGTTATCTCATGCTAATTGTATCTGACCAGTAAGTGTCGCAACTACAACGGAATGGTTAACTAAAACGGCCCACTGTTTATTTTATCAGGACGATTATCTACACCTGACTAGTAATTGCTGCAACAATAACTGAATAGATAAAACTGCCAACTGTGTGAGTTCCTCGGTTGACCTCCTCGTTTGGTCTCGAGGGGGAAACACCACGATGGGTTTGTTTGGTGTTAGCTTCAGGTTGGATCCGGATAGGTCATTCTTATTCCTCTCTGATAACCGCCAGTTGTATCGAGTCTCTATAGGTTGTTTAGTGCATGCTGCCGCTGCCGCTCAGTCCACCATACCTTTGTAGGTGAGGACCGCCGAATTCTAGTCTCGCCGTGTACTGGCCTCAGTACTGACGCTCCTCTTTTTCCTTTGCCCTTTGTCGGCACCCCTTTTGTTTAAGCAGGTTTTGAGATCGACGTCGTTAGCAGGGTTACCCTTCCGGCTTGGCCTGGGCAGGGTTATGGACGCCATTGGTTATTCTTCAGGGCTCTTAGCCCCATTTGCATCTTGTCCGTAGTCGGACGCTCTATCATTTTCAAGGTGATTTGGATCTTTGTATATTATATCTGTATTCTTGACTCATGGAGTCGTGTTGTATATATATCTCTGTTCTGTGGGTCCCATCGAGGACTGTTGTGTAATGTTATTACTTCGTTTTCCACCCGCACGAAAGTGCCTGGTGGGCACCTTTGAATCGTTCCTATGCGGGTTTGGCGGGTTTCGCTAAAACTTGCATAGGTCCGATTCTGAGGGTGTTACAGAGTGGTATCAGAGCTCAGCAGTTGCGATACCCCACAAGTCCAGCCTGTAGGATAACCTAGCTAATGGCCGAAGTAGAGTGTCCAAAACTATTTTCGAAAAATCGGTTGGATAGTTCTGATTAGGTCTGATTTTACTCCTTACCCCTCTACTATTCTCCTCTTACCTCTACGTGTTTTGGATCCGGTCTCTTCTCTTTCTTCGAGTCCAGGACTTCTCGTGGTTGGGTTCCGTCGTACCTTCAGGTTTTCGCTTCCTCCTTTGTTAATGGTGTTCTGCCATCCGGTGTTCGTGCTGTCTGAAGAATCCGTCTACTGTGGTACCATTCTTTGTTTCCTTGTTTGTGCCTTCCGGTGTTTTCCGACGCGACGACATCATCTACGCCAGATCCGATGCAGAGTCTGCATCACTCCTTTGTTTCCGAACCTCGCTTGTCGAGATCTTCAGTCTGATTCCGAGAGTTGGTTGCATAATCCGCCTATTCGTGTGCAGAGTAATGGTTTCGGTGCGCGATGGACTGATCACCATCCGACTACTCTTATCATTCGCTCTTGTACATCGAATCAGTGGATCCCGCGATTTTACTCCGTCCACGGAAGTTAGGGGTGGCTTTATTTGTTGATACCTCTACCTTTGACCTTTTGTTCCCGGAGTGCCCTCTCGACGATCACGGACAACGACCTCTTGTTAGTGGTGTCGCGAGGATCTACACGAAGCGAGAAGATGCGAATCACCGACCTTCCTTCCGGTACCACGAGGCGGATCTCGAGGGCGAGATCCATTGTTAGTGGTGTCGAATTGTGGCATCCCGCAAAACCACTACTAGAAAATCGCGTTGTTTTTGTGCATTGCATCGTCATCATCTTGCATTTGCTTGCATAAAAACTATTTGCGGAAAAACCCGTTTTGTTTTCTAAACGCCCCATCTTTATTCAAACGCAAAACCCGGGTCTCCGGATTATTTTGTTTAGTCTGCTATCGGTTTGCAAACGGTCCGTTTAAAATAAATAAAATATGTAATTATTTTTAGTGGGGCAGTCGAACGGGCCGATTCGACGCGAACGACCACCCCAGATTAAATCGGTCCACCCCAAAATCCTAAAACTACCCAACCTATTCTACCCACCCCTCCTCCACCTCACCCCCACCAATCCCTGGATGCCACCTCACCATTCCCTAGACTTCCTCCACTCCTAGCATGACACCTCACCACCACTCCCTCCCCACAGCAGCCACTCCCCTGGCCCCACATGCGCAGCACACACTGCCCACTTCCTCCCTGGACACACCCGCACCCAACCCACTCACGCTGTCCTCCGGGCCCCACGCCCCTGGGTCCCACCTGACCCCACGCTCCTCCCCCCACGCGCTCCTCTCTCCCCCTGGCTCCTCCTTCTCCTCTCTCCCCCAGCCCCACTCCCTCTTCCACCTTCCCCCTGACCGACCCACCACCACCCACCGACCTCCGCGCCCGCGGCCGCCGGGCTCCTCCTCCTCCACTCGCCCTCCCACCTCCGCTCGCCGCCGAACCACCTCCCCGACCTCGCCCTTCTTCCCTCTCCTCGCCGGCCGACGACGAACTCCGCTCCTCGACGCGCCCATCCGTCTCCTCCGCCTCCAGCCCCGCCTCCGGCCGCGTCCCGCCGGCCCCGCCGCCTAGCCGCGACCCCCGCCTCTCCTCCTCCCCGGCGCGCGGCCGCGAGCTCCCTTCCCCGACCTGCGCCGCCGCCGCCAAGGCCGCCTCCCCCTCCATCTCCGACGCCGTCTCCGGCGCCTCCCCGTCTTCGTCGAGCAGACCCCTCCCCTGTCCGCGCGCCCCGCGGCCCCGAGCCCGCCGGCCCGCCTCATCTCCGTCGTCCGCGACCCGGCCACCCTCCCCGCTGGCCCGAGCTCGGCCCCGACGCCGCTCCTCCCCTCTGCGCCCGCGAGCCTCCCCGCCTCTGCCCGCAACCGCCGAGCAGCGCCGCCCGGCGTCGTCCTCCCCTCCGGCCCGACCCCGTCACCTCCTCGAGCCGAGCCCCCGCAGTCCTCCGGCCCGAGCCCGGCCTCCTCGTCTCCGAGCCGCGTCAGCACCCCATCATCGCCTTTGCCGTCCTCTGTCCGCCGTCGGGAAACCTCCTTCCACCGTCGCTGCCAGGCGCTGCCGTCATCCCTCGTTCAAATTGACTTGAGGATGAACCGTACTTGTGGTTGGATGTGTCCTGGTGGTGTGATGCTGTAGTAACCGTTGAACAAAATCCGTGGTATCTGGAACAGATGTGTCTCCTCCCGGTTGCAAGAGCACTTGCATCGCGTCGTCGTCAAGTCTCGGACATTGTTTTGCCAAGATCTTCCGAAGGCCCCAACAATCAAAGCAAGATCGTCATCGGAAGTGGAGTCGCGAACCCCAAGATCGCCGTCCTCGACCCGAAGGTGTCGAGATCCCGAGCCTCCGAAGACCGATCCAACAACGAACCCGCCGGAACCTCAAGATCTTCCTCGCGGCGTCCGAAGACCCGAACCCTGTCGAACCCCTCTCGGTGAACGCCAAGATCGCCTCACGGACGCCATGACCTCCTTCAAGGATCCGATGGCCGAGACCACGACGCGACGAGTACTCCTTCCCGGACCCGAACCCCGGTACCGGACAAGTTCGCCATCGACCTCGAGAACGCCTACACGGAACAACAAGACCGCCACACGGACGCGAACCCCAAGACCCTGAGGCCCCGAACCGAAGACCTATTCGAAGCGCCAAGACCTCCGACAGGAAATCGACCAGTTCGCCGAGAACCGCGCCCGAACCTGAAGCACGACAAGATCTGCCCCGTTGTTCGAGAACGTTCCTGCCGAGACCGAACCCGTCGAGCCCTGGACCCTGAGACCGACCCCGAACCCCGGACCAAGATCTTCGACTCTAATGTGTGAACCTTTTCCCGAGCCCTATTTTATAAATGCTAAATATAAAACTTGTTGCATATTAGTTGTCATACTCGCATGCATATTCATGTGGTTGGGGGCCTTATGCCGATTCACTCCATAATTAAATATGGGGCCCATATGCGGGCAAATCTAGACTTATATTGGCCTCATTTAAATTGTGTAGCGAACCGGTGTCATTGTTTTTGCCATGTTAATACAACATTTAAATTGCGGGGGTTCAAAATAACTTGAACCGTTTAATTAATTATCGGGACCCCGTTCCGCTTAATATGACCTAAATGCATCGCACCTTTGCCATGACATACATCATACATGCATCATGCCCGATCTTTTGCCGTAGTATTAAATATTGCACCCGGTGTTTATTCTAGTGTTTTGGTTCTTCGCGGATAAGGCCGGTGAGTTAATGCGAGTGTCGACCCGATCTTCGGTTGAACCCTTCGGCAATGTTTTCAGGCGAGCATCTCACCCCCTTTCTACCTATCTTACTTTTATAGTATTTACTTCCCTCCTGTTGATCTATTGCTATCGGTGTTGCGATGCTCTAGTTTCCGTACCCGTGAAATCCCCTGCAGCCGTATATTGCCTTGGACACATCCTATTACCTGTTGTTTGGTAGATAGTTGGACCAGCGCGTCGTAGTCGCTTGCTCAAGTGTTGTTGCGTGTCGTCTAGTACCACAGTTGTTGGAGGATTGCCGCATGTTCAATGATGGAGATGATCATGGCTTTAATTATCATTCACTTTAATTATTGTTTAACAACTAAAATTGAAGTAGGTAAGCAGAGGCACAGGTGGGCAATAGATGTTATTTGGTTGTTAACCGTCCACTTGTGTCCCGTAGGACCCCGAGTACTTGATACCTGTTCCTTGATTTATCGCGCTATCCACATACGGGGAATTATGGGCCCCCCTTAGCCAGAGCTTGATTCAGTCTTATTTCTTGGGGCCACAAACTAGTTTGGGGTTTTATTACTATCCTGTACTTATGCCATGCTTTACTGCTTTATTTACGATTGTGCGAGGAGCACATTGTACTGTTTAGGATCGGGACACGATTTCGCGGTGTCGACAAGCTCAGTTTTGGGTTCCCAGTCGTTCACAGCCGTCCACCCAAACCTTGAGGCCGTCTCGGAGCCGGCCGACTTCGTTGCGGGTCTACTTTAAGGGGTGGCCCCCTGAAATATTTCTGAATCCTGTGATTGCTTTGTCGTGAAAGCCTCGTTGGGTTTTGATTTGGTTTTTCCGAGGTTGATCGTGTGTGTGTTGCTATTTGTGCACCCCGGCCGGGTTAAAACTTTCTGAAAGCCGTGTCCGCGGTTATGGACGACTTGGAGCACAGTATCTCGATCATATACAACTATAACTAAAGTAGTGCTATAAATTTGACTTTATAATGACTAGTAATCAGCTTCACTATAATGGAATGGCTAAATAAAACTGCCAACAATTGCTTGTTTGGAAGTCGCTTGCGACCATTGTACCTGACTAGTAAGTATTGCAACTATAATGGAATGGCTGAATAAAAGTACCAACAACTGCTGGGTTTTGGGTTATCTCATGCTAATTGTATCTGACCAGTAAGTGTCGCAACTACAACGGAATGGTTAACTAAAACGGCCCACTGTTTATTTTATCAGGACAATTATCTACACCTGACTAGTAATTGCTGCAACAATAACTGAATAGATAAAACTGCCAACTGTGTGAGTTCCTCGGTTGACCTCCTCGTTTGGTCTCAAGGGGGAAACACCAGGATGGGTTTGTTTGGTGTTAGCTTCAGGTTGGATCCGGATAGGTCATTCTTATCCCTCTCTGATAACCGCCAGTTGTATCGAGTCTCTATAGGTTGTTTAGTGCATGCTGCCGCTGCCGCTCAGTCCACCATACCTTTGTAGGCTAGGACCGCCGAATTCTAGTCTCGCCGTGTACTGGCCTCAGTACTGACGCTCCTCTTTTTCCTTTGCCCTTTGTCGGCACCCCTTTTGTTTAAGCAGGTTTTGAGATCGACGTCGTTAGCAGGGTTACCCTTCCGGCTTGGCCTGGGCAGGGTTATGGACGCCATTGGTTATTCTTCAGGGCTCTTAGCCCCATTTGCATCTTGTCCGTAGTCGGACGCTCTATCATTTTCAAGGTGATTTGGATCTTTGTATATTATATCTGTATTCTTGACTCATGGAGTCGTGTTGTATATATATCTCTGTTCTGCGGGTCCCATCGAGGACTGTTGTGTAATGTTATTACTTCGTTTTCCACCCGCACGAAAGTGCCTGGTGGGCACCTTTGAATCGTTCCTATGCGGGTTTGGCGGGTTTCGCTAAAACTTGCATAGGTCCGATTCTGAGGGTGTTACATGTAGCGAACTGGTTTTGTGGCTGCTGCTCTTGATGAGGGACTTCTTGGTCCTCCTCTTGGTCCTCATCCTCCTCCGGAATCTCCTCCTAGGGTTGGTGTTGCTCAATCTGCAAGTCATAAAGCACACGTCCTTCCTCGATAGAGAAATGACCATTAGGCAATGGATCGGGGTAGATACGCCTAGCTCTAGCAGTATGTAGATAATAAACACCACCTCTCCTGATAAGCATTCCACAAGCCCTCAAAGTAGAGAAACCAAACACGTTGCTCACCTAGCACCGGTTGTAACTCACCTAGGTCGATGGCCAGTGTATTAGCAAGCACAGTGTTGACGCCTCCACAAGTGATTGGTCCTTGGCTCTGGTGGGATTGGTACTTCAAGTAGCGCACAAGAATTGCGCCAATGTGAAGTGAGAAGTTGTCATAATTGAAAGCAGCTTTCGTGAGGATTAAGATGTCCTCCTAATTGAGTCTTGTAAACTCATTGCATGCCTACAAGGTGTTAATAACATAGAACAAATAGCGAATAGCATGATGTTGAATATTTTCCCTTTGCTGACTCTAGAAGTAAAGCTCATTCTATTATTGTCACATCCCAAGATTTTCCAAATCTTGTAATGTGAAAAAAAATAAACAAAATAAATTATTGTTGAATTTTAGGGTGAAAAGAAACTATTGTTTCTAAATGGAAACTTAAAATCCCATCTGCAACAAACTTTAATTAAAGTTTGAATTCAACAAAATTCAAATCAAGTAAAATGCATTCATCATAAAATGCATCTGGAAATTTAAACACTTGGAAAAAAATCCAAACCCTAATGGAATAAAATCATTTCCAAGTTATCTCCAAGCCTATGGATTTGATCCATATAAAAATTTGTCAAAAAACATTTATAAATGATCAAGAATGATAAATAGAAATTTATTAAACCATAGAAATTGGTTTCACTTAACTTGGAGCCATAGATAAAATCTTATGAATTTAAATAAGATAAGGAAAAGTAATTTCCAAAGATAATAAAACACTTATCTAAAACCATACCAAATGGTGAGCAAATAATCCTAATGGAGTTTAAAAAGATAAACAAATATTAAACAAGATTTACAAATTGGAATCACCAAGTTTGGATCTCTAAATAAAAAGATATGGATTTTATAAGATGAAGAAGGAAATATTAAATAAAGAATATTTAAAGACCAAATTAAAACTTGGCCAAGACCATAAGAAAATGGAATGAATTATAATCCAAAATCCAAATAAAATAAAATGATAAAGAATTTCCAAAATAAAATAAAATGGCATTAACCATTCTATCCCTATTTTAATAAAGACAAATCTCTAATAAGAATAATTATATAATTCATGAGAAAATAGTATTTTGGAATTTTCCCAAGTGAAATAAAAGTTGTTTAATTCAACTTAATTAAGATTAAAGAAATCTTCCAAATAAACTTTAGGGAATTAAAAACTATATTTAATTCCATTGGAATTAAAATGAAAACCCAACTCAAATGATTTATGAATCATATTAAATACTTTCCAAATAATTCAAGATGAATTATTTGAACCCAAATAAACAAATAAAAACTTACTGAAAGGTTTTGGAAGGATTTAGAATTCAAATGGGAATTAAAACATTATTAAATCTTGAATAAATTAATACAAGGACCTACGTTAAATAATTAAAAAGGGCACTAAAAGAATAAAGTTTTATTCAAAAATTGACTTCTGATTATGTTACCAATCAGTATTTAAACCTACACAAATTTTGGCAAAGGATTGAATTCAAATGAATGTTTGAATTGCTTATTCAAAATCAAAACAGAAAAATCAAATGAGAAAAAGAAAAAACAAACAGAACAAAAAAAAGATTGAAAAGGTGCAGCCCAGCCTAGCTAGCCCACTAAGCCCATCAGCAGCCCACCTCTCCCTCTCACCGAGCGAATCGTTATTCACTCGCAAACGAACCAGCAGAGACACCGACGCGTGGACCCCACCCCCACTCTCTTTCACTCGCTGACAATGGACCCCATCGCCACGTCGTCATCGTCTTCACCCACCCCGCTGACCACGCCCCCTCCCGGCCGTTCCCGCCGTTAACTTCTCGGAGTAAATACGCTGCAATGACTCGACGAATCAATCCCGTGATCACGCCTGATAAATCCCCTCCCTCTCCTCTTCATTTCCCCTCAAATCCCGCTGCCAGAGAGCCACCAGGCTGCCTCCATTTTACTCTGCACTGCCGCTGTCTCCGGCGAGCTCCGCGAGCGATTCCGGCCAGTAGATGTCGCCCCTTTCCCCCTCGACCAAGCTTACTTGCTCCCCAGACCCTGGCGCATCTCCCCGTAGCACCCGCTCGTCCCCGCGCGCCCTAGAACCTCTACAACGACGACCTCAAGATCCGCCGCCATCTGCCTCTTCTCCGGCGACTCCTATGGTAAGAATCTTACCGCCCCTCTCTTTCTCTTTCACGCACGCATCTTCGCCTCATCCTTGCGCATCTAACCATACACTCCTCTCCCTCTGGCATGCACCGAAGCCCCATCCCTGTCGACGTCTGAGCGCAATCGACGACCCCCATGAACTCCGGCGAGCGATTCTCATCGACCCCGTGCGCCCCCTTGCCAGCCAGTACCACCTCGAGCATCCCCACACTTCGGCGAACCTGGTGAGCCACTCCCTTTCCTCCCTTGCTTACTCTATCACCAGCCCCGCCGTAGCCAGAGCCAGCGCCGCCACCAGCCGTCGCCAGCGCTGCCCATCCTTGGCAAGCGATCTAAGCACCGTCTGATCCAGATCGTAGCGTCACGATAGAACTTAACTGAAAGGGTAAGGATGAATCTGAGCCACGCGATTTAAGTTAGATCCAATGCACCAGAGAGCGCGATCCAGCCGAAGCGGTATCGACCAATCACAGCGCGACGCGTGGCCAGTGTGTTGATTTAAAAACAGAATTTGATCTATTGAATTAGTAAACTTGCAAAATTCATAAATTTCAAACCACACGTCCAAATTTTGCAAATTTTATATCACTGGAATCAGCAAGACAAGCCCTAGCCAACGATTCCCTTTGTTTGGTAAATTGCTTCTGTTAAATTGTTGGTTTTTGCAGAAACTTGTGTATGCATGTTTAGAATATAAAAATTGTTCTAAAATGATTTTGAAGATAAAATCTTTGGAAAATGGTTTGTTTTGAACCTACTGACCCTAGAAATAAATTGGTGGTTTCAAAAATGTATTTGGTGAAACAAAAGAATGAATCTTTGATTTAAAACATTTCTAGTCAAATAAAAATATGGTTTAATTATTAAAAATGGTTTTTGAAGGAAACCTTTGAGGAAGTTTTGGAAATAGACTATCTGACCCTAAACACAAGGTTTTATGGTTTGAAAACATATTTTGTGAAACCTATAGAATGTTGCCTTATTAAAAGCATTTCTTCACCACATAAAATAATGATTTGGTTTAAAAATGGTTTATGAAGTAAAACCTTTTGCAAATGGTTTTGCCACTTTATAAAATGACCCTTAGGTGTTTTCAAATGTTTATAACCCATTAGAAACCACTTCGACAAATAAAACAATCTTTAGCATGCTTGCATGCATTGTTTTGTTATTATTATTTTATGTGATGAATTACTTGAATGGTAGATTGAAATGTTGTTTGCTTGATTAAATTGCAGTGATTTGAAGTGAGTGAACATTGCAAAGATCAAGGAGTGAACTTATACTCTCTACCAAAAAGGCAAGTGATGCTACATACTTTTGTCCCATTATTTTCACTATGCATTAGTGATATTTCTAAGTAGGACCTGCATGGAATTTTGCTAAGTGTAAACTATGCTATGGGAAATCCTAGTAGATGAAACCTTAGTAGAATTTCCTAAGTTAAGATTCCTACTACTATCATGCTTAGCTTAGCTAGTAGAAAACAAGGGTGGAATATATATTCATGCTATGGAAAATTTCTAAGTCTGAGGACTTGTGTTTTGTTTAATAAAACAACTAAGTGAATGAATCACCTGGGTGGAATGGAAGGATTGGTTTGTGTTGAGTGGTTACTCAGGGCCCATTTCAATGGGCTACCCTGGTGTATCACACTTGTGGATGGCCACCCAGGAACAAAGAGATTTGAAATGTCAAATGTTGAGAAGTTTCAAGTGCAACCACTTGGCATTATGGGCTCTGCCTGGATCATATAGGTTGTAATAACTTAGCCAAATGGATAGTTGGTGGTAGGGGATTGATAGGTTGGAGCGCGTCCATTTTGGTCTAAGGGAAGGCTTCTGAAAGATCTTGTCTTGGTGAAACCAAGTCTTGTGGGGAAGTGCACAACCTCTGCAGAGTGTAAAATCTAAGTACTTAGCCATGTCCCTGGCAAAGGACAATTTGAGCATCAAGACATGGAAGCTATCAAGAATCTCCTCATCCCAATTTCTAAGTTAAAAACTTGTGGGTGAACAAGGGTTGAAGGATCACCAATTTCTATTGGGAGATGCCTTGGGAAAGATTTTGTCAAAGAAAAAACTTAGAGTTTTCAAATGATAAGGAAAATCTATTTTGAGCAAAGCAAGCATAAGCTCCACTTAGCCAAATGCATATAGATGATAGACTCCACTATACTACCATAGTATCACTTGCCAATACAATTCAAATGTATTGACCCTTGTGGCTGTAACTTGTTATGTTGCAGGTTTGATTGTTATTAGTGAAGTTTAATGATTAGGATTACAAGTCTACAACCAACATGTCTACCTGTGGCACTTTGAAGATGAAGGACCCCATGCTATTGTTATATTCTGTTGCATTGAAATGAGATAGCCAAATGAGCTATGTAAGATGTAATAAATTATTTTATTCCTGGCTATAAAGTTGTATTATGACCTTTGTTTCTTGATATTACATCTTAACTGTGGATGCTAGCTATTAATCTAGGGACTAGCATTGTAAACACAGGGGTCTCTACCTTATTAAAGGTTGGGAACCTTACAGATGGTATCAGAGCATTGTGTTGCTGTAGGATTGTAACCCTAGGATTTGACAAAAACCCTTAGAAAAATAGGAGTTATATTTGTTCCAAAACTTATTTACAAATAATCTTGTAAACTCTTTCCTCAAACCATTTTGGTTTTGATTCTACATCTCTTCTATTTCAAACTTGATGGACAAAGACTTTCCCATGGCCAAAGACTTCATCATGTGCAAAGGACTTCATCAACTCTAATGACTTCGACATCTTCAACTCTAATGACTTCATCATCTTCAACATTTTCACCAAGGACTTCAACCTTGGATATCACTAAGGACTACAAGTGAGACAAGAAATGTTACTCAAGACTTGAAGACTAAGGAAACACAACTTAGAAGGAACCATCATCACCTTGAAGTTTTGAGACCAAGATGCAAGAAATTCTCCAAGGATACAAACATTTTGTTCAAGAAGAATCAACCAAGAAGGATGGAAAAATCTCAAGTGAACCATATAGATGGACCACCATATTTAGTTTAGTCAAACCCACCAACTTATTTGGTGTAACAAAAAAATATTTTTGGTTGTCTAAAAATATGCTTGAAACTTGTTGTTTGAGTGGAATTCTTGTTTGTGATTTCTTGCACATTGCTTGAGTGAATTGTGATGTGTGTGATTAGAATTGACTCCTTAGAAGATCTTTTGCCTATTCTAATCCCAATCCAACCCAAACAGATGACTTCTCCAAGAGACTCCAACATCAAGGATGGTGACAACAACAGCAACCAAGAGGACAACATGAGAGAACAACTACTAGCAAACCAAACCCAGTTGAACCAAGTGACAACTCAGCTTTTAGCCAACAACAATGGATTGGACCCAACCATGCAAAGGTTTTTGGAAACTCAATCCCAATTGTTGCAAAGGATGGACACTCAAATGATCAACATGGGAGACCACCCTTCCAAAGGAGTTTGTGACAACAAGGATGACAAAGATGATATTCTAGAAGGAACCCAAGCTTGCAATATTTGTGGAGACAAGGATCACACTTCCAAAGAGCATAAAGATCAATGCCCCAATTGTGAAGAGGAACATCCAGCTAACCAATGCCCCACAACCCAAGCTACTTGTTACCTATGTGAAGGAAATAATCATGTCCCTATCCAATGCCCCATCTATTCCATAGTTCAACAAAGGAAACAAGGTGGAGTGCAACAACTGATTGCAGACAACCTGCTGATAACGCCACAGGGCAAACTATCCTATTCTGCAGGCTTAGACGACGACTCGCCAACACCCCGGCGATTGCAGATGAATGGCGTGTACGGGTTCGACGGATATGTCATCAGTTCACCCGCCATCGCCGCGCGGAAGGGCTGCTCGACCTTGAAATCACGATGCGGCGGCTCGGGATCGCTAGGCACGACGACCGTCTCCTGGTACGGAAGGAGGTCGACCATTGCCCAGACACGCTCAGAGTACGTGGAGGCGTGGTCCTGCAACTTGAGGACCTCGGAAAGCTCCACCGCGCCAGTCGACGATGGGTAGCCACTCGTCACATCGTCGATGTCGAAGTCCTCGGGGAAGTGGGCAAGTCCAAGACTAAGTGCCGTCGCCGCTCCGCGCCGAAACGCCGACCGCGTCATGAACTCAACGACCGCGGGCGCCTTCTCCAAATACTTCCACACCTCAACGAGGTCGCTGGGAATCACTTCCGTGGGCGATATCTCTTGGAGATAGGCACGGATGCACGTCACCGACAACGTTGCCGAGTCGACAAGCATGCTTACACACTGCCACGCGTCGAACGAGCTTGCCTCTTGCGCGTTATCAATGATGTGACCTGCGAGTAGAAGACAATAATGAATACGACGGACACCACAAGAGGCACAACTACTGGCAGAGGCAGACGCACTGACCAATCAACGGGCGGGCGAGATCCGTGATGAAGCATTGAAGCGCAGTATGGTCGTCCTGAAGCCCAGCAACAAGGGCGTCCGACACTTTGCGATCCTCTTCAGCGGCTGCAATGGCGGCCTTGGCTCGCCCATCAGCCGAGCTCGCCTCTTCCTTCGCCTCCCGCAGCTCGCGCTCGAGGTTGGCGATCCGCTGTTCAGCTGAACTCAAAGCCGATTGCGCCGCCGCCAATTCACCCGCGGGGACAAGACCCTGGCGAGCTTCCTCTGCCTTCGCGGCAACCGCCTGAAGCCCTTTGTTCGCCTCCTGGACGATGGCCAGCTCCTTCTCCGCGCGGTGCTTCGCTGCCAGTCGGTCAGCTGATTCAAGTTGCAGACCCTGCACATCACCCAAAAAAGGTTAATCAAAGCAAAATTCCTAAGTGCCCACCCGCTGAAATTCAGCGAGTGCGCACTCGGGGACTGGCAATCAAGAAATTCTCAAGTGCCCACCCGCTGAAATTCAGCGAGTGCGCACTCGGGGACTGGCAATCAAGAAATTCTCAAGTGCCCACCCGCTGAAATTCAGCAAGTGCGCACTCGGGGACTGGCAATCAAGAAATTCTCAAGTGCCCACCCGCTGAAATTCAGCGAGTGCGCACTCAGGGACTGGATGCGGAAAATAAATATAAGACACTAAAAGAATCAGGCCGCTGCAAAGCACCGACCTGATCCTCGGGGACTGGATATACCTGGATGGCTGCGCCAAGCATGCCGTGGAGTTGTATCGCGTCCACGGACGCGAGGAGAGCCGGCGTATTCCCACGACGTTGGTCGACTTCAGCATCGGCGATCCTAGGAGCGTGGCTCGAGGGAGAAGTTCCACTCGCCGCGGCCGCCTTGGCCATGAAGCGCGGGAAGGTGGCGATAGAGGCACCCGCCCCAAACGAGGTCGGCTCGGCCGTTCCAGGCAGGGGAGCGCCCTCCTTTGTGGACGCGGCCGCCTCCGTTGCGGGTCCAGCCGGCGCGACCGCCGTGTCGTCAGAAATCGTGACGACGTCGTCACCCTTAGCCTTCTTGCTGCCATCCGCAGGGACGACGACTTCGTCCGCCTTCCTCTTGCGGGAAGGATCTTCCTCGCTGACGACGGGTGGCACCTTAGCCACGGTCGGTGGCCCATCCTCTTGACTCCGGTCCTGTACATCAATCATGTAAGCAATATAATTCGAGCTGCTATCCAAGACAAAGGAAGGAGAGTGTACTCACTTGGCGACTGGAATGAAGCGCAGCCCCGTACGGAGGCCGGCTGGTTTCTCTAGTTCGGGGCCCAGTCGGCGGCTGAGCCCCATTTCCAGAACGTCGCGTGCCCAAGACACGGACGGTTTCTTCGTTGTTGAGGCCGCAACCAGAGCCTCTGGAACATCTTCAACAGGATCTTCCTTGTGAGGCGAAGCCGCTGCGACCGAGGCGTCCCCCAGCCCAGAGACTGGGGCAAATGGCGGAGGCATCGACGCCAGGGGCACCTCTATGGTGGCCGTGTCCAGCGCGGCTGTCGTCGGCGGCGCCTCGTCCTTGGCCGGGCTGGGGGCGTCAGAACTGCTCGCTGAATGTGGTGGCGAGGCCGGCCTCATCGGTTTCGTCTTCGTCTTCCTCGGAGGCGCCTTCACCTCCTTTTCCTTCTTCTTCTTTTTCGATGGAGTAGCCTGGCGGCGCGAGGTGGTTTCTGGAAGCTCGTCGTCGTCGTCATGACGCTCGAGGCTTTTACTTGCCTCAAGCTCACGTTGATGCTGCCCACGGGTCTTGCGGAGCAATGGGGCGACCTCCTCTTCGGATTCGTCGTCGCTATCGCCCTCGTCACTCCCGGCTTCGCCCTTGGCGGGAGGCGACTCGCCCACGTCCTGGACGGACGAGCTCGAGTTCTCGTCGTCCGAAGGCGGGAGCCATCCTTCCACCACTTGGAATAGATGCAATGAACACAAGATGAAATTAGAATTACCGCGACTGCAAAAAATGCGACTGCACGCAAAGTGAAGCGATTACCGTTGGGGTTGGACGCTTTGCGGTATAGGGGGCAACCCCAGCCTGTGCGTCCAGGTACACCGCCTGGGTGATTTTCTTCAGTGCTGGGATGTATTCCTCCAGCTTCCACTCGTCGAGGCAGGCCTTCGTCGAGTCTTCCCGGCCCGTGTACTGGTACATGTAGTGCTCGCGCCGAGCTAGCGGGACGAGCCGCCGCCCGAGCCAGCAGTTGTACAGGTTTATCGTCTGGAGGCCCTTCTTCTTCAGACCGCGGATGGTCTGGAGCATCTCGTCAACGACCATCCGCTGGTCGCTGGGGAGCTTGCCGACTTGAAGACGGCGCGGCTCGGACCGGTTGGCGGAGTACCGCGGAATCGCCGTCTCGCCTTCCGGGGTCGCCTCGGCTACGTAAAACCACGATTTCTTCCAGTCGCTCGCTGCCTTGGCGGGCAGCATCAGGTCGAAGAATGAAGCCTTTGACTTCAGCTGGAAGGTTAGGCCGCCCGCGGCTAGCATTGGGCCGCCCGCTTCCTCGCGGCTGATCCGTCCGTGGAACAGATCTTGCCATAGAGGGAAGTAGGGCCGGCAGCCCAAGTAGCACTCGCGGAACGCCACAAAGATGGCGAGCTGCTCGATGCTGTGGGGACCCAGATCCGATGGCTGGATCCCGTAGTAGGCGCAGAAGCGCCGGAAGAATAGGGACGTGGGGAACCCTAGCCCCCGTTCAATATGGCTGGTGAAGCAGATGAACTCCCTCTCTCGCGGATTCGGGGTCGTCTCTCCGGCCACAGGAATGCGCCAGCAGCCGGCTCGCAAGATCCCGGCTTCCTCGAAGGAAGCCAGTTGCGCCCTCGTGCACTTAGATCTACCCCACGGCTCGGTGGAGAGGGCCATGACAGAGAGATTTGCTGGGGGTCGGGGGATTTCAGGTCGGCTGGGTCGCGATGCGAAGGGAGGCGAAAAGTGCGCGCAGTCGGAGGAGATGGTGAGAAGGTGGTTCTCTGATCGCCTGCCATTCCTCTTATATAGCGGTTGTTACCCGACAAATCAGGGAGACGTTACTACGCGGTGATTACGCCAAAAGTTACCGTTGGATTACCCCAACGGCTAGTTTGACCACGGTTAACGGTCCAACTTCAGCCACTCGACTCGCCGACCCACTCACTATGACAGTGTTTCGCCAACTCGACTCGTCAAACCTGTGACCTGGATGACTGGTTTTCTCCTTTATACGGGAGCCCGCCGACGATTCGACTGTATGTCTACTCTGAAGCCGTATACTCCGACTGCCAGCAGCCACCTACGCCTAATCAACGACGGCCTCGGGGACTACTGATGGGGATGTGCCTACCGGGGTATGCCCAGCAGGACGTTTCCGACTGGCCCAAGACTTGGCGAGTGGGCCTGCAAGACGGCGACTGGATTGAAGCCCAGCGAGGAACCGAGCGACTAGAAGCTGAAGGCCTAGGCGAGTAGATAGGCCCAGTCGGATTAGGTTAAACGAGTACCGAAGCTTTAACCGAATCGGTTGAGATATGTAAACCCTAGGGGAGGTGAGCCTATATAAACCTCCCTGCGGGGCGTGTAGAGATACGTTCCATCATACACCCAAGCGACTCGCCGCCTGGCCGCCGAGCTCGCCCTTTGTACCATCCTCATAATACAATCTAGCAGGAGTAGGTCTTTACCCTCCAGGGGGCCGAACCTGGGTAAAACCCTTTGTCTTTGCCCTCATCTCGCACCGCAGATGGCTGGCCACCCTTGCCCCTCGTTCTACTACTCGTTGCCGATTGCAGCATCTGCCGTGACCATTCCCACGACAAGCAGACAAGCTGGAGTAGGGTTTCCTTCCGGGGGCCTGAACCTGGGTAAAACCTTGTGTCCCCGTGTTGCTTGTTTGCTAACCGTTCCGCAATCTCTAGCATCCCCATCTTCTCCAAAACCCAAGTCCATAACAATGGGCATTGATGAGATCAAACCTCGTCAATTGGCGCCGTCTGTGGGAATCAAACCCACGACCACGATCCGCCTTGGACTTCCAAACGTCGGCATGGACACGCACCCCAAGCAACTCCTTCTCGAGACTACGAACACGGTCTCGAAGGAAAGCAAGCTGCGTCGAATCATCCAAGGATGGCCGCAGCCGCGCGGCAGGCGAGTTGTCAACGGGATCAGCACCCAAAGGACCCTAGAGCAGCAGAAAGGCAAAAGAGATGAACACTCAGACGGAGGAGAAACACAACTCAACAAATTCATTAAGTGCATAAAAGGCCACTACGTGGCACAGGGATTTGTCCATCAACATAATTACAACAAAAGAAGACTACAGCTACAACACCTAAGATGCGGCACCCTGAGTAGCCTCGGAGCCGGATTGCCTCGCCTTGGCCTCCCCCTGCTGCCGTAGCGCGTACTCGTCCAGCAGATCAATCAACTTCGGCCCATATCGCTTACAGCGGTCAGAATAAGTAGCGAAGGCTACCTCGGATCCATCCGCAGCCGTCGGCATCTGGGAGGTGATCTGGGGAAGGTCCAGCTCCGCTCCAGCCGCCAAAGCCATCGCCAGCCCGACAGATGCGCCGATGCCCTTCTGCTTACGCTTGTACACCGCAGGCGCTTCGGCTAACAGTGCCTCCGCCAGGGCGTCAACATCATCAAGGGCCGCACCTTTGGGGACAAGCTCCTTGTCGAAGCGTCCAAGGACCTCCTTAGCCTTGGCGAGTGAGCTGACGACGGTGCTGCAGCGATCTTCGACCGCTGCAGTAGCATCATCTAGAGCACTCCCGTGCTCCAGAGCACCGCGAACAAACTCTATGCCCGCGGCATCTGAGACAAAAAAAAGATAAAAAGAAGAGAAGGAATGAACAAAGCATCAAAGAAGAAAACTAAAAAAGATGCAAGTGAAGATACTTACCCGAAACAGCCTTGGCAGCCGCCATGAGCTTGCCAGCCACCTCTCTTTCACGCGCAGCCGCAGCAGTGGCAAGCTGCTCCTCGCGGTCCGTGGCCTCCTGCTGCAGGCGCTCCTTAGCCTCGGCCGTAGTAGCCAGCTCCAGCTCGAGGCGCTCCTTCGCACCAACGGCGACCTCGGCCTTCTTCTCCGCTTGACCGAGGCTCTTTTTGAGAGCATCAATCTCACGAAGGGAGGTGTTATGCTCCTCTGCATTCAGAAAATACAAGCATCATACAGCAGGACACGAGTACACGAAGAAGCAAAAATCAAAGGCATAACAGTACCTTGCAGCTGTCTGAGGCTGGCCTGCAGCACCAGGTGCTCCTGCACCAGTCGCTTGGCATCCTGCACAAAAGGCTGCAGGAAGAAAACCTACTAGTCACTAAAAGGACTCGGGGGCTATGCCCAACAGAAAAGAACAGAAGCAAAACACGCACGAAAAACGCTCGGGGACTCCCCCCGAGACTCAAAGGAAGAACAAAACAATAAAACTCTTTTACAAATGCTCGGGGGCTCCCCCCGTGGCAGGAGACAGAAATACTTACATGATCCGATGGCGACGTCAAAGGACCGCTAGCAAAATTCTGAGGCGCAACCACCTGAAACTCCTGTGGGGGAGGGTTCAGAGCAGCGCCCTCAGAAGTTGCCACCGTCTGAGGAGGAGGAGACACAACTTTCGACTCCCCCATCATCTCTCGAGCACCATTACTGGAGGAATCGTTGGAAGAGTGCCTGCACAAGGTCAAATTAGCACAAGCACAAAGTCAACAGCACAGAAAAAGAAGTACAGAGGAAACTTACGAGTCCAGCGAGATCAGGTTGAAGACACGAGGGGTCCTTCGGACTCTCTTCTCCTCTTTCTTCTCTTCCTTCTTCTCTTCCTTCTTTTCTTCCTTCTTCCGCTTCGCTGGCGGGTGCGGCGCTACAGCCCGCACGGGAAGAGCAGGAATAGGAGAGGAAGAGCCTCCATGCTCGTCACTATGACGCTCAAGACACGAAGGGTTCCTAGGAGTCGGAGGAGTCGAAGCATCCAAAGACTCGCTGGAGCTCCACGATCGTTTGCGCGTGTGGTCCTCGCTCGACTCGTTGGCATCTTCAGCCGAAAATCGCGCCGATGGTAGCTCGGACATGGAATCCACCACATCATTATCTGGAGCATCCGGATATACTTTAGGTAATGGAGGCGACATACCCGGCACTTTGAAGCTCTACACAGGAGAAGAACAATTTGTTAGCAAACAAACACAAACCAATGCAGTCGAAAAATAGCGCTACGCGCACGGATCTACACCTATGGAACAGGAAGCGAAGAAGAAAACGGAGGAGTCAGCGACTTCCCCGTGATATCCTCTCCAGCCTTGAACTTCAGAAGCGAGCGAAGGGCCCTGTCGAGATCTCCCTGGGAGAATTTCTCAGCCGAAACCCTCGTCGGATCACGCCGGCCAGCATAAAGGAACATCGGGTGCGCCCTAGCCTGGAGTGGCTACACCCGACGCTCGAGAAAGGTGCGGATGATATCCACACCGTTCACTTCCTTCTCCGGAATCAACTGGAGATCCTCCACCCGACGATAGAGAGCCTCTATCTCCGCCACCTCGCCATCCAAGATCTTGTTTTTCCAAGACCTTTTCGGCTCAATCTTTTGGGAGGGGTCGAAAGGAACAAGACCAAAATCTTGCCCAGGTACTACGGAGTCGCGGATATAAAACCATCGCCTTCGCCAGTACTGGACAGATTCGGACATGGAAAAAGAAAAGAAAAGCAGATTGGGCTTGAGGGAGATGATGCAACCCCCAATGGGATAAACACCATCCGAACCAGATTGCCTCTTCATGGAATAAAGTTTCCGGAAGAGGCCAAAGTGTGGCTCAATACCGAGCCAGCACTCGCAGAAAGTGATAAAACAAGCAATGTGAAGAAGATAATTGGGGGAAAGATGGTGCAATTGGACACCGTACAGAAAAAGCAGTCCACGAAGGAAGCCGTGGACTGGGAAGGAAAATCCGCGAATGACAAAGGCAAGGAACATAACTCGATACCCAACGGGGGGGCGGGGGATTACCTCATTGCCTGGGAGTTTAACGGCCTCCCTATCCTGCGGGATTAGGCCCCGCTCGCGAAGCTTATGGAGATCACTCTCCCGCGTCTTCGATCGCCGCTAGCCACCGTCGGTGACACGGGTAGCGGCGGCACTTTTCTTCCCTCCAGCAGCGCTGGTACCAACCACAGACGACGACTTCTTCGGCTTCCCCATCGCGGTACGGCGGCGCCGGCGGCGAGAGCGCAGGATGGAAGAAGGAAATGTGAAGGAATATTCCAGCGCGCAGCAAGAGCTCTCAGAACACAAGGAAGCAGTGAAAGCAAGAATAGATGCGGTGAAAACAAACTGAAGTTTTCCCCAATGATTATAAAGACGAAGACGATGTACGACAGCCGTCCATCGAGAAGACCTAACGCCAACGGCAGGATCTGGCCATACACATGTCAGCATCACAACAAACCGTCGCTAACACGCCGTCCACTACGCGTGGAAATCGAGGCAACGCCGTAATTATCTCCACGCCGCGCGTGACCAGTCAATTCAAGGTCAGACAGTGGGACCCATGTTCGTCCAGTCAAGTCATCTCTGGCGCAGCAGACGCTTGAGGTCATCGATCGTCAGCACTGACGTCATCAAAAGCTACATAGCAACAGCTACAGTTTCTTCGACTTCAAAGCTAAGAGTACTCACTCGAATCTACGATTTGACCAATTACCCGGGGGATACTCCTATCAGGAGCGCTGGCCGCGCACCCAAAAGATGAATAGAAGTGAACTATTACTTCGAGTCCTCCGTCGAGTCTACGACTCTACTACGGACTCGGGGGCTACTCCCATAGGGAGGACGGATTTAATCATCAGAAAATTTTTGTGTCCTACGGATTTACAACTGAACAACGTATGAATTAAAGTCTCCGCTCGAGTCTACGACTCAAACAGACACTCGGGGGCTACTCCCATAGGGAGCGCTGGTCGCGCACCCTATGAATTCTTCGACCGCGATCCTTCGGATCAGCATGCAAAAACTTTTCGGCAACTCTGCCCCAACTAAACGTTAAGTGAGCAACGTTCTCCTTGACCACCTGAAACACCTCCGCGGTGATAAACATTCGGATGTTGTGTCTGCGACACAAAGATAAGACCTACAGATATCATCTGATGGCCTGGCAACGCACACTACTGCGCTCTGCTAGTAAAAACCCGTGCTAACAAGTGCGATAAAAAATCCCGATGGACGCGTTGGGTACATCAATTAAATTCACTGGAATTCCACTCCTGTAAGTCCTCCGCGGCCTGAGTCGAATTACGCCAGCATATGTTCCGGGTTCGGGTTGAGGGACTCCAACCTGAAGAAGATCGTGTTGTTTCGTCCTAAGACAGTTAACTGGCCCTGATCCGTCGGGTGAGTCAGGCACACGCATCAATAATCCCTGCACATGAACTATTGAAATACATAGTTGCACCCAAAAGATTGCAGAGTCCTCAGCCGAATCTACGATTCGACTGAACACTCGGGGGCTACTGACATGGTTATACCCCACGGGTACATGATCTCAGCATACCTGGTCCAGTCCAAGGAAGGCCCATGGCAATTATACGCCGGCCCATGAAGATTTTCGGGTGGCCAAGGCCCATGACGCTTTCGGATCCTTGGAGAGTAAGACTAGAGTAGATAGGAAATTCAAAGGGGTAAAACCCTAGAACCTGTAACCGACTAGGTCTATGCCCGGGACCTGCCTGAGTCTATATAAAGGCTAGAGGGCACGACCTAGATCTCCTCCTCATACTTTCGCATACACACCTCCACGCCAGATTGCATCTGCGCACCACTGTAGCCTTCGGTTCCGCCGTAATCAAGAGCAGACAAGCAGGAGTAGGGTTTCCCTCCGGGGGCCTGAACCTGGGTAAAACCTTGTGTCCCCGTGTTGCTTGTTTGCTAACCGTTCCGCGATCTCCAACATCCCCATCTTCTCCAAAACCCAAGTCCATAACAATGGGCATTGATGAGATCAAACCTCGTCAATTGGCGCCGTCTGTGGGAACTGGGGACGCTGATTGTGCGATCGCGACGGTCCCAACCCGATCGATCTACAACTCTGCGGCGACGGAGAGTCACCTCCTCTTCGGCGCTTTTGACTTCACCGCGCACTCACCAGCCACCATGAAGGACTTCGAGCCCGTAGGCGACGGACTCGAGATCCTGTTCGGGAGCTTCTGCATCCAGGTGGGGCAAACTGGCACTCTCCGCCTCCCTGAGCGGGTGCCCCTACCATCAATAAGGCCCGCTTCGTGGACCCCGCACCCTGTGCTACGCACAACATCATCAACAGATGATTCCTATGATAGCAGCAGCTGCAATTCCGACCTGTGCGATCCGCCATCGGATGAAGGGACCTACGGTTCCGGATCCGAAAGCTGCGGCAGCAGCAGACCAATCTACGAACGCTACCAATGTGTCGTATTCATCCAGAGCGACGTGGACCAGCAGGCGCCCAACCCGCCGCCTAACCTGACACCTAACCCGCCAGATCGAAACGGCGGGAACAGAAGAAGCCAGTCCCCCCCCCACCCGAAGGGGACAACAACGGCCATGTCATCCGCCTTAGCAACGAAGGATGGGCCCAGGCACGCAACGCCATGGCGGGCAACATAGTCCTGCCTGCAGACTCCTCCCAGGATCTGCTGATGGCCTACCATCTGCTCCTGATCAAGGAGCACAAGAAGCAGGTCAAGATGCAGGAGGTACTTGACAAACACAAGCAAGCAGCCTCAGAGTCCAGCACGCGACGAGCCGCGCTCTCTGCCATGGGCATCGGCTCCAGCTCGAACGGCAACCAAGGCAACAAGCACCGCTCTCGGATGGAGAAAATGGATCCCAAGGAGCGCCGTGAGGTGACCCGAACCCTCCACACATCCTTCATGGAGATGGACGCCGACGGCAACGTCATCCCGAAAACGCCGCAGGCTACGATCATGGCAGCCACAGCGTACCTTGCGGCCCACCCACCTCTGGAGGGGATCCGAAAAGAGCCATGCACAAGTCCGCACTTACCGGACTCGGACTCTTCGGAGCCGTTCTCCACCAGGAAGCTCCTACGGAGCCGAAGAAGAAAGCTCCGGTCAGGTTCGACCGCAGCCCCACCCCTTCATCCGAATGATGGGGATATGCCTACCGGGGTATACCCAGCAGGACGTTTCCGACTGGCCCGTGAGCTAGCGAGTGGGCCTGCAGAACGGCGAGTGGATTGAAGCCCAGCAAGGCACCAAGCGACTGGAAGCTGAAGGCCCAGGCGAGTAGATAGGCCCAGTCGGATTAGATTAAACGACTACCGAAGCTTTAACTGAATCGGTTGAGATATGTAAACCCTAGGGGGAGGTGAGCCTATATAAACCTCCCTATAGGGCGAGTAGAGATACATTCCCTCATACACCCAAGCGACTCGCCGCCTAGCCGCCGAGCTCGCCCATTGTAACACTTCCATAATACAATCTAGCAGGAGTAGGTCTTTACCCTCCGGGGGGGCGAACCTGGGTAAAACCCTGCGTATTTGCCCTCATCTCGCACCGCAGATGGCTGGCCGCCCTTGCCCCTCGTTCTACTATTCGCTGCCGATTGCAGCATCTGCCGTGACTATTTCCACGACAGTGGCGCCCACCGTGGGGCCTGGCCGGTCCGGCCGGTGTTCTGCGGCGAGATCCAATCTGCCCATCAACGAGACGGTCGCCACCGGCCCCATGATAGCGATCGGCGAGATGCTCCAAATCTTGCCGAGCAGCTACGTCCCGGCGGCGCGACCCGTCATGCACAGTGTGATCCTGCCGATCGGCACGATCAGCCTCTTCGTCGATCTCACCGACGTCATCGTCTCGGAGGATTCGGCTCGCATCCGCGAGTCGCCGCCACACGATCGGCTCTCCGAGAGCCAGATCCGCACGATCCATCGCCTCGCCTCCGAGTACAACTCGGCCCACAGCAACGTGGCCAGGAATTCAGTGGCCGTAGAGGATGCGTCCCTCACCGACGACGCCGACTCGGCGACCCCGGCATCACTCGCCGGATCCATCACTGCGGCTTCGTCCGCGGGCTCCATCGCCCAGGTCTCTAACGCGGGAGACTTCGAGGATCCCTCCATCCTCGGGATCTTCGAGTTCGACTCTGGGTCGGAGAACTCCGGCGACCCCCGCGACGGAACCGGTCGCCACACCGCGACCTACATGGCGACCGGCACCGATCCGCCGGAGGACCCGTTCTCCACCCCAATCCCTCCTAACGCCACGGCAACGGAGGTCGAGGAACTCCGCCTGAAACTGGCGGAGGCGATACGCAAAGAGCAAGCCGAGCGCGAAAAATTTCGCCTCGAGCAGGTGACGGCGCAGGAGCTGTCACGCTACCACCAGCAGCGGATCAGGTCACGCCTAAACCCCACCGTTCAGGGGCGCGCCCTGAACTTCGACGACGAAAACGACCCGGCCCGCGTGGCCGAGCGCGCGATCTGCGAGAACGCGCCACCAGGAGGAAGCGCCCGGCCCCCACCAGGATCAACTGCAATGGGCGCCCCACCACCACCCAACCGCACCCCTCCCAGGGACCAGCCGCGGATAGTAGTCTCCTCACGGGAGCGAGACGCAAACGGCCTCCCACTGTTCTCCACCCCGATGGACAACCTCGTGGCAGGCCGAGCAGCAGCCGACAGCATCACGGCCACCGTCAACGGCGCCCTGCAGATCGAATACGTCAAGGCCCTGCTTGCGAAGGCCGTGGAGCAACAAAGAGCGGGCGCCGACTCGCAAGGTCGAGTATACTCGCGTTCCTCGGGAAGCAGAGCGGCCTCCAGCGGCGGCAAACACCCTCAACTGCCCGCCACCAGAGCCACTGCAGCTCCAATACCGACCCGCGAACGCGGCACTCTCCACCAACGACCCAGGCCGACAACCAACCTTGTCGCCGCCAACGGGCAACCCATCGACGCCCGCACCCACATCATCAACAACCAAAGTTGGCGCGCACGCCAGCCCGATGACCTGCGACATACCCTAACCAATCGCCGTGACGGCGAGCCCATGGGGTCGCTCAGTCGACTCGGACCCAAGTGATTCGGACCAATGATCCGAGGCGAGAAGTACCCGCCAAACTTCAAGGCGCCAAAGGAGATAGAAAAGTACGATTCCTCGTACGACCCCGCCGTCTGGCTCGACACATACCTCATGGCGATGGGGATCGCAGGCCACACTGACCTGCTAGCCGCCCGCTATCTCCCCCTGATGATGGAAGGGACGTGCAGGCAGTGGATCAACACCCTCCCCCAGGACAGTATCGACTCCTGGGAGGAGATGCGCGATGCCTTCGTCAGGCACTTCGAGTGCTCCTACACCCGCGCCACCACTATCGAGGACCTGGAGCGGTGCGTCCAGGGACCCCGCGAGTCGACCCGCAACTGGGTCCAACGGTGGCAAGAACTTTGGTACAACGCGGTCGGCATCCACCTGGACACCGCGATCCACTGCTTCAAGACCTCGTGCCGCTACGAGCCCCTGGTCGCCAAGCTCAAGCGACACTCCCGCACACTCGACAACATCCCCGACCTCCTCGAGATCGCCAAACGGTACGCCGAGGAAGATCCAAACTAGGAAACTGACGACGAGTCAGGAGGTCAACGCCGCACGAGCGGCAACGACGGAGGACAACGCCGCGACGGCGGCAACTACAAGAACAAGCCAAGGTTCGACCCTGCGGCCCTCCTTAACCAACCATGTGCGTTCCATAGCAGGGAAGGGAAGCCCGCAACACACACCACCGCCGACTGCCACACCCTCAGGGAAATCGAGAAGGCACGGCGAGCGCGGGAGGACCCCGACAACGACCCGCCAAACGGCAGCAAATTCGGAAAAGTGGCCGGCTCGCTCCACACCTTCACAGGCTTCAACACGAAGCGCGAGAAGAAGGTCATCGCCCGCGCTGTCACCGTCAACGCGGTGGCCCAGATAGACGTCCCCCAGTTCCTAAACTGGTCGGAGCAGCCCATCACCTGGAGCCGCCAAGACCACTCGCCACGCATCGAGTACCCAGGACGAGTCGCCCTGGTGGTCAAGCCCAAGGTCGGCGACTACTGGCTCCCCAAGACACTGATGGACGGCGGCAGCTCCATCAACATCCTGTACCTCGACACCTTCAGGCGACTACGGCTCCCGCAGTCAATGATCGAGACGACTCACACCACATTCCACGGCATCGCCCCCGGTCGGAAGGCGTACCCGATCGGCAAGGTCACGCTGCCCGTAACCTTTGGCACACCGGCAAACTTCCGCACCGAGCGGATCGTCTTCGAGCTGGTGCCCTTCGACAGCCCCTACCATTGCGTCCTGGGGCGCCAGGCGTTCGCCAAGTTCATGGCAGCGCCCCACTACGCGTACAACGCGATGAAGCTCCCCGGGCCATGTGGCGTCATCACTATCCACGGCGACCCCGATATGGCCGCCGAGTGCGAGGCCAAAGGAGCCGAGCTCGCCGACGCCGTCATCGCGGCGGAGACCAACCACGCCGATGAGCTCGCCAAGTACGCGAGCGGGGTCAACAACGATGACCCCACCATACTCAAGAATCCCAACTCAGAGGGCGCAAACACCTCAACCTTCGAGGCCACGACGCACACCCGCACCGTCGAGCTGGTCCCAGGCGACTCCAGCCAGACGGTGACGATCGGGACGGGCATGAGCCCAGCATAGGAAGGCGCGCTCATTGAGTTCCTCCATGAGAACAGGGACATCTTCGCATGGAAACCCTCTGACATGCCCGGTGTCCCTAGGGAGCTCGCTGAGCACAAGCTAAACGCCGACCCCAAAGTGCGACCCGTCAAGCAGTCGCTGCGGCCCTTCAATGAAAAACGCCGTCGAGCAATCGCCGAGGAGGTGCAGCGTCTACTCGCTGCCGGCTTCATCCGGCCAATAAAGTACTCCAAGTGGCTGGCAAACCCAGTCCTGGTCGAGAAGAAGAACGGGACCTGGAGAATGTGTATCGACTACACAAACCTGAACGGCGCCTGCCCAAAGGAGCAGTTCGTCCTCCCGCGGATCGACCAGATAATCGATTCAACCGCGGGCTCGGAGTCACGCTATTTTCTCGACGCCTACTCTGGGTACAACCAGATCAAAATGGCTGTCGAAGACGAGGAGAAGACGGCATTCATCACGCCATTCGGAGCTTTCTGCTACACCGCCATGACCTTCGGCCTCAAGAACGCCGGGGCGACCTACCAGCGGTGCATGCAAGAATGCCTCGCGAGCCAAATTGGCCGCAACATCCACGTTTACATCGACGACGTGGTCGTGAAATCCGCTCGCCAAGGCGATCTACTCGCCGACCTGGCAGAAACATTCGCCAACTTGCGACGGTATAAGATAAAGCTCAACCCAGGCAAATGCACCTTCGGTGTACCCGCCGGACAACTACTGGGGTACGTCGTCTCCAAACGAGGGATCGAGGCGAACCCCACGAAGATCGACACAATCGCCCGGCTCGGCAAACCCGAGTGCCTGCGCGACGTCCAGAAACTGGCCGGGCGAGTAGCGGCTCTCAGTCGCTTTATCCCCCGCCTGGGCAAAAAGGCGATGCCCCTATACCGCCTGATGCGCAAGAACCCCACCTTCCAGTGGGACAAGGAGGCGGACGACGCGCTCTGCGACCACAAAAAGGTGCTACTCGCCGCACCACTGCTCGCCGCCCCCACCGACAAAGAACCCATGCTGGTTTACGTCGCGGCGTCCGAGCGCGTCGTCAGCGCCGTGATGGTCGTCGAACGGCCAGAAGAAGGAAAGGAGCGCCCAGTCCAGCGGCCGGTGTACTACATCAGCGAGGTCCTCACCGAGTCGCGCCAGCGGTACCCACAGTACCAAAAGCTAGTATACGCGGTCTTCAGAGCTCAGCGGCGCCTGCCGCACTACTTCCAGGAGCACCCGATCACAGTCGTCTCCTCGGCACCACTGCAAGACATCATCCGCAATCGCGAGGCGACCGGGCGGGTCGCCAAGTGGGCCATCGAGATCGGCGTCCACAACATCAAATACGAGCCACGAAAGGCGATCAAGTCGCTGGCACTGGCAGACTTCATCGCCGACCATTACTGGAGCCTGCACTTCGACGGCTCCAAGAACGCGGACGGTGCAGGCGCAGGGATAGTGCTGACTTCACCAAAGGGCGACAAGCTCCGTTACATCCTCTGCCTCGACTTCACGCCCTATACCAACAACATGGCTGAGTACGAGGCCCTACTCCACGGCATGCGAGCCGCCAAGGAGATGAACGTCAATCGCCTCCGCTGCTACGGAGATTCTGACCTTGTCGCGGGGCAAGTCGCTGGCACCTGCGACGTCGTCTCCCCTACCATGGCGACATACCGCCAAGCAGTGGACAAGCTGGGCGGACATTTCACCGGCTACTCCGTCGAGTGGATCGACAGACGGAAAAACGAGGAGGCCGACGCACTCTCTCGCATCGGGTCGGCCCGACTCACACCACCAGCCGGCGTTTTCCTCGACACGATCACCAAGCCATCAGTCTCTCCCCCGAGGGAGATCGACATCGGAGTCCCACTCCAACCAGAGGCAGCCTTGGTCGCACTCATCAACGAGCCAGACGACTGGACCAAGCCCTACATCGCCTACCTGGAAGCCGGCACCCTGTCGGCAGACGAGACAGACGCTCGAATGATCGCCCGTCGATGCAAGTCCTACACCATCATCGACGGCGAACTCCACAAGCGCAGCGTCACCGGCGTGTTCCAACGCTGCGTCCAGCCAGCTGAAGGACGTAAGATCCTCCACGACATCCACTCCGGTGACTGCGGCCACCACGCCGCTGCTCGCTCCCTGGTCGCCAAGGCTATGCGACATGGCTTCTACTGGCCCACCGCACACGCTGATGCTGTCGATATCGTCCAGCGGTGCGCTGGGTGCCAGAAGTACGCCAATCAGATGCACGTACCGAGCTCGGCGCTCAAAACAATCCCCATCACCTGGCCATTCGCCGTATGGGGCATGGACATGGTAGGCCCCTTCAAGAAAGCCCCCTCCGGCTACACCCACCTGCTAGTCGCCGTTGACAAATTCACGAAGTGGGTGGAGGCCAAGCCAGTCCGGAAATGCGACGGGAAGACCGCCACTAAATTCCTACGCGAGCTCGTATATCGCTACGGGTTCCCAAACAGCATCATCACGGACAACGGCACCAACTTCGCCAAGGGAGCCATGGCCGAATTCTGCGAAGAGCACCACATCAGGCTCGACCTCGCGTCAGTCGCCCACCCGGAATCCAATGGCCAGGCGGAACGGGCCAACCAAAGCATCCTCCACGGCCTGAAGCCGCGACTCCAAGTACCACTCGAGCGCACCGCCGGGTGCTGGGTCGAGGAGTTGCCCTCTGTCATCTGGGGGATCCGCACCTCAGTCAACAGATCGACGGGATTCACTCCCTTCTTCATGGTCTACGGTGTCGAAGCAGTCATGCCCACCGACCTCGAACACGACTCGCCGCGGGTCGTCCACTATCCGGAGGCTGCAAACGAGCTTGCCCGCCAAGACGGGATCGACCAACTCGATGAAGCACGCGACCTCGCTCGGTCACGCACTGCCATCTACCAGCAAGGACTCCGCCGTTACCACAGCCGGCGGGTGAAAGCTCGCACCTTCCAGGAAGGCGACCTGGTGTTACGCCTCATCCAGGACAAGAAGGGCATGCACAAGCTCTCCCCTCCGTGGGAAGGCCCATTCGCTATCGGGCGCGTACTCGGCAACGACGCCTACTACCTCATCGACGTCCGCGGGGACGGCGAACTCGACGTCAAGCGACCATGGAATGTAAACCTCCTTCGGAAGTTCTACTCCTAGAACCCCACACATGTACTCTCCAGTCGCTATGAAATAAAAAGAAACGGTTACCGCAAATTGCGCCTACTCTCCATGACTTGTGTCACTCGCACTCGTAATAACAGCGTTACGCTAAATGCAGAAGTCAACCTTTGGTTCAGCGATCGGCACGGCTAAGTAGTGCGGTGTAAGAGCACTGAATTACCTCAGGTCTTGCATCGTCCACGAAAAACGCCCACCCGGAGCCCCATTGGAGTCGCCTAGCTCGACTGGTTCTACGAGCCAAGACAACTGCCCTCGCTTCTCACAGCGACCTTGGTCCTCCGCATCCTCGGCATAGCGACTCGAACGGCTAAGTACCATGCTCGGGGACTGAAGACCAGTTCATCGCGAGCGGTCAGGGAAAACGCCAAGTAAGAGAGCATGCCCAGGACTCGCCACGCGACTGACCCCACGGGCTAGGCAGGAGTGACGCGCTCACACCAACGCGCTAAGTCCTCAACCACCCTCGAGTCGCGCCTAGAACTACCAAGTACCATGCTCGGGGACTCGGCCACCCGACCTCGTTCGCGCACGGGAAAAGGGTAAAGTACAGAGCACTCAAGGGAGTCGCCTAGCGACTGGCTCTTCGAGCTCGGGCGAGTCGACCAAAACATCAAAACACATGACAACAACACATACATCATATACGAGCTAAACCCCACAAAAAGGGCGGACGCGCTCGGGGACTCGTTCAAAAATCAATCACAAACACACAAACAAATACCAAAATAGACACGACATCTCATTCAATTGGGTATTGCATTGGTTCATGTTACAAAATATGCCCGCGTGGCAGACCTGCTGCTAACGCCACAAGGCAAACTATCCTACTTTGCAGGCTTCGATGACGACTCGCCAACATCCCGGCGATTGCGGATTAACGCCGTGTACGGGTTTGACGGATACGTCGTCAGTTCACCCGCCATCGTCGCGCGAAAAGGTTGCTCAACCTTGAAGTCACGATGCAGCGGCTCGGGGTCGTTCGGCGCGACGACCGTCTCCTGGTACGGAAGGAGGTCGCCCATTGCCCAGACATGTTCTGAGTACGTGGCGGCACGGTCCTGCAACTTGAGGACCTCGGACAGCTCCATCGCGCCAGTCGACGATGGATATCCACTCGTCACATCGTCGATGTCGAAATCTTCGGGGAAGTGGGCGAGTCCAAGGCTCAGTGCCGTCGACGCTCCGCGCCGAAACGCCGACCGCGTCATGTACTCAATGACCGCGGGCGCCTTCTCCAAATATTTCCACACCTCAACGAGGTCGCTGGGAATCACCTCCGTGGGCGATATCTCTTGGAGATAGGCGCGGATGCACGTCGCCGACAATGTCGCTGAATCGACGAGCATGCTTACGCACTGCCTCGCGTCGAGCAAGCTCGCCTCTCCTTCGCTATCGATGATGCGACCTGCGAGTAGAAGACAATAATGAGTACGACGGACACCACAAAAGACACAACCACCAGAAAGGGAAGATGTACTCACCAAGCAGCGGGCGGGCGAGTTCCGTGATGAAGCATTGAAGCGATGTATGGTCGTCCTGAAGCCCAGCAATAAGGACTTCCGACACCTTGCGATCCTCCTCAGCGGCTGCAATGGCGGCCTTAGCTCGCCCGTCAGCCGATCTCGCTTCTTCCTTCGCCTCCCGCAGCTCGCACTCGAGGTTGGCGATCCGCTGTTCAGCGGCACTCAAAGCCGATTGCGCCGCCGCTAATTCACCAGCGGGGACAAACCCCTGGCGAGCTTCCTCTGCCTTCGCAGCAAAAGCCTGAAGCCCTCTGTTCGCTTACTGGACGATGGCCAGCTCCTTCTCCGCGCGCTGCTTCGCGGCCAATCGGTCCGCCGACTCGAGCTGCAGACCCTGCACATCACCGAAAAAGTTAGTAAAAACAAAATTCCTAAGTGCCCACCCGCTGAAATTCAGCGAGTGCGCACTCGGGGACTGGCGATCACGAAATTCCTAAGTGCCCACCCGCTGAAATTCAGCGAGTGCGCACTCGGGGACTGGCGATCACGAAATTCCTAAGTGCCCACCCGCTGAAATTCAGCGAGTGCGCACTCGGGGACTGGCTATCAAGAAATTCCTAAGTGCCCACCCGCTAAAATTTAGCGCGTGCGCACTCGGGGACTGGATGCGAAAAATAAAAAGATGAGAAATTATAAGAATCAGGCCGTTGCAAAGCACCGACCTGATCTTCGGGGACTGGATGTACCTGGATGGCTGCGCCAAGCATGCCATGGAGTTGTATCGCGTCCACGGACGCGAGTAACGCCGGCGTGTGCCCACGACGTTGGTCGACTTCAGCATCAGCGGTCCCAGGAGCGTGGCTCGAGGGCGCAGCTCCACTCGCCGTGGCCACCTTGGTCACGAAGCGTGGGAAGGTAGCGATAGAGGCACCCGCTCCAAGGGAGGTCGCCTCCGCCATTCCAGGCAAGGAAGCGCCCTCCTTCGTAGACGCGGCTGCCTCCATCACGGGCCCGGCTGGTGCAACCGCCGTGTCATCAGAGATAGTGACGGTGTCGCCACCCTTGGCCTTCTTGCTGCCATCCGCCGAGGCGACGACCTCGTCCGCCTTCCTCTTGTGGGAAGGGTCCTCCTCGCTAACGACGGGTGGCACCTTAGCCACGGTCGGGTGGCCCATCCTCTTCACTCCGGTCCTGTGCACCAATCGAATAAGCAAAAGCAATCAAAATAGTTATGAAAAGCAAGGAAGGGTGAGTGCACTCACTTGGCGACTGGGATGAAACGTAGCCGTGTACGGAGGCCGGCCGGTTTTTCCAGTTCAGGGCCCAGTCAGCGACTGAGCCCCATCTCCAGGACGTCGCGTGCCCAAGACACGGACGGCTTCTTCGTCGTTGAGGCCGCAGCTGGAGCCTCTGGGACATCCTCGGCAAGAGCCTCCTTGCGAGGCGAAGTCGCTGTAGCCGGAGCCTCCTTGCGAGGCGAAGCCGCTGCAGCTGGAGCCTCCCCCAGCCCAGAGACTGGGGCGAATGGCAGAGGCATTGAAGCCAGCGGCACTTCCACGGTCGCCGCGTCCAGCACGGCTGTCGCTGGTGGCGCATCGTCACCGGCTGGGCTGGGAGCATCAGAGCTGCTCGCCAAGTGCGGCGGCGAGGCCGGCTTTGATGGCTTCGTCTTCTTCTTCGGGGGGGCCATTGCCTCCCTTTCCTTCTTCTTCTTCGACGGAGTGGCTTGACGGCGCGAGGTGGTCTCTGGGAGCTCGTCGTCGTCATCATGACGCTCGAGGCTTCTGCTTGCCTTGATCTCGCGTTGTCGTTGTCCGCGGGTCTTTCGGACCAGTGGGGCGACCTCCTCCTCGGACTCGTCATCGTCGTCCTCGTCGCCCTTGGCGGGCGGCGACTCGCCCACATCCTGGGTGGATGAGCCCGAGCTCTCGTCGTCCGAAGGAGGGAGCCACCCTTCCACCACTTGGAATAGCTGCAACGAATACAGAATGGAATCAGAATTACCGCGACTGCATAGACTGCGACTACGAGCAAAGTAAGGTGATTACCGTTGGAGCTGGACGCTTCGCGGTATAGGGGGCGACCCCAGCCTGCGCGTCCAGGTACACCGCCTGGGTAATCTTCTTCAGCGCTGGTAGGTAGTCCTCCAGTTTCCACTCGTCGAGGCAGGCCTTCGTTGAGTCTCCCCGGCCCGTATACTGGTACATATAGTGGTCGCATTGGGCGAGCGGAACGATCCGCCGCCCGAGACAGCAGTTGTACAGATTTATCGTCTGGAGGCCCTTCTTCTTCAGACCGCGGATGGTCTGGAGCATCTCGTCGACGACCATCCGCTGGTCGTTGGGGAGCTTGCCGACTTGGAGATGGCGCGGCTCGGACCGGTTGGCGGAATACCGCGGGATCGCCACCTCGTCTTTCGGGCTCGCCTCGGCCACGTAGAACCACGACTTCTTCCAGTCGCTCGCTGCCTTGGCGGGCAGCATCAGATCGAACAATGACGCTTTGGACTTGAGCTGGAACGTAAGGCCGCCCGCGGCTAGCATTGGGCCGCCTGCTTCCTCGCGGCTGATCCGTCCGTGGAACAGATCTTGCCACAAGGGGAAGTAGGGCCGGCAGCCCAAGTAGCATTCGCAGAACGCCACGAAGATGGCGAGCTGCTCGATGCTGTGGGGACCCAGATCTAAAGGCTGGATCCCATAGTAGGCACAGAAGCGCCGGAAGAACAGGGACGTAGGAAACCCTAGCCCCCGCTCGAGATGACTGGTGAAACAGATGAATTCCCTCTCTCACGGGTTTGGGGTCGTTTCTCCGGCTGCGGGGATACGCCAACAGCCGGCTCGCAGGATCTCGGCCTCCTCGAAAGAGGCCAGCTGCGCCCTCGTGCATTTGGATCTACCCCACGATTCGGTGGAAAGGGCCATGGCCGAAGGGTTGATTGGGGGTCGGAGGATTTTGGATCGGCTGGATCGCGATGCGAGGGAAGGAAAATGCACGCAGTCGGAAGAAGTGATGAGAAGTTGGCTCTCTGATCGCCTGCCATTCCCCTTATATAATGGATGTTACCCGCCAAATCAGGAAGCCGTTACCGCGCGATGATTACGCCAAAGGTTACCGTTGGATTACCCCAACGGCTAGTTTGACCACGCCTGACGGTCCAACTCCGGCCACTCGGCTCGCCGACCCAATCACTATGACAGTGTTTCGCTGACTCGATTCGCCAAAGCCGCGACTTGGATCACTGGTTTCCTCCTTTGTACAGGATCCCGCCGACGATTCGACTGGATGCCTACTCTGAAGCCGTATACTCCGACTGCCAGCAGCCACCTATGCCTAATCGACGACGGCCTCGGGGACTACTGATGGGGATATGCCTACCGGGGTATACCCAGCAGAACGTTTCCGACTGGCCCGTGAGCTGGCAAGTGGGCCTGCAGAACGGCGAGTGGATTGAAGCCCAGCAAGGCACCAAGCGACTGGAAGCTGAAGGCCCAGGCGAGTAGATAGGCCCAGTCGGATTAGATTAAATGACTACCGAAGCTTTAACTGAATCGGTTGAGATATGTAAACCCTAGGGGGAGGTGAGCCTATATAAACCTCCCTATAGGGCGAGTAGAGATACGTTCCCTCATACACCCAAGCGACTCACCGCCTAGCCGCCGAGCTCGCCCATTGTAACACTTCCATAATACAATCTAGCAGGAGTAGGTCTTTACCCTCCGGGGGGCCGAACCTGGGTAAAACCCTGCGTCTTTGCCCTCATCTTGTACCGCAGATGGCTGGCCGCCCTTGCCCCTCGTTCTACTATTCGCTGCCGATTGCAGCATCTGCCGTGACTATTCCCACGACACCGAAGAAGAGGACCATGACCTTCCTCGAAGGAACAAGAGTTCGCGTCACTGCAACCGTGATTACGACGCCAGGGACGCGCTCACACAGCGCAAAATCGACAAAGCGCGAATGCTCGTCTGAATCCGAGATGGACAAAGACGAAGGAGAACTCTGCGGAGCCCGATGCTTCAGCAGATCTGTTCGACGAACAAAGATGCCGTGAAATTTCAAGCTTTCTTCGGATACTCCGAAATTCGACGGCACACAGGACCCAAAGGCATGGCTCAGCGACCACCTGTCATCCGTCAAATTGCACGGCGGAAACAAGGAAACCTCCATGCAATGCCTTCAGTTGCAGCTGACAGGAGCAGCCCGGATCTGGCTTAGCGGCCTATCTTCAGGGTCCATCCGAAGTTGGGATGAGCTAGCTTACAGCTTCATCAGAAACTTCAAAGGCACCTGCAAGAGGCCCGCCTCAATTGAAGAATTGCGAGCCTGCACCCAACGAACGGGCGAATCCATTCGCTCGTACATACTACGCTGGTCCAACACCAAGAACTCCGCAGCGCATATCTCTGAAGAGAGAGCCATCGACGCCTTTAGGGACGGTGTCAAGCGCCAAGACTTCAAGGAGGAACTCGGGCGCGTCAAGCCCAAAACACTCGAGCACCTCATGGACATCGCCAACATGTGGGCTGACGGCGAAGATTCCATCCACCAAGCACAATCGGAAGAAGAGGACGACTACGGTCGACGACGAGAGCGCCGTAGCAAGAGAAGATCGCGCGTCTACGACAATTGCGATGGACCCGACATGGTCGCGGCCGGCTACGCCGATCGCTGCAACGACGCCAACCGCAATAGTGGAGGATACCACGGAGTAAACTTCCACGATGGAGGACGCCCAGCACAGTCGTGGCAGCGCCGCGACCGCGATAATGGACCCTCAGCATACGAAAAACTTTCGGGTCCATGCACCATCCACTTCTACATCGACAAGCAGGATGACAAGAAGAAGGCAAGCCACATGCTCAAGGACTACCGCGAGTTCCAGAAACTCAGCGAAAGCATGGTCTAGATGAGGCAACAAGCTCCACTTCCTGGATTCGGGAACGCACCCGCGCTAGGTGAGATAGCGCATGGAGCTCCTCCATCGCCACCTGTAGGAGGCCCGAACCAACCAGTCGCACCAGCACGGAACAACGCTGGGAACGGGTATCCCCCGCCGAAAGGAGCATTGATGATCCAGAAAGGGCGCCCCACGAATAGGGTGCAGAAGAAAATCACCCGTCAGATCAACCTGGCCGTGGCAACTCCACCCGCCATCCCTGAGTACCTCAGCGGATCGAAGTCCTGCATCACGTTCAGTCGTTCGGATCACCCTTGCCAGATCCCTCGCCCAGGTCATGCTGCACTGGTGCTGGAGGCGCAGATCGGAGGTTTCGAGATGAGTCGCGTCTTCATGGACGGCGGCAGCAGCATCAACCTGATGTTCGCAAGTACTCTAGCAGCAATGCGGATCCCGTAGTGCAGCCTGGAACAATCAGACACAACGTTCCACGGCATTGTCTCAGGAAAGGGCATATTCCCCCTGGGCAAAATATGGCTCGACGTCATCTTCGGCAAGCCGGACAATTTCCGACTCGAACGGCTCGAATTCGAAGTGGTGGACTGGCCAGCACAATACCACGCCATCCTCGGGCGTGTAGCATTCGCAAGGTTCTTGGCTGTCCCACACTACGCATACCTGCTACTCAAGATGCCAGGACCGAAGGGCGTCATCACAATCCACGGGAGCTTCACCCGATCGGACCAATGCGACAGGGATTTCAACAGAATCTCCCAATCATTCGGCATGCAGGAGGAGCTCGTAAGGCTCCGCGAGGTGACGGACAATGGGGCACCCCCAGTCGCACGACAAAACGAACCTGACATGTCCTTCGACTCCACCGTCAACACAAAGAAGGTGCAGGTCCATCCGACGGATGCCTCCAAGACGGCGCTGATCGCCAACGACCTCAGCCCCGCATAGGAAAGCGCGCTCGTCGAATTCCTCTGTGAGTGTTGGGAAATCTTCGCCTGGTGTCCTGTGGACATGCCAGGAGTTCCCAGGGAATTCGCCGAGCACGCACTGAACGTCTTTCCAGACACCAAGCCCGTCAAGCAGTCCATCCGGAGACTGTCCGAGCCACGGGACGAAGCCATCGGGAAGGAAATAAACAGGCTACTCGCCGCAGACTTCATCAGGGAGATCAAAGAAAGCGAGTGGCTCGCAAATACAGTGATGGTTCCCAAGAAATACACGGATATCCTGCGGATGTGCGTGGACTTCACGTCGCTGAACAAGCACTGCCCAAAGGACCACTTCCCTCTTCCTCGGATCGACTAGATCACCGATTCGACCGCAGGATGTGAGAAACTCTCCTTCCTCGACGCCTACTCAGGCTACAACCAAATTCGACTCAAGGTCGAAGATCAAGAAAAAACGGCGTTTATTACACCGTTCGGAGTACTCTGCTACAACACAATGCCCTTCGGGATAAAGAACGCAGGTGCCACGTACCAGCGATGCATGCAGGCATGCCTCAAGGACCAGATCGGTCGCAACGTCCAACTCTATGTCGACGACTTAGTCATCAAAACCAGGGAGGCAAGAACGCTCATCGACGATCTCCGCGAGACGTTCGATAACCTCGATCGCTACAGGATCAAGCTCAACCCCGAAAAGTGTGCCTTCGGCGTCCCATCGGGCCAGCTACTTGGGTACTTCATCTCTCAGCGAGGGATCGAGGCGAACCCGAAGAAAATCAGGGCCATCATGGCAATGGAGAAGCCAAAAAACCTCAACGGTGTCCAGCAGCTCGCAGGGCGAATAGCGGCGTTGAGCAGATTCGTCAGCCGCATGGGCGAGAAGGCCCTGCCATTCTACCAGCTGCTACGCAAGGCAGATAAATTCGAGTGGACGCCCGAAGCCGACGATGCGTTTGAAAGTCTCAAACGGCTACTCTCCACCTCGCCTGTTTTGGTCACGCCAAAGGAGCGCGATCCTCTGCTGCTGTACATAGCAGCCACACACCAGGTAGTCAGCACCGTGCTAGTGGTCGAACGACCCGAAGAAGGCAAGACCCATGGGGTCCAACGCCCAATCTACTACCTCAGCAAGGTACTGACGCCAACAAAGCAGAGGTACCCTCACTACCAGAAACTCGCCTACAGCGTGTTCATGACGGCTCGACGGCTGAGCCATTACTTCCAGGAGCACCAGGTGATGGTCGTCAATGAGGCACCCCTGAACAGCATCCTGAATAACCCAGAGGCCACAGGACGCGTGGCCCTATGGGGCATCGAGCTGTCACCCCTAGACATCGTCTACGAGAAGCGACTCGCAATCAAGTCTCAAGTCCTCCCGGACTTCCTTGTACACTGGATGGAGCTGCAGCTGCCAGACACCCCAGACATGTCGCAGTCATGGACGATGCACTTCGACGACTCCAAGCGTGAAGCTGGAGCAGGAGCCGGGGTCATACTGACCTCCCCGCAGGGCGACCAGATGAAGTACGTCCTCCGGATGAAATTCCGAGCTTCCAACAACGAGGCCGAATATGAAGCCCTCATCCACGGCATGAGGATGGCAAAGATCTGCGGCGCAACGCGCCTGGTCATCTACGGTGACTCCAACCTCGTCGTCCAGCAGACGATGAACGAGTGTGACGCACACGCCGAAAACATGATCGCGTACCGCGCACTCTACAACGCACTCGAAGGAGAATTCGACGGCTGCGAGCTTTGGCACGTTGGAAGAGAAAGCAACGAGGAAGCTGACAGACTCGCCAACATCGGCTCCACCTACGCAAAGGTGCCACCGGGTGTGTTCCTCGAACATATCTATGTGCCATCCATCAAGCGGAAATTCCCCAAGGGATCACCCGAAGAAGAAGAACACTCGGGGGCTACGCTGCCCGAAGGACACGAAGGACCCGAGAAACTGGACACAGAGGTCGCTATGGTCAACCTGATGCAGGTCATGGCAGTCAAAGAAACTTGGACGCGACCGTACCTCCAGTTCTTGATAAACGGAGAACTGCCTGACAGCCCGACGGATGCCCGGCGCATATCTCGTCGGTCAAAAAGCTTTCACCATCATCAATGGTGAGTTGTATAAGCGCAGTATTACGGTTGTACTACAAAGGTGCGTCACCATCGGTGACGGGAATACCATCCTCCAAGACATCCACGAGGGCATCTGCGGCCATCACGCAGGCAGCCGCTCCCTTGTCGCCAAAGCTCTACGAGCTGGATTCTACTGGCCAACGGCCATGAGAGATGCAAAGGACATCGTCCGAAGATGCAACAGGTGCCAAAGGTTCGCCGACAAACCACACGCACCCGGGTCAGAGCTCAGACCCATACCTATAGCCTGGCCCTTTGCTCAATGGGGCCTCGACATGATCGGCAAACTGCCAAAGTCCTCGAAAGGGGGCACGTCTACCTCCTGGCCGCAGTCGACAAATTCACCAAGTGGGTCGAAGCCATGCCGGTCACCAACCAAAAGGGCAAGACCGCCGTCAAGTTCTTTCAATCCATTGTCTACAGGTTCGGCGTACCGCACAACATCATCACCGACAATGGATCGAATTTCATCTCCAAAGAATTCCAAGACTTCTGCGAAGGCCTCGGGATCAACATCACATACGCCTCAGTGGCTCACCCGCAAATGAATGGGCAGGTCGAAAAGGCCAACGGCCTAATCGGCGCTGGCATCAAGAAGTGCCTCATGAGCCCACTCGAACGAAAGGCCGGAGCCTGGACGGAAGAGCTACCATCCGTCCTATGGAGTTTGCGCACCACGCCAAACAGCTCCACCGGCTACACGCCGTTCTTCATGGTGAATGGAGCCGAAGCCGTGCTACCAGCCGAAGTACGCCACCAGGCCCCCCGGGTCGTCGCTTACAGCGAAGCCGAATCCACGGCTGCACTCGAAGACGCTGTCGACACACTCGACGAGGCAAGATACATAGCAGCAACTCGATCAGTGGTGTACCAGCAGAGTCTCCGCAACTACCATAGCCGCCGGCTGCGCCCAAGGTCCTTCGTCAAAGGAGACCTCGTCTTGCGACTCAAGCAAGAGCGACCGAAGAAATTCGAGTCACCATGGGAAAGACCCTACATCATCACCGAAGTCATCCCAGGTGGTGCCTATCGCCTCAAGCACGTGGAGTCTGGAGTCGCATACTCCAACCCATGGAACATCGCACACTTGCGACGATTCTACCCCTAGCTACCTACCCCTTTACTTTCAATAAGGCTTTTCAGCCAAGGCTATTCAGCCAAACAATGTACTTCCTCCATTACGATATAAATAAAGCTAAGTGTCTCGCCCAAAATTTCGTTCGCTATTTGCAACTTTACTTCATGCTACAATCGCACTCGGGGGCTCCCGCCCACCTCACGATTTCATCGACTGAGGATAACACGTGTACACTTGAGTAGCTGACAACGTCAGGCTAACGAAAAGGACACGTACTCAAACAAAGCACTACGTGCTCAAACAACAACCAAACCTTTATAACAAAGGGCACAACATGCCTAGTCGAAATATACAAATTTTACATCTATCTATTTTACAGGTACTACCTATTCTGAAGAATAACTTGAGCGCGCTGCTCAAACAAATCTACAACCTGCTCGGCATACTGCCTTACAGCCGCATAATGCGGACGCATATCCCACTCGCCACCATCCGGCCGAAGAGGTGGCCCAGCAGCTACAACAGACAGATCTACATCAGGACGATGCAGCCTAACAAGGGACAACGCAGCCTTCACCCCTGCGACGAGCTGCTGCCTCACCAATTCCTGTACACGAGTCACGCTCCGAAACCTAGACAGAAGACCGGACAGGGTTGTTGGCACCGCATCCAGGGGAAACATCACATGCAGAACCGACGAGAGTGAAGTATGCACTTGACGAAGCACCCGCGATACTTGGTGAACGCGATCCTGCACCGTTGCCAGAGCCATGGCACGGTCGCGATCCATCCAGAAGAACCCTCCAGCTTCCATGTCCTGTTGAGTCAAACAATTGACTCGAACAGCAACACGCTCTTTCTCCTCCCTTGGAGCAAGGTTAGCACCTGTGATACTCGCACAAAAGTAAGATGCAAGGCCAGCAGACGCATCCAAAGAAATGAGCAGCAGCTCGAAAAAACATACACTGAAGCTGCTCAGACAGTCGAAGCAATTCCGCCATCAAGTACTCCTCTCCGGCCGAACCGCGATCCGCCTTGGACTTCCAAACGTCGGCATGGCCACGCACCCCAAGCAACTCCTTCTCAAGACTACGAACATGATCTCGAAGGAAAGCAAGCTGCGACGAATCATCCAAGGATGGCCGCAGCCGCGCGGCAGGCGAGTTGTCAACGGGATCAGCACCCGAAGGACCCTAGAGCAGCAGAAAGGCAAAAGAGATGAACACTCAAACGGAGGAGAAACACAACTCAACAAATTCATTAAGTGCATAAAAGGACACTACGTGGCACTGGGATTTGTCCATCAACATAATTACAACAAAAGAAGACTACAACTATCCTATAGCTACAACACCTAAGATGCGGCGCCCTGAGTAGCCTCGGAGCCGGATTGCCTCGCCTTGGCCTCCCCCTGCTGCCGTAGCGCGTACTCGGCCAGCAGATCAATCAACTTCGGCCCATATCGCTTACAGCGGGCAGAATAAGTAGCGAAGGCTACCTCGGATCCATCCGCAGCCGTTGGCATCCGGGAGGTGATCTGGGGAAGGTCCAGCTCCGCTCCAGCCGCCAAAGCCATCGCCAGCCCGACAGATGCGCCGATGCCCTTCTTCTTACGCTTGTACGCCGCAGGCGCTTCGGCTGACAGTGCCTCCGCCAGGGCATCAACATCATCAAGGGCCGCACCTTTGGGGACAAGCTCCTTGTAGAAGAAGCAAAGGACCTCCTTGGCCTTGGCGAGGGAACTGACGATGGTGCTGCAGCGATCTTCGACCGCTGCAGTAGCATCATCTAGAGCACTCCCGTGCTCCAGAGCACCGAGATCAAACTCTATGCCCGCGGCATCCGAGACAAAAAAAAGGAAAAGAAGAGAAGGAATGAACAAAGCATCAAAGAAGAAAGAAAAGAAAACCAAAAAAGATGCAAGTGAAGATACTTACCCGAAATAGCCTTGGCAGCCGCCATGAGCTTGCCAGCCACCTCTCTTTCACGCGCAGCCGCAGCAGTGGCAAGCTGCTCCTCGCGGTCCGTGGCCTCCCGCTGCAGGCGCTCCTTAGCCTCGGCCACAGTAGCCAGCTCCAGCTCGAGGCGCTCCTTCGCACCAACGGCGACCTCGGCCTTCTTCTCCGCTTGAATGAGGCTCTTTTTGAGAGCATCAATCTCACGAAGGGAGGTGTTATGCTCCTCTGCATTCAGAAAATACAAGCATTAGACAACAGGACACGAGTACACGAAGAAGCAAAAATCAAAGGCATAACAGTACCTTGCAGCTGTCTGAGGCTGGCCTCCAGCACCAGGTGCTCCTACACCAGTCGCTTGGCATCCTGCACAAAAGGCTGCAGGAAGAAGACCTACTAGTCAAGAAAAGGACTCGGGGGCTATGCCCAACAGAAGAGAACAGAAGCAAAACACACACGAAAAACGCTCGGGGACTCCCCCCGAGACTCGAAGGAAGAACAAAACAATAAAACTCTTTTACAGATGCTCGAGGGCTCCCCCGTGGCAGGAGATAGAAATACTTACATGATCCGATGGCGATGTCGAAGGTCCACTATCAAAATTCTGAGGCGCAACCACCTGAACCTCCTGCAGAGGAGAGTTCGGAGCAGCGCCCTCAGAAGTTGCCACCGTCTGAGGAGGAGGAGACACAACTTTCGACTCCCCCATCATCTCTCGAGCACCATCACTGGAGTAATCGTTGGAAGAGTGCCTGCACAAGGTCAAATTAGCACAAGTACAAAGTCAACAACATAGAAAAAGAAGTACAGAGGAAACTTACGAGTCCAGCGAGATCAGGTTGAAGACACGAGGGGTCCTTCGGACTCTCTTCTCCTCTTTCTTCTCTTCCTTCTTCTCTTCCTTCTTTTCTTCCTTCTTCCGCTTCGCTGGCGGGTGCGGCGCTACAGCCCGCACGGGAAGAGCAGGAATAGGAGAGGAAGAGCCTCCATGCTCGTCACTATGACGCTCAAGACACGAAGGGTTCCTAGGAGTCGGAGGAGTCGAAGCATCCAAAGACTCGCTGGAGCTCCACGATCGTTTGCGCGTGTGGTCCTCGCTCGACTCGTTGGCATCTTCAGCCGAAA